>JAKFHU010002239.1:1250000-2500000 GCA_023783475.1 Daubentonia madagascariensis
TTGTCATTATTTTTTATTTTAGTCATCCTAATAAATGTGTAGTGATATCTCATTGTGTTTTTAATTTACATGTCCCTAATGGACAATAACATTGGGCTTATTTTTGAGCTGTATATTGACTTTGGTGAAATATATTTTGCCCATTTTCTAATTGAATTGTTTGGGTGGTTTTTTTGTTTTGTTTTGTTTTTATTATTGAGCTTTGAGAGTTCTTTATGTATTCTAGATACTAATCCTTTGTCAGACAAGTGGTATGCAAACACTTTCTCCCAGTCTGTAGTTTGTCTTTTTACTCTTTTTACATGGGCTTTCACAGAGTAAATATTTTTAATTTTGATGCAGTAAAATTTACTAATTTTTTCTTTTATGGATTGTGCTTTTGGTGTCTAAGTCCCAAAGATTGTCTTTTGTTTTTTCTAAAAGGTTTATAGTTTTACATTTTACATTTAAGTCTGTGATCCGTTTTTAGTTAATTTTTGAATAAGGTGTAAGGTTTAGTTTGAGATTATATTTTTGCCTGTGATGTCCAGTTACTACTGAACCATGTGTTGAAAGGCTACTGGGTTACTCCATTTTATAGGAAAGTCTTCTTTTGGCATCATTTATGATTGACAACTTGTCCGTATGCACAAGGCATGGGCGTTCCAGTTACAGCACAAGCTACAATGCTGTAACAAGGTATTATGTGTTCAGACAAGGCAGACATCTACTTCTCTTACATGTAAATGTCCAGAAGGAGCAATCAGGACTTGCTGGGAAGCTCCATGGCACAGGGTCACCCAGGGACCCAGGCCCCTTTAATGTTCAACCCCATATCTCCTCAGGTACCTAGTCCCAATGGTCCAGGCTGACATCCAACATGCCACCCACATTCCAATCTGGGGGAAGGAATGTGAGCACCCAACCCAAGCAGCCTCATCTTTAATAGGATGACTTGAAATTGCACACAGCGCTTGTGCTCCCATCCCACTAGTCAGGTCTCAGTCATATGGCCACGCCCAAGTCCAAGCAAGCCTGTGAAACGTGGTCTTCAGCTAGGAGGACACATGCCCAGCTAAAACCAAAGTTTTCTCTTACTAAGAGGGAGAAGACAGTGAATACTGGGGGACAATAAGTAGTCTCTGCCCCACCAGGTCTCTACATTTCCCTTCAAAGTTCTCTATGGAGGATTAAGTTCTAGCATTTCCTGTTTTAAAGGACTATTCTGTGATTAACCTCATGGCTTTCCTTCCTAAACGCATATAAGATTTTTTTTCTTTGTTTTTAATGTTTAAAAGTTTCAGTAGAATCTCAGTAGTCTTCATTTTACCTAGATCATTTTAAACATTTTCATTGACATTTTCCTTTAAGTTAAGAACATTTTCTTTAATGTTTTCTTATTATTTATGTTAAATGTGTTCTGTTTTATCAATAAGCCTATTACCCTTACCTTGATTGCCTTCCTGACAACTGTCCTCTATAACTAATAGTTTCTCTCTTGTATTTGCATCCCTTTACCTTTTTCCTTTTTGTTGTCCAAAAATTCTTCCTTTGTTTTCTGCTTCACTGGTTTGATTTTCTTCAGTTAGCAATCTGTTCACTGCTTCCATTGAATTTCTTGTTTCTTGTAATAACTCTTTTTAAAAGTAATACAACCAACTCAAAAATTCATTTTAAGAAAATTTACCTGCATGCTTTTTCTACGCTATTTCCATTGATAGGGAGGTGCCAATTATTATGTGTTGCCCAATAGAAGCCAAGCTTGGTTGTGTCCCAAATTCACAAAGCAACCTCTAGTCCAAAGTAGAAGAAAAAAGAAAGAAAACTGAGTTCGTACAAAGTGGTTTTGCTTGGGGGAAATGAGGTGTGGTTTTCCTGCCTTTCTTACCTTCTGCTATGGTTTAGAAGGTAAATGCTCTGCTGTTAATCCCAGCAGAACAGTCGCCTTACAGAGCACAGCACAGCACACTCACACTGTGCATTGAGTAGATGACCCCCAAAGGGAAGCCTCCCCCGTCCAGCTCTCTGTTTTATGTGGAAGCCATACTAGGATCAAGCAAGGGGGCCTTCAAAACAGTCGGGATCTTTGAAAACCACAGTGAGATACCATCTTACCCCAGTCAGAATGGCTATTATTGAAAAGACAAAGAATGACAGATGTTGGCGAGGAGGCGGAGAAAAGAAGACTCTTACACCTGGAGGTGGAATGTAAATTAATACAGCCTCTATGAGAAACAGTATGGAGATTTCTCAAAGAACTAAAAATAGAAATACTATTAGATCCAGCAATCCCACTACTGGGTAGTACCCAAAGGAAAAGAAGTCATTATGTCAAAAAGATACCAGCACCCATAGGATTATCGCAGCACTATTCACAATAGCAAAGATATAGACTCAACCTAAATGTCCATCAATGAATGATTGTGTATATATACACAATGGAATACTATTCAGCCGTTAAAAAGAATGAAATTATGTCTTTTGCAGCATCATGGATGGAACTGGAGGTCATTATCTTAAGTGAAACAAATCAGATATAGAAAGACAATCACTGCATGTTCTTGCTTACAGGTGGGAGCTAAATTATGTGTACACATTGACATAGAGCATGGAATGATAGACATTGGAGACTCAGCAGGGTGGAGGGGGTGGATGATGGGAGATTACTTAATGGGTACAATATACATTATTTGGCTGATGGGTATCCTAAAAGCCCTGACTTCACTACTACACTATCTATGCATGTAACAAAATTACACTTGCACCTTATAAATTTATACAAATAAAAAAATAAAAATAAACAGCTAGGATCCTAAGGCCACCAGTTCACAAAAGCCAAGAAAAGCTGAAGAATTGGACATCCCGACGTCCAGTCAATCTATTTCTGTTTACTACTTGGGCCCTGGAGGAGGATACTTTTATTTTTCAGTGGCAAGAGTTATCAGGAGTTATCAGTAAGCCACAGTGGGCTCTCCTCTTACTTTACAGGTGTGCCATAGTTCTCTCAGGAGTGATGTCGTTCTTTCAACAGACTTTGGTTTGATTTGGTTTTATTCATTCTAGGCACATTGGCAGATGTTTGGCAGAAATTTCTCTAGGTTTCTGGTATACATACAGAGAGCTTGAGAGAGAAAAAAAGAGAGAGAGGCAGGGAGGGATGGAGAGAAAGGCAGGAGAATTGGTTTTATGAAAAAGAATTTATAAACGGGGGAGTCATATCTGTGTCTCTAGGCTGCCAACTTACCCAAACACCTGCCCTGCTTCTTAAAATGTTCAAGTGTCCCCAAACTCTAGTAAATCAACAGCTACCTCCAGTTGAATCAGGCGTTGAATCTATTTCAATTGTACCCACTTCCCCACAACGCCCTACCCCAAAGCTTCCCTCCCCCAGGTTTAGAAGTTTCCAGTCCCAGTGTTGACTCTGAAACACACAGGACACATGCCCCAGGGGAGAGCTCATTCTGTGTGGCTCACCCATTAGCCAGCAGTGGGACCACGCGCACCCACACTCGGAAACAGTCTGCAATGAAATGCCTCGTCTGGCTCTTCACTTAGCAGATGTGGTTTGTTTTCCCCCTAATGTTAAAACCAGACTCAAGAATGGTCCAAAATAAGCAATGACCTGTCATTAGATATTTCCCTTGTACCACGAAAAGAATTCACACAGCAGACCTATACGGTCAAGAATCCAGAAACATCTCACATTCAACCAAATAGCCAGTTGCTCTCCATAAGGGCCATTCAGCACCTTCAGGTCACTCATGAATTTCTTTAGTTATTCAGGAACTGAACTGTTTTGGGACCTTTGGGTCTCTGTTATAGCACAGAGCCAAGGATTACGTTACAAGTGTAAAAATTAATCATAACAATTACGCAGGGAAGGGAAGTGTCAAGTTCAGAGTTCCTGCAGCAGAGTTAGGTTACCACACATAGATTATACGGAATATTGTTGTAGTCAATTTAGTTCAGGCCAGATTAGAACCTCAAATGCCTACATTTTAATTTGCTTGGTGGTTTTTAAACCCTGAATTGCTATTCTCTAAACAACAATAAAAATACTGTTTTAATCTGCATTTTGGTCACCTAGATCCCCTCTATGTTGCATTTCTTAATGAAGATAGTCTTACAGTGATCATTTTTAATCAGGCAAAAATATACACAGAGCTCAATATATTCCAATCCAAAATGTTTCTAGGCCCTTTACAACATAGACAATGCTTTTTACCTAAGCACGTTCTCTTCTTTCGCTTCTAGAAAGGCACAAGCTATGTGACCAGGTGCTAAACTATTCAGGAAGTGCAACAGAAGTTCAGCGAAGGAAGAAGTCCCAGGGGCACAGCAGTGGGAAATCTTTTTGAAGAATTCAGGCCTCCAGTGAGACTCTGAGAGATAAGTGGGCTGTGAAGAGGTGGTGGGGAAGGAGAGGACATTGTGGTTAGAGGAACCGCATACACGAAGGCATGGGAATTAAGTAAAATAGATGAGAATAGAATCTGTCCTTAAGGAGTATGGAACCTAATTGGAAAATGCACACAGGATGAGTTAGCGATGCACTTCAGAATAAGAGGTGGCCACACAACGCTTTTCAATGATTGAGTTGCCAGAAGCAGAGATGTGACGTGAGGATGGCTGGTGAGGGAGTCTGGGAGGGGAGCCTGGTTAGGAATAGAGTGGAAGAGGCAGGTGGGGCTAAGCGAAAGGGAGCCTTACAGCCAGCCAGGGCTTGAATTTGATAAAGTGAGTAATAAGGAATCTGTGTGCATTCTTGGTCCAACAATCAGCGCAAAGGAAGCAGAGCTTCCTTATTATAGTATAACACCTAAAAGTTAACACAATTACTTCAATTCCATTATTTCATCTTGTCCCTGCAACCATCCTATAAGGAAGGTAGAGCGAATATTAAACCAATTTAAAGGTCGGGAAATCAAGACTCAGATTTATGAAGAACACAACCGCTAGTATTCTTGACTTCAAGCCCAGTGTTCTTTCTACTCTTGCTTCCTTCTGTGAGGCACATTTGGATTCACTTAACTTTTATAGAGGACCTGTCTGTCTGACCTGTTCATATATACAAACAGACCCCAACTTATGATTTTTTGACTTTATGATGGGTTACTCAGGGTGTTGAATGTATTTTCAACATATGATATTTTCTACTTACGATGAGTTTATCGGGAAGCAACCCCATCATAAGTTAAGGAGCATCTGTATTATCCTAGGGTTCCAATAGCATGCAGGAAGTATTATTCAGAAGTGATGCAATGAGGGACTGGGTCAGTGGATTAATCCTTGATCACAATGAAGAAATACGAAGACAAGAGGGATAAATGCAACAGAAGAACCAATAAGACCCCAGGGTTAGGCACTTTTGCCTTCATGGGCCCCTTCCTCCACAAACACAAAGAAAGAAGAAAAAATATTCAGACTAAATGAAGGTGTTGGCAAAAGAAAAAATAAAGAAAGAAAATACATATTGTCTATCTTATTACTACACTGGTATAAAGATGAATGTATTCATATATATTAGAAAAAAATTTTACTTAAAATTTTTTCTCCATATTTTAAAAGATATCGAAACATTTTCATGGGCCCCTAAAACCATCATAGTCCCTAGGCATTGTGCTTACAATGCTTCATGGAGAAAAATCCTTCCTGGCTGAGTGGACAGAGAGAAAATAAGAGTTTGAAATGACAGCAAAACTTCTAACAAGAGAAAGTAGAAGAGTGATAGCAACTCTAAGAGAAGTGAAGATGTTAAGAAGAGAAATTCATTTGAAGAAGAAGATAATAATTTTGATTTTGGACTTACAGAACTTGAAGTGACTAAAGAAATCCAGATAGAGATGGCCAGTAAGTAATTGGCAGGTGGCATCTAGGTGAGGCATAGTTGAAAATGAACAGCATGAAGGTGTTGATGAAAACCAGGGAAGCGAATGGTCCCCCCAGCGAAGGGGATCACAGAAGGAGACGCCGTGGAAATGGCGCTCCCTTGCTGATCGTACGATTGGGGTTATGGCTACACCACGTTTTCAAAATGGAACCCTAATTCCAAGTGGTGTAATTGTGAAAGCGAAGATGAAGATGGCAGCCGTATCCTGTTTATTCTTTCTCTCTGTGTCTTCACCACCCCAAATACCCAAATACACACACACACACACCCTCCAACCAAAGGCATTTGCTGAATGAAAATACACAGATTCAGGATTGAAGGAAACCATCTGGCAACTAAGCAACCTGAGGCAAGCACCGCAAACTTGGCAAAGCAAAAATTACGAAAAGTACTTTTGTGGTCAAGACATGAGCAGATGAAAATATGGAGCTGCTTTTTTTTTTTTCATCTCAAGAAAAATTTCCCTTATTGGATAAACTACTGGTTCCAATGTGTACAGACCAAATCATCATAATCATTGTCCCTGATTTTGTTGAGGTACGTACAGCTACTGGCAGTCATGCTTACAATTTCTTATGAAACACTTGTTTTCTGTACTAACATTTCCTTAAAGAAAATTACCGCTGATGAGAATTGCAACACATTTCCCTTGAGACTGGAGATGCTAAGTATTTTGGTGCAATTGCAGTAACCCACTCAGAAAACAGATGGATTTGTGAATGATTGATGGATGAACAGGGAGGTAGTTGTTTAGGGTCAGTCATCTGAATCGTGTCCTGGGAGAGTTCCCGTGGAGTTACATAGGATGAAAATCTGAGCCAATATTCACATGCCTGATTACTGAAGTAAGAACAGCTGCATTTATTTCAATATTCACAGCCTCACACATACATACATGCCAGGGAAGCTCAGAGCTTCAAATGTAAGAGGAAAATCATAAGTAGGATAATAAGAAAGTAAAACTGAAAAAAAAAAAAAATACCCTGGAAAATTAAGCCCATGCTTCAGCTAAGCTGGAAGATAAATCTGAATAAATTACTCAACTACAGCACAAAGGAGAAGAAGGAAAATTGGGAGAAATTACGAGATGTGGAGCAAAGAATGAGAAACTCTAACATGCATCTAATTGGAATCTTAGCAAGAGAAAGTAAATAGATAGAGTAGTGAAAATATTGAAAGAGGTCATAGATGAAATTCTTCCAGAATCAATTAAAGTCATGAATCCACAAATAAAGGAAACACAAAGTAGAATAAACAGGTAAACACAAAGAAAACAATAATTCTTCATAGTGAAATTGAGGAACAAGTTTAAGGGAGAGGGAGAAAAGATCTTAGAAGCACCGAAAGAGAAAACCTACATCACCAAGGGGGGAAGAAAAAAACCAGTTAGACAGACCACAGATTTCTCAGCAGCGATAATGGAATACAAACACAAGTGGAATATCTTCAAAAAGTTGAGACGTTTTCTGTCAACATAAAATGACTATTGATCCAAACTCTCTTTCAAGAAAAAAATAATAATGAAAACATTTTCAGATTTTTTTTAAAATCTGAAAAAATTCTAATGGGGGAGCATTAGAAAGAAGAAAAATGATTCCAGAAAGAAAGTCTGGAATATGAGAAATGGTGAACAAACAAATTGGTAAATGTAGATAAAACTACGCATAAGAAACACAAACAATAAAAACTGACATTGAATCCCAGTGACTCGGGCAGCTGAGGTCAGAGGATTGAGGCCAGGAGTTTGAGACCAGCCTGGCAATGTAGGGAGACCCTGTACCTAAAAAAGTAAGAAAAATTAACCGGGCTTGGTGGCATGCACCTGTAGTCCCAGGTACCCGGGAGGCTATGGCAGGAGGAGCCCTTGAGCCCAGGAGTTCGAGGCTGCAGTGAGCTGTAATTGCGCCACTGCACTCCGGCCCGGGTGACAGAGCAAGACTCTGTTTCTAAAATGACAAAAAAAAAAAATTGATAACATCTAATTGGTGAGGCTTACAAAATAAAAGGTAAATCTACAAGACTGGGCATGAAGAGGTGATGGAAACTTGGCTATAAGTCCTTGTATTTTTCCAGAAGAATATGAAAATTGTTGCTTTTTTTTTACATTTAATAAGTATGTCTTCAAAGGAAACCAACAAAGAATACAAATAAGTGTTAATTTTCTTATAGTTGGAGATGAAATGAAATAGTTGGGGGCAATACAAAAGACAGCAAGAAAGAAGGGGCCAGAGGAAGCATAGAAAATGCTTCTAGCAGGGATTAAATAAACTGGTAGATGTAAATCCAGTGATGGACAAAACTCACCAGTCAAGGGACATGGGACAATCACAACTATTTGGACAAATGAGATCTTGTCATGGGAAAAAAAGAAAGCAAGATCCAGACAGCAAATAACCTATTACTAAAAATTAAAGTGTGCATCACTGACGTAGATGCTACAGCTGTGCAGAGAAGAGAAACCAGAGGGCGGTGGCTTGGTGATGCAGTGGCAGCAAACAGGACATGGTTTGAAGCCCCAACCGCCTTCTCATTACCTGTGTGTTCTGGGGCAAATATTTAACCTAAACTTTATTTTCTAAAGCAATAGAATTGAGACAATAATGGTACCTACTTCGTGGTTATTGTGCATCATATGAGATGAAATATGCAAAGGGCTTTATGCAGTGCCTTCCATTAGGATGGACGAAGAGAAACCATTGTTAGCGTGAGCTGGGACAACTGAGGCAGTTGCCTACCAAGGGAAGCGGTGAAAAGTTCAAGTATGTCAGACTCATAACTGAACTGGGAAAATACAGGAAAAGACAGGGAATTGCTGCATATTGGCATAAAGATAAGCAGATAATTCAGAACGCTGTGTGGTGTGTTCTACGAGTATCAGATTTTTTGTGCCAAAGAAAAATTCGATGGTGGAAACCCTTGAATTTGAGGAGTGTGTGGGTAGAATTAGGAAAGGTAAAACAGAAAGAAGGACAGAAAATAGAAAAGCATGAGCAAAGCCTAAGAGAAAAACCATGCAGATAGATGCAACTGGCCAAGGCGGAACGCAGGTGGGTTGTCTGGGGAGCACGCCTGTCCCTTCAGCTCTCACTTCCCCCTCACCTCTGTGGTTCCTCCAGGACGTCTTGCTGGAAGTCAAAGATCACCATGAGAAAACATCTGTATCTGAAAACAGCTGTGTGCATGTTCATCTCATTAAGAATACTTTTTCAGAGTTTGGACATTAATGTTTTGTGTCACCAGCAATGTCATGAGAAATCCAGAGAGAAAAATGTGGTCTGTGCAATTGGCCACCCTCAGGCAATAAAGCTTCTGTTTCAGACGGTGTCAAAACACTGCAAAATCCAAGGAGGCAGGGCCCATTGCCAGAGCAGATGCCTGAACTCTCGTTGTTGTTAGCTTCACAACTCTCACACACACACAGACACACACAAACACACACACATGCACAGGCAGGCACAATGCATGCACACTCATACAAACATGTATGCATACACATGCACATACCACACGCACATGCATACACACATCGTGCATGCACACACTACACATGCACAAACACACCTAGTAGCAAAATAATTATTTGAACATAGCAATTAACAACCAGATCTCTTTATATTTCATTTTATTTTAATTCTATATTTATATTCCTTGCACTCTTCCAATTTTTGAATCATAAAAACAAGCCCTATCAATGTTAAATTTATTTTAGGAATAATTAAATATATTCTTAAGGGCTTACATTATTCAAACAGTATTCTATGCTTGAATCTATCCTGAGTAATGAATTCATTTATGTACCTTGAGAATACAGTGATTGTAATTTAATAACTATAAAATTCTTTCTCTAAACATACAGTGAAATGTTCTATTACATTATTATATTATACTCATGGTCAAATTATAGCTGCATAATAAAAAACATATTTCTGTGTAGGCCATTGAATACTATTAAATTTGAATAGCAAATCTTTGGCACAAAAAAATCTAACACTGCAGAACACACCACAACAGCTTTCTGAATTATCTGCTTATCTTTCTGCCAATATTTAGCAATTCTCTGGTTTTTCGAGTATTTTTCCAATATAATTATGAGTCTGAAATACTTGAACTTTTCACCATTTCCCTTGGTAGTATAGTAGAAAGCAAAGCTACATATAGATTTTACTGTAATTTACTCCGGGAACTTTGTGGGGAAAAACTTGCTCAAAAATTTGTGTGTGTGAGATTTGGAGGTGTGTGTAGGGAGGGTGGGTGTGGGTGTATGTTGGTGTGTGTGTGCATGTGTTTTGGGGTATGCATGTGCATGTGTGTGTTGGTGTGAGTGCATGTGTTTGTGTTGGTGTGTGTTTTTATATTGGGCGGTGTGTTTTGGAGTGTGTTTTGGTCCATGTGTGTTGGGAGCTGTTGGGGGCTGTGTTGGGTTGTGTGTGTGCATGTGTATGTGTGTGGTGTTGGTGTGCGGTGTGCATGTGTGTGGGCGTGTATATGTTAGTGTGTTTGTGTGCGTTGGGGTGTTGTGTGTCGGTGTTCATGTTTTTGTGTGTTGAGGTATGTGTGTGTTGAGGGGTATGTTGGGGGTGTTGGGGGATGTTGGTGTGTGTGTGTTGGGGTGTGGGTGTGTGTTGGTGCATGTGCAGGGAGTTTGTATGTGTGTGTTTGTGTGCAATGGGAAGTGGGTAATCCAATGAGTCAGCTAGCTCAAAGAAGTGTACAGTCTTGGCAATTTGTGTTTAGATTTCTACACTAAAAAATATAATTTATAAAGTGCATATGCGATTGTATCTTTCATCAAAAGCCTTTCAAAGAAAGGAGGTCTATATTGCATCAATAAATCTAAAATGTTATATGAAAACAGAAATGGCTCAATGAAAACAGAATGAAGTCCACAGTTTAATGTAAGTCATCATATTTTGAGGTTATGACTGGCAAGACCCAGGAAGTGACCGTGCTCACACACTGAACATGAGCCACTGCTGTTACTGCTAGAAAGTTAGCACGAAGCTGGGATGCAGTAATCATGGAGGGATGATATGCAAGGACAAGAGAACAGACCCAGAGCTCTACCTGGCTTAGGCTGATCGGCTATCAAAGACATTGTGTCCAATTTTTGTCTCCACATTTTAAGAGAAATACAAAGACATGAATAAAGGCGTGGAGAAGACTGAACTTACCAAAGATGCAAAAAACAGGGCCTAAGAGAGACAGCACAGGACAGTCGGATAGAAGGGATAAGTTCCAGTGTTCCATAGCACTGTAGGGAAATTATAGTTAGCAAAAGTTTAGTGTGTATCTCAAAAGAGGTAAAAGGGAAGATTTGGAATGTTCCCAACACAAAGAAAAGACAAATGTTTGGGTGATGGATATCCCAGTTACCCTGCTTTGGTCATTACACATTGTGTACAGGTATCAAAATATCACATGCACCTCAAAAATATGTACAATTATGATATATCAATTTTAAAAAGAAAGAAAAGGAAAAATTACGCAGACTGTGTTTTTTCACCTGGATATAGAAAGCAGAAGGGGATCTGATTTCGCTCTTGAAGTGCAGAGAAGACAATTCCTCTGTGCACCTTCCTTAGAGGGGGGAGGCTGAGGGCATAAATCTGTGCACTGATGGTGGGGGTGCTGGTTATTGGTTCCAAGGAGGGGACAGGGACATCTTGATAGAAAAGTTCTCACCAGTTTGTGATACCCGCAGAAAACCTTAACCTCAGGGTTAGTCTGCTGGTACGAATGGTTTTACCGAGGCATCAAGGCATCCTACTACAGAAGTCAGTGCTACGGCATGAGGACTCTTGGCTTCCAGAGGCAGATGGCCTGGGATCACATCTCAGCTCTGCCACTTACTAACGGACGAAATTTGGACAAGTTATTTCACCCCTCTGTGCCTCCATTTCCTCATCTGTAACATGAGGATGATGATCATCGGTACCTCCTAGGATTGCTGGGAGATTAAACAAGACCATGTATGGAGAACATTCACCCAGAGCATGGTACATCGTAAGCCCTCAGTCTTACCATGGTATGGTATGGTATGGTATGGTATGATACCATGGTATGGTATGGTATGGTATGGTACCATGGTATGGTATGGTATGGTACCATGGTATGGTATGGTATGGTATGGTATGGTATGGTATGGTACCATGGTATGGTATGGTATGGTACCATGGTATGGTATGGTATGGTATGGTATGGTACCATGGTATGGTATGGTATGGTATGGTATGGTACCATGGTATGGTATGGTATGGTATGGTACCATGGTATGGTGTGATTCCACTCTACGGTCAACTGCAGATGGTTGGCAAGATAAGACTTAGGGGCTTTCTGGAAACATGCTGTACCCTTGTTTAACAAACTATTTAAATGATTAATAGTAAGGACGATTCCTCATCAGCAGTTGGTAGCATGATGTGAGCCCTGCACTGGAAGTCAGAAGGCCCGGGTTCGAGTTCTGGGTCCATCACACACCACGGAGGCAGTGAGCCAAGCACTCCCTCTCTCGGGGCCTGGGTTTTACTTATCTCTGCTCTATTTATCTCAGGATTGTTGTGACAATCAAATAAAAATATACCTTCAGCATCCCAGGCGCCATTCGCTGTGCCTCAGCCTGGGGCGACTGTGGAGGGGACCAGTGTCCAGGCAGGAGCAGCAGGAGCCCGTGGTCACAGTGCAGGGACAGCAGCACCAGGCTGCGCAGGCACTGCAGTAGGACTGTGCAAGTGCGAGTTGTTGACGTGCATATACTATTCCTAGGGCATGACTGCAAAGTAATGGGCAAAGAAGAGACTTTGAAAAGTACTTCGAGGTTCAAAGTGGGATCTCTCTGAGGTAAGCAGGCTAAGTGCTTAGTCAGTGAGCTCAAATTCACTTGTGAAACCAATGACTTCCTAAGGTGTACACAGATGCAAAATAATAAGAGACACTGAGGCTCTCCCAAACCCTAGTATATGTCAGGCTTAGTGCTGATGCCATAGGCCTCTCTATACCCAACCTAGTATTTTTCTTCTAAATTTCTTTTGGTGCGGTTTCAGTTACTCCTCCCAGTTTTGTTCCCACCCTCCATGTAACTGGCCAGCGAGGTCACACTGAGTAAATAGTTCACTCTCACTGAAAGCCTCATGCTTGACACACAGGAATCTAGAGATTCATACAGAATATGAATCAAACACATATAGCATGTATTTCACATCCTTGGGGCAACAAAATGTTTCTCCCTCAGAAGAGAATTAGTATAGCAATAAGAAAGGAGGTTTACAGTTTATTGGAAAATTTATCCAATTAAACAGTTATCAAATTAAACAGTGAGATCGACCAGATAGAGCAAATAGAATCATTCCCTTGAGGCTTTCAGAAGCAAAGGAAATGACTACTTTTTAGCAACAGCTTTGTTACTGCTATAGTATTTATTTCAGTCTTGATCAAAAATTATTTAGGTCTTTGACTGCAAGGACACTTGTGTTCCAAGATTCAAGGAAATTTAATATACCCTTCTGGAATATTAAGAAGCCTCACACAGGTCTACTCCTGGAAACTTATTTACTATGACAGTATATAAATGTTTTAAAACACTCGGTTGCCAAATATCAGTCAGCATAATGGACAACTTAAACAAAGAAAGTCACCACCTCTGGGTTCCCCGGGTTCTACTCTCACCTGGGGAAAATGGAATGGGGAAAAATCAGACCATTCCAGCTCAAAAGAAAGCCTTTCTGCTTCCGGTGACTGGCTGCCTTCCCAATTATTAATGAAGAAAGACTCCTTTTTTCCATTTTCTAATGATGTCCACAGTTGAAGTGCAAACTGACTACAGCTGAGTATTTGAGGGGAGTATTTCAAGGATATTTATCATAAGTGGATACAGCAAGACTAGACTCCTGTTTCAGCTTCAAGGTTTAAATGTCAAACACCTGGAGACATAATTACTCAACCTTAAAATCATTCTATGAGTTCATTGCTCTGGTTCAGGGAAAGTCAAACTAGTAAGTTAAGTTCAAGACACTGTTTGGGCGGAGGGGGAGAGAAGGTGCCAAGGGAGGTCGGGGGGCAAGGAGGGAGGAGCCCACAACTAAAATTTTAACCCAAGAGCCATTTGCCCCATTACACTATTGCAAGGAGTTCACATCCTGAAAACCCAGGTTAGGATATAACTCAGATGGGAAGAATGAAGGATTCCCTGTGTGCTTGAGGAATAGAGGTACACGAGATTAAAAATGTCCTCACTGACTGTAAAGTCACCTAAAATTTTGCCATGAATTTTCTAGTGGGGCATGGATTTTAATATTAAGATAGCAGCTTCTCTGATTCAAATTTAAGCCAACTACTATTTCTAACGTCGGAGACTTAATTGCTTAGACCTACAGGAACATTCTCTAGGAGCAGTAGCTATGCAGAACAGAACAGACATCTGTCCTTTTATTTCAAATGCACATGAAAGGTAAATATATTTTCCTCCTGATTTCTTTACCCTATTATTTCCATCTACTGTTAGTATTTATCTGCTGTTCTTTTAGTCAAAGTCTGAATACAAGTGAAAAACCAAAATAACATTCAGAGTCAGGATGGTGCAATGAATTCCACATGCTTTCGAAACCCCTGACTTAAAGATGTTTCAGAATTCCAAAGGGCTGGACCCCCACACCCCTTAATATGCTCTTCTCAACTGACCGAATTCCATAATGTCTTAATGCTCGCAAAATACAATATTCCATTTCTGTTGGGCATGTAGGGATTCCTGTACTCGTGCAAAAATGCTAGCTAGAAAACAGCCTCTTCGCTGCCTCCAGCAACTCGTAGCAGCCAGAGTTGGCTACGAACGCTCGCTATCTTGTCGTGCCTTGTACACAATGTGGAACTGACAAGAGTAGCTAAATAGAGAAGGAGGAAAAGTCCAAACCTGAAGCTGTGTCACATAGAAATGCTAAGTGAAAAGTCAAGCTGCAAGCATTCCTAAACTCATGATTTTACCTAACAGCATGAAAATGCTGACTTCTAGTATACTGTATGTATTCAAAATACTTGTAATTCCTATTGTTTACACACACACACACACACACACCACCCCTAACCAAATATTTATTTTCTTTTCCAGAACATCCAGGGGAAGCCCAATTTGAAATTATTCCCAGGAAGAAAGAAGAGAACTTTGTGGATTTACTCACTGGAACTGAATGCTAAACAAAGTATAATAATTCAAAGTAACTTTTAGCCTAATAAAATCTCCATATTTATTTTATGAATATAAACTGCCACATTCCTCAGTTATTAAGGATTACAAATAAGAACGTGCGGAGACAGGAAATGCAAATTCCAGCTGTGTTAGAAAGCAAGTCACTCCTGAAGTTAAAGACTCAGTGGGAAGCTAAAGTCAGTTTGTCTGCAATATAAAGAAGATCTTAGGATAATCTTTCCACTTGTTGAAGTTTTGGCTTATATAACTTTTTCCCTTTTAGAGCAGTCTTCCTCCTCCTGACCAACAGCTGAAGAATGTAGACTCCATGTCAACCTATTTTCACCCAAACTGCATGTGATTAAGGAGAATCTTGGGGATAGATGTGAAATCCACATAAGGAATAGTCAATATCAAACAAGCCTAACTGCAAACTTCATAGAGTGATTTCACATTAAGAGAAAAGTTTAAGGGTCAGAAAATGAGCTTTAACTTATTCTGATTAAAGTCATTGGTCAATTGACCAAAGCGGGAAATTTCCACAAAATATTATCATTTCATCTCCCAAAAGTAAGAGCTCAAAAATTCAGGTTAATATAAGGAGATTCAAAGCAAAATAATTGTCCTTTTATGGCTACACTTAATCACCGAAAAAAATACTGGCCCTAATCCTTTCTGCATGATTATTCATTCAAAAAGGCATGGTCCAAGGACACTCTGCTAGGTGCTGGAAAGACAAGGATACTTGAAGGTGGCCTCTTCCATCAGAGAGTTCACTATCTGACAAGAAAGATAGATATAGAACTAATTTTAGGACAAAGTGATATAAATCGGTATAAACAAAAATATTATATGAGTACCAAAGACAAAAACATTTAGAGGTTCTGAGAATTCCCTGGTCAGAATTCTTATAGTAGGAGCCCAGTGAATATCTGTTGGATGAATAAATGAATGGATCTTGCAGGTGAGAAAGCAAGTCTCAGAGAGGCAAAGCAGTTTCCCCAGAGTCACACAGCTGGTCAGCAGCAGGGAAGGACTAGACTAGCACCTGCATCCTCTGGTTTGTAGCCATTTTTCCACCTTCCCACTCTCCAAAGGCGAGCCCTGTGAAATCTTCCAGCCCAGGAGAGAGCATCTGTTTATTTTCTTACGCAGGACCCCTGCCTTGCTGGGAGAACAAGGATGCACAACTTTAGATGAGTATGTTCCAATCCTTGCTCAGACGCTCCCAATGTCTGGAAAAGCAAAAGACAGAACCCAAAAGAGACAGAACCATCTTAAAGGACAATTTTAATGATAACATAAGTTTTGAAACAAATGTTAGACATGACTGATGCAAAACTGAATTATTGGCAACTTGAAAATATGACCCAGTGCCTGGCTTTGAGAAGTTTAATTGTAGACACAAGAAATACACATGCAAAGGTGCATGTCAATAAAAGGCAATATTATGGAGTTGAGTCCTGACGGAGTGATCAGACAAGGTGACACAGCGTTCAGATAAGAATTTTACTACGGCTTCCAGTGGTCAGGGAAGTGTCTGTGACGAAGGCGAATGGATAAATATTGATGAAAGAAGAAAGAAATGCTGAGGCTTCGTAGGGTCAGAATGTGCAAAATCTGTCTGAAAATAGCGTGTCTAGCTAAAGCGTATTTATATACAGGAAACACTGGGTTCACACTGTCGAGAAATCTGGACAAGTGAAGGAATTTGGACTCTGGACGTTAAGCCAGTGGTCCACTGGATATTTTTGAGCCAGTGAGTTACATGATGCAAAGTAGTTAATTAGGAGGATGAATATATTTATGGTGTTCAGAATGAACAGAGGAAGCAACAGGGAACCCAATTTCCTAACAACAGAAAAATCATTGCGGAGGCTCGGAAGCGTTAAGTAGGCTGGTGGCAGATGGGGTGGAAAAGAACAAAGATATCATTCATAAAAAATACTCAATATGACTTAGAAACTGGTTAGAATCGGAGGAAACAAAGATAATCTGGAATTTCCAGATTCTGTGGCTGATAAAATGGTGGTTTCATTGGACAGAAATAGGAAATTTCAGGCAGAAGATCAATTTTGTTTTTGATAAATTCGTAGGTATTTGAGAGAAAAGGGATATACCTGCATTGAAGTAGACAGCAAAGACTTGGAAATAGGAGACAGAAATGGAGGTCAGGTATGACACCAATCAGCCCTAGTGCCCAGAAAGTAACCACTGGGGACCCCAGAAGTGGAGGAGATCCCCCCAAGGGGAAACACACCAGGGCATATGCTGAGAAAGGTGCTTAAAAGGTGGGAGGGGAGCCAAGAGAAAATGCAGTCATGGAAACTCAGGAGCAAACAATTTCCAGGAAGAGAAGCACCCACCCATGAGTGGCACCCCAACGAGGTCAGTGGTGAAAACTACATATCACCCACATAAAGAGCAAGGCCAGTCCCGCCCTGCTCTGCTCCTCCCGGGAAGCCAGGTTAGTATCTGGAAAGTCTGGTAGGGTACCCACCAAATGCCTAAATTCCATTCCAGTTCAGTTCACGTAATCATTTAGTGAGCACCCAAGATGATGCGGTTCTGTTAGAGGGTCCTCTTTAATGTTTATCATAGTATCTCAGCTTCTCCAAATATCCTAAGAATTACTAGAGTATTCAGGCTGTATTTTAAGCTTTAGAAGCTTAAAGAATAGGTTTCAAAGTTAGGGAGAAAGAAGCCTACTGTGTGTGTAAATTTTACAGGCCACTTAAAATCATTTCAAGGACTATAAAATAGATGCCACTGGGTTTCTTAGCAGCGCAATTGCAACCTGCGAACACAAGCACTCTTCCAAGCCCAGACAAGATGCCAGAAATAAACTCAGTATGCATCAGTGGAACTTAAGAAGTTTTCCCATCTCACTTCTAGTTCAATATTTTTATATACTCCTTTTCCAGAGAAGGTTTAAAAAAAAAAAAAAAAGTTTCCAGAATTTAAAATGTCACCACTTGATTGATTAGAATGGCTTTCCCAGCTTAACCAGTAGGTTGATTTGAACGGTTCATCCGTTAATACAGTAAAACACATGTTAAAGATTACAAATTGTTTAACAAGTTTTGACAAACAAGTCCCCTGGTGGTCTTGAAATTTCTGAGAAGCAGATAGAAAAGGTACAATTTTATAGATTCCTCTTCCTCTCTGCACAAAGCTGCAGAGGTCTAAAGTAGGTATTAGTGCAAATAAGGGACATTGTCAGACAATAAAGAGACACAATTGCCTCTGTTAGCACAACAATTAATTTTGTTTTCGGAGTACCAGTCAGTCTATTTGTTACCAGGAATGTGCTAATTATTCTTGCTAATTACATGCAAAACATTCATTATCACCTATAAGTGGAGCCAGACCCCTCAGGTTTCAGTGACAAATTAATTACTGTGTTTTCCTTCTGAATGTATTTCTAGGCCGTTCCTGGTATTATCTGAAAAATAAATTGTTTAGCAGCCTGGTTGTCTCTCAGAGCCGCTCATTAAAATGAAAAGTAGGCACACAGAGCTATATCGGTTTTCCTTCCCTGTTCTCTTAGGGCGGTGGTTCCTGAAAGTCTCCAACCCCAATCACAGATTTATAAATCCTGAAGCTTCTCACAAAATACATGCAGCCGAGTGTCTTTAGGTACCCGGTACACATTTGCGATGGTAGCCAGTCACTGAAGCTTAGGGAAGAGGCAAACTGTGTTGGTCCCTCCTGAGGATGAAAAAAGGACCCTACAACTGATACACATACCTGCATTCTTCAGCCTTGCCTTGCAAAATTTGGGGGTGACATTTTGTCATCTGGTTCAAATTTGGGGTGATTGGGTTTTATCCCTCCTCTGTGCCCCCAATTTGGAATCTAGTCAATCAAAAAAGCAAATCCTGAGTTGCCAACTTACTGTTATGGCCCTTCCACCTTAGGAGCAAACACAACAGTACAGATGTACACATTTTTTATTCTAAATATGGATTGCATTGGAGAGACCAGGATCTGGACATATGTCATTTTGCCTTGACCCTGGATTGCCTGGAGTTCCCTAGGTGTCTGCCTGTTCTTCATGGGAAAGGGAATAGTCTTCTCCTTTCACTCTCTCGTCACCTGACACTTGTTCTCCATGGTGGCCACCAAATAAAAGCCTTATGGGATGAAAAGATGGGTCTGCAGGGCTGAAGGCGCACGCTAACGTGCATCCTGAACCAATAATTCAGGGCTGGCTTTTATTCACTCCTCTTCCCACCATTTAGACTCACTTCCTAGAAAGTCTTCAAATAGAAAGCATTTCAGGGGAAAAGTTTGCACCTGAAAGGGAGATGGGAAAAGAAGGCTGTGGCACCCCTATTTCCAGGCCCCCAGGAGCCCATCTATGACTCTAGCTGGGTGTGTGGCTCCCTGGGAAGCTGGGGTCTCCTTTAATCTGTAATGGCCCCAGAAGGGATCAGAGCCTGCAGCAGGCACAGGAAAACCTTTCCCCGTTTTCATTAATTATGTTCACTAACCTACTACACGTCCAGGACTATAGTGGCACATTTTGCAAAGAATAAGGTCCGCATGGTCCTGCATGCTTGTGTCCCTTATTCGTTCTAATGCGTCCTCATTATTGGTTCCTTCTTGTTTGCTTTGGCTCTTGTCAGGGTGCACGTGCCTTTTGTCTGTCAACATTTGGTCTATTTCTATAGAAGCTCTGTAACACAAACGCAAACAGTAGTTCTTGATCATAAATAAAATAGGAAAGAAGTTTCCAGTGTCACATCACTTACCCTTTTCACCATTTTTAATTTAGAGCAGTATTTGGAAGCAGGAAATACAGGAAGTTAAATAATCCCCCACTTGAGGTGCACATAAATTTCACACTGTCTGAATAACCCATTGTGGCTGATTTTTACCAGAATTTGGGTTGATGGGTGTATGGCTTTCATGTTTTACCTAAGAAGGAGTTTTGCGTTTTTGTTTTCAGTATCACACATATTTCTTTCTTTAATTTCCTTCCATTTATAATCATCGTGGCTGAAATGCATACATTTAACCAGCTGAAAGTAAAGCTTTGTGCATCCTAAGACCATGGAACCAGAAAGTGCATGTGACAGTGAAACCACAGTCATATCTCTGCCTGATTTCTACTATGATAAAAGAGAGGAGGCCACTAAAACAGAGCTGAATCTCACCTCCATGGCAGGTGTCATCTGTATCAGCCTCTCTGTCTTCAAGTCCCTGCCCTTGTCTGAGGTCACTTGTCCTATCTGGCCACCACCATGTCTGCACCTTCCTTCTGCTTCTCCCACCTTCCCTACACCCATCCCTTGTTTTCACCCGTTGAACAGTGCTTGACTGTTTACTATATACTAGGCACCATTAAATACTTTTATATACATTATAATTTATCTGTCTTGTTGCCTATTATTTCAAGGTTTTGCTAATATTATCAAATCATTCAGGCTACAGTTGTAATGTGTTATTTCAGCCACTCTCCTACCACTCATATGTCACCAAGAGATTTCTAGAGATCATTTTAAACCCAGAGGGATGGATGTCTAATGGTGGGAATGGCTAACAGCATGGCAGCGTAGTGACGGAATTATTTTGGAATCAGCAGGAGGCCCTTGACAATCCACACTAAATCATACTTAGTGTGTGACCACTCAGCCAACAGAAATGGTAAGTCCTGACAATTGCTTTCTATTCTTTGAGAACTTCAGGGGAAAAACCTCCCTCAGGAATACTTTGAAAGAACTCTATGCTTACTCCGAGGTATTCAACGAAATGTCTAACCAAGCTTCACTTTCTTAAAATTGTATTCTTTGAAAATAGTAACTCCTGTGTTATCCTGAGGATAATTATCCAGCATGGAACCTGGAATGTCAAGGTGGAGAATGTTCCAGATCCTGGACCAGCCCCCTGGCAGGGATGGTTCAGAGCATGTCCCTTTGAGCTTGGACCAGGCTCTACCACTTACTAATTCTGCAACAAGTTTTAGTTCCTGCATGAGTTAAGTATGAGAACAGCACAGGGTAGCAAGGATTAAAGGAGAAAAGTCACCTGACATTTAACCACCCTAGTGGCCTAGTAACTCCAGATGTAATTAAATAACATCCTCACCCTCTTGGCATGTTCTATGGACAATGCATACAGTTGCCTCGCCCAACTCCTCAGAATTAAAGAAATAAGCAAACCAATTTGAGTCATCTCAAAACTGAAGATCTTTTGCTCATTTAGCGTACCCTTTCAAAACAAAAACTCCTTGCACAAGGAACTTTTAAAAAAAGGCAGTTCCAGTATTAATCATCCCATCATGATGCAGAGCCTGGAGCCCACAAAAGAATTTTAGCCCATGCAGAGGGAGTAGAAAAAGAGCAGGGGCCAGACCTAAGGCCGCTTTTGAGGATGGTGCGCCCGAGCTAGAGCACCCTGCTCCTGGTGGCCAACATGTGAGTGTGGCTCTTGCACTTCCCACACGGCACACAAATACACAACCCTCCGCCACGACATCCACCTGACACACACGCAGCGCTATTGGCAGCAGATAAGTGGGGAAGTGAGAGGGAGGCCTGACACATCTGTGCCCTGGAACTGAGTTTCACCTGTAAGGTGGGGCATCCAAAAACCATCAATTCCTTTCTTCTCCTGGGGCTAAATTAACACTGAAATTCTCCTTCTCCTGGCTCATTTCAGAGTTCCAGATTTCGCAAGGCTTCCAACACAAATTAAAAGTATACAATGCATCCTTCAACAGCAGTTCCCTTTTCAGCAGTGGTCAGATAATGCTGGACTCCACTCCAGCCTTGGGGGGCATCTGGCACACCACTGGTGTGAACCGCCGGCCAGAACGAGCACTTCTCCAGAGTAACTCACCCCTGCACTCTTTGACAACCCAGCAACTTTCTGACTGTTATGCTGGTCACAAAGATATCTTCTCTAAGAAACATAATTCATTCCCGTTTGGTAACTTTCAAATCAGTTGATGGAGAACATCATAGAAAGAGTAACCCTCGTGAATAATCTTTCTGAGAAATAATGTCAGAATTGGATTCTCTTCCTCAACCAAAATCTCACAGCAGAAACATCATAATATAATCAGTGTTCCTTTAATATTTATTACCAAAAAGAGGTAATAATTAATGATATCTACATGCACTTTTTTCTCTAGGACTTACAAGGTAACCAAAGATTTTTTTTTTAATTTTTTAAATGACACGTTACAATTGCACGTATTTACGGGGTACAAAGTTGCTGTTTTGGGTACACATGTGTACACTGTATAATGATAAAATCAGAGTAGTTAGCATGTCCATCATCTTCTGTATTTATCATTTCTTTGTGGTGAGAACATTCAAAAACCTTTCTTCTAGCTACTTTGAAATATACAATACATTATTGTTAGCTATACCCTCCTCTGTTGTTAGCAACATATCCCTCCTTTCTGATTGTAACTTTGCACCCATTGACCAGTCTCTCCCGTCCTCCCCTCCCTCGCCCCTCCCCAGTATCTGGTAACCACTTTGCTACTCTTCACTTCTATGAGATCAACTTTTTTTGAGTTTCTGACTATGAGTGAGATCATAACAGAAGACTTTAATCGTTACACCTATATCGAAATAATAGATCACTAAAAGAAATAAATGCCATTCAAATTTATTTCAAAAGTGGGCATTTACCCAAAGGAAAAAAAGACATTCTATAATAAAGTCACCTGCACTCAAATGTTTATAGCAGCACAATTCACAATTGCAAAGATATGGAAACAACCCAAGTGCCCATCAATACATGAGTAGATTAAGAAAATGTGGTATATGTACACAATGGAGTATTACTCAACTACAAAAAATAATGGTGAACTAACACCTCTTGTATTATCCTGGGTGGAACTGGAGCCCATTCTTCTAAGGGAAGTATCTGAAGAATGGAAAAACAAGCATCACATGTACTCACCATCAAGTTGATACTAATTGATCAACTTATATGTGCACATATGGAAGCAACATTCATCGGGTGTTGGGCAGGTGGGGGAGGAGGAAGGGAAGGGCAAATACACACCTAAGGGGTGCAGAGTGCACTCTCTGGGAGATGGGCACGCTTGAAGCTCTGACTTGGGCAGAGTAAAGGCAATCCATGTAACCTAAATGTCTGTACCCTCGTAATACTCTGAAATAAATTAATTAATTTAAATAAATAAATATATAAATAATAAAAGTAAAAGAAATTTTTAAAAATTTATTTCAAAATAAACACCATGGATCAAATAACCCTCTCCGACATCCTGGGGGGTGCTCAACATATAACAGGCAACGAGTTCTAGGAGAATGGAGTTGATAGGCATCAATTAGGAGGTCTCTCTAAAATCAAACCTGCTATTGTCTGCCTTGGTGTTTACCAGGAAGTCAGGTGACCATGACAGGATATTCACAGTAAAGGCGAAATCCCCACTGAAATAGACGAGGAAGCACGTTCTCTCCAGAGTGGAGCGTTCAAACTTCTTCACAAGAATTTAATCAAACCAGTTTATTTAATCAGTAAAACAGACATAAATGTATCTTAAGTATCTGAATCTGGAACAAGAGGGATTTCTAGATAACACATCTTCCCCATATATTCCTTAACGGAGGGACGAGCCCCTGCTGTGGCCTGGTGCCAATGTAACCAGCTGGCAGCCCAATGACTAATCTGGGCAGAAATGTAATTTATTTGGCCTGGACAGTGTGTAGATTTCTATGAAATATTTAGGCATTTGGAGAGTTCAGATAAAAATCTACATTTCCACTTTGTTTTTAAAAATCAGAAGCTCTGACAATATCAGGTCACACTCCCATGTGGCAGTAATCGGCTGGACTGAGCGCAGGCTGCTCTCTTTAGCAGAGGCCTGTACTCTTGAGGGCTCCACCAACCCTCACCACTTTCCAGGCTTTTTCTATCTGGCTCACTTGACTC
Organism: Daubentonia madagascariensis; assembly: GCA_023783475.1. NCBI lineage: Eukaryota > Metazoa > Chordata > Mammalia > Primates > Daubentoniidae > Daubentonia > Daubentonia madagascariensis. The sequence continues at coordinate 1,273,964 of JAKFHU010002239.1, forward strand.
CTGTATTATCTGCCTGGCCCATGTTGGCATGAGAGTTTCTGATCCTGAGCTGTGAATAAGGAATAAATATATTTATCATTTACTGATAATTCTGTATGCTTTATTCATTCACTCATTTATTTGTATAAATTTATGGGGTGCAAGTGCAATTTTATCACATGCATAATTGCATTAGTGATCAAGTCAGAGCTTTAGGGTATCCATCACCCAGATAACATACATTGTACCCATGAAGTCATTTCTCATCACCCACCCCCTACCCACCACCTATTCTCTATTCTTTTTTTTTTTTTAGACAAGGTCTCGTGCTGACCCCCCAGGCGTCATCACAGCTCACTACAACCTCAAACTCCTGGGTGGTTCAAATGATCCTCCTGCCTCAGCCATCCGAGTAGCTGTGACTACAGGCATGTACCTCCGCACCTGGCTAATTTTTTTTATTTTTTGTAGAGATGGGGTCATGCTATTGCCTAGGCTGGTCTCGAACTCCTGACCTCATGCAATCCTCCCGCCTCAGCCTCCCAGAGTGCTAGGATTACAGTTATTCTGTATTCGCTAAAGGTCACACTGACCCTAAAGAAAATCTTGGCAGGAGAAAAAAAGAAAGGAAAGACTTTTTGCCCAGTGCAATCTAATGACAAGAAAGGATCTCTAAAAATGTGAAAGTGAGTGGTCACATAAGAAAAGGAAGCCAAACGCACAGACTGGACCGTAAGGGCTGAGCAGCACCAGGAATTCCAGCCAGGAGGGGTATGGACGGGCCTCGTAAGTGGCTAATGTATATGTGAATAACTCTTTTCCTGGATGGAGTAAGGGGTTGCGGTGAAACCAAACCATTCCTGATGAGAAACTTAACATGTTTATGGTTTTTGAGCTGTAATCCACAAGCACACTATTTCTTAAAGCAATCTGCAGGCAAAAAAAAAAAAAATGGTTTCATTCTTATAGAAGGTTGTGAAGTCAATCCATTGTGAGATTTATGATGCACTAAGTTAAACACTAGACAGGTAGAGACCACTCACAGATGCAAGCAGGCAGACAACACGCTGCCAAAAACCAAGGTAATTAAAACAATCTCCTGAAACATGAAGGAGTCTTATTCACTAGGAAACAAAGGAGATATTTAGCAATCAGACAAATCAGGACAAAGAGGAAAAAATGATTAGAGAGAAAACCCTTTCACGACTAATTTGATGCTGGTACCAGACTTTAATGAAGCCACAGCCCACAAGGCAGCAGCAAACCCAAACCGTGGTTTGCAACGGATAGCTCGCTCGCAAATCCTGTGTTTAAACAACACTTAAAATAGTCTCACTGTTGGTCCAAAGAGTCACAAAAGAGCACAGTTAAATGAAACCTTGAAGATCATTTTGATTTTTAAAAAAATCCCCATTTTATAGATGAGGAAACTGAGGCTCAGAGGTTAGCTCCCTTGGCTGTCCCCAGCTAGTTAGTGTAGAGCCAAGACTAAAACCACTTTCCCTACCTCTGGCAGTCTTCCAATTTCTGAAACAATGCATAGCATGTCACGGAAGGAAACTTTATGATGTTTTGAATAAAAGATATTATTTCCTTAGAGAAGAAAACCTAAATAAGCAAAGAAGCCGATAGCATGGGCTTATTCCTTATTAATTGATAAGAAAGATTCTAGTGAAAGATGCATATCATTTGTAGTTCACATCTTCCACTATGCTATTCCTTACCTCAGAATAAAAAAAAGTTTCAAATATTTAACAAATGAAGCTAATTATTCAAAAACAGCTGACTGTCTGATAGAATGCCTAAGAGAATTTTTTTTAACATTTCTTTGTTTCCAATGTGAATCCCGAGAAGATAAAACAGCAGACAGGTTTGGAGAAAGAAAAAAAAAACTCTACCTTTACTTCCAGCCCTGCACTTGACTCAGGAAATAAGTTAATAATTAAGCTAGTTTCATTTTTAAAAGTCAATGTAATCATTCCTTCTTTATTCCAAATGTATGCTTTACTTACGACTAGAGATGTCATGCTATTTGAAGAACTGTTTGCTTGAGCTCAGAATTACCCCAGGGCAATGTATTATTGATAAATCCATTTTCTTGTATAATCATCGCTTCACATTTACAACATTTCACAGGATTCCGTCTGTAAACTTCACATGGTTTTCCTAGGCAAGGGCACTACAGTGCATGTTGCCCAGAAAAAGCAACCTTATTCTTTCGGGTTAACTTTTGTATTCGAAGTTCCAAAGTAGTGTGACAAGACTTTCTCACAGAAAACACACAATTGAGGTTACTTGTAGCTATAAGGCCTGCAACATTTTAAAACTCATACGCTTATCTGCATCCATTTACATGTACTTAAAGCACTTCCATTCAGAAGCATAAAGGTCCACTTTCTAGAGATGGCTACGGAGGGTATGACTGAATGACAATACAAAGGCTTATTTAAACATTATTGGTCTTCACAGTCATTTATTTTCTGATGACAAGGGATCCGGTAAGCACTTTTATCTTTAATACGCTTAGGTAAAGCAGTAGTGTGCTTTTCTTCTTCTTTTTTTATTGTGGAGGGTTGGTTGGTTGGTTTTTGGCTTGTTTTTGCTTTTTTGTTGTGTGTGTATTTGGGGTTTATTTGCACAGTGGGGGAAAAAGGCCTATCCCGGCTAACGTGAGGTGAGAAAAAGGCATGGTGTAGTATTGCAAGATACTCAGGAATCTCTCAAGTGTTTGAATAAACACATACCATGCCAATTAAAAAAAAAAAAAAGAGCTGGTTTAGCAAAAAGACAAACACAGTCTTCTGGGCCTGTCCAATAGGCAGGCATGTCGGAGTACATTCCTGGAGCCTGGGACAGCCCTAACACTTCCTTTCAGTCTAATGGGTCCTGAGCCACATCCTTTGTCTGCTGGTTAACTGCTCTGTTCATAGACCAAACCACTAATTGCATGTTCCTTATAGTTACCCTACATTACTGTAAGAATTAATGAGACACAATTACAGCTCCCAGAAATCTCAGGTCTAGCCAACTGCACAGCACTCCAAGTGAATTAGAACTCTCAAAGAGAAAAGAGGGAGGAAAAAACTAGTCGATTATTCACAGGAAGCAGAATGTTTTGTGTTTAAAAATTTTTGTATTTATTTGAAGTTGTTTCATAATTAGGCCCGGGGGGTGAAGGTAAGGGGAAACAGAGAAAGAATGAACAAAGGACTTGGGAACTCAGCTTTCACTGAGAAATCATGGTGGATACAAAGAAATATATATAATGCAGATGTATGAAAAACTTAGGAAACAGAATGAACATAAAACCAATGCTAGGAATAAGACAAAAAAGCCAATAACAAATCGGCAGTTTATATAAAGCGTTATTGCACATGGAAACATACTATACGAGCATTCTTATAGTCTTATTCCCCCACATAGATAGTATTTTGCCCAATTTAAGCAAAATTTCTATTTGTATCACTACTCCTCAACTCATGGAACTTGATACTCCTTAGAACTCGTGGCTCGTTTGCCAAGATTCATGGAAGAATTGCAAACGGCCAGAGAAGGGCTAGCTCTTTGACTATACAGCAGGGGGACAGGAATAATCTTCCTTCTGCCAAATCTTTTCAAATTGAAAAAAAAAAATTGATTTTGAGTGTGGAAATAATTCCAGGACCCTTTAAATTACAATTATTCTAAAACTTTTTCTTGGATTTGCTGGTTTTGGGTTTCTTTGCAGATAGTGACTTGTTCTCACAAATTTCTGTTGAGATTACTTTATCGACAGTCTGATTAAAAAGTACTATTTTAATCCAATCCAATATACATTTTTATATATTTACATACATATATGTGGATAAATAGCAGATAAAGGAGAGAGAGAGAGAGAAAGAGACGGTAGAGAGAAGGAGATGGCAGACAGAGGGATAACAGCTAGAGAGAGAGAGGGGGTAACTAGCTCGACAGATGGATGGATGGAAATTAGAACCAAGTTCTCAACTGAACAGACTGAATCTTCTGCAAACCTCAACGCAACCTCAGAACTGTACTTTGGATATTAACCTGGCATGGAGGGAAGGGTGAAAAGAACGTCTGTCATCTTTTCAGGAACAAGTCTGAGGACATCACATACCTACAAATGAAACATTTCCAGGTGTGTGAGAGAGTAGGCAGGAGTATGAAAAACCTACAGGGCCCTTTGCAAGACAAACAAGCCCCCACGGAGGTGACAGGATGTTTGTGGAGGCTTGAACAACTCTTCGGAGCCCCTGAGAAGCACAGATATATACGTGTGAAATTTCTTAACATTTATCAGAAAGCAGAAGAGAAAGTCTCTATCTCTGTGTTTCCATTAGAAATCTTGCTATACCTAGGGCCCATTCTTCGAAGCAAAGTATCACAAGAATGGAAAAACAAGCACCACTGGTACTCACCATCAAATTGGTACTAACTGATCAATACTTATGTCACACATGGCAATAATATTCATCGGGGTGGGCAGGCGGGAGGGGGCGGAGGGGATGGGAAAACTCTCGCTGAATGTGTGCGGGGTGCACAGTTTGGGCGATGTCCACAGTTATAGCTCTGACGTGGGCAGTGCATGGGCAATATATATAACCAAAGTGTTGTACCCCCGTAATTTCTGAAATAAAAGGAGAAAAAAGTTTGGCAAAAAAATTTAAAAATTAAAACATTTTTAAAAATAAAAAAATAAAAGAAATCTTGCCATAGAAAGTGAAAGAACAGCCAAAATGAGTGATGCCCAGGAGCTCCTCAAACAAATGACTGCTGGGGCTCTGGGAGGAGTGGTCCCTCCACGCATCCTGTCCGTGTCCGCTCCGTCTACCTGCGGTATCTCCTTCCTGCCTGTGGAATTCCCTCAGCCTCCCCTGCCTTGCGAATCTTATCCATGCTTCCAGGCCAACTCCTTTGCACACCTACCCTCCCATCAAAGGAAATTTTTCTCTCTTCTGACATCCAAGGCACATATTCTTGTACCAACTTGTACCTAACTTTCGTCACTTAATCATATGCAATATCAACTTTTCTGCGAATAAATGCCTGGGTCTCCGTCTAGACTGCACGTTCCTTGAGAGAAGATGAGACAACGTCTTCCCCTCCTTCTACTAATGCCCTGCACCCCCGGGGCACTTAGCAGGGCCTTATGTACCTTGTGGGAGCTTAATAAATATCTTAGGAATAAATGAATCCATGAACACCTGAATCAATATTAGAAAAAGGCAATCGGAGTAGAAAAGTAGGTAAAAGGGGGAATGACGCAGCGTGCACAGTGGTTTGGGAACAGGTGTAGAGAGGTTTGGCCCCGGGTGAGGGTATGAGCATAAGACGAGACCCAGCGTCTTCTCTCATTTATTAGAACACGCTTCAAGGGAAGGGGCTTTTGAGAGACTTTAAGGGGAGAATTTAAGGGAGAGACTTTAAGGGGGAGACTTTAAGGGGCTCCCTCTGGAGCTATAGAAGTACAAGAGCCATTGCAAGGAGGAAACCACCAAGGGAATGAATTAACCGGGCAGTCAGAAGAGGGGAGAGGGGAGTTCTAAGAACTCAGGTAGGGGTTTAGAGCAAAGAGTTTGGGTATTGATACAGAAATGCATGATGTGGCCAATGCAAGCATCCAAGGAGAATGTGTATCTTCGTATCTAAGTTAAGAACAGACAAGGTGGGTCAGGTGTGGTGGCTCACGCCTGTAATCCTAGCACTCTGGGAGGCCAAGGTGGGAGGACTGTTTGAGCCCAGGAGTTCAAGACCAGCCTGAGCAAGAGAGAGACCCCGTCTCTACTAAAGCTAGAAAAATTAGCTGGGCATCATGGTGTGCACCTGTAGTCCCAGCTACTTAGGAGGCTGAGGCAGAAGGATCGCTTGAGCCCAGGAGTTTGAGGCGGCAGTGAGCTATGATAGCACCACTGCACTCCAGCCTGGGCAACAGAGCAAAACCCTGTCTCAAAAAAAAGGAACAGATAAGGTGGAGACAATGAAGTAGAGAAAGAGAAAAGAAGGTGAACCCAAAGTGGAAGGTTTCTTCTTCCAAAAACACACACAGCCTGAAGAAAGATGATACCATGAACAAGGGTGGAGATGAAGGAGGGCACAGCTGCCAGTGATTTTGAACAGGAACACAAAAGGGAGGGTAGAACACACTCCCTTAGCTCTCTGGGCAGGGGAAGATAGACCCCTACATATACTGGGACTTAGACCAGATTCAATGAGTTTTCAAACAACTGCAGCTAACTGTTATCAATGTCAGAGCTAAATTAAGAAATAAAGTACAGACTAGTTAAGACGATAGCCAACCTCAGTTTTCCCTCAGAACACTCATATGTAAATATTTATTCAATCTGGTCAGGAAATAATAATCTTAAATCTGAAATTTAAAGGAGTTTCCATGAAAAACAAGAAAGACAAATTGTATACAGTTGCCCCTCCGGGTCCACGAGAAATCAGTTCCAAGACCTCATGCAAATACCAAACTTTGCAGGTGCTCAAGTCCCTGATACAAAATGGTCTAGTATTTACATGTAACCTACATACATCCTCCTGTAGACCTCAAATCATCTCTCAATAACTTATAATACTTAATACAATGTAAGTGTTATGTAAACGGCTGTTATCCTGTATTGTTTAGGGAATGACAACAAGAAAAAAACCTGTAAATGTTTAGCACAGGTGCAAATTTTTTCCTGATTATTTTCTAGCCTCAGTTGATTAAATCCAGGGACGTGAAACCCATGGATACGGAGGTCTGACTGTATATCCTTTCCTGCCGAGTGCGTAGGAAAATACAACAATTAGGAACAAGTAGATACAGAAAGAGGAAAAAATTCTTTTTAAAACAGCAGTGGCAAAACTATTTAAAGCCAAATATCTAGGGGGTTTTTGGTAGTATAATGATGGTCAAAATAAATTTTCCCTTTTCATCCAGATGTTTAGCATACTGTCAACACCATCAGAATTGTCAATTTTATAACTTTGGGGATGTTATGTCGGGTGCCATGTAAATTGTCAGGTAAATTAAGCTTTGTCAAGTTATGACTTTCAGCTAAACTCGCTACAGGCATTTACCAAACCCAGAACAAAGCCAAATACATCACTTTACCTGGTTAATTTTAAAAGTCAATTAGCTTTACTTCTTTAAACTTGTATTTACGGAAAAACAACAGGTTAACAATTAAAATCATGTTTAAACTAGCAAGACAGTGAAGTATTTGACTAACTAAAAATTGTATGCACTAAAATATTTTGTCTTAATTAAAACAAGCATATAAAAATGTTCAATGTCACTAATATTATATTACATTTATATAATAGATATTATTATAATACCAATATGGAGAGCTTAAAATAAGATTTTTAAACCCATCAAATTGATTTAAGAAGATAGACAATAACCAGGGTTGTACAACAAATGCGTAAGCAGAAGTTTAAATTGGCGTAAGCGTTTTGGAGGGTAATTTGTCACTAGCTATTAAAATTGAAAGCATGCATGTTCTTTAAATCAGCAATTCTACTTACAGAATTTTTTCCAAGGAAATGCTCTCTGAGTGCACAAAGATATTCTTTTCATCATTGTTTCCTTAGAAAGAATTTTCACTCCTTAGTGAAAAAATTAGAAACAACACAGATATTCAACCATAAATAATGGTAATATAAACTATGGTAAATTGGTAAAATAAACAATGAAATACTATGTGATATATTTTTAATGAGCTTATTATCTATTATCTTTATAGACTAACTAAAAAATGTACAAGATATCACAAGTAAAAAAGAGCCAGAATAATATTTATGATGTACTAATATGCATCAATAATAATTATAACTATTATAGCCTACATGAGAAAATCTGGAAGAATATATATAAGTTAACAGTAGCTGTCATGAAGGAATGCCAGTAGTCAGAAAACAATACAAGAACCTATTAATTTGTATGTTACGCATTTCCGTGCTATTTTGAATGTTTTCATAACAAGTATACATTACTTGTTATTAAAAAACAGTTATAAAAGAGTAAATGTTTTAACTCTTTTGAAATTCCTTCCCTGTCAAGAGCAGCAATTCTACTACTAGGGAACAGGAATTTTTCCTTCCTGAACAACATACTAAATAACATTACAAACACACCCACATGAATTAGCCACCTTCTCAAACTCTGGAGTTTTTAATCAGTTAATTTACACATCTCTTACTAGTCAATTCCATCATACTTTATATTCAAAAAATGTTCCAGAAGAGATTTGTAGCCATACCCAACGAAGATGGAAATAATTTTAGAATTTTTAAATTAACATTAATTACTCTTGAAGTAACTTAGACTCTTTTTAGGTAACATACCCATGGAATTTTAAAGTACTTCAATGGCACACATGTTTTTATATTTTAAAAAGTTTATAGTGAACCCATTTCATTTGTGAAATTAATTTCAAAATTTAAATAAATATCAATGCACAGATGTGTTGTCACTAGCCAAAGCTCTTTCAACCCCAAAATGTATAAAATCAGAATGCTTGTGTCATATATAAGCTAATCCACACTTAGCTAAATGCCCCATAATGGAATCAAATGTCAGCTTTAATGCCTGTTGTCACATGTTCTTGAAACAGTCACTTGACTTCCTCCCCACCTCAGCACAATGTTTTTATTCAGGTTTATATTTTGTACATTCGTTCTTATATACAGATATGTTCACAATGTAAGTTGGCTGCTTTTTAAAATAAACTCTCCAAGAATGAAATCATAGGGGAGACTTCCGGTTTCCGGTCTGTAATGTCAGGAGCTGGGAAGTCTCCACTCTGCCCTAACAGCAAGTAAAAGCTGAACAAAGTGAAACATCGACACTTCTTAGATCCCTCAGAAAAGTGAAGTCACAGGGCAAAATACTGCCCCCAGAATTGGAAAGTCAGAAAAGCAGATAAAGAGACCCATAATTCACCAGAGGAAAAATCCATGAGCAAAAAACCTCCACAGGAACAAGTGTGGGGTAGGAAAACATCTGAACTGTAATTGACCAATTGCTGGAGACTCAGTTTGGACAAGTCAGAAGGATTAAAACTCCAGAGGGACCCAGTCATATGGGGAAATCTCTTGTGAGTTTGACCTCCAGAACTTCTATCAGGTCCTCACAGTAAATATCAAGAAAAAAAAAATCTCCTTCTGTTTCCAGCAGGGAGATACGAAAAGGAATGATTTTGAAATATGCCAGAGCATTGTTCCTCTTAAAAAGGCCTGCCCTCAGGAGAAACCATTTTACCAAAGCCTAACTTGCTGGAGTTTTATTAGAGCCTAACTTACCCGGGGAAAGGGAACTCCAGCCCTCTCTTGCCATCCTGTCCCAGATAAAGGGGCAGAGAGGTCAAAAAGCCCTGGTAAAGCTTACAGTCTTGAGGTACAGGTTGACCAAAGACTGAAACATAATCACAGAACTATAGAACATTTCCCATTGCCCCACACCTTACTACCACATTAGTAAAGATTTATTTATCACAGTTCCTTTCAGCCAGTACATAATGTCTGCCTTTCAACAAAAAATTACAAGGCATACAAAAAGACAAGAAACATAGTTTGAAGAGAGTAAAAAAAAGCATCAGTACCAGAATCAGATATGGATGATGGAATTATCAGACCAGGAATTTTATAAAACTATGATTAATATGGTGAGGGCTGTAATGTGAAAAGCAGACATCATCCAAGAGCACATGGATAATGTAAGCAGAGAGATGGAAATTCTAAAAATCAAAAAGAATTGCTAGAGATCAAAAACACTATAAGAGAAATGAAGGATGCCTTTGGTGGGCTGTAGATTGGACACAGCTGAGAAAAGAGCTCTCCGTGTGAAGATATGATAACGGAAAATTCCAAAACTTAAAAGCAAAGAGAAAAAAAGACTAAAAACAAACAAACAAACAAACCAACCAGGACACATTATCAAAAACTGTGGGACAACTGCAAGAGGTATAACACACACACGCGCAATGGGAATACCAGAAGGAGAAGAAATCAAGAAAGAACTAGGAGCAATATTTAAAGCAACAATGACTGAGAATTCCCCCAAAATTAGTGTCAAGCACCAAACCACAGAGTCAGGAAACTCAGAATAAATGAAAAAGGATAAATAAAGAAAAAAAAAAACACCCACTACACCTAAGCATATTAAATCAGAAAATTAAGGCTGTTCTTTTAATACAGCTGCTGCTTTAAAAAAAAAATGGCTGGTTGTGTTTAGGAACCTCTTGAGTAACAACTTTTTCTACACAAAGTGTTCAAGGAGAGGTTAGAACTGTGATGTGGGAATCATTACCTCTTGACATTAAGCCAAGTCAGAGACTGTTGAAGGCAAGATTTCTCTCGTTTCTACTGATGGGTAATTCGTTTCTTTCTTATAGGCTAAGAGTGAGACAAAAGTAGGAGTTTAAAATGAATCTTTGCTAGTTCTACTTCATCAGGGGGAGTTCAAGCCTCTCTCTGTGGCTCTTGTACTCCAGAAAATGGTTACATTTCTTCCCATCAAAAAGGAAAGATTGATATTAAAGAGACTACCATTGCAAATTTTTTATATATGTAAATAATTATGTTTCAAGACAGTCTGTGTTCAAACTAAAAACATTTTCTGCAAAGATGATATTTAAGAGAACTGAATAATGCCAGGAAAGACAAAAGAAGGAAAAAGTAGGTTTGTATTGTTATTATTTTCCAGGCATATGTCCACACTCATTACATTATTTAATGCCCTTTACAAATCTGTATGATTGTTAGTCCCATTTTACAGGGTTTTTTAAAATTGAGGCAAAGGGGAAGTACTGAATTAGCCCTAAGTCACACAGCTAGGAAATATTGGAGCTGGGATTCAAATCCATGTCTTCTGAGTCAAAATCTAGTGATCAGTCTATTCTATCAAGTGTCTATCTATTTCTAATTAAAATATAAAATCTTTCTACCTGAAACACCCCCATAATTGCTGTACATCTCAATTTACATTTTACAAGCCATGGGAAATCTGCAATAACTAGTACAGTAACCAGCTCTAGCACAACTTCTCTGTGAAAGAAGATTAATAGGCTATATTTAAATAATGCATATTGTGAGGTCAAGGATAGCGTCTTTGTACATCTAGCCTTAGCACGACACTCAATAAATGGTAACTTATTTTTAGAGACAAGGTCTTGTTATGTTGCCCAGGCTGGAGTGCAATGGCTATTCACAGGCATGATCATAGCTCACTGCAGCCTCGAACTCCTGGCCTCAAGCAATTCTCCCTCCTCAGCCTCCCGAGGAGCTGGGACTACAGGCACGTGTCACCACACCCTGCTGATAACTTTGAAATTGAAAGGACATCAGAAAATAATTTTAGTTCTCTGCCAGATGTTTTCTGCAAGCAAATCTTGGCCTCCCCACCTCCCTGGAGGCTGTCTCTCTTGAGAGCACAGCAGTGACAAGCACAAGTGGCCTGGGTCCTAATGATCAGTGGAGAGTATTCTTCAAGTCACTAGCAGAGCTTCTCCATACTGTGTCACGGAAAGGCTAAGCAAGGACTGCAGTTCACCAGCCTCCTAATGCCTCTGGTGACATTGGAACCTCACTCTGCACAGGTGTCTTACTTCGTGTGGCCACCACACCAACCCTTTCCTCTCCATCCTTGCCACTTGCCAAAATGCAAGAAATTCTAGTCAACCATCTCCTCCCATACTGTCATCCCCAAACTATGTTTCTTCACACCTACCCCTTCATCCTTCTTCTGTTGACCTTCCTTCCAGCTGCTTCCACAGTATTCTCTGGACCCTTCATTTCATTTAAAATAAACTATCTTATGTCCTCAACCTCTTGTATCTTGGTCCCTTCTTTCTCTGAGTCTATGGATTCTGGCTACAGCACACCATTTCTTTACAGTCATCTACTAATCCAAAAATCAAAACCATCACAGCCTACACACACACACACACACACACACACACACACACACTCATTTATTTATTAATGACCTTGGCAATGATTCAAGTTTTTATTTCCATCCCAACTTCTACTATAGTGGTTGCACGGTATCAAAGTCCATGTGAAGGAGAACCACTTTCACGTAGGATGTAGAAGGTCATGAAAGACCTTCATATCTGTCATAGCAGAAGACATCAAAGAAACTAAGTGCACGTTGTTGTTGATCAGTGGCTCCAAAGTAGTCTAAATGAGCTAAATCTTAAAGAGGAGCAAGCCCTTCATAAATAAGCCAAGCTTAGCAGCTGCTTCCATATTTGGGAACAGTTTCCTAGTCTGGGTAAGGCTAGACTAGCGCCTGCTGTAAATGGAAAGGCTACTGGGATGCAGGGAAGTGAAACAAACTTTTAAACAATCAGAGCAGGCATGATAGACTGAATTCTGGAAGAGTCTGTATTAATCAGTGCTCTCCAGAGAAACACGGCCAATAGGATGGATAGATAGATAGATAGATAGATAGAGCTACATAGGTATTATAAGGAATTAGCTCACAAAATTATGGAGGCCAAGAAGTCCCAAGCTGGCTAGCTAGAGACCCAAGAGAATCAATAGTATAGTTCTAGTCCAGGGCCAAAGGCCGGAGAACCAAGAGAGCCAATGGTGTAAGGTCCAGTTCAAGTCCAAGTCTGGAGGCAGAAGGAAATCAATGTCCCTGCTTGAAGATAGTCAAACAGAGAGAGAGAATTCTGTCTTACTGAGCTTTTTTGTTCAATTCAGGCCTTCAACTGATTAGATGAGGCCCACTCACATTGGGAAGAGCAGTATGCCTTACTCAGTCTACTGTGGAGAGTCTTCTTCAAGTCACTAGCAGAGGTTCTCCAGATGTTAATCTCCAGATGTTGGTCTCATCTAGAAATACCCTCACAGACACACCCAGAAGTAATGTTTAATCAACTATTTGGGTACCCTATGGCTCAGTCAAGTTGACACATAAAATTAACTATTATAAGTACCCAAAACAAAATAAGTCCATTGGTCTAACAATTCTACTCCACAAGAATATTGCTGAATAAGTGGTCATAAGAGCAGAACTGGAGAGATTTTGTAGTCTTGTTCAGTGCTTATGTTCCAGGTCTCTGCTGCTATGGAATTTAGAGGTAAACTGAAACCAGCTAAAGCTGTAATCCAACTTCCTGCCAGCCCAATACTGATGATATCAGCAGAATAAGTCTCTCTATGGTTGCAGAGGAAGTTGTGAGTTAAGCTAAAGGGCAAAGAGAGATCTCTATAACCTCATTTGAAACCACAGATTAACTGAAACCAAATAAAGCTACAGCTAATCTCCTATGCAGTTTGACTCAGGGTGGGATCTGAATGGTTATCCTCTACCCTATCTTATAGAGGACATGGAATACTCTGTCTGGGGAAAATAAAGCAAAACAAAAGATGTTATCTAGTTTACTCTCCCCTGTTCTTTTATCTTTTAAAAAATGTCCAACATGTACTTAAAAATTAAAGGCATGGAAAGAAGGAAAGTGATAAATAAGTAGGAGAAAAAAAATAACAGTTAATAGAAGCAGACCCACAAATAACCCTGATGTTGGAATTAGCAGGCAAGGATTTTAGAAAATAAACTATCATAAATATGTTAAAGAATTTGGCAGAAAATATAGACAGAATGAGTGAACAAAAAGAGAATTTCAGTATGGAATAGAAAACTAAAAAAATCAGATAAAAATCTGTACTAAAAATTGTAAAATCTAAGATGAAGAATTCAGTGGGTTAGCTAACCCAGTGGGTTAGCTAAAAGCCTTTGCTTTTGGTCCAGATCACAAAGGAGCAAAGACTGACATGGCAGAAGAAAGGATCACTGAAGTCAAAGACAGAGCAATAGAAAACGCTCAAAGTGAAATACCAAATTGAAACACTAAAAGATGTAAAAACTGAACAGAACATAAAGACCTCTGGGATAATCCTGTAACACATGTACTTAGAGTCCCAGAACAAGAAGAGGAAAGAGAGAGTAAGACAGCAGAAGTATTGGCCAAAATTTTTTCAAAACTTGTGAATGACCCCACAGACCCAAGTAGAAAATCCCAAGCAAGATTTAAACAAAAGAAAAAAAGAAGCAACAAAGACATCAATCAAATTGCTGATAGTTAAATAGCTGAAACTCAAAGAAAAATAACATATAAGACAATGGAATGACATCTTTAAATGTTCCTAAAGAAAAGCATTAACAACTCATCATTCTATATTTAGGAAAAATATCTTTCAATATCCATGTGAAAAACCCAGCCAAACCCCTTCAAAGTTCCTAAATCTGTCAGCAACCCCCTCCTATGACACTTCCGTCTTCCATAACCAAATCATTTCTAAAATCTTAAATTCCAGTAAATCATGCTCTACCCACAGTTGCCTTTTCTTTGAACATGCTCATTTTTACTACTTGTCTTACTACAATTGTCTCTATGATTCCTTCACCCTCAATTTTAAATATTCTTAATATATTTCCATCTTTAAAAAGAAAAAAATAGTTGATCTTATATCTCCTTCTAAATATGATCATTTCTTACAGCCAAGTTCTCCAAAGGGATAGTCTAAATGTTCTGCGTTTGTCTCCTGCAACCTGTCTGACCAACCCATGGCAACATGACCTCTTCCCACACCACACCATTTAAGCTACTCTGGCAAAGATCACTAATGGCATATTGTCAAATCAAGTTGACATTTTCCAGTATCATCCTAATCTTTCAGCAGCACTTAAAGCTGTTGACCACTTTTCTAGGAATTTTCTCCTTCTTTCACTGTCTATTCTGGCCCTCCCCATACATTTCTGATCACTCTTTTTCAGTTTCCTTTATGATAATATTTTACTTTCTCTTATTTTCTTCTTCTTTCCTGTCTTAAGTGTTGTAGGGCTGGGACTATGCTACCTGTTCTAAAATTCTAAGATGTTAAGTGTGGGTAATAGAAGATCATGCATCATGTGTCTACTCATGAGTGTTTGAAAATAGTAATGACTTTACCATTAGAAAATAGTAGTGCCTGTTGCTGCTGCAGTGAATACCAGTGAGTCAGTAAGTCACATGGGATAATGAATTAACTCACTTTGAAAATGATAATCCCCTAAGTATAAACCTTCATTATATATTTTTACATATTTGCTTTTTCAGTAGCTATAATAGTCACAAAAATTCTAGTTTCTATTGAAATTAAATAATTTTTTCCTCCTGCTGGTTAGATACTTTTATTCAATTAACTATGTTTTAGGGCATCCATGAGAATGACAATGAAATCCCTTCAAACTTTTGTTGTTGTTATTTACTTATACTGACATATTAAAATATTGGTGACCATATCCTATGGCTACCTATAAAGAAATTCATTCCAATTTACTGTGTTTTGCTATGTGTTTTATAATAATTTTGCTGTTACATCTGCAGCAGCTATATAGGAATGTGTTTTTGCAGTTATTTAATGCCACAATAATGCTACATTACAAACAACCACAACACATCAGTGGCCTACAACAATAAATCCTTCTTTGTTGTTCACAAGTCTATCGGTTGGCTGGTGATTCTGCTGGGCTTGGTTGATTGCAGCTGGGTCATTCAAGAGTCTCTATTCTGAGGGTGGGTTGACCCTGGGCTGGCTAGTCTAGAATGGTCTCAGCTAGGAAAACTTAGCTTTCCCTCATGTGGTTGCTCATCCTCCAACAAGCTGGCCCAAACTTGTTCTCACTGCAGCAGCCGGGCCCCAGAAGACCTGGGAGAAATAAGCAAAGTTTCTCGAGGCCTAACCTCAGGAGGGCCACATTCTGTTGGCCAGAACAAATCACAAAGCCAGACTAGATTCAAGGATAGGAAGATCAAGTTCATCTCTCACTGAGAGTAGGTGCAAGATCACATTGCCAAGGATGTGGATACTGGGAAAAGTAGAAAATCCAGATCGCTTACGTAAGGTCATATTGTCAAGGGGGTGGATACAGGGAGGAGCAAAAACTTAGGGTCATTTATTCCATCGATCAATCACAGTGTTCAAATTGATTTTATACCATGTCTTGCTTTATAGTTATAGATACCTACTGAATGTTGCTACCAGTAAATTTGTTCCATTATTTGCTACCCACACACACACAGACCACACACTACATATATACACACATATATAAACATAGATATAAATATATCTAAGAATGCATGTGTGTGTTGTGTACACAGCTCACACACATATATATTAGCTACATAAATTTTACTTTTTCAAAGGACTGGTAGAATATTAATGCATACTAAAAGCTTATGATTTACTATTGAACTCTGATACACTATATTTACTTGCACAAGTGTTTTCCCTCTATAACTGCTTGACGATCACTTTCAATGAATATGTGATAAAAAAGATTTCATACAAAAAAGATTTCATTTTTTTCTGAAGAGAATTCAGCATGTATTCATAAATGTATTCACATTGTTTTCAGAAAAACTATCAGTATGTATTTTCTGTAACTGTATAGTAATATATAGAAGTAAATATTGTTACTTTCTCTTTTTTTTTTCTTTTGTTTTTTTTTTTGAGACAGGGTCTTTCTCTGTTGCCCCCACTAAAGTGCTGTGGTGTCATCATAGCTCACTGCAACTTCAAACTCCTGGGCTCAAGTGATCCTCCAACCTCGGCCTCCCAAAGTGCTAGGATTAAAGGCATGAGCCACCATGCTCAGCCTCTTTCTCCTTTTTGATTTGGAATGATTTATCTTTACCTGTTCTCTGTTTGCTGCTATTGTTGATGGAAGTTCACTGCTGTTTAGATGTCTTAGTATTGGCCATTGAGGAAAACACAAGTAAAGCCATTAGAACCATGGCATTAGAATCACTCAGGCCCAGCTATAAAGCTTCCCTGTGTCCATGAGCAAATACTGTGTGCTACAACTGCCAAAGGAATGGATCACTGCATGACATCTTTAAGAAAAACATCTCTGCGATTCCGAAATGAATGCAGAAGTCCCTTCTGTAAGCTCACTCCCTGCACCTCTTCTGAAAATCCCCATCACATGTTGTACAGATGCGGGGAGGATGATAATCTGGGAACGGGTAACTCAACACGAACGAGGACACACTGATATAAAAGTTTGTGAAAGGTTTTATAGATGAGGCTGGGGCCCTGCATCACCTGTGCCCAGGGGCAAATGCCCCCGAGGGCATTATTAGACTAGTAAATTCTCCCAAGGCTCAGCCAACCAGACTGGACTGACTCACCACCACCACCCAGCTGGGAGGCCCTAATTCCTAATGTTTCTCCTACACAAGCCCTGTTCTCCATTCCCTCCAAAGGAGTCTTGACTCAGGGAGTCTGTGTCTCTCACCTTGCATCCCTGTTCCCACTCACCATTAGCCTCATTTTGCTTGCCTGGTCACAGCACCCTCTGCCTATGTCGTATCATCCAAGTCTCACAAGCATCCACCACCTCCTTTGCTGTCGTGCCCAGGCTCTGAGGCACTTCCTACTCCTGTGCTCTGTTCATACTGCTCCTGACTGCCCTTTCCTACTCCCCAGTCCTGCCAATACCTACTTGTCTTTAAGACAAGACCCAACTGCTACCTCCTCCAGGAAGCCTTCCTGAATTACTTCCCCTCCCCCCTCCCCTGTAAAATCAGCCGCTCCTTCTTATATGTAGTCCCCCGGCTGCTGGCACAGGACCAGCAGGACTACGTCACTCTTGCTTATTCCGTGGAGGTCTCTCTACACGTGGCAGTGCCCTGAGAGTAGGAGTCACGTCTTATTTCCATTGTAACCTGAGCATCTGGGGCAGTGCCTGCCGTAGAGGTATCCACTGTGTTGAATGTGTGGATGAATTCTTAGCACTGTCACTATACTGAGATGCATAAGCATTTTTAAAATTTTGAATAACCTAATTAACACTCCCTCTTTAATCAAAAGATTTGCATTAGAATTAATCAAAATAGTCAACATAAGACTTTTCTGAAATAAACAACAACCCCTTAGAAAAGGACAGGTATACTTACCACAAATATAATAGCATCAATGTGTGGTTATCTAATAAAAGCAAGTAAAGACATGAACAGCATGAACAGCATCCTTGCTGGTAACCAAATCTATAAAGTATCTATAGGCTTGAAAAATAATTATTTTTTTCTGTAGGCATTATTAAAACTCCATAAATTTCACGTCTTCAAAAAGGGAGAAATAGCACATTACAACCAAATCCTGATGATTTTTTTTAAAACACTCTCATTCTTACTGAAAACTGTACTTTTGGGGAATATAAGTGTGTGAGACCTCCTGCTGGTTTCAAACCTGAAACTGTGGCAGCCCTTGTGAGCCCGGATGTCCCTGAAAGCAGAGACTGGGACAAAGGCTAGTGTGCAGGTAGTTTAATTGGGAAGCGATCCCAGGGCGCAGCAGGGAAGGATTAGGGAGGATGAAACAAGGCCAGGGGACAGGTGCTGTAGGGATGTGTCACTGAATTGGCCACCGCTGCAGGCAACTGGTGCTAGATCCCGCCAGGACCTTCTGAGGAGACTTATTGAGATTTGAGTCAGAACTGCCCGCCTGGGAGAGGAAAAGGGAAGACATTTATTCATTGGCTTTTGCCCCTGTTGGTCTAGGGTGACCCCTCAGGCAATAACTTCCAATTAACTGCCCCCTATACACACACACACACACACACACACACTTACTTTCTGCTAGCTTATGCCTGAGTGTTGAGTCAGTTCCCATAGTTGGGTATCCCACCCAGAGAAGCTCCAAGACAGGTAGGGATAGGAACTTCTTGTGTGCTGAGGTGACGACACTGTCAGATTATACCCGCACAAAACCGGTTGGAGCCTTCACAAAATGAGTCACTGCAGGAGCAGCTGGAATAGAATGGGACTATGACAATGGCACATAGCTGTCTGCACCTGACACACACAGGAGCTATGCCCTCACAGCCAGTGTTTAAAAGGTATTTAATCCACATTGATTGGATAACACATTATAATGCTTGTGTTTGTTATTTTAATAAACTTTTGAATATAATATTCTATCAAGATATCCAGAAACCTACTATAAGATTTCCTATTATGTCAGTTTCTCTCCCAAGTATAACCCTGTCCTTCCTTAGCCTAATGGTGTCTGGCCACCACAAGAAGTGTAATAGAATATTCATTCACTTACTCATTCAACTAGTGTTTGTTGTGCATCACATGTGTGCCCCTTAATGTGCTACCTGCTGGAAATACAGGCCTGATCCCTATATCCTCACCATCCAGCAGCCGAGCCTCTGCCCTTCCCATGGAGCAGAGTAAATTCTGTCCTAGAAGATGAATGGAACCACAGCAGTAACTTACAGAGGTGGCACTGCTCACCAGTGTGGGGGACGTGAGGGGGACTCAGAACACAATTCCAAAAGGAGATGATGCATGAGTTTAAGTTTGAGGATAAATTTAAGTTAGCCGCATTAGAAAGATGAAGAAATGAATTCCAGACTGGAGGCACATTGTGAGCAAAGGCGTGGAAGCAGGAGAGAGACTGACTGAAAGCACAAACTGTAAGTGGGTGTGTGCAACCGAAGCCAGGGGCGAGGGCTGCCAACATGAGATGAGCATGAAGGGGCAGATTATGTGGGGCTTTGTGGATCAGACCATGACTTGACATGGGGGCAAAAGGACTAGATTGTAAAAGAAATAGTGCTGTGATCAGGTCTGTGACCCTATGGAGAATGGCTGGGGGCAAGAGACACAGACTGGAGAATGGGGATATGAGTTAGGAGGCAATCATCATAGTTTAATTTCACACATTCAGTAGATATTCGTTAATTGTCTGGTATGTGCCAAGTATGGTGGTAACATTTGTGATGGTAGTAATGGGGGTGGGGATGATAGTATCGGTGGTCATGGTAGTGGTGGTGATGGTGGTAATGGAGGTGATGGTGGTGGTGATGGTGGTGGTGATGGAGGTAGTGGTGGTGGTGGTGGTGGTGGTGGTGGTGGTGGTGATGGAGGTGGTGGTGGTGGTGGTGAAGGTGATGGAGGTGGTGGTGGTGATGGTGATGGTGAAGGTGATGGAGGTAGTGGTGGTGGTGGTGGTAATGATGATGGTCATGTTTGTGGTATTAATGGAGATGATAATAATGCCTAGTTTTTGTATAGCATTGTCAATGTGCCAGGCAATTTCTAAGTACTTGACATGTACTTGACTCATTTGGTGCTCACAACAACCCTATTAGGTAGACATTATATTATTCTCCATTTTAGATATAAGGAAACTGACAGCCAATCAATAAGGATTGAAACAGGGTAGAGTATTGGGAGGCCCTTTGGACTGGGTAGCCAGGCAAGGCCTTCCCGAGAGGGTCATGTTTAAGGTAAGAGCTGAATGACGGGGAGGGGCCCAGCAGGCAAAGTTCAGGTTGGGTGGGCAGGGGTCCCTCGAGGAGGGGGAGGCATTCCAGGCAGAGCTGAGCAGGGCAGAGGCCCCACACAGCACACGAGGCTGGCTGCACTGAGGACTCCAGAGCAGGCCAGGTTGCCCAAGTTTCCAGAGTGCTTCAGTTGGTCACAAGCTGAGGCCGTGACAATGTTCTGGGTCAAGTGACAAATGCACAGGGCAGTGGGAACGGGCAGGAAAAAGAGTGGGGATCTGAGAGATTTAGGAAGTAGAACCAGAAGCGCTCAGTTGGTGCTCGGACCAGGAAAGTGAGTGAGCCAGGACAGCTCTCGCAGACCACACACATGGAAAAGCCACTGTCGCCTCCATCCTTACACGAATGATGTCCCACTCAATCCTCCAAACAGCCTCTCAGTTCAGGAACTATATGCCCATTTTTCTCATGAGGATATTGCAATTTTAAAAAGATAATACCAACTACAATCACACATCTAGTAAGTATAATAGAAATTTAGAAAAAAATACAGTGACTGAAGCCATTGCTCTATGTGGCCATTACAGAGGACCGTGACCTTCTAGCTTCATTCACTTCCACTACTAATTCATCAGCCACTGGGGTCAAGTAGCTTTTTCAGTAATCACTGTAAATAGTTGAATAATTTATATTTTCAAACAGATCTAAAATATAATTTTAAAATAACAAAAATAGTCAGAAATCAAAGTTGTATTGAAAATATCTTTATTACAGTACCATAAGCGTTAATCTAGGATGAGATATATACACACTTCTTTAAAACACATTATCACAATCGATTTAAATCAGACTAAGTAAATCATAGATGTGCCTAAGGATATAAGGCACATAGATTTTCATGGCAGCATTGTTTACAATGATTAACAAAAATGGAACAAACCAAATGCCTAACAATATGGTCCCAGTTCAACAAATGATGGGTGTTTTTTCAAAAATTATTACTCTTTGAAAAAAATGATAAAAATAATTTCATCAATAAAATGTTTACCAATAAAATTATTACCATGATATGGAAGGATATCTAATAAAGTGAGAAGATAGTCATCATATGGTAAATGGATATACAAGCTTAAAAAATAAGGTACTGCATAATCTAGTATTTGTTAATGGGTGGTTAGAAGCATGCAGGTATGCACAAATGGATGGCCGAGTAACTACCAATCTAACCAAAATGGAACAGAGGTTATCTCTGAGTGGTTGGATTATGGATGATAGTGTGTATGTGTGTGTGTGTGTGTGTGTATATACATAAATACATATATGTATATTTATCAAAATTTTATAAATGTTATATACGAATGCTTATAATCATTCTATAAAGAATAGATATTTTATTCTATAAGAATAAATAAAAATAAAAGCTCTTTTTAAAATACATCATTATGGCCAGGTGCAGTGGCTCACATTTGTAATCCCAGCACTTTGGGAGGCTGAGGCAGGACAATCACTTGAGGCCAGGAGTCTGAGACCAGCCGGGCAACATAGCAATATCCTGTCTCTACACAATATAAAAAAAAAAATTAGGCAGGCGTGGTGGCACGTACCTGTAGTCCCAGCTACTTGGGAGGCAGAGGCAGGAGGATTGCTTGAGCCCTAGAGTTTGAGGCTGCAGTGAGCTATGATAACACTACTGCATTCCAGCCCGGGCAACACAGCAAGACCCTGTCTCAAAAAAAAAAAAAAAATACAGAACTGCTTTATCCCAGATTACATACAAAGAAACCAAGTTATTGAGAGGCTCAGTAATGAGTACAAAGTTACACAGCAATGTGAGCAAAACATAGTCAGAATTGAAACCCTATCAGGCCCTTAGCCACAAATTCAAAGTGCTACACTCTTTAATTATCTGGAAAATTAAAAATTGGTTGAGTCTGTCTAAACAGCCTTTAGTTAATACTCTTTCCCTCATTTGTATATATTAAAAACAACTTCAATTCAAATGAAACAGAGAAAATGTTAAAAGCTTTTCTTACTGTCAGAGTTATATAAATGTAAGCAATGGGCAAGAGCCCTTCAGTAGGTTTAATCTAAACAAACAAAAAAAAATATTAAGAATTCAGCCTTGTTTTACTTTTTCCCCAGAAGATAGACTCATAATTAAACTTTTCACCTTTTCAAATTACTAACTCTGTATCCTGCACAGTGGGTGGTTTTCTTTCCAGACATTCTGACTTGGAACAATGTAGAAAGCAAGAGTCCCTGAATGGAATTTATAGCTAAATTTAACCAGGCATATTTTAATAAGATTAGCATATCTTTGTCTTTCAACACTAAGTACCTTACAATTAACTGAATTTAGACAGCATATTGTTTCATGGCAAGTGAGATTTGAAGCCTTAATTTCCATATTTATTGATGTTGTGTGTGGAAGGAAGTCTCAGTAAAAATTCCTGTGTCTGCCCTAGAGAGATTTCAAGAACAAGAATGTGTTACCCTTTGCAGGAAGCTCATGTAGACACTAAATCTCACCTCCTCCACGCTGACTTCTAAACAAAGTCAGTCATCATGGCTCTTGCTGGGGGTAGAAAAGAATCAACTAGGAATGTCTTCATGCTGTGACTACAGGGTACTCCGTCTAGACATCATGGCACTCTAAGGGTTTCAGTGAGAACATCACTTAGTGGCCACTAAGGCCAGTCCTTCCAGAAACGCCTATGAAAGGACATTTTCAGAATCTATCATTCCCCTTGTTATAATCAGGTGATCCGATGAAAGTTCTCAAGGGTAAACAAATCAACACATCTTGTTTTCAATGAATTCAAAATTAACCAAAGATCTTAAAAAGCATTTCCAGGATGTAACCACAAGAACACAATTTTTACTAAGCTATAAAAATCAATCACGAGGGGCAGGAAAGATGGCCCTTTTTCATCTTCAAGTTTTCCATCTTGGAAAGCATGTTTTAAAGAAGTCGTCCAGTTAAGGGTGCATAGACATAGGCATTACCCGCCAAGAACTACCTTGAAGGGGAGAAAATTAATTTGGCAAATTGCTCAATTCCTCACTAGAAGCTGTGAACACAGCGGTTGGTCACTGGAGGGACAGGCTCTGTTTACTGAAGGTAATGACTGGAAGATGAAGCTCTTCCAGGTATGGGGACCATCTCTTCGTGGGGCCACAACCAAGAGGATGTATAGGAATCTTCCCCCACCCTCCTTGAAGCTAATTAACAGCAATGCTGCATGTAAATAAACCCAGGAGGAGGTAAATAGAAGTGAAGAGAGTTAGAGAGAGCTGCAAGTCATCACACACAAACAGCTGTGTGTCAATAATACAGTGCATAAGGTAATGAAAGGGGTTTGGAGAAGGAAGTCAGAATCAATATTTCCTACATGTATGAGTTTCTACTCTTTGAATATCATATTGATAAATGAAACGGGCTTCTACATATGAAATCAGTGTCTACCAAAATCACGCAGATAAACCACCTTTGCTGAATGGAAATTTGCACCCCTTTAGGATAAATACTCTCTCAAAAACGAATATGTCTCTATTAATTGAAACTTTTGGAGATAGAGTTGACATAAACATTAAACTGTGTTCATTTATTTGTACTAAAAATGTGGCTGCAGAATAATCTCATTTACTTTTAGGAAAACTGGGTGAACTCAAGGCTAAAGATGTATAGAAGTCTCACTACAACATCCAAATATTTAACAATAAATGAACTTATTAGTAAGGAAAGTTTTATGTATATAATAATATCTCACTGACATATGGGAAACATTTTGACAAATTACACCTTCTTGACTTTACTTGTCCAGGATTTTTTTTGTCAGACCAATTGTTTTGCTTTCGGCTGCTGCCAATAACTAATAGTCATCGTATAATTAGTTTGTGAAATATGCTTTAATAGTTTTCTGATTTTTAGCCAACTGTTTCATCTGATGTACTGCATTATCCACTAAATTTGAAGAAAATTTAAATGGTAACACCAAAATATTTCACAGCTGCATGGGTTGCAATATGACTTCACCCAATTAGTACACCAGCACTCACAAAGGACACACGATGCTCTTAAAAATGTAATCTAAATAAGAACCCACACACACATCCCCGAATCAAGAAGATTTATGGAAATCACCCACATGCCCACATCCATATTTTATGTAGTCCTACGGAAGGACTTAGCGATCTCATAATTCATAGGTGTGCCATGTGCAATTTCCACCATTGATTCTATTATGATGCCAAACTAAAAAACTAAGAGGCTAAGATTACTTCAGAGAGGGGAAGTCCCTGAAAATAAATGTGAAATGATGACATAAGTGATAGTATAAAAAAGTGGCACACACCTGTTTTATCCCTGTGGAAAACTGTTTCTTCTTAGAGATCTGATGAGTAATAGTGTATTTGTGTGCGCGCATGTGTGTATTTGTTTGACAGTAAAACTGCACATATATAGACACATTAAAGACAGAGTGGAAGAGAAAAAGAGCAAAAATTTTAAAACCTGCAAGTTGACACTTTCCTGAAAAACTACATGTTCATAAACTTCGAAAGTTTTTACATAAAGCTTTGTGTTTTGTCATAGCGGTTTTAAATTTTCCCTTCAAAATAACAAATTGATATTTTACATAAGCATATCATTAGGCACAGTTATAAAGAATCAATAAAAGAAAATAAAATCACACATAATTATTACTAATATTCAGTGGTTTGTGAAATAAATAGTTATAACTGTTATGAGTTTTTATTCTTCGTTTCTGTTTATTTCTATTCTAATTGGTCAATGAAATGAAGCCTTTCTTGCCCTGCTTTCTGTAAGCTATACAGGCTTGCCAAAGAGATAACTTTGGTATTTTGTCTGGCTTTACTCCTTTCCCACAGAACCACAAAACATTGGTATAGACAGATAGATAATTAAATGGTCAGTCAGTCCCTGTAGATGGTGGACTAACTTTATATACTATGCTACGGAAACATCAGAAATTTTAAAAGATAAAGATTTTGACTGGAATGAACAGGAAATGGCAAAATTTTAATCTGTATTTGTGTCAGCCTCAAAATTATAATTCACTAGATTCTGAATGTTTCACAAAAGAGTAATTACCACCTACCTTCAGACTATGTTGAAATTGTTTAGGAAAAATGATACCATAACATTTTGCCTGGTATTTGCAGTAAGGACCCTGAAACTACACAAACAGGAATTATGTCAGTTGGCCCTCTGGGCGCCATAATGACTAGGCTAAATGCTGCATTTTGAAGGGGACGAATTCCAGAAGTTTACCCTTACTTGGATCTAGTTTACTGGCCTTGAAACACTCCAACCAAGCAGCACACGTGACTGCAAGGAAGGAGCAGAGCAGAGAAAGTCTCCATGCACAAATGCAACGCCATATCCACAGTCAGTGAATGGCCAGACTGGAACCCAATGCATGAGAATCACACCAAGTTCCTTCTTTTTTTAAGTTTAAAGTTAAATCTTATCCATTTTTAAATAAGTAATACATAAATGCATGCATTTTTATAAAAAATACAAAAGACACCCAAAAAATTGGAACAAAATTCCCTATTAGGCATCATTCAATCCCACACCCCTCCATAGAGGTAACTATTGTTATCAACCTAGTGTGTTTACTTCTGAATTTTTTGTTATGCATATGCATGACTTAATGTACACATACTTGTAGGAATTTAGGTTTTGTGTCTGTACTGGGTGGTATAAAGTAGTGTATGGTTCAGCAACTGATTTTTTTCACTGAAAAATATGTCTTTTTAGGGCCATATACATAAATCTATCACAGTCTCTTAAACCGCTTTATGGTATTCAATAGCACGATTTTTATTGTTACCACTCCCCAACCAATGTGGGGAGTAGTAGTTTCCAATTTTCTTCTATTGTAAAAAGAGACACTGAGATAAACATCCTTGTATATGTCTAATATACAATATGTCACACGTGCAAGTGACCCTCTAACATAGACATCAAAGAGAATGTATTTATTTTATATTAGGGTAGATGACAACAATGGCCAAAAAATTATCTCCATTCCTGCATGCACACTCTTTGCAAAGTGACTGTCATCTCCTCCCAACAAGAAAAGCAGTCTTCTGGTCTTGCCCATGTCACCTGCTTTGGCACATGGGACATTAACAAACATACAACAAGGAGAGGCTGAAAAGTGCTGGTGCACTGCTTGTCTTCTCTTGCTGTTCTTTGGAAGGCTGAGATCACTGCATAAAGAAGCCTGGACCAGAGTACTGGAGGATGAGAGCCCACGTGGAGCAGAGACAAGAGGTTCCAGCTGAGATGCCCCCAAACCAACCAGCCTGCCCAACCACCAGACAAGTGAGTAATGCCATCCTAGACCACCCAGCCTCAGCTGAGCTGGCCCAGACCAGAACTGCCTGGTCAACTCACAAAGATGTAAGAAATAATAAGTGTTTATTGTCTCTAAACTACTAAGTTTTGGATTGGTCTATGACACAGCAAAAGCTAACTATTAAAAGACAGTCAGTCAAATTAGTTATACTATTTTATACTCACACCAGCAGGCTAGGAGAGTTTTCATTTCCTCGATATCACATCATGGAAAAATCATCAGGTAATTCCCTTTTATGTGAAAAAAAAATACAACCAGCCAATAAATATATAAAAACAAACAAAAAAAATGTTCTTTCTTCTTTCTACACAATGATTAACTACTCTGCCCTTTCCTGACCACCTTTTCTTGTCTAGCCTGTCTGAAGCTGCAAATCAGCAGCTTGGAGAAGTGCCTTGGCAGGTACATCAACTCCCCTGGGAAGTGACAACCCAGAGCCTACCATGGGAGTAACTTCTGATACCTCAGGTATGTATCTGCCAAAGGCTGGCAAATACATAGGTCTGGGACCTCATATCTGAGCAGCCACTTAACTATGGATTTCAAAGCCATACAATAGAACAGTAGTTTAAAAACCATATTTTGCAGAAAGCCAACGTTTCATGGAACCAGAAGTTGGAAAAAAAAAAACCCTTCTATTTCACTTTTTAATATAGTCTTAACTATCTTAAATATTTAAAACATACTTTGTAAAAAAGAAAAAATGCAATGTTCTCAGAGGGTCCATGGAGAGGTAGACTGGGCTAATGCAAAAACATTGCTGCCACCAAACCCCTAAAAATGCAAGATGAAAATGTAATGCAGACCTGAACTCAGAAGACAGAAAGAGAAATCCCCAACAGCAAGCAAGAAAGAGGGGCCAGAAAGCCAGAGGGTGAATAGGGATGAAGGCAAGAAGTGGGCCCATTGCATGTGCCAAGTGGGTCTGACGTAAGGAATTAAACCACAACCACGGGTAGGCTTCTATCTCAGTGAGCAGGGAATGGGAAAATCCCTGCCTGCTAACCTGAACAGTAATAAGCTTCTTTTTAAAACTGAGGGTATGGGCAGGTTTGGAACCTGATGTACACTACCTACCTGGTATCAGAAATCACCTAGCCTTGCCCCCATTCCCTTCTCACGAGAATTCTATATCCATTACAGTTATCATTAAAAGTGAGGGCTTCATGCAGACATTGTCAGGCTAAAAGATATATCTCAGGAAGAAGGAAATGGAACTCAGAAGAAAGAAGTGAGACATAAGGAGCAAAGTTAAGGAAGGACCTTGTTAGAGGTGTGGGTAAATCTGAGTAAGTATTGATCATTAAAGAAATCATAACAATGATAATAATGATGATCAACTTGGATGATTAAAAACAAGTTGAAACTATATTAGAAAATAATAACATATAAGATAAGGAGGGAGTAGAGTCAACATAATCGATTTTGTGAATTATTAAAGAAGCACATAGAGATATTGATTAGACTTTGTCAAGGCAAATATGAATATCAAAAACTTAAAGGTTATTGAAAAGGAATAAAAATAAAATGTGTAGTTTCCAGTCCAGCAAAGGAGAGTAAAGAAAACTGATTCATCTAATGAAAGACAGGAAAGGAGAAGGAAATATTCTAGAAAAAAAAAAATTAAAAGTACACCAAAGAGAAAGCGGAATAAAGCATTAAAATAACTTTTATATTTGTATATGCAAATAAAGTTTAAAATATTCCATCAATTCTAAGGTGCACATTTGTTCACATTTTAACATCTCTGAAACCAGAATACATATTTCAACTGATGGTATATCAAAATTGCTGTCAGCCATGCAGTATTTGTGGCATGGATGTCAGGGACAATGCACACATGAACATCAAAAGTGCCAGCATTAAAACCTACAT
Organism: Daubentonia madagascariensis; assembly: GCA_023783475.1. Lineage (NCBI taxonomy): Eukaryota > Metazoa > Chordata > Mammalia > Primates > Daubentoniidae > Daubentonia > Daubentonia madagascariensis. Next base: position 1,302,494 of record JAKFHU010002239.1, read on the forward strand.
AATGGGTGTTGACATCTCAGAAGAAAATCCTGAAAACAATAGTGGAGCAGTATTTTAACTCTTAAGAACCAAACAGTGGTGGGGAGGGAGTGAGAAGGTGATGAATCAAACAGGTTTAACAACATTCCCAAAGTTGGACTCCAAAAGAAGTCTATTCTACATAATTTCAAAGCCAGCTTAAGTGCCAATTCTAATGGCCTTTAGTTTTTTTGAGAAATACTGCATCACCAATGCTCTTGACGGTACAGAAAGTGATGGGGCCTGGAAAAGCACAAATACTGGTGACCCCGAATCAAAAACTAATTCAGAAGAGTTAGATCCTCAATGTGACAGTTTTTAGAAATAAGTTTATTAATTGATTTCACTTATATGTACTCATAAGATCAAATATATGATTTTTAAAATATTTCTAATTAATTCTAAAATATCCCTTTTAATAAGTTCAAAGTAAGAATTATATCACTGTTTAATTACAGATATTTTTTCTTTCTTAGTGGGACCTAAAATGATGTTCCATCTTACAATCAATGGTATCTTAGATTTGATGAAATACAATATAAGGTAATCATAATAAATATAAAGAAACCAGACTTCCCAAATAAAATGCACAGACTCACAAATTGTATTTTGAAAATCTATTTATATGTTGTTAACAAAAGACTCATCTTAAACATAATGACACAGAAAAATTAAAAGTAAAATAATGTGGGAGGAAATATCTGAAAAATACTAACAATAACAACAGCACAACCTCATATAAAAATATAACCATCACCAAAATTAATTTTAAGTGATGAGGGAAAGGAATTATTAAGGATAAAGGGGTTATTTCCTAATAATAAAAGGAACAATTCACCAGGAAGATATATCAATTTTGAACCTTTATGCATCTAGCAACATAGCCTCAAAACAACAACAAAAAAACAACCAAACAAAACCAAACAAACAAAAAAAAAGTACATTTACTGGAAAGAACCTAGAAATCCATACTTTTACTAGGGAATTTTAACTTATGTTTCTCAATAATTGACTGAATTTTCATATATAGAACACACAATAGTTAGAGAAGTCACATTCTTGTCAACCACACATGGAACATTCTCAAAAACTGACAATGGACTGAGCCACTAAACAAGTCTCAAAAAAATCTACATCATATGGAACATGTTCTCTGAAGAAAATGCAATAAAAATTAAAATTTAAATAATTTGTGGTTCAAAAAGGAAATCATAATAAGACTTAGAAAGATTAAATGAAACCAAAAACATATTCCTTGAAAAGACTGATAAAATGGACAAACTTCTGGCAAGATAATTCAAGGAAAATAATTGGGAATAATAAGGAAACAAAACCATTGATATGACAGAGTTTTCACAGACCTTGTGATGAAGTGGTCCTGAAATTCTTGGAGGGAAAATGAATAAGAATAACCAATATGATTTTGACAAGGAAGATCAAGGTGTCCTCACCTCAGAAACTAAAACTTATAAAATCTTAGTAATTAAAATATGTGTTATCAGTGCAGAAATAGTAGATAGATAAATATAACTGAATGGACCCTAGAAACAAGCGTAGCTACATGTAAGATCTGGGCGTACACTAGAGGTGATGTTACAGATGAAGAGAAAGAATGGACTATTCAATAACTGTGTTGCTCTCTTAATTAGCAATACATATGGGAAGAAATAAAATTGGAACCTACTTCACACAAATTACAAAAATAAATTCCATATTGTTTAAAACCTAAATATGACAAGAAAATTTTTCTAAATCCAAAATTTTAGAAAAAAAAATATTGCAGAATAACTTTACAACATGTGGGGGAGGATTTCTTAAACAAGACCAAAAAAAAAAAATTTTTTTTCCCATAAAGGAAAATTTGAGCAGATTTAAAACGTAAAGATTTTTACTAAAGACAAAATAAAATAAAAAGATAAGCCATAGACTCAGAGAAACATTTTCAAAGCAAATGAATAAATATCCAAGAGATTTTTAGAACTTACCCAAATCAAAACCAAAAAGATAAAACAACACAGGATAAAAATATGAATAAAGGATAAGAAGAGGTAACTTGTGGAAAAAGTAACCCAACAGGTCAAAAACCATGCAAAAATGCGTTTAATGTCATTAGCAATCAGAAACACAGACTAAAACAATGAGCTTCTTTCAGGAATTCATCAGACAAGGTAGAGTCTTATCTAAGGGTTGGTGAGGCTGTGGGAAATCAGAAACTCCTGCACATTTTCTGTGAGCATGTAACTTGGTTCAGCAGTTTTAAAGAGCAGTGTGACAATACTTAGTAAATTTGAAAATGAGTGTAGACTACACATCACCATTTAATTTCTAGATAGCTACCTTACAGAAACTCCAGAACATGTACACAAGGGATACAATCAAAGATATTCACTGCAACACTAAGTGTACCAGTGAAAATGTAGAAACCACCAAACCACCCACCACTAGTGGGGTAGATAGTAAAATGTGGCTTAATCATACAACGGAATACTACAATCAGTATAAAAATTTTAACCAAATAACTATTAAGCAAACTGTTGAGTTGATAAAGCTATTTATAAAAGGAGAGATAGAATACCACTTGTAAAATACTTAAAAATAATTGAAAAACATTCAAAACAGTAACATATAGTTTATGTATACATATGTATGTATAAAAAGTGCAAAAACATTCAAGGGTCCAATGCATGCCATCTTTAGGATAAATGTTTATTTCTGAGGAGAGAAAGGGTGGGGTGTGGGTTTTCAGCTATATTTTAAAAGTTTTATTGATTTAAAATAAGAGAGATCTGAGGCAAAATATTAAAATATTAACACATTAAATATGGCTTGTATGTTTGTTGTATCTTCTATGTGTTTGAAATATTTCACAACGTAATTTTTTTGTTCTTGTAAAAGAAAAACATACTGTGTTTATGGTGGGGTGGGGGGAATAAACAGAAACTTTAAAAAACAGTTGAAAAATAAGATGCAAGGCAGCCAACGGAGGATGAAATACATCTTTATAAGCGACAAAGCTGATATTAGAAAACGTGGCTTTTATGCATAGGCTAGTGAGTTTCCTAACACCTGATGCCAGCGCTGAGCAGACTTACCCCAAAGTCACTGGCAGTGCTCGGGGGAGGCAGGCCTGTCTCTGAGGGAACAGAGCTTGCCAGAGGAGTAGCAGAGTGGACAAGTGCAAGAGAGTCTGGCCAATGCCCCCAAGGTCCCCTTCCAAAATCTCAGCCAAAGAACTAGGAGGAGTGAGTGAGCAGCCCGAGCTCTATGCCAGTGGAGATGCTTCGTAGAAAAGGAAATGTCAACTAGGAGGAAAAGACACTCCCTAAAATTATGTACACAACTTTAACGCATGGAAACCCTCAACACAGTGAATTGTGCTGCAAGATCAGCATCTATGGGAAGCCCACAGAACAAAGCTGCTTTTGTCATTTCTATGCATCTATCTTAAGAGACAGCTGTTGGGAAAGGCACAATCTGTGCATGTGATGACACAGATATCATTTGTAAGTGACATTTTCAAATATTGTGTTTATCAAGATAGCTTCATTGGGTTTTTTTTTAATTGATTTTTATTTTCCACTTAAACATATCTTATGTGTTTATATGGTGTAGTTTGGTGCAAGATTTTATTAGGAAGAAAAGGTTCCACTTTTCCGCGATGTTTAAAAACACTATGATATAATATGTGGTAGTGGAATGGGCCTCACCTGTAAAACATGAGTTTTAATTCCTATCTTGCATATTTGCCATGAGGCTTAGACATTATGAATACATAGAGATGCAGACAGAAGCCGGGCATGGTGGCCCATGCCTATAATCCCAGCACTCTGAAAGGCCGAGGCAGGAGGATTACTTGAGCTCAGGAGTTCGAGACCAACCTGAGCAAGAAAGACCGGTATTTACTAAAAATAGAAAAATTAGCCAGGCATGATGGTGCACACCTGTAGTCCCAGCTACTCGGTAGGCTGAGGCAGGAGGATCACTTGAGCCCAGGAGTTTGAGGTTGCAGTGAGCTACAATGACACCACTGCACTCTAGCTCGGGTGACAGAGTGAGACTCTGTCTCAAAAATTAAAAAAAAAGGCAGATGCAGATAAAGACAAAAGTGGATATAGTCAAGTGGCGGAATGTTGGCTGCCCACCCAAAGTCCATATCCACTTCCCTTCTTTCTTTCTTATAAGCCCTAATTTCATTCAGTTATTCACCCTTTCCCCAAGGCCAGGTGCTTCAGAGCAGGATGAACTATTAATAATTCCCAGCTCCAGGGATGGGGCGACCTAATTTCTTTAAGCCAATTGTGGTAATCCATTCCTCTTGTCAGTGACTGGTTTAGGAGTGGGAAGTCAGCCTAATTCAGCCAATAACATTTGCCAAGAGATTTCTGGGAAGATGCCAGAATGCTGCAGCACATCTTATGACTCCGAGGTCACCACTGCCAACACCCCTGAGGAGAGCAGGGCAGAGAAATAGAAAGAACCTGAATCCTTGATGATATTTTTGAAAATCCATATCAACCAACCTGGGAAGCTACACTGCATCTGTACTTCTTGTTGTATGAGACAACAATTTCCATCTTGTATGAGCCAGTTTGAGTTGGGTTAACTGTTACTTGTTGCTGAAACACCTAAAACCATTAAAAAAAAAAAGGGTGGGCGGGTTGAGCCCAGAGCCTGGCACATAAAAGACACGCTATAAATGGTAGCGAAGATGATTATTCTACTCCAACCTTGCCCGTTGCATCTTTTCTCTCACTGTCCTCCGATACATTAACAATGTAACACAGATCAAACTACTTTCCATCCTTATTCTGGTCACTCTTATTCTTAAGCAAAGTGACTATTCCCTATAGTTACTATTAGCATAGAATCCAAACTTCATTTTTCTAAGTACAGTTTTTATTGCTCACTTGGGGAATTTAGGAACAAGGCTCACATTCATCATTCTGCGATTATGAATTATAGGTTAGGATTCACTCTGTTTAGTTATACCTACATTTTTTACTCTAATCAAAAAAAAAATCAGGATGTATAATTCCAGCAGATTACCTTCCAGCAGAAACCTTGCTATTCTGTTATCACAAGGCAACCAAACACCAATAGAATGCTAATAGAAAATGAATCCTTTCAGATTTTTGACAGATAAAAGATCAGGTGAAACTTTCTGGTTTCTGAATTTTAAGACTGGAGGACAAGACCCATGAGATCAGAAAACAAAGAAACAATGCCACAGTACATATAGAGATAGACATATTTTTTGAAACAGGAATCCAGAGACCACATGGATCCCAATGGAAAACATAATGATTTAATAATCAACAGGGTGACAGACCAACAAGTGAAAACATAAATCCTTCCGTTTCAGTCCCCAAAGTAGTAGAACATCTTAATGCCAACATACCCAAGGAAAGATTCTCCACCATGAGTGACAGTTGCTTACTAAGGCAGAGACTCTAAAACGAGAGTGGAATTAAATGTGTGATTGTAAAAAGCCACCTGAGTGGATCTGTCTCACCTTGGGTACGAGAGGGGACTCTCCTGGTAGAAAATCTTGTACGAACAAGCCCAGAAATCACATTCTACTAAATGCTTATAGGCAAGTCCTAGTAAGCAAGGAGCCTCCCAAACTAGCATCTGCAGAATAAGGACAATTACCAAGATCAAAACAGAAACAATGCTCAAACAAATGGCTCAATGTGCCACAAATATTTTCCTCAGAACAGATACTAATGTAAAAACAGGAATAATGTACAGAAAGTAAAATGAACACAAAGTGCTAGAGGAAATATAAAGGGCAAATAAACTTTACTTTCATGGGGGCATATTCTTTAGACACTGGTTTGTTTGGAGGCATTAGCTGCAGGGAAATGCACATAGCCACAGACTGAAACATCTATATGGTTCCCCTGGATTCTATGTTCTCTGTGAGTTATTGGAAGCTATTTATTACTCAACCCTGTGAGGCTCTGGAAAACACACAGGTGAGAAATAAATTTTCATCTCTGGCAGTCCTTAATAGCTATGCTTCCTAGCTGTTTAGTAAGGTGTTCCTGCAAGTAATTACCCTGCAGGGAGTTTGTGGGAAGACAGGCACTTGAGCAAACACTACAAACCACCTAGCTTGTTCTGCTAGACAGAGCCATTCTCTAACCTGGCCTTGCCTAGAGGCCCTACAGGCAATTGGATTACTTAAAGCAGAAACATACTCTTAAGCAAAACACATAGCTCTAGTAAAATAAACTGGAACCTTATTAACAGATCCCACCTGCATGAGGTTATGGGGAAAAGGGGAGGAGAAAGGACTTCAGTTTTGATGATAATTAACACACAAAGAGTTTAAGAGTCTTCTTCAATGACCACTAGACTATAAAGCATCTGACCCTGGACAGCAGAAGTTAGACCCAAAGAGACGTAGGTCTCTTACCATGTGCTGTTAACAGCCTTGGGTTGGAGCAGACACCCTTGGACTCCAAGTTGAAAATATTGTAATAGCTACTGAACTCTATAGGCTCCAAATGTAACCTATTCAAAGGTACAAATTGTATCAACTTATTGAATACAAATAAAAATGTTTCTGTTCAAGGAAAATTCTTGCTGTCGCATGAACACAAACACAAAGGCAATTTCACCTTTGTGATTTGTAAATGCTTTATCACATGCCTAGAACCCTCCTCCTCTCCTCAAATTAACAAACTCCTGATCATTCTTCAAAAACTCCATGAAGTCCTTTCCCGGCTCTTTTAGGAACATTTACTTGTTCTCTAATATTATTTCTGTGGACTTTGTAAATGTCTACCAAACAGCATTGTAGTTGTTTATCTGTGGCCATGCCATGTGAGTTCCCTATAAAAGAGATAATGTCTCATCCATCTTTATAGCCCTAACAGTTAACATGGGGCCTGGAACTTCATTTGGCAATTTCAAGCTACAGCCCCAAAAATGTTTGACATTTCTTCCATTTCAAGGTAAGTCCACGCCCCTGCCTTTGAATCTGAGCAGGTTTGTAGGGCTTCAACCAGTCGAGTACAGCAGAAGTGATGCTGTGTGGCCGGGCATGGTAACACACCTGTAATCTCAGCAAATTGGGAGGCTGAAGCAGGAGGATTGCTTGATGCCAGGAGTTCAAGACCAGCCTGGGCAACATAGTGAGACCCCCATCTCTAAAAACTAAAAAATAAAAAATTAGCTGGGCATGGTGGCACACACCTGTGATCACAGCTGCTAGGGAGGCTGAGGCAGGAGGATCACTTGAGCCCAGGAGTATGAGGCTGCAATGAGCTATGATCGTGCCACTGCACTCCAGCCTGGGCAACAGAGCAAGACTCCTTCTCTTAAAAAAAAAAAAGTTATGCTGTGTGAATATGAGGGTAAGTCATAAAAAGAATCATGAAGTTTTTGCCTGGTTCTCTTAAGATGCTCACTCTGGGGCAAGACCCATCATGTAAGGAGTCACTCCAGTTGACAGCCAGCATCAATGGGCAGCCACAAGAGTGTGCACCAGCTTGCTTGTTTAGCCCCATCAAGGCTTCCAATGACTACAGTCCTGTGGACATCTCCCTGCAACTGCAGGAGAGCCCCCAAACAAAATCCAAGCAAGATCTGTCCAGCCAAGCCCTTCCTAAATTCCTGATCCTCAAACTCACAAGCAAAATTGAAAAGGTTGTTTTAAGCCACTAAGTTTTGGGATCATTGTTGTGCAGCAATAGGAACCACAACAGTTGGTACTAAATAAATATTTATTGACTTTATGAATGAGACATAAAAGAGACCGTCCTACCATTAAGAAAAAGTGAAAGGTCAGGGTAACTTCATCCTATGGTGATTTTTGCGGTCACAGATACATTTCCTATCAGTCTGTGCATTGAGAGTAAACTATTATGTAGTTCTACTCATCTATCAAAGTCTAGGCATTGTGCTTTTAGCTTCTACCTCATCTAACTCTCACAACCATTGAGGGACCATTACACTTGTCATTCCACACTGTAAGCATGAGGAAGTGATGCTCAGAGAGGCTGCAGGTTACCTGCCCACGTGGGTGGCCTGTAACTGAGCTGGATTTCCCCAGGACTGTTGAACCAGTGTCCATCTCCTCTACACCACCACTGTCTTCTCCCATCACTTTTACTTTGCCCGTAACCGGTAAAAGGAAATGCTCAAACAGTTTGGTATGTCAATATGTAATACCATGGGGCCAACCTACTGTCATGGGGCAACAGGCTGAATAGCCAAGGGTTAAACTGGACACTGTGCCAAGGACAGACAAGCCTGCCACCAAGGATAGTTCTACTTCTCAGGCCAGTTCTGTGGCCCTCCAATAACAAACTTTTTCCTCCTCATCCCATTCAAAACCACAGCAGAAGGAACAGCTCTCAAGCACTGGGATTAGAGAATCTAACCAAAGGTAAGGACAATCCATCAATCTGGGAATCAGCTGAAACAGACAGTTTAACACAATATGATCATACATGGTATAGAATCTATGTGGAGAGAAAGAGACACCAAAGACGTGGTCTTTGCCCTTTGGTGATTCCGATCCACACAAGGAGAAAAGGGAAAATACACAAAATAAAGAACAGCACAAAATAATACATAATAGGTGCTAAGTCCAGGGTTGTTTCAAGATAATTTTTTCTAAGTATAAAATTTAGACCACTATAAAGAAACAAAATAAAATCTACTCCTAGTTATTCACTCCAACATACCGTCGGTAACATTTTGATGAATTTCCTTCTAGCCTTTTATTCTATGTATATTTATTAATATAATTGGGCCCATACCTGCTTTTTTCCCCAAGTAACAACATATTTTGAATACACTCTGGACTAGAATTTTTCAAACTGCACCCTACTAGACTGAGTTTTAAGAAAGCATGCCAAGAATTCCTATTTATGTTGTGATATTATTTCAATAAACTCAACACATTAATGCATCAATTTATTCTTATTTTATCTTTATAAATTATTATTTTACTAAAAATTATACTTGTATAGAGCAAACTATGAGGTTAACCCTATAGAAGTACATTTGCTTCTAAGAGCAAGCAAGACTCATACAAGAAAAGAAAAACCAAGTGCTGTCACCTCTAAAAAAAAAAATTACATCTGTTTACTTGAATCTGGTCAAAAATAAACATAAAATAGAAAGAAATGCTATTGACATCCCCACCATCTCCCTGCCCTGAGTGCCCTAATAATTATTTGTATTACTGATATGAAATTTTATTATTGTTTCAGACCACCATTTAAAATGGATCATTGTTATCAGATGTAAACTCTTGCTTGAACCTATATATATATAACTTAAACCTGGTTAAACTTATATATATATATATATATATATATATGTATATAAGTTCTTACACATCCATAAGCAGTTCAGGGATGGGATTCAATACAGTTTCTCCTGCATTATATTTAATTTTGTCAATACAAAAAAAAAGTTACATGGCATAGGGCTTAAGAGAAAAAAGGAAACTCCAGAATTACATCAGTGCTTTTAGTGAAGTCCCCAAAAGAGGGGATGAGGGAGGAAAGTTTAACAAAAAGGAACTAAGGAATTATCTACACAATTTATACACATTACAAATAAAACACATACTAAACTGTTTGACACTTATTTCACACTAACTGTACAGAGAACTGTATTGTGTGAACTTCAAAAAGAAAAAAATGTAGAGATCAAGGTTTTCTTGGATGTAGATCATACTTAATTCATAACCCTGACAAAATGCGCTAGAGGAATAGGCATGTCAACTAAATGATGTTGCTTGGAAGTTAATTTCTTTCACATAGTAAAGTGCAGCTGACACTGTGGGATGCTCCTCCCTCCTCCCCTGTCACCAGGCAGTCCCCAGGGCCTCACTCTCACAGCCTCTCTTGCAGCTAAGAGAGGCCAAGTGACAGGTTTGGACCAATGTGCCCTAAGGGGAAGATAGCCAAGGTCCTTCAGGGAAGACTTTTCTTTCCTAATGGAAGGAGTGGGAGGTCCTGCCCCTGCTCCAGCCGTGGCCACCCCCCTACATGATGATGCAGTGGTAGGTGGCTCCACTGTAACCAAAGGGGAAGCCAAGGGCCTAGACCCCCACCTGCAGGCCTAGCATCTTTGAGTCATAGAAGGAACTGACAACAAAATTCCTTTTTCTAGATTTATTGAGATGTCCTTCTTGGCTAAGCCAGTTTTACTTAGGAGGTCTTTATTGAAACCGAAAGCTCCCAAACTGATGCAAAATGCATTCCATAACAAGAACTTCAACATCTGGTGAACAGTCCAGTGTAAATGAGGAAAAATAATAGAGTATTGATTTTTAAAACATATTTTAGAATAATCATGAAGTGAAATAATGACAGTGCAGTCGCCATATTCCAAAATGGCAGCTACATGTAAAGTGAGCATCTGATTCCTTGCCAGTGGCATGTATTTGCCTCAGTAATTTCTACCCATTCCCACTTTGGCCTTGTTACAGCAGACATAGCAAAGAGTACCTCCTTCCAGCAGGATCCTTTTCCTGGTGGTGGAGAAAATAGAAGACTTTCCATAGAGTTTAATGTAATATGGGATGATGTAAAAATAATCTCACTTATTTCAAATCTAGTAGAGATTGAAGTAAGACCAGTTCACATCTAACTCCCCTTCCATTTATGTAGTAGATGACTCAAGACATAATCCTTTGAAAAACAGATTTTTAAAACACCAAGATACCCCAATATTACCTGATAGAGTTTTATATTCTCTCATAACATAGTATTTGGTTGTTTTCCTGAAAGAAAATAAACTTTTAGAATAAATAATTGGCATTTTTATATAACACCTGAGAAATTTTGTTAATTACTAAAGAGTTCCTTATTTCATCTTTGGAACATATCATTTTATTGGCATATATAAGGCCCTCTCTTATATAGAGATTCTTATATTGGATTTTTAAACTGTAAAAAAAACCTGAAACATAATTTCCCCAAAGTTTCTTCAATTTGAGACAGACAGTATACTGATAGTCTCCTAACTTGGTATCCAGTGTTTTGTAAAACCCTCCCTCCTCCAAAGTAGATTCGTGCCTTCAACTATTTATATTATTATGCTTGTAAACCATTCAGTAACAAGACATCTATTCAGAAATCCCTTTAGAAATTTTCCTACATTATTTACATCCCTACTAAAGCTATTTCCCCCTCCCCTAAAAAACAGCTGCTTTACATACAATGAAAATATCATTATTTAGCCAGCAAAGTTGATAAATGGTTCTGGTTTCTTTTAGCAGATCCATCATTGCCAATACACTAATCGGCTTCATAAGTCTCTCCCTTCTACACTGAAAGATTGTCAAGTAGCCATTTAGTTTTATAGTAAATGTAAAATGCACTCTTATATTTTCTCAATTAAAAGTAAATTTTTCATGATTTTTACGTAAGTGGTTTTAACCTCACAAATCAGTAAGATCTCCCATATAGCTGATAACATGATTTTTGAAAGTCTGAACTTTTGTCTGCTTATTTTTTCACGCAAGCTTAATATACTTAGCAAAAATTTCCACATTGCACATCATCAAACCTTTCATCTTGTCTCAAAAGAAAAAAGGAAAAAAAATTGAAAGCTAATTAAGAGCCAGAATCAACTATTTTCAGCTTCAATTTTCAAATGTCAGTTTGTTTTTACCTAATTCCAGCAAATTTATATAGTGTAATTGTAAACTTCACTGTTTGACATTTCCCGGAGGAAGAAAGGCAGTAGAAACTTTTCTCCACTTGTGTTGCTTTTGGAACCTGGCTCCTCCCACCGGTGGTCTGGGCAATGCAGCGCCCCTGGTGGTCTTTAAGGGGGCTTTGCCTTCACCACCGCGCTCAGATCAGAATAACTGTGGGAATTATCTGCAGCTCAATGTTCTAGAATAGCCCTCTATGAACAAGGTACCAACTAAAGAGATAGGTGACTTTCTACATTCAACATACCACAAATAGGAATTCTGATTTGAAGGAAAGGGGAATGGAATCGATTTAAAAAAAAAAAAAAAAAGACCAAGTAAATGTCGAGTCTGTATTTTTGAATAGTCCATTTTCTGCTGAATCATCTAATATTGCTGAAGCCTTTGAATTTCGAATTCCGATGGAGTTAGTTTTTCCAAAACAAAAGTGGGAAGGAAGTGTTGTTTGTTTTTCAGTATAAAGAGGTTCTAACTAGACTTCAATTCCAAAAAAAAAAAGATGGTGAGGTGTAACTATAGCCTGGTGGATATGCCTAAAAGGGCAAAAAACTCAGAACTTGCCAAAAACGGGATGGAGGTGTTTCTGCCTGTCTACTTGTAATGTGATTCACAATGAGGTTGTCAAACGAAGCTAGGGACAGCAGTAAGAGGAAGACATAGATTCCATTGGCTCAAGCAATATATTATACCAATACTGCCAGTTATTTTTGTTTTGTGACAATTGTTTTTAAACAGATAACCTCCAACTACCACCACCAGCAGCCCCCCAAAGCCTGCACTGGCCTCAAATGTACCTTTAATTCTTTTTCTCTGTCCCCACGCCCTCAGCAACTTTTGTTCTCCAGCTGTACTTGCTCCTGACAAATAGCAAAAATCTTGAAAAAAAAAAAAAACTAAAAGAGAGAGAAAGAACGAGAGGAGGCGACAGCAAGGCAGGGAAGGAGGGAGAGGAGGGGGAGAGAGAGAGAGAATGTATTTTGCCACCCTCCTGGCTAACTGAAATGCTTGTTCCCGAGATTACAGTAATTACAGCCCCAGCATGAGTTCCATACAAGCGCTAAATGAAACAGCACATCAATTAAAAAATAAACACTCCATTCGAGGAGAAAGACAACCCCCTGCGACGTCCTAACAAGCGTAAATGAACCTGCCAGGCCGCCGGCCCCTCGCCCGCGCGCCCCCCTCCCCGGCCCTCTCGAGGTGGCTGCCGAGCTGGCGGGGGCCGCGCTCGCTGGCCGCGTCCCAAGCGGCTGCTAAAAGCAGCTCGGGTCCGGCTGCGGCGCGCGCACAGCGCGGGTACGTGTCCTGCAGTCCGCGCCAGGGCGCAGCCCCGCCTCCCACGGTGCAAAAGGAGGCGCTGGCAAAACATGTGAACTTGGGATCGTTGAATGTATGTTTTCAAAGTGCCAAGCGAAGACAGAGAATCCAACAGCAAGAGTTTCCAGTCTGTCCTATTTATAAGTTTTTGTTTGGTTTGGATTTTCTAAGGAGAAATGGAATGATTTGTCATAAGAAAGCACTGTGTCCCAATGGTTTATACATTTCATCTCACCTAATTATCAACCCCCCCTTTGAGATCTGTCCTATGATTACCCCACTCTCCAGGTAAGGAAACAGGCTCCCTCGGGTCCCACAGCGGAGGCGGGGGGAGAGTCCCAGGCGGCCACTTGTCCCCCGCGCCCCTGAGCGCCCGCGGTTGGGCTCCCGGGTACCTTCCCCGGGCTGCCCCCAGGCCAGTCCCATCATTACGATGAACTGCTGTCGCTCCACTTCACAACCCCCCGCCCCCACATCTCCAAGCCTCAAAAACTATCATTCTGAGAACCCCCAAGAAAGACACCCCTGGTCGTCCGCAGCGCCGGGCCACGACAGACCCCAGCGCACTCGCCTGCTGCGGGGTCTCCGCGTCTCCCCGGTCCGCGGAGAAGCGCGGGACCCCCTCCGATCGCAGGTCCCCTGCATTCGTGGAGGGTAGTAGGCAGGGGCTGGACTGGTTTGAAACGGGCCGGGGAGGTGCGCGCTACATGAAACCCTGTCCCAGCCCCCAAGTGCAGACTCGGGGAAATGGAACCAAGACCGGAGACGCACTGAGCGCCGTGGGGACAGTCGCGGCAAACGCTCTTTCTCTGCGGTCAATCCCAAGGTTACCCAAACTCCCCATCCGCAGAAAGCGCGCTTGGCTGCGCGGACACCCGGGGACTGCCTTAAGGAAGGCGGAGCCTGGGTAGCACGTAGACCCCACCCCGTTGCCCTGCGATTGGCGCGCTGGGCAGGGGGCGGGACCGAGTCCGCTCTGTATAAATATTCATGAGCCAGCCGCGAGGCGCCAGCGGGGCTGGAGCCGGGAAGTTGGGCGAAGGGCGCTGCTCCCGCCGAGGAGGCGGCGGCGGCTGGGCGCGGGCCGCGCCACTCAGGTGTCTGTTCCGCTTTCTAGTCTGGATTTGCTTCTGTGTCTGGCGAGAAGGGGACTGCTTGCACCGCGTCCGATTGCGGCGGAGCACGGCGCGGACTTTTACCGGAGGCGGGGTCCGTCTGTCCCGGCGGAGGACGGACTGACGGACGGACGTCGGAGAAAGAAAGCGGCGGTCTCGGCAGAGGCGGGTCCCGAACTCGGGGGGCAGCGGCGCGGCCTTGGGGGCGGGCATGAGCCCCCGGGGGCTGAGAGGGGGCCGCCAGGGCTGACCCGGCACAGCGAGCAGCCCGGCCCAGCCATCTTGACTGCGCACCGCGGCCCGAGAGGAAACTTGCTGCGCCGCCGCCCTCTGTGCCCGGCAAAGTCACCGCCGCCGGGCGTTGCGCGGACAAGTGGCGGGGCGCGCGGAGAGGAAGCGAGCGAGTGCGGGACGATGAGCCGAGGGCCGGCCACTCTGCTCCGCCAGGGCTGAGCGCGACCAGGAGTGAGAAGAACAGACCCTCCAGGACTGTGGCGCGCGCCCGCAGCCACCTTCAAATCCCTGGAGCGGCAGAAAGGAGGTGCAGGAGGCCCCTGCCCAGGCTGCGGACTGCGCCGCTGAGGACGCGCCCCGAGAAGGGGCTAGATTATCAGCAGACACCCCCTCCCCGCTCCCGGGAGAGGCAGGAGGGAGAACCGGCAGGTCACCCGCTTTCCCCCTCTCCGGCTCTCTCGCTGGGTTCCCCGGCACCCCTCTGCGCGCCGCCTGGAGGGCAAGGGCACGGGGCCGAGGCGCGCAGCATGGAGTGGGGTTACCTGTTGGAAGTGACCTCGCTGCTGGCCGCCTTGGCGCTGCTGCAGCGCTCGAGCGGCGCGGCAGCCGCCTCCGCCAAGGAGCTGGCGTGCCAAGAGATCACCGTGCCGCTGTGCAAAGGCATCGGCTACAACTACACCTACATGCCCAACCAGTTCAACCACGACACGCAGGACGAGGCGGGCCTGGAGGTGCACCAGTTCTGGCCGCTGGTGGAGATCCAGTGCTCGCCTGACCTCAAGTTCTTCCTGTGCAGCATGTACACGCCCATCTGCCTGGAGGACTACAAGAAGCCCCTGCCGCCCTGCCGCTCGGTGTGCGAACGCGCCAAGGCCGGCTGCGCGCCGCTCATGCGCCAGTACGGCT
Organism: Daubentonia madagascariensis; assembly: GCA_023783475.1. Classification (NCBI taxonomy): domain Eukaryota; kingdom Metazoa; phylum Chordata; class Mammalia; order Primates; family Daubentoniidae; genus Daubentonia; species Daubentonia madagascariensis. The sequence continues at coordinate 1,317,776 of JAKFHU010002239.1, forward strand.
TCGCCTGGCCCGACCGCATGCGCTGCGACCGCCTGCCGGAGCAGGGCAACCCCGACACGCTGTGCATGGACTACAACCGCACCGACCTCACCACGGCCGCTCCCAGCCCGCCGCGCCGCCTGCCGCCGCCGCCGCCCGGCGAGCAGCCGCCCTCGGGCAGCGGCCACGGCCGCCCTCCCGGGGCCAGGCCCCCGCACCGCGGCGGGGGCAGCGGCGGCAGGGGCGGTGGCGGCGGGGACGCGGCGGCGCCCCCAGCTCGCGGCGGCGGCGGCGGCGGCGGCAGCGGGAAGGCGCGGCCCTCTGGCGGCGGCGCGGCTCCCTGCGAGCCAGGGTGCCAGTGCCGCGCGCCCATGGTGAGCGTGTCCAGTGAGCGCCACCCGCTCTACAACCGCGTCAAGACAGGCCAGATCGCCAACTGCGCGCTGCCCTGCCACAATCCCTTCTTCAGCCAGGACGAGCGCGCCTTCACCGTCTTCTGGATCGGTCTGTGGTCGGTGCTCTGCTTCGTGTCCACCTTCGCCACCGTCTCCACTTTCCTCATCGACATGGAGCGCTTCAAGTACCCCGAGCGGCCCATCATCTTCCTCTCGGCCTGCTACCTCTTCGTATCGGTCGGCTACCTGGTGCGCCTGGTGGCGGGCCACGAGAAGGTGGCGTGCAGCGGTGGCGCGCCGGGCGCTGGCGGCGCGGGGGGCGCGGGCGGCGCGGCGGCGGCGGCGGGCGCGGGCGCGGCTGGCGCGGGCGCGGGCGGTCCGGGCGGGCGTGGCGAGTACGAGGAGCTGGGCGCCGTGGAGCAGCACGTGCGCTACGAGACCACCGGCCCCGCGCTGTGTACCGTGGTCTTCCTGCTCGTCTACTTTTTCGGCATGGCCAGCTCCATCTGGTGGGTGATCCTGTCGCTCACATGGTTCCTGGCGGCCGGCATGAAGTGGGGCAACGAGGCCATCGCTGGCTACTCGCAGTACTTCCATCTGGCCGCGTGGCTCGTGCCCAGCGTCAAATCCATCGCAGTGCTGGCGCTCAGCTCAGTGGACGGCGACCCGGTGGCGGGCATCTGCTACGTGGGCAACCAGAGCCTCGACAACCTGCGCGGCTTCGTGCTGGCACCGCTCGTCATCTACCTCTTCATCGGCACCATGTTTCTGCTGGCCGGCTTCGTGTCGCTCTTCCGCATCCGTTCGGTCATCAAGCAGCAGGGCGGCCCCACCAAGACGCACAAGCTGGAGAAGCTCATGATCCGCCTGGGCCTCTTCACCGTGCTCTACACCGTGCCCGCCGCTGTCGTGGTCGCCTGCCTCTTCTATGAGCAGCACAACCGCCCGCGCTGGGAGGCCACGCACAATTGTCCGTGCCTGCGGGATCTGCAGCCGGACCAGGCGCGCAGGCCTGACTACGCAGTCTTCATGCTCAAGTACTTCATGTGCCTCGTGGTGGGCATCACCTCGGGCGTGTGGGTCTGGTCGGGCAAGACGCTCGAGTCCTGGCGCTCCCTGTGCACCCGCTGCTGCTGGGCCAGCAAGGGCGCCGCGGTGGGCGGGGGCGCGGGCGCCACGGCCGCTGGGGGCGGCGGCGGGCCGGGGGGCGGTGGCAGCGTGGGGCCTGGCGGGGGCGGGGGGCCGGGCGGCGGCGGGGGCTCCCTCTACAGCGACGTCAGCACGGGCCTGACGTGGCGGTCTGGCACGGCCAGCTCCGTGTCTTATCCAAAGCAGATGCCATTGTCCCAAGTCTGAGCGGAGGGGAGGGGGCGCCCAGAAGAGGTGGGGAGGGGGGCGAGGAGACAAGTGCAGCGAAGGGACACTTGACGGGCTGAGGTTCCCACCCCTTCACAGTGTTGATTGCTATTAGCATGATAATGAACTCTTAATGGTATCCATTAGCTGGGACTTAAATGACTCGCTTAGAACAAAGTACCTGGCATTGAAGCCTCCCAGACCCAGCCCCTTCCCTCCATTGATATGCGGGGAGCTCCTCCCGCCAGGCGTTAATTTCTGTTGGCTGAGGAGGGCGGACTCTGCAGCGTTTCCAGAACCCGAGGTTTGGAGCCCTCTGTGGTTGCCCTTTTCTGAGCTTGCAGCCAGATCACCTGAGGGACCTCTTTTTCTCCCTCTACTCTCCTACGTAAACTCTTACTCCTGACATTTACCCTGGAGGAGGGATGACGGCGACCTAATGGAATTGCACGGTTTGGGTATTCTTAATGACCAGGCAAATGCCTTAAGTAAACAAACAAGAAATGTCTTAATTATACACCCCAAGTAAATACGGGTTTCTTACATTAGAGGATGTATTTATATAATTATTTGTTAAATTGTAAAAATGTGTAAAATATGTATATATTCCAAAGATATACAATGTGTACATTTTTTGTAAAAAGTTTAGAGGCTACTCCCTGTAAGAACAGATATAAGTATTCTATTTTGTCAATAAAATGACTTTTGATAAATGATTTAAACATTGCCCTCTCCCCCGCCTCTTCTAAGCTGTTACCTTGAAAGTGCTTGCTTAGGACAAGTGGGAAAAAATGGACATTTTTCTGGTTTGTCATTCTGTACCCTGACCTTAGGCATGGAGAAAATTACCTGTTAAACTCTAGTTCTTAAGTTGTTAGCTAAGTAAATATCATTGTTGAACTGAAATCAAAACTGAGCTTTTGCACTTTCCCAAAAGATGGTGTCTTTCCTGGTAGCTCTTTTCTGATCCATGGATAACAACTCTCACCTTAGTGTATGTAAATGGAACTTTTGCAGGGCAGTAATTCTACTTAGGCCTTGTTATTTATCCTGTGTAATATCACTAAAGGTTTCAAAACCCCACATTAATTTCTCGCGTCCGTCTTTTTGAAAGCACCTGGTTTTCCAGGGACTGAACATACTGCTGAAGTGTAGAGGTGAATGTTTTAAACCACAGATCACCCTTTACAGTATAAGTCACTTGACAATCTGGTAGTAGAACAGGGGCTCTTTAATGGATTAAACTAACGGGTTAACATCTTAATAACCTTCAGTGCTTGTATATACCAAATGTGCTTCTTTTCCTAGAGAAAAAGCTATTGTTCCTCTGTCAAGACTAAGCTAATTTATTTGAGCAGAAGGCTGTTGAATTAGCAGAAGAATGCTTTGGCAATTGTTGAACTTTTTACCTGTCTGCCTAGTGGCTCAGCACATCATTCCTTTAAGAGGGGCTAAATGAATAGGGTTAATCTGTAGGGAACTTGGTCTTTTGAGTTTGAAAAACTTTGATCTTTTCTCCTCTCCAAATGTGCTGTATAGTCTGAAGTTTCTTTCCCTGCTGCCCGGCTCCTCTTGGTGCAGACCAATTGGCCACCGCGGAGCCTTAAAGTTCTTCCTTTAAAGGGATGTGGGACTTTTACTTTAAAAAGGAGAGAGAGCGAGGGAGAGGAAGACTTGTAACAGTTAGTGAAGACCAGAGGCACAAGTGCGCTCAGCCTTTTAAACAGCTTTTCCCGGCATTGTTAGCCAGCCTGCAGGCAGCTAGGCATGGGTTGAAGCATTATAGAAAAGGGCTCTGAATACCCTACAGGTGGTCTGCGCACATAATCCCCCAATTTAAAGCATTTTCCTTTGCTGGACAATTGCATTACAAAACTCCCTTCTTTTTCGCCCCTAATTGAACCAATGAACTATTATAAACTACAAGTTTTTCTTTAAAAAAAAAAAAAAAAAACCCTCGGTGCCTAAATTCTATTGACTAAATTCTGGCAAGTTTTCTGAACTGAACCTTTTAAAGCACCGGAAGTAAAAACTGCTTCAGCAGACATTTCCCTTTTTCGGATATTTTTATTCCTTTATGCTTGTTATTTTCTGACAGATTAGCAATAATTTAAAAGTAATTGGTAAGGTTGTGTGTTCATACTGAAAAGATAGCCCCAGGTCCCTTATTAAGCTGTCAATCAAGATAAGAAATGTGCAGCTACCCTGCTAATGACAGGGCATCAATCATTGTGGTCTGGGAGGGTACTTGTTCTGTACATCCTGCTAAAATGTTTGTCTTCTTTACTTTTCCTAATACCTTCAGTGGTTTAAAAAAAAATTGCTTGTAATGGAATAGACACTATTTCCTTGACTGGTTCTTCTTATGTAAGAGGCTTTTAAGAGGAGATTTGTAGTAGTAACATTTTGCAAATTCTTTCCAGCGTCATTCTCGGTGTTAATTGGATTTTTAAAATTAGATATGCAGTAAGAACACCCGCTTTAGCTATCATGCCAATTTTATTTTTTAACGTGAGAGGCATTATAAAATCTTCATCTCCCCAGGAGTTTTATTCATTAAAGAATTACTGTTTTGTAACTTAGGTAGCAATAAGTGGTCTGCATCTAACCCATATGGGGACTCATGTACTGTAGTGCACATAAGCCAGCCATAAACTTTACATATTCAGTTATAAAGTAGAATTTTAAGGGCAGGTCCCACAGCCTTTACCACATATGTAGGATGGGGAGAGAGCTAAAAGCCGCTAGTTAGCATATTAGTTTTCTGATGTAGCAATATTCTCATTATAGACACATTTTTAGCTATATGACACAGTGGAGAATGTTCAACCTTGAAGTTTTTTACCTTATTCATTCTCCAATATATCCTTATAAAATGCTATATTTGATAACTTCCAAGATGGCTGTATGTGTGCTCAATCTAAGTGAGCTTATTAAACAAAAAACCCTATTTACATCCTGAGGACAGCTTTCAGTAAAAAGACCTGCACCCATAATCACTAGAGACTGATTTTAGAGAATGGTATTAAAACACAGTGCTGGTTCTTTGCTTTTAAAGCTAAAACTCAAGTCACAAATTTACCAACACCCAAATGGTACCTACTAATGGAATCAAAAACCTAGAACTGATTTTAGGGGTGGAAGAAGGAAAGTAGGATCTCTATATGGCCATTTGCATTAGAAAAATGAATACTACCCATTTGTGTTATAGAGATGTGTCTTTAATTACTATATAAAACAAGTGTTAGTTTTTGAAAATCTTGAAATTGGGGTGAGGGATTGATGTGGTTACTGTGTGGTTAGAAGACCAATGTAAAGTCTAATATGATTAAAACCATTAGTAAAGCCAAAGCACATTAAAATTATTTGTGGGAGAAGTTATACGAAACACTTTCTTTTTGCTTTACAATAAATGCAATTTGAAAGTACCATAAAACAGAAGGGAGAAAAGTTTGTAAGAAAGTTTAAGGAGCAAACCATGTCACATTACAGTTTCTTAACCTGCACTGAGCACATTGCAGGTATGTGTAATACTTCAAAGTTTGGGCAAAGGAAGTCAGACTGTCTTGCCAAAACAAAATCAGGAGCAGTTGCAGGGCACAGGATGCAATTTAAAGTGTAGGGGCAAACATTCTGTTGAGACTCAAAACAAATCCTAAGTGTCTGTTAGCTTTCCACATCTTGTACTATACTGCCATCTTGCAGTACCACAAGGTTCCAGAACCAGGAGGCTGTACAGGTTTGTTGATTCAATTCATTCATTCAACAATCCTGAGCACCCAGAGTGCTGGCCCTGTCACATGCTCAGGCCCCACCCAGAGGGCCCGTGAGCATTTTGTACTCAAAGTTTTGAATTCTTTCTCTTAACGACCTTAAAATTTCAAGTTTAAGGCCCCACAAGACATCTCTGCCACACAGTAAGATTACTTTCTATTAACCTCTATTGAATTAAATCCTCAATATAACAGTTATCCTAAAAATATAATTAAGCTGTGTTGAAATCCAAGGGCATATCTTTTTAAAAATTATCTTTGAGTGACTTTTATTTAAAGACCAGGATGCTTGCCAAAGATCCACCATACCAAAACTTTCAATGGAAGAAAGAAAGAATAATAAGTATTGTGAGGTGGAATGTGGTTAGTTGCTTAATTAAATGTGCTTCTTTACAATTTCCCACGAAGAAGTCGATCTGCCACACACGAGTGCTATTGGGGTGGGCAGGATGCAGGCTGCCCCACCTTGTCTAGCCAGGTATTCATGGAAACACACCAAGGAGTAGAAACTTCACTGGAAAACAAGGTCAGCCAAAGGGAGGAAAGGGGAAAAGCATCTGCTCTGGAGGAAGATCACATAGCACAGAGATGTGGAAAGACCAGGCTTTTAAAGAAGGATGGACATAGGAAAGAGACAGCCTCGTGAAGCCCACGCATGAAAATTTCTTGTTCCCAAGGACCAGAATGGCTGGTGGGGGTGGGAGGGAAGGAGGAGACACTAGCCAAGGACCAAATAAGATCTTAGAGGTCACCTACCAGGATCACGGACTTGTAGAGTTGAGGGGTCCCGGGCATGATGGGGAATCTTGCTATCCAATAGACAAGTAACAGAGGCAAGACCTAGCAGCTATAGAAACACAGAGTCTCAGATCTCTCTTATCAAATCAGAAGCTGCATTTTAGCAAGATCCCCAAGTTTCACACTCACGATAAAGTGTAGGAAGGTCTAGAGTACAGTCCCTCATTTTGCAGGTTAGGAAATCAAAGCCCAAAGACAACTGTACTTGCTGCAGATCACACAGTCAGGAGCAGAGCTGGCCTAAAAGCCACCAAGCCTACCTGTTACTCCCTGTCTCTGTAGATCTTTTCCAGCTGTCCCGCTGTTCGGTGTAAATCCCTAAGGCCACCAAGGTGCACATTCATAGTGGAAACAGCAACTTACCAGGGCTGTGTTTACCTGGTTGCAGAATCATAGCAGACTTTCCCCATGGTTTGGTGGTAACCTACACAGGCATATATGGACACCCAGCCTTGAGAGGCCACGAGGACCACTTTGGAAAAGCTTGCTTCTTGGGCCCCTGGCTGACTTAGGCCAGCTCACCTGCTCTTTGCTGTCTACATGCACAGTAATTCAATAGATGCCATATTTTACATTTTCCTGGTTGATGCAAGAGACTCGAGGACATAGAGTCTGTGTCCTGGCTTAGTGAGGAAGTGCAGTGACTGGGTGGGAGGAAGGAGGGGAGTCTGAGAGCTCACACTGGGGAGAAGGGCCAGATGTGGAACGCATCTGCCCTGGCCAGCAGAGGCCTAAGGGCCCTCCAGGGGGAGTAAGCCAGGGCCAGGGAGAGCAGCATAGCCACCAGGCAGCAAAGGTCAGCACAGACAGCAGGAAGCAGAGAGAGGGAAGGGTTTACAGAATCCAGGGGGTAGGAGGTACATCGCAGAAATTGCTGGAATGACAGAACAATCTGAAGGGGAGATTAGCTCAGCTGACTTAAACCAGAGGCCCAGGGCGGGGGGGATGTCCTCAGAGCATGGGTGGTACCTGGAAAGGAATGATGGTAGCAAGAGAAAGATAGAAGAAAAGGAGAACCAGCCAGGGCAAGAGGCAAAGTCAGGATAAATGTTAACTAAACGACCAAGCTTGAATGGCATATCAAGCCTGGGGGACAACCGTTATTCACAGAGGACAAAAGCATCTACTTATCTTACCTTATTTATCACTCAGGTGAAGCATACACTAATTTAAATGAGAAAACCAATGTCCAATATTTTCCCCCCTTACAAACCCTTTTCTAATTAACTAACACCCTAACCATAGTCCTTACCCCTGCCTACATGTTAGAAGCACTTGGGGGTGTTTTGTAAAATTATCAATGCCCACGCTGCACCTCAGACCAATAGAATCAGAATTTCTGGGGGTGCCATCTGTGATTTCAAAGTTTTCCAAAACTACCCAGGTAATTCTTAGGCACGGCCAGGGTTGAAAACCAGTGGATGTAACTGAATGTGACATTGTGATCTAAAGTGAAAAAAAATATGTAAATAGACATTAGCTAAGCAAAACTAGCTATCATCGTCGAACTTGACTACTTCAAATAGAAGTGGTTATTTTTTTCTTCTTGTCACCTGGAGAGGTAAATATTAAATATTTGGGAGAGGACACTAGTGCCCTCACCTGGTCCAAAGGAAGAACTTCATGCTTTGTTGTTTTTAATCAAAGACCTCACTTCACAGTTTTGGATAACCCCGCTTTTTCACCTGTAAAAAAAAGAATGAAGAATTGTGTACATAGGGTATGATTCTATTAAACTAGAAATTAAACCCAACCTGTGAACCTAGGAAGAACCAATTATGTTGATGTGTTAGTAAAGATACTAAAATGTCCTCTTTTTGTTCAGTACATGTTTATTTACGGAGACCGATTCAGCTGGAAATGAAAGCTCAGCCTGCAGTGACGCAAGACACGCCTGACTTTCTAAGACCAGGTACACAGTCATGTTGTGGTCCAGGCAGCAGGGGCTGAACCAACAGTAAGCCAGCTGGAATCCTGAATGTGTGTCGATATGTGTCTCTTCACCTCACTGTCTTTAAAAGGAACCTGACACTATCTTACCTAAAGCTGGAACTTCGCTGAAGTTGTAGAATTATAGGATAATGTTTATTAGAGAAATCTGCTTTCTCTGGGTATGTTGAACGAAGTAATGAGCCTTTAGGCAAAGCCCCAGAAAGTGAGATCCACTTTCACAAGTAAACCCTGAGGTTTTCCTGGCTCTATATAACAGGTATGATTTTAGATTTTAACTGTTCTGCTTCATCATAATTCTGTAAGAAAAAGCCTAAATAAAGGGTCATAAGTCAAATCCAAGAAAGGGATGCAAACTTTGTGTGATACCACAAAAGAGCACCTCTTGGCCATACTTAGTGGGAACCAAAAAGAAGTTACTAACTTAATCCCTCTAAAAAATATCTCACAATGAACACTATTTTTACTTGACTGAGAATTTTCTGGATTTTTTTGATAGTAGCCCTCCTAATGGTTGTGAAGTGCTATCTCGTTGTGGTTTGGATCTCTATTTCTCTGATGATTAGTGATGTTGAGCAGCTTTCCATACGCTTTTTGGCCATTCGTATGTCATCTTTATAGAAATGTCTATTCAAGTTCTTTGCCCATTTTTTAATCAAGTTATTTGATATTTTTTGTCATTGAGTTGTAGGAGTTCTTTATATATTCCGGATATTAACCCCTTATCAGATATATGATTTGCAAGTATTTCTCCCATTCTGTGGGTTGCGTTTTCAGTCTATTAATTTTGATTGTGTCCTTTGATGCACAAAAGTTTTTAATTTTAATGTAGTCCCATTTGTCTCTATGTGCTTTGGTTGCCTGTGCTTTAAATCCAATGTCATGAAACTTTTCCCCTACGTTTTCTTCTCCATGAGCCTTTTTAAGGCAAAAATGGGCAAGGTGGTAGTGACAGTAAATAAAACAAACAGATCATTTTTAGAAGGCATAGATGGCAGAGACCTTGCATGCTTATGGATTTGGAGTAAATATATTAAAGTGTTTCCTGGCCCTTTCTAAGAACACTCGGATCCCTTACCTCACACAGGACACCTGCCTATATAGGAAAAAAGCTCATTATTTGTCCTGCCCAGAGTCCGGGCCAAGCCCAACATTTCACTTTGAAAATGGCTCTCTGTAGGAGAATAAATCCCAGGGTATGATCCTGGTTTGGATGTTGACTGTATTCTCACCCCAGGGAAAGAGTATTACACCACCTCTAAAGCCAATTTCACAGAGGCAGTGTTATCTCATTACCTAATAAATACCAACTTATGCAGATCATTTCTTTTCTCTCGGAAACCATAATTGTTACCTTAAAATCTATCTACTCTTAAGAAGCATAAAATATTTATTTGAATCTTAAAGCAGCCAGACTTTATTCAAATTTGGCTAGTAAAAATCCTGAAGTCAGTATTAGAAGGGGTTTGGTAGAATCAAACAAAAGGTGTCATTTTCACAGAATCATATTATTTCTGATCTTGAAGGAAATTGTGAGCCCGTCTAGGTTAGTGTTTTTGATCCCGGTGGCACGATAGAACTGCCATTTCTGAAATGCGGATGCCAGACTCCCACCACCACCCCCAGAGGTTCTCAGTCAGTGGGATGGAGACCCACTCAGCTCGTCCAGCCCTGCATTCTGTACTGGGAAACGAGAGCATAAAGCGGGTGAGTTGTACCCCCTTCCCTGTGCACTTTCCATTCCAGCCCCGGGTGGTGCAATGAACAGGCAGCTGGTTTAGTCCAGCAACAAACCAAAATCTGGTTCTGCAACCCCAACTTCTCAGAGAACTCTAAGGCAGAAAAGACAAATGCCATGAGCCTGTTACCAGCAATACTTACTTCAGGAAATTTCAGCACCACCTGGGGATGATGAGCTCAGAGAAGCCTTCCCCACCTGAGCAAGGCTTTGCGTGCAAACCTTATGACGTTTCCCCGAGGAGAGGTGATGGGTTTGCACTGAGTTTCCCATATTCTTCCACTTTGTCCCCCTTGAGCTCAAATATCAACAATAATAGGTAAGTGGGAGTATTAGTTTCTTATTGCTACTGGAACAAATCACCACAAACTTAGAGGCTTCAAACAATACAGATTTATTCTCTTAGGGTTCTGGAGGGCAGAAGTCCAAACTGGGTCTTGCTGAGCTAACATCAAGGTGTCAGCAGACCTACATTCATTCTGGAGGCTCTCGCAGAGAATCTGTTTCCTCCCCTTTGCCACCTTCCTGAGGTACCCGCACTCCTTGGGTCATGGCCCCTCCCATCAATCTTATCACCCCACCCTCCACTTCTCATGTCACATCTTCTCTGGCTCATCTGCCTCCCTTTTTACTTATAAGGACCCTTGTGATTACATCGCACCCACTCAGATAATCCAGGATGAGAGACAGCCCGTCTCAAGATCCTTAACTTAACCACATCTGCAGTCCCTTTTGCCATGTAAGGGAACATATTCACAAATTGCAGGGATTAGCAATTAGGATGTGGACATCTTGGGAAGGGGTGGGGCATTATTTTTCCTACCACCCTGGGATTAGAAGTGTAATATGTAGCTGTAGACACTTTGTAAAAGTGAACATATAAGTGTGTCCTGTTTTAAAATACTCTTCTACAACCCAGGACTTTGCATTACATTCACATTTATGAGGTCAGGACATTGGCATGGAAAGAAGAAATTTATCCCTTGGACCTCATCCAGTCACTGATTATTATGTTGGTCCATCCACTCATTGATCTAACCATCCATGCATTCTTTACCCATTTATGCTCCTGAATTTCTATATCAATCAGAATAAGTTAGGAGTTGCTGCAATAACAAGCAACTCCAAAATCTCAGCAGTTTAACACAACAAAAAATAATAATTCTGGAGGCTCTCGCAGAGAATCTGTTTGTCACTTACACATATCCAGCATGTGTCAGCAAAGAGATTCTATTCACCTCAAACACTCAAAGATCCAGGCTGACAAAAGCTTTATCTTGGCATGTGCTTCCAAACTCTCTGCATCAGTGGAGAAGAATGCATCAATTTGTGTACTAATTCTTTAAGCTTCTCTCTGGAAATGGCACATGTCAAAACCACATGCGTCATTGGCCAAAGCAAGTCATGTAGCCACATGGCACCCCAAGTGGTGCAGGAAAGTAAGTAATCCTACCACTTGCCTAGAAAAAGAAAAACTGGAAATATTTGTTGAATGGCAATAACGCCTATCACAGTGCTACACATTAATATAGTCACAGGTCCCCCTCCTGCCCCCACCATAGTTAACTCTGCTTTCTACTCAAAGTAGGGAAGTAAAATACAAAAAGAACTAGACTAAGGTCAGAATTTCTGTGTTCTCACCCTCGTCTTTGTATTAGCCTGTAATCTTGTTCACTTTTCTGAATCTGATTTTCCTCATGCATGAAATGAGGGTAATAATTATGGCTCTGCCCTTCTCACACAATTCTTCTAAGAAACAAATGACATGCTTGAAATAGAAATAGTACATTTTAAATCTCTATTTCCAAAAAAAAACAAGGAAATTCAAGATATTATACTCCTCAATGAGACGTTTGTGACTTCCAAAGTAGTCAGAATGGTCGAGTATCAGTGCTTTAACCCACACAAAAGGAAAAATTTCCATCATTTTTTAACATGTGTGCTGTTCTAAAAATCTATCCATTCAATACATATTTGCTGAGCACCTAGAAAGAACTGGGAATAGCATTCAGTGTCTCCACTGACCACCATAATGTGGGACAGAATTAAAAGTATCAGATTCGGCTGTAGACACTTTCTTCATCCGAAATTAACTGATCCGTGGAGAAAATGAACTCATAGTAAAACTAAACAGCAAGAGTAGAGAAGCAAGAAAAAATAGAGAAGATTACGAGAAGAAAATTTCAGATGAAGCAAAAAATGTTTTAAATCAGAGTCACAACAAAAGACTGCAGCCACATTAGCAATATTTCATCCATACAGTTTCCATATTTTAGGCTTGTAATTCTATATGCCGGCAAACTTTTTTATAATTTTTATGCTGGAAAGTTGGACTTCATATGAAGGAAATGACTAAGTCTGAAATACTCTAGGTTCAAAATGACTCACATACTCTTAAGATTAACAGAACCTTACAGTGTGTTACAATTTTGTATATTTGTGCTTTCAAAATTCCCAAAGGATTTAGCAGTCTGAGACCAAAGATTGGATTTTTCCAAATCACACAGAAGCTTTTAAATCCAAGTTTAGCCTAATGAAAGGGTAAATGTGGTGAATTCCATGAATCTTTCCAACACAATCATGTTGTGCCAACTCAAGGAAGATTAGTGCAAGACTAACACAGATGTTTCCAAATTCAATAAAGGAAGAGTAGGTCTGAAGTAAGTCAATAACCCAGTTTTCTAGGTCCCTAAAGTTACGGATTTAGCTTTACTGTAAACTGTTCATTAACTTGTGTGAGAAGTGTCAAGTTAACAACAAAAGGTGTTAATTCCATTTGGATTATCAGCAGTGTTATTTCCCTAGCCCAATCAAGACTTTACCAAAACAACTGGATGCCATTCCACCCCCTATTTCATGGGATTCCCCAGCCCTGAATTTTGCCTCTAAATCTACTATCAGATCAGAGCCTAAACTGGAGACACCCCACTGAACTTGGGATGGGAACGAATTTGAGTAGGTGAGGCATGTCTTTGGGGTCACCCCAGCCCTCTTTCTGTGTCTCCTTTTTGGTGACTTCCGCCTTTCTTTCTCAGGTATTCAGCTCTATTTTGTATTCCTTTATTTACAGTGAAAGGTGTTATTACTCTCTTTGCTAACCAAAATCATCAAGACTCCAAGGAAAGGGATACAGAGTACATGTCCTGTCCATATCAGGATTTCTATGAGGTATAAAAAATATAATATAGAGAATATGCTTTCTGACCCAACAGTACCTAAGAATTAAAATTTATTAAGAAATGTTGGTGTTAGAAATACATCCAGGGTTACTGGCAAGGTCCACTGGGGAGATAGACCTGCACAGAGAAGTTTTCCAACACCCCATTTGCCCTACGACAAAGGAGGCTGCGTACACTCCTTTACTGTGGACTGACCCACAGGAGTCTTTGTTGAACCTTTGGTGGCCCATTTAGAGATATGAAGTTGCTGACACATCAGTTAGTCCTGATTTTGGCCCTTTAGGCCTCTCTGATCCACAGACACACAAAGGCAAGCCACCACTCCCCAGCGTCCAAAGCCACCAGGTTCCATTCTGTCCCCTGTCCTACGTGTTGCCTCACTGTGATTCCAAACTCGGGGCGCTGCGACTCTGCCTCTCGCCCTCCGATCTTGGCCTCCCCAAGAGCCAGGAGCTGCCTGTCCTGTTGTTCCCTGCCCGGGCTCCTTCCCTGTCTCACAGCATCTCTTCCACAAAGTTGGTCAGCGTGACTCCAGTGTTTTCTCCATTTCTCCCTCTTGCCTCTTTGGAGCCAACCGTTTCTCCCTCCATCCCCAAGAAGCCCAGGGCATGGGCTCGTTTTGTCTTCCTCCTCCTCCTGTCCTCACCATCCTTTCCCTTCCCAAGGCATTTGGAGGTTAAAAGCTATCCCAGCTTGAAGACTTCATTCAAAAGCTCAGTCTTTGATGGGTAACTTCAAATATCAGCCATAGGTGGACCCTACCCACCTAGAAAAAAATTCCGAGAGTTCTAGAAATATCATTTCACACCTCTGTCTTAATGACCTGTTGGATTCGATTTTACATCACTTTCGAAATTTAAGTGGTATAAAAATTCAAGGTTGAAGTTACTTAGGCCCAGAGCAGACAGAGTCTGTGCATGTTTGGTATCTGATAAAAGCAGCAAATGCATACAAACATCTACATACCTGATAGCAAGAGAGACACAGAGTGTGAGTTAATCAAGCAGCTTGGAAATCCTCTTCTGAGTACAAAATCAGTGGTTGGCAAAGGTAGTACCTCTGTGACCATAAGCATCCTCCCTCTGTTCTTGGACCAGAAAAGGACCAGTTAAAGAGCCTTGAGCAAGCCAAGAGTTGATTATGGTGTGGGAAGAAGGGCTTTTCTCCTGTCATGAGCCAAAAGCTTGCAAGAGGCAGTGGGGAAAGAACATGGGTTTTGGGGGTCAGATCTAAATCCCTACCCCAGTCTCCTCTCCCATGTGACCATGAGAAAATTACCAGTGAGCCTCAGTTTCCTTATCTGTAAAATAGTACTTAAGGGGCTACTGAGAGGATCGAATGACTTGACCTATGCTCTTGCATGCAGTGGGCCCTCAGTAAATACCCTCGTCCTCCAACCACGGGACACTGGGTGATCTCTTTTGTGTGTCCTCAGTCAGCTTCCTCCCCTATTCCTTACAGTAGCAGCTATTCCAGACTCGACGTCTCTTCTCAAGCCACCATCCTTGGTGCCTCAACCCTCTCTCCTACCACGCTGGCCTCTAGAAACCCTCTCGCCCTCCCAGGAACATCCTTATTTGCTCCCACCCTTACTTCCTTTCCTCTGGTCTCCAAAGAAGACTTCTCCCTTCTGCTCAAAGCCAATCCTCCCACCTGTGTTCTCTGTTGGGTCCTCTATCAACTCTAACAACTATGCTGTTATCGATTCTGTCTTTATGTCATGTCTTCCAACCTTCCCTATGCACTGCCTTTACCCCATAGGCTTTACATTTCTCCATTATTAAAATTAATTTGGAAAAGTCTTTATGGAACACCTATCCAGTTCTGACCCTATACCATATACCGGGGCTCAGTGGGGAACTTGGGATTCATGGAAACTTCTCTAACCACAGTTCCTCCATCTTGTACATCAAGTCCCACTACAGGATTATACCTACCTCATAGGGGTGTGCCAGACAAGGCAGAAAGCACTGCCTGGCACACAGGAAGTCCTCACCAAGTGTAAGAGTCTAGTGAGGAATACAACATTGTAAACAAGAAGTCGGGGAACAGGGTGGAGAGTGGTGGGCAGTGGAGAAGCTCCCATAGAATGGCTTCTCTGTACGCAGGAAGCAAGGCCACCCGCCAAGGTGAGAGGAAGGTAGAAAGGTTTAAATGGTTGATGGACAGCATGAGAAAGTGAGTGAACTAGGGAAACCTGGGGCTGGAGCAGACCATGAATTTATAATGACACCAATTTGGGTGCTTGGGCCTTTTTTTCCAGAGAGGCCAGTCACCAGGCAGCCCCCTCCAGCCATACCTTCTTCCCAGAATGCTGCTCACTGTCCCTGGGACATCTTGTGCATTTGTGTCTGGAGAGTAAAATTGGCAATAATATACATTAGCATGCTGAAATTTAAACAATACAGTATTTCCAAAAAGAGTCAATTTAATCTGAGAAAAATGCAACCTAGCAACAACAAAAAATGGAGACAGTGTAACAAGGACAATTTTAAAATAAAATCAGGTTTGATACCAACCCATGCCTATAAAAATAATGTTAAGTAAGTAAGTAACTTTGCTCTCTCTCCATCTTATAAGGTAGCGTAGGACACCTGCCCACTCCTCTCCTGCAATGACATGGAAATATAATCCCTAATCTCCCCAGGGAAGGAGGCTGCACTGTGAGCCCACCTGGGGCAGGGTACAGAGCATCATACCCTCAGAGGTTGTGGGCAGAACACTGGGTAGTGTCAGAACAGGGAACACAGAACAAGAGTTTGGAGTTTTATAGAAAAATGTAGGCAGGGATATTTGAGAACTTCTGGAATACTGCAGATCTGCAGTTGGTCCTGTTGACCTAGTCACTATACAGGGTAAATAAATCAAGGCTGCTTTGCTATAAGGTCTGGTCCTTAAACTGGAAAACAAGGGAATTCACTCCCTTCAGAGTGATCATAGGGACAATCACTTGCTGATGTTGTGTGCTTTTCCTGTCCCTTAGGGTCACCACGGATTGCTGAAGCATAGGTTAGACTGTGAGCAACAACACCCAAGGACTCGATAGAAGCTCTGTATTGATTATTCCCCAGTCTGTCTCCAGCAAAACTCCTCTCTGAGCTCTGGTCCAATAAGTCCAACTTCCTACGAGGCATCTCTTCCTAAATGCGACTCAACCTCAGCACTTCTAAACCAGAAACTATAAACGTCCCTCTCTGCCACTAGGGTGTCCTATTTGGGTGAATGTGACCAAGAAAACCAAGCCGGGTTCTTCCCCCCTTCCTAATCCTCCAAATCTAACAAATAGTAGAGTCATGTAGCTTCTGCCCCCTGAACATCTGTCCCCTGTAGACACTGCCTCCACCACATCCCTCTTCCCCAGGCATGGATGGGCCTAAGTGCCTTGAAGCTGACATAAAGTAGATCGGGCAGAGGAGCCAGGGGATACGGCAAGACCAACTCTTCATCAGAGCAGTTGGGAGCCATAGGCTGGAATGGTAGCATTGGTTTTTTGAGTTTAATCTGGACTGAAATTTATTCTAGAGAAGCAATTTCCTCATGCATGGAGGAAAATCACGTTTTAAAAAATGACAACATGGAAAATGTATTATGTACATCTAGCTGATCGAGTTCCTTTAAAAGTTGGCCCAATTTGTAAACCTTATTTAATTTAAATTCTCTAATATTAGTCTCTAATATAACTACTTTAATGACTGGTTAATTACTAAAATATAATTAACATGCTTCATCTGTGACTCTGTTAAACATGCCCCTGGGGAATGTCATTGACAGGCTTTGTGGGGAGAGCTCAGATACCCCATCGACCTGGAGGGAGGTTACCCAAGTTCTAGACAAAGCATAAGAGGGAAATAGCGTCTTCAAGGTTAGCATTTCAAGTTCAACCCATGAAATTATGGCAGCATTATGGTAGTCTACATGTGGTTGAAACTAGCTTAATAGTTAGTTGAGAATACATTAATAAAAAATTCCTGGAAAATATCCTAAGGAAATAATCCAAAATATAAGACAAGGCCAGTGTGTTCATGCTACTTGATCTTCTAGTATCAAAAAGCTAGAAGTATTTTGTTCCAAAACAACCTAAATACTCAACAACAGAGGCTGGGGAAGGTGACCAGAGTACCGTCGCCTGTTAGACTATGCTCCAATCATTCAAACTGGTAAGTAACAAAGACTGGAGACCATGAACAATGCGTATGATTTATTAACAAATGAAAAAAGCAGAATATAAGTAATACAAATACAATGATAAATTTTAACACCTAAGAGGCTAAGAATATAAACAGATGATGATATTACGTTATTGAGGGAGGATGGGACATTCATTAATTCAAAAGTTTTGCGTTCTTATATTTCTATCAAAATTTTTAACTTCAAGAAATTTTTGCTGATCTATTTTGCAATCAAACACCAATTTCATTCTTGTTCTGTAGGTCGCCTGTGGATCTCTCATGTTGCCTCAAATGCCACTATTAAAGATGCCTTCTATTGGGCCATCAAACCCTCGGTGAGTTTGCTAATGCTCCTAGAAAGCTCACACGTTAACCTGTTGTGAGCAATAACCCCTTCTATCTGATTGCCTTCAAGAAGGCAACGTATAGCAATGGAAAGAGACTAAACCACTTGGGATGAGAAGGCTAAGCCTCCACCCACCAGATTGTTTTAGAGGAGTTACATCCCCTTCCTAGAGCTTCATTTTTTCAGGTATAAAATGAACAAGCTAGAGTCAGGTTACAAAAGTCCCTGGCAGATGGAAAATTCCATGGTGGGGAATGGGCTCAGGAGGCGTCCTGGGGGCATAGTCTGATTTAGGGGCCATGGGTGTGCAGGGCAGTGAAGGGGAAGTGCCTGAGTGTTACCAGAGGGAGCCAAGGGCACAGCAGGGTGCAGTAGGATAGCACCAAAGGCCCAGCCTCTCCCCTTCCCCAGCTGAGTGATGGAGGCCACCCAATTCCTTCAGTTCATGCGAGGAGTTTTGCTGTCCAACTCAATGTTGGTTTACTTATAAAAAATAGAAATTTTATGATAAAATATTCCAGCCTGAATCATGAAACTTAATTTTTTATTATATGCTCCTTCATTTAGTCCCCATTTATCTCTTTAGAAGAGATCGTCAAATGACCAAGGCTGGTCTTCCCTTGTCGTTCTCTTGTAACTCAGCCCATTCCTTGCCCAAGCCAGACATAGAAAAGATGCTCAAAAAATACACAGAATGAGTCGTCTTCAATGTTTATATTGATCTTACTTCCAAAGGGGGGGAAACCCACACTCTGACAGTAACTGTGATATCATATTTCTAGGTAGAAGGGGTGACCCCTTTGTTTCATAGATGAGGAAATGAAGATACACGAAGAAGAGCTGACGTTCACAGAGTCCTCATGAGACCCTGCTAATGGGAGAATGGAAATATTTGCCCATCCACCGAGTACAAGTCTCTGTCATTCTCTTAAATTCTCCCTTAAGAACCATTTTAGGCTCATGACAAAGTTTGATGAACTTGCTTTAGCATAAGACTGTTAAAAAATTTTCCTTCTATTGGCCAATCCCACAAAGCACCTCTGTAAAATTACTGAATTTTCATGAAACGGCACTAGATACATTTATCATAAACTCTAATGATGCCTGAGGCTTTTCTCGGATCAACTATCCCAGGTGAGGAAGAGCAATTCATAGACATTTAATAGCTTCTCAAATACCATTTCCGAGATCAAAAGCACTCTAACTTTCTAAAGCAACAAGAAAAGGAGAAAAGATTCTTAAATGTAAAATAACACATCATTTCACAAACTAAGGGGGAAAAACCTTGAACACTTTTGCAGATACTTCATTTGACAAGTTACAGCTATGAGGGAATTTTTGTAGCTGCTTAGTAAACAGCTACAAAATTCCTTCGTGTGGAGGCATCCTACACGAAGGAAGAGAGGCTATCTGTGTTCTGTTGGCATCCCTGCCAGGCAGCCTCTGGAGCGTTCGCACCGTGGGGTGTGCAATAGCTACCCAATTCCACCACCGTCTGTCTTAGCTGTTGTCTTTTGTTACAGATCTGCATCTCACACCCAAACCGTCGCAGCTTGCAGCCCAATCATGTGAAAAGTCAGGGAAAAGGACAACCAAACACTTGTGGGCAAAAATAAAGAAAATAAATTAGAATTAAGGGGCTGCATCTGAACCCCAAGAGGATGAATCATTGTCTTGTTAAACGACCTCTTTCCCATGAGGCCAGATTGCCCACAATTCCTCCATTATCCCCTAATTTCTCCCCCTCTGTGTTATTAAAGTAACCTAATAGAATTCCCAGATCTATTGCCGAGAATTCTTAGATCCTGCTTTTTCGGGCCAGAGATAAACAAGGAAAGAGGAGAGTCAAAAAAATGAGTAATAGCTCACAAACATGGTCACGGGGTACCCGCAGAAGTAAATTCACATTTCACTTCGGTGCTTGTAAATATTGCATCTTAAATATGGTCCAAGAGAGGCCCCTGCTGGTAAGACAGGATGCGGGAAAACTTAGGACTGTGCACATCTTCCTCCTCGAGCAAGTGCTGAATCGTCACAGATGCCTGTAGAGACCTGTTTGCAGTGATCTGTCAAGCACTGATGATTTCGCAGCCTAGGAAGCAGCTCACAATAACACATGGCTGTGTCCCTCTCAGGGGACTTCCACGTCCACCGTTTCATCTGAACTTCCCAGCAAGCCCACAACGGAAGGCAGAAGTGACATGCCAATTTCAGTACTGAAAGGTTCACAGGAGTTGGGGGTGTTGAGTGGCACTGGATTAATAATGACCTTTAGCTAGAACTCTCCCCACCACAGTATGCTGGCTGCTCGTGTGATAAGTCAATTTTTGGGGGGGTGGGGGAGTTTTGTTTGTTTGTTTTTAAGCTTCATAGAAAGACACAGAAGCAAAACATTAAATTCTAGATGCAGGGTCATGCCAGGTAGGCACACTACTCCTTCCAAGCACTTAATCTTTCTTTTTTTTTTTTTTTTTTCTGAGACAGGGTCTCACTCTGTAGCCCAGGCTGGAGCACAGTGGTGCGATCACAGCTCACTACTGCCTCAAACTGCTGGGCTCAAGCGATCCTCCTGCCTCAGCCTTCCGAGTAGCTGGGACTGCAGGAACGCGCCACCACACCCAGCTCTTTTTTTTTTTTTTTTTTTTTGGTATAAACTGGGTCTTGCTATGTTGCCCAGGCTGGTCTCAAACTCCCAGACTCACGCGATCCTCCTGCCTTCGCTTCCCAAAGTGCTGGGATTACAGGCATGAGCCACTGCACCTGGGCTCCCACTCAATCTTTTAAATGCATCATGTACCTCTCTGTTCCACCCACCTGGGGAGGGAGGAAACTCTTTTTATCAAAATCTAGTTTTTCCATTCAACTTTTAATTTCCTGAACTCTCCATGAAACATATCTCGTCCAGGATCAGCTTATGAGAACATTTAGTCTCTCAGGTCACAGTACAGAGATGGAATTTAGCTGGACATTTCCCCAAGGAAGACATTTGCTCTATGACTGACAGAAAGGAGGAAACACATCTATACGTGTATCTCAAGTACAGGGGGAGGGAAGGGATTTGTTTTGTTTCCAGGAAACATTTGTCCCACAGCACAACCAGGCCGCCGCTCACCCAGCCCCTGGAGTTGGAATGTCGAAGTTCCTGGCGGCAGAGGCGTGTACGTTGCGGGAGATCTTCAGCAAGTCGGTGCCTGAGAGACCCAGATGTCCCCTCTCCACGTCTACAAAGCACCACCCTCCTCATCACCTCTTCCCTGAAACCAAAATTACACTCAGAGAATTTGAAATAGGTTCTCACGGCAGATTGCAACATCCTACAAAAAAAGAGCTGCATTTATTAATTCCATAAATAATACTTTTCTTGGCTAAGCACGAGCTGCTTTATAAGCATAATCTCATTGATCTTCATAATCTTCCCTGCATTTTTGTCTCTGCAGGTAGCCAGCCGTACGTGTTGGGTCAGAGTTTGGATTCCAACGGCGGGCTCCCGTCATTGCTGGACCACCTTAGAATCCACCTGCAGACTGGCCTGGGAAGAGATTTCTGAATTAAAGTCCCCGGAAAGTTGGACCTAGACAGTAGCTAAGCCTTTTGTACTATGCAAAGACCAAAGAGCTAAACTAAAACACATGCACACGTACATTTAGACCACTTGATCCTTTTTTATTTAAAATGGTTGTAATTAAGAGAATAGTCCTGAAGTACAAGAGATTTGGGTTCTAGGCCCAGTTCAGTCTGTTCTCGTCATCCTTGTCACCTTCTTTCTCTTCTCTCCAGCCCTAATACATCCAAGGACCTGAGCCAATGGCTCCACTTAGCTTCCCGCCCTCTGAAACCAGCTCACTAGAATTTATTAAATGCCTCTTATGGGTCAGGTGACCAGAAAACGGTTGCTGCCTCAGGCAAACACCGGCTAGCTGTTCGCCCAAACTTTTCCTCCTTTTTTCTGGGCACGTAGCTAAGCCACCTTCGTAGCCTCCCTTGCAGTTAGGGCCGAGCTCTAGTCAGAGAACGTGGCCAGACACGCTGGTGCCCTCTCTAGGCTGGGCCCAGGGATGCCGTCTTGTGCCACCCACAGCAATGTCGGCACTCTGGGCAGAAGGCATTGGAGCCACAGGATGGAAGGATCCCTGAGTCACCACGTGAAGCAGAGCTGCTCATCACTCAGGAACACCCGCTTTGTACTTTACAAAACTTCTTCTGTGTTAAGTGGCTAAAATTGGAGTTGACCTGTTAGAGCAGCTACAATCACCTTAACTTGCACACTGTCTCTGCCCTAGGCAATAGGATCCCCGTAACGCTCTGTGGGAGGGGTGCCAGCCTGCCAACGACTTTCACTCATTAGTGTGCCAAAGGTGCAGAGAAACAGATGCAAGTCTTGAAAAGGAAGATGACAACCACATGATTTTCTACTTTTTTTTTTAACCTTTTGGATATAGTCTAAGATATTTCTCCCCCTCCCCTTAAATGGCTGGAAAATATCTTTGAGGCTCAAAACCAGGGCAGATTTGCAGTGTCCTGTGCGACAGCAAAAAGAAGGTAAGGAGGGACGCCTCCATCTGTGTGCTCCCACAAGGCAGCCACACTCATGACAATGCAGCCAGCCAAGCTCCAGAACACACACCACCTCTTATGCCATCACATAAGAGATGTACCCCACAGGATTGGCCACATCAGACGCCCCCCATGTCTGCCCACTCAGCCCCCGGCTGTCACTCAGAAGGGTGTAAAGTTGATGAATCGTCCTCAGACCACCTGCCCCAACGTTCCGTGGCCTCCCTATCTGTCTTCCATGGCAGCTCTTCTTCCTAATTTATTTTTTATTGAGGTAAAACATATATAATTTACCATCTTTACCATTTTTAGATGTATAGTTCATTGGTAATAAATACATTTATGTTCTTTATTTTTTCCCTTCATGCCCTCTCCCATCGTGTCCTTCCCAGTCTCTGGTAACCACCATTCTACTCTCTGTCTTCATGACACCCACTTTTGCAGCTCCCACATATGCGCAAGAACATGTGACATTTGTCTTTCTGTGCTTGGCTTATTTCACTTGACATAACGACCTCCATTTCCATCCATGTTGCTGCAAATGACAGGATTTTATTCTTTTTATGGCTGAATAGTGTTCCATCATGTATACATAGCATGTTTCCTTTATCCACTCATCTGCTGATGGACACATAGGTGGATTCCTTGTCTTGGCTGTTGTGAACAGTGCTGCAATAAACATGAGAGCGCAGGTATCTCTTTGATATATTGATTTCCTTTCTTTTGGATCTACACCCAGCTGTGGGGTTGCTGGACCACATGGGAGTTCTATTTAGTTTTTTAAGGGAGCCCCATACTGTTCTCCATAGCAGCTGTACTAATTTACATCCCCACCAGCAATGCGCGAGGGTTCCCCTTTCTCCACAGCCTCCCCATGGCAGCTTGTCTACGGACATGCAGGCCTTTCCTGTTCTTACCATGTTCATCTTATCCAAACCTTCACTAAGGCAGTTAGCAAGATGGAAGCGCCCCCCAAATTAATCCCTATTAATGCTAAAACGACTGACACTCCCACATCTCATAGAGCCCTCCACTTGCAGAGCACTAAGGAATTATCTAGTCAGTGTCCCTCATCACACAGAGGAGGAAACTGAGGCCCAGAGGGGTGAAGTGACCTGCCACGTAATGGTGGACCCGGGATAAGAACCCACAGCTCCCCCTCGCCCCCCGCTCATGACCTCTCCCCTCTCTCTTAGTGCCCATTGCTCGGAGAAGCGTTTGCAGCTTTCCATGGAACAGACCTCAAGGATCTGAGTCTCTCATGGTGGGATTTGGACATCAGCAGAGAGGCCAAAGTATCCCTTCCCGGTGCCACCCAAATAAAATTGCACTTGTTTGTAAATGTAAAGCTGAGCATGGACTCCAGTGGTGCAAGGAACACAGCCACATTCTGCCCTGTTCTCTCTGGGAACACAGCCCCAGCTCTGCCCTGCCACCTTCTTCTCCCAGCCAATGTCTGGGCACCTGCCTGGCTCAAACCACCAGTATTTGTTGATTTGATTTTCTCTTATTACTCAACAAAAATAGGCACATTCATTCAAATAACTTCATGCCAAAACCAATTTTGGATTTTTTTTGAAGTTTTAATCAATTGTTTTGACATCCTGTAGATATATACAGCAGGCTGGTATTCTCCATCCTGGCAGATATTTCATCGTCAAGGTCTTCTTTAGAATGGTTAAAAGTGTCCGTTGTTTTCATGAGTGTATTTGTTTACCTTTTTTTATTATCTGCTGGAGTGAAGGATGGGTCTTCTTTCTCAGCCATTCTGTGTTTGGGGACCAGAGGATATTCCTCAATTCTAGAAATACAACCAGATGGCTCCTTCTCCTGTCTTGATGAAGGTGAGCTGCTTTATCCTGACCCATAGAAGATCTTTCTGCTGTCCTGTACCCTCCCATCTGCCCGATTTAAGGCAGCACTAAAACTCTAACTCAGAGTCATGCCTTTAACTTGGGCAGCTCCTAGATCCAAACGAGATTAACCCCAAAAAGTGCAGAGAGGCACGGATAAGAACCCAACCCAAGAGCTGGGGCAGTCGTCTGTTTCTAGTGTACACACAAGAAGCATGAACACAACACTCGAGGTGTCTCTCATCTGCTCCATTGGAACGTGAAGATTCTCAGGGCAATCTGAATCGTATAACTCTCTAAAGGACACAGACAAAGCCTGGACTAAAAACCTGTGACAAATCTATGGCCACTCGCCAACAGCAAAAGTACTCCCTGTACACAGTGAAGACAGCCACTCAGCAAACATACCCAAGGGACAACTCAGCAAGCCATGGGCTCATCCCACATCCTGTGCACCTTACACCCACCCACAATGACAATAGAAGATGCCCCCCCAAAACCAACTGTTTAGTAGCCAGATTTTCTGTGTTTGTCATTTCTTCTCTAACACAATGAACTATGAAGTGTAATATTACAATGCAATCAGCATTCATTTTATTAAGGGGTTTAGAGAAGTTAAACTAATATCTATTGATGACATGCCTAACAGATGTTTCTTTCCTCCAAGCAGAAAAACAAAACAAAAAACAAAAACTCATAATAATTATTCACCAGAAAATATGAAAGCATTAATGAGCTCTATTAATGTAAAAGAACCTGGTTTACCTTAAGCACATGGCAAAGACTATAACAGAACCAGTGAGAGTGTGGCATATAGAACAGTCTCACCACAATCAGTAAGCTGACACTTTCTAATTAATCATTTTAGCTTCACTGGAGCATTTGAATGTCATGTGCTCTTTTTCAACAAAAAGTGTTACTTAAATTAAATCTGTATGGAGAGAATATCCGAGTCTCTCCTGTGAAGTCCATTTGTTCCCCACCCAGCTAGCCTTTCTGGCTGTTAATGTTCTCAGGAACTGAGTTGAGTGACAAGATTTTACAGGTGCCAAAGTAAGGGTGCGTCCTGTCTTCACGGGCGTTTCCATGTGGACAGGACAGCTGGCGACGCCTGGCGCTCTTTTTTTCATACCCACTCGGACTTTTTGGTCCTCAGATGGGGGGCACTGCTACAGCTGGCCAGCCGCGCGGGGAGCTGGAGCTGGCTGCACGAGTGGCGCCCGGCCAGCGCGCTCCGGGGGGCAGAGCCTTTGCTCCTCGGGTCCTGGGCCGCCTCTTTGTGGGGACTGCCCCCAGGCTCTTTGCAAGCCAGGGACAGCTTGTCGCTGACTGAGGACACCACCTCATTCTCGTCTTCATCTGGCTGCTGCATCTGCCCCGATGCACCGGGCTCACCGTTGACAGCCTCCCCGGGGATCCACGTGCCAGGGCCAGCGGGCGCCCCCTCTTCCTCCCACCCGTCCTCCTGGCGTCCCGCAGCGTGGCTGGGAGCAGGCGTCCCGGCTCCACACTTCTCCCTGACCGAGGGGCCCTCCGCTGCCTGGCTGGGGCCGCGGCCCCTGCGCATTCTGCGCCGCACGCTGCACACCAGGTCAGCGACACCGAGCAGGAAGGACAGCGCGCTGACCGCCCAGATGAAGAGCATCATAATGGACTTTTCCGTGGGCCGAGACACATAACAATCCACCACGCTCGTGCAAGGGGAGCGGGTGCAAGAGAATCTCTTTGGGACCAAGAATCCGAAGAGGAGATAATGCAAGGCCCCAAAAGCGGCCTCCATCAGGGTCCGGAGGAAGAGGTGGACGATGTAGCCGGAGGAGAAGTCGGGCACGCGCAGGTGGCACCGCTCCCTGCAGGGCCGTGGGCAGCACCTCTCCCCAGGGCCCGCGTCACAGGGGTCCGACCCGCAGGGTCCCCAGGCGGCGAGCACAGCTCCTTGGTGGACGACATAGACGCTGAAAACGGCGTATGGGAGCAGAACAGACACGCTCTGGATCACCCAGAACCGCAGGTGCGACACGGGGGAGAAGATGTCGTAGCAAACGTTGGTGCATCCCGGCTGCAGAGTATTACAAACAAACCTCTCCTGCTCGTCCTGGTAGATGGGGTACCCTGCCAAGACGATCACCGCCATCCTCAACAGTATCATCAGGATAAGCCAGATCTTTCCTAGAAAAGAAGCAGCAAGAACGGCCTCATCACCACCATATCCACATATTTCCTCCCAACGACAGTTTTTAAGTATATCCTGGGACTGACGTTGGACAGCTGAGACCTCAATAAGCACGTGTTTAGTCGCAGCAAGAGTACCAGCCAGTTAATGCATTTGCCAAATATTTATTGAGCACTGAACCAACTTGTTTATAAGATGCTTAGGGAGGAGCGGATTTTTCAAAAGCGTAATATACTAAAAATGTTTTAATCTGACTCTACTAGTTCACACTTTTGGTAATGTCTCCTGGACTGAAAGGTCCAGAAAGAAAGTTTGGTTGAGCAGATTAGTGATTTAAACAAGACATTACTCTCCTTAGGAGAATAAGCTTTTTAAAGGATTTCAGCATATTCCTGCAACTGCATAGCCAATTCAAGCTATTAATTTCAGTTAGTTTTCTTTACTTATGATAATGGCCCACCAAGATCTCTATTTAATCACAAGCCTTTTATTTAATGTTGCCCTATGGTCCTTGAAATTGAATTTCTTTAAGAACATTCAATTTTTCGGTTTTTTTAATAATTCAGAATTCCTTTCCCTCCATTCTAGTTACTAAGAGTTAATGAGGCTTCTCTTTCTTCAATTTATCAGGAATGAACGAGACCAACCTACAAAATCAAAATAACTTCAAAGCCCTATTTTCATGTCATGGGCCAACTGTTTTGGAACACGCTTAAAACACAGCCCAAATAACTTGTAAATATTGTGTTCTGTGATGAGAGAGAGAAAACATAATCTGACATCAGAGAAACAAAACTCTATTATAAATGGAGGCTGTCAAACTCAAAGAATAATATCATTATGTGTTAAAATCATTGACTAGAACATTTAACATTAAGTTGATTTTGTTTAAATCCAACAAAATGAATAATGAACAAGAAAAGTATCATCACATCTCATATGTTAGTCCTTCCTTTAATCCGTTTTTCTGTGACACCCATACCTCTCTGAAAATTAGTCTCATCTGCACCAAGCAGAAATCTTTATTATTTTCTTTATTTAAAAAATAACTAAAGAGATTTGGTTTTAAAGTGCAGAAGAGAAATTAGTAATCTTTACAAATTAAGCTTCAAGGAGAAAACCTAAAAAGATGAACGAGAAGAAAGCATCTTCCAGGCATTACTTTCTTACTAACTTTTATTGTTTTGCTCCTTTTCCTGGTAATGTAGCCGCAGAAGGGTTACACAAAAACACCCCCCTTCCACCTGCTTCAGTGTTCAGCTCAGCACTGGCATGTCAGCGAGAACAAAGCTCACAACCGTGGGGCAATTAGAGGAAACTTGAAGCCATGGCTCCCTTCCTTCTCGCAAGACACAGGCCTTTCTTTGGGGGATGGGCCAGACAAACTGAAAACGAGGAAATATCTTGACCCTTTAAGAAGCACTCAGTTCACACATGGCCACGAAAACAAAAACAGAACAAGAGTTTGGAGGTTGTCCTGATACTCACCCGCCATGGTCACATTGCAGTTTAATGTGATGATGAGGAACCCCAGAAAGTCCAAGCTTTCCATGCTTCTGGAGGGTCACAGACTTGAGGCTGCCAGAGAACTTTGGAGGCCTGTGTTCTCCAAAGGAAGTGGAAAATCCTTGCAGGAATAAATGTGTTTTAACTACGAAAGACTTCACTGTGAGACTTGGAGATACGAAAGCAAAGGTCTGAGCCCAGGAGTAGGGGGTGAGTTTTTCTGTCTCCAAGTTGAGATGGCCCTAAGCCCTTTGCCTCTGCGGTAAAGCATTCCTGACAACTGCGGTGACCAGAGCAGCAGGAGTCATCTCTTATTGTGGGCTATTCTTACCCTCTCGGGATATTCCGGGCCGTGGCAGTGCTCATATGTCTCCACCAGGACAGCCAGACGCTTGAGGATATAATAGAAGCAACTACTTTTAACCCAAGAAAGAAAACTTCTGTTAACCAGTCAAGTAAATTTCTCTATTAAAAAGGCATTTCCACAACCACTTCACTTGTGCAAGAAGCCCTAAAGTGTTCATGTTTTGTCTTCTCTGGGAAGCATAACTCACCATCCCACCATCACACTAACCCACAGGGATCTTGCCTTTTTTCGGCACTGCTATCCCATTGCTGCAAGCCGAAATCCACACCCCTGTTGCGTGTCCCGACTCTAGACTGTAACTCGGTTATTACCCAGCAGCTTCTTGTGTGGGTTAGTGATGGGAGTTCTTCACTCAGAGACAAAAAGCCTGGGTGCAAATCTCAGGGCAGCCCCTTACTCACGGGGGAAGTCACTAGATCTCTCCAGATATCCCCATCTTGCAATAAGGTGAATCTGCCGTTCCTCTCAGCGTGTGTGGGAGGCTTACGTGAAAAAATGGCGTGAAACAAGAGCACCTAGAATGTAGAGGATGTGCAACAACTCGCATCAGCGGGGTTTCAGTCCCTAACTGGCCTGTACAGCCTTCCTAGGTTACATCTTCCTTTTGAATCTCCCAGTCCTATCTAGCCCGGGTCTGTTCTCATTGAATCTACTTAATAAATGTCTGTTAAATTTGTAATAAAATATCACCGTCTGGACCTGCTGACATCAATCACAGCTGCATCAAAATCCTATGGTGACGGTCACCTTTATATCTGGGAAGGACCCATCCTGCAAGGTTGGGGATCTATCATCAGGGTGGAAATTGTGAACTTTAAAAGGAATGATTTCAATTTTCCATGAAAGCTATTCTTTACATTCCTGTCTTTTCTTCATTTCTGATCTATTCTTGACTTTAGTAATATCCCTAGAAATGTTCCCAGAAGAGGGTGCAACAAAGCTGCTTTCATCTTTACTCCAATGACACACTCCCATCCACGGAAAACATTTTGACCCCCTTGAAAGGAACGGTCGTCTTGCTACATTTTAGTCAAATGCTTCAACACGAGCTATGAAATTCAAGAAACTGTAGTTAAGTAAAAATATTGAAATAGGGACATGGTACAAGTATAAAATAAAGGACGATCTCTTTGTCTCCTAATAGACTGTTCATGATATGGGCTTAAAAAATTGAAATACCAGGACAGCAATTACTGAATTGTGCTGTGTGGTAGAAATAGCCTATCCCAAATGTAGAATAAATTAGAACTGTGTGACCTTGAGCAAATCGCTAGAGCTTTCCATGCCTCGGTTTTCTCATCAGTAGAGAAAAGAATGCGCCCTTCACCTACTCAGAGGGGTTGTGATATGCAAAACGAGAGCAGAGACGTGAAAATGATTTAAAGATATAAAGAATTACCCAAGTGTCACCGCCATCTCAGGGTCTGCTCCTCGGGGTGCCCACCCTGTGTCTTTCCTTTTGCTCAATGGCATCCGCTGAACGGCCACTGCTGCCTGTCTCCCCGCCACCCACCCTGGTCATGTTTGCTCTCCCTCCTCTGCATCTACCCCATCCTCATCCCTTGTCTTTTTCCTATTTCTTCTTTTTTTCTCTGTCTCCTGTTAGGAGGCATTTTTGCCTCACCTGGAGACCCTAACCCCAGTGGCTACCTAACCCCAGCAGCCAGATCAGGGCAGGAGAGGAGGAAGAGGAAGAGGTGGCTGGAGCATCAACACCTGGCTGTCTCTCTGTAAGAGTAGCCCAGCATCACTGGGGACATTTCCGCGTGCTTGTCTGTGGAGTAGAGAGAAGGGTTGGGAGAGCTCCGTGCTCCACCCACTGTGAAAGAAGCCGGCGGGGACTCAGGGGCATGGATGTGGCTGAATTGTTCAACATACCAAACTGGGACTGGTTCACAAAATGCAAGCGGCTTGCAAACAGGAGAAAGAACACTAGAGCTGCATGCTATTCGGCCTCGGCCTCACCTCGATCTAGCTTAGTGACATTGACAAATTATTCAGGCCTCGGTTTTCCCATCTATAACTTGGGTAGAATGATACTGAACTTGCAGCGTGGAGAATTACGGTTCATTTAAATAAGGTTCTAGCACATTATTTGGCCTATAAGAGGCTCTCAAAACATGATACCTTCAGCCAATTCTCATTATTTGTGGTAGTTATAGGCTATAAAGTTGCCACAAATACTGAATTAGTGAATACTAGGGGCTTCTTGGGGAAACACATGGGGGTTAGGTGACAACTTTTTGTCAACCAATTAATACATAACCTTCTTTTACGTGCATTTCTGTTCAAAGACACATTATTTAATATATTTTGTATATATTTAATACATCCTAACTCATTAGCATTCAATCATGGCCAACAGCGCTGTCACTCTTGCCTGAACGAAGCTCGTCTAACACGTGTACTTTCTCTGCAAGGCTTGTCACAGCCTTGCTGCTCTGGGACACACTCAGCAGCACCACAGTGCTGTGCTAGGGGCTATTTTAAATGGAGAAATCACCAACAAAAAGCACAAAAATGCAACAACCATGGCACTAAATAGACCATGGGGGAAAATGCTCCTTTACAGTATGAGAGCAGAAGCAAGAAGGCGGAGCAATGCTTCACCCCACCTCTGCTGGGAATGGGGTGGGGGGGATGCAAATTTCCCACCGCTCTGCACATGTCAGCAAATGACTGTAAAAGCAAAACACTAGGAGTGTTGATTTGGGGGTTACAAATAAATTTTGGCAAGCAGGGGAATTTGCAAACATGAAATCTGTGAATAATGAGGATGGACTGTATTTACCTTTTTTTTATTTTTTGAGTCAGGGTCTTGCTCTGTCTAGCCCAGGCTGGAGTGCGGTGGTGCAATCACAGCTCTCTGTAATCTTGAACTCAAGTGCTGGGCTCAAGTGATCATCCCACCTCAGCTTCCCAAGTAGCTGGGACTACAGGTGCATGCCACCACACCCAGCTAATTTTTTTTTTTTTGTAGAGATGGGTCTTGCTATGTTGCCCAGGCTGGTCTCAAACTCCTGGGCTTGAGCAATCCTCCCTCCTTGGCCTCACAAAGTGCTGGGATTACAGGCGTGAGCCACCACGCCTGTCCTGACTGCATTTACTAATAGGGATCTACGAGAAAGGAGAGCAGCTGAGTCCAAGGAAGGGTCAATTCAGAAGAGAAATGTGTCCCTAGGAACCCCAGGGACTCAAGGGTCACAAAAAGTGAAGGCGGGGCCGAGGCCCCAGATCATCCCCCCTCGACTTTGGTCAGACACCTCCACTGCTATCTGTGTCGATTCTTATGCTTTGGCCAAGACTGTCCTTGAATAAAGGAATCCGCATCTAAAAAGAAATGTTAGAAAACATCTGTTCTAGATAAAAATTATTACAGGAGGCAGCCTAATGTCAAGGTTAAGGACATGAGCTCTGGATTCTGACAGGCTGGATTAAAATTCTAGCTTCGTGACTGTGACCTTGGAGGAGTTACTTAGCTCAGTTTCCTCATTGTAAAATCACAGGGCCTAACCCCCAGAATCACAGCGAGGGATAAATGAGGAGATGCCACAGCATGTAGCACAGTGCCCAGCCAACAACGTGTCCCCAGTAACTGGGTTTTCATTCTTATCACCTGCCAAAAATGAGGTACCAGTGAAAGTCCAGGGCTCTTGGAGTGGCTTTGTCCCCAGAGGGTGAGTGTGCGAGGGCCCTCATCTTTCAGCCCAGAAAGCTGGCCAGAGAAGGGCTCCCAGGCTGGGAAATGATGGCATCTGTTTTGTTTTGGTGGATGTGTGTGTGTGTGTGTGTTTAAGGAATAGCTTAATTATCTAATTTGAGAAATGAATGTTTTACTTGTTATCAGGATTTAAATGACTTTTTCAGGACTGTGGATAGGAAGCAAGTGTTGAACATCTGCGCCAACACGACAGATTCATCACGCCTATGGTTGCATCTAATCTGCATATGTAAATCTACCAATAAAGTAGATTCTAACCAATTACTTCCCTGCCAGTCTAGTTTCCCACAGGCGTAGGGACTCCAGTGTGAACCAGCTCTGTGTAGTCCACCCCCGGCTACACCCACAGACCCCGCTACAGGAGATGTGTCGCTAAAAATTAGCAACTGGTACAAGGACGAACTTTTCTTCAGCTGAGTCTTTTCCTTCTCCTAAGGTCCCCAAGCTGTCGTTGTTGGTCTGCATTTTCAACTCCAGCTCAGCTGAACTGCACAGCTTCCAGATGTCTTCTCCCTACCAAGATGGCATCCAGAGCGCCCACTGGGATCTGTTTTTGCTGCAGTTGTGCTGGTTATTCTAAGCAGAGAGGTGTGGCTTCTCTCCCAAAGGAGACAAGGAACTTCCAAGCACTGTTCCCACCTTGGATAAGATCTTCTCAGAAACATTGGAAGACCACAAATCCATCTTCTCAGTCATAACAAGATGAGGCCTCCTCCCCAAGCCACAGGAGGGTGTGCTTGCCAAAGAAGACCCCACCAAGATCTTGCAAGGGAAGCCATTAACTAAAACAACTGCCTGTCAGACGCAAACATGTCAGATGAAAAATGCAGGTCAATAAACACCTTACTTCTGAGACTGTTAAGCAATCCACTAATCCACTACACCACATTCCATAATACCCCAGTGGGGAGCACATAGAGCCCCAGAATTCCATTTTCCACAGACTAGCCCACCTTGTGAAAATTTGGAAATGGAAGTCACTTTAAAGTCTCTTTGGTCCACCTTTCCAATCTTAGAGGTGACATTAACATGTGGCCAAGACCATCCAGCCTCAGTACAGAGCTTCAGTGGTATTTGGTGTCCCTGCCCTGGCCAGAGAATTTTTGATCTATAATTTACCAAAAGTACAAAACAATTTTTCAACTGTCCAGAATGTTAAAGAAATGCAATTATCTGGATAGCACAATATTATCCCTTTAAGTGTTTGAAATTGTATTATTTTCACTTTTCCATGGAAATCTTTCTAAGGTACCCTTCAGAAACTGAGCAGAAAGATCATGCAGGCAGGAAGGGTGCACAAGTACCTAGTAGCCACTGGGAATTGGGTTTTCTGTGTGAAAAAAGCAAAGACTCCACCACTAGCTTGCTTTCTTGTGGGCAGGTCCTAAGCAATACATCAGAACACCCTTCCTGTGATACCTGTTGAAATCAAACCCAACATGTTTTCTCACTACCCAGGTGGGAAGAAATCATTCTCTTCCTTGTCACTGTTTCTATCAATACCCTTTGACTAATGGACTCCTTTCAAAATATCACTGACGGTATGATGGACACAGCTAATAGTGTAGGTGTTGACTGAGCACCTATTATGTCTCAGGCACTGTTCTTGGCACTGGGGAAATGGCAGAGATTGAAATGGATAAAAATCCCTGCCCTCAGTGAACTTACATTCTAGTAGAAAGGACTGACAATAAATAACATAAATATCTTTGGCAAAATTAGTTATTAATTAGACAGTGACAAGTGCTAAGGAGAAGAATCAAGCAAAGAAGGAGGGGCCTGGATGCCAAGGTTTAGCGGGGTAGCCAGCAGTGGCCTCCATGCAAAGGACACATTTGAGTGAACGCTGAAGCAGGTGAAAGAGCCACGAGCCCCCCCAATCAATTCCTGCTCTCTTTCCAGTTCACTTGGACCTGTGGCCAAGCAGCTCATTTTGAAAGTTACTAAAATGCCCAAAAATTCTTTATAGGGCATGCACGTGGACCAAATTACCGCATGCAGCAACATCGGGTAACAGTTCGCTCACAGGCTGAGGTCCCACTGCAGGGTGGGGACTTAGCAGTATCCCCAGGTGTCCGCAGTTCTGTCACGTGGACACATAGGTGGTTTTGTGCCACCCACAAATATGCCTATTCCTTTCACTGATGGGATTCTTTATATCTTAGAGTCAACTCAATTAAAAATTATTCATCAAAGCAGCCACTGGTAGTCAAAGAAGTAATTTGGAGGGAAATAGCACAAAGTTCAAGGTTAAAGCGCCTGGATTCTGTTCTGGTTCCAGCCACTGAACAGTGTTTGACGTTGAGCAACTATTAACCTATTCGAGCTTGTTTTCTTATCTTCAAAATGGAGAAGAGAACACCTGCTTCTTGGAGTTGGAGGATTTATTCATTCCAGTTGTACCGAGCACCTACTAAGAACTCTGCCGCGTCTTGGGAATGCAAGAAAAAGTTAATGGGTTCCTGCCTTTAAAAGAGAGACAGATGCTTTAAAAATGCAATACAGGAGCAGCTACAGTAGGTGCAATGGGTGCTGCATAGGGAAGGCACAGGGTGCTGCTTTATGGCAACCCACAAAAGAGCGCCCAACTCATAGCCACTTTAGGGGAAAAAAGTAGCCACTTGCTAGGATTTGAAGGCGAGTTATGAGGCAGTCACCAAATTCCTCTCCAATTTCATGTTTTGCCTTTATTATTTTGGCAAAGTTAGTAGAAAATTAGTAAATAAAAGTGGTACTATTTGTAACCAGGAATGAAGGTCTCAACATCGTAGAGTCGACCCACTGATGGGAGTCACTGAACAGACCCAAAGGGGCTAATCTTTGGCCTCAGCAAAGAATTAATTAGACTTGAGCTAGTTAACTCTCCTGCATTTAGTCTTGATGGAAAAGACCAAAGTTAAAATTGCACATTAAGCACAAAGTGCATTTAGGGATTTCTTTTTTTAAAGCTCTCTGGAAACAGTAAGGCAGCATCAGTCTCTCACGGATTTAATTTAATGAGAATTTTCAGGAAGGTATCATGTGGGCTGTGAGTTCAGCTCCGTCCATTCAATGTTGGACGTCACCTGGGACGTTCACACCTCAAATGCACACGTCCAAACAGACTGCACTTTTCCTTTGTTTTGTCTCTAGGTGAGTGACGCCAAGATCCATCTCACCCAAGTGAAAAACCGGTATTCAACCTGTTTTAAACAGTTTTAAAAAAAATTTCACTGCTTAAGGCTCTTCAGTGTCTCCCCATTGCCTCCAGGATGGCGTCAAGCAGAGTCACTGAGCCCTCAAGACCTGGACTTCGCTTGTCTGTTGTCTCCCCACCCAGCATCCTACCCTGCGGCAGAACTGACCTTCTCGCAGCTGCCTCTGATCTCTGCTGCCTCTGGGACCTGCCACAGCTGTCTCCTCTATTTGGGGCACCTTATCCCCTCTCTGGCTGGCTTCCAGATTCTTCTGTCTCCATTACCAAGGCCGGGTCTCGTGCCCTCCTGGGCTGATGCTCATGGTGACACGCACCACTGGGCATGGCCAATGTTATGTCTTCCCCAGCCCAACCTCTTGGCCCTGCCACCCACCTTTCCTCCCTGTCCAAGATCTTCCTTTGTGCTCACTGCGTCTCAGCGGGGAGTCGGTGCAACTTAAGAGCACAGAAAATACAACAGAAAGATGTGGATTGGAATCTTCATCCCAGCACAAACCCCTGAGTGTCATTTCCTCAGTTGGAAAACAGGAGAATAACAGCGTCTGTCTGTCCGGGTTGTCACGAGAACTAAACGAGGTAACCTGTGTGAACTGCCTTGCACAGCAGAAACATTCAACACATAGTAGCAGTAATCAAGTTCACTTTTTCTTATTTCTCTGACATCTTTCACATTATCCATTTGTCTGCATAAAGGGTGGGCCTTTTTTAGCACGGCCGGCCAATCAGTTAGAGTGTTCTTTCTCTTTGCCCAGTGAATGGTGCCACCAGAAGCTGTTTCTCGCATCTTAGGCCCTTCCTGACTTAACTTTCCTTGGGACTGGATGTTCAGATTCAACCATTCTGCCCCAACCTCTGTGTCCATAGCCATTTCAGAAGGCTAGAGCTCCTGAAGGCCTGACATTTGTCCAAACCTTAATTACCTAGAAACAGAACATACTGCGTTATTTCTCAGCAATATCACATCTCCCCACAAATCCCTGGCAGCCCTGAATAGAGAAAGAGGCCTTGTCCCGCCGGAGCTCTAACCGGCCTTCTTATATCCTCCTAAGTTATAATTTTTTTTTTTTTGCTGTGCATCATTAAAGAAGTTGATCTCTTTTTTCCTAACCACTGGACAACCAGGGCTAATCTTTTTATTAATTGGCACATAATAACGGTACATATTTATAGGGCACAGTGTGATGCTTCAATACACGTATAGATTGTGTAATGATCAAATCTGGGTAATTAGCAGATTTGTCATCTCAAACATTTATCATTTCTTTGTGGTAAGAACATTCAAAATCCGCTCTTCTGGCTATTCTGAAATATACAATACATTATTGCTAACCTACAACCGCATTGTGCAGTGGCACACCAGAACTTAATTAAGCTTTTATTTTCACATTCTTTTTTCTCTAA
Organism: Daubentonia madagascariensis; assembly: GCA_023783475.1. Classification (NCBI taxonomy): domain Eukaryota; kingdom Metazoa; phylum Chordata; class Mammalia; order Primates; family Daubentoniidae; genus Daubentonia; species Daubentonia madagascariensis. Next base: position 1,354,230 of record JAKFHU010002239.1, read on the forward strand.
GTAATAAAAGCAGGTGGGGAGAATGTAGATGATTGTTCTGTTTCTCTCTCTGGATAACTGCGAGGCAGCTCCAGGGGACCTGGTAGGACCTCCTGCCTCAAAACATCTCTTACCGGCTGGGCGCGGTGGCTCACGCCTGTGATCCCAGCGCTCTGGGAGGCTGAGGCCGGGGGATCGCTTGAGTCCAGGAATTCAAGATCAGCCTGGGCAACATATCGAGACCCTGTCTCTACAAAAATTTTTAAAAATTAGCCAGGCATGGTGGCATGTACCTGTAGTCCCTGCTCCTTGGGAGGCTGAGGCAGGAGGATCGCTTGAGCCCAGGAGTTTGAGGCTGCAGTGAGCTATGATCACACCACTGCACTCCAGCCGGGGCAACAGAGAGAGACCCCGTCTCTAAAAAAAAAGAAAAAAAAAAAACTCTACCTTTTGTTTAACATCAGATATTATATGCTTGAGGTCCTCTGGCTTCTAAAAGTGATGAAAATGAAAATACCTCTGGGAGAGGCAGCTCACTAAGTCCTATCAGTCATCTCCACTATAGTGTGAGTTAGAACAACCACTGCTGGAAGCAGCCTTTACATGGAGGGAAGGGCCTTGGTTAGGGAAAGGGGCCGACAGGATGTCGTGGACACTTCCCGTTGTGCTGAGCTCCAGCCCTCTCACCTAGACCAAGGGCCACACTCAGGCTTAGTTATTCCTCACATTCAGCTCTTACTTAGTTTTGTTTTAGGCAATAGCCAAAAGAGGGAATAAAAGAGAGAGAGAAGGGAGAAGGGAAGGAAGGAAGAAAGAAGGTAGGAAGGAAATAAGGAAAGAAGGGAGGAAGGAAGGAAGAGAGGAGGACAAGGCGGAAGGGAGGGAACAAAGACATCGGGCAGCTACGACTGTAGTGACTTCAGTGTCAGATGAATGAGTCCTGTTAAAAGGGACAAACCAGTTCATGTCCGCCCCCCGGCCCCCTGCCTTGTGTGTTTCTCTCTGTTCTCCGCCACGAAATACTAGAAGAGAGAATGAAAGAATTTGATCTATTTTAAAACTCACAACTGTTAGATGCCAACTCTCCAAACATTCCCAGCCACTTTGATTGGGGACAAGTGATTAGCCTGTTTGGTATGAATGACAAATGACGGATCTGTTCAGCAGGGGACGGTTAATTCATCTCTGAGCTGTAGTCCCACCCTGGACACCTGCAATCTGAGAGTCAGGGAATGTCCTCAAGAGGTCTTTATAATTGAGATTTTTCTCTTAAGGAACAAAAATGAAAAGAAGGTAAGGAACATCCCATTTCATTTGCTGCAGCGCAGTTGGTACAAAGGTTTAAGATAGAGTGGGTGACAAAGCAGAGCTGGATCGGGTGGCGCCAGCTGTGGACAGGATCACTTTTATATCCAAGAGTGTGATCTGGGCCTGGCCTGGTCAGTGCATACGCTTGTGCATTTGATGGCTCGAGGCCACCCAGCCAGCGAGTGGAGGAGCTGGGACTCGAACACAGGGCCTTCACCCTGCGTCCCATAGGAGTGCTTAAAAGAGGACTGACTCTGTGAGGGCTCTCCAGGAGAAAACTGAAGGCGTTTTTATGTTTTGTTTTGGTTTTGTCTTTTTCTTCTCTAAAGAAGGTAATGGAGGCCGGGCTTGGTGGCTCACACCTATAATCCCAGCGCTCTGGGAGGCCGAGGCTGGAGGATCGCTTGAGACCAGAGAGAGCAAAAAGACTAAAAATAGAAAAATTAGCCGGGCGTGGTGGCACGCACCTGTAGTCCCAGCTACTCGGGAGGCTGAGGCAGGAGGATGGCTTGAGCCCAGGAGTTGGAGGCCGCAGTGAGCTGTGATGACGCCACTGCACTCCAGCCCTGGAGACAGAGTGAGACCCTGTCTCAAAAAGAAGAAGAAGAAGAAAAAGGTAATGGAGAATTTGTTGAGTGTTTCTGAAAAACAACGAGAGTATCACTCAGCAACAATACACTGAGCATCTACTCTGTGCTTGACAATGTGCCAGGACCGAGGACACAGGTGAGAAAGGCACAGCCTCTCCCCTCGAGGGGCTGCAGGCAGGGAGGCAAATGCACTTCTGGCAGTAAGAACAGCAACCAGCTTTCCAGATCCCCGAAGACCTAAGACACGGTGGTCGTGTGGCAAAAGTGAACGCCAAGGCCCGTCACAGAGGGGTACAGACAGCATGAAGGGGAGAACTCCTATTTGTATCACACGCACACCTGTGGGTGAGGTAGGTCACGGATGAAGTCAGTCAGCCTCCGTGAGGTTTCACAACTGCCTAACACCACACAGGTTGTGAGTGGGAAGACCGGAGTTTACCCCAATTTATGGGACTCCAAAGTCCTTCTGTTTCCTTCTTTCCATTTTACACAAAGACAGGAGCAACTGGGAAACCTAGGGAAGGCATCCTAGAGAAGTGCTCATTATCAGGCAAGACTGCAAGAGACATATCTTTTGAGAAGCTGCTTTTCCTTTCTGGAACAAGCTAAGAACTACGGCAGGTTTGTTGGGAAGCGACTTTAATCTTTCTTGCCAAGAGCTGGCAAGGCAACAAAGAGCCCTTCCTGGTAGCTGAGTTTGGGTTTATGGCAAGGCCTTGTTCGGGGTAATCCATTCTAATCCCAACACTATCTCCAGGCAATTTCCTTGGGAAACATGACTGAATTTTAAAAGATTAAATGTGTGTGTATCAAGTAGATATTTTAGAATGATTTTCCCCAAGGAGTGGCTCCCTTCTCATCCTAAGTGGTGCTTTACTGGTTTAATTAACCATAATGAGTGTGAGTCACCCTGAACACTAATCTTTTTCCTTTTTTTAAGAAGTATGCTTCGTAATGTGAGTGCACTCCTTGCTCACTGCTTGCTTGGAGAATGGGTAGAAAGCAGGGTGTTGGGGGCCTTCCACGCAAGCCTGACTGGGACCCCAAAGGAGATCGCTAGTCGTCCGTAATGTTAGCAATGAGCCTCCACCACATTTCCAATTCTGAGGGTTGCAGCTGAACCTAGGAGTGGGGTCACGCAGCCACTCAGGCATAACAGGGATGACTAAGAAGCTACCTTGGCATTTGTAAGGCTAAGTACTAATACCGCAAGATGGAAAACAACTAACAAGAGCTTAATGATTTATTTGATTCAAAAATTGAAAGGCAGAAGTTTAAAGAAAGTACATCATGAGACTTATCTTTTAATCTTTTAATCTCTGCGTGTGTGTGTTCTGTGTTTCAACCCTATTGTGAGCTTCTTGAGGCCAAAGCCTGTATGTGTTAAACTGTTTTCCTGGCACCCAGGTTAATGCCCTAGGATAGTACACTTAATAAATTGATGTTGATAAAGATGACCTTGCAAATATCTGTATAATGTTTTCCTTGTTAATTTAGAACAGTAAGTATAGATGTTGTTACTTCCTGATTGACTGGTTTCATGTATTTTGAAGCTTTCAGTTGAATACATGTTAAGATTTTTGTGTCTTCTTGATGAAGTGACCTTTTTTATCATTATGAAATGTCCCTCTTCATATCTAGTAATATTCCTTGTCCTGAAGTATACTTTTCTGATGTCAGTGTAACCATTCTACTCATCGTATTTGTTTTCTTTTAAATCCTCCAGCATCTGGATGTATTATTTCTGGATCTATTTATAGTGACTGATTTCTCTCCTTATTATGGGTCACATATTCCTGCTTTTTTGTGTGTCTAGTGATTTTTGTTGGATGCTGGACATTGTATATGTTGCATTATTGAATGTCTGGATTTTATCTTCCCCCAAACAGTGTTGAATTTTGATTTGACAGGCAGTTGCTTGTGCATTAGCTTGATCTTTCTGTGGCTTATTTTAAGCTTTATTAGAGCAGATCTAATTCAGCCTACTACTAGGTCTAATTTGTATTAGTAGGGTATTACATTTCTTGAGTCCTTACTGAATTTCTCAGGGGGCTAACAAGTTCTCCTAACTGTAGCTGGTCAGCAGTTAAATGTCTCCCTGCCCTGTGTGAGACCTAGGAACTGTTCATCTTACAGCTTCCTCAAAGTTGTTCATTTCCTGACCTTATGAAGTTCCATAAATGTTCCATGCTTTGCTTGCTCAGTTTAATATTCAGCCAAGTACTCAAGGGGACTTTTATGTAGATTCCTGACGTTCTGTGTAGCTTCCTCCTCTCTGTGTCTTGCACTACACTCTTCAGCTGTGCCAGCCTCCCCAAACTCTGATCTCTGTCCTCCCAACTCAGTGGGACTCCCATGCTCTGCTTGGGAGCTTCCTGGGTGCAGTTCAAAAAGTGCCTCTGGTGAAAGCTTAACCGTCATACAGCTTACTTCATTTGTTTCCATTATGTCAGGGATTATGATCTTTTCCCTATTTTTAAGGATGTCTGAAAATCTTTGCTTCACATATTTTGTCTAAGTACTTTAGTTATTTACAGTAAGTGATCTAGTCCAGTACCATTCATTCTGTCTTGGCCATGGGCAGAAACTCCTGCTTGATGATCTGTGTCAACCTTCATCCCAATTTCCCTTCAGCTCAGGGACATAGAGAAAGAGCAAGGTATTCCCTCCACTAATCTGCAATCTATCCTTGCAATATGGGGATGCACACTTGCCTCTCTGCAAGCAACTTGAAATGTGCTATTCTAACCAGTCCATGAAAGTGATCATGCTAAATCTGGGCATAATCATGTGTGGAGCAGACTGTGTACCCACAGCAAAGAAAGCAAGAGAAGGAGGAGGAAAGGCAAGGGGAAGGGGGGGAAATTGCAAAAGAAAAATGCTATGGTCTGAATGCCTGTGTCCCGCCCCCCCAAATTCATATGTTGAAATCCTAACCCCCAGGGTGATGGTATTAGGAGGTGGGGCCTTTGGGAGGTGATTAGGTCATGAGGGTGGAGCCCTCACAAATGTGATTGGTGCCCTTATAAAAGAAGCCCCAGAGAGCCGGCTTGCCCCTTCCACCAGGTGAGGTCACAGCAAGCAGGTGCTGTCTGTGAACCAGAAGGCAGGCCCTCCCCAGACACTGAGTCTTCCAACACTTTGACCTTGGACTTTCCAGCCTACAAAACTGTGAGAAATACATTTCTGTTGTTTATAAGCCACCCAGTTTATGCTATTTTGTTATAGCAGCCCAAATGGACTAAGACAAATAACAGATAAGGAAATGAACTCGAATTTTAACTCTCCATGACTAAAAAGTTTACAAAACAGTAAGGACACTCTGCCTCCAGCCCTGTGGCTAACTAGCAACTCTGTGAGCAGTGAGGTATGAATTCCAAAAAGGGACCAAAATATTTCTGTTTCCGTTCATCGCAATTTCTTCCATTTGCAAGGAAAATCACATTTAGGATAAGAAATCCTTACAATGAGACAGTTACCACTGACAGTGAAATATATCTTTTTCTCAGTGACAAAGTTTTTTTTGTTTTATTATTTTTTTCAACCTTGCACAACACACTGTTTATTCTATTACCTTCTCTTTTTCAATAAATAAACTATGGTGATATAGCTGGGGCTCTAGGTCTTTACTGGCTAGGAGACATCTTGGTAATTTGATACCTCATTCTCTCCCATGCCCGACATTCCTCTTATGACACCTGCTTTATGTCACCTGCCTCTGTGAGGACGTCATGAGGCACAGAGAGGGAGACTTGCTATATATTCCCACTATTTCTACTGTAATGACATGAATGTATTGTCCATTCCATTATAAAGAATTCCCTCTCAGCTGAGCACAATGTCTCATGCCCATAGTCCCAGCAACTGAGGAGGCTGAGGTGGGAGGATCTCTTGAGGCCAGGAGTTTGAGATCAGCCTGGACAACATAGCAAGACCCCATCTCTAAGAAACAAAAGAGAAAGAAAAGAATCCCTTCTCTTCCCCTCAGACCACAGATTAAAACTTGATGGCCCTCTGTGATTGTGAAAATATTTTAACTTAAGGACTAAAAAAAAAAGTTTTCAAATGAAGACAATGAATTTTGGCACTGGAGTGAAAGTAGATTTTGAATGCTGGAGACTTCAAAGACCTGAACCTGCTTCTGAAATGGGATTTGAGCTGGGCTGGTAACACAGCTAGTGCAGTGTAGCTCCATCTGGCTTCTGCAGCAAAATGCCTTACCATGAGCAACAAATAAATCATCAGTAAATAAATCATCCTAAAAGCAACAGGTGTTGAGTTCTTACTTCTTGCTTGTATTTCTAACTTCTTACTTGCATTCCAGACTTAGCTCTTAAGAAACAAAACCCACACTGTTGCCAGAGCTGCCAGAGCTGCCAGAGTTATCAAAAACTAAGGGTTTTTTCCTGACAAAAGACAGATGGGTTGAAATTAAATGTGCTTTTGTTGATGTTGCTGTTTTGGTTTGGGGCTTAGTTTTTTTGTTGTTTGTTTGTTTATTTTTTTTTAAGCCCTTATTCAATAAAAAGTTTCAGCAATGAAGTGAAACAGGATGGAAATTGGGGGGGATTTCTACCATTTCTCAGGGACAACCAAAATCTAAAAGAAGTTGTTTTCTGTTTCTTTCTCTTTTCTGTTACATCAGAATACTGAGGCAGACCAGGAGCTAAGATATTAAAAGATGTCTCAAAGTGCAGCTGTTTGAATGCGGCCATTTAAGTGACCAAGGATAGGACACGCATGAGCTTCTGACAGTAACTATGTGGATGTTTCGTCTATGCGGAGTGGAGGGGGAAACAGCCTTCCCTCAAAGGATGACTTCAAGCAAGAATTTCTTTTAGCCACCGACACAAGGTCATTTTTCTGTTTGCCAGGTTCACCTGCTCGGTCCACCATTCTCCTTGTTGTAAGAGGGGGCAGCTCAGAAGGAGGTAACGTCACACTCACTGGTTGTGAACTACAGATGGGGATGTGAGCAGATGTGGGAGCCAGTCAGGACCTGTGGGGTGGGGGTGTGTTCCCTGACCACGCACTCAAAATGGGGATCTGCACCAAGCTAGGGTGGACCTGGGCCTCCCATCAGGTGGTGCCCTTAGTGCATCCGCAAGGGGAACCCTAACTAAGGATGGTGTCTGTGGCCTCCAGGAGCCACAGCACAGAGTGGCCCCACTGTGCCAGGCTGTGTCTTCCCATGAGCCCCACCTGACTTCTGCTCACTGACTGCCATTCTGAAGTCCAGGCGAGAGAGGGGTTGGCTCGGATAACTTTGGCAATGACAACTCCAGCAACCAACAGTGGATGGAGTGGAAGGGATGTTAGCCTCCGATGGAGAAATATAGGAAGAAAGCAAGCAACACGGCCACGGCCATCTAAGTGTGTATAATGTCATATGAGAGAGAAGGAGAGGGAGAAGCACCCACTCTCAGACAGCATCGGTAGATTTAGAAAGGACCTCAGAAACCACTGGCTCACCTCCTTCAGACATTGAAGAGCAAAAATGGGCTGGGTGTGGTGGCTACGCCTGTCATCCCAGCACTCTGGGAGGCCGAGGCAGGAGGTTCACTTGAGCTTAGGACTTGGAGACCAGCCTGAGCAACAGCGAGACCCCGTCTCTACTAGAAATAGAAAAAGTAGCCAGGCGTGGTGGCACCTGTAGTCCCCGCTACTCGGGAGGCTGAGGCAGGAGGATCGCTTGAGCCCAGGAGTTGGAGGTTGCAGTGACCTATGGTGACGCCACTGCACTCTAACTCAGGCAACAGAGTGAGACCTTGTCTCAAAAAAAAAAAAAAGCAAAAATGAAGTTAAGAAAAGTGCTGTGGGCTGAGGTGTGTTGCCCCCAAATTTCTGTGCTGAACCTCTAACCCCCACTACCTCAGAAAGTGACTGTATTTGAAAAAATAGGGCTTTTCAAGAAGTAGTTAAGTTAAAATGAGGCTGTTAGGGGGGGTCCTAACCCAATGTGACTGGTGTATGAATGAGAAGAGGCGATCAGGACACGGAGAGCGACACCAGGGGACGCACGCACAGAGGGGCACGCTGTGAAGACACAAGGAGAAGGCGGCCACCTGCCAGGCAAGGACAGAGGCCTCAGAAGAAACCAACTCTGCTCACATCTTGATCTAGGACTTCGGCATCCAGAGTTGAGAGAGAACAAATTTCCGCTGTGTAAGCCACCCGGTCTGTGGCATTCTGTCACGGCTGCCCTGGCTGTAAGGTGAAGGAATTTGCCCAGGACGATATAAGAATTTGGGCTCAGAGCTCTGCTCTTCCAGGACCATGATATTTGCATTTAACCCCGGAGCTGTCTGCACGCACACACAGGCACGCGTGTACATATAGACAGGGGACTCCCTCAAGCTTCCAGAGGGTTTTTTCTGTATTGCTCTCTGAAGGTGCAGAAGCCTAAAATGGGGGAAAATGTGTGTGATCCACACGGCACTTATGGTGGTCACAGGAGGACTAGCCCTGGAGACTCAAGTTAGAAGAACCGGGGGTGCAGCAAATACTCGAATCCAGATCTCCTGGGGTACAGACACTTTATGGAGGACTGCGTGCATGTGTGTGAGAGAGAGAGAAAGGGAGGGAGGGAGACAGAGAGAGAGAGAGAGAGAACCACTTTGGGGTGGGCGCCTGTGCCCATGAAGATGGGTTAAGCGACAGGCTCTCCCTCCCCTGCCAGCTGGTTCCAGCCTGTTCTAGATGGCAGGTGCCTTTGCTGTCACCACCCAACGTGCCCAGCCTATGGGTGAATGCTTGTGTGTTCCTGCGGTGCCTCAGAGCTTACATCGGAGCTATTTTTGAAGGGCTTTGCACAAAGGAAGAACGAATAACTCCTGCTTGCCTCCAAGCTACTTTGAAGCCAACTCCCTAAATCTTTGGGGGCTCTCCTACTCCCTTTCCACTTGGTCAGAGCTTCCCACAGCTCACCCTGCCCTCCGGCTTTGTACCCGGTGTCAGGTGGCCAGCTCAGCCTGCCTTAGCGTGTTTCCAGCTTCATTGCATGGGATAGTTGTTTCCCTTTAAATTGGGGTCGCTACTGTATTTTCACTTCGTAACTTTCCTCCATAAAATGCCTCCTCTGACTACGTCTCTCCTGGTACCTCACGTCAACATGGCGTTTAGCTGTCTGCAGGGTGTTTTCCACCCCCAAGGACCCACCTGTCTCCCCACAGGGCAGAGGGTGAGCTCCCGAGTCCCTCAGAACCCTGAGGCCACCTCCTGCACAGCCACGTCCAATCTCTCTCAGCCACTTACTCTTGGTGGTGTGACGGAAAATGGAAATTCACTAAAAACCTTTTACCCTGAAAGGAGAAGCTATAGCCCTGTTTATATGAATTGCTCATCTGCTTCTGTAAGACTGCTTGTCGCCTTGTGAAACTGACTAACGCCTGCAGCTCATGCTCCCGTAAACAGCTCCCCTTGCAGCAGCCACCTTGTAAGTTACAGTAACTTCCACGCGTGCACTTCCTGGTATAAGACGCTCTGTACCCCCCCTTGCCCTTGAAGTACAAAAGACAAGTCCTCCTTACTGGGGGGTGCTCAGAATTTGGTAGAGGATCCCCTCTGAGCCCACTGGCGTTAATAAACGTGATGTCTCTGCATCCTCGTGTACCTCTCGGTGTTTCTCTCAGCAACGTGACTCCGGTTTTGCCGTTACAATGGAAGCATCAAAATGCACCTTTTCGAGATGAGACACATTCAAAGTATGTCACAGTATGTGTGACAGGTTTTGCATGTTCAAATTCTATGAAGTCACTGTTTGTAACTTGGTGAGTGGCACATGCTGGGCATAGTGCTTGGTTTTAGGGATACTGCAGGGGACAGGTCTCTGCCCCAGGGGGTCACCATGTGGAGTGGGAGGCACAGAGGCCACCTTCTGAGCAGTGGCACAGTGGGGTGAGGTTGGGTTAGAGCTGCTTCTAAAGGAGGGACGTGGGGGCTCCAGAGGGGTCCCTGGGCTGGGGGGGTGGGGGAGGGGCAGAGGCAGGTCTGGGCAGGAGGCGGCATGTACAGTGCCCAGAGCTGGGAGTGAACCTGGGGGGTGCTGGGCACTGCCCACCACTCAGGATGACCGAGCACGGGGCGGGATGGGACAGCAGCGAGGCGGGGTGGAGGCAGGTCAAGCCGCGGGGGCTCCTATTCGATCCTACACAGTGTGGTGCTGAGGAGGCCGAGGCAGGGGTGATGCATGATGCCATGAGGGTGTGCGTGTGGTGGGGTCAGGAGAACCTCAGGAGATGAAGCCTCCAGCCTGGGCAGCTGGGCAGACGGGGCTGCCCTTCCTTGAGAAGGGACAGGTGTGGGGCAGAGGCCCGGGGAGTCGCATAGAGGTGCCTGTGACGGTCAGATGTGAGAACAGCCTGGGCTGGACACAGAGACCTGCACATGCTCAGGCAGGAGGCCGCTGCTAGTGGCCTCCTCATTGCTCTATCACTCATGTCCCAGGCGCTGTCCAAGTGCAACTGCCCTTCTTGCCAATGCACAGCGAGGCCTCGATTTGGGTATATAAGGACTTGTTGAAGCGGAGACGTCCATGAACCTGACCCATCTTATCGCGTCCTTTGCATACCTGTGACTTCCTGCTCCCTCTCCTGTCATTCCTCTTTCATGCTCCCCCCTCCAAATGCCGCTGCCCCGCTCCTTGTCCAAGTCTTCCTTGCTAAGAAGGAGGAGGCTGTGTGTCTCCGGCAGCAAGACAGGTGCATCGGCCACTTTTACAAACCCCTCTTCTGGAGACCCAGCAGTGAGGGGCTGGAGCAACCTTGTCTTCAGACCCGTGGGCCTCCCCGGGCTTGGTGAGGAATAAGGAGCAGTGGGTGGCAACTGGTCTGCCCTGGATGGCTTCCTTCGAGAAAAGCCAGAGGGCTGGGATCCTTAAAACCTCTCAAATCAATAGTGAGTTGATTCTCACAAATGAGTCAGCTCTCGTGAAGCCGGTACCTGGAACTCTGGGCCCTCATCTGTGCCATTCTAGAATTTTCTCCCTCCCCCAAGGATCACTGGTCCTGAGCATTTAGCCCTGGGCTTGGGCTCCAAGTAGACAAACTGCAACGCTGGGAAGTCCTGTCCTATGCCCAGCTGCTCTGATTATTTCAGGACATTGTCCTGCTAACAGGCTGTTCTGAGTGTCACAGCATTTCCATAGGAGCACCATGTCATCAATACAGCTCATCGAAAGCTGACAAACTCTTTGATCCGAGGGCTTAAGAATAGAACTTGTTTACTGGGACAAGTATCCCATGCAGGCAGAATCTGGGTGGGGAAAATGTCTTCATGTCGTTTAATACCAACTGTCCCCTTAACAGATGACATAGAGAACAAGATGCGCTAGTACGTGGAAATATTTATTCACAAAATCAAAGTTATTCCAACAGCTAGGGGGACACTCCGATTTCCCTAGTATTTGGTTCCAAGAGATTTGATCACTGGGATTCAGGGGAAGTTGCACAAAGGCCATGGCCCCTGCTTAGGGAAAGTAACAGAATGAGTTTGATATTGCACGGAGTTAATTGGGTACCACAGACGCAAGTTTCCTGCGGGGCAAATCTGTATTCTCTATAAACTGAAAAGAGCAGGCCTGGGGAGGGTTTAGAAGCCATCTTGCCTTGCTAGCAGGAAATGTTTTTCTTGCAGCAGAGTCCTTGGGGTTCATATCTGCAACACAATGATAGCTTTACAAAAGTTTTAGGAAGGGAGAAGTCCAGCAATTTGCGAAAGTAAAGGTCCTGTAGTGGAGATACTAAAATACAGGATTTGCACGGGCTTTGTTATGAGCAATTCCTGCTACTGACTAGTGAGTGAAAAGATAAAATGTTGTATTTGGAGCTAAGGACTCAAGTACCCACAAACGTACAACTTCACGTGCAAAACGCCTTGTCCAGTGCCAGCTCGTGGGCCTTTCAAAGTCCCCGTCTATTGGAGCATGAAGTTAATGTGAAGAAGGTCCTGTGGATTAACAAACCAAAGCAGATGGGGCGGATGGATGGGAACACGTTTTCATTGGTATTCGGTTCTAGGCTAACAAATAGTCCAGTGACTAGTGGGAAAATTCTTTTATATCTGCTCGGCTCCTCCAAGCAGTGAATCTGCACTCACAAGGCTTTTTAAGCAAATTTTCTTGATTCATTTTTGTCATTAATAAATATGTCACCAGGATTTCTAGAGACATTAACAGACAGAATCTGAGAATCCCAGAAATCACTCGGAGCTTGTTCTTTGCCCAGTAGGCTACTTCTTTCTGACTTTGAATGGGTTCCTTTCGCGCCACTGGCAGGGGGCGAGGTAGAATGAGTGTGAGTGTGAATTTCAGAATCAGAACGGTGTGGGTGGGTTCAAATCCTCACTCTGCCACCCTCAAGTCGCTCACCTTGTCTTCACCTAAGTTCTCTCAACTGGAAACTGAGAAATGCAAATTTCATCCATAGGATAATTGGAGGAAGTTTTACAAGAACGTGGGTAGCGGTTCTCATACTTGTTTCTTAGAACCTCAAGGTTTGATCATGGTGTTTCGGGGATTGCTACGGGGGTGCAGCTCGGCGCTGCACAATTTCTTTCACTAAAGCAAGTCCCTGTGTCTCTGTCCTGTATCTACTGGGGTTCCAGGGAGGAGTTCATTGTATTAAAGAGCTGTGTGGCTGGAAGTAGACAACAATAAGCACTGATTAACACTGTTCTCAGTGACACCACGACAACGTGGCCATTTCCACCTCTGCACAGCTTAACTCTTAAAGGATCTTCCTCGTACTGAGCGGAAGTCCATGTCTCTGTCACCTTGACTGACCACTGGCTCCAGTTCTGCCCCTACAACAACAGAGTAACATCCACTGCACCTCTCACCTTCCCTCGGTCCCCCAAGCTTCGGATCCCACAGGCCCATCCAGCACAGGAGAGGCTGAGGCCAGCCCTCCATGAGGTTATTTTATTCATTTATCCATTCAACAAATATCTACTGAGTGCCTACTACGGGCATTTTTCTCAGCTCTGGTATACGGTGGTGAACAAGACAGAAGATCCTCGATTTTGTAGAGTTTATGAGCTCTTATGGAGCACCAGGGATAAGAAGTTCCTATCCTCTTAGGAAGGACTGGGTGTTATTTGGCCATAGCCACAGGTGACCATCAGACCTGGTTTAAAACCCATTCTCATTGACCAGCAAGAACTTCACATGGATATAGCCAGGGCCAGGCAAGCAGCAACAGTCTTGCTTAAGTAACCTTAAGTAACCGTGCCCACACAGGTAAACGTCCACCAATCCCTCAATGTTCTGGGTACTGAAATCCCTGAACTCCTGGCTTTCCAACGCCCTATATGAGATCAGGTATCCCCTTTGCTCAGAGACTGTGCCTAACCAGCTGTTCCCTGCTTAGCAAGCAATGAAGTCAACTGTCTGTTACAGATGGGGAGTGGCAGGCTCTGCCTTTTACAGGGAGGCAGACAGCTTAAACCCTGAGTAAATAAGCAGGGCACCACCAGACAATGACATGCCACGAAGGAAATAAAACAAGGAGGCCCAACAGCGAGGGAAGGGGTGAGATGTAGGGACTGGTATTACTTTACATGAGGTGGCTGGAAAAGGCCAATGAAGACATGACTTCAAAGCTGAGACATAAATAACGAGCAAGATCCATCCATCCTAAGACAGCCAATGAAAGCCACGGGCTGGGCAGGTTTGTTTTTATTTTTGAGACAGGGTCTTGCTTTGTCGTCCAGGCTGGAGTGCAGTGGCATCATCATAGCTCACTAGAGCCTCAAACTCCTGGGCTCAAGTGATCCTCCTGCCTCAGCCTCCGTGTAGCTGGGACTACAGGTGCACACCACACCCGGCTAATTTTTAAAGATTTTTTTGTTGAGATGGGGTTTCACTATGTAGCTCAGGCTGGTCTCGAACTCCTGGGCTCAAGTGATCCTCCGACCTTGGCCTTCCAGAATGCTGGGGTTATAGGCGTGAGCCACTGCGCCTGGCCCATGGGCAGATTTTGAGCTAAAAAAAAGTACCTCAAACTTAAAAATGAGACCACACCTGCTAAAGTAGGGGCCATGGCATGAGGGAAGGGACGGGTGGTAGACAGGCATAAAATCCTTGGGTTTCTAGATTCTCCGAAGCTCTTAAACCTGATGGGAAGGGGTATCACTTGAGGGCCAAGCAGCAATCTTGAAATAGCAACTCCCAGATTTCTGTAAAGTGCCATCAGCCAGGCCAGACCCACTATTTGTGTGGTTTCTATATCTAGCAACCCTAAAAATAACAGAATCCCTATACACCACTCATGCTTATAGGGACATTATTTGCTAAGACTTTTTTTAGCTAAAATTATTGCAGCTGTCTCTTTTCCAAGGACGATATGCATGGAGATTCATGTGACAGGTGTAGTTTGCCTTGCTCTGTGGTTTTAGGGACAGCTGTAGATTAACTGGAAGACCTGTCAGTTGCTGACTATGCCATGTTTGCCAAGTCACTTAGCCTTTCTGGACTTCAGCCGCATCTGGAGGGAGCAGGGATAACATCTGCTCTACCTACATCAGGGAATTACCACAGAGATAAGAAGAAAGCTTTGAAAATTGGAAGTGCCTCAAAATATAAGAGGTCAGTATTGTTTCTGAAAAGTGTTGTTTAAGGCAAGTATTCGTTGATTGAATGACACTGTTCAAACTTCCTTAGTTGACTTCTGAAGTCTCCCATGTCTGCTACATACATCTCTACGGAGACTAATCTCTCCCTCGCACTGGCCCTCAGCAATGTTCATCCAGGTTCTACACACACCCCGTTCAAGCTCTGCTACCACAAGGCTCAACTTTTTTATTGTTAACTGACAAATAATAATTGTGTATATTTATGAGGTACAATGTGATGTTTTGATACATTTTTACAAAGTGGAATGATTAAATCAAGCTAATTAACAAATCCGTCACTTCAAAAACTTATTTTTTTTTTTGGTAGTGAAAACATTTGAAATCCACTCTTCTAGCAATTTTTTTTTTTTGAGACAGAGTCTCACTCTGTCACCCCAGCTGGAGTGCAGTGGCGTTATCGTAGCTCACTGCAACCTCCAACTCCTGGGCTCAAGTGATCCTCCTGCCTCAGCCTCCCAAGTAGCTGGGACAACAGGGGCGCACCACACGCGGCTAATTTTTCTATTTTTAGTAGAGACGGGTGTCGCTCCTGCTCAGGCTGGTCTCCAGCTCCTGAGCTTCAGCGATCCTCCCACCTCGGCCTCCCAGAGTGCTGGATTTCAGGCGTGAGCCACCACGCCCAGCCTCCCTCTTTTAGCAATTTTCAAATACACAACGCTTTATTATTATGGTCACCCTTCTGTGCAATCAATCACTAAGGCTTTTTCATCCTAAGTGAAATTCTGTACCCTTTGACCAACATCTCCCCCTTTCTCACCCTCCTCCCTCCTCCAGCCTCTGGTAGCCACATTCTACTCTCTGCTTCTATTAGTTCAACTTTTTTCTAGATTCCACACACGAGATCATGCAGTATCTGTCTTCCTGTGCCTGACTTATTTCAGTTAGCATAATGTCCCCCAGGTTCATCCATGTTGTTGCAAATGACAGTTTCCTTCTTTTTAAAGGCTGAGTAATATTCCACTGTGTATGTACACATCGTCTTCATCCATCTATCTGTTGGTAGACACCTGGGTTGAGTCCGTATCTTGGCTATTGTGACTGATGCTGTGATGAACATGGAGTGCAGACATCTCTTGGGCATACTGATTTCAATTCTCTCGGATATATGCCCAGAGGTGGGATTGCCAGATCCCACGGTAATTGTACTTTTAGTTTTCTGAGGGCCCTCCGTACTGTTTCCTGTAACAGCTGTACTAATTTACATCCCCACCAACAGTGCGTGGGGATTCCCTTTTCTCCACACTGTCCTAAAGGTGACAGGTGACACTTCATTGTGCTTTTACTTTGCATTTCCCTGATGATTAGTGATGAGCATTTTTTCATAGACTTGTTGGCCATTCTATGTCTTCCTGTGTGATGCCTCCAGCTTTGTTCTCTTTGCTCCAGATTACTCTGGCTGTGGGTCCAACTTCTGTTCTAATCTTCTGGACTCCGTAACACACCATCCACTCCCCCCCTCCCTCCCAGGGCCCGGCCTGCGTTGAGTCCTGGGGGACGGTGGGGAAGGAGTCAGACAAGGCTCAGGCCTCCTAAGCTGGCATTCTACGGACAGGAGGAAGAGAAAAAACATGTGAACAAGAAAAACAGCAGACACAAGCTGTGCGAGGCTAAACGTAGGGCAACGCAAGAGTGACATGGGTGGTTCCATCTATGGGGCGGGGTCAGAGAAGGTCCCTGAGAGAACATGGCACTTAAGCAGATGTCTGAATAAGAATGAGCAATGCAAATTTCCGAGGGGAAACATTCCAGGTGGGAATAACAGCTCAGAGACAGGTCCTAAACTGGGACAGATCTTGGAGTACACGGGCCAAAGGGGAGAGCAGGGGAAAAGTGGAGATGTGGCATTTTTACAGCACTATGACTTTCCACTCAGGGACATGACGTGTCTTCTCCATTCAGGTTTTTTTTTGATGACTGCCAAAAGTCTGGCATTTTCTTTATTTAGGTATTGCACGTGTGTCAGTTTCCTAGGGCTGCCATAACAAATTTCCACACACCGGATGGCTTACGATGACAGAAATTTATTCTCTCACTTCTTTGGAGGCTGGAAGCCTGAAGGCAAGGTGTTAGCAGGCCCACGCTCTCTGAAAACTCCAGGGCAGAATTCTTCCTTGCCTCTTCCAGCCCCTGGTGGCCCAGCAGCACTCTGTGGCGCTCCTTGGCCCACGGCTGCATCATTCCGGTCTCCGCCCCCATGCTGACATGGTGGTGTCCCCGAATCTCCCCGAGTTTCTGTGTCACCAAATCTCCCCCTCCTAACACGGACACCAGTCATTAGATTTGGTGACCTCACCTTAGCCAATCACATCTGCAAGTAGCTTATTTCCAAATAAGCTCACATTTGTAGGCTTTGGGGTGGCATGGAGTTTGAAAGAACACTGTTCAACTCACTGTAGCATGTTTCCTGATAGATTTTTTTCCTCATCAGTGGCTAGTGAAAGACCATGTAGCACAGCAATTAAAATTAAGTTCTGCAATCAGGCTTCCTGGCTCTACCACTTATTGACCAGGTTCCTAACCTCTCCAAGCCTAAGCGTCTTTATCTGGGAATAAAAAAAGCAGCTACCTCATGAAACTGTGAAGAGGACTAAATAAATTAACATATGCTAAGTGCTTAAACTGTGCTGGACACACTATAAGCACTTAATGTTTTTGTTCTTGGATATGTTATAATTTGTTGGGTTTTTTGGGTATTTTTTTCAGAGATGGGGTCTCACTATGTTGCCCAGCCTACAGTGCAGTGGCTACTCACAGGTAGGATCATAGCTCACTACAGCCTCCAACTCTGGGCTCAAATGATCCTCCTGCGTCACCCTCCTGAGTGGCTGGGACTACAGGCGTGCTCCACCACACCTGGCTTAATTTGTTGCTATTTTCAATGGCATCTTTTCTCCGTTATATTCTCTAATTGGTTATTGCTGGTGGATTGGAAAGCTGTCAATTTTTGTATAGTGATCTCGTAACTGCCATCTTACTAAATTCTTATTAATCATTTTCCAGTTGTTTCTCCCAGATTTTCTTGATAGCAATCGTATTAGTTTCAAGGTACTCAAAAAATACTGATCTATGACACTACACAAACGACTGCAGAACCCACGAATGCCTGCAGGAAGAAATGATGTTCAAGAAGATGGTTCTTGTGAATGTGCCAGGTGTTCTTCTGCTATGTCTAACCTGTGAAGGGCACACGGCTTCCCTCCCTTGAGCTTGAGGCCACAGAGGCAGGAGCTGTGCTTCCTATGCCGTATCCATTCCCTGAGCACCAGGACCACCACTTTTGGCACAGTGCAGTCAAACTCCTTAGCAGTTTCCCACTGGTCTTAAAGTCTGTTCCTTGTCAAGGCCTGCGAGGCCCCAGGTGAGCAGCTCTACCCCACCCCAACCTTCCATCTCTTCCTCTCCCAGCTCTTCCTCGGAGACCCCTGCTCACAAGGCCACGCCACCCACTTACCATCACACCACCCAATTTCCTGCACCACACTCATCACATTTCTACTCTGCCGCTGACTTGTTCACTGGCCATCTGCCCCCCCACAATGTCCGCCAGGAAAGCAAAGACCTTGTTCATCTTTCTGCTGCATCAACCCACAACACAGAGTAGACACGGTATCTAGCAGAGTCTACACTCAGTAAATATTTGTTCAATGAAATAATTATGTCAGCTTAAGCCTTCATTAACATTTACTCGTTACAAAACAAATACAGGCTGGGCGCTATAGCTCACGCCTGTAATCCCAGCACTCTGGGAGGACGAAGCAGGAGGATCTCTTGGGGTCAGGAGGTCGAGACCAGCCTGAGAAAGAGCGAAACCTCATCTCTACAAAAAATAGAAAAGTTAGCCGGGTGTGGTGGCACACACTTGTAGCTATTCGGGAGGCTGAGGTAGCAGGATCGCTGGCACCCAGGAGTTTGAGGTTGCAGTGAGCTGTGATGACACCACTGCCCTCATGCCTGGACAACAGGACAAGACCCTGTCTCCAAAAAAAAGAACAAAAGAAAAAACGAATACACACGTTTTCTAGGTAATATTCTAGAATAGAAGTTTTGTTTCCAGTTTTGCCTACACTTAGGCACCACTCAGTGCAGGATGCTGCAGGGAACTATTGGAGAGAGTTAATACGCATTTGGGACTCCGGGATGCTATGCTCTGGGTTTTTCCAGATTCTGTGTATGTTTTTCAAAGATTACAGGGGTAAGTAAACCTGGTGTTATTAGTCTTAAACCCGTCCTAGAAATCCCAGAATAACTAAGGCATGCATAGAATAATTGAGTATTAGGAGCAGAAAGAATCTCAGGGTAATCTAGAGAGTGACACATTTCTTTGTTTTTAAGATGAAGCAGGCTGGGCACAGTGGCTCACACCTGTAATCCCAGCACTCTGGGAGGCCAAGGTAGGAGTATCGCTTGAGGCCAGTAGTTTGAGAGCAGCCTGGGCAACACAGCAGGTCCCCATCTCTACAAAAAAAGAAAAAAAAATTAGCTAGGCAAGGTGGTGCGCATGTTGAGGCAGGAGGATCACTTGAGCCCATGAGTTCAAAGGTACAGTGAGCTATGATCGTGCTACTGCACTCCAGCCTGGGTAACAGTGAGACCTTATCTCTGAAAAAATTAAATTAAATATATAAATAAATAAAGATGAAGCAACCCAGAAGCCAGCAAAGCCATAAAACTTGCCAGACCACGTGTCCAATGAGTCTCGCTGAGACCTGGTGCTGGCCATGAACTGTCCTCCAAATGTATGTGGACTCCAAGAGCTGGCAAGAAGAGGCAGATCGGGGAAGCCTGGAAGCGGCTGTGTTCTCCATCCTCCTGGGTGGATGGGAGGCACCACATGGAAGGAGGAACAAAATCCTTCTCTTCCAAGGCTGGGCTGCCTTAGCTCTGATCTGCAGGTCTGGGAGGGACAGGCATCAATGACACAGCACCCTTTTCAAGACAGATTCACTGCAGGGTGGAGTCATACAATCAACTTCACTGCTTCGAGATTTTAAGCATCTACCAATGTGGACAAAAACTCACAAACCAGGTCCAGCGATGCCCAACTAGAGGGCAGGCTAAGCATTGAGCTGTATCAGGAGAGACCCTTGGAAAGACGGGCAGCAGATGAAACGCGGGTACCCGAGCCCTCTGTGTAAGACCTGCTGTATCTACAAATGGCCACCCTTCTTTAGGAGGGGGCCCTGGAAACCGACTTCCCCCTCGGGGAACTCACAGGCTTGGCCTTGTCTTTTACCAGGTCCAGCCTCGCTGCAACTATGCGGAAGAATGTCCAATAATTGTGATGCAAGAATGGCTGAGCAGGCTGTATTCAGAAACTGAGTAAGAAAAGTGGTGAAAACAACCAGTGAGAGTCTCTCTCACAGCCAAGTTCACCGAGAGGTCCAGAGAGGTGACGTAATTTGTCCAAGGTCACACAGCAAGTTAATTTTGGACTGAGACCAAACCCAAGGCTCCATGACAGCATAGATCAATACCAATGTTAACATAATGTTATGCACAAGTTCAATATTTTTGTCCAAAACTCTATTTTGGAACGCCATCCTTTAAACCCATATTTGAAATAACTTATTTATATATATAAACAAAAGTTCATAAAAGGAAGAGTACCCTACTCAAACCAAGTCACTAAAGGATACAGGAGAGTGTATTGAGACCTGTAAAATCTGAACACCATTCTGTCACATACCATCTTTGAGCTCATTTCTTACTGTAGCAGTTTCTGCAGAACTCTTCACAAAGCTCTACAAAGGTCGACACAGCTGCTAGGACAAATGCTCACCTGGGTGCTATGCACAGCTCGGACCTGCAGCGATGCACACACAGCAGCCTCCAGGACTCCTTCAGTTACCAGATCAGTAAAGGCAGATTGTTTTGGTGTTGACCACTGAACTCCTGAGCAAAGTTTCTAATGGAAAGTGTCACAGAGGACCTTTAGCCCTTTCAAATATGCAAATTCAGTAAGCAAATCTAACAGAAAAACTGGGAAGGAAGTCTGCGGACTTGGAGGTCCAAACGCGTCCCCTTTTGTGACTGTGAGCACTCCTTGTTGAGGCCTGTTTGGCACCAGCGGGGACCATTTGTTCTCGGGTGCAATAGCTCTCGTAGGGCTCTGCATTCAGTAACAGCAAGTCATTATCTCAGTGAAGTTGTCTGGAGGCCTTCCCTTGAAGGCCACATAGCTAAAGAGGTAAAACCCAGGTTAACTATCCTTTTCCCATCTCAGCTTGAGGGCATGTTTTCTATTTCCTTCTCTTTTTCCACAAGGGTAGGAGCTTGGCATGGTTGGCTTTTCAGAAGATGATCTATGTCTATAAGACCCACCCAAGATGCTGACTCAAGGAAGTCAAGGGAGAGAAATTGATTTAAAATAAAATACGGTATCGTCGTGGGCTTTATCAGGTCTCCATCATGCAACCATTTCAATTGCTGGAGGTTTCTGAGCAGCTGTCATATTTTGTGAGTCACTCAAGACTTACTAGGGCTAATACCACCTTCTACCACTGTACTTGCAAAGACTTGGTTCACTCAGCGTCCATAAAACCTGTTGAATTTTATCTCAATATAATAACTCAAAGAAAGCAGCAGGAAGGCACGCACTATTTGTTCTATGTATGTATTTATTTATTTAACACTTACTATTAATAAATACCTACAATAACCAGGAATCATATTTTATTTTTTTAAAAATTCAGATCTGTAAAATATGGCCCCGGGTGAGAAGTTACCAAAAGCAGCAAGAAAAGTCAAATCATTCACTCCTAAAATTCTGCGTTGCAGCTCAGCTGAGGATCAAAATCCCCAGAACCGAGGGAGCCCCAAGATGGAGATGCCCCGGCCAAAGCTCAAGAGAAGGAACACAGGACAGCCAGCCTGGAGAAGAGACTGATGACAGGCAGCCAGCCTCTCCCAGTGCACCAAGGCACGGGAGCACATGCCACTCGGCAGGATTTCTCACCTCGCCCTCCAATTTGATTCTACACTCCTGACTTCTTTCCTTTTTCCTAGTCAAAAAAAGTAAAACAAACAAAAAAATTCATTGGGATATATATTTATTGTCCCAATGACTTTATTTATTGTTTAAATCAAATCTAAAGTCAACAAATTGTGTGGTTTTTCTTCATCCTTCGTTAATGACAAAAACTTTCCATTCAAAAACTACACTAAGACAATGTGTTCCTAAATAGCAATCCAGCTTTAATTGTAGGGCATTGAATCACCTTGCAAACAAATTACAGTCACTGTGATTTATCAATAGGTACTGTACTGGTTTTGTGTTTTGTTTTGGCAAACTTAGAACAAATCAGAGAACAAATATAACTATTCATCATCATGTAGAAAAATAAAATAAAATGAACCTAAAGTATCTACCTATGTGTCAAGTGACTCATACTGCCAAAGTAAAACTAAAATCTACACTTACAGCAGAGTTTTAAAAATTCTTAGTGCAAGAAACATAACCAATTAATACAGATCAACGTTAATTAATGAATATGGAAAATTTTCCTATACAGAGGTAGAGTCCAGTGCACAAGGCTAAAACAATATTCAGTAAGTCTAAACAAGAATGAGTCAGGTTTTACGGAATCCACTTTAAATTTTAGGTATCAGACTGTATGTACATACATACAATAAATAGACTATACAATTTTTTAAAGTAGTTTAATAAACTCCACAAAATAATAGCAGATGCATTGAAATATTTACATAATTCAATTTTCAAATCTCTCATTCAAATAAAAGGGATAAAAATAAGATTTCTGCTATAAAGGCAGCAGAACCTCTTTCCTGAAATGGATTGGTAAAATAAGATAATTTACGTGAGAGAAACTAATTTATGTTTAAGAGGTATTCACATTCAGCTAAGAAAATACATCCCTTTTTAAGCTATATAGATTAGGGAATATAAAATGATATTTTCTACATTTTTAGATTTGTATTTAAAGTTCTAAATTCAACTCTTGAAGGGAGAAGCTGATTTTGGTAGCCATACAGAGTGTATCAACACAATTACAATGGAAAAATAATTAACTTTTAATATTTTTTTTCAGAACATTTATGCCAGAAAGAACTGGATGACATTTCTGGCCCAAACAGTTACGTTTATAAATGACACGAATTTCCTTGAAACTTAACACTTTTGGCTTGATACGCCTGGGATTTTGACTTTCTGAGTCCCTTCCATTTCCAAAGCGTGTTTCATCAAGAGCAGGCAAGTCTGGGGGTCAGGTATATGAGACTTTAGGGTACTCAAGACTGATTTAATGTAAGATTCCAAAGTTTTCCAAGCTCACATGGGAGGAAGGTGAAACACAGATCATTTGCTGCCATTCACCCCACAGACACTTGAAAAAGGAAAAAACTCAGAAACCTCTGTCATTGTGACCTAAGAAAATATGAAAAAACCCAAAGCATTATATGTGCAATGACTCAGATTCTTAGACTGAATATCAAATTTGCTATTTGATATTCTATCATTAACCCTTTTAATTTTACTTGATATAAAAGATTCTTACCTAGCCCATTAGGAAATCAGGACTAGTCAGAAAATGAAAAAGTATGGTCATAACTAATGAAGCATAAACCTTCACAGTTTGAATTTTTTAGAACTTCTCTAAGCACCCACAACAAAAATGCAAGTTGTATTTTTTTATTCAATCATTCTGTGAAAAATACCTCAGTAAATAGTAACATTTTTCCCTTGAATGATCATCCCACTAGAATACCCACCCACCCTTGTTTTTTTTTAATTTTAGATTTTTAAAAAATTTATACAAATAGACTGACTTTGATTTAAAGTAAACATATAAAAATTGAGAAGAATATTGCTTGCAACAATGGACATTGGAAGGAGGGGAATGAATTAGGCAGGGAGTACAAAGAAACAGCTCCTACTTGGTAACTTCAGGCAACACCAGCACTCTGGAAAAATTCTCAACGGGGGATACCCTTTGCCACACATCGTTTCCTTCAGCCCACAAAGTCTGACTGATTTTGCAACTGTCACTTCAGGTCAGAGAAAAAACAAAACAAAACAAAACAAAACTGCAAGAAAACCGGAAGGCACAAGCACCCATGTGATCTAGAAGTTTCTTGGGGTGAGAAGTAAGGGGCAAAGGAATACTTTTGGTTCAGCACTACAGTCAAGTGAGTTCTGCCACTGTTGAAGAAAAGCTGTAAAACAAAGGTGTACAGAAATGTAAGCAGCACATCCCACTGGTGAGGAAGAAAGCTCAGAAGACAGCTCGCAAAAATCGTGCAGAGAGAGAGAACCGGTACTATTTATTTGGATGTCTGTGCCATGGTGGGTACAAACTATATTCTCTGCTCTGTGGGGCCAAAACCAAAACAGGATAAAAACAAACCAACAAAAATCCCCCAAATCCCAAAACAGCAGCAAGAAGGAACGCGAGGAGTCTTACAGAACACACTGACCCGGGGTGGTGAAGGCAGCACTGTCTTTAATGCACATCCAACTCTGTCACCTACGCTGTGTCCGCCGCTCCTCTACTGACCGGGTGGGGGACTTGAGAAACGCCGAGCCAGGTGCCACTTTCCCTGCTCGCCGCGACTTCCCTCTCCCTCACTTCCTCCTCCAGGATTAGAGTCCTTTCCTCCGCGAAGGAGGTGCTGTCACCGACCACCGCAGAGGCTGAGCCGGTGTCCCGGGCGCCGACTCTCCTTCCCTCGCAGCCTTGCGGCAGTCATCAAGGCAGCCTGACGGAGCTATGAGTTAAAAAAGAACAGGAAAGGAAAAAACAAAAACAAACCCACCCCAAGTCTGTCTTTTCTCAAAGTAAAGGAGAAACTGCGGGAGAGAGCGGGCCCCCAGCGGGGCCTCCGTTAGGAGATGATGGCAGGGGACCACCTGGGCAGACTCAGGTTGTCGGCACTGGCTGAGCGCTTCCTCGTGCATCTCCTCAGGTCCTTGTACTTGTCCTCGCAGAGGCGGGAGATGGCCTACGGGTGAGAGAGACAACGTGGTGAGGGCCGGAGCACGCCGTCTACACCGCCCCCTCTGGGCACCCGCACCGCTCCAGACACTGAAGAGTCCCTACAAAGAAAGTGTAGACACAGTCCCTGTTCCCCAAGTGCTAACAGTCTAATTGAGAAAAGAATCTGAGGATGTGAAATAATTAACTGTAGGACAGTGTGGCCGGGGGTCAGGCAGACTTGGGGTCCACGCTAGTGCCCCCATAGGGGCTGTGACCCCATGCACGTGCCCTGTCTCGGAGCCCTGGCATCCTCATCTGCACGCGGGTCAGAACAGCACCTCCCCCAGCGCTGCTGGGACGCCGGGCTCTGAGCTGAGCAGCTGCAGCGGTGTCATGAGCCAGAGGCTCGCAGGATCACCGAGTGCTCAGGTCATTCTAGATGATGGCTGAAGGAGGGACCCCGGAGGGGATCACAGAAACAGGAGAGGTTGACACAGTCAACGTTCCAGTGATGACAACAGGGAAGCCCAGGGTGGGCAGGGCCTCTTTCCCATCATTTACCAAGTTTCCTCCTTGGGATTAACATATTACTTACTTTTAAAAAATCTTATTTATGGTTTTTGCTTTCTGAAGCTTGCAATCCATGACTCTCTTCCCCTACCTCTGGCCCACCACATGGTCAGGCCACCACACTGCCCATCCTGCCCTGCACCAAGGGACTAACATCCCACCTGGGCTGGACAGTGGTGTGGGCAGCATGAGGATCCCTGGGTCTCACAAGCTTGGGACACACGGTGCTGTCCACCACATAGTCAAAGTCTCTACAGGATGAGACCAAGATGGCCCCAGGGACAGGGGTCCAAGTGGACCAAGGCCTCGGCACACACCCTGGAGAAGGGGGTCTCACTGGTGATCCCACTTAGCTACCAACCCAGCTGCCCACCTCCTCCTGCCAAGCAGTCAGATGGGTAGAGCTGGTGAAAAGAGGAAGCTGAGCTACATACAGATATGCTGCAACTGACACACAAAAGTCACACAGCTTAATAACAAAGGCCCTAAACCCCGACCAAGACCATGGGGCGGCCCCAGCTCTAAATGAGCTATGGAAAAAATATTTTGAAAAAAAAATCAAAAGCAGAATCAAATTATTTTTGGATTCCCAATTGTTAGTATCATCTGGTAGCTTTTTTCTAGAAAAGTGCATGCTGGGAAATATTTTTTTGTGAGCTTATAATTTTTTTAAAAAAAAACCTTTCTATAAGAATAACAGTTTTAGAAAATCTTTGATTTCAAAACAGAATCAATGCACATTAAGTATAAACTGAAACTGATTATTAAGATTATTAAAACTATGAAGTTGTACAAATTATAATGAACTAAATTAACTGTCCAGCTATAACTTCGGGTAGTTTGCCCTTTTTATAACACATAGTGGGAGATCACACGATTCTATGGTGCTCAGAAGATGCACCTGCAACAGCACACCAGAAAACAATGCTGAAAGCCCCGTACCTCAAGCTTGTGTGCCCTCTCCCTGCTCAGGGGCTCCAAGGGGAAGCTCAGGTTGTTTGCTTCTGCCAGAGAACGAAGATCAAAATAATACTTGGCATAGACACTGGAGGGAACGTTGATGTTGAACTGGAGCAATTCGAGAAACTGTCGCTCTAGCTCATTCCTGCAAAGCAAAGACAAGAATAGCACAAGCTTAGCTGCAGCACCAGGCTGCGTGGGCTGCCAAGGCGAAGTGCTGGAGACCAGACTCCAGAAAACTGCATCCTCCAGGGAGACAAGTGATCTAATTAATCGCCTAGTTGGACACCAGAGTTGCAGTCTAACCACCAAATTGGTATTAAAAGCAGAATCCACTTGATCCAGTGCCCGGAAGGATGAGACTGATTAATTGGGATGATCCCCAGGAAGTGCTTCAGGGTGATTCATTTCACTGAGATCTAACATACACACAGCAGGCTCTGGCTGCCACTCCTAGCAGGGACAGTCCTCTCCAAAGGGCGGATGAAGCGGTCAGGAGCTGCCAAGTGCAGCCTAGTGCGGGCCTCGAGGCAGACGCCCAAGGGAAAAACTCGGCCTCTGCAGGCCTAGAGGACCACGGCTTCCTAAAGGGCCCTTCCCTGCCTCCTGTGAGAAGACGGAGGGACTGTTTAGGGGTTTCCTTAGGCAAAAGGCAGGGAGGCATGGGGGTTCCAGCCCCAATCTTGTAAAAAGGGACTCGCCAACTCTGAAGCATGGAAGCAGCAGTGTGCCACCAAATCACCTGGAGGCTTGTCAAACACACCTTGGGCTCCGCCCTCACACTTGCAGGCTCAGTGGGCCTGGGGTGGGGCCTGACAACTGGCGCTTCCAATGAGTTCCCAGGTGCTGGCGATGCTGGGGCTGCTGGTCCCCGGCCCACACTCTGAGAACCACTCACTCAAGAAGGCAGGTCAGCAGAGGAGGTGTCAAGATCCATCCTGCCAACCCATTAACATCTGATGAAAAGGCATGATGGGTAGCCAGAATAAATTTTACAACTTCTACTTTGAGAACTCCCTCCACGTCAGCTCTCTTTCAAATCAGGTTTATTTCTAGATAGTTACTACCTGGGGGCAGGGGCCTCAGTGACGGAATTATATGTTGGGTGCTGGTCCTGGGCTGGGCGCTCAGCTTCAGAACCGCCTCCTCCAGGAAGCAGCCGGTGTTCCCCCAGCCCCAGCCCACGATTCAGGTGTCTCCTGCCCTTTATGATGCTATGCTGCAACTGCTGGCTCAACCCAGTCTCTCCTGCTCATCTCCTCGCACCAGGAACTGTGACATCTGCTTTTACGCACCCAGCCCCCAGCACACACTTGCGGGAAGGCTTCCCACAGGACAGAGAGCAGAACTGAGCTTAAGGCAGCGTGGCGCTCTGGCAGAGAGGGGCAAGGGTTGAGGATGGGGTGTTTCTGGCAGTGTGGGCCCACTCCTACTACCTGCACCTGCCATGGGAGGACGCAGTGGTCACCATTTCCTGTGAGTAAGGCTCAGCACGGATGAGCCCAGGCCCGAGGGCAGGGTCCAGCCCTCCTGATCTGCCCCCAGCCTCTGTGTCCGGGCCGTGCTCCTCCAACACCACTGAACGCTGAGTGTCCCAGTTCTGACCCGGGCACATGTGTGCCCTGATTCTCCAGGCCTCAAATCAACATGGCACCGTGCTGTCCCCTATGGTGTCCTGAGTCCCGTATCGCCTGCTCCTGATGAGTCACTTCACTGAGCTACCAGAGACGGAGGAGGACTCGGCCCAGCCCTGTGCGGCCGTGAGGGGACGGGGCACCAGGAGGCGGGGATGTGAGCAAGTGAGAACTATGGAACTTTGCAAGTTGCCGACAACAGGCAGAGTGAAGTCACGTTCAGGTCTCTTAATCAGATAAATAGCACAACTTGCCTGCTGTTTCCACCCAGCCTAGCGAAAAGAGTTAACAAGCTCCAAATGTATTTGAGATATATTGTGCCGAAGTTTATATTTTTAAAGAATGTAAATTACTTTTATTTGGGATAATTTTTACTTCGAATGGCTTTTACTTATGCTTCATTTGAATGAGATAAGAGGACAGCAAGAGATCATCCTGTTAAATACTGGTTTCAGTAAAACAAAGTGTCAGGAACACCACGAAGGCCCGACGTGCCCAAATCAACGGCTAGAAGGAGCCAACTGGGGGAACACGGGAGCCGCCGGGGACACATCGCCATCTGGTGGCCAGAGGGCATCACTGCAGAGCACGTTCTCCCAACGCTAACGAGAAAGTCTGAGTGTAAGAGAACCAGCCTGGTAATACCGTCCCACGTGGTATGTAGACACCAGTGGCTCCAGCTGAAAACATACACTGCGAGTGAAGTCAAGAGGAAGCTCCCTGTGAACAAGGTGGCATCTTCCAGGGATCCCTGGAGAACAGTCAGGCTTGAGTTTCTTAAACGTTTCTGGTTAAGCTTTGGGGGAAATACGGATTTCAGAGCTGTTGTGTTTTCAAACGAAGGCAAGATTTAGAAAACAAAAAATTTCCAAACTGCAGCAGCACATCTTAAAGGGACATCTGACAGCTAGCTTGCTACATGACAAATCATCACAAAACTAATGGTGATGCAGAGAATGGGCTTGATGGATTTACTTCCCTCATTTACATAATTATGAGGAAACAGCTCTGGTATAAAACTCAGTGAGAAATACATTCAACTCTATAACCAAAAAACATTTCAGAAGTATTTGCTACATTAGATCGACAGTGAACCAAAACCCAACTGAACTGGTGCAATTTAGCACCTTGAAAATTGGACTCTAAAATGGAGTAGAGAGAGTTGTTTTCATCATCTAATATCCTGCCTGTTTTTCTAGAAAACTGGGCTCACTTCAAAAACCAGGCACCAATCCAGCAATTCCCTGCCTGGTATACACCCAAGAGAATTGAAAGCAGGGTCTGGAAGAGATATTTGTACAGCCATGTTCACAGCAGCGTTATTAACACTAGCTCAGTGTGGAAGTGACCCAAGTGCCCATCGACGGATGAATGGATAAACAAAATGGGTATACACACATGCTGAAATATTAAAAAGCCTTGAAAAGGAAGGAAATTATGACATATGCTACACCATAGATAACCTTGAGGACATTATGCTAAGAGAAATAAGCCAGTCGCAAAAGGACAAATATTGCATGACACCACTTGTGTAAGGTCCCCAGAGTCGTTAGATTCACAGAGACAGAAAGTGGAATGTTGGTTGCCCGGGAGGGGGAATGGGGAGTTAGTGTTTAATGGGGACAGAGTTTCAGTTCGGGAAAATGGAAGAGTTTCGGAGATGGGTGGTGGTGATGGCTGCTCAACAATGTGAATGTACTTAATGCCACAGAACTGTGTACTTAAACAATGGTTAAAATGGTAAAAATTTATGCTATGTATATTTTAATCACAATTCTTAACAAAACAAGACCAAACCCCAGGCATCTATGGAGAGACCAAGGCCCTCAGTCCCATGCAACACTCAGGCAAGTCACTAGGCTCCTCCCTCTTCGGGATTCCTCTATGTATGAAAATGCCCCTTATGGGATCATCGCAAAACCAAAACCAAAAAAAGACAAACCCCAAAGTGTCATTTTTTTTTTTACAGCATTTTTGCCTGCAGAACTCTGCACAATTAAGTTTCCATGTCGCTTTCTCATCCACACCAATTGTCATTTATTGTTCAAAGCTGAACCTGTGATGGGTGACCACTAATTGTTGGTGAGCGAGACTGGCCTGTGGCCCCAGGTTACCACACAAGGTCTGCCCGAATCTGAAGTCTGACTGGTGTGGGGGACAGTGTCTGCACGACTCAGTACCCTGACCATTCTACCTATGAGTCTCCAGTAACGATCATCTTAGTCAATGACAGGAGATGAACACGTTGGTAAATGGCAAAAAGTTTATAAATAGCATGTACACTATGGGCCTGGTTTTACAAAAATAAAATGTAAACGTAAACACTGGGAAGTTATACATCAAAATG
This sequence comes from Daubentonia madagascariensis, assembly GCA_023783475.1. Classification (NCBI taxonomy): domain Eukaryota; kingdom Metazoa; phylum Chordata; class Mammalia; order Primates; family Daubentoniidae; genus Daubentonia; species Daubentonia madagascariensis. The sequence goes on from JAKFHU010002239.1 coordinate 1,384,180, forward strand.
TGAGCAATCATTCTTTGTGGGTGATGGGATTATTAGAACAACAATAAAGCTAGGCTGGGAAAACTGACCACATTGCCTTCCACTCTTCTTTCCCTTGGCGTGGGGCTCCTGGCTTCCAGCGCCCCTCATGCTGCCGCCTCTCCCATAAAGGGGTGCCTGGGAGCCATTTCTTCCCCTCAGCCATTCAGCTGAATGATGTCCAATTCTACGGATTCTTGGGGGCTCACAGGGTTTTACTGAAAAAGTTTGAATCAAGCATTCATATTTTAAAATTCTAATAGTAATCTATGATTCTGTGCTGAAGCTACAAAATAACATGGAGCCTCTAACTATCTCAAGCTTGGTTCAGCACCACAGACGTCCTGAGCAGCTCCTAGAACCTGGATGGATTTCGTTCCTTCTTTCAATAAAGTTTCCTGGGCTTATTAGTTTGCAAGAGCTGCTATGCGAAAATGCTAGGTGGCTTAAACAACACTAGAGGCTGGGAAGTCCAAGGCATTGACAGGAGGGGTTTCCTCTGAGCCCTCTCTCCTTGGCTTGCAGATGGCTATCTTTTCCCTGCGTCTCATATGGTCTTCCTTCCGTCTGTGTCATCTGTGTCCCAATGTCTTCTTCTTACAGGACACAGTTGTATTGGATCAGGAATCATCCTGATGACCTCATTTAACTTAATTTCCTCTTTCAAAACCCTATCTTAAAATATGGTTACATTCTAAGCTACTAGGGGTTAGATTTCAATATAGGAATTTTTGGGGGTGACAGTTCAGCCCCTATCACTGGGTATCTGTTACAGGGCCCAGCAGGGCATATGCATTCACTCATGGTACCAAAGGACTCTTAACAGCAGCATTAGGGAATAGATTTCTAGACCTGTAACTTTCATTTCTCTCTCCTAAAACTGACTTGCTGGAGCTTATGTCGGAGTATACAGGTTCTCCTGGCTTCTCTCCCAGTCACTCTTCTCCTGCTCTGGGAGGGAGAGGCAGGCCACTCACCCACCCTTACTAAGGTTCTCTGTCCCAACAGAGCCAAGTAAAGGATCATCCCAGTATTTGGTGGTGAGAAAGTACTTGAATGACTCTAATAACAGGCAATAATTTAGATGGTTTCCAATTTTTGCTTTCAACAAACTATAGGAGGGGTTGGGAAGCTCATTTAAAGAATTTTTACTAATAGATAACTAGAATGTGATTTTAGCATATAATGCAAAAAGCGTTTGACGACTTGAGTGACACTGTTACAATAAAACTTGCAATTTCATCTACATATATGAACACGCTCTCTCAACTCTTATGTTAAGGAAGAAAAAGAAAAGAAAAATAGCAATAAAACTGACGCCAACCTTTGTTTCATTCTATCAGGAAGTAATAATCATACACAAAAATATGAACTAATGGAAGAAAAAACAATTCTACTGATCTCATTAAGAGATGTATTTCCCATGAGGTTTTACTATTTATATGGAAATTTGTAATTTGTTTATATTGTTTTGATCAATTGTGTACTAATGATGTCTCAGACCTGAAGATGTTTTTAATAAGTTAGAACGTTATAGTCCAGAAGATAATACTGCAGTTTTAACTTACATGTACATTGTTGTTACACAGAATTTTGAGGAAAAAAATAATGTGGGAGGAAGCTGAACAGGAAACAATGAGTTCAAGGAGAAAAAGGAACAATATAAAATTTTCACCTCTAAGAAAATGGATAATTGTGGGTATCACATTACTATGGTATTCAGTCTCCAAAGCATACTTTTAACTTTAAAATATTATGATATAAAATATACTGCAAATGATGCCCTTTGCAATGACTGAAACTTATGGCAAAACTTAAATGTCAACTTAAAAATGTAAGGGAGGATATAAAATTTTCCAAAATTCTTCTAGGAATGGACATGCCAAAATTTGTAAACATCTCTGCTGTTGTGGCCACCTGGCTCATACCCTCAAAGAGATATGTAGACATAACTGCTCTGAATACCTTTGTATAACAAGAGATTGTAAACATAGGGTTCAAAAGCATCCTTTTGGCTACTAGAAAGAATCCTCCTGCTTCCTTGTATCTTTTGGCAGGGGGGAAACTTGTATGTTCCTTCCCAAATGTCCATACATGCAATTGTTTGATCAACTTTTCTTAGGAGAATATACAGACTCTCATAGTATGTTAGTATGTATCAGCACAGAGTGAACAGTACTTTATAAATGTATCACAGTGGTTCTCAAAACAAATGATGGAATTAATATGCAAGAATCTGAGCATGCAAGGACTCTGCCTGGCTGAGTTACACTTGGCCTGACACACGACCTTCATTCTTCAGAGCTCTGCAAGGATGGGGGAGGAGCACAGGTCACCCCTGACACGTGTCTCCCTGAGGGTGTGCTCTCCAGCCTGGCAGGTGGCAGTGGAACAGGGCATTACTCAGGAGTATCTTTAGGAAAACTATTTACAATTGGACCTTTTAGGAACAAAAGGTCTTCCTGTATGCCTTCCTCTGCCCAGCTGCAGCCATTTGGGGCAGGCTGGTCATCAATGGCTTTCAAGAAAGTTACAAAAACAAAGCTTAACAAATGATCTATTTCCTTTGGACAAAATATGGAACAGAATTCTTCATGAATACTGACTGTTATCACACTCACCATAGTGCTGGTACTTTCAAATATTAATGAATAAAAAAGCAGCTTCAATCAATAAAGCAACTATTGCTATTTCGCACTTGGAAAAAAATCCAATTTCATTATAATATATATTTAATATTGTCCAAGATGTTGCTGCCTACCAAAAAAAAATATTAAGAATATCATTATCAAAACAATTCTTGATATTAAGTTTAATTTCAGCTGAATGAACTATGGCCAAATTTTCTACCTTCTTCTCTGTGTAGAAAAGGACTTCACTTGCAAAAAAGATTGTTTTTTAATTAAATATCAGATAAATGAAACAATTTTAGCTCCACCTGCTTAGAAAAGAAAAAACATAAATTCTGTCTTTGCTACTTATTAGCCAAGTGATCTTACTTCATTTCTCAGTGCCTGTTTTCATCTGAAAAATGGGAATAATAATAGTACTACCTCATGGGGAAATGTGAGATATAAATTAACACACAGAAGTTGTTCTTTTTGAGCTAGGAGGTGTTTAGTAAATGACTGCTGCTATTATTGCTGTTGTCATTATTGCTACCATAAATATTTTTGGTGACTGTTTAGTTTTTCCTAACTTGGTAATTTACACTTTCAATGAATAGAACCTAAGAACCTGGAATTCCAAATTACCTGTTATGTTTACCCTTCCACTTTTTTATTTAAGGAGAGAAGGACAAACTAAAAAACGAGTATTTCAGGCATTTGGTTAAGATACCTTCACAGATGGCCCGGGGACCAGCACACATCACTTTCCATCGTTTTCCCATCTGACCACTGCACAACGAGTGGTCCCTGGGATTAAGAAAGGTGACCCTTTCCTGATCAACTGGGCATAACCTTCCCCACTTGGTTTATTTTGTTGGAACATCATGTAACCTCTCTAGGCCTCAGCGTCCAGATCTGGTAACTGGACACTGCTGACTACTTACTGACAAATATCCCATGAACATTTCCTCTAAGCTTTCAACAAACTGAAAGGATTTTCCATTGATCCTAAATTAATATGGAAATTCAGTGTTGCGGCATTTTGGCGAATTAAACCTGGTGGATTAAGGATAAGAGCACAAATGGCATCTCCTTCCTACCTTTAACTCTTTAGCCCTTTCCTCGGTTCTCTCTTGTCTGTGTGCTTCTGTGGTATCTGTAATTTGCCTTTGTATCTCATTTCCTTTTGGAAATAGCTGGGATATAAATTTCAAAAATATTTAAGACCTAAGTCTGACTTCATCAGGTATTTTCTTTTGACTTTAAGTGGACACAACTACTCACGGTGGGGCCCCTGCATGCTCACAGAGCCCGGGCACCACCACCCACGCCAAGTCACTGATTATATGTCACCTAATTTACACAAACAGGAAGGGTCAGCCAGGAAGTCATTCCCGCGACATGCAGTTCAGTGTCAAATGACATCAGGGAGTGGATTAAAGAATAACCCCCAATAAAGAAAATAGGCCAGAATTTCTCATACCTTGTGCCCAAATGTCTACCTCCTTTGTGGTCTGAATGGCAACTATTTTAGCAGCTGTTTTCACCTTGAAGTATGATCAAGAATTTTGTTTTTCTTACTATATAGTTCTGATCAAAACTTTCTTTATGTTTTTCTTACTTTGTATAGACACAGGCAGGAGTTTTATAGATCTGCAGTAGGAATAGGCTCTACACCAAAAGACCTAAGAGCATGTAAACAAGTATGCTTCAAAGGGCACCATAAAGATGGCCTGCCCAGCAAGTCAATGACCAAGGCAAGGAAGGCCCAGGCTGGTGAGGAATCCGGAACCAACATGCCCACATGCCTGTGTCACAGGGACGCCCCCACGATGGTAGTCACGGGCATGTGAAGATCCTACACCCCAGGATTACTGGGTGCAGGGACATGGATGTGGATTGGGACACAGTCTAAAGCTTCCTCAAGGAGCTGCACCAAACAAAAAATATGAGAAAAATTTTAGCAAGAATAATGTCAGAAGTGACTATAAACCATAAGGAACCATAAGTAGTTCAATCTGACTGAGTATTTTCTACAACTCCTTCTTCCTAAAAGGCTCTGAACCCATTTGCTGCATTTCCAGACCCCAGAGATCCCAGATAACAGTTTGCAGATCTCCTTTCTGTAATCCTCACCTAAATCTGAGGACTGACTCCTCTGAGAAATCCTAACTCTGCCCTGACAGCTATGGGGGTAGACAGCTCTCAGCATCACCCCACCCCACCCCCACCCTGGTTTATGCCACTTCCCCTGAGCTAGGGGAGAACACAGCAGCCTTGACGATGACACACGAGAGCCCTAGGGACACAAGGCTGATTTTTAAGCAAATGAACTTGCAAAACACGACAAACCAGTGAAAATTTTCTCCCTGAAACTACACAGAGACAGATAGTATTTCAGCTTTTACGCTTTTTGGGTAGGTTTGTTGCCCACAGAGACTGTGAGGGGCACTGCCTCTCAGTTATCAGTCTGCAGTGAGACAGGGAGCCCAAATACAAACCCTCCCAGGCTGGTGTCAGCACTGGTCCACACCTTTCTGATTAAAGTAAAGGGATGCTTGCCTGTAGTACAGTTTCAGTAAACCAGTTCCACAGTGTTACCAGTACCTGTTCACGATCCACAAGGAAAAGAAATACAGGCTTTTGCACATAGCATTTCACATCTGTGCCCCTGCTGTTCCAGCCCACAATGGACATTCAGTCAAGTTCATTCATTCTATACTACACAGACCTTCAAAAAGGGCTGTGGCTTCCTTCCCAACAGTCCCCCTTTGCCCCCCTCCAGATACTGGATGATGTCCTCCACTCACATGTCCTCCACCGTGATGTCTTTCAGGATCTGGCAGTAATCCACATTCCACACGGCCTGGTCGTCCCACACCTTGGAGGCCAGCAGAATGGCTCCTAACACAATTCGCTTCCAGTTGGCTGGACAGATATCTATCTCTGCATACGTTAACAGTCTTTCAAGGTATACCTGGGAAGACAGGACAAGCCAGAGCTAAATGACTTGTTTTCTCTTACACACTAGCATACTTAAGGAAATGCTAAAATTGTTTGATTCCATTTCACCAGCCTTTAAACAGGGATTTATTACCTGATTGTATTTATTTTTAAAAGGCCAAAGGGCTCAAAGAGTCTGATGAAAATCAGCTAAAGGTCTCCCCCTATAGTGGACAGTGTGGATGTAGAGTCACAGGTGAATTTCTCACTCTGGCAACTATGATATCAATACAAATTTGACAAATACTCCAACAAAGAGAACAAACAATGTGAAGAGAATAAGCCTGTTTGTGTGTGTGGTGTCTATAAGTTTTTTTTTTAAGCTTTGTATTTTGAGATAACTATAGATTTATATGTAGTTGTTGATAAACCTATTTTTTATTATTGTCATAAAATATACACAACATAAAATTTACCATTTAGCCATTTCTAAGTGTATAGTTCAGTGGCATTAGGTACATTCACACTGTTATACAACCACCACCACCATCCATCTCCAGAACTTTTTCATCTTCCCAAACTGAAACTCTATACCCATTAAACACTAACTCCCCATTCCCCCTCTCCCCACCATTGTAATTTTGTCTCTACAAATTTGACTATTTTAGGTACACCATATTGGTGGAACCATACAACATAATTTGTCAAATTTTTGAGTCTGGCTTATTTCACTTAGCATAATATCCTCAGGGTTCTTCCAGGTTGTGGCATGGGTCAGGATTTCCTTTCTTTTTAAGGCTGAATAATATCACGTTGTATGCGTGTACCCCATTTGGTTTATCCATTCATCCATCAAAGGACATCTGAGTTGCCTCCTCCTTTTGGCAATTGTGAATAATGCAGCTATGAACACTGGTGTACATATCTGTTTGAATCCCTGTTTGTGACTCTTTTGGATATATACCTAGAAGTGGAATTCCTAGATCATATATTAATTCTATGTTCCTTTTTTGCTCCCCAGAATGGATCCAGGGCACTGGACAGAAGACAAAGTAAAATCCTTAGAAGAAAGTACAGTTGACCCTTGAACAGCACAGGCTCGAATTGTGTGGTTTCACATATATGTGGATTTTTTTCCATAAAAGTTACACTGACTGTGCCTACTCCCCTTCCATATCCTCCCCCTCTTCCACCTCTGCCTCCCCAGAGACAGCAAGACCAACCCATCCTCTTCCTCCTCCTCCTCAGCCTACTCAACATGAAGATGACAAGGATGAAGACCTTTATGATGATCTACTTCCACTTAATGAATAGTAAATACATTTTCTCTTTCTTATGATTTTCTTAATAACATTTTCTTTTCTCTAGCTTACTTTATTGTAAGAATACAGTATAGAATACATTTACAAAGTATGTGTTCATCAACTGTTTAATGTTATCGGTAAGGCTTCCCAGTCAACAGTAGGCTATTAGTAGTTAAGTTTTGGGGAGTCAAAAGTTATACCTGGATTTTTGACCGCGTGGGGAGGTTGGCGCCCCTTACACCCTTGTTGTTCAACGGTCAACCGTACTAACACATTTCAAATCCCGAAGACAAAATAGCCAATAAGCTGTGATAAGAGGTCCTAAGTTTACTGATAATGAAATGGGAAACTGTAATGGAATATATACCTTTCTCGAAATTAGTGTGGGTGACCCTCCCCTACACCCCCAATGCTGCATTTATTTCCGTATAGTTTAAGTGCTTCTTCCTTGTCTCCCCACCTGGTAAACCATAAGTTCCTTGATGACAGGGACCACATCTTATTCCCACTGTGTGCAGCTTCTAGCACAATGCTAGGCATAGTGGCTCCCTGAATGCTTAACGGACACATGGTCCTGCAGGCATGAACAGAGGACAACACTGACACAGGAGCCCATGCAGGCTCTTGGAATGCAGCTACAGGAGGGCAGATTTCTAGTACAGGGGAAGTTCAGCAGGACTATGAAGGGACTTCACTAGTAAAATGACCACAAATGATCGTATTCAGGAAAGAGAACTGCATTGACAAAGGCAGAGTGAATTAAAGGGGAACTGAGTCCTTGGTTTGTGAGACAGGTATAGTGGTAAACAACGAAGTTCAGAGGAGGCAGCTCCAGGTGGAAAGAATCCACTCTGCTGTACCGAGTACAGAAGGTCAAAGAGACATTCAAATAAGGCCCAGGAAACCATGGAGCACGGCATTCTAACTGCACTGTGAGGACCTTCGTAGAAGTTCCCAAATATCTTTCACGGAATAATAATAGCATTTGGGTGTGACAACTATTGGTGGAAAAAAGCAGGTCACTCAGTAGAGCTCAATAACCTCATCAATTTTTGGAGATTTTAGTTTTTTATGGCATTTATTACATTAAATTTGAGCAGAAAGAGTAGCTAATGTTTTAGATCCAATTTTTCTTTGTAGGAAAATCGTAATTCTTCAGATAAATACATAGGTGAGGCCAAGTGCAATTCTAGCTGGGCACTGCCCTGGGGACCCCAGACTGCGTATTTCACAAAGGCTGGCGACTAACTCCTCTCATTCTCCACCAAAGAGAGAATCCGTGGAAACAGATTCTCACTGGCTTCCTGCAAAAAGGTGACAAAATTTTCTTCTGACTCAGATTACCTTAGTTGATAGATATTAATACACTGGATAATATTTAACATTTGGGAAAAAAACTAACAGTCATCTATAAGGTGTGATATTCCATTAGCGCTAACTGAAGGAATCAGACATTACAACACACCCCCTGAGAGAAAGCAGTTATTATGTTGGGAGATAAGGCATTCATAATAAGCTCTACTTAATAGCATGTAATTTAGCAGAACTTGCCAATAAAGCTATATTCAAGGGTCAGCTGCAATTTCTTTAGTAACTCCCACTTAGGTATTTTAATTCTCTGCCAAGTAAAATAATATACAATTGATTTTTCTAAACAGGATCCCTAGACCATTACTAATAGGTCACTCTTGCTCAATTAAATTTTCAGATTTAAATTCATGAGGACCGTCCTAAGAAGTCTCTCTAGAAAATACAGGTTAATGAGCAATTACAGAGCTACAAAGAGTATGCAGTTGATTGATTTGAACAGAACTGTTCAAAGGCATTTGAAAGGGGATAAAATGCAAACTCATGGAATCAAGGATATATGTAAACAAAATCCCAATGATGCTGAAATTATTCCAACCTGATTTTAAAGAGTAATGCTAGGTCAGTTAATTGTCTGAATCCACACAAGATATGATTTTAATCCTGCTGTCGTACAGACGTTTGGCTTAGATCACTAGAGCACGTTCCAGGGCTGAGGGCACGACTATAAGGTCAAGGCTGTGAGAAGAGCTGGTGGCTTCATTCCATTCTCAGTTATACCCTAACACCAGACAGCCACCTCATGAACGTACTATTTTGGGGGAATGGGACAGCTACCCCAAATCCCAATATTAAACAATGCTTCACAAATTGCCACTTTTGTGGCAAAAATTATTTTAAAGGAATAAGTATAATTTTCTGTTTATAAAATTTCTGGAACTTTCACATTTGGATTCTTTTAGTACCTGATGCTATAAGATTTTCCAATAGCCTGAAGTATATATTTATATTATGAATATAAGTTACTAAATTAATATAAAGTATAATCTTTAACCTAAACCTCTTTACTGGTGTCTCTGGAGAGATCTTCATAAAACACATGCATGATTCTGTCAATATCCTGTTGATAGGTTTGTATTGTGTCCTCCCCAAATTCATATGTTGAGGTCCTAATCCCAGGACCTCAGAATGTGACTTTATTTGGAGACAGGGTCTTTATAGACGTAATCAAATTAAAACAAAGTCATTAGGATAGGCCCTAATCCAATATGACTGGGGCCTCTATATAAAGGGGAAACTTGGAGACAGACACGCATTTGGGGCAAACACCATGTGAGCATGAAGATGCCCATCTACAAACCAAGTAGGGAGGCCTACAGCAGATCCTTCCCTCACAGCCCTCAGGGGGAACCAACCTTGCCAGAACCTTTACTTGGGCCTTCTGGCCTCCAGGCCTCCAGAACTGTGAGACGATAAATTTCTGGTTTTTAAGCCAGCCAGTTTTTGGTGCTTTGTTACAGCTGCCCTAGGAAACTAATACAACTGTCTAAAATACTGGATGGCTCCCTACTGCCTCAGGCAAAACTGGTAGTCCACAGGCAGGATGTATCGCATAAACAGGTTTTATTTGGCTTGGAGATTCTTTTCAAAAATCTGAGCTAACATTAAACAACTGGGAACTTTCAAAAATAAGTCTGGGCTTCCAGCTTTGAACTTCTGGAAGACTCCAACCCCACATTTCTACGTGGCAAGGGCTGGCCATGAAGTAAATTTCAAACATTACTGAATGCACATGCAACATACATGCAGGAACACACACTTACTAAGAGTTTGCCCTTAGGAGCAACCCTCTCTGCCCTTTGCCCTATAAGAGTAGGCCTTTAAAGCCTAGGAAATGACCCCAATCACTACCTAAAAACATTACGTAGGAGAGAAAGAACAGAATGGCACAGTGTGCAGAAAAGAGTGAGCACAGCAGGTCTGAGACTGCCATCCTTAGGCTGCTTCCAAGGCTGAGAACCACATGGGAACTTCCATTTCAGGAGGGTTTCCTCCACTCCCAGAATGAATAAGAGTGGCTCCGTGTGCCTATACTGTTTATACAAACAAGGTAGTTTATGCTGAACCTGCTTTCCTTCTGGGAGTCTGGAATTTTGGTACATGCTAAGCAGAGGATGTCTCTGCGACCAACTCACAATACAAACCTTAGGTGCTAAGTCTCTAATGGACTTTGCTGGGGGACAACAATTTACAAGTACAGCCATATGTCGCTTAACAGCAGGGATACATTCTGAGAAATGTGTCAATACATGATTTTGTTGTGTGACCATCCTAGACTTTAGAGTGTACTTATACAAATGTAGATGGTGTAGCCTACCACACACCTAGGCTATATGGTATAGGCTATTGCTCCTAGGCTACAAACCTGCACAGCATGTTACTGCATGAATACTATAGGCAACTACAACACAATGGTAAGTCTGTGTATCTAAACATAGACAAGGTACAGTAAAAATATGGTATAAAATATTTTTTTAAAATGTATACCTGTATAGGGCACTTACCATGAATGGAGCCTGCAGGACTGGAAGGTGCGCTGGGTGAGTGGTGAGTGTGAAGGCCTAGGACATTACGGTACACTGCTGTAGACTTTATAAACACTGTATACTTGGACTATGCTAAATTCATAAAAAATATTTCTCTTTCTTCAATAATAAATTAACCTTAGCCTACTGTAAGTTTTTTATTTTATAAACTTTTAAATTTTTTTCAATTTTTTGATTCTTTTGTAATACACTTAAGCTTAAAACACAAACATTGGACAGCTATACAAAACTATTCTCTTTCTTTATATTCTTATTCTATAAGCTATTTTCCATTTAAAATTTTTCAATTTTTTAAAAACTTTTTTGTTAAAAACTAAGATCCAAACACACACATTAGCCTGGGCCTGCACAGGGTCAGGATCATCAATATCACCATCCTCCACCTCTACATCTCGTCCCACTGGAAGGTCTTTGGGCGAAATAACACACATGGAGCTGTCATCTCCTATGATAATAATGCCTTCTTCTGGATACCTCCTGAAGGACCTGCCCGAGGTCATTTTACAGTTAACTTTTGTTTTTTGTAAGTAGAAAGCATACACTCTAAATAATGATAAAAAGTATAGTACAGTAAATACATAAACCAGTAACATAGTCATTTATTATCATCAAGTATTGTGTACTGTACGTAATTATATGTGCTCTGCTTTTTTTTAATTTTAGAGACAGGGTCTTGCTCTGTCACCAGGCTGGAGTACAGTGGTGCAATCACAGCTCACTGCAGCCTCAAACTCCTGGGCTCAAGTGATCCTCCTGCCTCAGCCTCTTGGTGGCTAGGACTAAAGGCCGTGCCCAGCTAATTTTTTTATTTTTATTTTTATTTTTTTTTGTACAGATGGGGTCTTGTTATGTTGACCAGGCTGGTCTCAAACTCCTGGCCTCAAGCTACTCCCACATTGCCCCCCACACACAAAGTACTGGTACTACCGGCATGAGACACTGCACCCAGCCTATGCTATGCTTTTAACAGATGACGGGCAACGCAGGTTTGTTTACACCAGCATCACCGCAAACACAGAGTAATGCCTTGTGCTAGCTACGACGTCACTAGGCAATAGGAATTTTTCAGCTCCATTATAATCTTATGGGACCACTGCAGTAAATGTTGTTTCTGGTTGACCAAAATGTTGTTATGGGATGTATGACTGTATTGTCACAACTCACTGCTGGGGGATTAAGTGCATCCTGTATAACTCCATTGGGAGAGGACTCTTGGAAGTATGCACTTGCTTGTCTCCAGACTTTGCCCATGCACCCTCCCTCTTTGCTGATTTTGTGTTGTGTCCTTTCACTGTAATAAGTCATAGCTGTCTGACTATATGCTGGGTCCTGCGAGTCCTAACAGTAAATCATCAAACCTGGGATGGTCTTCAGGACTTCCAACACACACAGAATTTTACAAATTGCAGGCTGCACCCTTTTAGTAGGTTCTTAAACAAATGTATTGGATTATGAACAGCATTTTTAAAAATGAAACAGATGGAAAAGAGTAGCCAAAGAGAACCTTAGATCTAGCAAGCTGAAGTATTTCTGAAATCTTAGGGGGGGTGTGCACTAAGATGGACATAATTTCTATTTCATACTTTGAACTGAGTCAAAAAGTACTAAAAATCATTGCTGTAAACTCTTCTGAATTTTGGGTGATGATTTAATCTCATGCCTGCACCTGCTTTTAACTTTAGAGAATCTGCATAAGCCTAGTGACTCTCAGACTCCCTGTCACTGAGTTTAGATAACTGGTGACTTTACCACTGCTTCTTACTTGCTAGCAACTGGAGGAGTAATTGAATGAGATATTTAGACTCACCACTGAATAGATGCCATCTGAATTCCTTTTGAATTCCTTAGAAACTTTTTAAGTGATCCCAAAAGAGAAACTTTGAGGGCCAGAATCAATTGATTCCATAGTCACTTCACCATCAGAGCACTGGCCTCCAAGAAGGGCTTTTACGGCTGCAATCCAGGCAGGCACCGACGGCCATGCAGCAATGGCGGGGCCCTACCAACGTCCCCCAGGCTGAGACCCAACCCCACAGCATGACCGGCAGTCCTGATGGACTGATATGACAAGTGCTCTTCTTAGTGAAAAGTAATCTGTCACCTAGGGAGGTGGAGCACAACTCCCGCTCCTGAAGTGCGGGCTGCACGTAGTGGCTTTCTTCCAAAGAGTCCAGTATGTTAGGTGGAGAAGAAGAGTGACTTCAAGCAGAGAAACCTGACAAACATGACCTCAGCCAGGGGATCAAGGTTATTATCAATAGTGATATGTCAAGTTCATCGTATGTACCTTTGATATAATGTGATAAAAATGACACTTTATCTCTGTTGTTTTCCTCCAAGAAAAAAAATATATATATAACCCCAGTCTAATCATGAGAAAAACACCAGACAAATCCCACTTGAGGGACTTTCTACCTGGCCAGCATGCCTCAAAACTGTCAAGATCATCAAAAACAAGGAAAGCCTGAGAAACTACCACAGCCAAGAGGAACCTAAGGAGACATGACAAGTAAATGTAATGTGGTGTCCTGGATGGGATCTTGGAAAAGAAAAGGGACATTGGGTAAAAATTAAGGAAATCTGAATAAAGCATGGACTTTAGTTAATAATAATGTATCTGTTCATTAAGTATAACAAATCTATCATACTAATAGAAGATAATATAGATGTCATAATGTTATATAATTTTATAATATTATAGACATTAATAAACTGGATGTGAGGTACATGAGAACTTGCTGTATTATCTTCACAATTTTTCTATAAATCTAAAACTGATCTAAAATGAAAAGTTTATTTTAAAAAATTCTTCTATGAAATTTAAAGTACAACATACCAAAACTTATGCGATGCAGCTGAAGCTTAGAGGGAAATTCATAACTATAAATGCATGTATTGAAAAAGAAGATCTCAAATCAATAACCTAAACTTTCACCTTAAGCAACTGTAAGAGCAAACTAAAATTAAAGCAAGTAGAAGGAAGGAATTAATAAAGATTAAAGTGGAAAGAAATGAAACAGAGACCAGAAAAACAACAGAGAAAATCAATAAAACTGAAAGTTGATTCTTTGGGGAAAATCAACAAAACTGATAAACCCTCAGCTAGACCAACCAAGAAAAAGAGAGATGGGTCAAATTAGTAAAATCAGAAACAAAAGAAAGGACATTACAGACTTTACAGAAATGAAAAGAATCACAAGGGAATACTATGAACTGCATGCCAACAAACTGGATAACTTTGATGAAATGGACAAATTCCTAGAAAGACACAGGCTACGAAAACTGACTCCAGAAAGAGATAACCTGAACAGACCTACAATAAACAAGCAAAGAGACTAAATTGGTAATGTAAAAACTTCCACCAACAATGGCAAAAAATCCTTGGTCAAGATGGCTTCAGTGGTAAATTCTACCAAACATTTAAATAAGAATTAATACTAACCTTCACAAAGTCTCCCAAAAAACAGAAGTATAAGGAATACTTTCCAATTCATTCCACAAGGCCCTGATACCAAAACCAAAGATATCACAGGAAAACCACCGGCTGGTACTTCTGGATGCAAAAATCCTCAACAAAATACTAGCAAACTTAGTCCAGCAACTAAGATAAAAAGAATTATATACCACCATCAACTGAGATTTACCCCAGGAATGAAAGTTGATTTAACATATTAATAGAATAAAAGACAAAACCACATGATCAATCTCAATAAATGGAGAAAAAGCATTTGACAGAATATAATCCCCTTTCAAAATAAAAACACTACACAAACTAGGGGTACCTCCTCATTCTGATAAACAGCATCTCTGAAAACCCCACAACTAACATCGTATTTAATGGAGGAAGACTGAAAGGTTTCCCCTAAGATCAACAACAAGGACGCACACTCTGGACACTTCTATTCAACACTGTACTGGTCAACACTGCACTGGAGGTGCACACAACCCCCTCCCATCAATCACCAACCTCCTCCCTCCCTTCCGTCCCCCAGGCCCCCACACTGCAGCTCTGCAGACAGACCCGACCTTGCACGGACACCCAGCCAGGGGCTTGGCTGAGCGATGTCCAACTTTGCTCCCCTCCATTCAGAAAGTTCACCTCAACGACTTAAGCAATGAAATGGCAGAATATGTGTCTAACATTATAAAACTACTGGGGAAGAGGAAGATGGTTACAAAGAGTTATTAAGTGCTCCTTGTGTTTCAGGCAAAATGTGAGTGTGTCACCACCGTTTTTATTTATTTCAGCCAGTAGGTAGTTATCTACGCTCATTTTACACATTCAATAAATATTTCTTGCACACTTATTATATGCCAAGGTGTGTTCTAGAGGCTGGTAATATTGCAGCGAACCAAATGGGCAAAAAGACAAAAATCCCCTTACTCATGGAGCTTACAGACAGAACAATAAAATAAATGACTTAAACCTAAGAATGTTGACAGGTGGTAAGTCCTGTGGAGAAAAACCAAGCAGGAAATGATCAGCAGGGACTGTGGTTCCAATTTAAAGGAGGGAGCATGGTGGCAGGCGAGGCTGAGCGGGCAGCAGGGAGGCTACAGGCCAAGAGTTCAAGACCAGCTTGGGAAACATAGCAAGACCTCATCTCTACAAAAAATTTTAAAACTTAATTGGGCACGGTGGCTCATGCCTGTAATCCCAGCACTTGGGAGGCTGAGGCAGGAGGATTGCTGAACTCAGGAGTTCAAGGTTACAGTGAACCATGATCGCACCACTGCACTCCAGCCTAGGCAAAGGAGTGAGACCCTGTCTCTAAAAAAAGATAATAAAAAAATAAAATATGGTGGTCAAGCAACAGCCCCCTGATGTGCCCTTTGAGCGAAGGCATAAAGGAAGACAGGAGGCACCACACACCCCCCCAGGAAGAGAGGACCCCGGCAGAGGGGGCCAGGTGCAGAAGCCCTGAGGAGGCGTGTGCCTGGTGTGCTCCGGCAGCAGCAGGGGCCAGAGTGGCTGCAGCAGCGATGGTAGGGGAGAGAAGCGGCCCCTGAGTCGAGGTGAAGAGGAGGCCTAGTCCTGCTGGGCCCTGCCGGCCATTTAAGGGCTTTCTGCGTGTTTTCCTCTGAGGAAGACAGGGGACAACTGCTGTTTAACAGAGTCCAAAGTGAGAAAAATAATGGCTCAGGCCTGAGCTCCCATCACCTCTGGGTCACAACTGACTGTTCTACAGGTGAACATCTGACCCCAAAGAACAGGGCCAGTCAAAATTCATCCCTCTCCAAAATCCAAACTAAATAAAGGAGACTGAGTTAGCCAGCACAGGGCCTCAGATGGAAAAGTGAGGTAGAGTCAGGGTGGGGACAAGCTGCTCTCCTCCCACGTCCCATCTGAAGCAAGGAAGCTGACCTGCCAATTGAGGCCCCAACGCGGAGGCAGGAAGCAGCAGCCCAGAGAGGAGGAAGCTGCCACGGTCTCATCAACAGCCTGATGTCCTCCCAAGCTAGAGGACAAGGGATCCAGGGGACCCTCCTGGACCTTCCACAAACCCTCCCCCTGCCTTGGCCTCTGTGTGGGTTTCTCACCCTTAAAACAAAAGATCCCTATTCAGACAGGTGGTGAGCTGTCTTTTGTCGTCCCTGTACCACAGGGGACTACAGAGAGTGTCTGTTCATGGTTCTAAGTATCACCCAGCTCGGGTATCTCCTGAGAGAAAAGAGGGGCTGCATGGAGGGACACCTGCATGCCCACCTCCCCGCAATGCCTCTAGCTTCCCACAGCTGTTACCCGGGAACGCTGCAAAGTGCCATTAGGTGTGAAACCGTCACGTAACTCAGCAAGGCACAATTCAATTACCTTACCCTCCTTTTTAATTTCCTCAAGTGTCAGTATCAATAGGAGAGCTTTTAGCATATTCTGCAAGGCTAAAAAAATATACTTAGTGATACTAAGTTAGTATCACTCTTTTAAAAAATGAAGTTCATTAAGCTGTGAAATATTTGCTTTGGGTTAACTGGGTTCTGGGTGTTTAAAGGCCTGCAAGCTCTCTCACCACAGCAGGCGGTGGTCTCGCTCCCTGTGGGCAGCAGGGCCAGAGCTAACCGCTGTCCTTCACTGCCTCCTCCTGGGCAGCATGCCAAGATGCCAAGCATATGCCCAGGAGAAAAGCAGGGATAAAATGCATCTCTGTCAACTCCACACCAGACCTGTCCTGAATGAGTGCTTCTTACTCTAGGGGACATGAGAGGAGAGAAGAACAATCCTGCAAGGGTCTTGCTCAGAGCGTGTATCTGTCTGCCCTCTACCCACAGGCATGCAGCTGACTCTGAGCCAAGGCAAGCAGCAGCAAGCAGAGGACGGGTCTGCAGTGCTACCCCCACTGCGAAGGCCTCCAAAGCTGCTCTCCAGGCTGTAACCAAGAAGACCCTGATACAAACTGCTATTCTGCTAAATCCCCAGTTTATTTGATAGGACAAATGAAGATTTCAGTAGTTTTAATTATTCACAAAAGATACACCACTCCTAGAGTACTCCAAAGACAGAACTAGCCAATCCTCCCCACCACCCTGGGTGAGTGACATCAGAGGACAGCAGGGATGCATGTTAGATGTCCTCTCCAGGCCAGCAAACTGCAGGGTTTAAATGCTGGTCCTGTCCTCCACAAGACACTAACCTTCTCTTTCACTCTGAACAATATACCTAAACCAGAAGGCACTATCAGGTCATAGGCAGGACATATTTTTCTTAGGAATTAGAAGTGAAAAAAAATCCCCACCACCTTCCATCTATAGCAGCTTCAAAATAAATCTTTCTTCATGGCATGAATTCCAGTACTAATCTCATCCACGGCTTCACCTGATTTTCTTACCTTCTTTTCCCTTCAACCCAATTTCCCTACATACAAACGTCAACCCTGTTGCCCTGTTGTATGTTTTTGTAAGAACTTGAAATTCTTTTGGGTAACAAAGCTAGGCAATAAATACATTCTCGATTATGACAGAAGAACCTATAATCATTCCAAATCACCTAATGATTACTTGACTGACTGTTTTACCCTGTAGGCTGCAAGTTCAATAAGAAGAAATGAATATATGGATGAACAGATGAATGAATGAGCAAACAAGCCAACAGGTTTAATGTCGAATTAATCTAAGAGCACAAAACTCGTAGTGTGGCAGAAACACAAAGAGTCCTTAGGTCGCCTATAAAATTTCTATTAGACAATCATCTCTTCTCAGAAATGGCAGAGAATGGTGTTCGGATCACCAGGATAGCTCACATGCAGGCAAAGCTAATTTCTTATCTGAGTTACACACAATGTAAAAGATGACAGTGGGTTCCATTGTTAAATCTATTTCCCAAATGAGATTTGACCTGGATAGTCCATAAAGTTTTATAAACCTAAGAATAGATTTTAGTTTTTTTTTTCTTGAGTCTTAAAATGCAGATTACCTCCACGTAGTCTCTGAAAATCTTACAGATGCATTTACATCTGTAAAGTCACAAACTTTGTAAGTCACAAAACAGAAGCTAGCAACATACACACTCCTTCCTGGATAGGAATTCATATAGGATGTGTGCGTTCATCATATCTTAATGTGCTCAAAATCTTTGCAGGGAATCAACAGGAAACCTGGACATTAACGGGGAGATCCTGGCCTTTCTTACTCCCCTGGGGCCTGTTTTACTTACCTGCACTTCACATTTCAGCATTTATTGGTTTTGACCTCGATTTCACAAATGACTTTAGGTGGGGACAGTGGAACAGATTTAACATCCTCTTTTGAGATACCCATACTCTGTTCTCCCAGAAAAAAAGACAACACGGAAGCTACACCATAGTTCCCGCAGGGTCACCTGGGGAGGATTCCCTCCTCACATCCCACCCACTGAAGTGCAGGAACAGGCCCAGGACCACCCGGCTGGGGTGGCCATCCTGCAGGCACTCACCAGGGTGACAATGGCACATTCAGCCGTCAGCTGAGCAGCACTGAACAACGTCCGAACAAACCGGTAAATCTGCTTCTGCTCTGGGTTGTGTTTGTCATAATCTGGCGGCACTTCGGATTTCTAGGAAAGGAAATATTTTCAGATGACTAGTCACTTGACAGGAGCAAAAGAAAAATACTTGAACAATCTCAGAAAATGCAAGGAGAAGGGGATTACCGAAAGAGGGTGAAGGTTTTCATCAAAAATATCTAAGAGCATCCTTCCATCTGGGTCCCTGGTGGGGAAAATAATAGAAAATGGAGTTTACTTTCTGTAAGAATGAGTGTCACTTAAATAAAACAAAAATATATTTTGATTCAATTGTATTTCAGGAAACACAAGTTGGTGCTAAATGTAAGAGATGCTGTTGCTGGTTATTCACAAATGATGATTTGTTTTTCTTGGGTACAATATTTAGTCATTTTTGTTTGAATAGTCCATGGAAATGAAGGTTGTAAACCACATTTAGCTGAATTAAGTAAAAATCTCAATTTCATTCTCTGAGTTTTCACATGAACCAAACATAAGCAAATGACTTAAATTTCTTTTAACATCTTATTTCTGAGCAAAGGTTGACAGATCTGCTTAAACCATCACCACCGTATCGTGGTTGACAGGAAAGAAGTCTGAGGGTAAGAATGGATATTCAACATGTCCCAGAGATCAGGTAGAAATGTTCACAACATGCAACTTGAGTACTTCATTAAGAGTTTCACAATTTTGTACCGAAAAACAAGAGGTGACAAGTAGAAAAGCTTAACTCAATAATCTATAGATCTATAAAAGAATGGCTGGCTGTTACCAGGCCGGTGTGTATACAGAACCCCTTAACATGGTGGCTTTCACTCTGAGCACAGTGGCTCTGGCTGCCAGGACCATCTGCACCAGTGACAGCTCTACTTTCATCTGTTTTATGTAAAATGAGTTTCACCTAAAATTTTTTCTTTCAAAACCAAATTGGGAAACCATTGCTTTTGGGTAACTGCATATAATTCCCATAGTTAGGCTCCAGAACATCCAAAGGCTATAGACCTGTCCCTGACACACACTCATCATGGCAAACACTACAATTTCTGCTTTATAAATTTATTGTCTGCATACAAATAAAAGAGAAAGAAAGAACTTAACAGCACAGCTCAATTTTCATTCCTATATTTGCACAATAGGAGTTGTTTTTAAAGCTCTGGGTATCACACCTGTGGCTCACTTACGCTTGCCTCCATGAACAAAGACATAGATAAACCCAAATGAAAGAAGGGTTTGACCTGACAGCACAGTCTGGAAGCATAAAGACAGCTCCTTCTGGGTGTACCTGGCTACACTTCCTTTGATAATATTCTGGCTATGAAGAATCAGCTCACGCCCTCACCTTATTTACAACCTCTGTGAGGCATTTGCGATGCTGCATGGGAGACAGAAGCTGGCCCAGCACCCTATTTCCTTGGGCAGTTGAGCCCTGTTCAGTTTTCCTGGGAAATGAGAGCCCCTGAAAAGCCATCCCGCACTCTAGAAAAATGTTCACTGGAAGTAATTTTAAAAATTAGAACAGAGGCTAAAAATATAAATGAGGATTAAGAACTTGAGCTAAAATGACTCTGGAAAAAGGATTCTGGAGAATCCTCTGAGAAGTAGATTGTTTCCTCACTTCCATTAAAAGCTGTGTATCCTGGAAAAACAAGCACCACTGGTACTCACCATCAAATTGGTACTAACTGATCAATACTTATGTCACACGTGGCAACAATATTCATCAGGGGGAGGGCAAGCAGGAGGTGGGTGGAGGGGATGGGAAAACTCTCACTGAATGGATGCGGGACACACAGTTTGGGGGATGTCCACGATTGTAGCTCTGACATGGGCAGTGCATGGGCAATATATATAACCAAAGTGTTGTGCCCCCATGATATTCTGAAACAAAAGGAAAAAAAAATAAACAAAAAAAAAGCCTGTGTATCCCAGCTGAGTAGCACCATCTCCACCGAGCTAACGGATCTATCACCAGCTCCAAAGGTCTGCAGAAAGACATGCCTCCTCCTCCCTACAGACCCTCAGGCTACAATCTGTAGATTAATCACGCTTTTTTACAAATGCTCAATTTTTCAGTTGGACTTTCTCCACTTCCACTCACTCACTTTTGGCCTAATTTATCACCATTAATCTAGGAGAGCAGTATGATTAAAGGTGTAGATGGTAGATTGTGTTCAATTCTCAATTCCATAATTACCTAGTTGTATAATCCTAGGCAAATTATTTAATGTCTCTGTGCCTCAATTTCTTTATCTGTAAAACGGAGATAATATAGTATCACCTCAAGGAGTTGTTATTAAAACTAAATGAGATAATGCATGTAAAGAACTGACCAGAGTAGGCGATTAATAAAGTTGGCTGTTATTATTTATCAGCTACGGCTAAATTAACTTCGGGATCCATGACAGTTTAAGAGATTCTAATGCAAACCTGGCTTGAAAGCACATCTGAGTTTCATTAATGGTATTACATTGTTACTTAAGGCTTAAATGTTTAAAAAAGTTTGACCCAGTATCACAGAAATAAGCAACAAGACAAAATCTGCATTAGAGTTCCTAAATTATACCGTTTGTAAATTCTTAAAAACCCGAAATTCTCAAGCACCATTACCATTTGGAAAGAGGTCATTACACAGAATACCTTTCCTGGTGTCTGCTTCCAGGTATTTGTGTTTTCCCATAACACTGTTCGTCAAAAGCTGTCATCCAACCCCCCCTGCCCTGACTTGCCACAACACTCTCCCCACTCTGTGAACAGACTGAAGGTGGGGGCCTCCCACCAGCTGAGATCCATGCTTAGTCTGTGGCAGATCTGCTTGTTCCCAAACTAGTTCACACCAGTTGTGCTTATTATGTTCGTATGACATGCACAGGTATCACCTTAATCCACAAAATATGACTATAGTGAGAGTGGCTTTGGTCTTATGAAAACTAAGAGGGATGCTTTGGAAAGACCCAATAAAATGAAATCACAAAAAATAAATTTGCTATAGATTAGGTGTGGTCAAGACCTGAAAGATTCTACACTCACTGTTTTGCAAATGTCCTTAAGTTTTCTCGCTATCTGCAGGAAAAAAAAACCCATCTGGAAAAGTGTGGCTTATAAAAGAAAGACACTTTGGTTCTCCAACCAATGTCCCGTGCTTAAAGCAAACGTCTAGATACCGCATAAAAAAATTGGCAAATGAATGTGTTCTTACATGTTTTACACTGAAATAAAATGTTGAAGGTAGATTTTTTTTGGATTCCCTGTTTTAAATGACTTTTTAAAGTAACGGAACTATTGCCAGACACACTGATAGCAGACAGAGGGCTTCTACTACAATAAAACGATTTATGTCTATATTTATACCAAAATTTCTTCCACTACTAAATTGAAACTATAAACATTTTTTTCATGTTAAATTGCACACAGCAAACTTTTTAAATAATATTTTATAAAAGACAGAATATTTAAACAAATTCTATAGAAAATAAAGAATGAAGAGGAAACTGAATATCAGTAAGGAGCTTTGTTGTTTTGTTGGTTTCAGCCACAAACACCCATTTGGTTTCCTTTGATTCAGAAGTAGGTCAGCACTTACCTGGGAAGTTTTGGTAAATTACACTACCTTTAGAAATTGTATGAAAATATAAGTTAAGAATATAAAATCCAAAGGTTGAGGCAACTAGAACATAATAGGAGAAAAATAGGAAAAACATAATAGAAGATAATGTGTGATGTTTTTAGCATAAAATTAATCAACCACATACCTGTTTTTGATGTGATAATATATTGCAAGAGCTACACTGTAAAATAAAATGCAGAAGTTCAATGTTTCATAAGCATATCCAGGATCTCATATATTATCTGACATCAGTTTGAACATAAATATTTACATATAATTAAAAGCCTAATAATCCATCTGAACAGTCCTATTTCATTCAGAATGCTGATCAAGAAAATTTACTCTTCAAAGTAAATCAATCTGGTATTCATTCCCCGGAATTATTAAATCTCTTCTAGGAAGAACAGAACATTAAGTGATATTTAGAAACAAATTGCTCTTTCTATTCAGAAATTTTAAGCTTTCCTCACTTGTAATATACAGGCATGATATAAAAAACAAGTGGTATAAATTAAACACCTTCAGAAATGTTCAACTCATTACCTACCAATTTAGAAAATCTAGTGGTTTCTTCATAACTACCGAAAAAATGTGAATATCACCCACAATGGTTTGCTATTTTTTCTCTTAAATCAATAACCTCTTGGCAATCTGCCCAATTTATTCATTCACGTGCTGAAATGGTACTGTACCTTTTATTTGTAGCACTACCTTAAATCTTTATTTTACATTTTAAAAGATCTGCATTTAATGAACAATTACATTCCCTTCCCCTGAATTTTTACTTTTTTAAAATAATTTTTTTCTGACTATAAAAACATATAATATTCATTGTAGAAATTTTGGAAAATATAGAAAGTATAAAGAAAAATAATCCCTCTGCCCAAAGATAACTATGAGCTTGAGATATATAGCTATCTACTTCTATCTATAAATTATATGTGTAAACAAAGAGGTTTGCATCCTACTTTTATCCCTATTATGTTACCATTTTTTCTGATCATTAAAATATTCAAAAACATGATTTTAAATGGCTGTTTATATTCCATCATATGTTTGTTGAATAATTTACTTAACCATTTCCCTACAATTGAACATTTAAGTTTTCTAATATTTTGCAATTATAATTAACACCATAATGAACACCCTCACAGATAAGTATTTGTATAATCTATGACTATATTATTTCCATAAGAAAACATCCTGTAATTGTAATTACTTGATCTAAAGTCATTAATAACAGTAAGGTTCCAACACATATTGCCAAATATTTTTGCAGAAAGACTACACTAGCATACTTCACCACCAGTGTCTGTTTCACCTCACACTTGCCAAGACCAACCTTAAATGTTTTGACACAGTGTTCTCCAACTGGATAGGTAAAAAGTGTACCTTTGTTTAATCTGAGTTTCTTTAATCCCCTAGTAAGTTGGCAGGGTTTGACTAGCCAACTTTTAAAAATTGTCTCTTTTAAAAACTGTCTAGATCTTCCACTATTTTTGTTTTACATTAAAATTTATTGAGGAGACCAAAAATTATTTTTTAAGCTTCTAAGAACATAGCTTATTGGCCGTCTCAGACTGTGTTCTCGTTCTGTCAGAGCACAGAAACTGCCATCCAGGGCACCCACTTGGAGACAGACAACTCAGCCCAAACATTTCCACCCACTCAGCCGCACCCGCTGGCAGCTGTGGGCATGCCCCCTGGATTCCCAAGAGCTCAGACGTTTCCCTATGACTTAACACGACAGTAGCTAATCTCACTCTATGACAAAACTTACATTCTTCCAAATCTCTCTCTTTCCATATCTCTTCATTCAAATGACTTCAGCTAAGTGTTAAAAGTACTCATGAGCAAGTAAGTGGTAGTTCATCATTTTTCTCCTAACATCTTGAAAAGCATCTAAGCTGATGAAGGAATTGTAACTGGGGTGAAAGGGCTTCAGAATTAAAAAAAATAATTAATAAGGTTTTCAAAGTGTTTTCATATTAATAGCTCTGTAAGAGAAAACAGTAGAAGTTATTGATTCTATTTTGAAAATGAAAAAATTCAGGCTTAGGCAGTAGACGTTGGGATTTCTGGCTTATATAATGGTGTTATGCCCTTTTGTTCTACCATGTTGTCTCTGGGAAAAGGGGAGATATTACTGCTTTATTCATTTAATAGTCATGCAATGATGATTGCTTTTCTAATCTAATGTCAGATTTAAATGGAACGTTTCATATGATTGGGTTTAGTGTGGTGATTAGCTTAATATCTTCGAGACAGAAAATGGTTCTTCCCCCGCCCCCCACCCCGCGCCCCCATGAAGAAGCACAGCACAGGGTAAATATCACTGGATTGACGTCAGATCAGCCTGGGTTCCAAACCTGCCTCCTTCACTTATTAGAGTTAATTCACCTCTTGGAGCCTTCCTTTCCTCACCTATAAAATTAGGACAATCACATAACCCACATCACAGAGCTGTTATTAGGATCAAAGGAAATAAAATATACAAAAGAATTATCTCAAATATAAACTTCTAAAATGTAAGTTACTGCTATTTCCCTATCAAGAGGTCTCCTGTAGATTGGGTGAAAATCTTCAGGGCCACAGGGTCACTATCTCCCAAGCCAAAGACAAGATTGGACATTATCATGGCCTAAGACCTCCAGGAAAAAGAAAGCCACCCGGTAAGCCAATTGCCACTCAAGGTTACATCCTGGCGAGCGAGAGCACTGAGCTGAGGATTCAGACACAGACCAGCTCCACGGGCCAGTCCAGCTGGTCGTCTCAAAAGAAGCAATTGCTGGGGAAAAGGGCACTCAGTCGATGATTGACTCAGTCCTAGGCCTGAGGCCTCAATCCGTGTCCTATCTTGTCGAACCCAAGGCTGGAGCCATCCCAAAAGGAGATCTCTGTCCCAATGTGCCCCTTTTTTATTAGGTAGTACAATGGCCTGAGACACTGGGCCAAGTGGGGATGAAGGTCCTTTAGTATCTTAGTAGACCTACAAAGGTTTGTAATTTTTAACTGTTTGGGACCATGGGTATGCCTGTATTTTGTCAATTATGGCTGTTGGCAATACCCGAGTCTTACCTGACTAGACCATATCCAGGAATTTTATGGTGTCCCCTGGTCCCTGGACTTTGTCAGCTGACAACCCATCCTCTGGATTGTAGGTGTCTTAGAACCTTTTGGGCAGCCTTTTGTGAAAGAGTCAAATCTGCGGAAGTTTGAAAATATTATCTATATAATGTTCCCAGTGAATGCTGGACATACCACCTGAAACAGCCAGGTCTCTGGCAATCAAGCCATGGCAGACAGTGGGACTGTGTAAATACCCTGGGGGATACCTAAAAGGTCTACTGTTGGCCCTCTCAGGTAAAGACAAACATGTCCCAGGACTTTGGATCTAAGGGTACATTAAAGAAAGTGTTTATTAAATCTAGGACAGCATGCCATGTCCCTAAACAAGTAGTTAGTCTTCTAATATCTGAATCACATTTGGGACAGCAGCATGTATAGCCGGAGTCCCCTTAGTTTTTGGAAATAAACCATAAGGTATGTCAGGTTTTTCCACTAGCCAGATAGAACTATGTATGGGTTCTGTGTGGGAAGCATGATCCTCACCCTCTCTAGTTTCGAACAGTAGCTGTTACCTTTCTGTGTCTTCCTGGGAGACAATATGATTTAATATATACTGTCTACCTTGGGCAGGGCAATACCATTGGCTCTTACATAATCCCCCCTCTGCGTATGGCTCTTACTACCCTAACCCAGAGATGGAATCTCTCTACGCTGTTTTAAGGGCAGCTCCCGGGACATTATCACTCCCCAAAATGTTTTTTGGGATTGGGGAGATAGAGACCCACTATAGGGTGGGTGGTGCATGTCCAATTTGTAATAGCAGACTACATTCACGGATACATTCTCTGCATCCATCTATGAGTGAGGGCCCAGAACATTTGTGAGGATCACCATGCATTAGAGCACATCCAGCCCCTGCAGCCACCAGAGCCATAACCCTTTGCTTTGAGGGAACCAACAACTCACTGTTTCTACAGGAGGCCTCTGGTGCCCCCGACTGGCCTACACTGGGGGAACCTTGACTCCCTCCCCACAGCAAGGGCCGTGGTGCTCTTGGCCTTTCTCCTTGGGTCTTCTTCTCCCGGAGGCTGTGCCAAGGGTGCGGGATTAACCCTTGGGGTGTTCTGCTGGTCCAGCTTTAGGGCTTTTTAAAGTCTACTTTAAAAGTTTATTGGGTTGTCTATTTTTTTGTACCTGTCTTTAGAAGATCTTGTCATATTTGACTCTTCCATACCCATTTTGTTGTTTATTTTGGTCTCTTTTCAGGTTCCCCTGTTTTGCAGCACTTGTCACCTTAGCTGTGCTGCTCAGTTTCTACTTGCCCTGTGTCAGCCAAGGCCTGGCCCATGTCACATGCAGGAGCCCCTGCCAGGGGAGCTACAATGGGAAGCAGCCTTTAGGAGCTTACAGCACATGCTGGCAGTGACAGTAGCATTATCAGGCCCCTGGAAAGCAGGGGCGCAGGTGGCCATCCTCACTGTCAATTCGTACAACAAAACCTGTGCCTCTTTGATTGTCTTCCAAGGTGCAGGATCCCCAGGCACCTCCCCCTCATGTGGCCAGGCTTCCCTACAGGCTAGGATGGACCCAGTCTACCGGGGAACAATCTCCAGGAATAGTGTGGGAGCCGTGTAGGCACTGTCTGATGGAGGGGTGTGCTGTGACACTGCTAGTTATTTCTGCCACAGCTCCAGACAGAACCACCCATCAGTGTTACTATCCCATAATCTTACCAGCCAAGTGGCTAAGGACATCTTTGGGTTCTACTGAAAGCGGCTAGCCAGATCAATTAACTCTATGACTCAGCTCTTACCACCCTTACCAAATCCGAGCCTGCTGGGTCACAGAGCAGTGAGGACACAGAAAGAAAGCAGAGGAACTGCGGGACCTTGCACTCCAAGTGCCCAGCCTCAGAGGCCTGGTCAGCTCTGCCACGTCCTCAGAAAATGGTGAGTTTTCACCAAGGATGGGCTGGAGCCAAATCAGAGAACGGAAGTACATTTGGACTGAAGGCTTTGCTCAGCTGTTTTTGCCACATAACTGAGAAGAAAATGCTATGTTCCCGCCCAAGAAAACAAAACGGACTTGTGATTGTTGGCATTGCACTGTCTTCCTTCTCACCCAGAGCTCAATCAGCAAAGTGTATGGCAATCCTGAGGCCTCTATAGATCAAGAGGTGGCGGGTTCTAGTAGTGCAGAGGGATGCCACGGGCAACTGGCTGTTCTCTGAGCCTCGGAGGCCCAGGAGCGTGGAGGCTGTGGCCAGCTGTGCCGACAAGCTCCCCACCACCCTCCGTCTTGTCTTTGATCATCATTCTTATGCTCACTATAGGATTTGGTGGAGAGGGGTTGGCTGCAGAGACATAGAAGGGTGGTTGGCAAACTCTAAATTCATACCACAGTTGATGGCATTTAGGGGAAAGATGGGAAAATCCAGTTCTCAAAATAAAAAATTATGTCTATAGAAAGAATGAGCACAGAACAGTGCCCACACTTTTTATAGTTTTTCTTTCACTGTTAGACCAGCACTCAACTCTCCACCCAAGCCGCAACTAGAATTTGCAACCATATTTGTTAATCTGGGCAATCCCCAATTTACAGGTGGGTTATCTTCCAAAAATCAGCTTATAAATGGGTTGTTTAGAACTCAAGAGCATTCTCTCACAGAAACAAGGCTGTAACTGGTTTTCGGGAAGCAAGTTTGGTTCACGAATGCTCACTTACGGCCACGATGAAGCTGAACTACGGTGTTAATGATTTTGTTATTAATTTTGATGTCACAGGTAAGGGGAAAGAGGGCCTGGATTTAGGGGAGGCAGAGGAAGCAAATAAGAAAATAGGAGTTTCCTTGTGACAGGCGTGGGTTAAGGTTCAGGTGCCACTGCAGAATGGGATGGCATCTGGATTACCATCCTCCTGCCCTTTTGGCACTACTCTCCCTTCTGAGGACCCCTTTCCTCTCACACTACCAAAGCCCTGGCTGAAGAACTCCCCCAGGCCTGCTAATACCTCAAAATATTTTTTACTCTTTAGCCAAAGCAAGCGTGAGATGCTGGTATTTCCCGGGATGGAATCCGATGGCACGACTTCAGTTAGGGCCCACCCTGCCCAGCTCCCAGCTCCCAAGGTATGTTTTTAAAAGAGGATACTTGTTAAAGCAACTGAACTATAACTGTGGGAATTTCAAATTTAGGAAGTGCAGAGAAAATGTCTTTGGACATCTCCAAATATGGGAAGCTGCCATATCTGCACTGATACTCTGTATCCACAGCCAGCCATCCCAACTGTTACGCTTCTCAGCTTCTTTGTCCTCTGCATTCTAACCCATAGCTGATTTAAAAGTTTCAAGGGCACACTGAAACTTTTGATGGGGGTGGGGGAGGGCAGCTGCCCACTTCCATCAGGGGCCCTCAACCTTGGCTGCCTATTAGAATCTCTTAGGCGGTTACAAATCCAGATGCTCATGCTATAGCTCAGACGGATTCAGTCTGAATCTACAGGGAGACATCGAACATTGGTGTGTTTTTAGGCTCCCAGGTGACTGTTAGGTGCAGCCAGATGGGAACTAGTGATTTACATGGACACACATTTGTAACTTAGGCACCTGCACCTCCCAGATTTGACCAATGAACTACCAAATTGTTGCTCAGTTTTCCCACCAGGCTCCTAAGTGTCTATGTCACAACCAGTGGCAATTTTAAGTGGTCCAAGGGTGAAAGCGTGGAGTATCGAGTCAGATCCACTCGTGAATCCCAAGCGCCCCCACCGCCCCCCAAAAGGGAAGCCATCCTGCTCTGCTCTGCCTTCCTCCCCCTGAGAGGCACCCAGGACTATAGGGACACGAGCAGCTCCATTCTGGGCTCTTCAGAGCTTGAGCAGATGCCCACAACCATGTGGCACAGGGCTCTCCACCTTCTCCACAAGTCCTAATGCCTTGATCTAGAAAACACTTCCAAGAGGTCTGCACCTCCCACTTCCATCAGTACACTACAGCCCAAGGGCAGAAGTGGCTCGGGCAAGGTCAGGCATTGTGGAGCTCAGACACATCTCTTCCCAGCCATACGTGATGCCCGCTGGGGTCTGTGCCCACTAGTCATTCAGATGTCAAGGTAGTGAGTGAAGAGGCTACGTTTCCAGGCAAACATGAAACCCTGGAAACATGCAACCCAACAGGTGAGGTGAGAACTGTCTACACAGGCGGCCTCCATCCAAGTGGCCTCATCTTCCACCTTGCACCTGGAGTGGACACTGTCCACTGAGGAGGGCTACAGTCCTCACCACCTGCCTGCCTGTCATGTGTGGTCACATTCAGAACTGGGCTTCTAAGTCTGAAAACCTGGCCCTTTGAAATGGAGGAATACTTCTTATTTAGAAATGTAAACACTTATTTCATATGCTGACATGTATTATTGTTAAAATATCACAAATTTTTCACAGTTGAGCTGCTAACCACAGACCCCAACACATCAAGTTCTCTGTGGTCCCTGCTAAGGGCTATTATTACCACAATGCTAGGGGGGACATTAAAGGAAAAACCAGTGTTCCCTCCCTCTTAAAGTAAGGAAACAGAAGCCCCAAAAGGGAAAGAACTTTACCCAAAGACTCCCTTTCCTCTCTCTCAAACTCAACTTTAAAATATGGAACTAAAGGCCCATAGAGAAGGGTCCTACCCAAACCCTCCTTTGGTGAGAGAGCCGAGGTCAGAACTCAGACCTCCTGACTCAGGCAAGTACACTCACTACACAGGCGGGCTTTCCACTGCAGCCCTGAGGATTCAACTAGGAACACAGGAGCCCTGTTTTATTTAGAAGGTAAAATATTAGCAGAGTTATACCAGGATGGCTTCAATAAAAAGTGATAGGGTAGAAAGAACACACAAAAATCGAAAATATAGTTTAAGTAATCTACATTTAAAATTATTTAAAATTGTGGACTTTTTATGTAATATGCACAAATATTTTGAACACCCCATATTTTAACTACCAAAATCACTTTTAAAAAAGATTTCATAAATTGTCAATGCCCCTCTCCACCCCTACCCCCCAATCTTATCACTCCCAGACCCCACAACCAACCAGCTTAGCTGTCAGGTTAAGGAACAGAGAAAACATTCAGTTAAGCAAAAAAAAAAAATATATATATATATACACACACACACACACACACACATATATACCCACCATTTAATTGTATACTTGAGGTTTGGCTGACTGACTGTGCTATCATCTAGGAAAATAGTGGAGCAGGAGCTGTATTTCCTTGCTATTTGTCCTGGAGGATGCTAGAAAACAATGTCAAAAAAAACAAAGGTAATTATTCAGGGATCAGAATTCTGTCAAGAACTATCCCCCCCTTAACTTGATATCAGACCACAGAGGAAAAATGTCTTAGCAAGAAAAAGTCGACACCACCACCATGAACAAGAACAGTGCAAAAACACTACTCATAAAATGAACTTCTTTGCCCTTCCACATGCAAAGTCACTACCACCACTCCCAGTCCCAAACCTCCTGCGTCAGGAGAACAGTAAACTCTTGCAATCAAGCATCAAAGAATGTGTTTCAGAGTCCATAAAAATCACCTGCCCAGGGCCTGTGTGAAACACGGAATATACTAACAAAAGCCCATAATTAAGGTGCGTCCTGATTTTATGCTGTAAGAGGAAGACAAGTGTCCACTGTACTCATTTTCTTTACTCTTGGGGTACAGCTGATTTGGAGGTCATAAAAAATGCAGACAACGTTAATTTAGAATCTCCTGGTTTATCTGCTTGAATTTCAGCAGGCAAAGTTATAAAGAAAAAGAAAAAGTATTCCTTTGTTAGGGACAAAATACATTTTTAAAGGGGAAGATTATCAGATACTTTTGAAATCACATCAGTGGATGCCTGTTAGGTGGTGTGCTTGTGTGGTCTTATGACTGGTTCTTTCACAACTGTACAAATTTTGAGTTCTCTGAAGAACTGTAGAAAAGAGAACTACTTCTATAAGGTACTGGTAAAGAAAACAGAATTTAAATTATACACTGATGACAACCAGTTGAATGTTAAGTAGATTTTTGGCAACTATTTGGGCAGTGTGATTAGTAGACATCAATCTGGATAATTCTTGATCAATAGCAAATTAGGAAAAAAAATCAAATCATGTAAACAAGCTTCCACTTGCCTGATGCTAAGTGTCATTTTTAGCAACCAAAAAAACTAATCCCTTAGGAATCATAAAATCGCATGCCTGACCTGCCCAATTCCAACAAAGCCCTTGGTACCCAAGGTTTATGAATATAGTAAGGAAGCCTTAAGGCTAGAGACCAAATGCCCAGTTCAATGCTTTAAAATTTACTTCCCATTTAATAAGGTTTCCTCTGTAACAAAATTATAAAAATCTCTGCATCAGCCCAAGAAATATATGAATAATGTTATAAACAGAGTCTCATCTCAAAACTATGTAATAAAGGATATTCGTTACTCTTTTGGGTATGCAGTTTCTGAAGTCACAGCCAGGGGGCACTGCACTACTGGAGCATTCCCACCCTCCCAGAGCACTGGTTTTACATGGATAGCATACAGGTCAGAAGGAAATAATCAACATCAGGAAATTCAAAAGCTACGCCTTGTTCTCGGGCTTCCCTTCTTAAGTTCACACTGTATGTGCCTGTAAGGAAAGGGCATGCAGAAAGCTTGTAAAGTCCAAGTTACAGCTCAAATGTCAATTTAACACAGCATTTTCTCATCTATCAAAGTAATCACAACATTCTCATTAAAACAATCCAAAGGCATTAGAAACAATCCTCTTCCTCTTTCTAAGCTCTTGTAGCAATCACATTTAAGTCACAAAAACTCAGACTGTAATAACAGCTATTAATGTGGGTGGCAAACTAAAAATTCTTATGAAATTTTCCTTACAGATACAAAATCGACTACAAACAAAAATCTCAACAAATACTGTTTAAAACAAAAATCCAGTAATTAATTGAATTTTTTTCCAGTTCTAATGAATTTTTAGAGATAGGGGATAACTTTAATAATCCTAACAATGAAGGAAAAGGACAATCAATATATCACTTCTATTTCTTGTGGGGTTTTAATGAGTTCCCCTGACACAAATTCCTTCCAGATTAAAATGTGATGGGACTTGCAAAGAACAAATGGTTCTAAAGAAAATACAAGCCATAAAGTCAAGGAGAGGAGATGTACCTGGGTGAGAATACAGACCACATGTCCTCATAATCTAAGAAATTGCCTTTGTGAGCTGAGGAACAGGAACACCGGTCTGTGTGCACAGTACCTAAGGGTCAGAGGGTTAACTCAAAACCAGCTGCACTGTAGGACGGTCCTGGCCTGGGAACTGCCCCAGCTGTGACTCTGCACATCCCAGAACCAAGGGCTGATGTGCCAAAGCCTTTCATTTTCCAGGGGGCCACCAACTCAGCTTTCAAACTATTTAACAATTTCCAAACTGAATAAAAATTCTAAGTATTCACTCATGAAGATTTTAGTTTCAGGGTGTCTCATCACTCTAAATACCATTTGGTCATTAAGTCATTTGTTGACTGTCAGGACTATAAGATTTGTGGAATGTAAACTTCTCTTGAACTGAAACCCCATGTCACTAAAAAGATGAAATAACTGGAATCTTTCCACAAGAAAAGCTCTTGGGCCCAGGGCTGTTTCTCTGTTTTGGTTTTTGTTTTGAACTGTTCCTCTCAGGGTATGACACCTTCTGCCCTGCAGCACCATCCAACAACTGATGTCCTGTGATGCGGACAGCTTCAAACCGCCGCAAGGCCTCTGAAAGCACCAAAGCAGCACTATGTATGTTCACAGAAATGTATATTCTAATTAGTTACTTTTAATAAACACCTATGTGCTGGAGAAGTCTGAGTGTTAGTCAAAATATTAATTTAGTTGCTTCGTGATTCTGAAAAATCTGTATGCTTGTGCGTGTGCGTGTGTGTGTGTGTGTGTGTGTGTGTGCGTGTGAGAGAGAGAGAGAGAGAGAGAGAGAGAGAGAGAGAAAGGGGAGGGACGGGAGACACAGTAGGACGCAGTGGCTGAGAAGACAGATGCTGGAGCCACACTCTCGAGAGTGAATCTGACTCGGCCAACACCAGCCGTGGGATCTGGGCAAGTTACTTAGCCTCCCTCTCTGCCCCTCAGTTTCCTTATCTGTAAAATAGAGATGAAAATAACAGACCCTGCCTCACGGGGTCATTGTGAGGAATCTGGGAGTTAATATTTTAAGTGCTCTGAGCAGCGCTGGCACACAGGAAGCACCACACATCAGTACTAATCAAGTAAAAAAGGCAGCAAACATGTCGAAAAGTGACCGGAATGCTCTTTATGCCTAATGGCTGTAACATTTGAGAAGAACACAAGAGAAAATGTCTAAGACAGTGTTTCACTTGACACAGATGGGCTGAACACTACAGATAGCTTGGAAAGACCGTCCCAAGAATACCAAGTGTCATGGTGAGAGCAGACACTACAGAGCCAACCACGAACTCTGCCTACAAGGGGAGCAGAGAACAGTATGATGACTGAGAAGCCCAATTATGGATTATTTCTAAAGAAATAAAATGTGTATCTTTGAAATATGTGTTTTTTACAAACTAAGTGATGAATATGTAGCATAATGGAATTTTAGAGCTAGGTGGAAACAAGACCATTTAGACCGCCTATTCACACAATGCCTATGGTACAAAACCATCTGTGGTTTACACCAAGGTCCACTAACACACAAAAACTGCTGGACTATATATTTAAGAAGATTTTTAAAGAGTTAACATGTGTCCCAAATAATGAGATTATCCCCTTAGATAACTCCAATAATGATGTCTATCAGATAGAAAGACACACAGATACACACATACGGGAGCACGCACACACCATCAAGGAGCAGGATAAAGAGAAGGAGGGGGTGGGGATAAGACCTCCACAATGACCCCAAATCCCTCTCCCAACTATTTCAACACCCCCTACCCCACTCCGCACCTTCTCAAGTCCACCCGTGGCCTCGAGAGGGAGTGCACGTCACAGAGAAACCAGAGGCCATCGGGCAGTGCCCACTCACCTTGCTTCTTCCTCCCTGGCAAACGAATGGCATCTGTCATACCTGCCCGTCACCGCGAGTGGAGGCCTTAACCTTCTCCAGACCAGGGCTGCCCAGTCCCTCCACTGCAAACTTCCTTTCTAAATTGGCTCCCATGCCAAACTCCCCTCCCCATTCACAAAGAACTCCAAGTCTGCACACCAATGAGTACTTTTCAGTCCTCACATTAATTTGATATTTGACCCGAAACTCTTTTCTCTCTGGGGTTTTCTCCTAGTGTCCCCCTATCTTTCTGGCCACTCCGTCTCAGTCCCTTTTGTGGGCTCTGCTTCCCTGAACTTCCTTAGATGTGATGGTCTTTTCTTCTTTCTCTGCACTCTCTCAGGGGATTCTTATCCACTCCAATTACCTCAACTTCCTTCTGCTCTCTGACAAGGCCCAAATCGCTCCTCTCTGGCCCCAACCTCTCTTCTGAGCTCACCACCACATGGTCTCTCTACCTGAATGTTCCTCATGGGCACTTCAAATGCCAAACTAATCTGTTCCTCCAATCAACTGCAATGGCTTAAAACCAGAAATCTGCAAAACATTCTTGAATCTTCTGTCCCCTTTCCTTTAGTCTCCTTGCATCAGGTGCTCCTGAATCTATGCCCAAGTACATTTCAACACCATCCTTTCCTCTACATCCCTCCAGCCACTATGTGGTATATGAACGGCCACCATGAATTCTCATCTGTATCACTGCAGTAATCACCCTGCCTCCAGGCTCATTCCTCTCCAAAACATTCTTCCTCTGACGCTACTGTTGTCCTTCCACAAAGCAAATCAGACCATGTCGCCTCCCTGCCTACATGATTCAGAGGTTCTCCCCTGGGGAGAAGAGACATTCATCATCTCTCCATCCCTCCAGGTTCACTGCTCCCTTCCTCCTTCCATGTACCCTACACTTAGACATAATTCAAAGATGACAAGAACCACCACCACTTTTATTTACTGGCCACCAGACGAGCCTGCAGTGTTCTGGGTTACTTTACGCTTATTCATTTACAGCTCACAAACACCCTGCAAAGCAGGTAGAGTCCCCATTTTACAGATAAGTCAACGGAAGTCAGAGAAATAAAGCAACATTTCCAAATCTAAGACACCAGAGCTTGACACCATGTTCATCTGACTCCCAAGTGCCTTCCTACCTGGAGTTCTTCCCTTGTGCCGTGCTCTCCCAAACCTTGTCGTACAACACCCCAAAGACCTTTCTTTCCCTGACTCCGCTGACCCTTTCGCACTGCTGACTGTCCTCCCTTGGGATGCCTTCTGCCACCAGACCCAGGTGGGTCGGGCGCCCATCTCACATGTTCTACGCCTGTGTTCACCCACCACAGCACCCATTACTCTCCACTGTCATTTTCCACTCACCTGTCTATGTCCCCTCTAGAGTCTAGACTGCAGGTATCTTGGAGGTATAGATCGGATCATCTTTTTGAATCAGCAAATTATGAGCAGCTCCATCCCTGGGACTAGAGTGCTCACACCACTTCCACCAGCCATGGGAAGTCTGCCTCCCTGATGGCAGCCGCTGTGGCACAGCAGGAAGGAGTGTGCCATGTGGTGATGGCTGGCAAACGGGAGTCATGGCAGGGGCCTGTGCCAGCAGGCAGTGAAATGCTGACATGCTCAGGACACCCTGAAATGGGGCAGGGCTGGCAGAACAAAGGAGCCAAGCTCACAGGGATGAGACGCTCTAGACAGGTGGGGCAAGAGTGCAGTGGGGGCAGAAGGCCTAGTGCTCAGGCGCAGCTCTGCCGCTGACCAGCTGAGTAAACTCGGCCTAGTAACTTATGGAGGACAACTGTACATCCCGGCTTGCTGAGCACAGTCCTAGCTTGCCCCTGCTGTCCTGGAGTAACCAATAATAGCAACCCCTTTCACAAGCACAAGTGTCCAGTTTGGGCAATAAATTATAATTTATAAGCCTATCACCTTAGGCTTAACCTCCCCAAGCTTCAATGATTTTATCTGTAAAATACAGATAGTAGAACCCACCCCTCATTGTGGGGCTACGAGGACTCCATGGAATAACACCTGTAAAGTGCTTAGCACATAAATATGCTCAATAAATAGCAAGTCACTAACACTGAGAGTCTCTGTGCTTTAACTTCTCATTTGCAATGATTGGACAAAATTGTCCTACTTCTTCTTAAGGTTTGTTAGGACCAGGTAAAAATAAGGCATTAAAAAATAGGAGGTAATATTATTAGAGAAAAAGAAAAGTTTGTTAAAAACAAAAAAGTGACATAAATAAAATCTCTAAAATGAGAGTCCCATAATTTTTTAATTCTTAATTCTAAGGAGGGTTAAATTAACTATGACCTTAACAGAGAAGGCAGGATTCTGTGTGCAGCCTCCTCAGGGCAGAGAAATGAAATTTGCACTAGCATTCCTTTACCAAGAATTAACTAAAGGCCTGCCGTGTACAGAACTTGCGCAGGACAGAGCACAAGGGCAGTGGAGAAAGGCTGGCCTGCCCACTCAAAACCTGCCCCTGCCAAACACTCCTGCGCACAGTCAGTCTCCACGGGACCATGAAGAATACTCATTTTACAAAAGTATCTTCTCCTGATTCACACAGCTAATACAGGGTGGAACTGGATTCAAGAACATTCTGTGCAACTCCGAAGCCTGTGCAAACCCAGAGCACTTACGAGCGAGGGCAGGCATGCTCACAGTCAGGAGAGCACACACATGCAGACGTCAACAAAACAAAGGAAAAAACCCTCCTCTCTGACCTCAAGGTGCTCACAAACTAATATTACACAGAAAGAAAAAGAAAGAATGAGCAGCTTTAGCAGGATCAATGTCTTACAGCAAGGAAAGACTAAAAGGTAGGAGAAGCAAACAGCCGTGGAATTAAGAAGAGAGGTGGACAAATCATTCTCCGTGAAAGCAGAAAAATAAACCAACTTTAGATCTCGAGAACAAAAACTGGGAAAATGCTAATTTCAAGGTAGAATTCTGCTCTATTCTGAGTCACACATGCCATCACCATGAAATAATGACACTCATAATTTACTTCAACCCCAGGTCAAATCTTGGCTTCATTGTGGTTCCCTGCATTGACTCTCTAGTGAGAAGTACTTTGTTTACAGTTCTGGCTCTGAGGCAAAGTCCAGACAAACAACCCTCAGGACTGGCACCCCATGAGGAGAGAGGCTGTGGGCAGGGACGCCCCTCCTGCACGGCGGCTAGCACGGGGTT
Organism: Daubentonia madagascariensis; assembly: GCA_023783475.1. Taxonomy (NCBI): domain Eukaryota; kingdom Metazoa; phylum Chordata; class Mammalia; order Primates; family Daubentoniidae; genus Daubentonia; species Daubentonia madagascariensis. The sequence goes on from JAKFHU010002239.1 coordinate 1,421,915, forward strand.
TATTACTGCCTGAGTTCTTTCTGCAGCTATAAAAGAAACGAAGGCTCATTTTCCAAAATAACATTTTTCTACGACTACTTCAGTTTTTGAATGCAAAGGTCATATATATTCTAGGCTGTGGATTGCAGGGTAGGGTGGGATAAGAAATAAGTTTATTCTAGAATGCTGAGGGTAAGGTTGGATGGATGTTCACTCAAGTAGAGGTCTTAAAATTTTTAATTTACTCCACAGAAAGACTCAAAAATAGGTTAGACTTGCCCTGGAATGTAAGAAATTCAAATCTCTTTCCCACTTTGTTAGAGCTCACTCTTCCATATAATTAGTAAACTGTCCAGAAATTCAAATACCCTCAGTATTTGCACAATGCAAATGTTTAAGGACCTCCACACGTCCGTTCCCACTGCCATTCGTAAGTGTCCAGCGAGACAGGCAAGGCAAGTGGCATCCTTCCCCTGCAAAGGTGACTTGATTAAAGCACTTTACCAGGTGACACTGTAATTTGGTATTGCAGAGCACAGAAGTATCCACAGAATCAGAATTCAGGCCACCTGCCTCCTGACACAGTGTCCTTGCTACACCAGGTTGTTCTTAAGTAACATACCCTCACATTTTTCTATTAGTCAGTATTTTACTGGTTCCAACAAGTCATTTCTTCTCTTGGGAAAAGCTTAAAAAGTTAAAAACCAAAGGAAGTAAAGAAAAAATAAGAGTGTGCTTTGAAGAAATAAGTATCTTATTGCTAATCAGAGTTAAAAATTGAGTTTATAGGACCATAAACAAATACAATATTAAAAGCCTAAGACCAGCTACTTTGAAGAACAGTTTGGCAAGTCCTGAAAACATTAAATATAGACTATTATATGACCCAGTAATTCTACTCCTAGGTGTATGCCCAAGAGAAATGCAAACATGTGTCCACACAAAAACTTGTCCATTAACGGTCATAGCAGCATTATTCATAATAGCCAAAAGGTGGAACAACCCAAATGTCCATCAAGTAACAAATAGATAAGCAAAATGTGGTATGTCCGTAAGTGTAATATTATCTGGCCATAAAAGGGAATGAGGTTCTGACACATGCTACAACATGGATGAACCTTAAAAACATTATGTTAAGTGAAAGAAACCTGTCAGAAAAGGCCACTTCTTATATGATTCTATTTACATGCAATGTCCAGAATAGAGGACTCCATAGAGACAGAAAGTAGACTAGTAGTAGCCAGGGGTTGGAGGAGGGGAGGGAATAGGGAACAACTGTCAACGGGCATGAGGTTTCTTTTTGAGGTGATAAATATGTTCTAAAATTGACTGTGATAATGGCTGCACAACTCTGTAGATATAGATATAGTAAAAACCACTGAATTATAGAACCTGAGAATATAGAACCAGCCCGAGAAGACTGCCACGACCCAAATCTAGGACAATGTGAGTATCAAAATATTTCAGGATAGGAATGAACTATATGTCACTGAGAAAACAGTAATCAACAAGCCCATACTAAAGATGGATGGATGGATAGACAGACAGACGGGAAGGGAAGGTTCTCCCTTAAAGCAGAATGCCAACAGACAGATGTAGAGAAAGCGGTAGGGCTGCAAAATTACCATTTTGTAACCAAAATAATAAAGACTGGTTCAGGCAAGCACGATCAATAGATGCTAACTCTGGGGGTGGGGATAAAGAGCAGGATACTTACACGGTCTTAAAGTGTCTGCTCATAGACTGCTTATTACTTGCAAAGGGAAAACCAGTAAACATACAGTGGAGAATCCAGACAGCATCTTGCCTGGTGATCAAGTCAACATCACCAATGAGGGTCAGAAGGATGCTGTGCACCTCCAGATCTCACGCCCTGAAAAAGGGGCAGGGGAGCTTTCCCTTTCTATGTCATACCCTGGCTGTAAATGCTGAACTGAATCCTTCAGACAAATCCAAAACGAGAAATGTTCTGTTAAAAAAACAACTGGCCCTGTATTCTTCAACAATGTCAATGTCATGAAAGACGGAGAAAGGCTGAGGATCTCCTCCAGGTTAGAGGACATCGAGGGGCACCAACCAAATGCCATGTGTCATCCTGAACTGAAACTGGCACCAGAAAAACATGCTGTAGAGGATATTATGGGGCCACCCAACACAACTGGGATGTGAACAGTTAATTCAAATGAATTGTATCAACGTTAAATTCTTGATTTTGCTAACAATATTGTGGTTACATAGAGAAGAGCTTGGTCTTAGGAAACATACAGTGGAGCATCAGGGGGCAAAGGCAGGATGGAGACAACCTGCTCCCAAACAACTCAGAAAAAATAATACCAGATAATGACTGAGGCTGAGTAAAAGTGACAGAACACTGGCTTAAAATTGGTGAATCTGGGTAAAGGGTATGTGAGAGTTTTCTGTATTATTATTACAACTGTCTTGTAAATTCGAAATTTTTCAAAATAAAAGCTAAAAACATCTATACATGAAAAGTCAAAGAACAGACAACACAGATTCTGGGGTAGGAGCATATCCTCTTCAAGGCTAAGGGAAACCGACTCTGCTTCTTAAAGGGTTTTTCTGACAAAGTCCCTGCTGCAAATAGAAAATTCGCTCCTTCTCAGACTTCACTTTTACCCTCTGCTCTCTCTACTCCAGAAGCCCCTAAGCAAGGTGAGCGAGCTGACAACTGAGGAGCTTAAGAGAGCCACAAAGTGAAAACGTAGAAGGCACTGTGAAGAGGCCCTGGGGGCCTTTCCAGCTGTCGTAAGGAGCAGCCATGCTTCCCTCTGCCCTCGGAAGTCAGGGGCCGAGGTAACATGAGAACAGCTCCTTCCCCACACTCCGCGGGGTCTGAGCCATGTGAGAACCAAGCAGCTTACTCAGGGATGAGGTCCTAACACCATGTACAAGAGACTGGGGCTTCAAACACAGCAACTCCCGGGAGCTTTCAGGATAAACCACAACATCAGCTCAGTGACCCCTTCACTTGTGTGTCTTAACAAGGACAGTGCAGTTTTCAAAATGACCTTCTACAAAGGCACCAGGGAAGCAATGCCACCTGTCAGCTACCCTGTGTTGGTACAGACCATTACACTGCACACGTGCTCCTTCCCTTGTGCCTCCTACCAAGGTGGAGCGAGACAGAAGAAGAGTAAGCGACGGAGGAGAGCACAGGGCAGGAAGAGACAAACACTTCCACAGACACGGACAGCTCGCTCAAGGACTGCCACCCACACAACCTCCCAGCTGTGCCAGCATTTTCATGTGTACACCATTATCATTCCTAGACATTCTGCAACAAGAAAAGGAGGACGAGGAGGGGGTAGGGGAGGTGGAGGAAGAGGAGGAAATAAGAAGAGAGAAAATAAAACATCCCTTTCTACATCCTTGCTCTAGCAGAATGAGTGGTCTGAGAACCAGAGTATCTAAGGTTCCTTCAGTGACATTCTATTATTGTTGCCACTTGTCTATAAGTTTGAAATTACTTCAACCTAAGAGGTAGATTTGTTTAATTGTATTGGATTTTTTAAAAATTTCACTGCAATTAAAATCTGAGTCTTTTTCACATCCTCCAAGTATACATTACTGATGCTAACATAGCAGCTGCTCAATAAATTTTCATTCTATTAAGAGCAAATCTGCCAGAGGCAAAAGCAAGGTTTAAAATTGTTTAAGTGTCAGTGCCTGGACCTAGTTCACTTCAGTCCTTGACTTTTGTGGCTTACAGATGGAGATTATAACCAGAAAAGCTGCCATTTTATGAGGAATCCTATTTCTATCTCACTCAAAATTAAAAGGCAGAAATCAATTTGAAATTGAACTATTTAAGAGGAGCAAAAACTATTTAAATCAGTATTCCCAAAAGGAATTGAACAAAATATACTACTCCCAGGGAATTCTGGTCTTAACAATTATGAAAAAACTGTATCATCCTCAAAATACTAGAAAGACTTTCATCAGTTTTGATACTGAGCTTGGAAAAGTAAATAGAATTTACTTAAACTCCAATGGGCAATAATAACATATTTACACAGTGCAGTGCTATAATTAGATAGCAAAGCACGTTCCCTTCATTACCTCATTTGAGTCAAGTAGGCCTGGAATTATGGCCCATTCCTAGAAGATAAGAAAATTGAGACTTCAAGATTTTTCCAAGATCAACTAATTAGCAGGTGGTAGAAACAGGGCTTGAACAAAGTCAAGCTAACAATGTGACTCTTGCTTAACTGATAAATAACACTCTGTAGTTGATTTACCTCCTCACAAAGTTTCCAGAACTACCATCTGTCTCAATGTTGGGAAGCTGGCCATTCAACTTCTGAGTCATTCTTTTTTACATCTTTTTTTTTTTTTAAATCAATTCACTTTAGGTATGCTGTCACCAGGTGGCAGGAGGATGTCATAGAAAAATTAGGCTAAGGTAAAAGGCATGAGTTTTCTCTAAGTTTCAAAAGTGATTCTGGACTCCAGCTACCTATAATGTTACCCACAATCTATAATCAGAGATTTTTCACATTTTAATTAAAAGATTCATTAAAATAGCTAACCTTTAAAAAAAGCAAAGCCAAAACTTCAGCAAATTTTAAATAAAGTACAAACTTTAAATAAAGCCCTTTATACAAGCCTTTGAAAAATACCTGTGTATCTTTCTTTCATATGTATTAAATTTTCCTATAACTGTTAATTCTAATTACATCTAAAACATAGGTGCTGATTAGAATATTAATCTTTACAATTCACCCTGATTTTACTTGCTGTCAAAACTCCCAGAGTGGTTTATTCTCAAGTGGTTTGAAGTTTTAAAACCTGTAATAATTCTTTGAGCAGCAGCCTCCTTTCACTTAATCCTTTAAGTCTCTCTTGGCTGTCTGACCAGTTAAAGGCCCATATCTTTTTCCAGCCTGGCGTTCCATTCTCTACTGCCCCTTTCCCTGGGTCAAAGTTTACTCTTTTCACTTGCTAATATGTGTTGTTTGCTGGGAGCCAGGATACTTTCCCCTCAGTTAGCATCTTCCTAGGAGTAGAGTTGGACCACCCCCACCCACTTCCCTTAGATGGCTTATCTACATCCACTGCTATCATTTTTCTTAAATAATAGCCTTTTTGTAGATTACCTTAGCAACGCGTACAAAGTAGGTTCTTCAGAAACTTGAAGGAAAATTACAGAAACAACACCCCTCACAATAAAGCAAATAAAAAACCAAAAGGTCTTATAAACAAGGGCAAAGAATAACTGCCATTCCGGAGTTCAACAACAAATTAAATTATAAATTTTACAGCTGAGATCCATATTCAGAAATGAGTCCTACAGACTGTCCTATAAAAATTTAACACTAATGTTATCTCTAACTTCAGCTAAGCAAGCTAGGCAACCTCTGCTGCACAGAAACTGGTGGCACCACCTGAGGAGCACACAGAATGGAAGCTAAGAAGGGCCCTAGGATCTAGACCATCTGGTTCAACCCTGGCTCCACTGTTTACTTGGCTACCATCTTTGTGCCTCAGTTTCCTCCTCTATAAAATGGGAATGCTAAATTGTACCTACCCAGCACAGCTATCGTGCTAACTACATAAGCAAGTCCATTATGCCAATTAGAACAGAGCCTGGCACACACTTCAAAGCACTTAACAGATGATACTAATTATTATTATTATTCCTTGTCCTTCCTCCACTATTCTAACTTATTACACTTATGTCTCAAAACTGGAAAAACATGGTGGATTTATTAGCCTAAATGAATGTGCAGGTAATTTCACTCAAATTAGATTTCAGCTGGTTGGACTGGTACACTCCAACAGCTTTTCCCAGTGTGAGCAAGACTGATGCGCTCATTTGTAGCTAGGTCTGTTCACGGTTTGGAGGGGCATGCTGTTTGTTACAGGGTCATCTGTTCCATGAGACACTTAGCACGGAGATTGCTTTTACATAGGAACAGGTGCATCTGAGTGGATCTCAAAAACTGTGTATTTCATTCTTTGGGCCAGAAGATGAAGTTTTACAGAGGTTTGAAGGCTGAGCTGGGTTACTAGAATGCACGGCCTGCCATCCTAATCCATGTGCTGGGTCCCACAGATACGTACTCAGGGTGTGGCAGGTGCCAGAACAGGACTGTGCAGGACATAAAATGTGATGTTAAGTGAGAGCTTGTAAAAACAGATGTGCAGGGGGGCACTGTGAGAGCACACCTCTGTCTCAGCCACGATCAGAACACAGCGGCATGGACAATCCAATTTCTGTGCCCCTCTTTCTTTAACACACCTTCAACGGAGCTGCAAGAAACAGGACGGATAGCTTGGCTGCAGTTTCAGCTCATCTCTTTCCCTTGCAAGCTCCCTGGCAGATGCGCTAATGAGAGGGAAAGTGTTCAAGTGCTCCCAGAAGGCAAAGAAATGGAAGCAAGGATTTAGAGAATTAGTTCCAATCACTCAAATTTCTATATCCAGGTATATATTGCTCTTAAAAAAAAAAAAAGCACAGCAATTTTCATTATATTTTCCTCATGACATATACTGTAATTTCACAGATGTTTTACACAGATGCTTCAAAATTTAAGGGGCCAGGGGAGAAGTCACAGATTGTTTTAAGAATCTGATAAAAGCTATAAACCCTCTGATCCCTAGAAAACTGTATATGCACGTATATACTGACATTGACTACAAAGGAATCACCAGTCTCCTCAGGGCCAAGCATGGTGCCCCTTGAGTGTGTGGGCTCCGCTTACGAATTTCTTTCCAACTGCATTTTATCCAGATTTTCAAAGGGCAAGGAATACAGTATTATGGCTTTACGTCTCTTTAATATACAGCTTTAGGGCCAAGTACTTCAAGATCAGCAAATATTTATATGCAGATGGTCTAAAAATCCTGAGAAAGACCTTTGTTCGGTCAAATACATTCTTGTTTTCAGTATGAGGATTTATAGCATACTTATTTTGATAATTTACCTACTTCATCATTCCATACCTCTTGGAGATAGTTTTCTTTCCTAAAGAAAGGGGCATGTATTTAGAAAGAGAAGGAGGGGTGGCTATAACTTGCCTGGTGGCAGGGCTCTCCATGGGACATGGGGTGGGGGCTGGAGCCAGCCAGCTGCACCTGCTGCTCCAGGAAGAAGGATAAAGTATCTCAATGGGGCACCTCACACCTGGCCACCAGGGGAGGGAGATACTGCTCAGAATGGCCAACTGACTAGACCCAAATTTTTAAAACTCTTTTTAAAATTAAGGTGTTATCAAGAGGGAGGGAGCTGTGGGGGGAAAAAAACGTAAAAAAATAAAAAATAAAAAATAAATAAAGTGTTATCAAGTTGGTCCTCTTTCTTGGAGCAAAAAAGAACATGCAGACTCTACTGGACCCACAAACAACAGCGGGGGAGAAGAGAGAGAGTGTGGAGGCGGCCGGCCTCACGGAAACCAATTACGCGCTTATTCGAATGGAACTAAGCTATAAGAGAAAAAGTAACTGGGGTGAGGGGAGAGGAAGGGAAGAATTAGAAATCAAAAAGAAGTGGTTTTCATCGGGACCTGCTGTGTGGTGTTTGTTGTGGTACTGTTCCCACTTCGTCCCACCAACAACAGCAGTCTAGGACTTCTGGAAAAACACTCGGGGCAGTGGATAAATACCGAGAGATGCTTGTCCAATTATAAACCAAACTAAGTGGAAGCACACAGCAACATTCTTCATGTTCTTCCAAGTATCAACAAAATACATGAACCATTTTCATCCATCACAGATACAGTTATTTCAGCTCTTTACACTGTACAGTCATTATGAACAACACAGGGAGACAGCTTCACTTACATGGTTAATGAAGAGACTCTTGCGTTTTTCTCTCACTGTGAAAACAAAAGATGCAACAGAAATGTTACACGCCTGCATGCCGACCCCTCGCAGGTTGCTGAGGACTGGGCCTCTGTGTCATGGTCCCATCCTTCCACCAACCAATGCACCCAGTTGTTCATTTACCAAATATAAGGATATGGGACCTGCACAAATGTATATATGACCTTGGCTAACAGCGGGAAATATACATCCACTTCAACAACAGCACCCTAACAAAATAACTGCAGCTGAAATCAATTAAGGGTAACAGATTTCCATTAACTGAATAAAAGATTAATTAGTAAATCTCATAAAACTTGCATGCATCCATTAGTTTAATATGATTAACAAATAATAGGACTATTTATTTCTAACCCAACCAGACCCATAAATGTCCACAGTATACGGGGGAAATATAAATAACAACAACATAACAGCATTAAGACACAGGAAGATGTTGTGCGTCAGAAGTGTTATTTATCACAGAAACCAATTACTCTTCATGCTGGGTGCTGGATGTTATGGCTTTTGTCTAGGAGGCCCCTGGAACACCTTATGGCACCCCCCACCCAGGGAGGCTGACAGAGCTCACCATGATCAGTACTGCGCTAACAAGGTTACTTCTCACACTGCTGTCTGCACATGGGGCCTGCGCTGAGCAGTCCGGCCCCCAGGACCCCCAGAGCTCAGTGTTCCTCAGGACAGGGGCTCTCAGCCCCAGAGAGGTAGAAGGCTGTTGGGGAACCTGAGGATCCTGTAATGACCTAGTACCGCTGAATTCTGCATTTCCTTTCCTGAAGACTCACTTTTGTGGGTGTGACACATTTAATGAGTAGTTTCTGTAGAGGACATAAAGAATAGGTTTCCTTCAAGGAGATGACATCGTAGGTAGGTCACGGGGTATCAGTAATGCTACCTTGGGCACCCTAAAAGATAGTATACAAATCTAGCTTATCATCTGAGGAGGGTTTTTTCCCTGCAGTCCACGCCACCAAAACAGATTCACTACAGTTTTCAAAAGCCCTCCAGCTGATCTATCGGAGGGGCTTAAGAATTGTTTTCCTATCATTCATATGCTGTTCTTTGATTCACAAGGAAACACTTCTCTTTTCCATAGAAGTCCTATCCTCTCTGGAATGACAGCTGTCTGATACAAAAGCAAGCATTAGTCTGAGGATACTGCTGGGTGCATTGAGAGAGGCTGACGGATAGGTGCCTACACCAAGCCATCAGATGGACCCATGTACAGGTGCTACTGGCCTGCTTCTGTCACAGGACAGAAGGCAAATGCCACATGCAGAGTGCCAGGTACCTTAGCCACGCCTGAGGCCAGACCAGCACACACAGAGCACGAGTGTACAGGCAGCAGTGATGGGCTGGGTCTGCCATGCACAGTGTGGAGCGGGTGACTACTCTGACCTGACCCCACACAAGTGTCCACACATGAACCGTAACAAAAGAAAAATGAGGGTCTAGCCAGAGGCACTGGCTTTTAACTTACTGGCATATATTGTTTATGTGTGTGCATGTGCATGTGCAAGTGCATGTGTGTGAATGCATATTTGTGTGTGCAGATATCTATGTTTTGCTTAAATTAATCCAATACTAAACTATTACGCAAACGACCAAGGATCAGTGTATAATAACATTTCTATGGTGACTTCCCATTGGCTGAAGGGATCTGGAAACACTTTCTACATGGGCCACATACCTGACAGGGTGTCCACTAAACTCTGTGGATAACACTTAGCTCTTCCAAGAGCATCTCAGTGATATGTTTGTGCAACACGGACTTTGGGTCTCCCAATGATGGGAACCACCTCCCATAAGAAAGTCACACTAACAGCTTACAGCAGCCCCTACCACCAGCAGATAAAAGACATCCATGCCCCAAGAAATATTAGAGCTTCTTATATGGGAACTATTGACAAAATTCAGAATTATTCAAACATAGAAGAGAAGGCTGAAATATATAACCTACAATAGTTTAGACTGAAAGGTTTACCAAGAGAGCTTTAAAACAACAAAAACAAACCCACAGTAGACAAATGGGAACACTGTAAAAATGTACGCTATTCTTACACATCGCCTACAAGGCTCAATCTCAGGGAGGAATCAGGCCATTTCCATGAACTCCAACTGGTTGCAATTAGAATGGCAAAAAACAAAAGTTTACTACTAAGACTATGACAAAACACCTAAGGATAAGTTGTCCAAAAATATTACAGAATCTCTTAGGCATTCACTACTTTTACACAAACGAACACCTACATACTATTCTATTTCCTTCAGAGCAATTGGACCTTCTGAAACTTAGGGCTCCCAGGTCCTGAATCAGATGCCACTTCCCTGTACTGTTTTGTAATAGCCCTCCGAAGAGGGCTTTTGCAGGATGCAGTCTGCACAGTGTCTGAGAGGCTTTTCCACACATGCCTGCCTATGACTGATTTCCCTTTCGAGTGTCTTCTGAGCCCCCAAAACAACCACCTGTCCCTACATAGGAAGAATTCCTAATAGCCATGTTTGGACTAGGTGACCCATTTCCCTGACCACACTGTCTGGATCAGGATGGATGGACTAATTCTCTCTCCTGGGAATCTGGAGTTGGAACATACTCAAGGTGCTAGCTCATCATTGCTAGTGCCTTAAGTGAAGGTATGGAAACTCAGGCATGGGGTGGGATGGGGCACATCTCCTGCTGTGCAGGAAAGAGTTAACACAGCAGGTCTGACTGCCATCCTTGCAAGGCAGGCCCTAGGCTGGTATGTGGGAACTTGGATTTGGGAGGGTCCCCACCACTCCCTAGCTGATAAGAGTGGTTCACTGTCCCTAAACTGACTGCACAAATAATACGGCCTAATGCCAAACACCTGCTTTCCTTCTGGGAGTCTGGAATTTGGGTACCTACCAGGCAGAGGCTTCCTACATGAGCAACCCTCAATAAAAACCTTGGGTGCTGGGTCTCTACCGATGACCTTCCCTGGCTGACAACATTTCACAGATGTTTTCATGAAACATCCATGACTGGGGAGTAGAGAGTGGCCTGTACGACCATGGAGGCTGCCCCTGGTTTCCTTGGGAACTTGCCCCTTGCACCTTTGCCTTGTTCTGATTTTGCTTCCTGTCCTTTCATTGTACTAAGTTGAAGCCATGAATATGACTATATTTTGAGTCCTCTGATTCCCCCTAGTGAATCACTAAACCTGGGAGTGGTCCTGAAGTCCCGCACACAGCTGCCACACAGAGAAACACTGGGGAGAGGTAACAGGGAGATGGCAGGTGTTGCCTTCGTTCCTAAGGGCCTTTAGTGCCCAGTTCCACTTACTCATGAGGTTTCTGAGATACCCTGGTGCCCATAAAATTAATTATGCCTTTTCCCCTAAGCTAGTTGGAGCAGGACTAAGACATCACTGTGGGGAGAATATTAAAATAAGTGGAATCTCTTACAGTGGTGTATCACCAAAAAAGACTAACAAAATAACCCAAATCTATATCTGCCTTTAAAATAAATTTGAAATCACTGAGACTGATTAATCAGCTCTGAAATTCAAAACGCTTTAGCTATTTCATTTTATGTAATGGTATAAGCAATATGCCAACTCATTCCCAATGGGTGGCTTTAATCATTTTTGAAACTTCAATATTTTTGGTTACTAGTAACATATCAACCAAAATCTCTCGAGTTTTCTGAGTTCCTACATAATTAAATGAACTAATAGTCATTTTGCTTTGGTAGGAAAAACAGGCAATAAATTGGTATGGACCATAAATCTCATCTTTCCTGGGAGAATAATAGTGATCTCCTTTGGTCCAGTCTATGACAGTTTGTTAAGAGGACTTTTAATTGGCTATAGTGATAGTCCATAATGACTTAAACAGAAAATGTACTAGAGGCTTTTTTAGAATGCCATCTAAAATCAGCAAAAACACTACTGCTGGCATTAAAAGTCTTCTCCAGATAAAATGGGGAATGAAGAGCAAAGAACAGCATTTGCAATCTGAGGTACAAACAAAATTCCACTTAAGTTGCTGTGGGACACTCACTTGCCACGATGCCATAGTAGTAAAATTTCTTTACTCCTTTTTTGGTTTGTTTGCTTTTTTTAAAGACAGGGTCTTGCTCTGTTGCCCAGGCTGGAATGCAGTGGCACAATCATAGTTTACTACAGCCTTGAACTCCTGCGCTCAAGCAATCCTCCTGCCTCAGATTCCTAAGTAGCTGGGACTATAGGTGCATACCACCATTCCCGGCTAATTTTTTAATTTTTGTGGAGACAGGGTCTCACTATGTTGCCCAGGCTGGTCTCAAACTTCTGGCCTCAAGTGATCCTCCTACCTCAGCCTCCCAAAGTGCTGAAATTATAGGTGTGAGCCACTGCACCTGCCTCTTGACTCTTAAAAATACAACTTTCTGGGAAAAACTAATTATTAATGAGGATTTGTTAACAATCTAAATGCAATTTCAGCTAAACCCATTTTACATATAGATAGACATGAAAAAATTACCTTGGTTTCTCCTTTTCCAATCTAAGATAGACTTCCCAATGGCAAGTATCAGCCACCACAAAGCCATAGGATATTAGAACTAAGGAGGTCCTAAGATATCATCTAATCCAACACCCTTCTTTTGAAATTGGGGAGGCAGCCTGGGCAGGCCTAGACAAGGAGTGAACAGAGGGGGAAGAGAGGAGAGGGTGTGCTGGCTTCTTCCTCCCCACCACCCAGTCTCCAGGAGCAACATCACTGGTGTGTAGGGCTCTCCTGGAATCTGCATGAAATGAGTCCCATTTAAAAAGAGAGTAACAATTAGAACCTGATATGAACAGAGCTAAGCTATTCCACAAAGAAAAAGTACTTAGCTGATTAATTACTCTGGATGGGCAGGCCACACAAGTGGCATGTTTCAACTACAACGTAAAGAATTACAGAGTTTTGTTTGGACATGTAAAACTGATTGTTGACATAGCAGCCCAACAGATCATAAAAATCTGGTTTTATTTCTCTTTCTCTTTTCCTGTGGGTAACATAAATCAGGCTTTGAACAATTGAAAGTTCGATATTAATTTTCTTAGAAGTTTGAGATTACCACATAACTCCTACAGTTTTCAATAATTCAGTGAATTCAATCATTCACTTAATTCAGAACACAACTGGTGAGCCCTTGTTCAGAGTACACAGAGGTTCCTGCCTTGCTGTGCTCCTAACCTGACAGGAAGGTGTGTGCACTGCGGTATGAACATCACCCCATGCTTTGGAGCCCAGAACAAGGCATCCTGGTGAGGCAATTTCCCCATGAGGTGCACCTCCTGTGCTGCAGGAAGGAGCCTCTCCCCAGACCTCTGGCCTGTTGTGAGTTCTCCTGGACCAGTATTTATTTCTGAATCTGGGCACAGGGGAACAGGACATTCTATACATGCAAACTGAAATGTAAATAAGCAAGGCAGATGAAACAAAAATGAAAAGACAAAAATTTCAAAGATGTCCAGGACAGACCCAGTCATGGAGAGGAGAAAATTCCAGGGGAGAGAGTAAGAGGCAGCTGTGGAAAGAACATAAGGAGAAAACTGTTCAAAGAACAAATATCCACCTCAGCTGCTGACTAACTTTAGATGTCTTCTGTTTCCTGGAGAGAATACCTAGGGCCAAAGCATTTCTTCTGAAGCACAGAAACGCCAACTAAGTGAGATCCTTTTAAAAGTTTTTTTCTGATTATAAAAGAAATGCATGCTTTTTGTAGAAAATTTGGAAAACACAGAGCAGTAAAAAGAAGAAAATACAACTACAAATAAGAATTAAAATTTAGAAAATATAGAGATATATTGTAAAATATATATAGATTGAGTATCCCTTATCTAAAATGCTTAGGTCTAGAAGTGTTTTCAGATTTTGGAATATTTGCATTATTTGAGCATTCCAAATCCCAAACTCTGAAATCCAAAATGCTCCAATGAGCATTTCCTTAGAATATCATATGGGTGCTCAAAAAGTTACAGATCTTGGAGCATTTTGGATTTCGGATTTTTGGATTTGAGATGCTGAACCTATATAATCCAACAACCTAGAGATAACCTCTATTAACATTTTGGTGTGTATACTCCGAGTCTCTTCTCTGTGCATGCTTATACAGACATAATAAGTGTTATGTGTACTTTTGCATGTGGATGTATTTGCATACAAATATGTGCAAATATGCATGTACTCACATAAACATGCCAATGGAAATAGGCTCATTTTTCTATTGGTGTGTAAGCATTTTTATTTGTTGTATAGTAATTCTTTGATATGTAAAGGTATTAATCCCTTTTCATATGAATTACAACTTTCCCCATTTGAGGATTTCATTTTCAGGATATACTTTGACAGTTTTTTCATTTTTAGGCAATTTCCTCCATTGCTTTTATAAACTCACATGCCCCTTCCCCATTCTGACACTAAGTAGTCATTTGTATTGTTTCTAGATCTTTATGATTATATTCATTACATTTACTCTATCACTAGTCATTCCATCAGAAATCTATCTTGGCACAAGGTGCAAGTGAGGTTATCATTTAATTTTTTTTTAGGTGAGATTCAAAGTGCTGTGTATACTACTATAAAGGCTGCTATGAAACGCTGGTATCATTTCAAAGCTGACCTCTTCCTGGTTTGCTTTCAAGGAGTATGGAAGCAACTCTTAAATGGGGGGGGTCCAAGACTGATCTATTTGTATCAAGGAAACAGAGACGGAAAAGACAGACCTGGTGCGCAGCAGAGCCCAGACACTACCCTCCACTCTTGCGCCGTACCACCCCTGCTCCTCCTGGTCAGACCCAGCATTCTAGTTGTGGCGTCGCAGTCAGCACAAAGGATGACTCTAAATCTAAGACAAGCTGAGACAACGGCAGAGACCCAGGTCAGGGAAGAAACTCAATCCACTGAGCAGATGAAAACCCACACTGCAGAGCAAAGGACTGCATTTACTGAGAACTTACACTGCCTTGGATACTGGGCTCAGCACTTAGACAGATTACACATTCAGTCCTCCTGACAATCTCATGAAGCACTAACTCCGTTTTACACATGAAAAATTGAGATTCAGGAAGATCATATGAATCATATGCACCAAGATCATACGGACAATGATGGATCTAAGCCTTCAGCTCAGGTAGTTTGATTCCAGAGAATCACTATCTTCAGGAAATCTTTCCAAGGCGTTAACTGTTCTTACACGGTGACTGAGTCAGATTATCAGTGAAAATCTGCTGCCTTCCTAGATGTCATGGGGCAGCCGACCAAAAAAATAAACCACATAAGTCAGGCCACAACGTGATAAGCCATGAGAAGTCCCGGCAGGGTTATCAGTCTGTGCTAAATGAAGGAGGATGGAAGGTGCTCAGAGTTTTAAAAAGGAGAGTTGAAAAGTAAGAGTTTATGCCTGCCAACAGGCCCATGGGGAAAGGGGCATTAAGCCCCCCAGCCTGGGGGAGTTACCACTGGAACCTCTCTGTTCTGGCTCTGCACTCACTGAGCAATTTTCTGATTTCTGAATCTGAGGACAACATAGGTCAGGAGAGGGGATACAGTAAAAAGTATAGTGAGGAACCCTGACAGTCTGACTCTAATTGATTTCACCTGAATGTGTCCTGTGCCAGCAGCTTTCTCCACACTGGAAGGACCAAGAGATCAGACACTGCAGTGGGGTGATGCTCCCAAGGAAAGTAAGCCACAGCACCCAAAAAGGCCCTCTCTCATCCCTCTGGCTTACAGGGTGGGGTCCGGCCAAGAGACCCTGCATGCACCCCTATCTCGTGCACCTCCAGAGATGACTGCAGAGGGGACGGCTGGCCTGGGGGTGGGACGGTCATGACAAGTTCAGACCTGGAAGAGGAAGTCCAAATACACTGCTGGGCCTAAAAAACCTACAGCCTCCTGCCCCAAATAACGGATGTGTCCTTTTTAAATAAAGTTAGGGAAGACAGATGAAAGTGAAGTTGCAGCGCAAAACAGAAAGCTGCTAATCAGTGAAGACCGTCACAGCGCCACAGCACGTCTGCCCAGGACAGATCACAATGACCTGCCTTCATTCCTTCATTCCCTCACCTTTGTAAGTTTCTTCTAGGTACTAGCCACTGCGCTTGGTATAGAGACTGCAAAATGAGGAAGGCACAGTCCCCATCCTCAAGCAACATGCAATCTAGAATAAACAGACACACTAGTTCCTTATTTACAGACCATAAAAATAATCACCTAATAATCAATAGTATGAAGGCACATACAAAGTGCACTGAATTTTATGCCGCTGATCTCCTGGTGTACCATTACTCTATATGCCACTAAGAAAAAAAAAACGCTGCCAATTTTGGCAAGTCACTGACCATCCTGACTTCAGAGATGTTACAGTTGGGGAAGGGTGCCTCTCAGAATCAGTGGAATGTGGGGAAGCAGGGAAGCACCACCCACGAGGCAGCTGCTGGGTGGGCAGAGGGCAGGGTGCTGCGGCCGGACAAGGCACAGAAGGACTGGCCTTTCAGGACTGGGGGGGAGAGGGACCGGCAGGAACGGCAGAAAAAGCTGTGTGTGCATACAGGGACTCACTGTCCCTGCAGTGAGGAGGGGCCGGTGGAGAAGGACCGTTTAATAGGGAGGGGCCTGACAGGAAGGCAGAGGAAAGGGAAGGAAGGACAGGAGGGAGGCAGGAAGGCTGGGAAAGGGCCTTGCCACAGCCCAGGTGAGGGAGGGTGGGAGGCAAGCCAGGGCACAGAGCACAGACACTGACCACAGGACACCTGGGCTGCTGCCTGGGGATACAGATGAGCAATGGGCTTATTCTTAAAACAAACAAACAAACAGGTGAGAAGGAGGGGAAGCTGGCAGGGGAGCAAAGATGCTGACTTCTGATTTGGACATGACGATCCACACAGGGCTGTCTACCAGGCAGTGGAAAACACGCATCTGGAACATGTGCTCATGGTGCCAGGATCGGAGTGGCTCCTCCTTGCCGGAGGCCCTGGAATAGAATGGCTCAGGGGAATCCCCAGTGGCAGCACTGAGGGACCCAAAGACCTGCTCACAGGTAACAAGAGCAGACACTGGCTGAGCGCTTGCTGTGTGCCAAGACAACACCCTACTGCTTCAGGACAACAATCTTCTGATGAGACAGGTATGATTGTTGCCAGTTTATAGGAAATTATCACCCAGGAGATGACATGGCTATAAATCTAACTAATGGCAGAAAAGGGCCTAAGGTAGGGTTCAAAGAGATCTTAAAAATGGCTGACGTGTGACACAGGGGTTCTCTGCCACCCTCCTCTAGCTTACCAGAGAAAAGCAGCAGACTGACCTGGGCCCTGCACCAACCCAGGCACCAGACAGAAGGACAAGCAGTCACTGGGGCTGTGGCAGCCACCTTGAAACCAGGTTCCACGCCCTGCAGTCCAACCTGAGTCTTCCCTGTCCTGTGGAACATGGGGCGCAGGAGGACTTTGGGTTCTGGATTTGCCTCTTCAGCTGTTAGACCCCATCAAAGACACAGGCTCTGAGGGAGAGGCCCGGGAGAGCAGAGCTGGGGAGTGCAGGGAGAAGCAGGAAGGCCGCAAGCAAGGCACGTACTTCCCTGCACCTGTGTGGCCATTTATGATCAGAAGAGCCACGGTGGTGATGGACAAGCTACATGAATTGAAAAAAATGAAATCAGACCTCTTCTGACAGAAAGTAAGAGTGATATGACAGACTGGATTGACAACGATGCCTGGCTTTGCCAACAAGGTCACATGAAGGACATGCAGCATTTAGACAAAACTATATTTAAATCAAAAGAGAAGCTGAAAACATTAGTTCAGAAGAAAAGAGCAGGTGGGAATTCTTCCATTCCACATATATTTAAATTCTTTCTATGGGCTCGCTCGTCACTGTGCATGGCATAGAGACACACGTGTGAGGGAGACATGCAATAAATCGTAACAATACAGTTAAGATCCCTGTTATGACAGAGGGGCAGGCAGGCTACAGTGGGGCAGCAGAATCAGGGAAGGTGTTCTGAGAGGAATCATAGATTTATTTCCCCAAAGCTCCAGGTGCTCACCAAATGTAAGGATAGCAGATATAATTATAAGTCATGTGTTAACATCTGCTAAAGCTTTTTTGATATACTTCCCAGAAACTGCAAAAATGAGGGACTCCTACAACTGGGTAAGTAACTCTTTTGCAGATCTAATAGATTCCAATTCCTTACTGTCAATAAAATTGAAGGAGAACAAAATTGAATTGTAGCTGATTATTAGGAATTATTTTGGATGACAAATCTGTTGGAGATTTGTTGACATATAAACCCTATGGAGTAGAAAGAATTCAATGATATTACTATAACGAAACTCCTATTTATGTACATGAACAAAGTTCCTTAGCACTTACATCTATAAAACAAAGGCTCCGATGGTGAATACAGCCTCATTAGAGTAATAACATTCAACCATAGGAGCATCGCAGTAAGAAATGTTTTTCCAAAAACTACTTCACTTTTCTGTTTAATAATTATTGTTTAAAATTTTAACACGTTTGTATTTTTTTGATCAACTGAGGACTAATGATAATAATACCTCAATCTAGAATTTAACTTTAATATTTTGAGCCTTATAATTACCAGAAATAAAAATTGAATTTAGGTCCATATTAGGTCCATGCTTGTTATAGAAGCATGATAGTATAATAAATGACTTTCAGAAATCAAAATATATTACATTAGGATAAAATCCTATGGAAAAAATGGAAAGGAAATACAAGTTCAAGATGAAAAGGGAGTGATATAAAATTTCCAACTGTTACAGAAGAGCAGGTTCATATATTTCTAAATGACTGATGGTGAGTATCAATCACTATGGTATTAAAATTTCATTTAAAATATTTTTTTGAAAAAGAATAGTTATGGTTTAAAATATCAATGTTTACAATACAGCAGCAATTATATCCTTTGACAGGATAAAAAAATTTTAAGGTCAACATAAAAATGCTTGAGCATTTGAAAAGCTTTTGAAAATACTTTTCCAAAATTATTTTCCATGGTACGTAAGCAAAGAGAAAATAGTAGGAAAATCACTGGCGTAAGCTCTGTTTCCTATAGATGCTTCAACATCAAACTGCAGAAGTCTTCCCTATGGCGCCTGACAAGCTCTGGGAAGACACACAGAGTACCTGAGAGGCAGCCAGAGAAGGGGCATCCTAGCTCCAGCACCCTCACAGGTGATGCAGAGCTGGGGAAACATAGGTGAGGTGATAGCAGGAAGTCCACGGGAGCACCCTGAGGGAAGAGAACCCAACAAGGTGCAGGGGTGTCCACTCCTAAATGCCAGATAAAAGGAGTACAAAAAGACTGGTCGTCTTGTGGTACAAAAAGTTCAACACTGCCCAGGAACAAAAACATGAGCCCAAACAGAGGACAGCCACAAAACATTTTTTCAATTTCAGTATTTCTAAAAGGATGCGCAAAGAAAACCATGGCTCACATTTTTATTTCTGAAATTTAATGTTTCTACTTTGGCTTCAAGCCTCTCAAGGGACAAATAGTTTATATTCCTTTAATTATTTCAAAATATTCTTGAGAAACACACAGATTCCACATACACAAGCGTACACACAGAGGATTGTATTTTTGTCCAAATTCTTTGTTAAGGCAAGGAACCTCTAAAAACTGTACTAATTAAAAGAAAAAAGATGTAGGTTGGCTGTTTTTTCTTAATACTTAAGAGTAGGCTCTCATATCTTTGAAAACAATGAATTAAAATAGGTATAGAAAAGCAAAAGACACCAGGAACTACAATTCTTCCTCACAAGTAAAAATGACAGCATGAAAAGCCAAGGCAGGCCTAGTGATCGAACTTCTCTCCCGCCTAGCAATTTCCTCTACCCCCATGAAGAACCCTTGCTCCCTTCTTCGTTGAATGGCATCCCATTTGTGTGAAGAAATGAGACAGCAGTCGCTCTGACTTTGGATAAAACAGCCCCACCTTCAGCCACTGGAGGGATCTAATGAGCAAGCACTCTATTACCACATGGTTTTGCTGGCTTTTCCAGCTTCCTGTTGAACAATGAGAAGAAGGTTCCAAGTCCAGCCTGAATCTCTTTGATATCCAGAGGGAAAGGGAATTTAGCAATCAAGAAACTCTAATGACTTAATGTGGGTACCATCTGAATCAGGCTACTGAACAGGTGGCAGGTGGGGTGCATGGCCGACAGCCTGTCTGTCAGACCATCAGTGACGGGAGGAAAGGATGAGAGGTCTCAGAGGAGAGAAAGCTGCAAAGGCTGAAATGCGCCATGGCTGTGGTCCCAAGCAGCAGCTGCCCTAACGTGACTGTCATCACCCCAACAATGGCCGCCTACCCACAAACCTATCTGGACTCCTGTTGGAGTACATCCACCCGAAGGAAAGAGGAGAAATCACCAGACTCAAAAGGTACTGTGTGCCTTACTGTCTCAGACTGCAACATTTCTTCCAATTAGAAAAAAATTAGGGCGGGCAGGACCCGCATTTGTGAACTGCTCTAATACTCTTCGAAGTGCAGGGCTCTTGCAATGGAAATGTTAAGTTTATCCAAGTGAAGAATTACCACAATCAAATCAAGAATGTTTCCTGGCTTTGTCATTTTTCCTTCTTTCAACCAGTTGGGCTGGCATGTCTTCTGTGCCAGGCACCCCAACATGATGTCACTGAACTGGAGCTGGGATGAAATGTGTGCAATCAGCTCTCCCAAGCCAGTGCAAAGTGCACCCCAGCACCACTGCCTGCCTGCGAGAACTGAGAAGAGGGAAGAGTGGAGGAAATTCAAAGCCTTCCCTGGCTTGGGGACCCAGGCAGGGTAGGAAATGCAGAAAGTTAACTGGAGTTCCTAAGTTCTGTCGGGCACACAGAGTCAGAGGGACCCACACAGCCTTCATTGTAAACATGTCCAGCAGGCAGTTGGATACTCGGGTTTTGAAGAGTACAGAGAAAAATCTGGTTAGACATGATAGTTGACAAGAAAGCCATGAGGAACAGTGCCGAACAAAAAGATAAGAGGGTAGAGAACAGACCCTGGGAAATAATACATTAAAGGGGTGAATGGAGGTTTATTAAGATGTTGAAGAAGGAGCTTACAGAAAGGCAGGATTTCTCAGGACCAATCTGCCAAAAGCCAATTCACCAAATAGCCAGCTCTCTGATAATCATTTAACCAAAATAATTAATTTATTACAGTTACCAAATCTACCTATTTTTAAAACCTATTTAATTATTTATGAAGCAATTGTTCATTAGATGCCCTTGTTTTCAGCAAATTGGCCTGTTTGAAAATAGGAAGTCAAAAGAGAAGGAGTGCTAGGAAACGTGGAGTCGTTGGTGACAGTAAGTGCCACACAAATAGGCAAGAGCCAAGCGAGGGACAACTCCTCGGGTAACTGCCGCGTGTGCGCCACAGAATGGCAGATGGGAGGACAGCTTTTGCCCAAGAAAGGAGCAGAGATGAGCACCTGGGGGGGTGTGGTTGTTTCCCCTTTTCTTATTTTCTACCTGTGAGACTCAAGTCTGTTTACGTGTTGAGTGGAAAGATCTAGCATTTAAGAGTAAAGTGAAGCAATAGACAGAGGGGTCACAGTAAGTGATGCCCTGATGTTCCAGAAGAGGAAGGGCAGTGACATCTAGAGCAAAGGGCAAGGGGAAGACAGAGTTCCCTAAGCTATGTCTGGGGCAATCCCGCCTTAGGTCAAGCCTCCTTTTACCATGATAATCAAGGTACTTCATCCACTTAGAGGCTCTAATGCAATTCCATGGGACTCTTGTTAGGACATCCTCTGAATGAAGCTGGTCTGTAACCTGAGTTCACAGGAAGCAAGAACCGAACCTCAAAGTAAGCCAAACTCGGAACTTGTTTTCACAGCACTAAGTGTCTGCAAAATGGGGTGAGGAACCTGCGGCCTCAGGGCCACATGTGGCCTTCTGGATCCTTGAGTGTGGCCTTTTGACTGAATCCAAATTTTATAGAACAAACTTTTTTAATGAAGGGATTTGTTCTGTGAAGTTTGGATTCGGTTGAGGGGCCTCGCTTGGCGGTCTGGAGGCCGCGTGTGGCCTGATGCCGCAGGTCCTCCCCCTCCAATCCTCACCCCACTGGCACTTTCCTTCCCTAGAATTATCCTGCCCCTCCCAATGGCTTTCAGCTTCCCCTGGGGGAAATGGCTTTTTTTTGTACCAAACACATTTAAAACTTACTTCACAAGTATCTGATACCTGTGGCTGATTTATTCTTTCTTTGGGAAACATTTTTTTTTTTCATAAATGCACCAAAGTCTTTCAAATCAAGTCGGTGATCTGCTTAATTACAGATCACCAATATGACATCAGCATTACACCTTGCCAAAATTGTTACTTAATCATTGAGGAGTTATCAATTCTTATATATGAACTTACTGTCTTAAACATGTCTGGTTATTTTCTAGTCAATTTAGGATCTTCTCTAAATTAGAGGTTAGCAATTTGCCAAAAGAGTCAGGGACAGAATTATGTAGGACTCCAGCATCTTAAAATAATATCCTGATCACTATGTCATCATTTATAAATTTCTCCTGCCACATTTTTCTACAGGAATCCAGCTAAGAAGATGTGTAAGTATTGTGTACAGTATTACTGTATTGTGTAAGTTTCATCTTATCTCTAGCCACAGGCTGGGGAAGATTGAGATATGCCAGGGGCTGAAAAGAGAGGAAAAACCTCTAGAAGAAATCCCATACACACCTGGGATGAACGACAAAGATCACAGGATCTGTAAGAATAAGCTGGTTATTAGAAGTGTGGCGAAAAGAAAACATCTGCACCTCGTGTATGGATTCAGCTCAGCTCTCCAGTAGCACAACAGAGCTGGCTGATGGTGCTTATATTTGAGGATCGTATTTTGCTTTCTTTTACATATTGTTAACTAACAAATACTTCTGGATCTTTTGAGAAATTATGCAAATATCAATTCTTAAAGGAAAATTTCTGACTCAGGGTAGAAACTCACACAGAACATACGTAGAGTACAGCTGATTGGCAAAATGAGGTCAGCTGCTTCAAATAGGAAATTCTAAAAACATAACTCACTACAAAAGAAGAAAAACCACCATTAAACCGTATACTTGGGGGTCACTAAAGGGGATTCTATTTCACCTTGAAAGCCAAATCTAGTGGAAAATCAAGACTGAGGCTAATTACCAACATGAGCCTTTTTTTCTTTTTTTAAAGAAACATAAATTTGAAACCTACCGTCCGTCTGAGATTTACTGAGGAATATTGTGCTGGCCCGAGGATGATCTGAAGGATTGAATTCCATGTTCAAATCTTTAAAGAAAGAAAAAGAAATTACATGAATAAACCATCTGATAACTAGACAGTCAAGATTAATTTTCATTTTTTCAACCTTAAATTGCAAATACTTTCAAGGATTCCAAAAACCTATAGTTATTGTGTTAATAGATTCTTTCGGTGAGATTGGAAACACTGCTATTTAGAAGGTTGGAAAAGTCAAACATAAAAATTAGACACTTGGCTAGAGATCTATTAGCCTAAAAAAAATCTCCATTTTCTTTTGAAAAAGTCTGCTCTGCACCCAAGATACTACAAGATAAAAGGACAGAGTTATCGTGCAATGTGTTACAGCAGACTCAAGCAAGCTCTACAGTTGGGTAAGTGGTATTTCCCTGTTAAAGGTGATTAAAATATGATAGCGCAACTGGTTAGGCCGCATCAGCATCCCAGTACTCTGCTTAATTAAGATTGTTATTTTCTGCAAAGGCAAAACTTATCCCTTAGAACAAAAGCTGCAAATCAGCCATTTGTGGGACTAATGTGGGCCACAGGTGTGTTTTGTTTGTTTCATACTTTTTATTTTTTAAATTTAAGCCAACATACAAAAATCAAGAGGTTTCAAACACATACCACAAAGAAAAATAAATCCCTATTTTCAGCTTCTCTTGAGAAATCAGGCCATCTGGCAACACCGGGCCCACACCCAGCAGTCAGGATCGGCTGGAGCCCCGCAGCTGTGGCCCCTTCAGATGGGATCGAAGGTTCGGGCTCTCCTGACACTCACCAGCTGGGTGCTTTTGCACTCTCCCTCCCCTACGGGCTTTGCACTTCCTGCCTTAGGACAATCTCCAAGGGTTGAGACTTGTCAGTATGATACAAACAACTTAGAATCCCATCATACAAGAGTTTTTCCAATTTAAAAAAAAATTGATTCCATGGCAAAAGAACGGTTAAGAAAAACTGAAAAATTAAGTTAGGGGAGGAGAGAGAGATCAAAATTACTAGAAAGTCTGAACGGCCTTCAAATCAGCTTATGGCATCAGAATGAAAACTTTCTGGGGGTCCAATTGTTTCCATAAATTCGCAGAGAATCCTAATCAACACCAATAAAAACAGGTGGGGCCTATCTTCAGCTTTAATAGCTAATCAAATCAAAGATAACAGGAAAGAGAAACAAGGATGGTCACATATACACTGGAGGCCACACCTAATTCCTTATCCATGTAGACTTATCCTCAGCAAACCTCTGAAGTGAGGCAATTCTGCTATCAGTCAACGGCTTACTAGACTATAACTTCTCACTGGGTACACTTGATTAAAGAAACACCTGTTGAATCTTAAACAGAAGCTACATCCAATTATCTGGTCCTTCTTATATCATATAACTTCCACTAGAGTGACACAGTAGTTCCACAGCAAAAGGCATTAAAGGGTTTTGATGGAAGGAGAAAGATGGGCCAAAGAGACACTTAATTTTCCAAACTTGCTTCAATTTGAACTAGATAAAGTTAGGTGAGAAATTGCATGGTGAAAATGACTCTTTGTGAAAGGGTTTCCTGCTTAACTAGGGTCTTCTTATAAAAAAGGCTAAACAACAAATGTGCTACTAAAATTTTTGAGGACTTCAAAATGAGGGCAAATATGTAACCCTAACCATGATGGATGCAGTTAACCTCCAAAAACTTGTAACACACAGTCCCCATAGAAAAGCATCAACTGAAACCCAATGCCTACGTGCCAGCAAGACAACACCAGGAAATCAACACCCTGGCCTCTAACGTCAGCACCACAAATTCCTACTTTGTTCCTTTAACACCAAACTCAGACTCATCTACAGACCAGTTTTCTTTAAGACCCACTTTTAGGATTAAAATACGTCAGTAGGGATTTGTAGAACACCACAAGCAAAAAGTGTAAGCTGTCCTGTTTGGAATGAAAGAACACAAGACTACATATTCTTACAGAATTGACACCCTGCTATTACATCCAAGAATGTCCTGGAGGACAATTCCTGACTACCTGGAGATTAGGATTCTGTGCTATAATGTTTACAAACCCTCAAAATTGCTAAGAATGGCAACATCACAGACTCTAAGAGAGGGATTCCAATAATGGGGCATTTGTTATAGTAAATAATATTATAGTACATCTAGGTGGTGAAATACTATGCTACCATTAAAAAATCAAGTGAAGACTATTTTATTGACATGGAAATAGATACACCTTATGTCATTAGGTGAGGAGAGCAATGTAAAACAATTTTGGGGGGAAAATACGTGCAGGCATAGAAGACATCAGAATGAATATACACCAATATTTTGTTACCTTCAAATAATGCCAATGAGCTATATATATATAGGCTTTCTGTTTTCTAAGTTTTCTGCTTTGTGCCCACTTTTGTTGGTTTGCTTTTTTAACTTCTGTAATTTTAAAAAACAACTTGTGAAAACAGATTTGAGCCTTTAATACCCTCTAGGTGGCTGGACTAGTCCAGCACAGGCTGGTATTCCCGGGTGCGAACTAAAATAAAATCTTAAGCCTTCCCCCCACCGGCTGACTGAATGGACGCCCTCCTGGCCAAGGGGATACCCTAAAACTGAATTGCCTGCCATGAGGAGGGAGGTCAGACAGGCTTCATCATGCCCCCCTCCCTTCTTGGAGATGTCCTTTGTAACTCATTAACAGGACTAAGGCTATGGAAGACAAACCTGCAGGTCCTAAATTTACACAACAAATATATGTCGGGTGGCTTATCTCTTCCTTATCCAAAAACATTCCAACT
The DNA here is from genome assembly GCA_023783475.1 of Daubentonia madagascariensis. Taxonomy (NCBI): domain Eukaryota; kingdom Metazoa; phylum Chordata; class Mammalia; order Primates; family Daubentoniidae; genus Daubentonia; species Daubentonia madagascariensis. The sequence goes on from JAKFHU010002239.1 coordinate 1,447,789, forward strand.
TTAGACAACGCTTCATTTTTTAACCAATTACAAGTCAAAGAGTCTTTAAACCCACCTATAACATGTAAGCCCCGCTTTGAGATGGCCCACCTTTTTGGGCCAAACCAATGTATGCCTTCCATGTATTGATTTATGACTTTACCTGTAACCCCTGTCTCCCTGAAATGTATAAAACCAAACTGTAACCCAACCACAGGGAGAGTCCTTGTGGCTTTGTGGCTCTAGGTCATGGTCCTCAAATTTGGCTCCGAATAAACCTCTTTAAATTACTTTACAGAGTTTGGCTTCTTTTCCATTGACATGGGAGAGGCATTTAAGTCAGAGGAGACTCACACACAACCCCAATATGAGTCACCCCTCAGCATTGTCCACTTACTGTAGGAACGTGTGACAAAAAATGACCAGCTCAGAGGGACCCCTGAGCAGAGGTGCCAGGTGCCCTCATCCTGTGCCAGCAATCTCTGTGCTTCTTTATTCCTCCTGCTGTCAACAAAGCCAGAGTGGGAAAGGGCAGGGTGACTGTTTGTTCTTCTGTGGGGAAGCCAAACAGCAACAATTACATCTCACGCTCTCCCTATGAAAGGTACACACCAAGTGTGACACGAGGAAAACACTGTCATGTTTCCTTTATGGCCAAGGCATAATTCCAGGCCAGATCAGGATGTTCCCTGTGTCACAGCTGGTTTCTTAATGGGTGACGGGCCAGGTATCATCTCTCCCCAGGTCAGTGGCACAGAAGAAGTCATACAGAGTTCAGAGGAGAATTCAAGATTACTGTCTGATATGATATTCACAGATGAGGTGAGTGAGGCCCAGAGCTTGAGAAAACTACAGTAATTACAATACCTGCTCTGGCACGGGGACTTCAACTTTGGGAAGAACAAAAAATGGGGAAAAAAACCACCATTCTCATGAGCCAAGCAAAATAAACCTGCCCTATCACTCAAATTTAACACTGAAGTCAAGCATGACAAAACTGCAACTTCAGCCATAAAGAACAAAATCTCCTCATTGCAGAGAGTCAGGAAAAACGACAGACCAAATGTTTACAACAAGTTAGAACATACTTGGAAGAGTATAGTGATTTCAGTTCAGCTCAATGAGGTTTCCAAATGACAAGAATTAAAAAAAAGAAATTCATGGAATACTGAGCTTAAAATTAGAGATTACAGATGAAATAGACTTCACTGCTGAAGTATGCAGACCACCTTGCTAAAGTCAGTCCTAACTAACAGTATACTACCTACTTTTGAAGTAACAATTGAACACTAATTGTTCACATAATCCTCCCTCAATCCACCACCAAATCAAACATTCCTCAAACCGCTTCTGGAACTTCACGAAGCTCAGCCCTCCCTCAGACCCACTCTCCAGTGTGCAGAGAGCTGTGACTTTTCCCACCTGCTCCCATCAAGCTCATGAAGTAGCTCATGTGCTATTTGTCCAGAAGAAGAATCACTAACCTATAAAATTTAAATAGTTACTCCACTGGGTGTCATTTTAGCAGAACCACTGCCCTTACAGTGAAGCCCCACTGGAGTATTTTCATCTCAATAAAAGCCCTACAGAGACAAGCTGGCTGGTGACACCATATGGAAGCAGGTCCGCATGTGGCCAGCCTCTGGGAGGGGCACAGAGAAGTGTGAGACATGGCTAATCCTACACAGGCTTACAAAGCTATTCAGGAGGACAAGATGAAATACATAACACATTAGAGCACATGACCAGCTAGTGAACAATGAAGGACGAAAAATCTGACCAAATCCTATGACATATAGAATAGTGTGCTTAAAACAAAATAGCTTAAACAAAGTGTTGGACTCTTCAAACATGCAATTGAGTCCTGAGTCCCTACCATATAGGAGGTATTGTGTTCACTCCTGTTGGTATCAAAATACTACTTTGGGGTAATAACCACTTCTATGTCATTACCTTTCCTATTATCTACACGAACTATTTCATGGTCCTAAGAATGAATTCTTGGTTTTCAAAGGGCTACATATAGTCAATTAATGGTGAAATAAAACATGTATTTAGCTGTCTTCAAAATGCATCATATAATATTTCTATCACATATCACATGTAAGTAAGAATACTGAGGGGCTGGCAAGGCCAGTCCAACCTACCATGGTTTTCATTCATTCAACAAATAATCATTGAGCATCTACTAGGTGCCAGGTACCGCTGAGTTCCAGGTACTGACAGTACAGAAGTAACAAAACAGATCAAGTCCCAGCCCTGCCAGAACATCCTTCTAAGTTGAAAGTGTGAAGTACCAGTGCAGAGAGCAAAAGGGATGAAAAACCCATCAAGAATGACTCTATACTATAACCCATGTTCAGAAAGCTTAAAGACAACTCTCCAGGAGTTCTGGGAATCACTCATTCCTAACGGGAAGCTCAAACAGAGAAGTAGAAATAATACATTTTATAATGTAAAAGATCCAGATTTGAATTGATCTATATTAGCTCTACGGCCTTGGGAACATTATTCCTTAGCTATAAAGTGAGCTAATGACACCTAACTTAGAAGACTACTGTGAAGATTAGAAGTTATGCACATGAAGCAATGGGCAGGATGTCTGCCACACAACAGGAACCCCATAAATAATGGGTATTAAAAACATTGTGCCACAGCACCTAGCTCAGTGCTAAAGAAATAAAACTCTCAATATGTAAATGTTAAACTTAGAGACACTAAAGACTGTGTTAACCTTCATTACACAATTTCTGTTCTTTAAGGAGTGCTAGCTTGAAATTGATGTTTAAAACTTCAGCGTTGCATACTTCTGATTTAGATTCTCCTGCCCCTTAAAAGAACGACAAGATGATCCATAAACTAGCCTCTGAGGCAGTAATACTTTAGAGAAAAAGGCAGTGTTAAGGAATGTCATGGAATCTCTTGAGTTAACTTCAATCTAATATTCAGGAAGCTGAGTTTTGAACCACTGCTTCTTTATAATGATGATACCTATTAAGAAACACAGTCAAATTAAAATACTCATAGAATGGTTGTCCTGTGGGTCTACTGCCAGACTGTGAGGTGAAAACTGAGTATTAGGTCATGCTGCTCTCAGTCCATGTTTCAGCTGAGCACAAGGTCTGACATGATCCCTTTATTCAAAATTGGAAATGAATCAAACAGCATGCTTGCTACACAGTTTAATTCAGCAGCATCCTCCCACGCCAGGCAACCTAATCTTCAGTCCTTTCCACAGATGTCACAATAGCAGTGATCCACAACTGCTCACCTCACTTTTCAGCCAGCACCAGGTTCACTTGCAGTGTTATAAAGGATCCAGGTAACAAGACAGTGCCGAGAGAAGCAGGCATCATTATCTATCACCGAGGGTCTGGAAAACTAGTAAAAAGGAAAACAGAAAAGTACAGCAAGGCCTAATGGCACTGGATGGAAGAAGAGGCTCCACAGACAACCGGCACAAAGCCAAACCGTCCCCGCCTCCTCCTCTCTCTGCAGTGCCAGGCCCCAAGCTGATGCAATAAATCATCCCAAAAGATGGGCTGTCCATTTAGGTGTAGGCAATGTCACTGAGCAGAGCCCAAAGGAGTCAGGGATTCTGTGATTCCTTGACAGTTTCTGAAACTTCTGGGTAGAAAGTCAGCTTTGATGTGGAGGCCAACCGTGGTTAGCTGACAACCCCACGGTTGCTCTCAGAAGACATCGTGAAGTCTATTTCCTGGCTTTAGACAGACCCATGGTCAAAATCTCAAACTTTTAATTTCAATTTTAGGTAATCCCATTTCCTGGCTATGATCTGCAAGGCAAGGATGAAACCAACAAATAATGCCTGTTATTTTAAATCTGATTTGTTCTTTTGATTTTTTTTTAGTTACTATTGTCCCACTGCCTGAAAATTAGTGATTATCTCCATTTGCTGGTGTCAATGAAGCCAAATCAGGAGCTGCCCCCAGCTTCTCCAAAAGGTCGCCACCAGGCCAGCCCCATCCCAGCAGCCCGCACCAGCACCCCACTCAGAACCACCACTCTCACTGTGGTCGCAGCAGCAAACAGCTGCTCCTGCAATTCTCGTCAATTCCAAAGCCATCTCTTCTACTCCCACTGATTTTATGTTTATGCTTCTGATTATTATAACACGCTTAGATTTGGTTATTTCCTATTTTTGTTCTCTTTCAGCTGCCGGTGTCCCTGCAGGTGATGCACACACGTGTCTTTGCGACTGCACGTCTCTGTGTCTGTGCTTCTACGTGTGTGGGCCTCCAGGTCAGTGCCTCTGGGGGTGGGTTCGTGTCTGCATTTACGTCTCTGTGTGCATCTCTCTGTGCACACACGTCCGACCCTCATTCACCTGCTCTCTGTCCATCTGCCTGTCGCTCCACCTCCCTGTCTGTGCCTCTTCATTTCCCTCTCTCCGCCCCATCTCTCAGTCTCTCTTCCACTCGCTCTTTTTCTCGCCAGAACTATTTTCTCTTTCCTTTCCTCCCTCCCTAGGCCCTCTCTCTCCAGTAATTTTCTATCTTAAGATGAATCAAAGGAGATAAAGATCCTGATGTTTAGACTAAAGAGATTATTCTACCAATACGCATTCTAGATAACCTAAAAGCTCTCGTGCTGTGCACTTAGAAATGTGAGATAAAATGTAAGACACCCTTTTAAATGCTTGAAGAGTGTGGCAAGAAAGCAAGATAACTGGCCTGAGGCCCTAATCAAAGAGACAGCTAAAGTGTCTGGCAGGGCACGGCTATCCAGCTGTGTGAGGTGACGCACATCCCAGCTCACACCTGTTATCCTGGCATAATTCCTAATTCTGACCCCCTTTACTCTCAAAAGTATCTTGGTGTAGAAATCACCTTAATGTTCCTGCAGGACAGGATATAAGACAGGAGTTGGTTGAACTGATACTTTTACATATAGCTGAAACCCTCAGGGAGCTACAATCTCAAAGGAAAACTGAATTGGGGGGAAAAAAATCATCTAAGAACCCAGATGAAAAGGAGACTGGGCCTGGGAGGGAGAAAAGTTGCCCAGTCCCCCAGTAACTGATAACCATTGGTCTGTCTGTATCTCCAATGTGGTTTTTGGCGTTTTACTTTACTCTATACATACAGTTCAGGAAACTCCTGGACAAGAAATTTACACCAAACTATAAACCTCTCTGGAAGAGACCGCCTCCCAGAATCCCACCAGGCTGTGCCCTTTCATGACAGGCTCACCATCCACAATGGCAAGACACAGGCGGAGACAATCCTCTACGAGCAGGAGTCAAGAAACTCAACAAACACACACCCTCAAGAACTTGAGATAACAGAACTGAATAAAGACCAAAAATAAGTATGTGCACAATGGCCAAAGACAAAAGAAATAAAAACATAAGGGAAGACAGATACTCTGAAAAAAGAAAAGGGATTTTTAAAAAAGAACCATGTCTGTATGTGTTCATATACATATATATATATATATATATATATATATATATATATAAAGGTCTGTCTGGAAAGTATCCAGCCATTGCTAATGTCCATTTTTCATATTACCTGGCTGGATATTTTCCAGACAGACCTCATATGTATATACACATGGGCAAACACATAGACCGAAGATCCGTGTCCCCCCCAAAATTCGTATGTTAAATCCTAGCCTCCAATGTGTATTTGAAGGTGGGACCTCTGAGAGGTGACTAGGTGATGAGGCAGAGCCCTCATGAATGGGATTAGTGCCATTATAAGAGATCCCAAAGAGCTCCCTGGCCCCTTCTGTCATGTGAGGCTCCACAGCAAGAAAATGGCCATCTATGAACCAGGAAGCAGACCCCCAATAGCCACCAAATCCACCCGCACCTGATCTTGGACTTCCCAGCCTCCAGAACTGAGGAATAAATTTCTGTTGTTTATAAGCCACCTAGTCTATGGTACTTTGTTATAGCAGCCTGAATGACTAACACATATATATATTTATTTATTTTCTCAAAATAAAAAAAAAATAGTCATTGAAATCTAAAACTCAACAGATGATTTAAATTGCAGATCAGATACACCTGAACATACAACTGGTAACCTAAAAAATAGATCTGAGGAAGTCACTTAGCATGAAGCACAGAGAGATAAAGAGTTACACTGTACAGAATGGAAAAAGTCCAACTAACAGGGATTCTGCATTCCATACCATTCAGGATTAAAAAAGACTCTTAGCAAACCTCTTTAATCTGATAAAGGCTATCTGCCAAAAACATACAGCAATCCTCATACTTAATGGTGAAACATGAGGTGCATTCTCCTTAAATCAGGAACGAGGCTGAGATCCATCTACCTTCAACACTGTATAGGAGGTCCTGGTCAGTGCAACAGGACAAGAACAAATAATATAAAAGGGATTTAGTGAATTAGAAAGAAACAAAACTATTGTTATTTGCATGTAATCGTCTGCACAGAAAATACAAGGGGCTTTAAAAATCCATTGGTGCTAAATACAATACAAATTAACATATAGAAATCAACTTCATTCCATTATCCTACCAGTATCCTCGACTAAAGGAGCAGTATCATTCCCTTTATCCTAGGGGTATTTAGAAACATGTGGAGACATTTTCAGCTGTCACAATGTCAAGTGGCTGCTGCTTGCCTGTACCACTGTCCCACACAATGAGAAACTGTGCCTCATTCTCAGTGAATGCAAATAGAGTATTCATTGAGAAACACTATGGCCTAGAGCAACAAACAATTAGCAAATGCAGTAATGACAATATAAAAAGTATTCCATTTACTAAGCAATGAGAACAAAAACTAGCCTTAAATTTAACAAAAAATTTGTAAGACTTTATACAGAAAATTATAAAATTTTACAAACAAGCTAAAATATATCTGTATACATATAGAAATATATTCTACACATATGTATATATACTCATCTATACATACAGTTGTTCACACATACACAAGTCCTGCCCTGTGTCAGGCCACGTGCTGCGTGCTGAGCTGGGCACGTGGTAGAGAACACAACAGGCATGGTCCCTGCTCATAGAATTATTAATCCAAGTGTCGGGAAGTTTAAAGATTATTACTCTGTCTGGTCACAGTTCATATCACACTTTCACTTTAAAACTTAAAAATCAGATGTGGCTTTTCCTTGCTGCTTGCTTCACCCTGACACTACTCCCCATAGCATTTTGCTGCTTACTGCCACATCCACCACAGGTCAGGCAAGGAAAACCATAAAAAAGGTTATGAAAAGTCCATGTGAGGGCGGGAGGGAGAGAGTGGAAGCAAGAATGTAAGTGATAGCACCTGCTCACGTCCGTATTAGGCTCAATGGAAGCACAGGTCCGGGGGACACGTGAGACTACGGTATCATACTCACAGCACTGGGGACACTGCGTGCCTGGTCACCACTCCTGCCTAACTGGACTGCTCTTCCTGGCTGGACTTGTTTCCCATTTCTCTTCACCTTATGCTTTCTGCTCCAGCAACGCTTCGCCACCATACAATATTCTCTCAATTTCTCACGGGCTTGAGCAGGCCATCCCCTCTGCCCTGAATGACCCCTGGGTAGGGCCGTCTGGTCCACTCCTGCTCCCACCTCACGTCTCGGGCCAGCGCTCCCACCCAGGAAGGCCTTCCTGACTCACGTCCCTCCCTCCTGTGCCACCTCCACTCCCACCAAGCTTATGCCCATAACCACTGGTTTAAATGTGTGCTTCTCCCCACCCTCAAATGTGTACTGACTGCAAAAAGGAGTCAGTGAATGAGCTAAAATGTCTACTAAGTGACACCAAGGCACTGAACCAGACATGTGGATTAAGAGAGAGAGAGATTTCAGATGCAGTTCTCCCTCTCAAGGTGCTCTGTCCACCGGCAAACACACACACACGCACACACACACACAGAAACACTCTTCCACTAATAATCCTTAAGCAAGGCAGAATGCAGTGAGGATCACAGGCACAGCACTGATGGGCAGTGTTCCAGGCTTTACTGGTAGAGAAGAGAAGACCTCACAGAACAGGCGAGATTTCAGTAGGGCTGAGAGAAGAGTTGGATTTTTATTTGGAAAAACCTGCTCATAGGGGGTGCGTCTCGGCCAGAAGAAAGAGGACAGGCCAAGGCACATGATGGACAGGGAAAAGTTTATTAGGGAACAGCCAACAAACATGCAAGGCTGGACAGTTCAGGAAGAAAAGCCGCAGGAAGGGAAAGCAGAAAAGATGAGCTCGGGCCAGACTGTAGAAAGCCTTGGGTGCCAGAACAAGGAGCTGTATTTTTCCTGAGGACAAAAAGGGACAAGCCACTGCTGATGTTCCAACAATTCAAATTTGACTGCTGGTGTTTATGTTTAGAAAGACATCCACTGAAAGAAAAAATGTGAATTGACAAGTTTAAATTCAGAAAAAGGAGAAGACAAAAATCACGCATAAAAGAAATATGTATCATGGCCTCACTGGTCCTGAAATGATCAGGGCGACAAAGCAGGTGAAAGCCAGGGGGACTCGCAGACCCTGGCACAAAGGCTGGGGTCAGTCACCCATCAGTGGCATCAGCACCACCTTAGGACAGGGCAGCACTTACCCTGCCATGCGTGAAGTCCAAATGTTCAACAATAATTAACAAATAAGCCCAACAAAGGAAATAACATAAAAGAATGATCAACAAGTGAAATAGGTCTTCTTAAGAAAAGGAAAGAAAAAAGAAAAGGAAAAACTGGCAAGGACCAAACCATTTAACTCAAATGTAGATGAACTCAAAGAGGAAGAATCTCCTAGCAACTAGCCTCTCTTCAGAGGCATGAGTTAGCACTATCATTGAAATAGGAAAAATACCACTTCGATCATTGATATTTTAATACCAAGCAAATGAGTAGGTCTTTTAACTGTGGGGTAATACTGATGAAATCTGCTGTTGCAGACAACTAAAAAGTGTCCACAATGACACCCTGAAAGCTAATAAAGACATATCTGAGTCCCCTATCAATACTGAATTCAACAGTCTGCAAATATTTATTGAGACTAAACTCAGTATGGGCATTGTATACAGAAAACACAATGGCGAGAGACCCTGCGACCCCACCGCTCTGACCCCACCGCTCTGCCCCCGAGGTTAGAGTCTGGGGGTGGGGTGTGAGGCAGACCAGTCACATCAGAGCATTTTGCTCAGGGTAAGCGAGGCCTGCTGGGAGACAGGTTCCTCACCCAGGCTAATGGGAAGAAGAGAAGAGGAGGGTAGGAGAGGCAGGGTCATCAGTATATAAAAGACACAAAATTTAAAAAAAAAAAAAAAAAAGGAGCTTGCTGGCTTTTCAGACACACTGTGAGGGGAGGGAAGTGGTGAGAAAGAATTCATGGCAAGAGTTTGGATTTTATCCTAAAGGCACCATGAGTTAACAAAGGAGTGGTGTGATGTGATCAAATATGCACTTAAGAAAAATCGTGGCAGCTGCACACTGGTGAAAAAATGAACCAAGAGGGCAGGATGGGAAGGCAGGGTGTTGACCGGGAGGCTGTGGCCATAATCCAGGTGGCAAGGAGGTTGGAAGAAGTGGATGGATTTCAAAATATCACAGAGGGGATGGGATGTACCTGCTACCTGATGAGAGGTACAACAGGAGGACAAGGAAGCAGATAAGGATGACAGACAGCGGCTGACAATGGGACCACAGACCAGATAAGGCACAGAGGAGGGAGCAAGGAAGACCCAGTTCAGGCGGCTATGCTGCTAGCCTTAACACACCTGTGGGACAGCAGCAGCCTGTTAATCCAGTTAAGCCCCATGCACTTACAGCTCTGCCAAATGCCTTAAACCACTCCTCTTTCGCATTGCCCGAGCCTTTTCCTCCAGGCTCAAGAAGACAGCTGCACCGTCTCCCACGCTGCAGGCACGCCGAGCGGGGCAGCAGACTCCTGCGCCTTCTCTGCCCACTGTTTATGCTGAGGCTCTGATGCTGGCCAGGCGTGACCTTCCCTGATGTAGCTTCTCTGCTGATGATCAGGGAGGAGGTCAATGTCATGAACTTACTTCCCCAATCAGGCTAATAACTGCTTATTCTCAAGCAAATGAGGGTGTACATTTCAAGCTCTGAAAGTACTTCTTTATCATTTGCTTTCATCCATAAATTACTGAAGGAGCTTTTGATTTTTCTGCCTTTGCTTTTCTATCCAAGTTGAGAGTGTGCTGCCAAATTTAATAATCAGTGTTTTAAGTATTTTAATAAATCTTTTTTTGAAGTTCTGCTTGACATTTGCTTCCCGAGGTGTTGGTACATGATGTCATTTGTTATCAAACTGTAATCTCCTAGCTGCATTGATTCTCCTTCCTTTCTGTACTTGGTGCTGCTAGAGTTCACTATTTATCACCTACCACCAGCTTATATTTCTTGAGAATTCAATCACCAAAAAGTTCTTGATTCTCCCTTCTGTAAGATTCAGTAATTTATATATACACACGCATATATTTTGCAATCTACTTTGGATTACCTGAGTTAGCACATTCTATGTCTTTTTTTACCGAAGTAATATAATATTTGCTTTTTAAAAGTTAACTCAATGGGTAACCAAGAGCAAAGGGAAGAAATTAATGTTTCTAAGCATCTACCATGTGCCAGGAATTGGACCTACATATTTAATCTTCACAGACACCCTTTGAAATAGACATTATTAACCATATTTTTCAGATGAATAAACAAAGGACCATATAATGTAAACGATACAAAGTCAGACACCTAGTAGACAGCAGAACTATGATCCCACACACAGCATCTCTGAATGCAAAGTCATAGCCTGAACCCCTCTAGCGCAGAAGTCATTGAGAAGCCGTGAGGCTCAGGAACCTCCATCTGCCAAAAGACATTGCTGAGGGGACAAACCTTCACTCTCAACACACAGAAACCACCAGTTCACCAGCAGGTTATACATTCCAAAAGCATCTTTGCAACTCTTTCCCCAAATATCGCTAATTAAGGCAGGATGTGGCTAATGGACAATACAATTCCGAAGATGCCAAAAACACTGCTTCTGGCTGCTTCTGCCCTTCTGGTGGCAAAGCAGCAGGGCCGTGCAGAGGCCCTGATCAGAGGTGCCCTCCTGACAAGGGCCCCAACCACACGCCCTCTTGACACGACTTCCACGGGCTGCTGGCGCGGGGGAATGGCTGGCACTTCTGGTCTGGGGTGGTGGGCAGCTTTCCAATCCATCACCCCCACCCCTGCTCCGCAAAGTCCCCTCCCACCCCCACACCTTGAGAAGCTGCCACAGAGAGCCGCTGCAACCGACGTGAGTGTGCCAATACAGCAAGCAGTACGGGTCACGGCAGAAAACTCCTCGCCCTCTGCTGCCTGTCAGGTTCAGAATAAGGCTCACCTTGGTCCCTGGCCTCAGTGCAGCCCCACTGTCTAGTCCAGTCCAGCAGGGTCTCCTAGTTTTTACGGAATCTCTAACTGCCCCCCATCCTCTCAGATCATAACAGCAAAGGGCGAGGCAGGGGTGAGGAGATGCCAAACGGAGGAAATCTCAAGGAGTGAAGCGCACGAGAAAAGCAGTGACGCCTCAGCCAGCAAGGAAACCAGGCCCTTGTCGCTGGTGAGCCAGTGCCGCTGCCACTCCAAGAGAGCTTCGAAAAGAGCTCCACTTAACAACCACTTCGGAAAAAACACTGTTTCCCTGGATGCAAAACTGTCGCGATATGGTTATTTTAGTGAAAAGTATCAATTTCATTACATTATGGCAATATTCATATTTAATCATCAAAATTCCTATTCAATCCACTTCTGGAGATTTATGGCTGAGATGTATCCAGTACTGAGTGCCTTGGAGTGTGGCCACCATTTAAGCAAATGCCTTGCGTCTGGGGACACTGTGAAGTAACTTACACTGGGTGTACGGTGAGTGGCAAGGAGCAGGGGTGTGCAGAGGAGGAAACATAAAAGCACAAAGAAAATCCAGTCCACAGAAAGATCTGCTTATACATTTACATATGGAGGCTGGACTGAGTAACATCAGCGGCTGCTAAGGCTGGGATATCGCAGTAACAAACCAGACATCATCTCCACTTTCAAACACAAAACCACTGAGTAGACCAAAAGCCCATACCCTGCCATGCACAATATATAAACACTAGAAAGAGGGCAGCAAAAGAGATCTTGGGATCAAATTCTCACCAAGCGGTCCCAAGTATTCCCCAAAAGACCCCCAAGACGCTGGGGGTGACCCTAAAAAAAGATGCTTGGTTGACCAGCAAGTAGCAACTGTCAGAGATCCTCTGCTTGACCAAGTTCTAGTCAGGCTTCTGGGCCTTCCCCCAGCCCATCTGTACACTTCCTTGTAAACTCCAGTTTATTAGCAAAGCACTTTGGTAAGTCAGTTTAGCAAGAGCCCCCCACCCTCACCATCTGCTCACCTTCAATTTTCTTGTCCTCCACTACCCCCACCACAGGTGATGTCTGATCCTCCTGGCCTGTCTCCAGCAAGAATCCCCCTTACTCCTAACATTTCCTCTTAGTGACTTTCCATCCACTGATCCCCACCCTGGCTTCCTGGCTATAAATTTCCACTTGCCTGTGCTGTATTCAGAGTTCAGCCCAATCCTCTTTCCCCTACTGCAAAATCCCATTGCGTGGTCCCTCTACCTATGGAGATGCTTCTGAATAAAGTCTGCCTTACTGTGCTTTAACAAGTGTCTCTGAATAATTTTTTCTTTAACACAACCAAGACTGAGGCACAAGATTTAAAAAATGTCATCCTTCAGATCCCCCACCCCCTTGTTTCCATAACAGAAGACCATCAACCAGGCCTCCGGTGGGCAAGGGAGGAAGGGAGCTATCCACACCATAGGCCTAGTATTTCAGGCTGGCTCAGTCCACCATCAGCCACACCCGCCCTCCCTACTGCCCCCTACTGCCCCTGCTCCTCCCCATCCTTCCCCAGTTTATGACAGGTGGATGTCTGAGCCCGACCTCCACATACTAGTTCTTCTGATGACAAATACTGTATCCTGTTCGTCTTAATACATAGTATAGTGCTTGGCACAGAGCACCATTTATCACGTATGCTCTATAAATGATTAAATAACAAAACAAGTGAACCCGATCTAGTGAAAGGAGGAAATGACTTAGTAAGGAGTATTATGATACTGTACCATGTCACAGTGTTGTGATGCCACATTCAGGACACTTTAGAAAACCTTATGTAACAGAATGGATGAAACAATAAATATGTTCCACAAACATTTCATGCTGATTATTTCCTCTGAGCTTCTGCTAAAGATATTTTCTTTTTTCTCTTCTATTTGTTCGAATCATATTTATAATAACAGCAGCTTGACACTTAATGAGTGAATCTTGTGTGCCAGCCATTGTACCCAGGCATTTCACCTACATGAAATCCAACTCCCCACAAAACCCTGACAGTCATTTTAATTATCCTCACTGTTAGTATTTTTTTTTAAATGAGGCTCAGAGATGTTAAAAAACATTCCCAAAGTCACACAGCTGCCAAATGGTGGGCAGAATCTAGGCCAGGAAGATGAGGGAGCTCTGCCTGAAACAAAAGCCAGTCTCTCCCATTACACACCACCGCCTCACCCGGGAGCCGCCTCATCAGCAAGCCACCTCTGGCACCCAAAGATTCTGTTAATGTCCCCTACTGCTCCTTGGGCATGCAACAGAGGTCTTCCTGTTTGTGTGTCTTCATTTCTTGGCTGTCAGATGCTGTTTTAGGTTACACCAATATGTACTTACCTCAATCAGTAATCCCTCTTTTTCCTCCTTTTAATTAGCCAGGGACTGGGAGATCAGCTAACTACATTTACTAGACCGGGAATGAAGTATCCCCCCAAGTATGCGATACAATGACAGCTCCAAGTAGGCACTCATCCAGTGCGTGTCTGAGTCAGTATTGGGTATATTAATCATCTGCCCCTTCCCTGACCTCCAGGCAAGTCACGATGACAACATGGGAGCAGGCCCTGTAGGGGCTGAGCTGGCACAGGAGCCAGGGAGGGCATGGCACCATTTTCCCAGCCCCTCCCAGCCTGGGAGTCATTCCAAGAAAACACTACACCCTCTATGATATTACTTCCTACAAGCCCCTATAAAACACGACCCGCCTTGTTGAAACATTCAGTGTCACAGTGCCTACGAAGAAGCGTCACTTCATTCCTCCACCCTCTGGAAGAGATTCTGCGGCTTCTCAGGCGCCACGCCAGCCCAAGGAGCCTCCTGGCTCCCAGCTCTCCCTCTCATGAATGCGTCTGCATCTCTCCGGACTCAACCGAGGAATCCCCTCTGAGCAGATTTCCATCTATTTTTAACCTCTTCTGAACGAAAACTTTAACTATCAGCTTCTTTTTTACAGAACATGATGGGCTTCCCTACATGTGCTAAGCAGTATTTGTTCTCTTCTATATGGCTCACACTTGAGGTCTTCAAGGGATGGAAGCAGTTTCTGCTTCTGGGTTTGACTCTTCTGTCCCCTGTCTGCTCCCCAACACTATCCCCTCCATTTTCTGCTTTTAGTCAACTAAGAGCTGAGAGAGGAAGTGATTTCGCTCTTTAGAACTGAAAGCAAAAAGGAGCCTGAGGGGTTCACCGAGGGAAAGAATGTGGTTCCCTGAAAGTGGAAACCCCTTGTGAAAAAGACACACAGCCCAGCTGGGGAAGCACTGGTTTGAAATTTCAGTGCCCACAATTCAGGATGGGCTCTGGTCACACTGTCCGCATCTCCTAGAATAACACTCTGGACAGCTGAGGCTGCAGACAGGGGAGATAAGTAAGATGACAGTACTTATTTTGCTTACATCTGCCCTTCCTGCCCTCCCACGCTGGAATGTAACTTCAGAGGGAAGGGACCTTCTTCTGTCTGGTTCACTGCAGAATCCTCAGTGCCAATGCCTAACAGAAAACCCTGGTCAGACGACTAATCCAGAATGTGAATGCTAAGGTGCCCTACCCAGCCCCGGCCGCTACCCCACTGGTATTTTCAATAAATATTTGCTAAATGAGGAATGAATGAGGAATATATCTAATTTAAATTCCTCTTCTATAAGTTAACAGCCACAGTGCAGAATCTTTTACAAATTCTATATAGGCTGGAACAAATAAATTCAGAAAAGAAAATTCCAACAAACTGGCAGCAGGAAAGCTGAGATCCTTTCCAGCCTTGACAGAGAGAGGGAAAGTGTGACATCATCACCTTGTCGGGAGGAAAGCACTGTTTCTAATTTTCTTTTAAACAAAGAACACGTACATAACATGCCCTACTCTATTTTCTTACCCCATGCAAAAAAAGGGGAAAGTGAAACCAAAAAGAGGAATGAAATAATTAAAATAACAGGACAAAATTTTAGAAAGACTCCAACTCATATTTATGCATTTATGATTTCCCCATAAAAGAGTTTAAAAATAAAAGTTTAAATTTGTATTACAGTAAAATAAATGTGCAGGATCCAATATGAAGATGAAATATAGATCTGTTTTATGATCCAACTAGAACTGATTTCTAGCAAGGGACATCCTCTGTCTAAAGACATCAAAAACACTAAGGGGCAAGGCCTCCCCGGGCTGAGTTCTGCCCTTCCAGCAAGGAAGAGCCGGCAGGAGTATACGCAACAGACACCTGTGGACAAAATGACCATGAGATGACACAGGGAATGCTGATTATACACGGATTGGAGCAAGGTGGTCATCACTGGAGATTTTAATGAGGAATAACATGTAAAGCAGATGGAGAAACATCTTAACACTGAAATCGGCACTGTATAATCAGAAATTATCTCAGAGAATGAATAGGAGAAAGCACATAAAGAAACTAAATAAATAAAATTGAAAAAGGATATACATCAAACATGGGGGAAAAAGGACATATAATTCAGGACAAATATAGTGGAATCAACCTGTAAGAAAACCTTGATTGGACGGCTAAACCAAAATGTGAATACTAAGGTATTTTCCCCAGAATTTTCAGGAGAGAACAAAGAACTGGTTCACTACTTGAATCAGACGGCAGAGTACTAACCCACGACAGAGAAAGTAGAACAATTTAACCATTTTTACAGCCACGTATAGCCCACCATATCTGAAGGTTGTTTTTTCAATCTGTGTACACTATTCTAGGCCATGTCTGTGATTCCTGACGGTCAAGTTCATAGTCACATCTGCAAGTGAGACAATCACCTACAGTATTTTCCTTACTTTCAGACCTGATATGTAACTCATATTTTAAGAAGAAAAAGAAAGTTAAATCTAGAATTTACTTCCTACCTCATTCTGTAACTATAAACCTGCCTTTCAAACATTCTGATTCTGGGGAAAGTAGAAAGAAAGGGAATACCATGGCCTCTCAGAGGCACCTCAGACACCAGAAATGTGATGCATAACTTAATGATAAAATGTGAGATGCATCTACCAAGGCAGAGCTGTTCTGAATTTAATCAAGTCTGCTGAGCTTTGGAGGGATGGATAATAGGCAGCCAGATGGACAAGATTTGCATTCAGAAAAGTAACACTAAAGATACAAATGAATGTGCCTGCCGTCAACGATCTGCTGCCCGGTTTAATAAAACCTGAATTAAAACACTCACAAAAACGAAAATGTTTAAACACTCTATTTCATTTGTAAAGCTGAGTCAATAATAAGGCAATTAGCCCCGCACAACAGAAGCTCCGTTCTAATTCCTTCTTGTTCCATTTGAGTGCTCAGGAGGCACAATGCTGCCACATCAGGCTCTGATCAGGGCTGCACTGAGAGACAGAGACACAGAGGGAACAAGAAGACATGGACTGTCTCTCCATACAATCGTGAGCACATGTGTGAGCACAATTATACACACACCAGTGCACACAACAACCTTTGCTCTCCTGCAAAACAGGAGCCATTGAGACATGGGGAGAAACATGAGGAAAAATATTGGACTGTAATGCTGCAGCAAAGTACCTAAAGTTCGTCATTTTAAGTGATCTCGATTATAAAAGAAAAATAAGGCCAGATTTGGTAGGATGGATTTTACTGGGGCCCTTAGAGGGTTACTGAGATTTCCTGGGTAGTCAACCTTGTAAATAGTGTTCAGTAAAATCTGCCACAAGCCACAGGCACAGCACTATGGTCCTGGCTCTTTGGTCTCAAGACCCAGGCAGAGAGCCAAAGGAAGCGCAGGGAGGAAGCCACTACTGTGCCTTATGAATGCTTGGTCATGTCCACAATCCTGGCACTGTCAAGGCCCAATTGTGCACTTGAGGAAACTGCAACTCAGAGAAAGGGTCACTTGTTCCAGGAACCAAGGCCACTGGAGGAGGAGCCAGGATGCAGAGGCCCCCTGTGCAGGCTCACTCTCTGGGCCTCCCTGTGCTGGTTCAGCTAACAGTGACCTCATGAAGGAGCATTTTCTTCCCATTGTTTGATAGAAGCAGAGGCAGGGCCCTCCAGTAGATTCCCTCTGCCGGAGAACAGGAGGGGGGAAATCTACATTTATTCTGTTGTTTTCCTACTGCAATCTGCCAGGTTTGGTGAAATTTGATTTTTGAGACAGTATTTTTCTCAGCATTCCAAGAAATCCAAGATCAACACTACAGCCCTAATTTCCATTTTTAAATTCTACTCAAGGTGACTATGTTGAACACAGGAAATGTTGCTTGCATGATATAACGAACTGCTCTTTGAGAACAGAAAGTGTTGTCTGCTTTGATTAGCTTTGATTTCAGTGATGGTTTCACCTGATATGGGGAAGAAGCATCTTCTTCCATGATTAGAAATGTCCAGGAGAGTTAATTAAGATGTAGCCCTTCAGTGGTTATTGTATCCAATGAAAGGGAACATGCCACTCAGGGAAGGTTTTCAGGTACATCAGGCCCTCCTGAAAACCCTCTAGGCAAATGTCTCTTTCCACATGCTATATGCAGCTGGTCACCCACTTCTTTGTGAGAAGTTAAAGTCGGGCAGGGCTCTGTTGGAAGTTACTGCCAGCTTCTTCCACAAGTGCTCACTGGCCTTACTCATCCTGGCAGAATTGTTCTGGTAAGGATAGCCAGGAGGAAGGCTGAGGCCAGAGAGCGCGCCACCTCTCGGCTTATGCACACACCACCTTCCCTGGGCACATTGCGCTGGGCCAAAGGCCAAGGCCAGGGGAAACCACTGAGGTTCAGAAGGCCCAAGAGAAGCAATCAGACTGACTGAATGGATCCTTCCAGCAGCTGTGGAAGATGTGCCTTCACTGACTGCTTTCCACTCCTAACTCTCCCAGCTCATGATCAGGTTCCACCTTTTTAAGGGGCATACTTGCAAGTACAAAGCTGTATTTCACCCTGGTATACTCTGCTTGATGTGCCACAGCTCCCTGGGGAGTCCACAGTCCATTCCAGGTGGACAGCCTCTCAGTAAACCCATACTTAACCTGCATGGTGGAGCTTTCCTGCAGGCCCTGTGGTTCTCCTCTGGATGTGTCTGTGCCCTCCAGGACAACAGCAGCTGGAATGGCTTCCATGCTGCTGGACTGTAAAATGTGGCGCTAAGACCCGGACTTGGGAGCCGCCCAGAGGTGGCCATGTCCCAGCTTGACCACTAAAAGCCAGATGCCCTTGAGCAAGGTACTTAACTTCCTTATGTCTTGCTCAGGTATTGCCATGCTCAAAGACTACAGGATTCCAACCCCCATGCAGGAAAAGTAAAGGCAGCCAAGGAGAAAAAAGATCACGTGTTCCACTGAACTCACTGTCATACAGTATAGCACAGTGATTTTCAAACCGCAAATTGGACCCTTTAGGAGATTATGAAATCAATTTGGAGGACCATGACTCATCCTTTAAAAAAATGAAGTAGAAAAGTTAAGAACATAATAAGCAATATGGAGTGCATATAAATATTGTTTCATGTGTGTTTATCAATATGAAACAGATTTGAATTCAGATGTAAAAATATATTTTTTACTATAGATCTCAGTCAAAAAAATTGGAAATCCACAAGTATAGCAGTAAAACATCAATATGGTTACTAGAGATAATTGCCCAACTATACAAAGAGCCTTAAATATGCCAGATTTTCTTTCACCTACTGATTTAAGTCATTTAAAGTGTCTAATCACTTAAGAGAAGAAAGTAATTAGAAAGAATCCAAAATAAGATGACCAAATGCTGCCCAACTGAGATGCCCAATAAGTAGTTTTTGCTAATTCAAATGTTAGTGTCATACAGTAATTTTGTAGATTGCATCTGAAACTTTGAGTCATCAATTCCTTTCCTGGATTCTACCCTACCAAGATGATCTGAAATGCAGACAAGGTTTCAGGCACAAAGATGTTCACTACTGTGTTCATCTTTGATGTTCATAGATGTTCATTTATAATAGGAAAATGAAAACAATAACCTAAACGTCCAGTGATAAGGGACTGAATAACTAGGTGGCAAATTTACTATATGGAAAATTATGTTGCTATTTAAAGTAATAAGTAATTTTTATAAATAGTTTAATAGATTTGTAATTGGGGAAACACTTTGGTTTATCATGTTGAGTAAAAAGATATAAAATTTTATATGGTATTATCACAATTATATGTTACGTAATATGGGGAGTTTGCGTTTTATTATTTTGGTGGTGGTGGCTTTATTTTAAACAAACCCAGCTTTTAAAAGTACTATAAGAGAATGCACACAAGTGTTCACAGTAGTTCTCTGGGTATGAGATGAGGACAGGAGCCTTTCTCTTTCTTCTTTACTTTTCTATATTTTCCAAATTTTCTCTAGGAGGCACATTTCACATTCAAAATGGAGAGAATGACATGACAACCTTTCCTTTCTAAGTATACTGACACCATGGAGTTTTTCAATTTTACCATTAAATTTCCAACCTCAAAGGACAAGAAATTTATTCTAAAATGGTGAGACCATCAGCAGTTTCTTAGAAGGAAATTCCCTAATATTTGGGAAAACAAACATTAAAAATTAAACAAGTAAAGGTTAAATCTGTTTACCACTGAATAGGAATACTGTTTCATTCTAAGATAAGCAGGGTTGTGCTTGGTTTAAGAAAGACCAAATTGATGTGAAAAGACCTAAAAAGCTGTTTTGACGTCTGAGTGGGAGGGGAAAAGTCTGCATCTTGTTTCTCATTTCTGCAGCATTTAATGACCTGAAAGTAGAGCAGAGGCCAACAAACAGTCTCAGTCAAAGACCCAGCTAATAACTGCAGGACTCACCCTAATCCCTCAGCACCTGGAACACGGAATGCAGCACAAACTGCCGTAACAGGACATCTTCAACAGCACAGCCAACAACTGCACCTTCGATGTGTAAAGTCATCATCTACCGTCTTTTCTCTGGTTCTCAACAGGCCCCCTTCCCAAATTCATTCATGTAGGAACAAGCAGAAATTACTAAACTGATAAACAAGACAAAACATTAGTCTGGTCTTGGTGTACATTACTAACCAAAGTGCCCGGGAATAAAACGGGAAAGGAAAGAGGGTGTCAGTAATAAACACTTCACCATAACACGAAGCTGAAAGGAAATTATGAGAGAGAGAGATTGGCAAAGGACACTGCCAGGCCCGTGTCACTGCCCTTCAGGCCACCGTGGAACGTCTGTGGAATGTGCTGCAGAAGGCAATGCTGCTGCTGGCTTGGGGTGGAGGAAGACAGGAGAAGGTGTACACTGACTACTTCTCCCCCCACGGGCCATCCCTGGGCTTAGGCAGGAACTACCCCCCTCCCCCGGCTGTACTCTTTGAGGGGTATAAGACCAAAGCCCCACACTTGCCCCCAGTTAAGAGGCCCAGCCCCGGGCTGGCCCACGAACTACGAGGGACTGGCCTCAGGAAGCTCCTGGGTGTGTCGCTGTCCATTCTCAGCCCACATAGTATTATAACACTTTATCTCTCCAATCTAACCACCTCTGCTGAGGACCATACAGAACTGATGCTCACAAGAGGACCAAAAAAAGAGTAACCAAATCAACCAAAACTTTCTTGGAAAAGTACTCTGCTTTCACTTGCCAGCACAGCGTTTAGTCTGGCTGTACTCTGGTATAAAAAAAAATCTCGTGTTAATCGCTGATTTTCTGGTCATTTTCAGAAGAAATGGAAAATTACCCACTCATTCTGGTCTGAGGGAGCTGGTAACATTTCCTTACCAAGTACACACACACAAAGCTTACAGTAAGCTCTGAGCCCCCCAAGCAAAACAACTACACCCAGGCAGCAAATCAACCCATGATGGCGCAAATCATCTTTCTTCTTTCCTCACTTGTTTTGCATAAGGAGGGGGAAAAGTAGAAGAAGACGATTTCACAGTTCCTATAAACACACATGCTAATTCTGGGCCTTCCCGAAGTCCTGGTCAGTAGTCCCTTCTGTGCTGGGAAATATACGTTTATTCTGTATAACACTTTTTTTAAAAAGCTAATCTGCATGAAATACAAAATTTAAAGGTAAACTTTCAAAAACCAAAGAAATTGGAGATCATGAGTGCAGAACACATTTTAAATAAACCAATAGAATAGGATTTAACTGCAAAAGCAAAGGATTTTACAGCTGAGCCCCCACACCCCCAATCCCTTTTTTTAAACAGTCCTGGAGGAAGTCATCGCTCTGAAGTCACAGGTGCTGGTGACAAGCACACAGATCCCCTGGCTCCCAGCCCCCTGCCCTTTTTATCAGTGTCCATTCTCTCCAGACAGAGAGAAAATGAAAAAATTAAGTCACAAAATTTCTCCCATTGAATTTAAATAGGCATCTCTTACTAAAAAATAAGTATTGATAAACAAAATGTAAAAACCAAAAATCTCCCAGTAATAAATCTCATGGCCCCATCTCCAATATTCAGAAATAGAGGCAGCTCTATGACAAAAGATGCCCGAAAGATGCCCTTCCCAGCCACCAACAGCCTCAATACCACAGTCTTTCCTCAGAGTAACCCCTTCATCCCTGCTGTCTCGGCCCCAGCCACCCACAACTCCCCTGCGGCCCCTTCGCAGCCGCCTCCCGACTCCCAAAACCCTTCTGAAACCCATGGCCCATGCTCAGCAAAATGCCCACATGCTCCACACGCCGCTCCCCACCCCCCAAGCTCACTACGCTAACCCAGGGTGCAAGGTCGGGCGCTCTCTTCCCTCCCCACCACTGCCGTGCCCCACTCCCCCTCCCTGCCACCCCTACCCCCCCCAGCCCTCTCTCCCATGCTCCTTGGTCCTAATTCTTCCTGGTTCCAACATCCAGGTAAGTGATCCTCCCACTGCTCTCTTCTGCTCCCCTGAGCTCCTTCTCTCTGTGCCCTGTCCCCACAGTCACACAACCCAGACCTTGCAGTCACCAATCCTCCTTCTCTGACCCTCATCCCTAGCTTCGTAGCTCACTCCCTCACGGACTCAGACTCTACCACCTCTCAGCTGCACCTCACCCCTACCATGTCCTCACTTCCCTCTTTGTCCAGCTCAGAGCTGAGGGCTCGTCCTTGTCATCATGACTGCTTCCAGTGCACTCACCTGTCACCATGCTCCTCTGCCCTCCATAGAACTTTCTGGCAAACCCCAGAGCAGGTTAAATCTAACTCCCCACTTCCTCTGCCTCTACCCCAAGCAGCTGTACACAGCTGGAGGAAATGCAGAGTTCCTGCAGACTGGTCCCCTTTTAAATTCTTAACACCCTGCTCAGGTGGGCCCTTGGTGGTACCCAGCAGCATCATTCCAGATGCCCTTTCCCTCTCCTCCAACCCCCAATACCCGCTTCCACTCTCAACTTACTGCCCGTCCAGCTGAGATGACAGAGGCCAGGAGGAGCCCTGCACCCTTCTGCCCTGCGGTCCCTACAAAGGCAGGGCAGCCGGCCCACTCTGCACAGACCTGAGGGCCGCGCCTCACCCTCCACTCCTCACCTTCCTTGCCCCAAACATCCGTCAGCCCTCCCACTGCCGTGAGCCTGTCCTGCAACATGCCCGAGGGGCTGACCCCCCAACCCCCCACTGCCACCCCCGGGCTGGCGCCCAGGGTCTGCGCTCCTGCTCCTCACGCCTCCATCCTCCACTCTCCCCACAGCAGCCAGGGCAATCCCGTCAAAGCTGCTCCGACCCCACGACGGCCACAGGACCGGGCACGCCACGCCCCTGCTGCCTCTCCCACACGGCCCCACGCCTCTGCTTCCTCCCCCACATCCACCCGGCTCCTTCCCTCACATCCTCCAGGTCTCTGCTCAGATGTCACCTTACATAAGAGTAACACGACAATGTCACTTTATATAAGCATTATCATAATAATAGCTAACACACAGTGGATACATGTCAGGCACTGCTCTGAGAACTTTATGTATGTCAACTTATTTAGTACAACTCATGTAATAATATTATTATCCTCATTTTACCAATGAGGACACCGAGACAGGGAGAAGTTAAAGAGCTAGTCCAAAGTCACACAGCTAGTAAGTGGCATAGTCTGCATCCCAACTCAGGCAGCCTGGTTCCAGAATTTCTGCTACAACCCCCTTCCTACGTCCCCACCCTTAATTTTCTGCTTTGTTTTTAGAGGTGGTGTGTCTCCTCTACCTGATCACTGAGCTCTATAAAGGCAGGGCCTTTGCCTGCTTTGCTCACGATTACCCAGAGCCCCAGATGGTGTCTAAGACAGAGCAGGTACTTGGCAATTACCTGTTGAATGAACAAAGGAAGGATTCAATCGCACTGAACCACGTTTCCCCTCCAAAGCTTTAATTATATCTGCTACCGTACAGGAGTAACGAAATCACAGTTAAAAGGAGGGCCGCTGGTTCTGTGGTGGCACAGGTTCACTCCTTCACCAGCAGGAGACAGGACAGGGCCTGGAGGCCCACTGAGCCAAGGAGTGCCTGCTTGGAACAAGTGACCTTTCCGGTAGCTGAAAACGGTACACCATGAGCAGCCAAGCACAGCCTACATGTGTGGGCTTTATCACAGGAAACACCAGGGATAAACCTACACATGTTGGCTAAAAGCATATCTTTTGCTTTCTTGTCCGTTATGTCTTTATCAAACTATCTGTGGTTACAACGATGTGTTCCAATCAAATTACAGACCAAGCACAAATTTCCGACCTTTGCTAAACAGGTTGAACCCGTGAACAGAAAATCACATGAAGCCCAAAAACTCCCCAAAGTGTCAGACATTCTCATTATTTCTGCCATTTCATGGCAGAAATGCTACCCTTGGGTTATTATTTATAAATATTTCAAGCTACTGAAATGACACCGCTACTTAGTAACACCCCATACCTCTTGAAATCTTACAAATTAAGATTTATATTATTTTCAGGTTTGGCATATTTTTCATAAGAAATGGAAATGTGTAGGTAAAATCCAGACATGTAAAATCATCATCACCATCTCAGGACCAGGGGATATGTCCCATCATCTGCCCTTAAACATAAATAAAAATAGCTCTCTGATTTCCATGTTTCCACATTTTCACTAGTAAAGCTTGTCTTTCTGAAACATCATTATATTTTGAAACCCTGATTACCAAGTCAAGTGCTATTTTTAACTACAGTTTTTCTAGAATTCAAACTAAAGCACCTTTCTTTAACTAGGTGGTAACCTATATCAGTTTTTCAAAATCTGTACAATTTATTTAAGAATTATATTAGAAATTAGGAGATACTAATTTTTCAATTTAGAACTTACCACAGTTAATATGCAATTTTGAAACTGTCAAGAAATGAAGAGACGGTTACACTTAGGTGCCAACCTTCACCTGTCCCCAGCAGAGTGGAGAACAGTGAACCACCACCAGCCCTAGAGTAATTCCTAGAGTGGCCACAGGCCTTACCACCCCACAAGCAGCAGAAGGAAAAACCCAGCACTGTCAGTATCTGTCTCTCCTGGATCCAACAAGCCAGTGACAAGGTGGAGTAGGCACAAAAGGACCACTACTATCCCCAAAGGGAAGCTGCTCATGGAACACAACTGGACATGACAGGTTATTGTAATTCCTGCTCTTGAGTTTTACGTTCAAAATCGATACTATACACGGCAAGTATACACTACCACGCTTTTACTAAAAGCAGGAAAAAGACAAAGAATGTGTTCTGGAGGTCAGTTAATTTAGGAAAATTAAGTACAGTTTAAATGAAATAAAATTTTCTATATTTAGTGTGGGGGGACCCACATTTTCCGTTGAGCGTGGGCATCCAGTGTCTCAATCGGGGAGAACATTTTAGGTATTTATTGGACATGTAAGCATTTTGAAGAGACTTTTGAACCTCTCTGACCTGTTATCTCACTTTTCAGATGATTAATAAAGTACTGTACTATGGAATCAAACATTTAGTATTTTTTTTAAAAGGTTCAAATAGCCAACATTTCCTTCCACCTTTTCTGTTGATTAGCAAACAATCAACAGAGACCAATAAGTAAAAGAACAATTTGTATTTTAAAAGTCTCTGGTATTGTCCAAGTCCCAAATTTCCTGTGTTTAGGACTCCCATGAGACAAATAACCACACAATTTTTAAGGATGTAGAGGGGGTGTTCTGGTTATGTTTAGTAGGTCTGCATAATGACCTTTCTTATGCGAGTACAGGGTGCTAAATAAAGCCAAAAAAAAAACAAAACCATAAAATATTTAGCAGTAAAAGTACGTACTGTCTCCAACTTACTTTCAAATGGTTCAGAAAGAAAAAGTAATATTTAAGAAAGAAAGAATGATAGAGCAAATGTGGCAAAATGTTAATAACTGGTGACTACAGGGGAAGTTACTTCTATTTCAACTTTTTTAAAGTTTGAAGTTGTGTCCAAATAAGATGGGAGAGAACATGTATCATCAGGTTGAATACACAGAAGAATTATTTAAAATATGAACTATTTCCTACACACATGCTCTACCCTTTCTTCCCTCTGGTTTGCAAACTACCTCCCTCCTTTCCTAATCAAGTTCCTAGGAAAAGTAGTCTCTCACCTCCTACTCCTTGCTCCAAATATCCTCAAAACATGGCTTCTGTCTCCCTCTCTCAATTAAAACTGTTCTCACCAAAGTCATCAATGACTTCCTAGTCCCCAAATCCTCCAACACATTACAGCTCCCACACACAGCATTCGACCTTTCCTGGCAGGGATGTGGACTCAACCCTTGCTTCTCTGGTCAGTCTCTCCATGCAGTTCTTTTCCTCTGATCCTTGTATTAAATATTTTGCTGCTGCACATAAGATCCACATTTTGCCCCAACTCCTGTCAATTTCTGGTGCACTGTCTTGAGGGGATGCTGATGATCCCACAGGCTCAGTGAGAGAGCAGGCAGGAGCAGCAGTGTGCCTCCTAGAATTTGGTATCCCCTTCCTGCTCTACCTGGAATTTGACTTCCTGCTCTAAAGGCTCTCCTTCTGTAAACTCATCTCCTCCTATAACTCCCACTACTTATTGCCAATGCCTACAAAAATCTACCTTTTAAGGCACACTCCTCCACTGGCTTGCAGATCTCCACTGCCAGCCACCCATGGGCAGTTCCATTCACTAAACCACAGGCGTGAACTCAGCCACCACCAAAACACATGTGTCTTCCATAACCCCAAATGGAGTTAATGGCGCCACTGGTCACCCTGATGCCAAACCACAAATACGAGCATTTTCCCTGATCTCGACTGTCCCCTCACACTCCTCACATCCAAACCAAGGCAACTCTCCTACTCAACTGTATCCGGAGGCCCCTGTCATCTCCATCACTACTCTCACCATCGTAATTTAGGTCCCTTGTCATCTGTCACCTGGACTATTCAACATCCCCATATCTTTGCCACCTCTCACCTCCTCCACCTCCAAATCCATTCTCCACAATGCTTTGTTAGGATTATCTTTCTAAATTACAATTCTAATTTCATTTGTAAAAACTTTTAGAACAAAAATAGTTATCTGCCACATGACAATGTCATAGGATGGTGGTCTCATAAGATTATAATGGAGCTGAAAAATGCCTATGGCCTGGTGACATCACAGCCATCATAATGTTGCAGCGTCTTGTGTTTGAGGTGATGCCAGTGTAAACCTACTGCGCTGCCAGTCATATAAAAATATAGCATGTACAATTATGTACAGTACATAATACTTGATAGTGATAACAAATGACTATGTTATTGGCTTATGTATTTACCATACTATACTTTTTATCGTTGAGAGTATACTCCTACTTATTAAGAAAAAAAAAGTTAACTGTAAACAGCCTCAGGTGGGTCCTTCAGGAGGTATCCAGAAGAAGGCATTATCATCACAGGAGATGACAGCTCTGTGAGTGTTACTGCCCCTAAAGACCTTCCAGTGGGACAAGATGTGGAGGTAGAAGAGAGTGATATTGATGATCCTGATCCTGTGCAGGTCTAGGCTAATGTGTGTGTTTGGGTCTTAATTTTTAACAAAAAATCTTAAAAAGTAAGAAGATAAAATAAAAAATTTTTAAATAGAAAAAAGCCTATAGAATAAGAATATAAAGAAAATATTTTTCTGTAGCTATCCAATGTGTTTATGTTTTAAGATAATTGTTATTGCAAAAGAGTCAAAAAGTTTAACAAGGTGAAAAAGTTCATAAAGTAACAAAGTTATGGTAGGCTAAAGTTAACTTATTTAACAAAGAAAAATATTTGTTTATAAATTTAGTGTAGCCTAAGTGTACAGTGTTTATAAAGCATACAGCAGTGCACAGTAATGTCCTAGGCCCTCACATTCACTCACCACTCACTCATGATTCAGAGCAACTTCCAGTCCTACAAGCCCCATTCATACTATGTGCCCCATACAGGTGTACCATTTTTTATCTTTTATATTTACTGTACCTTTTCTAGGTATAGATACACAAATTCTTACCATTGTGTTCCATCTGCCTACAGTATTCAGTTCAGTAACATACTGTACAGGTTTGTAGCCTAGGAGCAATAGTCTGTACCATTCAGCCTAGGTATACAGTAGGCTATACCACCTAGGATTGTGTAAGTACACTCCATGATGTTCACACAACAATGAAATTGCCTAACAAGGCATTTCTCAGAATGTATCCCCTTTGTTAAGGGACACATGACTATATGTGAAATGAAGGGGGAAAATAACACAAATCAGATCCTGGGCCCATCCCACGGTTGTCCAATAGTTTCTCCCCATCCATTGCTGGTGAGCTGACACTTCCCTCTTTGACACCTCCCAACTTCATTGCTCACCCTATATGTTCCAAACATGACCTCTGCTCCCCAAATACATCATGCTGTTTCACACCTCTGGATTTCAAATGGTTTTCCTTTGGCTAAAAAGTCCTTGTGCTACAGGCAAACTCCTATTTGTCTTTTAAAACTATTAATATGTCCAAATGTGAAGTCCTATAGCAGAGCTCCCTAGCTCCCACCAAAGTACCTCCTACCCAGGCAATCTGTATGTGAATCCAGCCTCATCATTTCACCATCTTTTAATTACAAAGCTCACTGTGACCAGATGCATAGCTGATGGCTAATAAACTGTGAGTTAATTTTATATCCTTTTAATGACTCACATTATTTCTGCTTCAAAGTTCTAACCTTAATATTCACAGCTACCTAATTTGTCCCTTATTTAGTTCTCCAACTTACCTATACATCCATATCTTCCACTTCCACCAAACTGATGTACTTATTCACAAACCACCCCCTCGGTGGTCAGCAAACTCTCCATAAAGGGCCAGAGAATAAATATTTTAGGCTTTGTGGATCACGCAATCTCCACAGCAACTACTGAACTCTGCATTGTAGAACAAAAGCAGCCACAGACTACCCGTAAATGCGTAGGTGTGGCTTTGTTCCAAAACTTTATTTATAAAAACTGGCATCCAGAAGCACAGTTTGCCCTACTCTAGACTAATTTTCACTTCAGAGGGTTGCTCACACTGTTCCTCTTGCCCGGACCTTCCCTCCTCGCTTGTGTATGTACGCTTGAGCTCTGTTCTGCTGAAACCCAACTCCCACCTAATGCCTTTACTCAGAGAAGCCAGGAGGGTGCCCCTTCCTTTACATTTTCCCAGTACTTATCAACACAGCTCATGTGACACTTAGCCCCTGCCACCCAAAATTGTTAATTATCTCTGAACATGAGAGCCATTTCTCTAACTACCACTGTAGCCCTTGAAGGGCAACAAGCCCTGACTTAAGAGATCTGCACAGCCCAAAACAGGAACACCACCCTACACATCAGGAGTGGGAGCGACACTCTCCACTGGTCATGTGGGCTAAGTGGCACTTCTAGCCCATTGTTATATCCAGGGACACTTTCACTACTGCTTTACTCAGACTTTTAAACCAGTGTTCAAAATGTAGCAATGAATCTAACTTCTTTAAAATTATTTCATCACTTTAAACTACATTGAGAACTTTTCCTGTCGTACCGCCTTTTATAACATTGAGTATTCTCTTACGTATGATCATCTTAAATCATACAACCAAGTCTGTTTTCCAGAGAAACACATTTTTTTATGAGTAAAAAGGTAACTTCATTTACTGAAATGGACTTTATTAAAGGTTCTATACCTTAAAATAAGAGACACGAGGATTAATTCTTATCAAGTTTATGCTAATAACATACCGCTTTTTCCATTTAGAAGTCCAATTTCTAAGCTAAAGTCATAGTAATAGAGCACTGAAATTAAGAAAATAAGAAGTGGACATAGTGTAGATACAGAGAAAAAGAAACTCAGTGCTACTCTCTAAGGCCACAAACTTAACATCTGGGAAAGCTCTTATTCCTCTTGTCACTGCTCCTTCCAAAGTGAAAGTAATTTCAAAGAAGCTGCTTCTGCTTCTTTACTAACAATAGCTTAAAAGCCAACTTGTTCTCAGCTTACAATGGCTCCACTCTGCAACAGGGTAAAACAGGGCAGTATTGAGAAGGAAGGGGCCAAAACACCTGTCAGTGCTGCAGAACCTCCCCCACCCTCATACCCATGGGGCCCCATTCTAGCTCCAAGTGGGACTATTCCGCCTTTATATCATGTCTTGGGCAACTGAGATCTTACAGGGAAGTGCTGCTAACAATACAGGACGAACTCTGAATTGGCAATCGCAGTACTCTCAGCTGGAGGGAAAATCCGTATCAATATAATAGGAATAAGACAACCCATCCTTAAACAACTTCACAGGAACACTGCTAGAACAAAATGATGTGTAAAAAGATGTCTTAAAATAGCGATGCCGTGTGAAAATCTAGACATATTTCAGCTTAGTTAATTTATAAATTAAACTAGCTCTCTCACAGCATAATTAGCAAGCATTATTAACACAGGTATGTGATGCTTATCAGAAGTAAAGATAATAAAGACTGGAGTCCCAGTGTGTGCAATTATCTGTCATTCTACATTGGAATCTGCTCCAGGCTACATCATTTCTGCTGCCCAGAATCACTCTATCTTTCCAGGAGCTGTTTTTGAAGTCTCCTCTCTTCCCGCAGGTGATTACCGCTCCTGGAGCTGTGCCCTGAACTGCGCTCTCCAGCACTGGTGTAAGCCGCACTCACAAAACCCAAAGCTTCCTCTGAAGACATTCAGGGAAGAGTCATCTGTAGGAGGCATGGGAAGTAGGGTCTAGAGCATGGGTGGGCACACCCAGTCCTGGCTGTCTCTGCGAGTAAAGTTCATTGGAGCAGCCAGGCCTGTTCTACAGCTTAAACAGCAAGGGTGAGTATGAGACAGACCACGTGGCCCTTTCCAGAAAAAATCTGCCGGCCTCTGCTCCAGAGCTAAGGAAAAGGCCAAGACTGGACAGAGATGTTTGGGAATCATCTGGATACTTAGAGTGCAGATGTAATTCCCCAGGAAAAATAGAATGTCTGTGGCAAATTAATTTTTAAGAGCTGTGGAGGAAAAACGAACCAGGGCCACACCAGACTGCTTTTGGAACAGCCCCACTCTCTTCTTACTCAAATCTCCAAGTTCCACCCTCCCAAAGCTGCCCTCTTCTAAGTAAAGAGTACATTAGTTCTCATAAACTGCTGGTAAGAAATGCCATAAGAAACAAGAAATAATTACATACAGCTTTTTTAAAACAGTTGGTTTTAAAAAAAAAAAAACAATAGTGTTCCATTCTTTTTATCCATGTATGGAAGAAATATAGGGATATATTATTTATTTAAGACTCTCTTACCCTGCAATGTTAATTACTGCAAAAAATTTCCAACATTCGAAAGTAAAAGCAGTCATTTATATAATCCAAATATATACATTTTAAAATGCATGCACTTTGCTTATATGAAAACTTTTCTGTCCTTACTCACCACCATTTTACAATTCCTATGCACACAATTTTAACAATTTTAGATGAAGTATGTGTTGATCTGTTTTGCGTATCGTAGAAGCTGATAAAATCCTAATGGGGCTAGTTGAAGAAACCTATGAAGGAAGGTATTTTTATACGCATTTTACAAATGAAAACTGAGGCTTACGGAGGTGAAAGTGTGCAAGCTCCAGCCATAGTGGTAGGAAAACTGGGATTTGAACCCAAGTCTGTTGGATTTCAAAGGAGTAAAAAATTTTATTATGATTGCAAAATGCTTATGAGAAGGTATTAACTAGAAAAAATGGGAAAATCTATAAATACAGGATAATCTCAAGCATCTAAAAGAATATGAGAAGGAATAACCTGGAAGGAAATACACAAAATGTTAAAAGTGATTATGTGAGGGATGGGATTCAGAGAGAAAGAATATTTGTTTTCTTCTTTGTATTCAATTTTTCAAATTCCTATGGTAAGCATTTACTATTGCTATAAACAAAAACAAATATAATTTTTTAAAGCAATGTTTTTAGAAGTATAGCCTTTCAGGCCAATTGAAGTCACAGCAAGTACTCAGTCAAGGCTACAGACTGCTCTGTATTTCAGCACACTTAAATAATTGATAAATCACCAAGGAGGAGACTGTGAACTAAAATAAAATCCTAACCCCCTACTCCCGCCCAGCTGAATGAACAGACTCCCTCTTGGCCAAGGGGACCCCAGAAAAACCTTAAAACTGAGTTGCCAGTCATAAGGAGAAGGGAGGTCAGACATGCCTCCTCATGCCACCTCCCTTTCCGAGCTACTCTTTGTAATGTAAGATACTAAATCATTAACAGGACCTAAGGCCAAGTAGGGCAAAGATTGTACCACACCTGCAGCCATCAATTTAATTAACAGCTCACTTGAGTCCACCTATAACCCCAAAGCTCCCCGCTTTGAGATGTCCCGCCTTTTGGGGCCAAACCAATGTTCACCTTCCATGTACTGATTTGTGATTTTACGTATAATTCCTGTCTTCGTGAATGTATAAAGCCAAACCACAACTTGGCCACCTTGGGCACATTTTCTCAGGACCTCTTGAGGCCACATGCTTCTGGCCATCAGTCACACACATTAGGCTCAGAATAAACCTCTTTAAATTACTCTACAGAATTGGGGGTTTTTCCCCTTAATAAGTTGAATCTTGTTTAAAAGATTCTTCACTAAAAAACAAGAAGGCCCATCATGTGTGCCATATAGTCAATTTCAGAACTGGAATGGACCTCAGAGATCTTCAACCCCCTTTATAGACGAACAAAATAGGGCCTAAAAGTTTAAATGACTTCCCAAGGACTTACCATCTAGTTAGTGTTCTTTTGACTACATCATGTTAGAATGACTTCCATCAAATATAGTTAAAATTAAAAGGTTCAAGCATTTAAAGTGGTAAGCTTCAATTCTTAAGAAAAATCGTATGTATGCAAGTCTCTTCATTCCCCAATTAAGCCAATAAATGAGACACTTCTCATTATTTCTGAGTGCTTATAAAAATAAATGGAAGTGACTACCTTTTCCTCACTGCCTTTTTAATTTCACTACATCTTCCTCTGCCTCTCTTGCCAGACTGCTTGCCCCCCGTGGCTATTTTCTGTATTTGTTTTTGGAGCTCAGAACAGCACCTGTGCTTTCCCAGCGCCCTTCTCCAAGCTAGAGAAAGATATGATCGTTCCTTTCAACGCTAGCTCACTCCTTCTTTTCCTTTCTTGGCAAAACTGGATCTGTGGATACTAATAGAGAGACCTGGATTTTGTAATTCTGTTCTACGACTTTTAGTGGCAAGGAGAGGTGTAACAGAGGTAACAGCCTGGGTAAAGGGTAAAGGGTAAAATGTTTGACAAGCTGTCTCTTTAAAACCCCCTCACCCTTTATGGGAATTAAAAACTGCATTCCTACCGAAACCAGTAATCAGAGGGGCAGGCAAGTGTTCTTTGTTTTTTTGTATCATAAGAGATGGCTCAAGGGAATCGTCCAGCAGAGGTCACAAGATTATCAGAGGTCACAAGATTATCTTCACCAGAGATGCTATAGTTAAACAGCAATAGCCTGAAGCTGAAAACCCCCTTTAAAAGCTCTGTACTTCTGCTTAAAGGGGGGACAATGACTCTTTAAGACGAGAGTCTACCATCCTCCTCATTTGCCCGCAAATAAATAAACTTCTCTTTCCTTTTCCTCAAACTGCTTATCCTCGTTCTTCGTTCAGCTGCGGGGACAAATATCAAACTTTTGCTAACAATGGGCGTCAGCATTTGTTTCTCACCTCCCCAATACACACTCTCCCTGCAGCCGGTGCATGTGTGACATGTGCGACATGTGCACGCAGCCGCACAGCAATCTGAGCGTACGGTTCAGTTATACGGGTGGACAGGCTTACCAAAGATTAAGCCATACAGTGTTACCTCTGCAGAGACGAGAGGGCAGCCCTTGGTATTCTCGAACCTCTAAATTCTGAGCCTTGACCTAAGGAGAATCAGGAAATCCCACAGGGGGTTGTTAAACACTTCCCTCAAGAAATGCACATGATATTCCATCACAGTAAAGTCAGGAATTCCTGAGCCATTCTTCAGAAGCTTGAAAGTGGGCTAGGAATCTGTCCTAAGCAAGGTGAGGAGCTCAGGAAATGTCACCCCAAAATATGACTCATTGGTATAAAGAATATTTTGAACTAAAGGCTATTCAAGATCAAAAAGCACTGGAGGGGGCTTTCCCTCCATCTGCAAAAACCATACTGACTGATCAAAGGGGTAACTGACTTCCCTGTGCCTCCCTGTTATCTCAATGTACTACAGGAAAGAAGATCAAGGATGCAGCCAGACCCAGCCCACATCATTTAAATATAATACCTGTCTCTCAGGTTAAGTGAATTTGCAAAGAGAATCATTTACAAGTCAATCTATTTCCACCAACCATTTGTCCTCCCTAGCACCTTTTGTAGCCCCTAAACAGAATTACCTGTACTCCTTATCTCCCCCTCCCCTCCAAAAAGACAGGTGTAAAAATACCTGAACTTGGTTGGGATATTGGGTCATCACTCTGTGATTCTCCCCATGTGCATGGTAAATAAACCTTTCTCTTATTAATCTGCCTTAATTGTGAATTGGTCTTTCAGTGAAGGTTTCCCCTCACCCCTACAGAGGTAACTCAAGGAACTGTGTTTTCACGAATACCTTTAAGAATCTGAAGCAAATTAGAATCACAAAATTAACTTTAGGGCAGGAAGGAATCTTTGAGGATCATCCAGTTTAATTCCACTAGCATGAGACAACAGTCCCAGGCCTTGTAGCCGTGAGTGACAGGCTTGAGCAGAGCTGGGGTGCCCAGCTCTCTTCCCTGGTGCTAGGCAGCCTCAAGATTCCAGACACCCAGTTTCCAAAGACACAAGATAGAGCACAGTGGGGGAAAACCCCTCTCTTGATGGGGAGCAAGAGAGTGGTGGGCCACTCCCACGGGTGCACACAGTGAACACCGTATCTCTCCCTGGTGGACTTCCTCCTCTTGCTGTTTATGGTTGGGGGAAGGGGGGTGAAATGCAGGCACCTCAAGCCAGGGAAAGCCAAATAAGGACACCTTGAGGTGACGTGGCCTTTCCTGGTCATAGAAAACACAATTTTGAGAGACTCTCTGATTCTCCACCAAAGCAATAAAACCAAATCAGACAGGTCATGGGGCTTTTGAAACCTAAGAGTTTTCTGCTTTTGTAAATTCCCAAATTGACCCAGGAACTCTAGCATAGAGTACTGGTAGGAAATGTAAGGTCTATGGCAGACAATTTGGAAATAACTATCAAAGTTAAAAATGTAGGCTGGGAGTGGTGGCTCATACCTATAATCCTAGCACTCTGGCAGGCTGAGGTGGGAGGATTACTTGAGGCCAGGAGTTCGAGACCAGCCTGGGCAACACAACAAAACCTTGTCTTTTAATTTTTAATTAAAAATTAATTTTAATTATTTTAATTAATTTGATTAATTTTTAATTTAAAAATCTTATTTTTTAATTTTTTAACAAAAAATTTAAAAATTAGCTGGGTATGGTGGCATGCATCTGTAGTTCAGTTACTGAGAAGGACTGTTTGAGATCAGGAGTTTGAGGCTGCAGTGAGCTATGTTGACACCACTGCACTCTAGCCCAGTGACAGAGCGAGACCCTGTCTCAAAAAAAAAAAAAACAAACCACTTCCTCTTCCAGCATGATGGAGTAGGTGTATTTTTCTCTATTCCTCCCACTAAATACAACTAAAATCCCTGGACATTATATATAAAACAAACATAAGACAACTCTAAAAGGTGGAAAGAAAAAAGCAGACTGGCTAGGGACACCAGGACCAAGGGAACGACACAGTGGTGACTTCTCTGGGTTTTCTCTTTGCCATATACCTCAGATTAGAGCTGAAGAAGCCGACAACCTGAAAACACAAACAGGTGCAGCCTGCTCTCTCTAGCCAAACAACAGAAAGGGCCCATCTAGCAAGACAAAACTTTTAGATAGTAACTGCTCTACTCGAGATAGGGACCAAAGAAAAGACTGTGGCCCCGGCCCCAATCACACCAACAACAGCTGAGTGTGGGGCCTAAACTTCTGCCCTTGTGAGGCAGTAATGAGATGCCCCAACACCCTTGCCAGGGCAGGGTCCAAGAAGGCCAAGTAGGGAGCTGGGACTTTCATCCTCCACTGGCTAGTAGTGACCAACCCCAACACCACTGCACTATCCATAAAAACTATGTGGGTGGTGGGACTCCCACCAGCTGTAACAAAGAGCCCCACCTACCCCCTGAGTGTCAACAGAGGCTAAGTGGGGAACCTGAACTTTTGTTTCCACCTGGCAGTAACAAGGCAGTGTCCCTCCATCTCCTGCCAGAGCAATGTCTTCAGTCAATCAAAACAGAAAGTTTAAATAAGATCTGGGGTCTCATAAACATAATAAGAAAATGTCCAGGTTTCAATTTTTAAAAATCACTCATCATACCAAAAAGATGATCTCAAACTGAATGAAATGAAGACAATACATGCCAGCATCAAGGTGACAGAGATGCTAAAATTATCTGACAGATTTTAAAGCAGCCGTGATAGAATTCTTCAATGAGAATTATGAACACACTTGAAACAAATTAAAAAATAGCAGCAGTGAGGGAAAAGTCTCAGTAAAGAAATAAAAGATATAAAGAAGTACCAAAAGGAAATGTCAGAATTAAAAAATATAACATTGGAAGTAAAATGCTGGGTAGACGGGCTCAACAGAGAATGGAGGGAACAGTGGAAAAGTTTAATGAATTGGAAGATGGAACAAAAGAAATTACCCACATTCAATAACAGAGAGAAACAGGCTAGAATAAAAAAAATTAATAGAGACACAGGAACTTGTGGGACTATGACAAAAAAGTAAACATTCCTGTCGTAAGTTCCAAGGGAGAAAAGATAGAAGGCAGAGCTTTTTTGAAAAGTATATGAAGAAATAATGGCTGAAAAGTTCCCAAATTTGGCAAGAAACATAAACCCACAGATTCAAAAGGCTAAGTAAATCTTAAACAGAATAAACCCAAGGAAATCCACGTCAATACACATCAAAGTTAAATTTCTAAACCCTAAAGACAGAAATGTTCTTGAAAGCAGTCAAAGAAAGATGACACCTACTAGCAGATCATTCATCAGAAAACAGGAAAGCCAGAAGAAAGTGCCAAGATGCTTTTCAGAGGTTAGAAGAAAACTGTCTCCTGGAATCCTATAGTCAGCAAAAATAACCTTCAGGAATGAAGAGGAAACCAAGACATTCTCATGAAACTACGAGAATCTGTTACCAGCACACCCACCTCAAAAAAATGACTAAAAGAAGTTTTTTAAACAGAAAGGAAGTGACAGAAGGAGGAACCAACCTTGGAACATCAGGAAGAAAGAAGGAAGAGAGAATGCAAAATAATGGGGAAATACAAAAGGTTTTCTTCCTCCTCATGAATTTTCTCAATTATATCTGACAGTCGAAGCAAAAAGTTTAACACTGTCTGATGTGGTTCTAAAAGCAGGGGAAATATTTAAGACAATTATATAGCTCCCACATGTACCAAATGACCCATTGTGGACAAAGACATTTGCTGAATAGTAGTGAATGACTGGGAACAACTTAAATGTCTATTGACAGGGGACTGGTTAAATAAAGGATGATACAGCCATACAGTAGAATATTACATAACTATTAAAAAGAAGGTTAGAAATTTATATACCAGATACAAAAAGAACCCTTAAGGCATGTTGTACGGACGATAAGCAGAGCCAAGGCAGTGTGTACTGTATGCCACCATTTGTATAAAGATAAAATACATTTATATCTGTGCTTCTATAAATGCAGAGACTTATCTGGAGAGACACACAGAAGCTGGTAAGAGCGCATGCCTCCAAGCAGAGAACTGGCATCTGGAGACCAGAGGAGGCTGCGGAGAAAAGGGGACAAAAGTCTCCATATACTATTTTCATTCCTTTCCATTTTTAAATTATCTACTTAGTATTATCTAATTTTAAAACTTTTTAAAGGAAAGTGAAAAATTCCCGACCTGAAAACAAGACTTAGAAGGATTCAGCTAAAGCTCAGGGGAAACATAAAGCAGTGCTTCAATGACAGCTAGGTGTTCACATTGATTTAAACACGGCTACAGATTTTATGACATCCTTGAAATGAGCCTATTCTCACTATATCCATATTAGCTTCATTTAAAAGGATATTTTAAATAATGAAACAGTAACTGAATTGAAAAGCATTCTATGTATGTTGATCCTAAGGCCACAGCTAGGGAAAAATATGGTTTCAAATCATCAGGCCTTTGCCTGAAGACACAGGGCAAATGAGACAGACCCTATGCAAGTACATCTGAGCACAAGTCCACTGACTGCTAAACACAAAAGCTTTTGACTCAACCAACAGTTCTCAAAGTTCGCCACTGAAATAGTCTAATGAACAAAAGTAAGTAAATAAGTAACTTAAGAAGGGCACAGAGATGTAATAGCAACTTGACCTTCTGTTTATCTTTAAATAAGTTAAGTTGATTATAGTATTTAGTATGACATGTGTGTTGAGATTACTTAAAATCATCTTTCCGGCTAGGCACGGTAGCTCACACCTGTAATCCTAGCACTCTGGGAGGCCAAGGCGGGAGGATCGCTTGAGCTCAGGAGTTTGAGACCAGCCTAAGAGCAAGACCCCGTCCCTTTTAAAAAAAATTTTTTTTAAAAATATTTTTTAATAAACCATTCTGTCAGATTACCTAGGTAAGAACGCGGTCTTGGCGAGACCCATGGCCCAGGCCCCAGGGACCAAGGTTATTCCACACAGGCTACAGACAGCTCTTCACTTAGACATCTGCATCTTATCCCTACAAAGGCCTTATAGTAATTATCTTTTTCATAACATAAGAAATAATAATGAAGGTAGTGTTTCTCCTGCAGATAAGAAAATCCCTAGGACAGGGGGGTAGGATTACCTTCCGCAGTACAAAGCCGCTTCGCAGGGTGCGCCTATGTACTGGCGTTCAGCCTGCTAAACTCTGTGCCACACTCCACCTGTTGTTTAGTCTCTTCGCCCCATGGCTCTGGGGTGAGCATCCCCCTGCTGCCTCTCACTTCCCCCCAGCAGAGTCCGCAGTGCTAGGCTAGTTTTGTCTTTACATCACATAAGTCCACCAGGCTCCCGCAGAAGAACATTGCTGCAGGAAAGGATAGATCTTGTTCATTACATGAAAAAGGAAAAAAGAGAAGCAATAAGTAACACTTGAGGAGCAAAAAGGAGAAGCAGGCACCAAGTGAACTGCCTAGGGGAAAAATGAACATAATAATGAGATAGAGAAAGTGACCAAGCACACCCATACTGAAACTGTAGGCTTGAACAAAAAGGTGCGATCATCCTCAGAACTGTGATATGAGGAAGGCAGACTGGAAAAGTCATTCTGAAAACACCTATGTATTGGTTTCGTTCAAAGCATCCCTGGGGATAGAGAGTAATACTTTGTACATGGGAAAGAGATTCTTGTTCTTAAATTAAACCAAAAAAAAAAACCGGTGTCTGACAAAAGGCCACATAAGGGCAAAGTATAATCATACTAAGAGAAAATAAAGTTCAAAATTGATCACTTGCCCTCTGAGGACTTTTTCTGATATCATTTGCTAAATGGTACAAAAGCCTCTAAAATTGTAGAAGTATATATGAGTAGTTTTAGTCCCCAAAGAGCAGGACAAAACTCCCCAATCAACAGCCAGTCTCCTTCCACAGGGAGGATAAACTACTCCACAGTGTGCCCAGCGGGGCACTCCCTGAGGGTTGTAACTAATTCATGAGGACAAAAAATTACACAGCCATCACTTTCCCCTGAACCTGTTACACCCAAGCCCCCACTTCAGACAGAGGGAGAAAACATAATAATTCACAGCACTGGGCCAGTCTTTTCCAGACCTAAAGCCTTCGTGGGGTAAAAAACCAAACCCATAACGAGTGACCACATCAGAATCACATTAGCAATTTGGGCTGCACCGCCTTCGGGCCACATGCCACTTTTTTTTAATACCCTAAAGAGAATGAAATAATAGAAGTTTATTTTCCAGCAAAGAAAATTCCCAGGCAGGCTTTTGTTCCCCTTCCAACCCTGTCACTCACAAGAATGTGAAAATGACTGACATGTTCACATTCCAGGAATTATGCCAATACCAGTCAATTCTTTGGAAGTGATGGTAAAAGGCATCACTTTCAAAAACAATGACTTCCTAAGACAGTGGAACCAAGATTAATATATATATCGCACATTCAAAAATATGTGTTTCCATGTTTTTATCCATAATAGTTAATGTATCTGCTTAATTATTCTACTTTGGAACACTGAACATCATTTTCCACATCTCTGACAATATATGTGTTGCACAGTATTTGACAAGAATCTGTCAAATAATTACACTGATGGGACATCTTCTTAGGGCATTGAAGGTTTGAAAAGAAACCAAAAATGTGCTTTTATTTAATTTATTTAATAAATAAAAATAAAAAGGCTGAAGAAAGTTCTAGAAGTTGAAAAAAGTAAATTTAAAAACCGAGTAAAGAGTACAAAGGAAAAAATATTTTATTTCACTCAAAAGGTTTTACAATAGAAGGGGGAGGGAGATAATCAGGGAAAAATAAACCACTTTAGATGACACATAGTACAAAGAGATGTTAACCACACATTCAAGTGCCAAATCTGAAATCCTCCCTCAGCTGGTAAGACCAAGGTGGTAATGTTGATGCTAACGGCAAGTCAGTCCAGTCCAAAATGATTAAGAATGTTTTACCACATTCCAGACACATTAAGGATCAAATAAAAAGGTGCTGACAAAAAAGACAAGCAAATGAACACACTGGGCACTAGAGCACTTTGCCTACTCAGAAGGCCACTCAAGCGAGACTCCAGAGGCCAGGCTGTACCTCGGCTCTGCCACTAACCAGCTGTGGCCCCCCGCTGAGCACCAGATTTCTCAGTTGTGAAACCAGATGTTCTCTTAAGGTTACCTTCCTGTTTTAAAATTACACATGGTGAAGAAACCACTAAAAAAGAAACTGAGGGAGATAACAGAAAATTTATTGGGGTTCCTGCCCCCCTTTTTTCTTTTCAAACAGGGTCTCACTCTGTTGCCCAGGCTAGAGTGCAGTGCTGTGCTCACCGCAACCTGGAACTCCTGGGTTCAAGCGATCCTCAGCCTCTCCAGTAGCTTGGAC
This sequence comes from Daubentonia madagascariensis, assembly GCA_023783475.1. Taxonomy (NCBI): domain Eukaryota; kingdom Metazoa; phylum Chordata; class Mammalia; order Primates; family Daubentoniidae; genus Daubentonia; species Daubentonia madagascariensis. The sequence continues at coordinate 1,488,706 of JAKFHU010002239.1, forward strand.
TACAGGTCTCAGACTACAGGCCAGTGCCACCATGCCCAGCTAATTTTTTCTGTTTTTAGAAGAGATGGGGTCTCGTTCTTGCCCAGGCTGGTCTTGAACTCCTGACTTCAAGCGATCCTCCCCAGCTCGGCCTCCAGAGTGCTAGGATTACAGCTGTGAGCCACCGGGCCTGGCTAATTTTTTCTATTTTTAGAAGAGATGGGGTCTCCCTCTTGCCCAGGATGGTCTCAAACTCCTGAACTCAAGCAATCCTCCCCCCTCAGCCTACAGAGCCCTAGGATCACAGGCGTGAGCCACCGCCCGGCCTGGTTCAGTCTTTATCAAACATTACATCACTCTTGGCACCTCTTTCTTATGCTATATAATGGAAAGATTTGTCTTTCACATTGTAATAATGGATTTTTGTTAAGGAGAACAGAAAAGTTACTTTTCAGAAAACGTGTTAATTTATAAACTTAACCATAATTAAGTTTATGAAACCCAAAATGTGAACTTGTTTTTGTTTTCACATTAAACAGATTTTCACTTTGTGATCCTAAGTTTTCACTAGAAGGAACAAATTATTTCTCTCAATAAGATGACTGATTTATATATATCCTCTTCCAAATATCTTATTAGGAACAGATGAGGAAGAAGTACTTAAAATATTACAAACCAAACAAAAGTATCATAACCTTATGTCCAAAGCACAATGTAGTCTGTTCAGTTATTCTTAAATCAAGTGATATGAAAATTATATGAAGATCTGACGAAAGTTCAAAGTTTCAGTCAAAGGTAAGCAGTTAGATAGAAATCTTGGTTATTTACTTACAAAATTTAGAGAATTCCCATTTAATACGGCTTACTATGTATCAGGCACTCTTGGGTTTTTGCATACTATCTCATTTAATCATCCTAACAGTCTTCTGAGGTAGCTTTTATTATTCTCATTTTATGAATCAGGAAACTGAAGCCGAGAAAAATTAAAATATTTTCCCAAAGTAAAACAGCAAGTAATGGAGCCAGGATCACAACACAGCTCATCTGGCCCAAATCCAATGCTCCTTCTCCTACCCTCAGATAATCAGTATTAGCTTATACTAACAAAAATGTGCCACATGACTCACATTTTTACATCATTGATATACCAAGAAGATTCTCATACTGATATCCTCTCTATAATATGACCTCCCTATCTGTCCTGGTACCCTTCCTCAACGGGAGAAAATGGACCATAATTTTTCCTAGACACTGCACTAAGTATCTAATATACCTCAGTACTGACAAATCCATGATATAGATATTACTGTCTCCATTTTACAGATGAGAAAACAGAGGATCATAATAGGAGGCTAGGTAACCAGGGTAAGATCACACCCTGTAAATGGTGGAACCAGGGGTCTAACCCAGCCAATGGGCTCCTAAGCCTGGGTCTTCATGCTTAGTTAGCATGCCCTTTTTCCCTGCCCTTCTTTTGCTCCAACCAAAAATGAAGGCAAAAAACGGCGATTTTTAGGGTTACTGGATTCCGTGGGACCTAAGAACAACATGTCAAACTTCAAAAGAAATGGAAAAAGTTACGGCTTAATAAAAACACAAATAATGATACAAGTTATGCTATGAGCAAGAATACTTTCTTCTTAATTCGTAAACTTCAATATCATCACCTCAATTCTATGGCATCAGATAAGTTAAACTTTAAATTTCACCCTTCACTTCTCTTTTGTGAAGTAAGTAGTTAATACTCTGCACTAAAGTTGCTATTATGTGGCCAATCTATTTCTAAAGTGAAAAATTCCTATGTCATTCATATGGTTATCTCCTAATTTTATTTATTTGATAACTTCTGATTTTCAGTCACAAGATGGCCCCAATTCTCCCTCTTTCCTTACCTACTCCTCCCCTTCACCTGTGTATTTTTTTTAAATTACCATGAAATTCACAGTGGATGCACATGAAACTCTACAGCAGGATTTTGGCATCTTGTCACATTTTTAGGTTTTTCTAAATGATGAAACAGAGAGAAACAGGGATTTAGCTAAGGTCACAGAGCTCATATGTGGGACAAGCAAAGTCGTCTATGTTCCAACACTGTTCCTCCATTTTATGCTAAAACTACCACCAATGGAGCCTGTCACTATTGAACTAGAAGTCAAATACTCGAGGTTAGCTGCTGAATAATCAAGAATCATTTCAAAGCTACTCTCTGGGAATTTTCCAACTCACTTAACAGGTATTTATTAAACATCTACTTCAGCAATAACAGAAATTCCATATATTTCCCTCACAATACACAGCCACATACTTAAGAGAGTTTGCAATGTAGCTGAAATGACTCCAATAATAGTAACAGCAAATGCAGCTACCAATTTACTGAACAGTTACTGAATACTAGGAACTGAGCTAGGTGCCTTACAACAGATTTTTTCCATACTCATAGCAACACCATTTACTCCCCATTTTGCAGATAAGTAAACTGAGGTTAGAGTTTAAATAACCTACCTAATATCACACAGCCACGGAGGAACAACATCAGCTATTTTTAAACTCTTTGGTCTCAGGACCCCTTTATAACTCAAAATCATTGAAGACCCCAAAGAGCTATGGTCTATATCTTTTGATATTTATCATATTGGCAATTAAAACTGAGACATTTTAATATTTCTTATTCATTTTTAAAAAACAAAAGTCCATATTATGTTATAATAAAAACCTATTTCTACAAAAAAATCACATTTCTCAAAACAAAAATTAATGAGATGATGCTGTTTTACATTTTTAAAAATCTCTCTAATGTCTGGCTTAGTAGAAGACAACTAGGTTCTCCCATCTGCTCCTGCATTCAATTTGTTTCAATATGTTGCTTTGGTTGAAATACGAGTATATGAAGAAAGTCACAAAGTTGAAGAATAAGCCTCACAACCCAGACTGGCTAGACGGCCAGCACCTGGTATGATTCTGGTAGAAGGTGACTAGAAACACATTATTTGTAAGCTCAAAGTATATAAAAAAAATCTCCAACCAAAACAAATGTAAGAGGAACCATTACTACAACCAAATATCATATGGTTGCTCTTCAAATTGTTTAGGTTGAAAAGAGCACTTGTATCTCCCCCTCAAGTAAGGGGCCCAAGGACTTTGCTGCCCTGGAGTAGGTTCTAGGTAATCTTTCCCTAAAGCTTACTCCGTTAGTAAACAGGAACCTGAGCAACTCATTCCACATGAAAACTAAACTGTCCAAGTAACAAAGAGACGTGGCACTTCAGGAATTGAGAAGCAGCCGCATTAAAGGCTGCAATTATAACAGTTGTAAGAAGGACTTTATATTCCCATGTGTGGTCAATTCTCATACCTCAGGAACCTGCCACACAACTTGAGTTGTGCAGGACAGACTAACCCCAAGTGGCTGGCTTTTCCCACCTGCGCTACCACTCACAGACATCAAAAACTAAAGATCTGACAAATACATGCCATATTTAGTAGTAACACTAAACTTCCCAAATGTGCAATCTTTTTTTGTGTAATATAAATGTCAGATGTACTAATATTTGAACAAAAATGCAGAGCTATATTATCTTTTCTAAATTAAAGTTTGTCAGATAAGAATTTTTAAAAATGAAAACTGTGCACACCCTTACACCTCTAGAAACGTAACCAGACACATTTGAATTGTTAAAGTGGGTTAACAGACCCATTGCCATGGTCAAGCAAAGTAAGACTACAAAACTAATCCAATTAATGCTCCAAAACAGCTAGACTGCACATTTTCACTCTAACTGCATATAGACATACTATTTTAAGTGAGTGATACTCAGTGTTGTATGTCACCAGTTAATGCTTAGTGATTCTTAAATAAGGAAACTGATGTAAGACGAGCACTTTTATGTAAAGTGCTGGGACATGACCAACTTAAATGTTTTGACTAACACAACTATGAGCATCCAAGTTTTAAAGATGTTAGGGCCATAAAGAGAGATTTCATACATTTTGTTACGTTCTGGGAATGGAACTCCCCTTAACGCTTGTGTCTGTCTACTGTTTGACACTCAGACTCTCTTTAAAGAAACCATTACGTACAAATGACACAGTTCGTCTTTTATAACCTATTGCCAAAGTTGCTGGTAGCAAATTTAAACTGATTTTTTTAAAGTTCTATTATAAATCAAACATACACAACCAGAATACTACAGGAAATTTTAAAACTAAATTGACAACTATGACATTTTCATTACCCAATGTAGTAAAATGTACACACTTATAGCTGAATGGTTCTTAGATGACATTCATATTTCTGAAATATCTGTTTCTCTACATCTTTGTTTTAATCAAACTCATATTACCCATTATAAAAATAAATACTGAGCAAAAAAAAAAAAAAGAAACTGAAAATCTCTAGAGCAACACCCACCCCCCCATACTACCACTGAGAAAACCCTGTGAACACGCTGGCAGACTTTATTCCAGTGCTTCTACAGTACATTTTGAAATAATAGTATATAGAACATACAACATTTTGTATACTAACTTTTATTGCCTATTTTCTTAATTTTAACAATATCATATGCTCATTGCAGAGTATTTAGAAAATACAAAAAAGTGAAAATCATCCCAAATCCTTCCATTTTATCAACATTTGCAATATTGTCTTCCATTCTTTTTCTAACACAAAGTTATACTCATATGAAAGGTAATTAATTTTAAGCACAGTTAACACTAGAACATTCCTAGATGCTAGCTGGCAGAAAGTATATAAAGAAGGACTTCCTGACAGAAAATAGTTGCAACTGGGTTTTTGTTTTGTTGTGTAAATTTGAAAATACTTAAGTTGTTGCACATAAATTCAAAGATACATAAAACAGTTACTTAACTTTCTTGGTAATGAAATCACCAGCACATTAATTTTTACAAAATTCTACCTTGGTCGAAGGGGGACAAAATACTGTGTAATTTTCTTGGCACATTGTCCTAACCATGTAAATAATCTAGTGTTAGTATATGTTTTGTTAGAACTACTGAGGAAACTAGAAGCCTCTGCCCCCAAGGAGCTAGGAAGGAAGGACACAGCCCTGTGCCTGGCACCCTGCCGCCTGTGGAGACGATGTGAGTTCCACCACCACAGACACAGGGACACCCAGACCACTCAGCTGCAGTAACAGCCCAGCCCAGCCTGATCCCTCCCCTCTGCCAGATTCTAGCACCTTGTGGCTCAGAAACCCTAACAGGATAAATTATCCCTCCTCCCTGCCATGCTGACATTTAACTCTGCATCCATATTTCAACACATTCAGTCTCTCATTTTTAACGTGAGGAGGAGAACCTTTCTTTTAACCCAGGATCTCCATCCCAACCCCACCTACAGTGACCAGCCCATCTCTCCCAAACCTCTGGGCAGTCTCTGTGCACGTGGTCTCCACTTCCTTGCTCCTGCCCACTCCCTAGCCCACCCACGCTGCCCCTCGCTGCTACCTGCAGAGGCTCTGCACAATGCCCCCAGCTACCCAGCAGCCTCGGCCTGCTCCATGCCCCCTTCCATGGCCAGCTGCGCCTCCCCCATTCCGAGTATTCTGCCCTCTGCCTGTCTCACCCTCCTTCCCTGTCTCCCTCAAACTTCTTCTACTCCTTTCCCTGCCATCAAAGGCCCGGGTTGCCCAGGCAAGACCCCACAGGCCCTTCCTGGCTTGCTCTATGGACCTCTTGTTTGGTGGGCTCATCATACAAGAATCACGCCTCCACCCAGGCCTCTCCTCTAGGCTCCAACTGCCCATGGCACCTGTCCACTCACATGTCTCAAAGGCAACACACACCCAAACGGATCCCTGCCCTGCCACCTTGATTCTCCTTTGCTGCGCCCTGAAGTGCAGGGAACCGTCATCCCATCGCACGAGCCAGAATGCAGCTCTCTCCCACCACGCATCCAACACCAAGCCAAGTCCTGCCAAAGACACCACCTAAACCCCTTGCAAGCCCATTCACTCCTCTTCATTTCCATCACCTTCCACCTAGACTACGACCCATCGCCATCATTCTGATCCATTCTCCGGAGTAGCCCGCCAACTCTCTGTCTCTCTCTCTCTCTTTCTCTCTCGCTCCCCTCCTTGCTTCAACTCCTTCAATGACTTCTCACTGATCTTGGTATAAAGGCCAAAATTATTAATATAACTTACACAGCCTTGATTAATCTGGCCCCTGCCTCCTACCTTTCAGGGTTCATTCTCTCTCCCTCTGTCTCTCTCTCTCCAGCCTGCAGTTCCTGGATGGCAACAATACACATGTCTTTCCCTCTACTCAAAACACCCCACACCACCGCTATACACCGAACCCACCCTTCAGATCTCAGTTCAACCACCATGTCCTCAGCGAAATCTTCCTGGAGCCCTAGTCAGTGAAGGTTCTCCTTGTGCTAGGTCTCAGGGAGCGCACCTGGTGCTCAGCACCATGGCTCGATGTGAGTGGTTAATGCCCATCTCTCCCACTAGACCATAAACAACACAAGAGCAGCGACAGCATCTGTTTTTGTTCAACATTTTAACCCAATGCCTAGAATACAGTAAGTACATAATAAATATCCGTTAAATGAGTGAAAGGATAGTGTACATCTGACAGAATATACTTACTTACGTAGAGAGAATCAGTCAATCAAGAGAGTTGGGCCAACTGATTTTCCCCACCTTCATCACTGGGTATTAGCATGTGTCTCACCAGAAAGAAGGGACGTTTAGATGTCCTGGCTAAGTGGCTCTGGCCAAGAGCCACTGCCAGGCACAGGAGGGCGCGGAGTCCAGAACACAGCTGGAAGGGCTAGGATCCTCTGCCACCAACACCTGTCAGCACTTGGTTTGCTGCTCTTCCCTAAATCTCAGTGAGGGACATAATGGAGGCTTGACAGGCTCCTGCTGACTTTGTACCTTATTTTTTCATAAATCTTAAAAGCTGGTTTTAACTTCCTTGTGACCTATGTTATTTACTTACATATACGTCTGTGGGTCGTGACAAATTTTCCTTATAAATGTAATATATATGTATGTGTGTGTGTGTATCCTAATAAAAATATTATCACATTTATATACACACATATTCATTAAAATTACAGAGCACTCACATGCCAGGCAGAACACTAAAGGTTTTCCACGCATTATTTCAGTTAATTCTTACCAGGAGGCTTTTAGAAAGATTCTATTATCATACCCATTTTAAAATGAGGAAACCAAGGATTAGCAGGGATATGTAACTTAAGTGGCCAATGTCACAGGCTGGCAAGTAGCAGAACAACACTCAACCCGGCTGCCTGTTAGACTCACCTGGGAAGTTTAAAAAATACGGACTGGGCGCAACCCCAAAAGCTTCAGCTTCACGGAGACTGGGGTGGGCTCAGGAAGAGCAGACAGTTAAGCCACTGGAGGGACTGATTCCATGGGTAGCCAGCAGAAAGAGCACTGCCTGGGGTAAGCCTCTGGGCGGGGTGCTATACACAGCCAGCTAGTATCAAAGACCCACAGAGACCACAATCTCTAATGCCTGCCCTGCTCTTCATTCCAATATTCTCCTGCCTCAGTCTATCCAGGCACCAACTATGTTCGACTGACAAAATTCATTCTATCTAGCACACCATGGAGCAGCTAGTGCTGTGGCTTATGCAGCAGATTTTCCAATGATGCTTAATAAATTCGTGATAGGGTCTGCTGCATTTAATTACAATTTAAAGCCCTCAACTATTAAAAGGATCTTATTTCTGCTATGCATAAGACACAAATATACTTTTAAAGAGCACACCAATGTGTCTGAGAAACTTTCAACAACTGTAGTTCTGTCCATTTAGGCCAAGACAGGGTGCCCAGAGGCACGATGGCTTCTCCTCATTACAATTCAATCTAATAATAATGAACAGCAAAGCCCATTGTGATACACAGGCAGTGAAAATGTGGCTCCCTCCTTAGAACAAAACCGAGAAGTCTTTTTCTGTCAAAGTGTTTGCTCATGCAGATATGCTAACTCAGAATACTGCGGGGGGGGGGGGGGGGGGGGGGGTGTCCAAAAGATTTCTGGCCTCAAGCTAACATTTATTTTTTAGACAAAGGGTTCCAGGAATATAGATATTGGCTTTAAAGTCCATGAAACAATTGGTTCAGCATCAGAAAATTTCCAGATAACTGACACTTTAATATACCACATTGTTAAAGAAATGTTAATAACATTTTAAAAAATGTATTACACACAATCCTGCCTTCCTAAACAGAGCATTTAAGACAGTGTTTTGCCTATTCTTGACAAGAGGCAAAATACTGTTTAAAATCACTTTGGATGGTGACGCCCATAAACCCCAGAGTCTGTGTATTGATATAGTGCCATGGCTACCACCCCACGGTGGGCTATTAGCAGCAACACTGAGTGGAGCATGAACTATGGTGTTTTGGGGGTCTCAGGTTATATTTCTATAGCTTTTCTGTCTCCTTCTTTACTATCAGGCCTTCTTAATAATCTATCGCCAGCTAGGAAACTGGACAACACAGCATGTTTATAGAGGAGGTTTCAGAGCAAAGGCTTAGCTGCTACTAAGTGTGTGCATGTGACTGTGTGTGAGAGAACGGGTTGTGAGCATGTGAGGATGGGCGTGTGTCTGTGTGCCTTTGTGTGTGTATGTGTGCGCGTGTGTTGTGGCAGTGAAAGGGGAAGAAGAGCCGGGGTTTGATGTGAACAGGAACTCATATGGCAGAAGACTGATCAGGCTCCTTGGCGCTGTTGGCCAACACTAGAGCTAATAGACTCCCCCAAGGGTGAGCAAGAAGTTGTGGCCCCTCCTGAAACCTCTCACAACAGCATGAAGATGGAGAAAGTGCCCTCCCAGAGGACAACCAGGGTCAGGGTTGGTCACTGAGGGCACTGGCTGAGTTACTGACAACAGATAATCTTTTTGTTGTTTAGCTTTTAGTTTTTCTGACTGCAAAAGCAATATGTATAACTATTTAAACATTGACACCCTACCAAAATATAAAAGTTACAAAGTAGAAAGTTCCCTATAATAATGTTACACTCCCTCCACCAGGTACACACTGCTTTCAACTATTAAAACACATTTTTCCAAATCAAATCACTCATTTCTCCCTTGGTGTTCTCTTACTATACATGTTGTAAACAAACATTGGTTCATTCTTACCTTACTGTTCTTCAGAAAGTTCTACTTTCTTACTTATTTGGGGTACCTTTTCTTATTAGTACATATAAAATTCATTTTAAGCCATATATAATATTCCATTCTATGAATGTACCACAATTTATTTAACTAATCTCCTATTAAGAAGTTATCATAAACAATGCTGTGACAAATTCCTAGATGTTTGCAAACGTGTAAGAGTATTCCCGGAATAAATTCCTTGAAGTGGAAATTCCTAGGTCAAAGAGCATAAGATTAAATAGCTGCCTTCCAATCAGGCTGTACCAATTTACAAGACCTGATTTTTAATCTAATACAATACCAAGGCAATAATCTTCAGGCCTAGCCAAGGTTCCTGATCAAAACAAGAGAAAACAACAAAGAGTAAGTCGAATAAATGGGTTATATCACTAAATGCTGTGGAACTGTGATCCCAAAGCCAAACCTGTCTGGAGAGCAGCAGATCCCATGTCAGCCTGGCAGTTTCTGGAGCAGAGGAACAGTGCACGTCTCCTGGGCATCCAGGAGGCAAGACTGCACATGCGCAGAGTGCAAAGTGAAATTTTCACGGCCACTCCCAGGAACACAGCACACAGCATCAGGACCTCTTCAGAACCAGAAAGAAACCCAGAGGCTAAGATCCCAGCCATTTTACTGGGGCAGAGGACATTCTTAGAGGCAAAAACCATGGGTCTGTTTGGTTTTTACAACCAATGCTGTCCCTCATATTTTCACTTATACTCCCCAAGCTGGTATGGCCGGAAGACAATGAGGATTAGTCATTTCTCTACAACTGTACCTAAAAACAAACAGGTTGTCAGCAAAGGCTTGAGGGACTTTCTAAAGAACAAACAAAAAAAAAGTATGAATTTTCTACCTTTATGTGCCTGCCCAGGCACATTTTGGGACATAAACCTTGGTTCTCAGCTGGACTCTTGAGAGTTGCAAAACTAGGCTCTGGTCATGCCAGGTGAGAGCTGGGTGACCCTGGGCAAGGACTCACTACTATCAGACAAACCTCCCTGAGATGGTTCTGCAGGCACCAAGTGAGACAATGATCAAGAAAACACTGTAAGCCATGAGGCACTGTGGAAATGCACGGGGTTATTTACTGCAATTATTATAAAATAACTAACATTTGAGAATTTATGGTGAGCTGGGTCCTGGTCTGAATGCTCAATGTATATCAACTCATTCAATCCTCTCAACTCCTCTGAAGGAGCTATAATTAGAGCCCCCTTTCGGAAGATGAGGAAACGAGGTCCTGAGAGTCAAGCAACTTCCCAAGTCCCCAAAGCCTTTAAACAGCTGGGCCAAGAGATGTGACTGCACAGCCAGGCTCTGACCATCTCTGCTCTGCCACCCTAGTACTGGCATGGGAACTACCTCCCTCAGCCTCAGTTTCCTCATTCCCACATCGAAGGGCCGTCTCAGATGCCATCTGAAGGACTTTTCTCTAACCCTGATGCTCTACTGTATGATTTCTATTAGGTGAAGAATAAGTAACCTTTGGATAATTTGCAGCCTTACTACAGTTCAGAAAAAGCAAATTTGAGAATTTTCAAAGGACTGCAAAATATGAAATATTAATAGTTCTGCTATTTTTAATCATTTACCTCACCTGGTTATGGCCAGCAACCCAGGACTAGGGCAGGCCAAAGTTCTTCTTGGACAAAAGGTTTCTTTGCTTGGTTCCCCAAAAGGACTCAGTCATTGAAATTGAGACATCTGCCACCATTCAACAAACCCAGAAGGAAAAATCCCTTAATAAAATGGTAATTTAAAGTGTATCAAAATAACCTGCTGCTTATAATAAACACTCTTAGTGCACCTGTCTCCCCACCAAAAAAAAGCCTCTTTCAGTAAAAAAATTTTTAAATATCTGAAAGAAAATTATCTATAGAAAGTGGAAGTGATTTAAAGGCAAACATCACACAGACTAAATTACCCAAAGATGACCAGTCATCTTATTTTAGGAGACTGAGGGAGATAGACAGTTCAGCATACAAAACAGACTCAAAATAGATTCACAAATCCAGTGATTTTTCAGTCCCATTAATTAAAGCAGTAACTGTGGTCGGTTTAGTGCCACCCAACAAAATTTAAAGTCAGCTTCCAAGACAACAATTAAATAAAAGCAGGTTATCAGGCCAGACGTGGTGGCTCATGCCTGTAATCCTAGCACTCTGGGAGACCGAGGCAGAAGGATCGCTTGATGTCAGGAGTTCGAGATCAGCCTGAGCAACAGCGAGACCCCGTCTCTACTAAAAATAGAAAAAATTGGCCTGGCGAGGTGGTGCACACCTGTATCCCCAGCTACTCAGGAGGCTGAGGCAGGAGGATCGCCTGAGCCCAGGAATTTGAGGTTGCAGTGAGCTATGATGATGCCACTGCACCCTAGCCCAGACCACAGAGTGAGAAAAAAAAGAAAATCTAAGTCCAATGCTTTTTTCAAAACACAACTGCCTAAATAAAATTGTAGCTGAATATCATATGAAAAGGCTAACTCATCCTGGGAGCAATTAGGCCAGATGGAAAGATGATTCCAGAAATCAGAGGTACCGTGAACTAACAAGAAATAGTGTTTAAGAGAACAGACTCTGGAGCCAGGTTTTCTGAGTTCAGACCCTGATTCTCCCACTTTGCAACTTGATGACCTGGGGCAGTTACTTACCCTCTCTGTACCTTGCCTTACCATCTGCAAAATGGGGATAATATGAGCACCTACCCCACGAGATCGTTACGGGGGCTGAGTTTAAATTCACACAAGACTGAGAGCAGTATCTGGCCTATGGAAATTACTATATTTGTGTTTACTATTAAGAAAAACACCTGAAGAGAATGCAGAATGACTTGATTCAGAACCAACAGGCCTGGTTATATGAGCAAGAACAGAAAACAGGAAAGTAAGGGAAAACAAGCAGGATGCACTGTAAAGAAGGGCATCCTCCATGAGAGTAACTGACTGGGACCCCAGCTGAGCGGGCTCTAGCTAGCAGAACGTCAGGCGACCGAGCGAGACTACCAGGGCAGCTCCGGAGAAAACCCAAAGGGGCTGGAACTACATCCCTGACAAAAACCACCTGACTCTTCTGAACACCAGATGGAGGCAAAAGAAAATGACGTGGTCTAGACTGGAAGTGAGAAAACGAAGGCAGGCCAGCAAGCTCTGTGTCGTCACGGCCAGGGGTTCTAGAATAACACAGAAATGGGGCACTTGGACAGCGCTAGAAGGCACTGGGCCAGTAAACCTGCATCACTGAGCAACGGAAGTCTAGAGCTGGGACTCCCTCGACTGAAGAAAGAGCAGTGCCAAACACCCATGCCGTGCGAAAGACTAACCGTGCCTTCGCACTTCCCACAGCACGCAGCCGCAAACTCCCAGGCAAGAAAAAGTGACAAAAGGTCCGTGAAACCAGAAATGCATCCTATAGAAGAAATTTCCTGTCCTCTTACACTTGACCTTAGAAAGGTAACCCAAGAACAGCACCTGAGTGGGCTGTTCCTGGGCGCCCCATTCAACCCCTGTGTGGCTGCGTCCCCTGCCAAGTCCTCTGGACCTCAACCCGCACCCACGATCCAGCCCCAAAGCAGTGCTGGCACTGGCATAAGGGCATGCAGCCTGACTTCAGTCTGATGACAGTGCTAGCAATTCAGCTGGTCGTGTTATTAAGAAATAAATGGAAATATGCAAATTTACATTTGGCCATGACTCGCTCAAATTTGGATTAAAATGCTACAGGGTATGATTCTGAATTAGTAAATGACGACACATTTTTCACCGTAGTGAGCCAAACATAGAGTTCAAATAAGATACTAAAATTAGAATTCAGACTCATTTCCATCTAGACTCTGAATTAACAGTTAAAAATTAGTCTCCACTCACGTTCAGCTTAGGTTTAATGAGCAAAACTGCCAAAAGAAAGCATCTGTTTCTGCGATTTGAGAGCTTATTTATTTTTTTAAAAAGTTTTCTTCACATTCAGCCCCTATTTTGGGGGTGAGAGTTTTTCTTTATTTCCAAATGAGATGAAGAGGTAAGACGGTGACTTTTCTTGTGAATTATCATCAGGACTGGATGAGGAGATCCTGGGTCCCCTACGCCACTCTCCAGAATCCCCCTCAGCTGTGGACTTGAACGCCAGCTATTTTCATCTTTTGGGGGACCTCAAACTGAAGATATGCAGGAAGAGTAGCTGTAAGGCAAGGTGAAAAGCTACCTGTGCCAAGTCGGAGGCAGTAAGTTCACAGCAGCTTCACACCTTCACGAGAACCAAGAGGGAACCAAAGAGAAAGACCCAGAATACCCAGGAGGGCCTGGTTTCTAGTGCTGGCTCCATTAGGGCCCCAGGTGCCAGAGTCACACCCCACCTCCACTGCACATTAGGGCAAACACCACCAGAACTTCATCAAACAGAGCAGGACATGAATCATTCAGCATTACCATATACTCCTACATTCAAACAAAAGATGGCGCATGATGCAGATTTCTTTAGGGAGTGAAGTGGCTTAAGTGAAAATTTCTGGAATTCATATACATGATGATGCTTCTACTATTTTATCTATAAAAGAGAGACAGTCACTGGAAATCAGTCAAGCACAGACATAGGACCTAAATTAAGAACAATATCCCTCTGCTCTGCTCTTGAGCCCTGCTTTGATCTCCCAGGCGCTGGGAGATCTAGGAAAAAAAAAAAAAAGAATAATAGAAAACTAAGAACAGGAGTCAACCAAGACTTCACACAGAGAAAAATAAAACTGGATAAGGAACTAACCACCAGTACCAAAAGGGCACCACTTATTCTGAACTGTGCTTAAACACAAAAAAACAAGAGCCATATTTATTTTTTCTTTTAATTAGAAAGTTTACCTAGGAATTAGTAGTTTTTCACCCTATTTCCTAATTTCAGCAGGGTAAAGACAGTCACAATGTGTCAGTGATCTGAAAGTGTCAAAATCTGATGTTTTTTGTATATACACATATATTTATGTAAATGTATATAAAGAAAGAGACAGACTTACTAGATAAAGCACTCAAGATCAATTTATAGGACTAAGTGTGAAACTAAAATGAGCTGAATGTCTACGGGGTTTAGTTTCGGATAATCTTCAAATTATTTATCCAATCATTCCCTCAACCTATAATTCAGCACCTCCAGACTGCCAAAAAAAAAAGGAAAAAAAGTCTAATGCAATCCAGCCCTTCTTTTGTCTTCCCATCACCACCACCCAGGCACACACCCTGGACCACACTGTGTTACTTACTCTGACAGGTCCCCTGCTGGTCTTCCCAACATCTTTCTCTTTCTGCCTCAGATCCATTCAGGCTGCTCTGCCCACGTTACAGTAGCTCTAAAACACTTTCTTCACACCACTTTTTTGCTTAAATTTTTAATGCTTACAGGACAGAGTCCAAACTCCTTAGCATCCCACCACATTAGAGGCACTTCACAATAAACCTCAACCTACTTTTTATTAACTTTTCTTCAAGAATTCCCAAACAATAGTAGTGATACAACTGAGCACTCACAGTATGTCAAAACAGTACTTTACATGCATTAACTCACAAGTACATTATGACATTAATGGTATTATCCCCATTCTACAGATGAGGAAACTGAGCACAGTGAAATAAACTGCCTGTGTCTGCTCTCACACGGGCAAGCAATGGGGCCAGGTCCCCCCCAGGCATTCAGAATCCAGAGCCAGACCGGGCACTGCTATGACACCTACACACTTGAGCGCTCTCTTCTCTGAGCTCCAATGGCACATTCTCAGCTATCACTCACCCCGTCTCTTGTCATCTTTATGGAGGACCATGACCACACCACCCGCGTGCCCCAAAAATGCCCTGTGGACAAGAGAGTTCTCTTACACCTAATTCTGCCTATAGCACATGGCTCTCAGAGCTTGATATATGAAAACTGTTTGACCAATCTCTCCGCAGGCACAAGCAAGGGCGTGTTTCCATCTTGTTCCCTCCAGTTCTCCCTCCTACTCAGGTGAGAGCTTCTGGAGCACAGCAGGTCTCCTTGAGAAGGTGCAGTGATCAACCTGAAGGGTTCCCAAGCCTTTCATCCCTCCATCCCAACTCCAGGCAGATACAGGTACAAATTGGGTGTGGGACAAGCTCACTAAATACTCCCCTGAGCCACTGAAGAAAGTTTCCTATCTCCCTACTCCCTGCCACTGATGTTCCCAACCCCTGATAGAAAAGAGAGAGAGCAAGCCAGGTGCAGTGGCTCACGCCTATAATCCTAGCACTCTGGGAGGCCGCAGCAGGAGGATTGCTTGCAGTCAGGAGTTCAAGACCAGCTTGAGCAAGAACAAGACCCTGTCTTTACCAAAACTAGAAAAAATTAACCAGGCGTGGTGGCATGTGCCTGTAGTCCCAGCTACTCAGAAGGCAGAGGTAGGAGGATTGCTTGAGCCCAGGAGTTTGAGGTTACAGTGAGCTATGATGATGCCACTGCACTCTAGCCAGGGCGACACAGTGAGACTCTGCCTCAAAGAAAAAAAAAGAGAGAGAGAAAGCACTTGGTAGTTCTTAAACTCTCAACCCTCCCTAAAAGTGAAACTAAATGATTCCTTCCAGCACAAACCCCATTTTACACTCAACAGCCTCAACCTCAAGCTTTGCTGACGACTTTTCCTAAAGGAGACATACTCCAAAAGGCCACACGTTTCGAGCTTTTTTAGACTGACTGGAAATGGCACCAGCTGAATGTCACACAGCATCCTGCTGAAGGCTTTTTGGAAACAGCTGATGAGAAAAGAGAGCAGATTGCTGGAGAGGTGAGTTATTCCCAGTAGTTTCCTCTTCATCCTCCCAGCTCTGTCAACCCAGAGACATGATTAGAAGACTCTTAAAGAAGGTAGTGAAATCTCTTACAATTCTCTAGAGCACAGCAGAGTGGCTCTAACAGCTAGCTTCTTCGTGATTACTAGAGCATGCAAGTTAAAATAAATTAATGCAATTAAAAGAGGCAGGTCTTATTCCCTCAAATGCCTAAGAGAAGCCACAGAAGGCACCAGAGAATTAAAATTGTATAACCAAAAGGTCTACAAAAGTACCCCATATTCACAAACACATCGATAGGAATTTGGTTTTAACCTCCTCCTTCACTAAAACAAAGAAAAACATGCTGAAACATCTTAACTAAAACTGACCATCATCAACTCTCCTTTGATAGATAAAACTATAAATATAATAATCATTTCATATTTTCAACAGTCTCATTAGTGACTCCATTTCACTGATGATGAAATTGAGGCACAAAAGTTAAATAATTTGCCCACAGTCACACGGTTAGTGGAGAATCAAGAACTCAGATGCCAGAGCCCATGCTCTGCCACTCTGCTCCACAGCCTCCAGATCAGCCCCTCTCCTGCCCCCTGAAAGGCACTGCGGCATGAGAATGCCTCCACCACAATCCAGGCAGGTGACTGATTACAACATACCTCCCTGACAGAAGAGCTGTCCTGACAGGTCAAAGCAGAGCAGGAGGTGTAGCCAGGACTGGCTTTCCAAGCACTTCCCTACATTTCCCGGTCCCACCTGCGATCAGCTGGGGCTACAATGGACCATACGAAGTGATATGTCTCACTTTCAAAGTAAGCAAGCCAAGCTTATCCCTATGCTCCTGCTGAAAGGACCCTGAGGAAGGTGGCCTCAAGATGCAGGAGGGCCACCTAACCTGCACATGACTTTATCTAAGCAAAAAATAAACTTCTGTTGTATTAAACCCTGAACTTAAAGGTTAGTAGATTGTGAAAACTAGCATTAGTGACCTTGGACTTGAATTTCCTTCCTGCTGTCCTTAGGCTTGGCTTTTTCCTCCCCCAGTTCCTCTAGGCTACAGTGTGGTCCCACTGTCACCTGTCTGAAGAGTTTATTTTGCTCCCAGAAGCCATTCACAGTCACAACTGGAGTGATCTTCAGGGCAACAAGGCCACGAAAGCAGGTGGCTCCTTCCAACTGGGCCCCATTCCAACCCATCTGTTAAAGACTGGTCAGGACAATAACAATCAAATAAATCACTGACACAACATTTCATATAATAAAAAGGCCCAGGAAGCAATAGGGAATCTTGCTTTTGTTCCACGGTATCTTCACTACCATTTTCTCAGCTAAGTCTATTACACTTACTACAGTCTGCCGACTTGAAAATTTAAGAGATAACTAGGTTAACTACACAGCATGATGCTTCTCCAAATTCATGACTTGTTTTATGACCCTTCACAAAAATGAGATTCTAATTTCTTCCCAATCAAAAGGACTCCCCATTTTAAATAGAGTGTTATGTACCTGGCTGAACACCACATCTGTAGAAACCCCCAAACGTCAGCGTCATCAAAGTAAACAGTGGGCAGTCAAGGGCAGAAGTAACTCCCGCAGCGCCTAACACACACACACATCCCCCAAGTGCCATGAGCTTCTAAGTCATGTTACACAACACTGATCAGTATACAACAGTTACCAGTGTAGTAACTTGCCACAAATCCCAATTTTTTTCTTCCTTTTGAAATCAGCTGCCAAAAATTGTTTAAAGCTGCTCTTTAAAAAAGGATGGGAAAAAGAGCAATTATTTCTTCTAGACATCCAATATACCAATACCATATTAAGAAAAGATGCCTTTTAAAAAATCATTGGTTTTTACATATAAAAACTATTTGTTGTGATCTATTTAGTCAGAGTTGGCACTGCCACTTGCCTGGAACACAGAATGACTGAGCCCCACATCTGAAAAGTACAAGAGGGAGCTGGTCTACAGAGTGATTTGGAAGTGGGCAGCCTGATCCCTGAGTGGGGCTCCATATTCCATCTTTCTCCAAACCTGAACCCCTAACCAGGTTTCTCAGGATGAGACAGAAGGTGGGAAAGCTGACATCAGCAGATCTGATTTCTCAGCTTGCATCCTTTCCTGTCTCCCGCCAACAGCAAAAGAGGCAGATGTGAACGGCAAAAACACCTTCCCCAAGCATCCTCCCCACAGCAGCCTAAGATAACATGTTCTGAGGCACAGATCTAATCACATCATTCTCCAGGTTAAAAGCCCACCTGCCTATGGGACCATGCTTGTCTCTGCTGAGGGCACACAGCCTGCCCCCAGCCCACCCTCCCAGCTTTATTCTCCCTCCTGACATTCTACACACCTTAGAAGATCCAGCCTCGGGAAACTACTAACCTTCCCATCCAAAACACATCATGCTTTGCCAAATTCCAGCATCTCTGTTCCTGCCGTTCCCTCTGGCTAGAATGATCTGCTTACTCCTGGGTCCTTGTCTCTTCTTTACTGGATGAAGTCATTGTATCCTTCAGAGCAGTGTCACTCAAGGTGTGGCTTGATGAGGCTTTAGCTTGCCCGCCCAAACTACTGCAATATGCTTGCAATATGCTATGTGTGTCGTGTACCCCCATTCCAATCAGACTGTCACTCCATCCCTAATCCCCTTGTATGTATGGAAATTTGGGAGCTACTACTTCAAAGTTCAGTTCACGTCTCACCTTCACTGTGAAAATCTCTTCTGGCTGTAAATTGAATCACTCCCTTCCACCATGGACCTCAATCTGCTTCAAGGCATGTTACAAAAGTCTCAAGATTAAGAGATGTACCACAGAGTCCTATTCTGTGGCAGGCAGCCTCTAAGATTCTCACCCACCTCTGGGATTCATGCTTTTATGTAATCCTCACTCCTGCATGCGGGTGGGACATGTGACTTACTTCTAATCAACAGAATAAGGCACAGGTGATGTTACTTCTGTACTAAGGCTGCAGGAGAAAGTGACTTCCATCTTGCTAGCAGACTCTCTCTTCCTGGTTTTAAAGAAGTAATAAGCTGCCATGGTGGAAAAGCCCACATGGCAAGGAGCTGAGGGCAGCCTCCAGCGTCCAGCCAGCAAGGAACTGTGGCCCTGAGTCCAACAACCTGCAAGAAACTGAATCCTTCCAACCCCCAGGTTCTGTGAGTTAGCTTGGAAGCAGATCCTCCCCCAGTCAAGTCTTCAGATGAGACCCCGGCCACGGCAGTCACCTTGTTTGCAGCCTCATCAGAGACTGGGAAGCACACAGGACCAAGCCACGCCACCCCAGACTCATGACCCACAGAAACTGTGATACAGGAAACGTCACAGGAAATGAGATATAGAAAATGTGTTGTTTTAAGCTGCTAAATTTGTGGTAATTTGTTACACAGCAATGGAAACTAACACAGAAGGAATAGGTTTAATGGCTAGAAATCCTTGCACTAAAGATCATGACCTGCAACCCCACTCTCTGACAGAGACAGAGCAGAGCAGCAGACGGGAAGTGGTGAAGTCAAATTCAGCCTCCCCAGCTCTGCTTCCCCTGTAGGAAGGAGGAAGAGAGCTGCGTGCCTGCTGAGTATCATGGCTTCCTTCTCTCTCCTCCACTTCTCAGGCAAGTTCTGAAAAGCGGGTCCTCCAAATCTCTAGCTCATGTCCCACAAGCGCTGCTGGAGTGTTTTCCTTACTACACTCCTGAGGCTCAGCGGCCACAGTCACACACCCTGCCTGCCACTGCCGCCCCACTTAACACTCTCCCCACAGGGAACACCGCCTGCCCTGCTTCTCCTCTCACCTGAAAACATTCCCTCTAAATCTCCTCCGAACAGCTGCCTCCCCTTTCCAGTCATACACTGTGTGTCCTAGAGCGTCCGTCCTGGGCACTTTTCAAATTTTACAGGCTCACTAGGCAACTGCATCCATTCATATGGGATAACTGCCATTTATATGCTGATAAGCTCAAATATACATTTTTAGGGCAGGATCACATATATCCAATGATTTACTGGACATCCTCACTTGAATGTCTCAGTCACCTCAAACTCCAAACATAACAAAAAAATTAATCATCTCCTTCCCTTTCACACTCTTTATTTCTGCTCTTCTGTGTCCCGTGTTCCTAACCATGGTTGTCTCAGGCACCAGTGTCCACTGAGTCACCACTGAATTCAACCCAGATTCCTTCCCCTTTAAACTCCCCACATCCAGCCACCCGAGTCCAATTCTACCCCAAATGTATCTGGAATCTGTCTCATCTTTTTCCACCTTCCTTCAAATCTTCACCAACTCCATTCTGCAACTCACCTCCTCGATGCTAGTCTTGGTTTCATCTAATCTAACCCCCAAGGATCACATGAAAATGGCATAAAAATCACCTCTTGGTGCCTGTCTTTCTTCACCCTTCTTTCTTATCCTTCCAATGCAATACCAAGAGACGTGACCCATCCTTCACTCGATGGGCTCTATTCTGGACACAGGAGATACAGCAGTGAGCAAGTCATGGGCCCCAGAGGTTGTCCCATGCCTCTGACTTCACTTACAACATCCCTGACCACAACCCAACCCCTGTCCTCTTGCCCACCGAGCAAATGCTTAATTCAATTTTCCAAACCCAAGCTAGATGCCTCTTCCCACCCGAGAACACTGCCCTTGCACCTGCCTGCCCCCATGGTCCCTCCCTCCCTCTTCTCTGTGGTCTCTGTACTTGGGAATACTGGAATTTTTTAATTTATCAAATTGTATAGCAATTTATTTGATTATATAATAATTCCTTCTGTCCTTCTTAGACTGAGTTGCTCAAGGGACTCGGAATCTTCCATGCCTTAGTATACAATGCCTGATTTTTGTGGGCAATCAATAAAAGTTAAGGTAATTTAATCTCCATCTTTGGTAGATTGCTTTACTGTTTCCAGCTATCTGCTCCCTCCCTATAACAAGGTCACAGGCCTGCCCTTGTACCCAGTGGTAGTTCACTCCTTCACCTTTCTGACTTTGGCCATGGCACCCTTGGCCAATGGGATGGAGACCAACATGGTGTCTTCCCCATCCTTGCAAAAGCTGTAAATACAATGCATGGTTTGGCTCAGACACTTCCACACTCCTGCCCTCTCCCATGAGAGTAGCATGTCCCAGACCCAAACAGGAGCTGCTCCTTTGGTCTGAGTCCTGAAAGAAGACAGTTGGAGCTAAGCACAGCCCTGCAGAGCCATAGCTCACCTGCAGCCTTGCTTCAATATAAGCAAGAAACAAAGGCTTGTTACTGTAAGCCAGTGAAATAGTAGGGGTGTTACCATAGCAAAGCCATCCCAGATTACCCAGATCATTCCAGATAGACAGTCATCAAGTCTCAGCTTGAATACACCACATTTAGTACCATATTCACTGCTCTTTAAGGAATTACATTGCATCATTATAAAATGTTTCTTAATACTGATGTAAAATTTACATCCTGGTAAGTAACTTTGGACCTACTTTTTCCCACAGGTATTACATAAAACACATCTAACATCCTAACATTTGTACACAAATACCATCTACTCTCTTAAGCAGTCTCAAGGCTAAGCATGCAGCCTCTAGTCTGCCAGTACCCCTTCAAACACCATGGTCTCTTCTTCAGTATCTCTTGATTTTGTCAAAATCTTAAAATGTGGTGCCAGAACTGCACAGAATACTCTACATATGTCCTGACCATGGAAGAAATCCCTTGGCAGAACATAAAACTTGTCTTGGCTTTTTCTTTTCTTTCCCAGGTAGGGGTGAAGGGGGAAATAGGTTGTCAGATGGGAGAGATATTGTCCACCATAATCTTGTCTCAAACGATACTGCAGTCAACCCAAATCCCTATGCCTTTATCCCATACGGTATTTTCAAGCCTCCGGTAACTAACTGCGGACATCTCATACGTATCACTGCTGAATCTTTCCAACACATCAAGATCATTTAAACCCTCATTCACCCATTCAACATTATTAGCTAGCCCTCTGAATTTTTTGGTGCTTCAGATTTGAGAAACATACTTTATTGTCATCTTAGTCCCTAATGAAATTACTTAACACGTGAGGGTCAAGGCCAGAGTTTTCTGACAAAATACTGTTCAAGTTAAAACGATGACAACAAAGTTGCATGCAGTTTAATCTGTCAGCAGCCCCCCACCCTCCACCCACCACCATTAATACTTCCAACCAACTTTCTATGTTCTCCAAAGTTACACGTCTAGCCCACATCCAGCAACACTAAATATACTAGCAGAGGTTCTCTAGATCAGCAGCAGTGTCACCTGGAATTCTTTAGAAATGCAAATTCTTGCCCCACTCCCCAGACCTCCAGGTGACTCTGCTGAGCCCCAGTTTGAGAACCAGAGCTCTAGAGGCTGTGCTGTGTAGCAACCTCTCAAAACTGAATATGGGATGTGTGTGCTCTTCTCTTCTACTTGAATTTAGGCTACTTGCTCTGAGTAGCTCTTCTGTGTTTTCTAAATATCCATAAACTATCAGTTTAATCAGTTTTTCTACCACTTTGCCTAGAAGTCAAGTCAAGCTCACCAATCCACAGTGCACAGAATTATTTGCCTTATCTTGTGACATTTCTTTCCCATTATTATTTCTCAAAATTTATCTGCAATGTTTCTGTGATCACATGTGCTAGTTCCCTTAGCCTCTGGCACAGAATGATTTTTAAAAGGAGAAAAATAATCTCTTACTAATTTAATTGTTCTTCTAATCTGGGTTTCAGGCTGGTATGCGAACAGAGTGGGCACAGGGAGGAAGGAAGGTACGGAAAGAACCGAGCTGTTGGTCTTACCTCAGCCTCTTGTCACTCTGGCCAGCCCTCAGAGAACAGATGCCAGCCTTTTCTGCTCACAGCTGTTATTTCCCAGCTGCCTACAGTCACTCCACACTGACTCAAACTCCTGGGAGTGTGTGCCCCGCCGCCCTACACACAGCTGCCCTCCGCAGATGCCCAGACAGCAGCTGTGGTGGCAGCTCACCCTCACCCCAGCCAGCATCCACACCCCTTTGATTTCTGCTTTCATCTCTGTGTCTGGGTCAAGGCAAAAGACTAGTTCTTTATTTTTTCCTTCATAACCAGAAAATAAGAAAAAGAATAAAGCAAGGTAGCAGAAGGAAAGAATATTCTTAGTAGAGCCATTAATGATGACCAATATGGTTTATTTGAATCAACTTCCAATCTTAGCTAGAGATTTTCCATTTCTTTGCTCTTCTGGTGACAAATTTCCCTCAACCCATTATATTATATTAATATTGCTAATTTTGAACAAAAAACAATTTCAGAGGGAGAAAGGAAGATGCCTTTGCTTGAAATTAGCCACCTTCCCCTCCTCTGCCCCCCAAAAAAATTTCTTTGGGAAATTTAGAATAGATCCTGCTCCTAGCAAAACAAATCTTTACTACAGCTGTTCAAGAATCAGACTGGTAGACAACCATTTAATTTGGAAGTAACAGACCTGGAAGGGAAAAGTGTTTTGTGATTCTCTTGCAGATTCCAGGGTTTCCGCTAACACTTCCAGCATGATTTAACTAGACAGATAGAAATCATTATCACAAAAGAACACATCTGCAGCTTCCTCTCCTGGGTAAGCACATGGTCTTTTACACAGACAGACCTTTGCACTTGTTTCTGCCCCTCCCTTACTCTACTCTCATTAAACCTGAGAAGGAACCAGCACAAGGGCAGGTAGAGTCCAAGGATTCTAAGCACATGGTGTTCAGTATAAAACACCACAAAAAAACGGGAACTGCTGATGCCTGACACAGCTAGAACCCAACTGCCACCTGGGCTGGGCCCCTGTCAGGTGCTGCACCTCGGTTCTGGATAATTCTGCAAGCCCTCAGAGCATAGTTTATTTCAGCCAGTGTTCCACAAAATACTGTCCCTTTTCTTCTCTACCACCTTCTCCTTCTCTCAAAAGAAATAAAGAAAGTGCACATTAAAATAATAGAGCAATGCCACAGTATGCATACTATTAAAAAACCGCGACAGTCTGGAAAGTCATGCTGGGGTTTCCACAGCAACTGTTCCACGGCCCAACTTGTAACATCAACCATTCCATACCAAAAAGCTTTAAAAGACTCTAGAAAAAAGGAGGAAAAAGTCAAGTTACAGGCCTGGAAGAGGGGAAATAAACTCCCTTGTTTTCATGTACCTGAATTTTCCCCATCAAAAATACTGTCAAAGTACATATTGCACCATTAATATCCCTACCCTCAATTATCTCACACACACAAGATAACTCTAGAAATATCTACTCATAGTTCTTTTAGGTGGGGGGTGGGAGGAGACGTTGGCCAAGAAAAACTCTTAATTTTTTAGAACAGAAATATGCTTTCCCAACAAAGCATATTCTTAACAAGCATGAAAGGTTATTTCAAGTAATCCAGTCAGGTTGGCAATCAGAAGGCTCCACAGCATGATGTAGTGTCTTCTCCCTCTGTGAACTGGCTAACTCAAAGAGACCAACTTAAATCCCCTGGCCCTTCATTCCCCAGGTAGGGGGAGGCAACTGTGCAGCTCCTCCTCCAGGGCGGGGAACAAAACCTCCGGCACCATGCCAGGGAGATTCTGAACAAAACGCCCTTTCAGCAAACCACAAGGAAGAGTCTTTTGTATTTCACAAAGTCCAACAGGCTTCCTCTATAAAAGTGCCCACATGAAATAGATGGTGCTGGAAGGGAATCCAAATATATAAGAAAGCTATCCACATGGCTTAAATCAGGCAAGAGAGATTTGGGGTGGGAAGGGGGTAGGTGTCAGAGGAGACCCATGGCATGTCCCAGAGGCTTCAGTGAGAACAATATGCCTAGCCTTCCATTTCAACATAACTTTATCTCTACTAGCATGTGTCTCATTCTACAAACAAAACACACACCAACTGGGAGGATGAGCCTGTGTCTAGCCACACCATCCCCAATCAATAGAAGAAAACTTTCACAGGGTTCTCACCATAACAGTCACAGAACTTTCTCCCCTATGTGGCACTGAAGAGAAAATATTGTCGGGATCTGCTAAGGGAGAGTCCAGTTATATATTTTCCTATCAATACTCTGCACATAAAAGTTTAAAAAGCTATTGCAGAAGAGATGTAACCCCTTTTCAATTGAGGAAAACAGGATAGCCTGTGTTTCCCTTCATAGTAAGGTGCTCACCCTTGAATTTTTTTATTCATTTTATTTTTTATTTTTTTGAAGACAGAATCTCACTCGGTAGCCCCAGGTAGAGTACAGTGGCATCATCATAGCTCACTGCAACCTCAAACTCCTGACCTCAAGCAATCCTCCTGCCTCTGCTCCCAGAGTGCTAGGATTACAGGCATGAGCCACCATGCCAGGTCTCACCCTTCAATTTAAAAAGCTTGTTTCCTGTGCTGGCCATTGGGCAGGTCCTGTCACCATCTTCTCAGCACTTCATACTCTAGTACCTAAATTCAGAGGTGGGCAGGAGGCTTCCAGAACAGAGGAGTAGAAATACCCAAGACACCAGCACCCCTGCAGGAACCCCGAGCATGGACAAACATCCCTGGGCATGGAAAAGGGACCCTGGGCAGTCAAGCCAAGAGTTAGCAGCCAGACATGAGGTCCATGGCTCCCGCAGCACATTAGGGGGCTACAAGCTCACCACATTCACATTCTGGAGTGATAGTCAAGGTATGACCCTTACTTTCAAGATGCACACACAGTTAAATATCTAAAGAAGAGCTTTATAAAACATGAAACGAAAAAATGTGAGAGAAACAGCTCACAATTTCAAGTGAGTTAGGTTCACAAAGGCCATTTGCACAACATTTGTTTGAAGCTCAAAATGCATTTCCACAGCAAGTCTACTACAAGCCTAAGCTATGCTGGAAGTGAAATGAAGGACCAGGAACCCAAGCACAGCGTATGTCTGTTTCCACTTAGCAGCAGCCCTGGAAGGCAAGCCAGACCCTCAGGCCTTCCCAGGCCGTACCAGCTGTGGTTCTCCAGCTATACACACCTCCTCCGTCCCAGAACAGCTTGGGAATACCTCACCCTCACCAATGTGATTCAGTTAAACTATACAATAAAAATAATGTACATTTTCAGTGGTTTTAAAACAAGAAACATGTACCGAGACATTTCATCTGCAAATTTACTGAACTAGCCACTTTCAGATTTTTTTTAGCTAAAGTCTGCTATGCATTTTGTAAAATACAAGTAGAGCCCCACTTCAAGAGCAGTTAGCAAAACTTATGGCCTTAGGAGTCTGAATTACAGAATGACATTTAGAGAACCGGATGTTAAATGATTTCCACCCTGGGAACGTGGCAATGCCCTAATCACACAGAGCTGTTGGCCCCAGCTGTCGGAACACAGAACTAAACTGGATCAACTGGAAACATAAAGGACCCCTCAGTACTGACCAAATAATAGCGCTCCATGCCCATAACAAAACTACCTCCTGAGAGGATGAGAACAGAGTGGCAATTCTGCATCTGTGTTATGAAAAAAGACAAACATCAACAACTTCTGAGGAATGCAACTTGTAATCTAAATAATGTCCACCCAAGACCTTGCTGGTTTTTGAGCCACTTCTGTCTGGCTGGCAAAATGCATCATCTTCTGACTGAGGGGATCAGGACCACATCTGTCTCCACACTCACTGCAAAGAAACGAGAGCCACCTCGGCTGCCCGTCAGAGCCCTAGGCTCCAGGCGGTGGCTCTCACAGGGCGGAAGGGGACCTCCCACTGGCCTACTGGCAATGCTCCTCCATCACGGCCTTTGCCTGCAGCCTCCACAGCCCCAGGAAGCCCACCTACTCCCCTCCCCACTCTCACCAACACTTATCCACCTGTGGGGTCCCTCCTTCAACACTACTCAGAGAAGAGAACGTGTCTCACTCTTCCCTTTCCCTCCAGCCCCGGAAGCAAGCACACGCCAGAGGCGGCCATCCCTAACGATTCTGGGCCATCCCTCCTCTGGGAATCTTAACCCAAGGTCAGCAACGGGCAGCTTTAAGTCCTCTCTTTAATCCACCTATGGATCCAAACAAGAAGCTGAAAGGAAAGCAGGGGGAAAGGGTGCACATGGGCACGGGTGGGAGGGAACAGCAGCCAACAGCCTGGTGGGGCAGTCTCTGGTCTCTTTTCATAAATCTGGAGCCACCGGGGATGGTTCAGGCACGACGCAGGTACTGCAGGCATTACTGCGCCTAGCTCGAGTTCTCAGTCTGTGGTCCTGGGGACAGGGTTCGTTGTGCCATCACACAAGGCAGACCTGGCCCTAGCAGAAGTCTTAGTCTCTCCTCCTCCTCCCCATCCAGGGCCGAAGAGCCAAATGGTGCCCCACCAAGGGCCTGTTCTACACTCCAGAGTATCTGAGTGCCCCCAACCTCTGGCCAACCTCAGGGAGGTGGCCAGTCAAAAGCTACATCCCAGAACTAAGGTGGGAGAGGAGCAAGGGGAAGTTCCTTAGGATTCCAAAGGTACAATATTTGCTTCTAAGTAATAGTAAGATTTACTGAACTTAGTTGGCAGAACTTCAGGCAGTGAAGCTAAGTATATTTACATGGCTAAATAGATCTGAAAGGAAGAGCTGCCAGAACTAGCACTGCTGCCTGCACAGGGCCGGCCACTGAGACAACTCCCTGGACACTGCTTTGTCACCACTTCTTTTCTTCTGCATACAAAGGTTTCCTACTAGCTCCAAGTCTGTGTACTGGTTTTGCACGAGTCCACATAGCAGCAGCAGAGGGACCCCAGCCCTGGGAAGGAACAGGCTGTGCTATGAAGTACGGGGTCAGGGGCACTACTGCAAACCTGCTCCCTCTCAGCCTGACCCCAGAATTGCAATAGACAGAAAAACTGACCTGACTCTAGTGCTTCCAATTCTCCCTACCCAACTGGAGGTGGGATTACAACCCTTTGTAACTGCAAATCCCAGAAGCACAGAGCTTAGAGAAACCTTGCAAAAGGCTGTTTGCCCACAAGCCAGACAATTCTGTGAGATCAGCCTGGGGCAGAGGCACTGGCTCCTCCCTGGCAGCTGCCTGGGGAGAGCAGGGGGAGACTGACACACACCCAACACCACCAGCACCTCCAGCAACCACTTATGGCTGCAGGACCGGGAGTGGCCCTTGCCTGGTGGGAATCCTCCTTTCACAGGGAGGTGTCCCTGGGGCCAATGTGAAACTGTCTGGACTTCCTCACCCACCCCCTAGAGCAAAGCTGGAGTACACTCCCCCACCCCACTCCACCCCTGATGGAACAGACAACCCAGAATAGAGGACATGGTTTCTTTCAGAGCCAGTGGGAACATCATGGTACCCTGGCCCATTAAAGGTACCACAGGAGGTGGCATAACAAGCAATTACTGAGGACTAAGAAGAAGGGCTAATTATCCAATCTGTGGATTATCTAGGTCTTCTGCAGCCACCACAACCCCCACCCCAAGCTAGGGAGGAGCAGAGCAAAGAGGAAGGAGAAACACCAGCGCTTGTATGTCTGGCAGGTGGTTTGGGAAGGAGAATGAAATGACTAGGCAAGAGAAAGCTTTTATAATAATTACAGCCTTCCACATTCCAGACTCTCTCTACTGGTCTCTATACTCCATGCTCCCCTGGTCCCATCACTGTGGATTATAAAGACAGACACTCATTGCTTCACGCACTATTTGTCGAGCACCCGCTATGTGCAAAAACACTGTGCTTGGGACAAGGGAATGAAAGAGCCCATCTGGGAGGCCACAGCTCAGAAGGCAAACACAGAAAGAGCCAACTGCAGCGCAGCACAGTAACATGCACACTGAGACCCACCCAAATCCTCTCTTGGGGGCCTTCCTGACCCCATGACACCCACACACTGCACCAGCTGAGGTGGCTTCAAAACCTCCCAAAAGGACGAGTTCTGCACCCTCCCCAGCACCCTCCAGGAGCCATCACAGAGGCCACAGCCCTAAATAGAGCCTCTGAGAAGTACACGGGACAGGTGAAGGTAAGGCTTTTTCCTTTCAATTAAAAACAACAACAAAAAGGGCCCACAGGAACTAAAAGTCACACACAGCCAGATACTGACAAAGAGTCTCTCCTCGACCAAACTTGAGTCAAGTTCCTCTGAATCCTCTTCCCACGTCGGCCTCAACTTTTGGACTTCCATATCCTTCTGTGTATCACCCAGTTTTATTTTATTTTATTTTTAGAGACAGTGTCTTGCTCTGTCACCCTCTGTTGGCTTGGAATGCAGTGGCATCATCATTGCTCACCGTAACCTGGAACTCCTGGGTTCAAGTGATCCTCCCACCGCAGCCTCCCAAGTAGCTGGGACTACAGGCACGCGCCAACACACCTGGCTAATTTTTCTATTTTTTTGTAGAGGCAGGGTCTCACTATGTTTCCCAGGCTGGTCTCAAACTCCTGGCCTCAAGCGATCCTCCCACCTCACCCTCCCCACGTGCTGGGATTACAGGCGTGAACCACCTCGCCTGGCTTGCCATAAGAACCCAGCTAAATCAGTTTAGCCAGAACCCCCCCACCCTCATATCTACTCACCCTCAATATCTTATCGGGTTTCCTGTCCTCCACCACCCCCCAGGTGACGTCTGATCCTCCTGGCCTGTCTTCTGCAAGAATCCTGTGAGGTCAGTTTAGCCAGAATCCCCCTTACCCCCAATGTTTCCTCTTAGTGACTTTCCATCCACTGACCCCACCCTGCTCCCTGGCTATAAATTTCCACTTGCCTGTGCTGTATTCAGAGTTGAGCCCAGTTTTAAAACTGATGTTTCTTTTCCACTATTGCAATAGTTTTCCTGAACAAAATCTGTATTTACCTCTTTACTGTCTAGCTCTGGTTTTTCCTTAACAATAAATACAATACCACACAGCTTTTCCTCAGGAAGCCAGTATTATCACCCATCACTTTCTGGTGAAAACTTTTTTTTTAAGTGTTAGTACTCCAGTGAGTGGGGCCCCCAAGGAGGATAATGAGGGAGTCACCAGTACAGATCAGATCAGTTTTAAGGGAGCCCACTAAAGAAGAAAATTAGGAGGATAAAACAGAACCACCATTACTTGATTAAAGAATAAGATTCTGCTTCATTATGTGAACAAAATAAAGTCTTAAGCCCCCCAGCTGATGGAATAGACCCCCTATTGGCCAAAGGGACCCCTGAAATACCCTGAAGCTGAGTTGCTAGCCAAGAGAAAGGAGGTCAAACAAGCCCCATCATGGCCCCCCTCCCTTGTAACTCATTAATGGGCCTAAGGCTACGCAAGACAAAGCTTAAACCACACCTGCAGGTCCTCAATTTACTTAACAGATCACTGGAGTCCTTATCTTAAAATATTCCAAGCCTTTAAACAAAGCTTCATTTCTTTAACCAATTACAAATCAAAGAATCTTCAAATCCACCTATATCCTGTAATTCCCCACCCCCTCTTTGAGATGTCCCACCTTTTCGGGCCAATGTACACCTTACATGTATTGATTTATGACCTTACGTGTAATTCCCATCTCTCTGAAATGTATAAAAACAAACTGTAACCCAACCACTGCGATACTACTTGCTCAAGGCTTCTTGGTGGTTTTCGGGGCCATGGTTGCATACATTCAGCTCAGAATAAACCTCTTGAAATTACTTTACACAGTTTGGGTTCTTTTCCATTGGCATGAAAATTGCATTTCGACCTCTCTTCTTTACCCCCAAATTCTTAATTCCTATTTTGGAGAGGGAAAAGGGGGAACAAGTAAGGAATGGGTGCCAAGTTTCCAAAGAGAAGGCCTTACGAAATGAGTTTACAACACTATCATTTGATTTCCTAAGTGTTCAGAAGGAGAGGGTCCCAGGAGGAATGTATTCTGACCCTGTCATTTTAGAGAGAACACTGTGGTCACCAAGGCCCTTCAAAACAGAGGCTAAGTCAGAAATTAGAAACTTGCCCTGAAAACAAACAAAAATACTCGACTAAAAGGTGCAAGAGGCCACAGATACTTTAAATATTAACAAATGTCTGTGTGTGACAGCACACGAAAAAGACCCTTCTGGCTGAGAACCAACGTGGTGTGGGAGTCATGAGCGCTACCACGCACCTGACTGGCCCAAACACTGCACTGGGCCGTGGGGCAATGCGACCAGTTTACTTCAGTTAAAGATTTGATTCTTAAGCCAATCCACCTAAAACCCCTCCATGATTTTTTTTTTAACAAATGTGAGCTATTCAAGTCTGCAATCAAATGAATGCTTTCATTTAACAATTTAACTCACAATTATTAGGCTTTTCAGTATGAGAGTCTTTTAAAGACACACAAAAAAGCAAATGTTAATTTAATCAAGGCAGTCTGGACAGTTCCTTTCATTGCAGCATTCTCACCACTGACTTCTCCTCACAAGTTACCCCCTTAGGCTTCTCAGAGTGGAAGGAATTAATAAACTAAAACTTTAAATTAGTAGTGGTAAAATCAGAAAACACCCAGACAGATCTCTAAGAGGAAGAGTTGGGTACTACCACAGCCCTAAGGCCATTTCTAAACACAGCAGGCAGGAGGGACACTGCTGTGATGGTCTATTTTCAAGGATGGGCACAGCTGCACTGTGCCCTGGAAAGCAAAGAACAGGTCTACTGAGCCCAACTCACTGCTGCACCCAGAGTCACACCCCTGCCTAAGGACAAACTGCTGTCTCAAGATCGCCCCTCTCCCTCCTGGCTCTACTTACCAAATAAAGCCTTCACCAGGCACTGAAAGGCTGGAGAAAATGGCTGGGGAGTTCACTAAAGGCAAACAAGCTCTAACGCCATAGCACGGCTCACCTGGTCAGCTGCCTCGTCACCGAGAATGGTCGGGAGTCAGAAAAAAGAAAGGTTGTAAGAAAAACGTCAGGGAGGGGAAACTAGCTATAGGAGGCCTTCAGATCAACATTGCCCTTTACACAAATTTTCCAGAAACAACCTGGGAGCAAGGCATGTGTCCCTACTACATGGGTGCAGAGAAAGTGGAAGCTGGATAGACAAAGACAAAGAAAGGCAGGGCTGGCGCGGTGTCCCACACCTGTAATCCTAGCACTCCAGAGGCCGAGGCGGGAGGATCGCTTGCTCAGGACCAGCCTGAGCAAGAGCGAGACCCCGTCTCTACAAAAATAGAAAAATTAGCCGAGCATAGGATCACTTGAGCCCAGGAGTTTGAGGTCACAGTCAGCTACGATGACGCCACTGCACTCTACCCAGCGTGACAGAACGAGACCGTCTCCAAAAAAAATAAAAAAAGGAAAGGCAGGCGACAGAGGTACTAAATACCTAGATTCACACAGACTCACAGACATGCCTCCCCTAACATCAACCAAGCCATGGTTTCTCTAGGAACCAATAAAAGGCACAGAACACCACACAGGACAGCAAGAGTGAAAACACTGCTATCTGATCACCTCCTCTTTCTGTCACAAGTCAACTCAATCCGTCATGTATTTATGACAGTGTCTCTCTCCTAGACCTGCCATTAAAGGAAAAATGATTCTGACACTTGTTAAAATGGCAAGGAAGATTTCATTCAGGACTACTGGGGCAGGTGTCCAGACTATCTCAGCAGGGGAGGGAGCTCGTACTCAACTCCAAATACAAGGGCAGCCTAGACTCCCAGCCAATGACAGAGTGCAGGGTCAGTGAACGACAATTACCAAGAGCAGACATGAAGAGAAAGGCATTCTTGTAAAACCAACTTAACAGGATTCTTGCTGAAGGCAAGCCAGAGGGACTGGATAGCAAGGGTGGGGGGATTCCAGTGAAACTGATTTAGCAGGATTCTTGCTAAAACTGGGCTAGGCAGGCTGAAGACAGGGTCTGAGAAAGAGGCCTAGTCAGAAAGAGGGCTCAGAGCAGCCTACTGACGTTTGGTCTAGAAGATGGTCTTTGTCTCCTGGGCTAGGTTCTGCAATGGCCACAACAAAAGTCTTCCCGACCGCTCTGCCCCAGAGCGCCCCACCAGTCCTCTCACCTGGTCACCCTACTTCTCTGCTCCCAAATCTGCGGTGACTGCACAGCTCTGCAGGACTGGCCTGGCATTTGAGGCCAGGTCCCCAGCCACGCCTCCCCGGATTTTCTCACCTTCGCCTCTGCTTTCAGCCCCAACAGGGTCACCTAAACACACCCTGAACTTTCCCACCCCTCACCCTTCCACTACCCATCTCCCCACCACCAGAATGTTCTTGGTATCCTTTGGCCATCTGTCGAGATCCTTCCTCACTCAAGACCCCAATGTTTTTGAGGCCTTCCCAGACCCCACAGCGGGACCAGACCTCCTCCTCCTCCTCTTCAAGGAGCCCATAAGACATCCTCTCTGTACCACTAACTAGATTATTTTCTAAAGCATGCAGTCCTGTCTGAATTGTAAGCTCCTGGAGGACAGGTATCCTGTCCTGGCCACTCTGCACCCTTTATAACACACAGAAAAGTGTCTCCCCTGGTCTTCATGTTCCCAACTTCATGGGAGACACTTTTTCATCCTGCACCATGAAAATCAAAATTTCTTTCAAATTAGCTAATAAAACACCATAGACTTAAAACTAATACGTTTTTACCTATCAGAAATATCATTAAATATGAAGTGAGTGATTCCCACTATATTTACACAGCAGGAAAAGAAAAAATTATAAAAAGAGAGTTCCTGTCTTGAAAGATCTTACAGTAATTTTCTCCTAGGCTTATATATTTTTTCTAAGTTTTCTGCAATAAACATATAAGCCTTTTATAAAGATGTATTCCTTTTATAATGATAAAAATGTCATTTTGAAAACATTTTAATGGAACAAATAATAAATGTTACAGGAATTTAGAGGCTGAGATTCCTGTGACTAGAAACAGGCAGTGAGGTGGTCGTGGGAGACGGGAGGCCAGTCCCAGCTAGGCCATGAAGGGCTGGCGGGTAAAACAGGAGGAAGGAGAAGAGGAAGGGGAGAAGGGAACACCAGGAAAGGGGAAGAGGGGTAGGGAGGAGAATCGCAAAAGCAACAACTGAGGCTACCACTTACTGAGAACCTGCTAGATCCCAGGCTCTTTACAAGCATAACCTCATCTGCCCTTGCAAACACCCTTGCAAACACCCAGAGTGAGGTAGGTGTTATTATTCCCATTTTAAAGACGAGAAAACTGAAAACTAGGGTAGCTTTCCCAAAGTCACACATCTCACCCACCTAGTAAGTGGTGGAGTCGGTGCTCTTTCTACTCTGTTAGGACCTTCTCACCTGGGCTCTGTGTTCCCAGAAGATCCCTGGATATTTGGCCTCAGACCCCAGCTCAGAACAGAGAAGGCTCTGGGTTCCCACTTAACTTCAACCTGAGCAGTTCCACTCTAATCCATTTTAGGTATCTTGAGTATCTGTATGTCACCAAAAAAACAAAACAAAACAAAACAAAACAAAACAAAAAACAGGCATTCCAGTACTTCCAAAACTAAACTTTGAAAATCACTGCCCTATGCCATAATGCCAACTACACAGGCCCTAAGGGGACTGGGATATATTTGGTAGGTGTGTTCAGCTGGCGGATACTGAGGGAGGAAGAGGCCTGCCCTGTGCAAGTGCTGGGAAGCAGAGGGACGTGAGATTGACACCCGAAAGCCCAGAAAGTTCCGGAGGCTCTGAAGCAAGGCAGAGGCAAGGGAACTCTGTTATCAGGTGACAACTGTCAGTCACTGGCTCACACCAAAACCTGCAGGCACATCCTCAAAGCAAGCGGCATTTAAATAAAAACTCAGGAAAATCTGTTGTTTTCTTTAGGGCTAGCTTTAACATAAAAAATTTCAAATACCAAAATAAATGCAACAGATATGCAACTTCATTTTACAACAACCCGAATGTGTGCCAATCTTGCAAAAGAATGTGGGTTTCCTCAGCATCCGGCTCCCGGGGTGGAGATCCTGTCTCCTGGCACACCAGGCATGCTGGGCAACTATTATGGGGTGTTTTGTTACCCTAGGTTTGCCTCCTACTAATTCATCATTGCAAGGCATTTAGACAAAAGTCAAAATTAATTGATGAGAACTTGTCTACACTCAGCCACAAGTGCATAAGATAAAGCAAGATCAAATTATGCTACTGTGCTGATTTAATTTATATGCTATTTTTTGTACAAACATAATCTGATAGTTCTCACATTTTGAAAGTATAATCCTCAAAAGCAAGCCAATGAATGTTTGGTATGAGATTTTTCTCATTTTCCATTGCTTAACGCTGTGCTGATTTATTACTAAGTGCTATCTCTGTTCAGAGGAGATCAGTCCCCAGCTACACAAGCAGCGATTCATTTTGTTCATTTTGTTTTACACTCATGACCAACATCAGATGATGCCTTTATGAGAGAAGGCAACAATAACACATTCTTATTGTACACACAGGTTTTCTTCCAAGCACGGAAGAGCTGAGCCTGGCATTTCATGGTTTTATGGAAGTCAAGAGATAAAAGGGTTTTTGAGTTCTCACTGCTTTGCTCTAAGAGTCACAATTCTCTAGTTCTTAGTTTGTCCATAAATAAAATCAGGGGGTTGAAAGAGTTCCATTTAGCTTGGCAAACACTTACTGAGCACCCTATACACGCACCAGCTGCTGTGGTAACACCAGGACTCAAAGATGAAACAGACACACTATCTGCCCTTGAGAAGTCTGTAAAATGCAGGAGTAGTAAAACCCATGTCAACAGGCAACTTCTATAGAACTTGATACAGATCAGGGTTCTATGGAAACACAGAAAATGACCCTGTGATAGGCAGAGTAACAGCCCCAAAGATGTCCGTGTCCTAATCCCCGGAACCTGGATTTGCTAACAGAGTGGTCACCCCCCCTCCCACAGATGCCCCCCCTCCCACAGATGCGGAAGCGTAAAGTTGAGAGTGGGGAATACGCAACAGAGGGAATGGCCTGGGGATAAAAGGGCAAAAGATGTTTTCTGTCTCTTTAAAACCTTCCCCCACTCTTTTTGGGAACTGAGGCCTGCATCCCTGCCTCAGGCAGGTGGGTGTGGGGAGGTGTCTTTTGTGAACTGTCAGCTCCATCCCAGGCCCCAACTTGGCTAGGAGGTCTGGGTGGGGCTCCCAGGTGGGTAGACATCAGGGCTTTGTCTTCGGCAAGCATGGGGCGATTAGAATCCTTAATGACAATAGCCTAGAACTGAGGGCCTCCCTTTAAAGCTCTGTATTTCTGCTTAGGTACAGGAATTTGGATTTTGAGACGATAGTCTACCATTTTCCTCCTTTGCCGGTAAAGTAATAAATTTCTCTTTCCTTCTCCTCAAACCACTTGTTCTAGTTCTTCTGATGCGGCCTCAAGGACAAGTGCTGAGCCTTCCGGTAACACGACTTTACATAGCAAAGGGGAAGTAAGGCTGCAGATGGAATTAAAGTTGCTAATCCACTGACTTTAACACTGATGATCCTGGATTATCTCCAACATAATCAATTTAAAAGCAGAAGAGAGACAAAGAGATACGCTGACAGAAGTGGACTCGAGAGATGCTAGGTTGCTGGCTTTGAAGACAGAGGGGGCCACAAGCTAAGGAACATAAGCAGCCTCTAGATGCTGGAAAAGGCAAGGAAAAGGATTCTCTCCTAGAGCTTTCAGAAGGAACACAGCGCTGCCAAACCCTTGATTTTAACCTGGTGACACCCATGCCAGACTTCAAAACTAGAGAACTGTAAGATAACACATTTGTACTGTTTTAAGCCACTAAGTGTGTAGTAATTTGTTATGGCAGCAATAGAAAATTAATAGAGGCCTTCAGTTGGAAAATGTAATTATTTATATGTGGAAAGAGAATACTCATTCTTACCAATGCTTCATTAGCCACACTCAACAAGACAGTAAGGTGCCATTAAACCTAAAGCTTGGTGCGAAAACACAAGTGCCAGGTTGTACACATTCATCACACTGTATTAAGTCTCCAGTACCCGCTCCCAGAACACTTCTCATATACTCACCGGCCAAAAGAACTGTGATTTGGGAGACAAACTACTTGCCAATACAAAGCCACAGCTATTCACACAGAAACTGTAGTGCTACCACTCTGAGCACTTAAGTGCCACATACACCAATTCTTGTCTGAGCCTTTGGAAATGTGTGCTCTCAGATACTCTATTTTGCTTCAGCCTTAGTCAACCGAGACCCTATAAATATAGCCTACTATGGAGCACAACATCTAAATGTGATACCAGGAAAAGCTGTAGAATCATCTGCCAAACAATGGCCTGGGGCCAGAAAGTCTGCTCTAGAACTGCTCCCTAGAAGTCAAAAATAGCCCCAAAGTTACCTGCCAAGGCCACATTCCAGAACACTAAGAGAACATGAAAAATTACAAAGGGGCTGCTTTCCCCTGGACACCAGCCCAGTGTTTGTTTGCTTACCTGAAGTGACTCAGAGAACATAAGCCCAGCAGGGCAAAGGCCAGAGGGGAAGGGCCACACCTAATTTGGCTATTTTTAGGAAAGTTGTGCTTCAGTATAGAATTCTACAGCTGTGTTCAGAATCCATCCACAATCTGTGGCTTTTAATATTATCTTGTGGATCCTGGCGGGGGTTTAGTCAGGAGGAAAATGCTTAACTCTACATGCTATCCACTAACTACTAAACTTATTTATGCAAAATCCAAAATTTTGCCTTAGAAAATTGCCCACAGAAAGTTTTTAAATAGCAAGCAAACTGCATGTATATAACTACTTTTCAGAACATGTACATGTGTGCACTTCCCTCCTCCCTTCTGGATTCCTCTCTTTTCGTTACTCAACTCTCTTGGTGTCATCACCTGATATCCTACTGTGCACACCTGACCAATGAACTGTACGAAGCCATGGTCGTTCCCACCTCCTTCTCCCACGTCTGCAGCAAACAGAATACCCAGGAAACAGCCCTGTCCCAGCCCAGGGCCCGCTGTCGTCTCAGCTGGGAGCAGCCTGCTCTGCATGTTGATCCAGAGGGGGACAGAACCCTCTCGAACCGCCAGGCATTCTTACAGAAGCTCCTCCAACCCCTCAGTACACTAGAGGGGAAAAGAAATCAACATCCGGAGAAGGAAAAGAAACATGCCCCTTGCAGCGGCTTTTTAAAAAAGTAATCAATCAAAAGTTGTGCTGGTTTCCCTTGTTGATGGATCACCATTCATTCATCAAGAGGGGTGGGCATTTTTCAGTGCATATTTTTTTAGAGTCAGTCTAGTTTTTCTCCCATGTAAGTTCAGAAGAGATTTACCTCTAGAATAAAAAGACAGTGGGACTCCTCCCAATACTGTAGCCTGTCAGAAGCCCAGGGGGAGCATAAAATGTCATTAGCTATGTTTTGGCCAAACAGCAGGTGATAACTGAAGGGCCCACTGGTATTCATCAGAAAGTTGAATGTGAACAAATGCAATACTGCAGTTTGGGTACTGCCAGCTTTTCAACTTCAATATATTCAGGGAATTGCACCCCCACCTGCAAAAAACCCTAACAAATAAAAAGCAGGTTCTTCTAGTCTAAAGACTTTTGTTATTAAAAATCAATGAAAGGATTCCAACATATCTAAAGAATGCACTCTCCACACAGAATCAAATCTCACAGAAGTAACAACAGATGGTAAACACCACCCCTTGTTCTAAAGGTTAGAACAAGGACTAGTTTACTGGGACTACCCCAGTAAACCTCCAGAGTTTCCTTCAACTCTGGCAATGCTGGAAGGCCAGATGATGCAGGATGCACTCAGCCAAGTCATCCCCACGTGGACTCTCCGAGTCCAGTTAAGCCATCAGGTTAGCTAAACCTGCATTACTATATTGTAAAAGCCAATAATCAAGTATTTTTATAATGGAAACTGATACAATTGGCAGCTTATATACAATAAACTTTTAAAGCTTCAAATCACAAATACTCCCTAGACTCAGTCATTACCAAAGAACAATCAAGTCTAACTTTGGACATTAAGAGGCCCCTAACCCACCTGCCCCGTTTTCTGAGAACCACAACACATAGCCTTCTTACGAGAAATCTGCAAGACAAAAAGTTACCATGCGTTACTGGAGATCCTTTCCACTCCAGACCTGCCTTTTCTCTAGCACCAAAGTTAACAGGAGCTAAGGATAATAAGGCTCCACAGACTCTGATATAATACAAAGATTAATGAAAGGAAAATTTACAGAATGTAATGCATGATCTCTCAACCAGCCAGGCCCAAGTGAAGCATGCCAGGTCACTAGCTCTCTTCTTTTACAGGAATGTGACAAAAATTTTCAGCTAAACCTAATGGAATTACACATCCAGAGGTCCAAAAGTATGACCAATTCCTATTCCTCTATTTCTCATTTCAATCAGATTTTTGGGGGAAAGCATAGACACAACGGCACAAGATACTTAAATCATGAGGAAAACTAGTACAGATCTGTAGTGATGGTTAGAACACATATTTATGTTAAATTATGTCTTCATGCTCACTGAAATTGACAGTATAATGCTGACCTTTTTCAAGTGGCTCAGCAAAGGACTACTATCACTCTCAATCAAAACAAGTAAACATTCCTTTCTTGAAAGGAGAGACAGCAATGTCCTCATTTATGGAACATGCCCCAATATCTGACGGTTGTGATGGTGTACCCTGCAAAGTGCAACTGGGTTTTAAAACGTTTTTAAACTATTGTTAGGAAGATCACGGTGAAACTACATTTCACTTGTTTAAAAAGAAATACCAGGTGTTGGAAAGGATGAGAAGCAACTGGAATTCTCAATTTTGTCTCAAGAGTATATATTGGTACAGCCACTTTGGAAAACTGTTGGCAACATATTCCATGTACGAACTCAAATTTGCAAGTACCAAACAATATTACACCTCTAGTTGTTTCAGTTTTAAATTTCAAACACAAATAAAAACTGCAGTGGCCACACAGATAATAGGATTACAATCACTGAACGCACTTCGTTTACTTGAATCAACCAATGTAGCACAGTAGTACCACGGGGGTTGGAAACACAAACTACGCACAAAGCGAGCTCAAGATTACAAATTATTATGAACTCACTTTCATGACTAATGTGTATAATAGCTGCATCCACATATATGGAACCAACTATACAGTATTTAATCTCCATGTAAAACAGAATGTTTTTGTTACTAAAGTAAACAAAAGCCTCAACAATTACTACAGCAATTACACAGAATATAGACCAAGGAAAGATTTGGAGGGGAAGAGTATTTTATTACTGAAGTTGTTTAGAATAGTGGGTACATGGCAATTAAAAAACAAAAGAAAGCAGACTGTCTTTTAGTCAGCTTTAAAATTATTTTTAAATTCTCTACAAACAATGTACCCCTTAACTGCCAGCAAAAGGGGACACTCCCATCTCCCTGCTCTGGATTAATTATTACTGCCAATTAGGGTTAAAAAGGATAAGTAATAAAAGTGTGCCAATTTTAAGTTTACATATATTTTACAAATATGTGAAATTTCCTATGACCTGACACTTCCACTTTTAGGGATCTAGCCTGTAAAAACATGCAAACATGTGCCCACAGACGTGTGTAAATGTTCATGCCATCAATATTTGTATTAATGAAGAATTAGGGAAAAAAACAGAACAGCTAAATAAAATGAGGTATAAGGACACAACTAAATACTGTACATCAATTAAAAGGAATAAACTAGAGCTATAGGTTTTATCTATAATATTCCAATTTTTAAATTCATGTATTTGTATACTTCAGATTCAATATTACCAAATTACAATAATGAAAGATATACATAACCAGATTATTAGCCACCATCAATTTTCAATAGGTCGACAATTGTTACACACCTGGATCTCTGCCACTATCTTGCTGCCACAATCAACTATAAAATAGACATAAACTCAATTCATGTAGTGGGAATAAAGGCCGAGCATTGGACTTTGTGTGCTAATCTGAGTTCCTAGAGATGACTACCCACAGTTGAAATGGTGCCCAAAAGGAATTCAACAGTCATCTGAGCACTGGCAGGAACTTCCTGAGACAAACATGGGCGTGGACCTACTGCAGAAATTAGATAATCCTCCCAAGGCATCACTCCAGGAGCCAACAGAATTCTCAGAAGGTGGGACTGCTGCCTCAGGCTTGCCAAGGAAAGCCCCTCCCATAAACCTAAACTGAGAGTGCCCCGGGCCTGCCCTCACCCTGGGACTGGCCTGGAGTCATCTCTGCGAATGCGTTGTGCAGACCCCAATAGACTTGATGCATGTTCAACTTGATGTGAGTTATGGTCTGCACCAACCCTGCTTCCACTCCAGGGTGTCTCCCAAAGCCAGGAGACCTTCTGCTAAAACACTAACGGGAAACCCTCCTTTAACCAGAATTTCGGGGAATGAGTTGTTATAATTCCTTGTTTCCAAGCATGTTGTCTGTGGATCATCAGTAAATATGTTTAACAGAAAGAAGATTCCATAGTTAAGTAAGTTTGGGAAATGCTGCCTTATATATATTCTTACTCCTACTCCCTACAATGCAGGATGCAATTTATCATATAAAGTGCTGCAAGGAAGAAACCTGCTTTACTCTACGCCAAGGTTTCCCAAACCTAATTGACAAATAAATCTTTTTTCTACCTCAAGGACTGTTCCTCATACTAGCTCGATCATAAGAATCACTTAGGACTACAATGTTAAATCAGGATTTCCTGACCCCTTTATCAAAATCACGTCACAAGCCCCCCTCCATGTGTGACAACCAACTAAAAATGTTTCCAGACCTTGCCAAATGTCCCCTGGGGGAAAAACCAATTGTGAAGCCCTGCCCTAAGAGATACTAGAGGGAAGGGCCATGTAGTTTAACAAGCACACCAGGTGACTTACAATCAAACCAGTTTAGAAAATACTGACAAACTAACATTTGGCCAGATATACCATTTTCTTTTGAAAATGTTTCTAAATGTCTCCAGTTCAATTTCCCACTTTGCTAAGTTTCATACACTGAATATTGATGCAAGGTCATTATTCAAAGCATTGTTATCCATTTATAGTCATCCCTTGGTATTGGGGGGGTGGTGCCAGGACCCCCACATATACCGAAATCTGTGTATACTCAAGTCCCACAGTCAGAACACACAGGTATAGGAAACGGTGGCTCTCTGTATATGTGGGTTTCACACCCAGAGAACACTGTTTTCCACCCACATTCAGTTGAAAAATATCAGAGTATGTTGAATCTCTACCGGTCTCGAGGATATCACAGAGGCAGTTTTTACAGCCTTTAGATTTAATTTTCAGTAAGTTAATCATAATCATTATAATAACAACAATAACTACTGAGGTCTTAAATGTACTGTCTCCCATAGTTTTCCCAACAACCTTAGGAGAAAAGGACTATTATTTTTCCCATTTTGAGGAAATGAGGAAGGAAGGTGGCTAAGCAAGTTTAAATGACTTGCCCTATGTCAGAGTAAGCTTGGCACTATTGACATTGGGGCCAATAAGTCTTTGTTTTGGGGGGACGGGGAGGGTTCTGTCCTATGCACTGTCGGATGGTTTGCAGCACCCCTGGCTCTACCCACTAGATGCCAACAGCAGCCCCCCTCCATGTGTGACAACCAAAAATGTTTCCAGACCTTGCCAAATGTCCCCTGGGGGCAAAACCAATCGGGAAGCCCTGCCGTAAGAGATACTAGAGGGAAGAGCAGAGGAGTCAGGGTCCAGCTGAGGCCTTACCACTGCAAAGCCTCCACCAGCCCACCAGCCAGCCTCCCAAGAGCAGCACCACACCCCCTTTGCATGCTCCTCGTATCAGCGAAGGGTCCTGCAGGGCGCTCACCACTCCGCCTCGCAGTCTGTCAGCACCGCACAAGGGCCAGGAGAAGCTGCCACGTGACAAAGTGAGATAAAGGGGTATAAGGTACCAGCAATTTCTGGCACAGAGTATTCAACCCTAGGTATAAGTAATGCCTGTGTGTAACTTTCTTCCTATTCTGCTAAAGGCTCTAGTTATGCGTGTTAAAGATTCTCAATCTGTTCACTTCAAAATGAATCACAGAAAAAGCATTCTGCCTACGACATACCTAGCATATTCGACACCCAGGAAGGATAATTTTTTAACATACCCTCCACATACGAAAAAAATAATTTTCAGTAATGGTTACATAAAAATCAATAACTATTATTTTCTTGATTTGTTCTTTAATTTTAAAACAATCAATTAACAATTTTAAAATAAATTTCGATTTTACAGATATTATCCAAATTCAGTAAAACATTTCATGCATAAACTAAAATTTGCAGGTACCAGACAAAAACACTACACCTCAAGGTTTGCACTCTGTTTCAGTGTTTTAACTTTTAAGCACTGACAAAAACTCCAAGTGATCACATAGGATGACAGAATTATAATCATCAGTAACACTATCATTGTTTATTTCAAATCTGTTTAAATGCAGAAATGTGCAGTACTACAGGTGTTAAATACATGAACAATGTCCTAAGCAAGCTTGAACAACTCTTCCAAATGCTTAAAACCTACTCTTGAAATAAATGTGGGTAGCCGAGTCCCCATGTGTTGGTGGCTAACTGTATAATTAGGAGTCTCTGATTTAAATTCCATGTAGCATACAGTATCTATTAAAGGGTAAGTAACCAAAAAGTGTTCATTTGAAGCTTACATACATATTATTAAAACTCAAGTTACTGCAGAGATTATTTAGTACACACACCAACGAAAGATTTTGGGGGGAGGAATATTTTAACACTGACATTGTTTAGAATTGCAGACAGGATTCTAGACTTTTAGACTTTGCAGGCAAACTTTTGGATGGTTTCATTATTGTTATTAAATTCTCTACAGACAATGCACCCTTATCACCTGCACTGGAACGGACTATTCCATCACCCAACCCTTGGGAGGCCACAGTCTGCCTATCAGAGTTAAAATGGTACTGAGAATCTTCAAGCCCAGAAAGTCAGGTGCAAAAGAATAATGGAAAGAGAAAAGCCACAAGAAAATCATCAGAAAAGAAACAATGAAGTGGTCAGATCTCCTGGGCCTGCTTCTAGTCTGACATCAGTTTACCACATATGTTAGGCAAGGGAAGGAGCTCAGGGAATTTCACCCCAAAATATGACTCCTTGGTATAAAGAGTATTTTGAATTAAAGGCCCTTAGAGAACAACTGGCCTTGGAAGGGACTTCCCTTTACCTGCATAAAACCAGAGACACCCATCAATTGCCTTTCCTTCCCTTCCTGTTATCCCAGTATTTTTCAGGAAAGAAGACCAAGAATGCAACCAGACCTGGTCTCTCAGGTTAATTTAATTTCCAAAGAGAATTATTTACAAGTCAGTCTGTCCTCCCCACCCAATCCATTCATTCTCTCAAGTATCCATCCATCCTCTGTAGTAACCATTTATTGCCCCTAAACAGAATTTCTAATATTCCTCATCTCCTCCTCCCCTCTAAAATGAGGGTATATAAACTTCTGGACCCCACCAGGATACTGGGTAATCACTCTGTGATTCTCCCTGAGCACTGTAAATAAATTTGTAATCTCTTCCTCTTGTTAATCTGCCTTATTGTGAGTTGATCTTTCAGTGAACCTTCCTGGGATGAAGGGGAAGTTTTCCTTCTCCCCCATACAAGCTTTAAAACTTCTCCAGGCAGCACAGGAGAGGACAGGGACACAGGTTCTGAATGCTGGCTGCCGACTGGGTAACCCTGGGCAAGTTTCTCAATCTCTCTGGGCCTGTCAGTTTTCTCACCTTCGAGATGGAGATATATTTGTATCTACCCACAGGGCTGTTTGTGAGACAATAAAAGTAAAGCATAGT
Source organism: Daubentonia madagascariensis (assembly GCA_023783475.1). Classification (NCBI taxonomy): domain Eukaryota; kingdom Metazoa; phylum Chordata; class Mammalia; order Primates; family Daubentoniidae; genus Daubentonia; species Daubentonia madagascariensis. The sequence continues at coordinate 1,533,383 of JAKFHU010002239.1, forward strand.
TAAGGACTCTCCCTTTAACAGGTATTTGTAAGTGGGCAATATCTTGAAATTATTAAATCTGGGTGACAGATATATAGAGATTCACCATACTATTCTCTTTCATTTTGTGTATTTTTGAAACTTTTTGAAATAAACGTTTGAAGTTAGTTATTATCAGGTTCCTTAAATATTACACACAGAGAAATAATCATCACTAAGGTCTCTTTGGGCTCTAAAACCCTCTTATAAAACCCATACTGGAAAGGGGGCTCAATTCCCTGGTGTAAATCAGGAGTGGGGGAGAAAAGGAAGGACACTCCAGAAATAAGTTCTGACCACCAGTCACCTCCTCAAGAGTGATCACTGCATAATCGATGCCTTGCACATAAATTCAACGACTGGATGCCAGACTAACTGGCATTCATTACAAAATACAAACCAAAATGGGACCAGCACTTTCAGATCCAAGCCCTCAGTGATCTGAGACTGGTGCCCAGCCAGGTTCCTTAACATTAAAAACATATAACTACACAGTAGTGAGTTAGAGTTCGTATCCTACTTGCTTCCAAAAAACATCTTCCAAGTTTAAACTAACTTGGAAACTGGCACAGTTTTCCAAGTCCAGACATTTTGATCACAAAGCAGTCCTCTCATACAAACTATTGACTCGCTCACACTTTTTCACTGGGCTGTGGGACCTGCTTCACGTGACAGCTTTGGATTGATGAGTACTAAAATCCCTGGAGGGGATGGCTATGGCTCTTCCTGTTTGGTGAAATGGGATTTCAAATCCCCCAACAGACAGCTCATCAACTGTTGGCCCAGTTAACTTTCCTTCTAACAACTCTCAGAGCAAGAAGGAGCTGGGGAACTGGGGGCAGCAACATGCAAGAGAGAATTCTCAGTAAAAGAAAGCAACACCCCTGCAGTCATGGCCTCTCTGCACCATGTTCTCATCTTTTCCCACACACTTCACTTTGTTCGCAATAGTCTGACATTATTCTCAACCAGCTAAAATGCATCACTTTATCGTAGAGAAGGAAACATGGAGTTTCAAGACATGCAGACTTGAGATCATGCAGAGTTACAATGGTAGCTAAGTCAACAAGTCCTGCCAGTAGCTCACTTAATCACTCCCCTTGCTGGTTCTCTTCTAAGTCTTGAACTTAGAATCAACTGCTACTTGGCTAGGTCCCTGGAGAAAAGAAGTCTTTTCCTATAATACAGAGTCTGGCTCCATTTTTCATGTTTGACTGCTGACAGCTTCCAGGTGTCACCACTCCCCACCTTACCCTCCTGTCCCCATCTGGGCAAGCTGATAAGAAAGCCCTCCCCACCCCCCACCCTTCGGCACTTGCAGGAAGTTCAAGCCACCCAGGTTCAGGCCGGCAGGCATGGATGCCCTCGGCCAGCCCCACCCCTAATCACAGTAAAAGCCAAGCCAGTCTATTTTCCCTGTTCTCTCAAGACATTTTTGGACCTAAGAGCCAGTCCTCTTCTTCCCCAGAAAGCTTCACTACGTGAGTAATAAGCCTCTTCATACTCTCTGGATGCATCTAGCCGTCTCTTGAGTCTTTGACATACGAACCAAACCCTGGGCAGGGTCCATCCCGCCTCTGTAGAATGGCCACAGCATTTCCCCAGGTAAGACCCTGCATACTACTTTTGACCTGTCACTCCATCACTCCAATGGTGTCTCCCTGGACTTGGGCCACGAGAAACCTCCATCTCCGCTTCTCACCAATAAAGCAAGCCAAGTGCGGTTACAGCACGCATTAGGAAGCAAGAGGCTGAGGGCTGCTGCCATTCCACCACATTTAGACAATTGCACTGGCATTTCTGAGTCTCATTTTCCACATTTATAAAACAAATCTGACAGTACACCCTCTGTGTTTAACTAGGAAGATCATGGTGAGCATCAAACAGAGGATATGGAACAGCACTCTAAACTGTAATGACCTACACATGGCTCCCCACCCAACGCACAGCTCTGCTCTCCATTCTCCCCTCTAGCTCCCTTCTGTCTGCCCCGGAGCTGCTAGTTCACTACAACAAAACCAACAAAAAAGCCCTCCAAAATTTTCTTCATACATGTACACTCCACCCTAGCTTAAGAAGCAACCACAGAGGACTCTGGTAACCCCCTCTAGGTAGTTACTCAAGTAAATAAGTTAAGGCTGGGCAAAATTCTTCCAAAGAATCCTTCCATCTTCTTTTACGTTGTGAAACATTCAAGATCACACCTACTGAAGCCAACCAAAAAGAAAATGAGGGTCTTTTCACTTATAGTTTGAACTCTGGAAAACTCATATCTGCCACCATGACCTTGAAAGCTTCCCAACAATTAAGACTTTTCTGATGAGATCAGTGATATTAACAACTGTGATTTTAGATAGATAGAATAATGAAATGTGTATTTGGCAGATATATAATACATAACTTTAGAGAACCAATATTTTTCCAAATGACGAAGCATAATATTATAAAATTTTGCGTGGGATCCATTCAAACTACAAGCTAGATCGATAAATTTTCTTCTTTTTTTTACTGTTTGTTTTTTTTTTTTTACTAACCCCTATACTGAAGAGGATAGATCGGTAAATTTTAATGGAACAAAGAAAATGGTTTCAGATTCTACACTGCAACTAACGTTTAAGAAACTAACATTTTTCAAGTTTTGATGTGATCTCAAAGAATATCCATATTATCTTAAAAGGGTATAAAATAGTACTTCTTCCTTTTCTAATCACACTTGTGTAAGGCTAGATTTTCTTCATATACTTTAAGAAAGCTATGTGTCACAAAAGATCAACACAGAAGCACATGAGATTCTAGTTGCCTTCTATTAACCAGATATTGAAAGCACAATGAAAAAAAAAAATACAATGCTACTCTTCTCACTAAATTTTTTGTTTTGGAGAATTTAGCTATTTTCTGTTAAAAAAAGTTACATTAACATATAATGGTTATGTTATAATGTTGTTTTTAAACTACAAGTTTTAATTTCTATTACAATAAACATCTACAGACATAAAAATTCTCCAGGGTACTCCATAATCATTTTCATTGAGATATAATTCACATACCATAACATTCACCACTTAAAAATGTATAGTCATACATCACTTAATGATGGGGATCCGGTGTTATTAAACAATTTCACAGCTGTGTGAACATCATAGAGTATACTTACACAAACCTGGATGGTATAGCCTACTACACTCCTAGGTTATATATTCAGCCTAATGCTTCCAAGCGACAAACCTGTACAGCATGTTACTGTACTGAATACTGTAGGCAACTGGAACACAATGGTAAGTATTTGTGTATATAAACATATTTAAAAATAGAAAAGGTACAGTAAAAATACAGTATAAAATTTTAAAATGGTACACCTGTACAGGGCACTTACCATAAATGGAGCTTACAGGACTTTAAGTTGCTCTGGGTGAGTCAATGCGTGAGTGGTAAGAGTGAAGGCCTGGACATTACTATACACTTCTGTATAAGTACTGTACACTTAGGCTACACTAACTTAAAAAAATAAAGGAATTGTGCTACAATGTTACAATGTCACTAGGCAAAAGGAATTTTTTCAGCTTCATTCTAATCGTAGGAGACCACTATCATATGGAGTCTATCCCTGACCAAGAAGTTGTTATGTGGCTCATGACTGTACAATTTAGTAGGTTTTAGTATAGTCACAAGGTTGTCCAATCATCACCACTAATTCCAGAACATTTGCATCACCCTAAAAAGCAACCCTGCACCCATTAGCAGTCACTCCCATCCTCCTCTCCCCCATCCCCTGGCAACCACTAACCTACTCTCTGTCTCTGTAGATTTCCCTGTTTTCCATATTTCGTATAAATGGAATCATACTACATGTGGTCTTTTGTGACTGACTTCTTTCACTTAGCATAATGTTTTGAAGGTTCGTCCATATTGTATCAGGTATCAGTACTTCCATCTTTTTAATGACTAGATAATACAGCATGACTGTCCCTTATCCAAAATGCTCAGGACCAGAAGTGTTTTGGATTTTTTCAGATTTGGGAATATCTGCATTATACTTACTGGCTGAGCATCCCTCATCCAAAAAATCCAAAATGCAAAATGCTCGAACAAGCATCTCCATTGAGCATCACGTCAGCTCTCAAAAAGTTGTGGGTTTTAGGGCATTTCAGATTTTGGATTTTCAGGTTAGGATGCTCAACCTGTACTCCATCGTACAGATACACTATGTTTTGTTTATCTCATCCACTGACGGACATTTGAGTCGTCTCCACCTGTTGGCTATTATGAATAATGCTGCTATGAACATTTTTATACACGCTGTTGCAGGAACGTATGCTTTCAGTTCTCTGCAGCATATGCCTAGGAGTGGAGGTGCTGGGTCATTCGGCAATTCCGCGTCTAACTTCCTTGAGGAACTGCCGAACTGTTTTCTTCAGCAGCTATCCCATTTTACATTCCCACCAGCCACGTATGAGGGTTTCAATAATTTTCAACACTATAAAACGTTAAAAATGTTTTGGAGTCCTGAGACAAAAAAATTTGAGAACCGCTGTGCCAGGCTGAGGGGATGCTGAGAGAAAAGACAGAATGTACGACAGGAGCTCAGGCTCAGAGAGGGGTTCAAAAGCCACCCCTAGAGCTTCTGCGACAGGCTGCGGAGCCAGTGGCTGTCCTGTGCCTAGCCCGCTCCACGTGTGAGCAGTTCTCCTTTGGTGTCTTCTCTGCTACGGGGGCCTGAGACTCTCGTGCCATGACTACCCCACCACTCCATTCTCTCCCCTTCTCTTACCTTCTCCTTAGTGTCGCCTCTGCTGTCTGCTCAGCTTTCTGCAGAAGACCACGGGCCCCAGACACCCCCAGCAGACAGCCCTTCACTTCCTGCCCCTGCCAGGCCCTCTCCACGCCCTGCCACGCTCTTCATGCCTTCGCCTCTCCTCCCTTCCTGATGCCCAGAACCTGCTTCTTCACCCATAAACAATTCTTCTCAACTACTTGCAGGTTTCGGTGCTGCTCCAGAATCCCAAGCACAGACTCTGTAAGTGAAGTTTGTAGTATTTATCACGTTTGTGAAGCAGCAGAAGCTAAGGCTCATCTGTACTGAAAGCCTCGGGTGGTTTCGGAGAGAACGGCGGGCCTGCATTTCACAACCCTGCGAAATCCAAGTGACTGTACGATGCACTATTAAGAATGTGCTTTTATGGTAACTCAACCAAAAGTAAGTTTTCCTTATACAAATTGTAACTGAAATAAAAGTATAAATAAACTGTATGGTTTGTGTGGTAGGCAGCCCAATGAGCCCCAAAGACATCCACGTCCTAATCCCCATGACCTGTGAATCAATGTTACCTTACATGGCAACTGGGAATTAAGGTTGCAAATGGAGTTAAAGCTGCTGATCAGCTGACTTTAAAATAGAAGGACAATCCCAGATTTTCCAGGTGGGCCCAATGTGATCACAGGGGTCCTTAAAAGTGGAAGAGGGAAGCAGAAGAGGAGGTCAGAGTGCTGAGATATGAGAAGAACTCAACCCACCGCCGGCTGTAAAGACGGAGGAAGGGGCTGGAAACCAAGGAGAGTGGGCAGCCTCCAGAAGCAGGAAAAGGCAAGGACACATGTTTCCCCTAGAGCCTCTAGCAGGGAACACAGCCTACTGACTGCTGGATTTCTGCCCCAGTCCTGGGTCAGGCCTCCAACCTACAGTACTATAAAATAATAAAGGTGTGTTGTTTCAAGCTATGAACTTTGTGGTGATCAGTTATGGCATCAATAGAAAACTAATAGTTTAAATCCTTCCCTTTTAAAAAAAAAAAAATATATATACACTTTTAAGAATCCCGCCCTACCCACATTCACCCCCACCCCATTTTGTAAGACAGAGGCACTGGCCTAGCCACACTCTGCCCCTTGAGCTTTTTAGCTTCCTCTCCCACAGGCTGAACCCTTGTTCTTAAACCCTTTCCCCGCCCACGGACCACCATCAGGGTACCTGCTTAGTGCCATTTGGTAACAAGTGTTGACAGTTTGCTTCTGTCTCCTCAGCATCCTTGTTTTAACAACCCAAAAACTCTTTCATGGACAAAGACTTCACTTTCCCCCCCTTTTTTTGGCACTATCTTTGGCATATTTACCTATTTTTCAGAGACACATATATTAGGACCTCTAGTGCTCTATGAATGTAAATTGATCCAGAATGCACACCTGGCAAACAGAGAAACAGTTTACAAAGATCACAGTGGCATCACTGTTCAAGAGAATACTTTCAATTAGGAAACAGCACCCACCTGCAATTGCAAAACATCACAACACAATCTCTTGGTTGAAAGTATCATTTGTCACTATTCTCTACAACACACGAGACATATTTTACAGCACTAAAAATTAATATGCACTCATTTATCATAAAGATGGATGAGAGACAAAACCCGTGTCTGGCTGTGGAGATCAACAGGGCATTCTGTTAAAACATTCACATTGGTTTGCCATGTTCTCCTAGAGCAAGCTTCTTTTCCTGTTTTCTGTTAGGAGACATCTGTGTTCCTACTGAGAAACCGGAAGGATCAGCTAACCCGGAACAATGTCAAATGCATTAAAAATTAATAAGAGAAAAATCAACTCAATGGTTACATTCCATCTCTGGCTTCATACAATATGTACACTTTACACAACTGCCCTACTAAAACTTTCAGGTCTCACCATTGGTTCTGAAATGGAAAGGGCCAAAAAATAAATCTTCAATATGCCCAGACTTCTTTGGGCAAAAAACAAAGCAGACAGACTTTAATTGGGGAAACTAATTTTAATTTATTAATTTTTTTAGAGACAGGGTTTCACTCAGTCGCCCAGGCTGGAGTGCAGTGGCTCATTTGTAACTCACTACAGCCTCAAACTCCTGGGCTCAAGCAGCCTCCTGAGTAGCTGAGACTATAAGCACACACCACCACACCCAACTATTTTTTTCTATTTTTATTTTTCAGAGATGGCATCCTGCTATGTTGCCCAGGTTGGTCTTGAACTCCTATCCTCAAACTATCCTCCCACCTCAGCCTCTCAAAGTGTTAGGATTACAGGCGTGAGCCACTGCGCATGGCCAAGGGAAATTAATTTTATAAGCTATGCCTTTTGCTATAAATGTTACAAACATCTAATCATATGCTATTTCCAACTAGTTGCCAATTTTTAAAAAACTGTACAAAATGACACTTTCAACCTCATGTACAATACTTTCCTAGAATAAATACTTCCTTCTATGCCACCACCATGAAAATAAAAGTTATTTGCATAGGGCACTTTAGAAAACAAGTTAATACAGTTGACCCTAGAACAACTCGGGGGTCAGAGATACCAACCCCCCCTGCAGTTGAAAATCCATGTATAACTTTTGACTCCCCAAAAACTTAACTAGTAATAATCTACTGTTGACAGGAAGCCTTACCAACATAAACAGTCAATTAACACATTTTTATGTTATATGCACTATATACTGTATTCTTACAATAAAGTAAGCTAGAGAAAAGAAAATGTTATTAGGAAGAAAAAATACATTTACTACTCATTAAGTGCAAGTGGAGCATCATAAAGGTTTTCATCCTCATCGTCTTCACGTTGAGTAGGCTGAGGAGGAGGAGGAAGAGGAAGGGTCGGTCTTGCTGTCTCAGGGGTAGCGGAGGCAGTAGAAAATCTGCATATAAGTGGACCTGTGCAGTTCAAACCCACGTTGTTCAAAGGTCATCTGTACAGTCATGAAGAAGCATGCAGTTCCTCTTTCCTATACACATACATGGTGTTAGACACTGTAGTGGAAACACAAAGCAGAATGTACCATCCTTGCCCTCAGTGCAATCGGGGAGGAAGGGGAAGCACACTAATTCACTCTCCTCCACCATTCATCTCCATCCAGATGTTCAACCAAACACTGTGAGGAAGCAAGGAATCCATTACTGACAGCTGTAGTGAGGTCTATTGAGCGCTTACTATGTGCTAGGCCGAGGCCAAATGCTGTACATGCCTTATCTCATTTAATCTCCCAACATCCCTAAAAGGTAGGTTTCATTATCCCCACTTTGTAAATTAATGAAGTGAATAAAGTGACGGGATATAACCACCCAAAACCACACTCAGAAAGAAGCAGGCCAGGATTCATACTCAAGTCAGCTCCATTCAAGGGCTTGTCTTCTGATACTTCATGTTAGTTACCTTATTACATTTTATTACATTTAAAATTATTCCAAGATTTTCAAATCCTTTCAGTTTACAACCTAGCAGAGGAAATAAGAGCATGAATAAAAACAACCGCAGTTTTAAGCAATGTGTTCAATTCTCTATGAGATGAGAGTTAACTAATACACAATGGGATACAAAGGAGGAAGGCAGAGCAGGAAGGGTAATTCCCAGCAAAAGTAGGAGCCACAGTGAGCAAAGGCACGTCAGCAAACAAGCCAGGGAACACTCAGAGAATGACAAATGCAACAGAGAGTCTGCGAAGGCAGACAGTGGGAGAAATTGCCTGAGAGGCGGTTGGAACCATGCTTCCTGACCTTTGAATACCATGGAAGGCACTGGGCTGATTCCAGAGACTCAGTGCATCATCTAAGGTTTGCGAGCAGAGGAATAGGTAACACAAGACGGACTTTTGAAACCTTAATCTTTGCAGAGAAATCAATTCAAGCTACCCCATGCACCCTGCTAACAAGCAAAATTCCTCTCCTAGCTGACAGAAAACAACAAAGCCACCCAAATGAGGCTCCCTCCTGCCTTCTCTCCTGTCCTTCCTCACTGTCAGGGTTAAGGGAACCCCTGGAGGACCCCATCCTTTCCCTCCTCCAAACTGACTTCTTTAATAATTGTGTATCTTTCCCTCTATACTGGCTCCATCCTCTGAGCCTTCAAAGCACACATGCATCTGCCATTTGGGGAAAAAATAAATATAAAACAATGTACCCACATTTTCACATTCAAATCTCACAAATGAGTGTACTGCCCTAGCTGCTGTACCTTTGGTTACCTTGAATGTCAGCAATTTAGCTTCTGTCCCCATTGAAATCTTTCAGAAACACACCAAACTGCCATCAATAATGAACTCATCAAATGCAATGAAATTTACTCATCCATCATGAACTTGCCTAAATCCTCAGGATTGTTGATGATCTTCTGCATCTTGAAGTTCTTTCCTCCCCTGACTTTTGCAGCTGCCTCTCCTGGTTCCTGCTCTAACTCTTTGGCCATCCTTCTGTATTTTTCACTTTTCCACCTGCCTCCCAGACATGAGGGCCACATTCCCCAGGTCCAGGTCCTGGCCCAGGCCCTCCATCCTGTGCTCCAGCTGCCAGTGCCATGGGACCAAGCACAACATCTCTGCCCTGTCTCGTTCCTCCCTCTAAGCTCAACCCCCACATTTAAAACTTTGTGGAGGATGAGAGCACCTGCTGTCGGGCACAGACTTGGTTTGGAAAGGTCAGGATGAGATGTTTAGAAAGGCAGGTAGAGGTAAGATCACAGGGGGCCTCACCTGGCAGGGAGGGTCAGTGAAGGTCACTGAGAAGGGAAGTGATTTGTTCAAAGGAGTGTGTGCGGAAGATCAGCCTGGCAGGATTGTGAAAGATGGGTCTAAAAGCAAAGAGACTAAGGCAACGATGACCACTGAGTCTAGGCCTAGTAAATAAAGGCAGAACTAGTGTGGCACAATGGAAACAGAAAGAAAAGGGAGGATTTATGAGAGTCCGAGTTTAAAGAACAAAGCATCATCATCCGATATAATGTCCAGGTTACCTATCATCAGTTAGTCATTGCACAGATATCACATTCCTCCTGGGCCCAGCACCGGGCTGGGCAGTGGTATTACCAACATGATGCATGTACAGTCCCTGCTTTGAAGGGACACACAGGCTAAGGGGGAAGACACGGAAAGAAATCAGCCTTTAAAAAAAATAAAACAAAACTCATAGAGCAGCAAATAAAACAACCAGCCTAATAGGCAATCAATGGTGAAAAGGGTTTAAGAGTTCTATCCAAGATCAGACAGTTGACCAAAGGAAGAAAAGCAGTAATAGGGAAAATATGTGGCACTTCACATTACCCAGCCAAGTCTCTGGAATAACTGCACAGCAATAAAAAAAGCCAGAGAAGATTCCTAATCATTATCATCCAGGGTCTATAATTAGCTAAATATATAACAACAATGTTCAATTTAGGCTTCATACCTAGCCTGTTTCCAGGTACAGAACAAGTATACATAAACATCAAAAGAATGCGGTAAGGGATACGTGGATAGATTTAACAAACAGAACTTCCTTACCTTCCTGAACATATCCCCTCATGACAGAAACCCTGGGGTTGCTGTGAAGTCTGTGTGAACAAAGGCAGTCAGTGATCCTCAAACTTTAAGGCTTACTAAAAATGCATGTTCTTCAGTATTATCCTACAAATTCAAAGAGCCATCCAGGTAATTCTGATGCAGGTAAGTGTGCAGGTCACACTTTTGAATGTTTTTTAAAGTGGTCTGCAAAGTTTAGAGTTACAGAAGTCTGCATTCAAATGTACTTTATTGAGATATTTGGTAACCTCTAATCTCATTAAAAATACCGATTATAAATCAATATTTATGAGGTCCAATTCTCACATATAAATAGATACTGTGCAGAATCAGAAACATCAAGCAGCACATTAGTAGGCTTAATCTCAGAGACACATTTCAATTGCAAATTTTCATGTATCTTTAGCTCACTTACGTTGTTGGTTCAGCACACTAATAAAAATCCTATGAAAATCTCAAGCAACATAAACTTAAATAGGAAATAGAAAATCTTAGGAAAGATAAACTTAAATAAGCCCCAATGGAGCAGTTTTCTCAAAAAGGGTATATTAAGCCAAGAACTTATTTTCATGATTCTTTCCCATAAAAAGTTGACTGGAATTTCTTCTGTGTCTTCTGAAAGCAAGAATCCAAGTTTTCAGGGATTACAGAAACAGTTCTGTTTATGTCTTGCCAGAGACCACAAGTTCCCTAAGCCTCATAGAGCCTTTTATCCTTGGCTTAGCAAATGTGATAACACCACATCCATCCCTGAAACCAAACAACGTTCATGTCCTTAACAGTTTGGCGGACACCTCTGGAGAGAGAAAATGCAGTCCAAGGTCTTAGGCAGGATCTCGGGGCTTGTCCTGCTCTGTCCCTCTGTCTGACACAGTTACCAGCACCTCAAATACTCTCAGCTAATTTTGTCTACAATACACTGCAAGACCATTTCGGCCTGAATATTTAATAGTCCAGACTGCTTTTTGTATGTTTGGCCCTGGACTACTTCCACAGAGCAAGCTGGGCAGGTTTCCATGATGTCAGTTCAGCAGGAAGTTCCTCAAGGTAACAGGCAGGTTACTGCTGCTCTTTCCCGTACACTGGAAAAGTGGAAAACCTGAGCAATTTCTGAAGATAAATAAATAATAAGATCTCAGAATTGAGCAGTGGAAGTACAGAGACCTGCTGGCTCAGCCCAGCCCACCCCCCCACCCCCAGTCTCAGGACCTCAGGTAACGCTGAGCCCTGGTTAAAGAGAGCCAAGAAGGACGACCCCTGAGGCCCCTCTGCGGGTCTAAACTCTATGATCTTACGACTCTTTACATCAAAAAGCTTCTATTTATTCAAGTAGGAAGGGCATGCCTGTGCACACCACCTGGCCTGTAGCGGCCTGCCCTGACTTTAGGGAGTCACCCAGGCCCCACCGCCCTGTGAGTCACGTCATGGCATCTCTGGAGCACTCTGAAAACACCACGAAATGTGGATGCAGACCCTCCACTGAAAACCTGAGAATGGTTTCACCAACAGAGATGTGCCTATGATGTCTGAACAGGGCCACCATCTGCCATGCCCGTGAAAATGACAAGAACATATAAACGAACACTTGGTGGCAGATAATGAGTGGCAAAAAAGTTTAAGACAATTTTATGGAAGAAAAACAGAATAAAGAAAAGCCTATCAGTTTGGCTGGAAAGGCTTTTTTTTTTTTTTTTCTTTGCAAATTCAGAAAAGATTATGATTAGTCCATTTTAATCGCAGAGCAGTCTCTGCAAATGAAACACACCAGGACACAGCCCATAAATTAATGCTAGAGACGAGGATGGAAGCTGAAGCCCGGCAAACGTACAAGACTCGCCCAAAGTCACACAGCTACACCAGGTCTCCAGATTTCCGGGCAGGCATTCTCCACTACAGAGCTGACTTCCCAGACAAGGAGCTCTCATCTTTACTGCAATGACCCCCAGGCAGGAAGACCCAATCACTTCCAGACTCTATCCTTTCTTACTTTCAAGAGTTCCCCTAGCACGTGCACCTAAATCACTCTGAGAATCTTAACCCATTTCTAGCAGCCTGCCGCCTAAGTATCAGTCAAACACTTTAAACCAGCATCTACACACCGAAGTTTTTAAAAGCACATGGGGTGTGACTATTTTTTGTACCTCGTTACTCAGGAGAACGGGCAAAATTAGAGGTCCCATCGCAGTCTATTTTGTTAAGTGAAATCTTTCACTTCCTTTTTCAGGTTTAGGAAAATTACCTTCAAACTGCAGACCTGCAGGGATCTCCAGGAACAAAGACACTGACACAGGCACACCCTGACCAACCCACCTGGCTCCCAAGGACTCTGCTCTAGAGGGGAGCGGGAAGATGTGCTTTCACGATGTGACTTCTACAGCAGACGCCACCTCTGGGAAGCCAGCCTCTTTCAGAGCTGCACTCCAGAGAGGTCGAAACTGTCCCACACTTCGAAGTGTTTGTCTATTCTATAAAATCGGAGATTTGGGCCCGTGTTATCTCACAAGAAATGACCATTACCTAGAAATATTATTAATAATAACCATAATAATAACAACTGAGCACTTACTTTGTACCAAGTACTTTACCTTATGATTTCATTTTATTCCCAAAACAATTCTATGAGGTAGATATTTTTCTTGTCCCATTTTACAGAGGAGGTTAAGCGCAGAGGCCCAGGTGCTCCTGGCTGGTGCATGGTGGAACAGGGACTCTGTGGCCAGACTGCAGCTGGACTGAAGAGACCCAGCCTGGACCCCTGGCTCTTCCTGCCTTTCAGTGGTAACTTCCAAGGGAAAGAACAGCCAGTGACACTGGTAAGTGTCCCTGGCTCCAAACAAGAATTCTGGTGTCCCTGCTTTTAATCTCCCCTCCCACATATCCTACTCACTAATACCCAATGAATCACCTTAAAACTCCAACTTCATCACATCACTGCCTCAAGAATAAAGCTCAAATGCCCCAGCCTCCCACATGGCCTCAGCCAACATCTCCAGTCTTCTCTCTTCACCTCTGCATGAATTAATTACTCTCTGAAAGACTTGCTGCAAATTCAGTTTACTCAAGCAACAGCTGCTGGGCGCCCACTGCATGCCACCTACTCCTGCATGATCTGCGTGGTGTCTTTCAGCACCAGCACACTGCGAGGGACGCTGGAATATGCGGTCAGCAAGACAGACTTGGCATCTGCCCCCACAGACCTCAGAGGCAAGCCTTGCTCCTAACCCCCTCTGTGCCTGGAAGGCACACCCTCCCCTTTTCAGCAAAATGCCACTTAGATTCCCAGGCTTAGCTGGAGTCCTGCCCCTCCTACCAATGGTACCCACGGTCTTCCTCCTCCCCCGCCATGGGCCATGCAGCCTGCAGCCCTCCAGGACACTACCCAACATGCTCCCACCAGCACATCAAACTCAGCAATGGACGGAGAACATGACACAGTGTCAGGATTCAACAGGTGTTCAGAGAACATCCATCCATTTGCCTCTTCCACCTTCTTATGTAATTCATAAAGATTTCCTGTCTCGTGACTTTTCACTGTGTATCTTATTTCTCACATAAACTCTCCATTCTCATCTTCACATAGCCGTGCATTTTGCGTATGTCCAGTGCTTGCTGAAAGAAAACACCTTTTCATCATTGATTCTAAAGCTTGGGGATTTTGTCTCCTTGCCAGCAGCTAGCCATGAACTGCTCCAGATTAACTTTTTAGTACAGATCTGTTCCCACCACAATTTTAAAATTGCTTTTTAAAAAATGCAGGCCTTTCTCAAAACTAAGATAAGACATCATCCTAACAAAAGTGTGAAAGAAAAGAGGCCTCCTTTTGTCCCAAATTTAAAATAAACACCTATTTTCAATGGCAGCCTGGAAGCACTGACCAGACAGTTGGCTAAATCCAGCAGGTCAGCCCAGCCTCATGAAAAACACACCACTGTGCTCAGACAGGGCCTTTGGTATCAGAAAGGGCCCCAGCACTGACATCCAGGGCAGGAACACAAGAGTCCCTGTTCTGCAGTTTGGTGAAGAGACAGCAGAAGGGCCCTGGACTTGCTGTCCCAGGAACCGGTTTCTCTATTAAACCACACAATAGGCAGCATGATGCAGGCCCTAAGGCAGAGAGAATGCTGGTGGGAACTCTCAGAAGACCTGCCAAATGAGCAAACCCCACCCCATGGAGCCCCTTTCAGACCACCCCCCAGCCCACGTCAACCCAAGGAAGCCAAGTATCAAATACACCATATTCAGGGCCACTTTGCTTCTGCCCTGAACAGAGGAGAAAGAACAGACAAACAACAGATTTATGAGTGTGCAGATGCTACCTTCAAGATGCCTTTGTGTAAACACACAATCCTTAGTGTTTCTCACTCTGTCTGATTAACAGCCTGTCACAAATGCCAATTTAGAGGGTAAATTGGTACAATGCAGGGGTGGGGAGGGTTGTGGCAGCAGGGGATACTTTGGGAGTGTGCATTAAACAAACAACTACCACAAAACCCCAAACATATACCTACCCTTTGACTTGGCAATTCTATTCCTAGGAATTTTACTAAGCAACAAAGCAAAGATGTAGCCCCAAAATGTTGTGCATGATCAGTCTTCTTGGAATTTTATGTAATATAAAAACTCTGAAAAAGGATAAATAGGAGATTAGATAAGTAAATGATTACACATCCACAAAATAGACTACTACACAGTCATTAAAAATGATGAGCCAGGAGAAGTGTTCACTGACGTGGAAAGTCTGTGTGAAAAAAATTAGGTTTTAAAATGGTACCCAAAAAGTACCTCTCACAACAGGTACCCCAAAAGCAAGGAGTCAATATGGTAACATCGTTTCTATTACAAGTCAATTAAAACCCTTTTAATGGAAATGTTATATTGGAGCAATAGACAATGCAGTTACCCTGTAAACGTCTATGGATATCCTTTAAAGCTGAAATCCACAAACCTTAGACTTAGTCCAATGGCACTGCCACTGCACAAAGAAGATCTGTACTATTCTTTGTAAATGAATTCAGAGCCAGTTCATTTATAAACACACACACACACACACTCATTACCTAAATTTAGATCCAAATCAGAATTTAAAAATTTGATCACTCAACATACACATGAAGCCCCAAATCACATGGTGTTTCCAAAATAAAAGAATCTAATTTATTCTCAAAGGACAAATGATTGCCACCATGTCATCAAGAAAACAAATGTGTAACAAGCCAAAATGAAATTCTGTAATATTTTTAGAAAGCCAGTCACCTCACTTTAGAAGCATTTAGTGCATGTACGTATGCAAATTGGTATCTGCATGTATTTATGCATATAGAGATACATAACACTGAAAAAAGAAAGCGTGACTCTGCATTTAGTAACCACAGCCTAACATAGCATCTTTACCCTCATGAGCACCAGCTCCCAATTTTTCAGGGTAATGAAAATGAACAAAGAACGCGACCACCCAAATAGAAGGGAATCTCTGCCCATTCCCACAACACACAAATCACTTCTCTCTGGCTTTGTGATATACTAGTAATTTTGTAGCTGATGAATTAGTCTAATCATTTTTTAACTTATTTTGAAATAATTTTCAGACAACAGAAGAACTGCAAAAATACTTTAGAGGGTTCCATACACCCTTCACCCAGCTTCCTCTAAGGTTAACACCTTATATAGCAATAGTACAATTTTCAAAACTGAGAAATTAACATTGGTATAATATATTAACTAAAGACTTATTTATATAATCATTTTCTTTTTATCTTATATTATACTTAATTGGCAATTTCTAAGCATATAAAAATCAAATAGAGGTAAAAGAGAAGTCACAATCTTAAAACTCAGCAAAGCTAACCAAAAACATCTCAATTTGCAATAGGTAATCTAGTAGCACGTAATCTGGACAATAACAACATACAAATAAGGGAGAATTTTAGCTCTGGTTATTTATTCTTCTGCAGCTTTTTATTTTTGATCTTCCACATTTTTTTCAATTGGTAGTAGGAAGCACAGAAATCTCTCCTCATTTTATTTTGGAAAACAAAACATAGAAGAAATGAATCTAGGTTTTGTTTGACTTTAAGATACTAAGGTTGTAGTAAAAATGGCAATCACTGTTTTTTAAAGACATGAAGCAAATCTTTATATCACGAGGACAACTTAAACATAAATATGTATAAATATTTTCTTCTCTAGCTGAGTATCAAATTTATGTTACTCTTACTTTCTCTCAATTTCCTCCAGGAAAGATAACCTATCTTATTTATACTCCATAAACCTCACCAGCGCAATAAACATTACCAGGTGAGTTTGAGATAGGACTAATTGTTAAGTACAAAGCCCAATGACAGAAATCTTTCACCTGCATTCGGAATTTTCCACCTTCCAAAGTCCTAATGTCCAAAGTTCAACATGATGCAAAGTACATTTGTTTAAATCCACCGATAGTTAAACAAATCCTAATTGGTTAAGTTTCAAAAGCATATACAGGGTGGTCTTGGACTTAAACCAGCACTAGGAAAACTCACAAGAGAAAATTTCCACATTTTGACAAGGGCCCAATTCTCACTTAGAACCATTCCCCAAATTGGATTTACACAGCCTTTGCTTTGGTGAAGACCTCAATTTGTAAAAGAACATGGTTTTTAAAGTTGTAATAATTATAAAAAAGAGCTATTTGGCTAATCTATAAAGAACTCAAATTTCTGAAAAAATACTAAAAGAATAGCTGGAAAAAGGGAAGTATGAAAACATGCAATTCACACATGTGAAATGCTTAACGTAGGTAATGTTCCTATTAAAGCCATCTTTCACAGAGGACTTCAAATCTCTTTAGTTATATGTCATCTCTTAATATTTTACACTGCTATGAACATGAGCTCAAAGAGCATCCTACTGGTATATCTGCCCTCTGCCACACAATATTTTTTAGTTAGATATATAACACTATTTTTAACTAATTTAAAAACATATGTCTGGTGGTCAGAAAGCAGCCCTTTGATATGTCTAATGACATGTGGGACAAATAGGTTGTAAAATTCAGTTAAGTTTCTGTACTGGCACTGATGTAGACCAATGCTACCTTGAAAAACTTAAAAGACAGGAATAACCAAAAAGGAACTCTTGTTAAATCTGAGCACTTCAATTTCAGTCCTGCTTGCATCTTCTCTTGCTCAGATGGATGGCAAATTATGGGTGAAAGGGCTAAAAGACCAGAAGTCATATGGAAAATAACATCACAGGGTCCCACACCACCACGAGCTGCTGTAAACACACATTCTCATCAAGTAAACCGACTATAAATCTGGGTCCTTCCATCATCTCTGACATCAATTTGAGGATCAGAACACTCAGATCTTTTGCGTTACTGGAATTAGAAGAGAAAATTACATCCTTAATGGAAATATATTAAAATAAATTTTGGAAACACGAATTATCCCTTAACATTGGGAAAGACTGTACAAACCTGTCCAAACCCCAAATCCTTGCCCTCCCGTCCTCGACGGCAGTTCTTTCTCCTCATTTCTCCAGTTCCATCCTCTGAAACCGCTTCACCCAGTCACCCTGCCTCCAAAGGCTCAGGCTCAACTCTGAATCCACCCTCTCTCTGCAGCTTCAGGCACAAACTTAAAATTGCTGCTTCACTTGTTCTTTCAACTATGATTTCATACCTACTCAGTGCCAGGCAGGCAGGGAATGCAAAGACTTTTAAAAGCTTTTGCTCAGCTGACACAGTCTCCGCACGTTCAAATGTCTGGGTGGGGGTGGGGGGGCAGCACCAGGTTGCCTCACAACCCCCTCGCAATGCTACTACCCCACACTCAGAACCAACACAGCGACCTCACTGGCTCCAACCTTTCCCCACTCCTGTCTAGTTCCCGTATCTCCAACATATTAATCTTCCTGGGGCCACTTTGATCAGGGGGAGTTTACTATCCAAAACCTAGTGCTCCCTAGCTTGGCATTCAGGGCCCTACACCGCATGGACCCATTAGGCTGCAATAGGCCCAATCCTTGTCTGGACTCTTCTTCTCCCTACAAGGAGACTCTCAGACTTTCTGCTCTGAGAAAACGGACTCCACGCACCATAACCCAAGTAAATCCTGTACTTTTTCACCTCTAGGCCTTTCTTACTGCCTTCCTCGCTGCCAGAAATGTTCTCCATGTTCTTCTGGTTACCAGAACCAGCCACCCAAAAGACCCAGCCCCCAAACTAGCACTTCTTTGAAACTACCCCAGATCACCCAGGCCAAAACTCATCTCTTCCACCTTGGACATCTTATTGCACACTTTTTGATTTGATTTTAGCACCTACTTTTATACAATTAACACAGTACTTATCACATGCTGCCTTAAATGATAATGTGTACAGAATATCCCCTATCCAAAATGCTTGGGACCATTAGCATTTCAGACTTCAGGTTTTTTTGGATTTCGGAATATTTGCATATACATGAAATACCTTGGAAATGGGACCCAAGTCTAAACAAGAAATTCAATTATGTTTCACATACATCTTACACACATAGCCTGAAGGTAATTTTTTACAATATTTTAAATAATTTTGTGCAAAACAAAGTTTGTGTACATTGAACCATCAGAACAGTGTCAGGTGTGGAATTTTCCACTTATGGTATCATGTCAGTACTCAAAAAGTTTCAGATTTTGGAGCATTTCAAACTCCAGATTTTCAGATTAGACATGCTCAACCTGTACTTCTTATCTCCACAAGCAGAATTTAGCAGCCTAGAAATCAGAGGCTATGTTTTGCATATCTTTGTAATACCTAGGTACTTAATACAATGTCACGGTCCCCAACAGATGCTCAATAAATTGTTTTAGATAATTAATGAGGACTTCAGTGAGCAGAATGCCAATTCTCCAACCTATATTACAAGTTACTCATATATACCTAAAAAATAACATTCAGTAATTTTTAATTCCTGCCTATTCAATATGTATCAAAAGTTTCATTCCTTTGTCTCAAAAAACTGACTTGTAGAAATGTATCCTAAGGAAATTCCCTAAAGACATGCAAACATAATATTAAATTATTAATTATGAGTTAAAAAAAGAGAAAAAACCTAAAGGACCAAAATCTAAATCTAAGGACTCAATCAATTCTAATATAATTAGTCCTGTCATGATTAAATAAATTATGGAATTGATATACCTTGTATTACCTATAGTAATTAACAATCATGTTGTAGAAGTTTATTTAGAGGTATTACTTTTATAGTAAGAGAAAAACAAAATTATAAAATCATATTTACAGCATGGTGCCAATTATGAAAGAAATATACATGCACATGTATATACATAAATACACATATCTGAGAGAAAATGAATCAATGAATAAACAGATAAATAAATACCTGCATTTTGGTAAATTTCCACCACATAAATTTGATTTCTGACCCACAGACATATATTTTTTAATTTTCTTTAAGCTATACGTTGTATATACTCATATACAGATATACCATTAGGGTATTCTTGAATATATTTATATTAATATAAAAATACTAGTGTAAGATTAAAAAACAGGCATTGGTCTGCATGAATATAGGTGATTTTTTTTTCTATATACTTTTCTAAATTTTCTACAATGAATATACTGCTTCTATAATCACAGAAGGAAACAATAAATATTGCCTTTAAAAAATAAAATTTAATTTCTAAATTCCTATTATCCACTTTGGCCTCATAAAGTACATATGATATAATAATCCAGCATCTTGATCAATTTTATTCACATCACATTTAAAATTAAGTGACAACACAGATTCACCAAAAATTAAGATTTCAAAACATAGCGTTCCTTCTAGCAATTCCACTTTTGAGTATACACCCAAAGAATCAAAAGCAGGGACTCAAACAAACGTTTGTACACCCTTGTTCATATCAACATTATTCACAATAGCCAAATGGTGGAAGCAACCCAAAATTCATCAGCACATGAATGGATAAACAAAATGTGGCATATATACAAAATGAAAGTCTTAAAAAGGGAGCAAATTCTGATATACACAAAACACGGATGAAACTTCAGAACATTATGCAAAGTGGAATAAGCCAGTCACAAAAAGACAAATACTGCATGAGTCCACTTATATGAGGTACCTAGAGTAGTCAAAATCAGAGAGAAAAAGTAGAATTGTAGTTGCCAGGGGTAGGGGGGATGGGGAAATGGGGGGTTATGGTTTAACTTTAGTACAGAGTTTCAGTTTGGGAAGATGTAAATATTCTGAAGCTAGATGGTGGTAATCGTTGCACAACAAAATGAATGTATCTAATGCTACGGAGCTCTACACTTAGAGATGGCTAAAGGGGTAACTTTGACATTGTCTATTTTACAAAAAAATTCACTTTTAAGACAAACAAAAACACAGCCATCTACAAACAGGGAGGAAATGTCTGCAGAAGTCCAGTGGCTCCAAATATACACAGGGAGTGCCTGACCCAGGATTCTCAAACAAATGCCATCTATGTGTTTAGGGTGAATATAAAGAGTAGGGAGTAGACAGAAAACAGGCCCCAAGAACAACCTGATTCACACAACAGCACCTGTCAACAGGTGGGACAGGGCAGTGGGAGGCAGATCAGCTAGGTGAGTGGCACTCAGAGGCGATATGACAATTTTCATGTGGAGACATCAGAAATACTACAAATCCAAAGAAGTGCAGGGGAACAGCCTAGCACTTATCTCAATAAGCCACATAGGCAAGGCTTTAACCGTAGCTGTTCTTTCCGTCTTGGACAAACATCTTACAATCCTCCTAGAACAAAAGGGGGTGGGGAGTGGGGCACACTGCTGGCACAGTGGGGAGCTGCTAGGAGCTCATCTCCCACTTACCCTCTACTTCCCTGGTAGCTGTTCTGAGACAGATTTGCATTGCCTCCTGGGTTCTGGTGAGGCATGGAGCTTTCTGGGTGCCCCTCCACCCGGCCCCAGTTGCGCTCCAAAACAGAAGTGCACTTAGCTGCAGCCTAGATCTGGCTCCTCTGCAGCAGGGAATCCCATGACTCACACGGTCATCGGCCCCCTTTGTTTCAGGGTCACCCTTCTTGGCGTGCTGGACAAGGATTGCAGGAGGCTGGTATCTTTGCCTTATTCTTCTTTTCTGTCTGTATAAGTAATGAACCATATAAATCTAAAAGTGCCTTGTTGCATCTTTACAGGTTGAGTCCGTCAGGCCTTGGCCTTGACTTGTCTCCTGTGAGCTTGACAAGAAGTAGTCACAAATGGCACCAAGTTTTCAAGAATGACTACTGCTACAAGTTAAATGGTAATCTTGGCCAGGCGCGTTGGCCCACGCCTATAATCCTAGCACTCTGGGAGGCTGAGTCAGGAGGCTTGCTTGAGCTCAGGAGTTCGAGACCAGCCTGAGCAAGAGCGAGACCCGGTCTCTACCAAAAACAGAAAAAATTAGCTGGGCATGGTGGCATATACTTGTAGTCCCAGCTACTTGAGAGGCTAAGGCAGGAGGATCACTTGAGCCCAGGAGTTTGAGGTTGCAGTGAGCTAGGCTGATGCCACCACACTCTACCCAAGGTGACAGAGCGAGACTCTGTCTCAAAAAAAAAAAAAAAAATGGTAATCTTTACCTGTGAGCTGGATGAAGAAGACTGTTAGTTGCCAAAATTAACCTTTCCAACTTCATTTGTTCTTATGTGCAGTACAGTCTTCTCTTTTTCTGCTGAATCCCTGCCCCCCCCCCCCCCCCGCCCCGATCCTTGAGAGCAGAGACATGCTCTCTCCTACTCTCCTTTGTAATTCTTTCCAGCTCCGGGTAGAATGCTTTATCTACTGGCAGCACTCGATAAATATTATTGACCATCTCACACAACTGTTTTGTCCCTGAGCTATAAGCAGATAAGTTGCTGCTCTTTGATTTCATAGAAACAGCAAGCAAAATCACATGAGTTTAAAAAAAATAAATGAGACTCACTTAAGGTCACGTTTTCAGGCATCATGATTGACTATGGATGTTATTGTGATGTTCTGTAAAGGAAAATATTATAGCCATATTTCTTAAGGGGGAAAAAAGTACTCTTTTTCCAAACTAAGAGAAAAATGATTTCTAAAAAGCAAATATCCTGCCAGAAATTAAGGCAGCACTCAAGGAATGATAAGGACCTATCAAAAGAACACAGCTTGAAGAGGAACCAGGTTGAAGAGGCTCCCTGCCAGCCAAATTTCAGACAATTTGCGCAACAAAAAAATAGTAAGAATTGATTACAACACATTGAATGAAATAAGAATCCATGACCCCACACTGATAAATACATAAATGGTGAGAAGGGAGAGCTCTTCCTCACAAGATTCCTGCTAAAAAATAGAGAAGGAGCTAAAAACCATCAGTTGATACTAAAACTAGTGAGGGAAAGTTTGATAAGAAATAGGATATTTACATATCCTCAGTCTTCCCAGAAGTTACTTATTAATGACAAAGGGAAAAACAGCAACATTGCACTGAAGAAACCTAGAAGGCACCACACGTTAACCAGTGATCAAAGTGAACATCACAATGCTGGGACAAACAATATGTGCCTCTTGAGATGATGTCACTTCTGCGGTATTCCTGCCAAAAATGCATAATCTGAATCTAATCAAGAGGAAACATGAGACAAACCCAAATTGAGGGATATTTTACAAAATGACAGATCTGTGCTCTTTAAAAATGCCAAGGTCAAGAAACACGAGGAAACATCTGCTAGATGTTAAATGAATGCAATATCTCTATTCATTCAGACACTCACTGAGAATGTCCTAGGTGCCAAGTACTGTGCCAGGCGAAGGGCAAGACTGCCACAGTCCCTATCCTCATGGAGTTTATGTTCTGGGTATGGGGGAAACACACAAGAAATAGGCAAATGAAGGTAATGAAGGTAATTTCAGACTGTGGCCAACGTTATCTAATAAAGGTACAGTGACTTGAGTGACAGGCAAGGGCCTCCTCCACCTGAGAGGGGACACAGTCCACCACCTCTGGATTGTGTTCTTAGGAAAAGACCCTTGAGGAGGTGACACAGCATGCCCAGGAGCCAGCCCAGGAATGGTCTCTGGGAGAATGTGCAAGGCAGAAGGAATGATGTGTGTACAGACCCTGAGACAGGGACAAAGCTGGTAGTGTGAGAAATACTGAGGGGCCCTTGTGGCTGGAGTCACTGTGAGAAAAGTTTATGTAGCAGGTAGGGGACAAACATGGATGACTAGGGGCACCAGGAGGAGTTTGCGCTTTACTCTAACCACAACAGAAGCCAAGTAGGGGTTATAAGCAGGGCAGTGACATGATCCACTTCACATCTGTTAAGGGGAGAGAGACAGGATTATAAGAAAGAACAGATTAAAGAGAACGGATTGCAGGAAGCAATTAATATTATAAGAAGAAGCTAGAGAAACCTGTTGCATCATCCCAGAGATCTCTGCAACTACAAAACACACAGTCTTTTTCCCCTACCAGGTTCTAACCATAAACAGCAGCATTGCTGCCAAACCTAAATCCACAACAGTGGAGTACTGTATGAGTAATACGTGAATAGGTTAAGCGATGGGAGCAGATTTTTCCAAAGGAGCACCACCCAGCAAATCTTGTTGGGATCCGCAGAAGCACTCTTCCCGTCCCCACCTCCTCCTTCCCTAACACCACCTGCCCGGCTTCCTCACCACACACTACATCACCAGCTGCCCCCACACAGAGGCCCGCGAAGGCTGTTAACAGAGCAGGCTCCCACATGGTGACTCCCAGAGACCACTGCGCCAGTCTCAACTTTTAAAACTGGATTTTAGCCAACAATGCAGCATCTTAAGATTAAGATGTACAAGCTTAAGTATTTACCACACACTAATATGCTTTAATTGCTGCTACTACTGGACTGTTCAAACCCATCACCAAGAACAAAAATCAAAATTAGGAACTATGCAATTGGTGGATTGTCTTTAGGTTTTACAGGATTAATCTTCTGACTTATCTACAAAGCATCAAGGAAAATACCTCCAGGAAAGGCTCTCAGTTTCTATTTTTAGAATATAAAATTTCTTGCAGCAAAGCCAGAGTGTGTGTCATTTAAAAATGCTATGGAAATAAACAAGCATGCAAAAATGTCGATAAAAACCTTTTCTGCATCTTTATAATTTACTGAAATCAATTAAAGCCAAAAGCAAAACCCTATGAAATCACTAAATGGACAGTTTTAGAACAGAAATGCTAATTTCATTTCAGGTTACATAAACTGCTAAAAAAATTAAAAGATCTAAGACGAGAAAGCTGACAGATGTTCACAGCACAAGAAAATTTTTTTAAAAGTGGATAAACCTGGAATTTATAAGGGGTAACTTGAGAAAGAGAAATAATAATTATAATGACCAATAAGTTTTCCAGTTTTCAAGTTATCAAAAGTTTCAAAGATGTTTTTAAAAATTTAATATAATAAATAACCTTGCCCTTCCATTAGGTTCCTCTTTTCCAAAGTGTTTGCTAACTTAGCCCCAACTTTAGTTTCACCCAAATTAGTTCATTTTAGCTCTACTACACTTGGGAATCCCTTAGGAAAAACCAAATATGGATTTTAACAATATGTATTTGAGAAAATTATTTGCAAGTGCTCTTCTCTCAAATTGCTGCCCCCAACCATTCACTAACCCCCTCCAACCCCATGCCCCGTATCCACCCCCATGGCATACAGGACTGGGCGCCTGCAGTCACATCCATCCCCCCAACCCCAACCCTGACCCCACCACCGCTGATGGGACAGCTTTCCCAGGGGAGGCCATCCCATCAGCTGGGCTGAGTAAATTCAGTCTTCTCTCCTAGGACACTGGGATTCTGCTCAGTCTTTTGTGGTCCTAGAACCGAGGACGTTGGGGTGGCCACTTTCTACCATATATACACAAAGAAAGCAAGCTACTTTATAATGAATAGAGATTTAAAGAAAAATTAATTTGCAACACAGACATATCAGACTAAGACTGGTAAGAGAATTTAATACTAAGATACTGAAGGAGATGGCTGCCTCAGTTCCTAGACTCCAGTTCCTCGTGAGACTGTCATGTTCCTTACCCTTGATCTCCACAAAACATCCTCATATACAGTAGCTCTTCTCTCCCCCACTCCCCATCCATTCTGCTCAAATCAGTTTATGCGGATTTCTGTTACTCATGACCAACATAATCTCAACCAATGCTTGTCGCAGGCAGCCTCTAAGATGGCCCCCAACACATCTGCTGGTATCCACATTCTTGTATAACCGTCCCTGTGAGTGTACTGGACTTCAGTGACTTGATTCTAACAAACAGCAGTGATGGGATGTCATTTCTAAGCTTCAGTCATAAAAAGACAGACTATGGCTTCCATTCTGGGGGTCTCTCTTGCTCTCTCTCGACCACTTGGTCTGGGGGAAGCCAGCTGCCTTGGTGAGAGAGGCCCTACAGAGAGGCCCACGTGGCAAGGAACTGATGTCTCCAGCCAACAGCCAGCGAGCACCCGAAGTCTGCAACAGCTGTGTGAGCAAGCTAGGAAGCAGTCTCCCCTGGAACTACAGCTCCAGCTGACAGCTTGACTATAATCTCATGACACACCCTGAGCCAGAGGCTCCCAGCTAAACTGTACCCAGAGCCCTGACCCACAAAAACTGAGAGATAATAAATGTGGTTGTTTTAAGCTAGTAAATGGGGGGTAATTTGTTACACAGCTTGATAACTAATACAATTCTCTAAGACATAATTCTTACTCAGGTTAACATCACATTAAAAAATAACATTAAGATGGGTCAATTTCTTTTTGGAAAAATTCAACCTTGCTAGGAGGACTGGTTTAAAAGAGGCACAGCGTGTTGCAGTAAAAGGCTCTGACCCCAATATCAGAAGACGAGCTCTCAGACTGAGAGCTGCCATGAACTAGCTGTGGGATGCTGAGGAGCAGCGCCTCTTGGCAGCTCAGTTCTTACCTGTGAAATGAGAATCTCTATGGTCCTGGGTGGTATGAACATTCTATGATTCTATGAAGGCTAGCTTCTCATACTCCACAAAAATAGCATATCCTTTTCATGGTTCTGAAGACATCTATTCTGTCTCCCACATTAAAACTTTGAGTGGGCTGGACATGGTGGCTCACGCCTGTAATCCTAGCACCCTGGGAGGCCGAGGCGGGTGGATCACTTGAGGCCAGGAGTTCCAGACCAGCCTGAGCAAGAGTGAGACCCCGTCTCTACTAAAAATAGAAAAA
Source organism: Daubentonia madagascariensis (assembly GCA_023783475.1). Taxonomy (NCBI): domain Eukaryota; kingdom Metazoa; phylum Chordata; class Mammalia; order Primates; family Daubentoniidae; genus Daubentonia; species Daubentonia madagascariensis. The sequence goes on from JAKFHU010002239.1 coordinate 1,559,906, forward strand.
TTAGCCGGGCGTCATGGCTCATGCGTAGTCCAGCTATTTGGGAGGCTGAGGCAGGAGGATTGCTTGAGCCCAGGAGTTTGAGGTTGCAGTGAGCTATGACGACGACACTGTACTCTACCCAGGGTGACAGAGAGAGATAGTGTCTCAAAAAAAAACAAAAAAAAGCTTTGAGTGATCATTTTCCAGAACATTTTGTATACTCTGGAGTATACAAAATATACAGGATACTTTGTGTATATTTCACAAAAAATATACAGGATACTGTTCTCCAGTGCTCTTCCATCATTATGAAATCTCTTTTCCAACAAATGTCCTCTTAATGAGCACAACTCATTAAATAAGATGTTTGGGGACTAAGCCACCATCAAGTTCAACTGAACTACCCACTGACTTCAAAATGAACATTTGCCCAATCCACCCAGATCTTTCAGAAGCAGATTCCCCTCTGCCTGCAGCGACCTTGCCTGCCTCTGCCCCACCCCACCCCTCTCGCCCTCCCACATCCCCCACCACCCAGGGCTCTGGCCTCCCTTCTACCTTCACACGTGGTATTGTAATCACTTATTTGCATCTGTCTTCCCTAACAGATCATTAGATCCTTAAGGGAAAGGTCCAAGTAATATTGATCTTTTTATTCCCTGCACCCAGGAAGGAGCCTGAACTAAAAACTTGGACTGCCCAGTTTGTCGACTTACTGGGGAACTGAACGCAGAACTCCCACAGGGGGCATCAAATTCTCATACGTCTAGAAACTGTCCCCCTCCTCAGGGCTAGCATATCTGTGGACCACCTACAATGGCCATGGCTGTAGGCCTAGCCATCACAGGCACTGGTAATTCTCCCTTAGCCAACACTTGCCTATAGAATTCCACCTTCTCTCCAACAACTTCTCGGTGATCGAAGAGAACACATTCTAGAAAGACTTCTAGGGGATACAGCCACTTGCTACAAATGTTAGTATAAAAGGAAGGGAAAGGAACTCCACTAACTTCTCAGCAGTCTAGTTCCTTACAGTACTAACATATGCTTATATAACCTCTATCTCATAGCAAGAATTTCAAACTGAACTATCACCAGTTTTGAACTCCAAAAAAAAATTTTAAAATATAGCTTTGCAATAGTTCTCCAGCCACAGCCACCCCACACAGTAACCCCACTATCAGCACTCACAGTCATTTTCAAATTAAAAAACAGTTAATAAGAGACATGTATTCTAGATAAAGACATCAGTGGAATAAAACAAGTGAACTCAAGGCCAAAACATCATATACCAATCATCTTAAAATAATACCTTAAAACCAGATAAATCATTCGCACACACAGAAGCAAACACGGCTAACTTAGATCTCAGCGACTGCTTCCACCATGAAATGGATAAATTGGACCACCAAACTGTGCAATGAGCAATGGCTCCATAGATTATTAGGCTGAAGGTACTGAGGCACAGCACTGGTCTTTAATAAGAGAATATGATTTCAAGCTCATTATAAATACCATCTATATACACACATACACACATATATATATACACACACACGTATATATACACACACGCACACACACGTACATATATACACACGTACACACATAAAATACCCTAGTAATTAGCTAGTTACCCATTCACCAAAAGAGGTCCTCTGAGGGCACCTCATAAAAAGCATTTTTGTTAATCTTGTCCCAATGGTTTTACATTCTTAAAATATTCTATAATCATAATTTCCCGTTTCAGGATTACATCCCTGGTCCCCACAATGCTAAGCACCCACTATATAAGGAGTATAAAATATGTTTTGACATATTTTCATTTTGCACAAATAGACTTTCTAGATTATTTGCATTTGAAAAACAGCTGAAAGAACTAAAGAATATATTTAACCTCAGTAAGGCTAGACCTTCCCCGGGAGACCTCATATTTCGTGGAATCAGGCATATATTGGGCTTGTTTAAACTTCAGATTCACTCCAAAAATAATACCTAAGGTCACTTTTGAGGACCTCAGAATACAAAAAGAATACAGAGAAAGTAACCAAAGTTTGGCAGCCTCCACGTGGCCTAACTTGATCTGAAGAGTTCATCTTCCATGTCACTTCCAGATGTGTCACATGAGCATGGAAAGGTTTATTTCTTAACTCCAAATAATGTTCTTAATTGGTTCCGCGTACACTGCCAGCCCCAACAGTCAGAATGCCCATCACTGGGTCTTCCCATCTTCTACCAGGGGGCTTTTAATCCCATGGTAATGGCCTGGGCAACCCAGTCTCCCTCTGTGCTCTGTAACAGCAGCGTTGGAAACCACCTCTTTCATGAATAGCTGTTCTTCTATAATAACAACTTTCTTAACAAATGGTAGGTGCTATATGGACACAGGAGGAGTTGACTAAACACTTTCAAACCTCAAGCTTTTGGAAAACATCTTCAACTTCAAGAATCACTTCCAATTGTATACTTACAAACACGCTTACTTCTAAGGGACTGACACTTTTGGTTCAAATATTCTTAGAGGCAATGTTTAATTGTCAGGAATACTATATCACTATATTCTTTGGAGCTTCCTTCACCTAGGCAAGCTGCAAATCAAGACTTGAATCTTTAAACCGCTATTTCAAGAAACCCACACTGCCATTTCCTCAATCTAGCAACAGTGTGCTTGAGTAAAGAAACTGACTCTTTAAGTAACTTAAATGGTCTCATCCCTATTTTTCTCCTCAACAGTGCAACACTGCAACACAAGGGTTTTTTTTTCCCCTTCCTGAAAGTTTTCTACTAAATATGTCCTTGAATACCAGACCCTTGAATCAAACATCTCTTCTGCTCAGCACCTGCCTCAGGGGGCCAAGTCTTCATGCTGCAGGTGATGAGATTTCAAATGGTTCACAAAAATACAAACTGCACTGAGTACTCAAATCAAGCTAAAGCTACAAACTGACAGAAAATGTAGGCATATCAGAGCTTTACAAACTCTTAACTGTCATTCCATTTACAAATTCCTCATCATAACAGACTCTCAAAAGGAAAGTCCACTGTATTAGTAAAACATGAAGCACACACACAGAACTAGCTGATGTTAAAACTGACATGAAAAATAAAGCTGCTGGCTAAAAGAAGAAAAATTTACCACCCTTTCAGTATGATAAATTACCCTGAAAAGGAAGGGAAAAAAGAAAAAGGTGTAAGGGGAAAAAAATTAAGTGAATTATGAATTTGAGTTAAAGAGATTATACAACTTCCAAGCACACCTAGAAAGCTATCCCACCATCCAATGTCAGAGCTGTGGCAAGGTCTTTTCTGTCAACACCACCACTCAGAACATAGTGTCAGTTCTAACAAGTCTGCAAAGCTGGAGGAGCAGGGGTGGGGCATCACTCACAACAAAGGGTGAAGTTAAAGGTGCCCCTGGAGCTATGCAACCTAGAGTCTGTGAAGTCCTCCCTGAGGCCTTGTATGTGTGAAAATGACAAATGCAAAGAAAGCAGAACAATTAGGAAGTTACTAAATTTCTCTTTCACCTTGACTCCTAGAGCCTGTAGCTCAATGATTCTCAAGGGGAGTAGACAAGTTGGCCCCTCATGGGGAAATTTCACTCGGCAACATCTGGAGACATTTTTATTTCCATGACTTGGGGGGAGGGCTGCTACTGCTGCTGGCATCTGGTGGATAGAGGTGGGATGCCACTGAACATCCTAGAATGGACAGGCAGCCCCCACCAACTCCAACAAAGAATTATGTCACCCAAAACGTCAACAGTACTGAGGCTGAGAAGCCCTGCTGTAGGTTCCTTAAAAGCTCCTCCTATATTGAAAGTGTCCCTGAATTTTACACCAAGCTAGACTCAGCAAATACACCTTCACATGTGAATACAACTAATCAAGACAGAAACCCATTTATGAAAATTAGCTCGGGCAACAGAACACTCAAAAGTGTACAGCCAACTTACAGACCACCCTCCTCTGGTGGGCATCCATACTGTATTTAAACACCATATTTCTAATCATGTTATAGCCAGACACAGATGGCAGGGGTAAGCACTCATTCCAGGCCTTGACTGTTAACCTTCCACGTCCAAAGTGAAGACACAGATGTGGTGTGAGGCCCCAGGAGACTGGGTGGCAAGGACGAGGGCATCCCGTGTCCATGAACAGCACAGAGGCAGACGGCTGCCCTCCAAGCTCATCCATCTGTACGATATCTTCTCTCTGATTTTCACCTGGCCAAGCACTCCTTCCCCAAATCCCCTTCATTCTTGCCCTCTACAGTTGTCCCACATTCCCTGGTGTCTGTGGGGGGACTGGTTCCAGGACCCATGTAGATACTAAAATCCTGGCATACTCAAGCCCTGCAGTCGGTGCTGCAGAGCCCACATATACAAAAAGGTGCCCTGTATTCTCAGGTTTCACATCCCAAGAACACCATATGTTCAATCTGGTTTAGTTGAAAAAAATCTGTGTATAAGTGGACAGGTGAAGTTCAAACCCATGTTGTTCAAGGGTCAACCACTCTCCTGTCACAATGCTGTCTTATAAAATATCCTGGACACAAAAGTAACTTTCATTTTAAAAAAAAAAACCCAACTTATGTTTCAACAAATGTTCCTCTCAGAATATTACTTTAGTGAGAGGAGAAAATGTCATCCAAACATCCAGAGTCTCCTGGTTTCATGTCAGAGGTAAACAGGTCTCTCCCCAACAGACCATCGCCTGGACTCTGAACATCACTGCCAGGCTGCCTCTCCAGCCCCAGTCATTCTCACGGGTGCAGAGGCCCCAAACATCACTGAGAATAAAAGCATTCAACCTACTTCTGGCTGCCTACTTCTGACGTCTCAGGACCTTTGTCTTGCATCTGGGTCCTCCCTGACTCGTCCCACCCTGGCAGTGCTGCCATCGTGGCCCTGCTCACACCCTTTGTTCATACCCTCCACTTCCAATTCCCAGAGCTGCGACAGCTTTTTAACATGAGTTTCCAAGTAGTCTCCTCCACTTCCAACAGAAGAGAACTCTACAAATGGCCAAATGTGCTTGCAGAGCACACAAGGTGCCTGAGATATGTGGCTGATCAGAACCAGCAATCTTCCACAGAAGCAAACGGTTTGCCAAGCAAGAACAAGTTCCCACCCCTTAGATTTGTCCCCATGTGGTTAATACCCAAAGTCATCCTTTCTGAATACCAACTTTGCTACGCTTCCTCCAGACTTCCTACCACAAAATAGAAGAAATGGAAAATCAGTATTAGATTTATCTTACAGAAAAATGACAAACATACACTAACATTAAAGTGAATGAACAACTTGTATCTCTTCAATAACATCAACTTTGACTCTCAAAAGATAGAAGAAAGCAATCTCCAATGCTACATAAACCGTTTGCCATCACTTTTCAAGCAAAGCAACGAGAAGCACGGCACATTAAAACAACAGTCCATCACTTACACTTAGCTTGAGGAAAAAAGGCTGTGGAAAAATAAGTTTATCCATATAAACTGACAAAAGTAACAATCACTGTAAATGAAAGTAATCCTTGATAAATTTGTGAGTTTGAAATTTGTGAAACCGGATTAAACACAGCATCATGACTTCTTTCTCACCCTAGACTTTGGCAGGATACACAGACAGGGAGCCCTTAAAACCTGGACTTTTAAGCAACTATATAAAGTATAGATTGACATCTAAAAACTTACTATAAGAACCAGAGATAATTTAAAGGATAATTATGATTACACTGTTATGGAATAGCAGTAATCAATTAAAATCCTGAAAGTCAATTAAAATCCTGAAATTGTGTAATCATTAATGGACAGAATTCTGAATTTAGTGAAATCTGTTCTTGAGAAGCAAAAAATAGACCTCTTATCCTACCCATCCATGCACTAATTCCTTTAATTAGTGATAAATCTGCAGTGTGAGACAAGGAGTTTACCAAATATCATATAAGCAAAATACCTTTAATAACTCCTCTTTCCTTTTTGCCCACCAAGAACAGAAGTGTCCATCCAAAGAAGAAAACTTGCGTCTGAAATGTTTTAAGCAATATATTCACAGTTTTGAAACATATAAACCCCCACACAGAGTATTTCCTATTCATCCTTCACAGAGGCAGGAGGTCTATAATCAGAGGTCTATAATCAGAGGTGTCCAAAATAGAAGTGACTTGCATTTCACCACCCAACTAAGATTTCTGCAAGGCTCACAAAGCAAACTGGCACAGATGTAATCGTAGTTGCTAACAATTCTCTTTACTGTGCCCCAGCTGTATGTCTCTCAGTACCAGGAGCCAGCTGACATGTCTACAGATGCTGGGACATCTCTGTGGAGCAAGCCACTCGCATCCACCCAATGAAGCCCCATTATACATCCCGAATAGGGAATAAAGATCACAAAATAATAAACCAGGAATGAAAATTACATATCCTAGGTAATGGGTCTATAGAGTAATGGAACTGGGTTGAAATGTTTGTTTGTTTTTTTTTTAAAAAAAAGAAATAGGGTCTATGTTGCCCGGGCTGGACTCAAACTGCTGGGGCTCCAGCAATCCTCCCACCTCAGCTTCCCAAACGGCCAGGACTACAGGCCCAAGCCACTGTGCCCGGCAGGTTGAAATAATTTTTCATGAAAGCAGTATAACCACGGGAGACCAGACACTTAGTCCACAAAATATTACCATTGCCCCAACATTTTAGAACTCCTTTTATGAAACTGCCCTTCAGACCATTTTTTAAGCCATACTAAAAAACAAAACAAAAAAAGTTTCTTTACAAGCTCAAAACTAATATATTAAACATCAATACTCTAACAAAGGTGAGGAAAAAAGATTTCAAGGTTTTTCATTTCTGTATTTAAAAAGCAACCTTCCCGGCAAGGTGAGAGAGCAGCTCAGAGGGTAAGCAGTTTGGAGTTGACCAACCCGAGATGACCTCTCTTGTCAGAGTCACCAAGAGACTGTCCAGACAAAATCTCACTGGTCTGTGGGATCTGCCACTTCGTGTGCTGCCAGACTGACAAGCTTCATTTTAGCTTTACCACACCCTTCTCTCCAGGCTAGCAGAGAGCAAAGAAAGCCCCTGGAAGAAGTAAAGAAGAGAGCCACAGTATCAGCAGCCAAGCAGCCAGTATCGGGAAAGGAAAGGTGGGCTGGGTATCTTCCGAGCTCCTCAACTGTGGCTCCAGCCAGTTAAGCCTCTTTCTTAAAGAAATGGGCACAAACAGCCCCCATAACCTGCTTGGGCTGCTTGAGCTTATTTTTTTCAGTCCACCAACTCTCCTTTATTGAAAGCAGTATTTTAGTATAATAAAGCACATTTAGGTATGCCTCAAAACCCTTTCCTTTGAAGAATTAAAAAAAAAAAAAAAAAAGCCCTCACTTCAGCTTCCATCTAAGGGTGCAAGCTGACATGCCCAGGAATGTGGCTCCCGTGACACAGTTAGCAGACTGCCTGGGTGGGCTCCACTTTCCCCAGGAGGCAGGGAAAGCTTTTTCAAATATTTATCCCACTGCTGCTGCATGGCATCACATTGAGATTTTGGAAAGATGCAACCCAGAAGAGCAGTGAATGCTAGAAAAAGTAGTATTTCTATTCCAAATTCTACAGGCAGCAAGCGTCCCACTCAAAGGTCATACAGCTCTATATAACCTTGACCTACCCTGCTCTAAAATTCCAGTTCTGCTTCGGGACTGCCTTGAATCCTGCACTGACGTCTTTGTTAGGATGAGCCCCTCAGGCCTCTAGCTTCTCTGGCTATGGACAGTCCAAACACAATTGTGTGTAGATCTTGGAGCACACTTCACGTTTAATACAAGAAAATCATTACGGGTGCCATGTTCATAGTGGCACATGTTCACTTGGTGCTTTTTGGTTTATTAAGCATTTTGGCCTCAATTTGATCCTTACAAAGGTACTTCAACATGTAAGTCGAGGCAGTATTTTTAAGCATTTTTTTTAAGCAGAAGAGGAAAGTAAGGCTCAACAGGGCAGAGGCCCCACAGCAGCAGTGGAGCTGCACCTGGAATGCAGGTCTTCCAGTTACCGGGCTCCTGCTCTCTGCTCTCCGCCACACTTCACAGGGCTAGGAGCACGCCTCATAAAGCCCCCAGAGAAGAGCTCCCTGTCCATTTACCCTCCCTGAGCCTCGCCTCTGTTCTTCAGGAAAGACAGGCTAGAATAACAGTGAGTCTCAGGGCAGAGAACAAATGGTCTCCTGACCAAGACTCCAAGGAATAAACCACTCAACATTCCAAGGTGCTGAGAAATGCTGCAGGGAAAGTGCACTCTCTCTCTGCCTTCTTCCACCTGCAAGCGGAAGATGACACTGACAGCATGAGAGGGGCTGACATCAACTGCCACTGCTGTGGACTGACCCTTCCTGCCTCAATATTGAATCATGAAAGGATTCGGACTTTGAAGTATGACAAGTATGAGATTGTCAATAGCCCTCTTGTAAAAAATACCAAACACTGTTTCCTTAAAGTAAGTCCAACATGACACACTTGGAGCTAAATCTCCGACTCTGTGTGATTAAAGCAGAATTTCAAAGGCACTAACATATCCTGCTTCTCGGTATTTTTTTTCTTTTTGGTTCTCTTCCCCTTCCTGGCTAGGAATAAATTTTATCTTTGCATTAGTTTCATCTAGCCAGAAGTATAAAAGCAAGACAATCAGCTTTGTAGAAGAGGATGAAAAAAATCTACCATTCCACAAAATTACTTAATCTTCACTCCTCTCAAAAAGCTGTCAGAAAAGTAAAAATCCTAATCACAAAGTATTTCTAGGCAAAAGCATGCAAGCAATGACTGTGAATCTCTGAAGACAAAGTGGGCTGAGCCAGGCACCAGGAGGCTCGGATTCTAGGCATGGATCATTCCCTAATTAGCTGTCACAGGGCAGTTGAGGCATGGAGGCAAGTGACAGAAGACTGAATTCCAACTGCCACTAACAAGTTGTGGGATCTTCAGCAGATTTCTTACCTGTTAAGGCTCAAATTCTCCGCCTATAGAATGGGGAGAATGATATGAAGACTAAGAAAGATAACACAGGCTGAGTAATTAGCACAGTTCTTGGCCCAAAGTTAACACAGTAAACTCTACTACCGTTGTTCATAATCCGCATGAGCTGGGCAAGACACTGCACCTCTCAGAGATTCAGTTTTCTCATCTGCAAAATGAGGGTGTGGGAGCAAACGACTCCCTGATTTTAAATGACAGAGGAAAATAGGAAAAGTAAGTAGAGATGGGTCATGGAGCCACCATCAGTGCTGTGGAGAATGGCCGGCTTGGCAAATCTTTAAACTGAACCTCTCCACACTGCTGACTAATATGAAGTCAGTCTACGCTTGGTCGGAGTGTCTTCACACACTTTGCAGGCAACAAGGCTAATAAATCTTAGCCTGGAAAGAAAGTGCACAGGTACGGTTTTGCCCACTAGGGCTGGTAATGTTAATGTGGGACTACGACTCAAGAAACAGAGCACCAAAGGGATGACATGAAATAGGTTGTAGATAACCAAAGAAACCAAGAGCAGCGATGTAAGCTCATACTAGAAGAGATACTTAGATTTTAAATTGCTCCTGTGTCTCCCTACCCTTTTAACAGTGAGTGTACTTTTTCTGGTTATCTCTTAGGTGCATGGGGTGACCTCTAAGCTGCAGACTTGGCTGTAACTCTCTCTGGCTGTAAAGAGTTCAAACACCGTTTACTGCATATCCTGTAAGACATTTCACATTTAATAAAGGAATATCAACATGAGTGGCTATGTTCATAATTGCATATGTTCATCTACTACTTTTTGGTTAATTAAGCATTTGAGCCTCATTTTGATCCTTAGGGAGGTAAGGCCACAGCTGAAGTCATTCATTAAAAGAGACAAGGAAAAAAAAACTAAACATAATACAATGTTAAACAGATTTCCATTAGCCATGGCTTCCTTTCAGTTTGAGTGGGGTTTTTTTTTTGTTATGCTTTTAAAACCTTTCTTAAGTTTCATTTTTCAGGACTTCACCCTATCTGCTACCTCTCAAGTTAAAATACAAACAAAGCCAAAAAGTTTCACAGCCAATCTTCTTTCATTATGACAAATCCTCTTCATTCTCTCCTTCCCTCCTGCTTCACCTCACCAAATAAATACACATGATGATGTTCTCACTTAGATGTCCTTAAATGGCTGGCTTCACTCAACACATTCATTCAACAAATATTTATAGTGTCTTCAAGGAATCAGGCACTATTCTAGGTAGGTACTTGGGTTAAATGTGAGCAAAACAAAAACGTCCTATTGGAATTAACGTGCTAGTAGGTGGAAGCAGTTATTATTACATGTGTATATACTTCTACAGGGCATCATATGGTGATATGGAATAAAGAAACAGTAGCACAGAGACTCCCTCCCCAAGAAGATTTCACGCAGAGGGCTAGAGCAAAGACCCTGGGGTGGGACTATGTCTGGTGTGTTTCAGAAGAGCAGGGAGGGAGGCCAGAGTGGCTGAAATGAGCAAGCGAGTCCGTGAGTCGAGGAGGACAGGTAGATCACCAACGGCCCTGGAGTCCACTGTGAGGAAATACCTTTTATTCAATGTGCAATTAGGAGTCGCTGCAATTTTTGAGCGGAGGAATGATACATTAAAGTTTTTAAGAGGATCTCAGCCGTGGCTGCTGTGTTGAGCACAGGCTGGAGCAGGCAAGGGTGAAAGCAGGGGGACCAGGTGGGCTGGCAGAGATGACAGCTGCTTAGATCTGCAGAAGAACAGCAGGAGAGGTTTTGAGAGTGGGCAGATCTGGACATATTTTGAAGGCAGAGAGCCAAGCTTTCCTAACAGATAAGATATAGGATGCAGGAGAAACCAAGTTGTCAAGGATGACAGGTAAGCTGTAAAGAATAAAGTTGTCATCAATCATTTTGAAGCAAAACCCCAAACTGACACTATGGTACAACTGTACAAGTATCCTGATTTATTTGGTCTCATCACATTTTAAATTTTCTGTAGTCCATTCCTCCTCTTCTCCCACAGAAATAATCTAATCGTGGAAGTCTAGACTGTTACAGACTGTTACAGACAAAGTTTCTTCTTTGAGAAACTATGGATATGACTGCAATGACAATAGACCCCCTATCCCAGAAGACAACCCCAGACTAGTCAATGTTTGACGGCTACTGGAGCAACAGTGGGAAGTTTCCATTTGCCATTTATGGGCTGTGTGGCTTTGGGCAAGTCATTCTCCTCTCAGTGCTTCGTTTCTTTGTCTTACAGGAAGGATAATATTATCCATAGGGTTACTGTGTGCTCTAAATGAATGAATAGAACCCAAGCACTTAGCGCAGCATTGGCTCAGAGGAAGCAATATAGACGGGTTGCAATTGTTAACCATCATTATTGTTAAGTGTTGCTGTTATTTCTCAATCTCTGAATGATTTTTATCAGAAATAATACCTAGAGAGAAGATGAGTCTAATATAAATTTCAAAAATATGAATAACCTAACACTAAGATTAGATTATACACTGAGTATATACTAAGATACACTGAGTACAAAGACACATTAAGTTGCCAGTAGGTATCACAGAAGTCTAACTACACAGTGAAATTGTCACTGAAATTCTACAGGACAAATACTACCCCTTTGTGTGTTTGGAAGCAGCGTGGCAAAAACATGGATACATATATCATATCTCTGCAATTTAAAGCAGTTCACCTATCACAGAAGACCCATGAACTTCTCTGAACCTTTCAATACTCGTTGCCTGGGGCGTTTTTCAGGATATAAGAAACACGGTACTTGAGTACTTCAGCTTTTGATATATACTAGAATCAGAAATTCTTAAGATGTAGTTTTAAAACGTTTGCTAATAATCTAACAATCAATATAACTCAGAAGTTCAAATATATACAGACACAGATATATCCGAGGGCTATCCAGAAAGTATACACCCACTGTTAATACATTTTTCATATAACACGGCTGGATACTTTCCGGACAAACCTATACACACTATTTAACTTAAACAAATCTGTGCTCTTCTCCCAGCCTCTAACACTGGATGAATTTCTACCAAAAACATCCCTGAACAGCAGGATTTACCCAGCCAGTGATTCTCAAGACTAGCTGCATCTTAGCATCACCTTGCAGAGCTTTAAATACATATATTAACACCAACGCCCAGCCCTAGATTTCTGGTCTAATTGAAACCAATGTTCAGAACCACAGGTTAGGTAAATCCTAGAAGTATTATTTGTTGAATTGGGAGACAGAGAGAAGAACATTGTTTAAATGGTGAATTAGTATTTCTGGGTTTAAACGTGCATCATGATCTGAACTGGGTTCTGTAGTGAGACGACCCTACAGGCTAGACTAGAAATCCTCTCAACCTGCCCTGTACTCTCACAAACTATATCCTGAATCTGCAAAATAAAAGTCGGTAGTCTTCCAAATGTTCTCTCAAAAATACTTGATCGCTGAAACTTAAATTTCTTTTAAGCGAAAGAACAAAAACTACTATTCCATTGTTTTCTGGCAAAATCCTCCTAAGCCTTAGGGCCAAATAGCTGGTTACAATTACTTTGCCCCCCACCTCTGTTTCCTTACTACAGTCTAATAATAGCATGCAGCCTGGTTCTAAGAAATGTGAATCTTCTTTTTGTTTTTATTTTTCCCTTTTTTTTTTTGATCCAACATTTAAAACATATAGCCTCTACCAGATATTAGTGCACAACATAAAGGAGAAATTATTTCCAAACGTTTTTGCCTGTCAACATTGTACAGTACTGGGCAATGGCTTTCTATAATAAACTCATTTATTTATTCATCCCTTTAAAATACAATACTTACTGAATATTATATGGTAGACATTTCTTTCAGGTGCTTGGAGCTATAGCAGTGATCAAGACAGATCTGGTTTTAATATCCTTCTAGATGTGTTTCTATGCGTAAATTTAAAACTAAAGTATGGCTGTAGTTCAAAGACATCTAAAGTGTAGGTTAAGATAAAGGAAGTCTAAAATAACAACACTAGAAAAGTCCTAAGGAACCATAATTTACTAAGCACCTACTATAAACCAGATGTGTTAATATCTTTATATATGGTACTCACTTAATAAAGCTGTCCTAAAAAGATGAAATTACCATTTAGAAGAAATTAAAGGAAGCCAAACAACGAGAAAATTCTTTCCTTTAAATATGGCTTTCCACATTAGAGGGAAGGCTCCAACCTAAAGTCGACAAGAATGAATTATGAGTTGTGTCAATTCATTCACACAAAAAAATTTTTCAGATTAGTTCAACTAGATTAACTGTGAGAAGATATATGGGTTAAAAAAAAGAAAAATCAAGTTGTCACAAAAATATAGCACCAATTTCAAATCTGTTTAAGTTGAAAATTATGTGAACTGTATTTTAAGCATGATGCATAATTACTCCTCTGTAGAAAATAGTGTTAATAAAGATACTGCAAAAGTAATAAAATAAAACATTACTAGATTCAGTAATCAGTCTTTGAACTTGTCTCTTTTTTTTTTTTTTAAACAAACTCTAGTCCAAACCCAAAGTCACCCAGATCAATCAGAAATTCACAGGACTGTAATTCAAGCCCATGCAAAAACTGGGCGACTTCACCCAAAGCTGTCTGATAAATGCTTTTTAAAAGCATTCTCAGGAGAAACTATTTGACTCTAACCCTGCAACCGCCACCCCAAAAATCCTTTTTTTTTTCTTTTAACTTTTTAAGGAGAATGGGAGTGGGGGACAGCCAAGTGGGGTCAATTTGTAAGGTTCTAGGGAACCGACCGAAACCAACCCGGTTCTCCAACTCCAGGAAGACACCGTGATTCCAAAATGGGAATTCATTCCCCAGTTATGCCAAGGCTCATCCACTGCCTTTGCTTTTTAAAGGACAAACGCTCTCACCCTCCTGGAGCACAACTTGGCTTCTGGCTACTTGCAGGCACAGCCTGGGAACCCCGGGCCCCCGGGCCGCCCCCGCCCAGCACTGGCCACTCACCTGCGGACAAGGGCCAGCTCAGGTCACCCCACACCCGCGCGCACACACCCCCGCCCCCAGCCCCCGCCCGCAAAGTTTCCGCGGCCGCTCACTCGGGGGTACAAGCGAGGGGGCAGCTCGGAGGCTGCGGGGCGCCGGGATTACGCGGACGGAGACCCCGTTATGCGCCGGCTACGGGGACCGGCTGAGAAAGCAGGAGCAGCCTGGCCGCGCCGACGCTGGGCGTGCAGCCGGAGCCCCGCGGTCGCAGGCGCGGGTGCAGGGCTGCGGGGCTGCAGGGAAGGGGCTCGGCGGGGCCGCCACCCCGCCACCCGGCCCCGCCGCGCTCACCGTCGATGTTCTCCCGGTCGCTGATGTGCTGCAGGTTGCAGCCCGTGTCCTCGCGGCTTAGGTCCGTGTCGGGCCGGTAGGACTCCAGCCGGGAGTGGGCATTCCTCCGGAGCTTGGGGCTGGACGACACGCAGCACGAGGTAGTGTTCCCCATCTTCGGCGGCCCCCCGGCGCCAGCTGCTGTCGCCTTCCTCCCGGTCCCCGGGCGCGGGCCGCGGGCGGGCGCGGGGCGCGGGCGGCGGGGGCGTGGAGGGGAGGCCCGCCCGCCCGCCGCCGCGGGATGGGGCGGAAGCCGCGGCCGGCCGCCGGGTCACGCGACTGCGGCCGCCGCGCCTACCTCACCCCGCCGCGGCCATGGCGGGCGGCGCCGCGCAGGCCGCCTCCCCCCGCGCTTCCCGGTCGGCGCCCGGTTCCTCGGCGAGAGGTTCCGGTTCAAGCCGGGGACAGGCGTGTCGGCGCCGGCCGGCCGAGAGGGCGAGCGCGCAGGCAGGCGTGGGCGCGGCCCCCGGGGCCCGGCGAGGCGCGGCGCGGCCGGAGGATGCTCGCGCGCCCTCCCCCGCCGTCGGCGCCCGCCCTCGCCGCAGCCCCCGCCCCGCCCCGTCGCCGCCTCTTCCCTCTGCCCTGGAAGCAGATCGGCGGCCGCCAGCAGGTCCCGGGCGGCGCGGCCCGCGCGAGTGTGGGGTCGCCCCCGGGGGCCGCCTGGGGGCGGCGCGGGCCGCCCTGCCCTTCCCCGGTCCGCCCCGCGCCGGGCGGCCGAGGCCTGGCCTAGCGCCGGGGCCCGCGGAGCGGCGGGGGCCGCAGGGTGGGGACACGGACGCGGCCCCGGTGCGCTGAGGCTGCGCCTCCTCTCCGGGACGGGGCTGGCTTTTTTTTGTTGTTTTTTGTTTTTGAAGCGTTTAAAAGACGCCGGGCCTTAGCTTGGGAGTTCTTTCTATTTCGAGGTTTGCCGAAGACTTGATGGTGACCTTGTCTTAAGTCTTGAAATCAATCTTGGGGGCCCCGGGGCTGTTTTAACGTGGAAGTAGCTGCTGTGTGTTTTGAGCTCTTTGTAGGTTAACGTGAGGTGTAGGGATAAGTAAGTTACAGCTCATCAACCATCCTTGTTTTGCTTTTAAAATGCTGTCTGGCTTTACCTGTTGGGAGCAGGATCTGCATTGAGGCCAGTGAACTAAGATGCAGGTATGCGAGGGCTGTGCGGAAAGGATCCAGCCGTGGTTATATCGTTTTTCGTGTGACGTGGCCGCATACTTTCCGGACAGCCCTTTGGCGCGGGCGACACGTCCAGTGGATGTTGGTTCCTCTCCCCGCTCGGCGCCGCCAGTGCCAACCGTCCCGACTGGGAAGATTGTTGCGTCTTGCTTTTGTTGGGAAAAATATAAGGTGGCAGAAACAACCTTCCTAACCCTTTTTCCGGGCTATGAAGGAGTCCTGAGGAGACGGTCCGGGGGGAAAAATATTTTTGAGCAGGAGAAGAAAAAAAATAAATAACTGGCACAACCTTCTTAATCTTATATATGAGGGAACCGAGGCCCAGAGAAAGGAAATGCCTTGATTTGCCCAGGTCTCGGTACTAATTAGTGACAGATCTAGGTACTAAAAAAATAGAAGGAATAAGGGAATTTGTGTTTATGTAGCATCAGCAACGCCTGGACATCTTGTCAAAGGCGGTGTAAACATTTCATGTAATTCTCTACATCCAGTCGTTTTTTTAACCTGTGCTGTGCCTTTATCTCACAGTAATGTTTATACATTTGTTAGTCCATGTGAAGAAAGCTGCATACTCTGAACTGTATTAGTGCCATTTGTTCGGATAAGTGGCCGATGTCCCTGGAAAATGAATAGCTGCGAAGTGATGATGCTGACCAGATGAGAAAGGAAATGTAAAAGGGGAAGTTCCAAAGAATTGCAGCCCGGGAGAGAGTGGGCAGAAAGCAACAAGACAAAATAATGCTCTTTATTGAGGCTGTATTGAGCGACTTGCTTCCCAGGAAGGTTTGATTGGGGCACACCTGCGAGTCAGTGAACGTGTACATTCAGATTTTCTGGGCTCTGGCCTGTGGGTCAGATGGCTGAACACTGGGAGAGAGGTTCTGCCATTGTCTGTTCTGATCGCTGCTGTGTAATCTGGGGCATACACAAATGGAAGCATCCAGTCATTGAACCATATGTGTATGGCATATGCACTCAGGCACGTTAAGCAATTTTTATTTAATGACAAAAATTGTAATGTTTATATTCATGTTATGGTTTGAAGGGCTTAAGAGGAGAGAGAGACCAAATGGCACTTAGGCGACAGTGTGGCTGGCCACACGCTTCCCATCCCGGCAGGTCACTGGGCAGTGTTAACGCGGAAGGGCATCTGGAGCTGGGGGAAGACATGACTAGGGGTCTGGGTAGCCACATACCCTTACCAAAGGGTGGTATAGCCACTGGTCTGCGGGGATTTTTCTGTCCCCCCATCACCACCATCCCCACCCCTTGTTTAACATTCCCACCGCATTCCCCTTAGGAATGCACCCATTTGAACTTATTCAGGAGTGTGACTTTTGGTCTACAGGCCTGGAGAGGAAAGAGAGGTACTAAAGCCTTGCTAGTGATTTACCTGTGATTTACCCCCCAACACACACACTCTCTCTCCAGGGAAAAATGCCCCCACCTGACACACAGTTACACTGTAGGAAGAATTACAGAGCAATAACCAACTCTGAGCAGAGGCATGTGATGCCAAAGTGATGACAATGAAAGGCGGCATCTGTTGAACACCTGCTAGATGCCATGCACTGTGCTGGGTATTTTTTACATCTACGTCTATGCTGTTATCCCCTATTTTGTAAATAAAGATTTAATTTAACTCTGTTAAGTAAACCTATCCAAGGTCAAAATACTGAGAAATGGCCTAACAGGATTGAACCTGGTTCTGATTCCAAAGTCCAAGAGGTTCCCTCTCAGCTGCATCCACCCCGGCTTCCAGCCCCCACCTCCAGGACTTTGTGAGTGGAATAGACTCTAGTGTTGCTTCTCTCCTTTGCTCTTTTCTGTTATCCTGCGGAGGGAAGCTGGGAGCTGACTGCTGAGGACTAGTTCTAGACTTTAGGAAGAGAGAGAAAGGGGTAAGGGAGCCTTGTTATTTCTGTGGGGCTCAGTCTTCCTGCCCAGAGTAAGAAGACGGGCAACAAGGTTGAGGAGAAGCCTTACATAGAAACAACTTGTACATCTAGCCACAGCATCTCCAGCATTGTGTCACTTGGGAATCTAAATGCAGGAACAGTTCCTCAGTAGGGTGTGGATCTAGCCCAGAATGGGAGTCGGGGAAGGGAGAGGTGACCACTGTAACCAGGGCTCGTCTTCAAAACGTTCAGCCTTCTTAAAAAACATCAACCTGGATCCACTCATGTATATACACTCTGCTCTTTTTTTTTTTTTTTTAAGAGACAGAGTCTCGCTCTGTCATCCTAAATTTTTTTGTAGAGATGGGTTTCACTATGTTGTCCAGGCTGGTCTCAAACTCCTGGCCTCAAGCAATCCTCCCGGCTCAGCCTCCCAAAGGGCGGGAATTACAGGCATAAGCCACTGCGCCAGACCCCATCCTGCTCTGTTAGCAGAAAGAATCATTTAAGAATTATTTTCCCTCATTGTTCTCCATAATCACTATTCAAGTATTTGGTCACTGTAAAGAGATAAATATGGAACGTGGGTGAACTAGCTAAGTCAGTGCTCTTCACAATTTTAACAGTAGTAGCTTTTTTTTCTACCAAAATTTACTGTGAAACCACAACATTTAAAACATAAGCAATATTAGTATTAACTTATATGATTTATAGACCTACTTGTAAAAATAAATCAGCAAGAATAAGCTACATTACTTGAATCAGGTGGAGCATAATTGCAGTCTTACATCAGCCACACTCATATCCATGAAATAGCAATCAGTCACTTACACAACTCCCTGAATCACCTCCTAGAACACAGAAAACACTGAGCCAAGTTAGCCCAGGACCTGGACCTTTGGTCAAAAGAAGGAAAATGCATAGCATCTCAGAAAAAGAACCTACTCAGGGTATAGCTGCCCTTTCACCTGGTAGCCAGTTTCCCATGTCAGTTACTCAAACATTTCTAAGGCAGTTATGGAATAACCAAGACCCTCTGTCAGTTGTGCCACCAATGCTCCTCCTGTCACCGACCTCCTCTCTAAATAAGGCCTCCCTTTAGTCCTCAGTGGTAAGCAGTCCACAGTGTAACCAGCTACAGGGGAAGTATTTACTTTGATAGCCACTTGACCTTGACCAATGCAGCTGATTAATTTATTGATAAACACATGTTTCTTGAGAATGTACTGAGCCAGGCACCTTGGGGCTACAAAAGCAGATAAGATACAGTTCCCAACCTTGAGAAACTCACATTCCAGTAAAGTAAACAATCCAAGAACAAGTTTAGAACCTGTCCAGCCACTGAATGGTGAAATCTGAAGAATGCCAAACCTGTTGCCTAAAAATATCTGCATTTATCGCCTGTGGATATACCTAAAATTCCACCATGAGAAATTTATTCCCATGAAATAAAGAATTATACCCAGAGAGTCTCTGTCAGAATGAAAATTCCCACAAAAAAATATGGATGGCTAATAGATCTAAATAGCAGTGCCAAGTCTTTTGGACCAGGGTGGTAACTGCCAGGGACATTGTGTTGAGAAGAATTCTGGGGGTCATGTTCCAGCTCAGCAGGAAGAATGCTGGCATAGGAGGTGGGGGATATGGCACTTGTACCACATATTAAAAAAAAAAGTAAAATTTTTGTTTATGGAATATGTGATGAAGCAGGGGACATCCATAGTCTCTGGGAGACTTGGAAACTGGTTTATCTACCTCACCATTGAGAATCCACCATCTGTCCCAAAACTAAATGGCTTTAAGAAGTCCAACCTCTCTCTTGCCAAATTCTACCTTTTTTTTTTTTTTTTTTTTGAGATGGGGTCTCACTCTGTTGCCTGGGCTAGAGTGCAGTGGCATCATCATAGCTCACTGCAACCTTAAACTCCTAGGCTCAAACAATCGTCCTGCCTTATCCTCCCAAGTAGCTGGGATTACAGGTATGCAACATCACGCCTGGCTAATTTTTAAATTTTTTGTTGAGACAGTGTCTCGCTATGTTGCTCAGGCTGGTCCCGAACTCCCGGCCTCAAGTGATCCTCCTGCCTTGGCCTCCCAGAGTGCTAGGATGACAGGCATGAGCCACAGTGCCTGGTCCAAACTCTACCTTCTTTATGCTGCCATGCTCACCAGGAATGGAAACGGAATATGTATGTGTGATCCCTGAGAACTAGGATGTACTCGGGATAAGTCAAAGTCCAGCACCTAGCAGGGTCAGGTGTAGGTCAGAATGGGAGAGGCTGCTACTTCTCTACCCAATGTCTGTTCTCTCGTCTCCCTTAGTTATAAGGCCAACTATGTTGTGAGGAACAGCAATATGCCCAGCTCAAAGAGACAGCTGGCCACCGGGTAAGTCTGGCCAATGAGATGTGAGTGAAAGATTCCAGGAAAGCTCTCTAAAAAGCTTCATCTTTTCCGCTCCTTGGAATGTGGACATGATGGCTGGAATTCTAGCATCCACTTTTGAATGCCAGATGACCTTGAAGATGGAAGCCATGAACTAAGATAATGTCTGTGTAAGCTTCTTTTACATGAGAGAAATAAACTACGTTGTATAAGCCACTGTTATTTTGAATTCCTAAGTTATATGCAGCCATATCTAATCCTGATCTGGCCAGGCTTTGATATTCTTTGGTAAGACTTTTATGTATTCATGTTGACAGTTTTCACTGATTGGCTCCCACAGAATAGGGACTCTGACCAAGAACTGTGGGGCGGTCATACTTACTGGGTGCCCCACAATGGAACCAGGATGGACAGGAAGGGTGCAGTAGGCAGGCTCTGGAGCCAAGGTAAGATTTAGGTAGCAAATCGTCTGATGTATTAGTTTAATACAGCACACCTTCATTCTTCCCGGGACTGGAGCCACAGGCTCCTGCAAGCAGGAAACTCCATGGATGCGCCCTGGTGTATATGCTGAAGATCCACCCGGCAGGAAACTGGTTCCTTCCTGAGCCTCTCCTCACGACTGTCTGGAAATTGGATGGGAAAGTTGTTCCTGCCACCTTCCACCCTCCCAAACACAGGCAGGAAGTCTTTCTAGTCCAGAGTGGCTGGTGTTGGGAAGGGACTTATTGGGTATCTCCCCCACATCAGGAGCTTCCACATACCTTGATCTTAGTTCACTGGCCTTAGTTCAGATCCTGTTCCCAACACGACAAAACCAGACAGCATTTTAAAAGTTAAACAAGTTGTGTTAGTTTACTTGTCTCTCTACTTCACGTTAGTAACTTCCAAGGAACTGCAAACGCACAGCAGCTATAATTCAACATTAAAATAGCCCTCGGGGACCCTGCGGGCAGCAAATAGATCCCAGTCCTGTCACTCTCCTGCTTACAGTATGTCAGTAGCTTCTCACTGTTTTCAGAATAAACACCCTGCCCACGGGCTGGCATTCAAGTCGGCCTTCTCCCCAGCCCATTAGAAGTGCCTCCAGCTCCCTGCGCGTCTTCCATCCAACCTCTCGCCATACTGTGACCCCCTAGTGCCCCTGAGCCCCGTGCACCTCCCCGCCCCCGCACATTCATAATCCTCCTTAACCTTCAAGGCCCAGCACAAGCCCTGCTTTTTCTCTGTCCCTCATAGTAGAGACCACAAACTCACATGGATTTTATCTAAATAAATATTTTCCCGTGCCATTTAATGTTTTTTTAAAAAACTACTTATGACTTCAAAATAAATATTAGATGTACCATAATTTATTTAACCATTCCCCAATTAATGGACATTTCATTTGTTTCTTTTTCAGTATATTAAAAACAATTCTGAGATGAGCAATTTTATATGCATCTGTTTATTTCCATAAAAGGAATTTTTATCATTGGAATTTCCAGGTGATTTTGACCAGAAAGGAGCATATTTAAATCTCTTGATAAATATTGCCATATAATATTTTAGAAAGTTTGTATCATTTTACACAAATAGTTGTTTCCTTTTTTTTTTTGAGACAGGGTCTCCCTCTGTCGCCCTGCCTCAGCCTCCCTCCCAAGTAGCTGGGACTACGGGCACGTGCCACCACGCCCAGCTAATTTTTCTATTTTTGTAGACATAGGGTCTCACTTTTGCTCAGGCTGGTCTCAAACACATGGCCTCAAGTGATCCTCCCGCTTTGGCCTCCCAGAGTGCTAGGATTACAGGCGAGCCACCTAGCCCAGCCTTGTTTCCTTATTTATACTCCAAACTTAGAGAACTTTTGGCCATTCTCTGATCTGTAATTCGATAAGTTTCCATTGCTCCTAACAGCATAGGTATGTCACAGCATTTAGCAATATGTGTTATTTTTTACTTGCATTTCTCCAGGTAAACTTTGAAGTGGAAAGCAGAACTTGTCTTATTCTTTGTAGCTCAGTACTGAGAATGGTTAACACCTAACTGGCATCAAGACTTCTTCCAAGTTAATTTCCAGAAGCAGTATTTGGCTCCATCTCAGTTTCCCTATGGTAGACCAGAATAAAGTTTTGCACACCTAACATAGGGAAGCTGTATTAATCTAAATCCAGCCCTGACAACTCTTCAGCATGTTGTCCTTTTTCCAAGCTCCAGATTGCTTCAGTGTATCCTGTCCACATTCCTATTTTTTGTTTTGCCCATTAGGTGAACTTATAGTTGATTATACCTGCATTGTTTCTCTGTGATGTAATACCACCTTAACCCAAGCCACTCAAGAGTCTGAAATTGACTGTTAAAAACCTCACAGAGACTTCTTTCTGTTGCTTAGTTATTATCCTTCTGCATTTCCTGGTGATAGGAAATCTCACCAGGAAGATTTTTGCCTGGTGATAATACCTTCTTTGCCTGGTGATAATACCTTCACTGCCTAACGGGGTGCCCAAAATTCCAAGTTGACCATCCCTTTGGGACTAAGGCCGTAAAATCGCGTCTTATCTTTGATAAGTGATATTTGGAATAGTCGCACATCAAAATGTTACTGTTCTCTACTAGCATAATACCAGCTAGTGTATCTGATTAGCCACATGGGTCACCTCTCACGGCACTAAAAGAATGGAAAAACACAAAGTGGCAGTATCTATAAGCCTCACTCCACTCAGTAAGCTCTGAGGAGCTAGAGAGAAAGGACCAAGGAGAGAACAAGACCTGCTCTGGAAGGGGGTCCAGCCAGGAGCCTCCGTGGGAAGCCTGGGAGAGAAGGGTGGCCCAAGTATACAGGGAATCAGATGAAAAAACAGTAAAATCAGCATAGGAAAGGCACTCATCCCCAACCTCCTCACAACTTTTCCTTGTGAAGCTTCTGTGTATAAAGTGCTAAACAGAAGAGAAGAACAGGACTTAGATTACCTATCTTCCATACCCTAAAAGTGCACGTTGCAATGTTGTGAATGGAGTAGAAAAAGGAACGGACTTCTTAGGAAGTAAAAATACTTCCACTCTTGCTAACAGGTTTTTCCACTCACAAATCTGTGTTACTGATTAAAAGAAAGTTGAAAAGAATATTAATATTCATAGATGTTAGGTTAGTTGGGCAAAATATGCTAAAAATTGCCACTTAATTTATAATAGTGAAAAACCGAATGCCACCTAAAGGCCCACGAATGATGACTAGTTACATACAATGGAGTTCCATGCAGTGATAAAGATAAGGACATACATCTATATTTATTGCTATAGAAAGAAAGCCATGAACTATTGTTGAGGGAAAAAGCAGATGACAAAACTGAATGTATCATTTGATCATGTTTATGGAAAACTATATCCATATGAATATATATGCAAATAACTGTTTTTAGGGATATTTGCAAATGGGCTGTTAACAATGGTTATCTTCGAAATGTATAACTTTGTCGATTTTGTTTTCCTCTGTTCTTTTTTTTTCTTTTTAACTTTAAATCTGTCTTGTCCAAAAAGCAATAATGCATTTCCTCCCTCCAAAAAATGAATATCCTAGCTAAATCCTTTTACCTCAAATGCTTTTCCCCCTACTAATCTTTGTCTAAACCATTGTGGTTTGCTAAAACAAGGAAGGATTAGAGACTAGAATCCACGCCCACGATAGAACAGGACCCAAGCAGGAGGACATCTCATCCATGGCTATAAGACCAGGAGACAAATCTAAGGCAGGAAAAGTGCAGCTTGGAAATTTGGCATTCTGTACAGAATCCTAGTTCTTAGGCTAAAAGGCATCAACTGGTTCAGTTTCTTGCCTTTGGGCACTGAACGTGTTACCCTCCATTTCATTTGAGTTACTATAAAATTACATGAGCTGTGCTGCCACGTAAGCTAAGGTGCCTTCTGTCTAATCGCTGAGGGCCTGTCGAGGGCCGTGCCATTTCATTGACCCCCCTTTCCTGTTCCCCTTCCCAGGGCTGTATTCTGGATAGCTGAAAGTGAGGGAACTGCATGTGCAGTTTACCTGTGCCTTTTAATTATTAAAATGAAACGGTAATGTTTCCAAAATGCAAGCTATGTTCTTCTCCATTGAAAAATATGTTCCAAAGGATAACAAGAACAAACTCTATTTGGTGTACAAAGGGAGAGTGTAAAAGAATAAAGCTCATCCCAGGAAACAAGGCCCGATTCCTTTAAGGAACCTCCACTTGGAGAGAGGACCGCGGCCCACGTAGCTCAGAGCCTCGCGCTTGGTGAGGCAAGGAGTGGTGTACAGTACCTGCTTTGTAAAACCAGATTCAGCCTGTTACTGCCCGCTCTGGAATCCAGGTCTCCTGCTCCTCAGCTAATGGCTTCTCCTCTACATCATCCACTCAAGAAAATTACTGCGGCCAAGCTCTGTAAATTAAATGGCATGATTGAGCAACACCAGTCTGAATACCTACAACATTTCTATGCTGTACTAAACGCATGAGCTTATTTTGATTTGTAATGAAAGCCCTATAAACCAAGTATTTGGATCAATCCCTTGGATTCAATAAATCAATACAACAGAGTTATATCAACAAATACTTAGGCATCTACAGGGGTCTCAAGGAGCTGAAGATCCCATTGGAAAGGGTTTGTAAGCATGGAAGAGTTAAGTTTTCACATAAGCAATACACCAGTAATTTCTATAAGAGCTGAGAGAGGGAAGCATCACTTTAGGCTTTAGTGGTCTAGAGAGGCTTTGTGGAAAAACTCGTATTTATTCAGAACCAAAAATCCAAAAGACCAGTAAGGATTTTTTTTTTAATGATAGAGTGCTATTTTTATGCCTAAAGTTTTTTCTATAAAGTTGAGAGGTGGTCTGAAGAATAAAACATTAGGCTGTGTTTAACGGTGGTCATCATAAAAAATATTTCGTTACGATTCCAATTCTCTGAATAATAGTTATTTGTGCACACTTGTTTACAGTCAGCATTGAGAACACCCACCGTCATTTCAGTCCCACTCACAGAACCACTGGAAGAGATTGAAATTTTAAGTGTCAATATACAATAAAATTGTAAAGAATTAACTAGCTATATAAATAATATAAATATATCTACAAAAGTTTTATTTGGAGATACAAAGTGGAGGACATTTTTGGCAATCCCACTTCAGTCAAAAGGACCAGAGTCGTCTCAGAGAAGCAGGACCAAAATTTGAACTATAGATTTAAACCTGATTATATTGGTAATGCCTCTTAATTCCCTCCATTTTTAAAAATCAACTTTAATGAGGTAGAGTTTACATAAGACAAAATATACCCATTTTACCCATACATTTTGATGAGTTTTGAGAAATTAATATACCCATATAACCATCATCACCGCACTCAAAGTATAGAACATTTCCATCACCCCAAAATTCCCACAACCCTGGATAAGTTTTCTATCACTATGGGTCAGTTTGTCTTTTCTAGGGTTTCATAAAAATGTAACCTTACAGTATGTGTATACTCTTTTGTGTAAGGCATCTTTTGCTTAGCATGTTTTTGACACTCATCCATGTTGTTGCATGAATCAGTAGTTCATTTGTGTTTATCACTGAGTAGTTTTTCAATATATGGATATACCACAATTTGTTTATATACCTCAAATGTTGATGGACATTTATGTTTTGTCTATTATAAATGAAGTTATTTTGAACACCCATATACAAATTTTTGTGTGGACGTATGTTTTCTCTTGGGTAAATATCTAGGAGTAAGACTGCTGTGTTGTATACTAAGTGTATGTTTAATTTTATAAGAAATAGCCAGACTGTTTTCCAAAGTACTGGTACCAGCTGGGTGCAGTGGCTTACACCTGTAATCCCAGCACTTTGGGAGGCCAAGGTGAGAGGATCACTTGAGGCCAGGAGTTTGAGACCAGCCTGGGCAACATAGCGATGGCTATGAACACAGATGAAGGCCATCTTGTCTCTTCCTAATTTGCTAAGAGTTTTTAAATTATAAATGGTTGGTGAATCTTGTTAAATTTTTTTTCTGTATCTAATAAGAAGATCACATATGTTTTTTCTCCTTTTTTCTGTTAATATGGTAATTACATTGATTTTTTTACATGTTAAACCAAACCTGCATTCTTGGGATAAACCCCCACTTGGTCATAATGCATTATCCTTTTTATATATTGCTGGATTCAATTTGTCAAAAATTTTATTAAGGATTTTTACATCTATGTTCAATGAGGTATGTCCCCGTCTTTGGTTTTCTTTCCTTGTAATGTCATTGTCTGGGCTCAAAAAAAAACAACTGGAGAAGCAATCTCTCTTCCTTTATTTTTGTAATGAGTTTGTATATAGTTCCTGTTATTTCTTCCTTAAATATGTCACAGAATTTACTGGTGAGGCCATTTGGGCCTGGAGTTTTCTTTGTTGGAAGCTTTAATAATTAAAACTTTTTTTTTTTGAGTTGGGGTCTCACTATGTCACCCAGGCTGGAGTACAGTGGCATGATTATAGTTCACTATAACCTGGAACTCCTGGGCTCACACAATCTTCCTGGCTCAGCCTCCCTTGTAGCTGGGACTGTAGGTGCACACCGCCACACCTGGCTAACTTTTTAAAAATGTTTTTGTAGAGTTGGGGTCTCGCTATGTTGCCCAGGCTGATCTCCAACTCCTGGCTTCAAGCAATCCTCCCACCTTGGCCTCCCGACCTACTGGGATTACAGGCTGAGCCACCACACCTGGCCTAAATTTCTTTAGTGTATTGTATAGGGCTACTCAGATTTTTCACTTTTTCTTGAGTCAATTATATTGTTAATCTGTGGCTGTCAAAGAATTTGTCCATTTCATCTATGCCATTGAATTTATTTGCATATTTATAATATTCTTTTATTTTTGTTTTACTGCCTGCAAGATCTTTGGTGATGGCCTTTCTTTTGTTCCTAATGTTGGTAATTTTTTCTTTTCTCCCCCCCCCACCCTTTTCCATGATCATTCTGGCTAGAGGCTTATCAATTTTAGTATTTTCCAAAGAACCAGCTTTAGGTTTTATTGATTTTTCTCTATTATTTTGTTTCATACTTTATCACTTATAATTCTTATATTTAGTATTTCTTTCCTTTTACTTTGATTTAATTTGCTTTCTTTTTTCTAGCTTCTTAATGTGGACTCGTAGATTGATTTTAGCACTTTGTTATTTTATAATATAAGCATTTAACACTATACATCTTCTAAGTACTCTTTAACAGTATCCTACAAACTTTGAAATTTATTTTCATTTTTATTCAGCTCAAAATATTTTCTAATTTCTATGGGTGATTTCTTCTTCTACCTATGGGTTATTTCATTTGAACTTTTTGTTTATTTGCTTTTTTGTTTAGTTTCAAAATATTTCAGGATTTCATAGATAATTCCTGGGGATTCCATTTTTTTCAGAGAATGTATTCTATAAATACGATTCTTTAAATATGATGAAGCATGTTGTATGGCCCAGCATTTGGATCTATCTTGTTAAATGATTCTCATGCACTTGAAAAAAAATGTTTTACTATTGTTGGGTGAAGCATTAGATAAAAGTAGATTAGGTCCAGTTGTTCAATAGGGTTGTTCAAATCATCTTTACAGTTACCGATTTTCTGTCTACTTTTTCTATCAATTACAAAGAGAGGTATTGAAATCTCCAATTGTAAATGAGGATTTGTCTATTTCTCTTTGCAATTCTATCAGTTTTTCCTTCATATGTTTTGAAGCTCTATTTTGGTGTTGTTAGGTCTTCTTGATGAATTGATCTTTATCACTATATAATGTACCTCTGTATTTCTGGCAATATTCCCCATCCTGAAGTCTCTCTGTCTGATATTAATGTAGCTACTCCATCGTTCTCATGATTAGTATTTGCATGTAATATTCTCTTCCATCCTTTTACTTTTAACCTTTCTATGTCTTTATGTTTAAAATGAGTTTCTTATAGACAGCACATAGTCCAGTCTTGCTTTTTTATCCAGTCTGACAATCTGTCTTTTAATTGGAAGTTTTAGATGATTTACATGTGATGTGATTATCAGCGTTTTGGACTGAATGTTTGTGTCCTCCAAAATTCATATGTTGAAACCCTAACTCCCAATGTGATGGTGTTTGAAGGTGGGGCCTTTGGGAGGTTTTAATGAGGTCATGAGGGTGGGGCCTCCATGATGGGATTAGTGTCCTATTAAGAAGAGGAAGAGGGACCAGAGCCCTTTCTCTCTGTGCCATATGAGGACATGGTGAGAAGGCGGCCATCTATAAGCCAGTTTTTCGCAGTTTCATATATGTGAATGTTGCCTACTTAACTGGTTTATTAACTCCTGAATGCAGGGACCATTTCTTATATTTCTTTCTACCACCCTCCCTCTATGCCACACCTCCCCCACAACCTAACAGAATGCAATATACAAAGCAGGCAGGTAAGTATTTGGCAAACACCTACTTCAACAGTTGACTAACCTAAATATTCAAAGAATTAGAAAACACACTTCTCAATCTCTCTAGTTAAATGAGAATTTACTGGATTATCATTATGCTTCTATGACTCGTATCACTATATTGCTGCTGCTGAATGACTAATAGGTCAACAGATGCCTGCATGAAAACAAAAAAGCCCATGCTTTTCCTTAAGGGGAATTTATAGTCAGAACTGCAAGGAAATCACACTGTGGTCCAGCTTCTCTCACATTTTAGTTTATGACATAAAAACATAAAGTAGCTACCCAACTACCTCAAAACTAAGAGAATCATCTACTTTTCTATATATATCCTCATAGAGTCTAATAATAAGTTCCATGTAATAAAAACAGTGTCAGATCAAGAAAAACTGATTTTCATTCCTCTTCAATAGATGCAGGAGTATGTATTTCTACTTCATTATTAGATATAGGACTAAATTCAGATTTGCTCCAGTTCTCAATTGGCGAGCCCAACAGTTGCACACAGGCAGGTGTCTTGAAGCCACAGTGGCCACAGCTCTGTTTTCTTCCCCTTCTCCTTGACGTGATAGCACTTATCAGCCCTTGTGTAGATCACCCCTCCAAGGGGAAAGTCTCTCTAGACGGGTCTTGTTCCTGTAAGCAGCAGCTTCCTCCAAACAGCGCTCGCCTACCAGTTGACTTGGGACATTTGAAGACAAAGCCTTGGGACACCATCTCCATTCCCCACGCCCCTTTGCCCTGGGAGCCCACCACCTAGGAGAACAGTGCTGCTTCCTCCACTGCAGCGATAGAGCCAGCCAGCGTCTGTGAAATCGAGTTCTCGCCGAAATGTGCTCCCCTCTGCCATGCTGAGAGCTGCCAGGTGGTCCCAGTGCATTTACAGTCTTCATCCAGTGTGTTTCAGACTTCTAGATTCAGAGGTGAGAAACCAGCTAGGAATCTTCCTGGTCTTAACTCAAATCTGGCCTAATTCGAGATTTAAATCCAACAGCTTCCACAGGAAATCAGATTAAATACATGTGGTGCTTGGTAATGCAAGTAGACAGGAGTAGAGAAGATTGTGAAAAGCTACGACATGAGCAGCGAGGGGACAGGCCCTTGGTTTTGCTCACTGCTGTGCCCCAACTCCTGGAATAGGACCTGCTGCATACAGTGTGATCAGAAAATATTTGTTGAATGAATGGAATAATCTTTCCTAGTCTCCGAATTCCTATCACCCAACTGTCTTTGCTTTAGTTTATGCTGTGCTCCATTTTCTCCCCTTCCTGAGTATTACATAAGTAACAGAACAAATTGTGCTAGAAAGATGCAATTACACCAGCTAGTAATTCCATTTGAAGTATTCATGAAATAAGCAATCATGGCATGTGAAACAGATGTGGGAGGAAAGTACTTTTATAGAAAGTGCTCTCCTAGAAGGAGGGTGAACCTATATTAATGAGATGCTTTGCTGGGAAGAGATTGGTTTATTAACAAAATGGGGTACATTAGTTTGCTAGAGCTGCTGTAACAAAGGACCACAGGCTGGGTAGCTTAAGCAACAGAAATTTATTTCCTCCTAGTTATAGAGGCTAGAAGTCCAAGATCAGGGTGTTGGCGGGGTTGGTTTCTTCTGGGGCCTCTCTGCTTGGCTTGTCATTGGCCGTCTTCTTCTGGTATCTTCACATGGTCTTCCTTCCATGTCTGTGTGTGTCCTAATGCCGCCTTCTTATGAGGACACTAGTCATGTTGGATTAGGGCCTGCCCATATGACCTCATTTTATCTTAATTACCTCTGTAAAGGTCCTGTCTCCTAATACAATCACATTCTCAGGTCCTGGAAGTTAGGACTTTAACCTATGAATTTGGAGGGGTTGGGTAACAGAATTCAGCCCATAACATGTGAGAGTATAGGAAAGATAATACTGCAGTATTAAGATATACATTTGCCAGTGTTAACAGATTTTGAGTCACTAAAGTGCCTTGGCAAACTGAACTTGTGATGTTTTCAAATTTTATTAGCAGCCAGTATCATGGTTGGAGGAGGGCTGACAATGGAGCTTAAGTCCTATTCAAACATCAACACTCTATTGCTCTAAAACCTAGGTGTTGCCTCATAATCTGTTAGAAAAGAATTAATTAGGTCATTGGCACTATCTTCAGAAATTTACTAGGTACAAAACCATAAATTTTCTTTATTCACATTTAATAAATTTCTTTTTTACTTATTTATTTTTTAGAGACATGATCTTGGTCTGTCACCCAGGCTGGAGTACAGTGGCGTCATCATAGCTCACTGCAGCCTCAGATTTTTGGGTTCAACCAATCCTTCTGACTCAGCCTCCAGGGTAGCTGGAACCACAGGTGTATGCCACCACACTCAGCTAATTTTTTTTTTTTTTTTGGTGGCGATGAGGGTCTCGCTATGTTGCCCAGGCTGGTCTCCAACTCCTGGCCTCAGGCATTCCTCTGACCTGAGCCTGCCAGAGTGCTGGGATTATGGGGGTGAACCACCACGCCCCGCCCAATTTCCTTCTTTTAAATGTTGGTCCATGCACTTTGTAATCTGAAGCTTCCTCTACCAATACCTCAATCCCTGAATTCTTGCCTATGAGAATGCTTTATTAGCCCATCCTAGTTCAGTTGTGACTGTAATACACTTTCTTGGTACTTTCTACTTTGATTTTTTGTTGCTGCAGCTATTGCCTTAAAAACAAACAAGAAACTGAAACCGTTTCACAACCACCCAAAAGAGGCTCAGAAACATTTTTTGGCAAGATACCCATGGTACAACCTAATTCAATAAACATAAACAGTTAAAAATTATTCCAGCTCAAAAATATGTTTTTTAAAAAAGATGAGATTACACCCAATATTGGCAATAACACCCAGGAAATGAATATTCTTTTGCATTGCTCCTGGAAATGTAAATTGTTTCAAACTTTCTGGATGACAGTTTTGCAACACTTATCAAAAGCCTTAGAATATTATAAACCTATTAATCCCATATTTCCATTTCTATGAATGCAATCCAAAAGAAAAAATAATGGGTATGGTTAAAGATACAGCTATTATACATGGGATATACACTGCATTGGTGAACATGTGGCCCAGTTCTACCATCAAGAAGAATAGTGAGAATATAGGGGAAGATTTCACGTAAGTATCTTCTGTGGAGCATGTGCTCAGGTTAAACAGGTGCCCGGTATCTCTCTAACTTCCCACAACTTCACCCCGGCCAGCTCTGTTATTCTGTTAGCTGCTAGGCAGGCAGAATGTGGCCAGTGTTCAACAATAGCAGATCGCTAAATAAATCTTAATCCAATGTGGTTATAATACATCACTAAAAGTCACATTGTAAAACAATGTCTAATAACAGAAAAAAAATTCACTGTATATTATTACATATTTCAAAAATAGTGTTACTTAGGTCAATCTAATAGACAAAGTATAGCCCGGGCGTGATGGTTCACGCCTGTAGTCCTAGCACTCTGGGAGGCCTAAGCAGGAGGATTGCTTAAGGCCAGAAGTTCAAGACCAGCCTGAGCAAGAGTGAGACCCCATCTCTACAAAAAATAGAAAAATTAGCCAGGCTCGGTAGTGGTGCATGTCTGTAGTCCCAGCTACTTGGGAGGCAGGAGGATTTCTGGAGCCCAGGAGTTTGAGGTTGCAGTGAGCTATGATTACGCCACTGCACTCCAGCCTGGGCAATAAAGCTAGACCCTGTCTCAAAAAAAAAAGAAAAAAGGCAAAGTATAATTTCACATATATGAGATAGTTAGAGTAGTCAAGATCATAAAGACAGAAGTAGAACTGAGGCTATGTGGAGGTTGGGATGAGGTGTTACTAGTTTCAGTTTTATAAGATGAAAAGAGTTATGGAGACAGGTTGTGGTGATGGTTGCACAACATTATGAATGTATTTAATACCATTGGACTGTACACTTAAAATGGTTAAGATGGTAAATTTTATGTAATGTGTATTTTACCACAATAGAAAAATAATA
This sequence comes from Daubentonia madagascariensis, assembly GCA_023783475.1. Lineage (NCBI taxonomy): Eukaryota > Metazoa > Chordata > Mammalia > Primates > Daubentoniidae > Daubentonia > Daubentonia madagascariensis. The sequence goes on from JAKFHU010002239.1 coordinate 1,592,117, forward strand.
AACTTTTAAAAATAAATAGTTATTTAACAATGTGATCTTATTAACATAAAGGGAAAGTGAAGACTATTTATACCAAAATGTTAAAAGAGATTACAGGTCATTTTTATTTCCTTTTTCTGTTTATCTTTCTAATTTCCTATGATAAATATTTTATAATCAGAAAAAATATGTTAAAAAATTATTCCAGCCCCACCAAAAGCCCCAGTTTTTTACTTTTAATCTTGGTAATTTAAGCAAAACCAGTTGTGTGGTGTCTTTCCCCACTCTGAGCTGTCTGGATGGTTGTGTAGATTGGGCTTTGGTGAGCCTGGTGGCATCCAGGGCAAGGTGAACCACCCGGAGCCTTCTGCCCCTCAAACCAGCAGCGAGTACAGGCGTGCAGCTTTGTGGACAGTGACAACAGAGCTTGTTCCAGAGAGCCTGAAACAGAAGGAACCTCAGGGAAGTGACAGTTACACGGGCAAAGAGACCAGAAAGGAATCTGTAGGCATTGCTAGCTAATGAGAGACATAGCTCTACCTGTATACATGGTATTTCAGTGACTTAAAATAATGAAAATAAATCCTTAAGGATCAAAGGATTTGCTACCATGTAAAGAAATTTGTGCAAATGGTATACTTTGTGGAATCCGTATGTTCCTAGAGATGGGATTGGAAAAACAGTTATGAAATGTGCCTTTGGCCTTTGGCGTTGTCTAGTTTTTGCCACGCTGTCACACTCACTAGTCCCTGTGAGCGGGCTGCAGCCATTTCAGGACAGATGAGAGGTATTATCATCCCGGACTGAAGATTAGGAAGTTGAGCCCTGGGGGAGGCAAAGGAGCTTGCCCTAGGGTGCAGTACACAAGTTGGAGGCAAAGAGGCAGCCAACACCAAGCGTCCTGGTTCCCAATCCAAAGCACTTTTAATGACCTACAATGCCTAGAAGGAAAGGTGATAGGAAATCACAGGAAAACACATGAGAGCTATACTACAGGAAAAAGAAATACTGTACTGAGAAGATGATAAGCATGACCCTCCCATTTCCTCAATACTGTGCTCTCTAAAGGTGTGTTCCCCAGATGGGATGCAGGACATGCCCCAGAGAGGGATGATTTACTGGGAGGTAAAAAATATATATACTCTTCTGTGGATATTTATTTTGTAGCAATGGAGGGAAGGAGGGAGGTAGGAGATGGTGCCCTCATGCAGTCCTGTATCAGACAGCCGTGGGTCAGGAATGCTACATGTAGTGCCCTGGAGGGGGTGTGTGACCCACATGCATTAGTTTGCACAGACAGGGGTTCACAAGTACCTAATTAATATGAGTTAAGTTACATAGTTCTAGTAAACAAACCCTCAGTCAAGTGCAAGGTAAACAGTCAAGTACAAGGTAAACATAATGACAATATAATCAATTCGAACAGGAAGTCACCAAACAATTCTGAATTATCAAGAACAACATTTGAAATATAAAATTATATCCTCTATTATTAATAGTGAACTCACCCTGGTGAATAATATACCTTGAGCTATTAGCTAATCATAATAGTACATATGTATAATTTAAAATTAAATACACATATATTGAGGCTGAAAAAAATAAATAAAATAAATAAAAAATACATATATTGAGGCTGAACGCTCAAAAAAAATTGTACTACAAAGCTAAGCAATCAGAAAAGCTTGAAGAAGACACACAAATGGCCAACCGGTGTATGAAAAAATGCTCACCATCACGAATCATCAGGGAAATGCAAACCAGAATCACAATGAGATATCATCTCAGCCCAGTTAGAATGGCTGTTATCAAAAAGACAAAAAATAACAAATGCTGGTCAGGATGCAGAGAAAGGAAAACTCTTACCCACTGTTGGTGGGAATGTAAACTAGTACAGCCACTATGGAGAACGGTGTGGATGTTCCTCGAAAAACTAAAAACAGAGCTACCCTATGATCCAGCAATCTTAGTACTAAGTATGTATCCAAAAGAAAGGAATCAGTATATCAAAGAGATCTCTGCACTCCCATGTTTACTGCAGCACTATTCACAATAGCCAAGATAAGGAATCAACCTAAATGCCCATCAGTGGATGACTGGATAAAGGAAATGTGGTACATATACACAATGGAATACTATTCAGCCATAAAAAAGAAATGAAATACTGTCATTTGCAGCAACATAGATGGAACTGGAGGTCATTATGTTAAGTGAAATAAGCCAGGCACAGAAAGACAAATACTGCATGTTCTTACTCATATGTGGGAGCTACAAAAGTGGTTCTCATGGGGACAGAGAGTAGAGTGGTGGTTACCAGAGGCTGGGAAGGAAGGGGGGGCGGGATGAAGAGAGGTTGGTTAATGGGTACAAAAATACAGTTAGATGGAAGGAATAAGTTCTAGTGTTCAATAGCACAGTGGGGTGACTATAGTTAACAATAATTTATTGTATATTTCAAAATAGCTAGAAGAGAAGATTTGGAATGTTCCCAGCACAAAGAAATGATAAACATTTGAGGTGATGGATATCCCAATTACCCTGATTTGATAATTACACATTGCATATATCAAAATATCACATTTACCCCCAAAATACATACAACTATTGTGTATCAGCTAAAAAAAAAAAAAGAAAGAAAAAAAAGCTTGGAGACCACTTCTACAGACTATGAAAATCCTCCACTTCTCTCTGGAGCAGGACATGATCTGAACTGTCCCCCTGCCAATGTAGAAGGCTATGAAATGTTCCTACCCCAAGACTTTTTTTCTGTTTTATATTAGTACCAACTGCTCCCTAACCATAGGTTTGCAAAATTCCATCCCTCCATGGACAATTGTGTCGCACCTTCAAGTATGCCCACTTGTTTAATTCTAAAAAGAAACAAAGACATGCTCTGCCCTCAGATAATCTGTGCGCAATTCTCAGCTCTGCCATGTGTTAGCACTTTGACCTCAGACAAACTAACAACTCTGAAACTTCGATTTCTTCATATATAAAGTGGAGACATTACTACCTAATTCTGGGGTTATTGAAAGGATTAAACAGCGTAATGTATGGGACAGTTATTTAGCCCAATACCTAGCACAAGGATCGTAATTTTGCCTCCTTTTAGAATTAGCAAAATGTGATTAGCAAAATGAATCTCACAGGGCAAACAATTCATCAGGTAAGCGAGTATTAGGGGCAGTAAATGCTTACTGTACGTTGGCTTGACAACCTTCAAGCTCTAACATAATTTCCCTCCTCTGTTGACATTACCTGACCACACAAAAACTGCAAAATTTCATTCTTCTTTAAACTGCGCTGACATTTATACCCTAACACTTAAAATTTCATGACAGACTCTTTTGTAATTCTTGCACATGTGTCATCCCATCTCTCTAAGAAGTTTGCAAGTTCCTTGGGGACGAGGGTAATGATATTATTATGGCTGACATTTATTGAGTGTGGACTGTGGGCTGGCAATTTACATTTATAAACTCGTTTAACCCTCACAGCATCCCGATGAGGGAGCTTGCTGGCATCATCCCTGTGTTGTGAACCAGGTTACCCAGGACACAAGGTTACTAAGTGTAGACCTGAGGCTCCGCAGCCTGGCCCAACCCTGGGGTGTGCTGCCATTTACTGCTAACCGGGTATGGGATCATACATGCTCATATGGGAATGAGGACACAGTCCTCATTCATTGATTCACTGACTGGTACAAACTAAAACCCTCTTCTTTTGCAGCTACAAGTTGTCTTGTAGCAGAGGCTTGCACTCCCGGACGTGTTGCTTTAGGGCTATTTGGGAGAGCACTCCTGTCACCCTCCTGGCCCCCTGAAGATAAAACTTCCCTTAAAGAGCATCCTAAAAACACCCAGAATTACACAGAAAAGCCAGGATTAGTACTCACAGATGCTTTGCTACCTGACGGCTGTTGCGTCATGCAGACAGTGAAGGAAGAAAGAAAGAAAAGAAAGGGCAGAAAGTGGCAGCGAGCACGTGGGAGGAGTGGTGAGGGTGGAGAGCAGAAAAGGGATCACCAGAGAGGCCGGGTGTCCCCAGCAGCCATTCTCAGCGACCGGCCGCCTTCATTACGCGTTGGTTTGCACTTGCACCTTCTTTGTTCCCCAAGCAAGGGGAGAGTTCTGCTTTGAAAAGCTGGAATGGATTGAGAGCCGGGGCAAGGGCCGGCAGAATGAATGCTCCATCAGGAGGCTTTGCCTCAGCTGACACAACACAGGGACGCTGAAAGATCGCCCCAGGAAGCAGGATGCTTGGTGCTGACTTTCACACTGTCTTGGGTGACAATTCAAGATGGTATACGAAACATGAACTTCAAGTGCCAAATTACACAGGATGTGTTACAACACTAGAAACTAACTTCTGGCCGGGCGCAATGGCTCACGCCTGTAATCCCAGCACTTTGGGAGGCCAAGGTAGAAGGATTGCTTGAGGTCAGGGGTTCAAGACCAGCCTGGGCAACATATCAAGACCCTATCTCTACAAAAAATTTAGAAAATCAGCCAGGTGTGGTTGTATGTGCCCATAGTCCCAGCTACTCGGGAAGATGAGGCAGGAGGATCCCTTGAGCCCAGGCATTCAAGGTTGCAGTGAGCTATGATGATGCCACTGCACTCCAGCCTGCGCAACAGAGTGAGACCATGTCTCTAAAAAAAAAAAGAAAAAAACTAACTTTGAACAATATAGGTGGATTTCCTGCACCTTATATCAACCACTTTTATGACTGAAGTGAAACCCAGTCTAAATGATCTCGAGCATATCTGTGAAATCTTATAAAAGGCCAGATTGGCACCGTTGTCCCAAGGGACGTCACCTCTAAGGATCGTATATCAGATCCCAATCAGGGAATTTCTGTCACCATTGTCAGGATAAAGGGCACTAAACAAACATCTTTTCCAAATGGACATTACCTAGAAATAGCCACATATTCCAATCATCAGTACGGAAAGACAGGCAGATATTATGACTGTTCTTTATTTCTTGCAGGGGTAAACATAAGGAGGATTAGAAAAATGAAACCATGGCAACAAACCATAAACAGCGCAAACCTCGCCTAATCTTTATCTTATTTAACAGGGTAAACAGCAGCTCTGACACAATTATATGTCCCCAGATGCTGCTGCGACATTACTAGGTTACAGTGAACTCACTATAAGCTGATGCCATTGGAATAAACAACACATGCAGATTTTTTTCAAAACCAAATGGTTTTTACCTAATATATATTTCATGTTCCTGTTTCCTCAAGCCTGACCTGATACTGATTTGATGTAACATCCTCTAGACTGTAAGGAACATTGCTCCACATTTCAAAGGGTAACAGTGTGAATTTTTACAATGTACCCCTTAGCAGGGGGGAATTAGAGCATTAACTGTTGGAAAATTTTCTCTTGTACAATAAACCAAAAGCTTTGTAAATATAAACTGACAATTTTCATTAAAAGGCACATGTTTACTTTTGGTATTGCCAGTTACATAAAGGATAAATATATTCAGGCAGAGGATAACTGGCCATAACCTTTTCCTGACAACTCTGGCTGCAGTTTTCTCCAAGCAGTGTCAGGTTTCATATTTTTGCAGAGGAGACAAACGGGAACACCTCACAAGTTGCTCCCTTAGGTTTTTAGTTCAATACCGCATGACGTTTCTATATTAAGCTCCAGAATATTAATACTATATGTGATTGTAACACAACAACAGTGATAACAGTCACTTACCCTTAAATCAAATCACACTTGAATTAATGTCTTTTCCATCCACCCCTTTTATTGGCTCCTCTTCCTCTGACCTGAGCATCTATCTCCCCGGCCTCTGGGCTCACTACTCCCACTAACAACCCAGTGGTTCTCAGCCAGGGGCAATTTTGCCCCCCAGGAAACATTTGGCAGTGTCTGGAGACATTTCTGGTTGTTCCAACTAGGGGATGCTACTATAGTCTCTAGTGGGAAGAGGCCAAGGATTTTGCTAAACATCCTACAATGTGCAGGACAGCCCCTCACAACAAAATATTATCTAGCTTCAAATGCCAGTAGCACCAAGGTTGAGAAGCCCTGCAGTAAGCTAACCGAGCCACTTTTAATTAAAAGAAGGAAAAAAAAAAAACCTTTTCAAAAACCCTCAATGGCTCCTTACTTACTAGATTATAAATAGCAACCTCCTCAACCTCACTTTCAACCTACCTTTTACCTTTATTGAGCAAACATATGATGGACTCTCATCATGTGCTGGAGCTGCGGAGATGCTGAAAAAGTAAGACTGGTCGGTGCCCTCCAGAAGCTCACCCCCTGGTGCAGGATGCAGGGAAAATTGAGAATGTGGCCAGCACCTAGGTGGTATCAGGAATGGTCTTTCTTTTCTTCCTAATTAGCTCTAATCCCAAACTGTGATGAGGGGGTGAAGACAGCAACGGAATCTGTCTCTTCCCTGTATGAGAACCAATGCTCTTGTCTATCTTTTGCAAAAATAAACTGCATTCATTACTGCACAACACTCAGATTCCTCAGAAAGGGCACGACCATAAGCTAAGCTTTCTACATGCCTTTCTGTCGGCCCACTCATGGATTCACTTGCAGGGCAGCCAGGAAGGGCTAAAGGTGTGCACGCTGCGGCAGCAGAATGCTACAAACCAACCAACACCTTAGGAATTGAGGTCGATATATTTAAACCTGTATTACTAAACATCAATTGGTCCTATTCAAAATCCCCAGGAAGAAAGAAAACAACATATGTGTAAATCTGATATGCACTTGTTACGTGGGAGAGGCCTGTAGGTGCAATATAAACTACATGGTTTTCCTCTTCTCTTTGCCCTGTGTTTATAATTCCTAATAAATTTTTCTTTTTTTTTTTGAGGCAGAGTCTCACTCTGTCACCTCGGGTAGAGTGCAGTGGTGTCATCATAGCTCACTGCAACCCCAAACTCCTGGGCTCAAGCGATCCTCCTGCCTCAGCCTCCCAGAGTTCTAGGATTACAGGCGAGAGCCACTGCGCCCGGCTTTGTCATTCCTAATAAATATTCTTTTGATTATACTGAATGAGTATACAGTACTTACAAGAAGCCTTTATACTGGCACATCTCAAAATGAAATTTCCTATTCAGCTTTGATTATCTTTCCATGTATGTGATCTTTGTGCTCTTGCGGCTAATTGAGAAATTAATACTATTATCAATGGCTATGATGTAGATTGAATTTATCAACCACAAATTGTTCATCCCGAGATGCCCTTGGGTACCTACAAGTTGTTTTTCTTAGGTTGGCAGTTTTGTTCTTGATTTAAAAATATTAACATGTCAAAGTATTAACCTGCTGTCTTGATAGAAAAGTAGCAATGAAAACTTGCTTCCGGTCAAAATAAGAAAAGACTTATATCCCATGTGTTCAAGGAATAAGAGATGTTCAGTTCCTAAAGGCTCTGTGCAGCCAAGAATATCTGCGAAATGATGATTACAATTCACCATGGACTACGTGAAAGAGAAATTACTTCATTTTACCTTCACTGTCCTAGGTAGGATATAAACAATTCTACTATGGAACATTTCCAGGAAAGTCTTTACATTCTACACTCTCAGACACTTTCTAGTGTTGATGAAAACATACAAATTTCAATCCATATTCACAGTTGGGCCGTTCGTCATGTCTAAGCATAGTGGCCATAAATCTGTTAAACAAGGAATGTTATGCTTATGTTCAGGCAACAATTGTTCTGGAAGCTAATATAGTGTCGTAGTTAAGATCTCAGCTCTGATGCCAGATTATCTGAGTTTCAATCCTGGTCCTGCCATATACTAGCTGTGTGGCCTCTCTAAACCATCTTTCTTCCCATTTAAATGGGATAATAGTAGGTCCTGTCTTGTGAGGTTGAGGTTAGTTTTAAGTTAATACAGATAAAACACATATAATGGGTGGGCACATAATAAGCCTTCAACAAATGTTAGCTATTATTATTTCATCATCTATACATGGCCAATATCTATTTTTTAATCATCTCTTTTTTTCAAAGTGAAACATTTTCCTGATTATATTTGTTACACATGCTAATTGTAAAAAGTAATAATAATAATAACATAAACATCAAGAGTTACTTGGTCTGCCCCTGAAGAAGAAAAAAATAAATAAATAAAAAAATAACATAAACAGCCATGAATAAAGAAGAAAGTAAAAGTCCCCTCTAACCCTACCCCTTAAAAATAACCATCATTAAGAACTTGGTCTAGATCATTCCAGACATTTTTATGCGCATGCTCATTTACACACACATGCACACACCTATGTATGAGCTTATCTTTTCCTTTGAGGTTTCTGCCATTGGTTTCCTCTCCTTCAAAATTATTAACATATTCTCCTTAATGATTTATTTTTTAAGTTTAGCTCTCTAATCCGTATAGACTTTATTTTTGTATGTGTTATGAAATAAGAATGTAATTTCCCCTCAAATGGTTCTCCAATTATCTGAACACCAATTATTAAATAATTCCTTCTTTCCCTCATTGATTTGAAATGCTAATTTTATCACATACTAGATTCCCATATATAAAAGGGTCTATTTCTGGATTCTGTTCTCTTCCATTAATCAATCAATCTATCCATCTACTCCTGCCTCGGTATCACAGTGCCTTAATTATAGTGGCTTTATAATGTATTTTGGTATTTTTATAGCAATTTCTTAGCACTTCTTAGCAAAATGGTAGTTATTTCTAATTTCGTGGATAGTGGAATTCACTGAGGCTATAAATGCAAGAAAAAAACAAACGAGAGTGTCACTAAGAGTCAACTATTCAGAGAGAATTACATAAACTGACCCTTATCGAGAATACGGTCTTATTCCTGCCAGCAATACCTGAGGAAGGCTTTTAAAAATATTAAGCTCCTAGGTGGGTATTTGTTGCTTTCCACAGCTGTATGATAAATACCATTCATTGCTATGCCAATAATTTGAAACTTGGGCAAATAAAAGTCTATCTAATCTTGGTTTCCAGTACGGATAGGAAAAGAGAAGGTAGACTTAAATTGTAAGGGGACAAGTTTAGGCTCGAGATATATATAGTGGAATTCCAGGGTTATAAAGAGAACATACATGAAACATCTTTTTTTTTTTTCAACTCTTAAGAAAGGCTTAGCTCACTAGTGCCATAAGGTAGCACGAATCTAGTTCTTTCTCATGACAGGAAACAAGGATGGAAAACTTCTCTCCAATACTTAAGTCACTTTGAGAGTAGGATTTTTCTACTCTTTAAAATCACATTCTTGTCTCAGGACTGACTTAAATGAAATTATATACACTAAATGCTAATTAGTAATAAAAATGTGATGAATACTAGAATACCAGCTTGAATAAATAATAGCGCTTACATTACAAGTCTGAGAAAACTTCATGTTTACTTTAAAAATGCTACAAGAAGTACATCTGCAAGCACATTTGACCCACTGAGACAAGCAATTGTTAAGCAGGAAAGAATAAACAGATTTCAATGAACCATACAATAATAATAAATAAAAAATAGATTGCATAGGCAAACTCAAAAAAAAGTTATAAGAAATACAAACATAACCAAAGAGGTTACTGCTTCTGCCCATGAAGCAGTCACTGGTACTGGACTTGCCCTACTGCAGTAGACAACAGAACACTAGAGAAGATGTATGGAACAACTGTTTTCAGACATTGAACAACAGACAAAGCAGAACTGTCTTGATCATCCCGGCTTTCTTCCTGGAGCTATTAAATACTTTACAGATTGTGATATAGGGAGAGAGAACTCAAGCAGAGCATAGCAGTCTTGCTGAGTTGAGAAGACAGAGATCAGAGTTAGGGAGGCTAAGGCAGCTGGGAATTTGCAGGGCAGGGTACCAGAGATGAACAAAGTAGGCAAAGCAAGAGTTAAAAATCTGCGTGGGAGCCCTCTTGCATCTTTGGCTCATGCACAGAGTGACACTCTCTGAGGCCACGTGAAGAATATCTGTAAGATAAGCCATCGACACAGCTCACAGAGATATTCAAGTTCTGACCAGACAGGGCAGGAAGATCTTGGAAGTATACTGTTGTAAAAGTCTTACATTATTCTAGAAGTGGCATAATATTATTTGAAGGTACACTGATAAACTGAAGATGCATACCATAAATCTTACAGCAACCATTAAAAAAAACAAAGAATTTTATTGGCCAATGGAGGAGATAAAATGAAATATTGAAAAATACTCAAGTAATCCAAAAAGGCAAGAAAAGAAGAAAAAAGAAATAAAAACATATGGGGCAAATAGAAAACAAATAGCAAGACAGTAGATTTAAACCTCACCACATCAAAACTTATACTAAATGAGTTTAGAGTAATCAGAGGTTATCAAATTGGATAATAAAGTAAGGTCTGATTATATGTTGTCTACAAGAAATCCACTGTAAATACACAGACACAGGAAGGTTCAAAGTCAAAGGATGGAAAAAGATGTACTATGTAAACATGAAACATAAGAAAGGGTGGACTGACTGTGTTCATTTCAGACAAAGTAGACTTTAGGACAAGGAATATTACCAGAGATAAAGAGGGACATTTCATATGGATAAACTATCAAGTCACTAAGAAGAAAATAACAATTCTACATGTGAGTGCACCCAATTGCAGAGCTTCAAGATATTCGAAGCAAAAGCTGACAGAACTGAAAAGAGAAAAAGACAAATCCACAATTACAGTTGGATATTTTACCACCCTTCTCTTCATAATTGAAAATTGGTATGAATATGGAAGGCTTGAACAACACTATCAACAAACTGGATCTAATTAACTTTTATAGAACACACCACCTGCAGTGGCAGACTATGCAGTTTTTTAGTACAAATGGAACATTCATCATATGCTGGGCCATGAAACTAGTCTCCATAAATTCAACAGGATTAAAATCACATAGAGGGCTTCTCTGACAAAATAAAATTTAATTGGAAATCAGTAACTGAAATTGGAACTCATACATTGCTAGTAAGAATGTGAAATATTACAGTCACTTTGAAGAGTTGTCAGATTGTTTTGTTTTAAATAAAGTGAAACATACAAACAATTCCACTTCTTGGTATTTACCTAAGAAAAATGAAAACATATGTCCATATAAAACTTATACATAAATGTTCTTATCAGCTTTTTTCAGCATTTTCAAAAACTGGAAACATCCAATCCAAATATTCATCAATAGATAACTAGATAAGAAAATTGTAGTAAAAAAAATAACCCAATGGAATAGTAGGAATAGTACTCAACAATAAACAGGAACAAACTACTAATACATACAACAACATTGATAAATCCCCGAAACGTGCTGATGAAAGAGGCCAGAGATAAAAGAGTATATTGCTATGATACCATTTATATAAAATTCTAGAAAATGGTAGAACTAATTAATAGTGACACAAAGCAAATCAATTGTTCTCTGGTGCCAAGAGTTGGGGTTGGGATTGTTGCAAAGGGACATAAGGAAACTTTGGGGAATGATGGAAATATTCTATATCTTGAATATGGTGTGGCTATATTTGTCAAAATGCATTGAAAGGTGCACCTAAAATGGGTGTGCTTATTTTATGTTAATTTCACCTAAATAAATTTCATTAAATTAAACTACTCATAATCCTATACTCAGTAGTCATGACCATTAATATTTTATATATTTACACTTAGATCTATTTAGATACATATGTTTTATGTTATATAATTAAAAGTACTCCCTCTTTACAATGAAAAAAAATCAAATAATAGTTCTGGAGCAATGGCTCAAGGAGCTCCATGGGCCTATTCCCATTGAAACAACCATAATTGGTAAAAAATTACTTAATAAACAACCATTTAAAGTCTCTGAGCATTGTCTAAGGAAATACAGCAAATAAAGAAACATTTATTCAAGAAAATCTGTTAAATCTGTGTAAGAACAGCAAGACTCTGCGGCACTTGAGCCATGGCCTGCTCCCTTTTCTCCCCACCCCCAACCAGCTCAGCATGATGGAGGCCCCATCCAAGCACATGTGGCCAAGAAGATGCAAGTCCATATTCCCTCTGTTCCCAATCAAGGGATACAGCATTTCACCAGGAGGGGTAAGCTACCAGCACTTCTCAACTCCTCCAATTCTGAGTTGCAGAGGCTAAATTCCTAGACAGTGCAGTCAAGAGGGTAGGAGCTACCTTTATCCACCTGGCTTCCCACTCAAAGGTAGAGGCTTTACCACAGTGACGCAGGTCAAGAATACTAGGGCTCTGATCCCAGCTTGCTTGTAGAGTAGAGGTACTACATAGAGAGAGACAAACCAAGAGGATCAGAAATTACTCCACCTGCACAGCACCTGGAGTAGTGACTCTGAGATATTGCACAGGATGAAAGGCAGTCAGTCCATAAGAACAGAGAGCTCCAAAGCTCTCCCCATGGAAGCTGACTTTATTTGAAACAGAGTGTGGGAAAGTGCAAGCATAAGGGCATCCTGGAAAACAATGGCAACTTTGGTGCTAAGCAATTAAGAGGAGCCTGGTAGTTCTATAAGAGCAACAAGCTAAACTGCAGGCCAACAAGTTTACCAGAGAGAACAAAGGAAAGAGAGAGCTAAGAGGAGCCCTTCTAGGTCACAACAAACTTCAAAGACTGGCCTCAAAAACTACCCCTGCCCAATTTATTTAGATCAGACTATGGAGCAGTTTATACCCCAGGACACTGCATAGAATAATAGAGCAATCAGCCAGCAATTAGTGAAGCCTAGCAACTATGTGTGACGCCAAATGAGGCCGACAGCTTAACCAAGAAATCAGGGAAGGAGACAGAGAGAGTCCTTGTGAATCAGGGTGACTGTGCACATGCCTGCACCTTCTGAGGAGCAACACCAGAGCCTTCACACTATGGGAGAAACAGACTTGACCCTAACCAAATTAACAAGCAAACAATAACAAAAGTAAACCCTGGAGAGGGGAGAAGATGAATCAATATCTAGAATTGCTACAATATATTACCTGAAATGTGCAGTTTTCAACAAAAAGTTGTGAGTTATGCAAATAAACAAGAAAGTATGACCCATACACAGGGAAAAAAGCAGGCAATAGAAAATGCTGGTGAACGGTTCTAAATGTGAGATTTAAAAGACAATTTTCAAAGCAGCAATTATAAACATGTTTAAAAAAACTAAAGGGAACCATGCTTGAAGAAGAACAATGTTCATAGCAATATTATTCACAATAGCCGAAAGGTGGAAACAACCCAAATATCCATCAACAGAAGAATAGATAAACACAATGTGGTATAACATGTAATGGAACATTATTCAGCCTTAAAAAGGAGTGGAATTATGACACATACTGTGACATGGATAAACTGAAAAGATTCAGCCAAGTGAAATAATCCAGACACAGAAGGACAAACATTGTATGATTCCACTTATATGAGGTACCTGGAACAGGCAAATTTGTAGAGACATAAAATAGCATAGAGGTTACCAGGGACTGGGGAGTGGGATAAAACAGGGAGTTATTGATTAATGGGTACAGAGTTTCTGTTTGTGATGATGAAAAAGTTCTGGAAATGGATAGTGGTGATGGTTGCACAACATCATGAATGTACCTAATACAACTTAAAAATGGATAAAATGGTAAATTTTATGTTGTATGTATTTTGTCACAATAAAACAAACGAGGCTACCAGAGGAAAAGAGAAGAAGAGGAAGCTGTGATGACAATGTAATATCTATAAAGAGATAGAAATTATATTTTTTAAAAAAACAAAGAGAAATTCTACGGTTGAAAAATACAATAACCAAAATGAAAAATTCACTAGAGGGCTCAACAGTAAACTTGGCTTGGTAGTAGAAAGAATCGGTGAACTTGAAGATAGATTATGAAATCCAAGGAACAGAAAGGAAACAGAATGAAAAATAGTAGCGCTTCAGAGAGGTGTAAGATACCGTTAAGTGCACCAACGTACACGTGATGGAAGTACCATAAAGAAAGGAGAAAGGATTGCTTGAGCCCAGGATTTCTAGGCTGTAGTGCACTATGCTGACTGCGTGTGGGCACTAAGTTTAGCTCCTAGGACTGGAGGACCACCAATTTGCCACAGGAGGAGTGAACTTGCCCAGGTCAGAAATGGAGCAGGTCAACAAAACTCCTGTAGTGGGATTACACCTATGAATAACCACTGCTCTCCAGCCTGGGCAACATAGCATGATCCCATCTCTATTATAAAAAAGAAATTTCAACCAAGAATCTTCTGTCCAACAAAACTAAAGTGAAATAAAGACATTCCCAGATAAACAAAAAACTGCTTTCAGGGTTGCCCTATAATAAATACTAAGGAAATTTCTTCAGGTTGAACACAAGTGGTAAACAGTAATTAAAATTTACATAAAAACAAACAAAGAGCACCAGAAAAGGTATATATGTAATTATAAAAGACAGCATAAATACATGTTTCTATGCCTTTCTTCTCTTAACTGATTTAAAAAGCAATTATATAAAACTATATATATATTTTTTTAACATATTGTTGGGTTGATAACATACAAAAATGTAACATATTTGCCAATAACACAAGGAGTTTGGTGGAAGCAAAGCTATACTGGAGATACCAGATGGCAACACAAATCTGTAAAAACAAATGAAGAGAACTAGAAATGGTAAATATGAAGGTTAAGATAAAAATTCTATAGATATATAACTTGCTCTCTTTTCTTTTCTCAGCTTCTTTGATAGACCTAAAATTACATACAGTAATAACTACAGCTTTATATTGTTGGGTTTTAACACATACAGATGTAATACGTATAACAACAATAGCACAAAAGGGGGAAACACTAGAGCTATATGAGTAACATTTCTATATCTCACTGGCATTAAGTTAGCATAAGTCTAAAGCAGAGTCTAATAAGTTGAGATGTATTCAGTAATCCTTAGAGCAACCACTAAGAAAATAATTCCCAAAAAATAGTGAACAATTCATTACAGGAAGTAAAAATGTTACACTGGAAAATATTTACTTAATGCAAAGAAAGTAGTAAGGGAGGAATAGAGGAGCAAAAAGATGAGACGTATCAAAAACAAAATGTAAAATGGCATATGTAAGTCCAACTATATTTCACCTTCATCTTGAAAGATAGTTTTGCTGGACAGAAGAGTCTTGGTTGAAATTGCTTTTCTTTTAGCACTTTGAATATGTTACCCCACTGCCTTAAAGTAAATGTGAGTGTATTAAATAGTCTAATTAAAAGGCAGAGATATCAGATTGAATTTTTTAAAAACAAGGTCTAACTATATGCTGTCTACCAGAGACACACTTTATATTTAAAGATACAAATAGATTGAAAATAAAAGGAAGGAAAAAGATATATTATGCAGACAGCAACCAAAAGAAAGCTAGAGTGGCTGTAGTAATATTAAATATAATAGAGGTCAGGCATGGTGGCTCATGCCTGTAATCCCAGCACTTTGGGAGGCTGAGGTGGGAGAATAGCTTGAGCCCAGGAGTTTGAGACTTGTCTGAGCAACATAGTGAGACCCCATCTCTACAAAAAATTTAAAAATTAGCTGAGCATGGTGGTGCGTGCCTGTGGTCCCAGCTACTTGAGAGGCTGATGCAAGAGGATCACTTGAGCCCAGGAGTTCGAGGTTGCAGTGAGCTATGATGATGCCACTGCACTCTAGCCTGGGCAATAGAGCGAGACCCTGTCTCAAAAAAGAAATAGATTTTAGAACAATTTAACATTTAAAAAAATGTTACTAGAGATAAAGAGGCATGTTTTATAATGATAAGTGGGTCAATCTAGCAGGAAAATACAATTATAAACATATATGCACCTAACACAGAGATCCCAAAATACATGAAGCAAAAACTGGCACTTCAGCAATAATAATTGCAGACTTCAATACCCCATTTTCAATACTAGAACAATTAGACGGAAGATAAACAAGGAAACAGAGACTTCAACAACAGTAAAACCAACTATACTTAACATACCTGTATAGAACAGTCTATTCCACAACAGCAGAATACACATTCTTATCAAGTGCACACAGGACATTTACCAGGATAGATCATTGCTAGGCCATAAAACAAGTTTGAATATATTTAAAAGGATTGAAATCATACAAAGTGTGTTATACAATCACAATGGAGTGAAATTAGAAATCAATAACAGAAAGAAATTGGGGAAACTCACAAATATGCAGAAATTAACACATTCCTAAATAATGAGTCATAAAAAGATATTACAAGAAAAATTTAAAAATACTTTCAGATTGATGAAAATGAAGGCAATTTACCAAAATTTACAGGATGCAATTAAAACAGGTTCAGAATGCAAGTTATAAATAGAAAAACCAAATTAAAAAAAGAATACCTCTAATCACAAACCTAACCTGATGACACTGGGGAAAAAAGTAAACTAAACCTAAACCTAACTAAAACTAAACCTAAAACAGAAGGAAGGAAATACTAAAAATTGTATCAGAAATTAATAGTGAATAGAAAAACAATAGAGAAAATTAATGAGACCAAAAGTTGTTTTTTTCAAAAGACCAACAAAATTGTTAGACTGATAAAGTAAAAAAGAAAAATACTCAAAAATGAAAGAGGGGGCCCGGCATGGTGGCACACACCTGTAATCCTAGCACTTTGGGAGGCTGAGGTGGGAGTATAGCTTGAGGCCAGGAGTTCAAAACCAGCAGGAGCAAAAGTGAGACCTCATCCCTACGAAAAATAGAAAAATTAGCCAGGCATGATGGTGTGTGCCTGCAGTCCCAGCTACTGGGGAGGCTGACACAGGAGGATCACTTGAGCCCAGGAGTTTGAGGTTGCAGTGAGCTATGATGACGCCACTACGCCACTGCACTTTAGCCCAGGTGACAGAGTAAGACCCTCTCTCAAAAAAAAAAAAAGAAAGAAAGAAGGGATATCACTACTAACTTTACACAATATTATAAGGAATAATTTATTCATACTATGAATAACTGTATGCCAACAAATTAGATAAATGAAATACACAAATTCCTAAAAAGACAAAAACTACTGATATTGACTCAAGAAGAAATGGACTAGTTAAATCTATAACAAATAAAGAGATCGAATTAGTAATCAGAAAACTACCACAGTGAAAATTCCAGGCCCAGATAGCTTCACTAGTGAATTCATTCAAACATTTAAATAATAATTAATACCAATTCTTTGCCAACTCTTCCAAAAAATAAAAGAGGATACAACACTTTCCAAATCATTCTATCATGCTAGTATTACCCTGATATTAAAACCAGACAAGGACATCACTAGAAAACTGCAGACCAGTATCTCTTTTGAATATAGATGCAAAAATCCTCAACAAAATACAAGCAAAGTGAAACCAGCAACATATAAAAAGAATTATGTATCATGACCAAGTGGGATTTGTCCCAGAAATGCAAAGGTAGTTTAACATCTGAAAACCAATTAATCCAATACACCAAATCAATAGAATAAAGGGAAAAAAACACATGATCACTTCTCCTCAATATCATACTAGAGGTTCTAACCAGGACAATTATATGAAATAAAAAGCATCCACATTGGGAAGGAAGAAGTAGAATTATCTCTGTTAGCAGATGAAATGATCTTGTATATAGAAAATCCTAAGAATCTTAATTTTTAAAAAAACCTTAAAACTAATATATGCATTCATCAAGGTTGCAGGATATAAGATCAACATATAAAAATCAACTGTATGTCTATATATTTTTAGTGACTAATCTGAAAATGAAATCAATAAAACAATTCCATTTACTGTTTTCTGCATAAAGGAAAGGAAATTGGGTGGGGGCAAGGCTGTATTGGTGTAAGGAGATGATACCACATGGCAACTCAAATCCATAAGAACAAATGAAGAGAATAGAAATGATAAAATGGAAACATACTGAGAAAAAAGAATACTGTGGAATAAATTTAACAAAAAAGTGCAAAATTTATATTCTGAAAACTGCAAAACAGTGTTGAAAAATATGAAAGATGATGTAAATAAGTGGGAAAATAGCCCATATTCACAGATTGGAAGACTTAATATTGTTTAGGTGGCAATACCCCCAAACTGACCTACAGATTCAATGCATTCATTACCAAAATTCCAGTTATCTTCTTTGCAGAAACTGATAATCTGATCCTAAAACTCACCCGGGAATTCAAGAGACCTAGAATTAGCTAAAACAATCTTGAAAAACAAGAAAAAAGTCAGAGGACTCACTTCCCAATTTCAAAACTACCTAGAAAGCCGAATAATCAAGACAGTGTGCTTTTGCCGTAATGAACCACACTGAGAGTTCAGAAATAAACCTTCACACTTACAATGAATTAACTTTTGACAAGGGTGCTAAGATACCTCAATGGAGGGAAAGAATAGTATTTTCAACAAATGGTGTTGGACTGACATTCATATGTAAAAAAAATGAAGTTGGATTCCCTACCTCACACCATATACAAAATTACATGGAATTCCAAAGGATTTAAAATAGCCAAAATAATTTTGAAAAAGAACAAAGTTAGAAGCTTTACACTGCCTAATTTTGAGACTTAATATAAAGCTACAATAATCAAGACAATGAGGAAGAATCCAAAAATATATTCATGCATTGATGAATATTGATTTGACCAATTTATTTTCAACAGAGGCTAAAGGTAATCGAATGGGGAGAGAATATTCTTTATTCTTTCTAACAAATGGTTCTGGCACAACTGCACATTCTTATGAAAAAAAAGTGAACCTTGACCCTTACCTCACAACACACACAAAATTTTTTTTTTTTTTTTTTTTTTTTTTTTTTTTTTAATTTCAGAATATCATGGGGGTACAACATTTTGGCCATACACATTGCCCCTGTTCTGCCCGTGTCAGAGCCACAATCGTGGTCATCTCCCAAACTGTGCTCCCCACATCCATTCAGTGAGAGTTTTTCCCATCCCTTCCACCCCCCTCCCGCCCGCCCGCCCCCTGATGAATGTTATTGCCCTGTGTGATGTAAGTGTTGATCAGTTAGTACCAATTTGATGGTGAGTACCAGTGGTGCTTGTTTTTCCAATCCTGTGACACTTCGCTTCGAAGAATGGGTTCTAGCTCCGACCAGGATAATACCAGATGTGTTAATTCACTATTGTTCCTTATTGCTGAGTAATACTCCATGGTATACATATACCACATTTTATTGATCCACTCGTGTATTGATGGGCACCTGGGTTGTTTCCACAACTTTGCAATTGTGAATTGTGCTGCTATGAACATTCGAGAGCAGATGTCTTTATTATAAAATGTCTTTTTTTCTTTTGGATAAATACCCAGTAGTGGGATTGCTGGGTCAAATGGTAATTCTACTTTTAATTCTTTGAGATATCTCCATATTCTTTTCCATAGAGGTTGTACTAATTTGCAGTCCCACCAGCAGTGTATGAGTGTTCCTACCTGTCCACATCCCCGCCAACATTTGTTATTTGGGGATTTTTTGATATGAGCCAATCTCACTGGAGTTAAGTGATATCTCATTGTGGTTTTGATTTGCATTTCCCTGATGATTAGAGAAGTTGAGCAATTTTTTATATGTTTGCTGGCCATCATTCTGTCTTCTTTGGAAAAGTTTTTGTTCATGTCTTTTGCCCATTTTTTAATAGGGTTGTTTGATTTTTTCTTGTTGATTTTCCTAAGTTCTGTATAGATTCTGGTTATAAGCCCTTTATCAGAGGTGTAGCATGCAAATATTTTCTCCCATTCTGTAGGTTGTCTGTTCACTCTAGTGATAGTTTCCTTGGCTGTGCAGAAGCTTTTCAATTTGATCAGGTCCCATGTATTTATTTTTGTTGCTGCTGTGATTGCTTTGGGGGTCTTCTTCATAAATTCTTTGCCTAGGCCAATGTCCATAAGAGTTTTTCCAACATTTTCTTCGAGAATTCTTATGGTTTCATGTCTTAGGTTTAGATCTGTTATCCATTGTGAATTGATTTTTGTGAGAGGTGAGAGGTGTGGGTCCACTTTCAGTCTTCTACATATGGCCATCCAATTTTCCCAGCACCATTTGTTGAATAGGGAATCTTTTCCCCAGTGTACGTTTTTCTGGAATTTGTCAAAGATCAGGTGACTGTATGAGGTTGGTTTTATATTTGGGTTCTCAGTCCTGTTCCATTGGTCTACGTGTCTGTTCTTGTGCCAATACCATGCAGTTTTGGTTACTATAGCCTTGTAGTATAGTTTGAAGTCTGGTAGACAGATGCCTCCCAATTTGTTCTTTTTGCTTAAGATTGCTTTGGCTAGACGGGGTCCTCTCTGGTTCCACACGAAGCGTAGAATTATTTTTTCTAGATCGGCAAAAATGATGTTGGTATTTTGATAGGGATTGCATTGATTCTGTAAATTAATTTAGGTAGCAAAGCCATTTTTACTATGTTGACTCTGCCTATCCAAGAGCATGGTAAGGTTTTCCATCTATTTACATCCTCTGCAATTTCCTTTCTCAGTGTTTCATAATTCTCTCTATATAGGTCTTTGATCTCCTTAGTTAGATATATTCCTAAATATTTAATTTTCTTTGTTGCTATTGCAAAAGGTATAGCATCTTTAATTTGTTTCTCGGCTTGATTGTTATTAGCATATATGAAGGCTATGGATTTGTGTGTATTAATTTTGTATCCTGAGACTTTGCTGAATTCATTTATCAATTCCAGTAATCTCTTGGTTGAATCTTTGGGGTTTTCTATGTATAATATCATATCGTCTGCGAATAGTGAAAGTTTGACCTCTTCTGCCCCCATCTGGACGCCCCTGATTCCTCTGTCTTGTCTAATTGCTGTGGCCAGGACTTCCAGCACTATGTTGAAAAGAAGTGGAGATAGTGGACACCCTTGTCTGGTGCCAGTTTTAAGGGGGAATGCCTTCAATTTTTCCCCATTCAGTATGATATTGGCTGTGGGTTTATCGTATATGGCTTTAATAGTTTCTAGGAATGAGCCATCTATGCCTATATTGTTAAGAGTTTTTATCATAAAAGGGTGTTGGATTTTGTCAAAAGCCTTTTCTGCATCTATTGAAAGGATCATATATCTTTGTTCTTGCTTTTATTTATATGGTGAATTACATTTATAGATTTGCGTACGTTGAACCATCCCTGCATCTCGGGAATAAAGCCCACCTGATCATGATGGATTATTTTTTTGATGTGCTTTTGAATTCGGTTTGCAAGGATTTTATTGAGAATTTTTGCATCTATATTCATAAGGGATATTGGTCTGTAGTTTTCTTTTTTGTTGTGTCCTTTCCTGGCTTTGGTATCAAGGTGATATTGGCTTCGTAGAATGAGTTTGGGAGGATTCCATCCTTCTGGATATTTTCAAATAATTTCTGCAGTATAGGCACCAGTTCTTCTTTGTAGGCTTGGTAGAATTCAGGTGTGAACCCATCTGGTCCAGGACTTTTTTTGTGGGTAGATTTTTAATTACTGCTTCAATTTCGGTGCTTGATATTGGTCTGTTTAGAAATTCTGTTTCTTCCTGGTTGAGCCTAGGGAGGTAGTGTGTTTCTAAGAATTTGTCCATTTCTTCCACATTTTCGTGTTTGTGGGCATAGAGATTTTTGTAGTATTCAAAGATGATGTTTGTATTTCCATGGTATCAGTTGTGACTTCTCCTTTTCATTTCTAATTGAGCTTATTAGAGTCCTTTCCTTTCTGCTTCTGGTCAACCTGGCAAGTGGCCTGTCTATTTTGTTTATCTTTTCAAAGAACCAGCTTTTCGTTTCATTGATCTTCTGTATTGTTCTTTTGTTCTCGATTTCATTTAATTCTGCTCTAATTTTGGTTATTTCTTTTCTTCTGCTGGTTTTAGGATTGCTTTGCTCTTCCTTTTCCATTTCCTTAAGATGATTCATTAGTTTACTGATTTGTGACTTTTCTGTCTTTTGGATGTGGGAATTTAGGGCGATAAATTTTCCTCTCAAGACTGCTTTTGCTGTATCCCACAGATTTTGATAACTTGTGTCCCCATTATCGTTTAGATCGAAGAATCTTTTGATTTCATTTTGAATCTCCTCTTTGACCCAATACTCCTTCATCAATAGATTGTTTAGTTTCCAAGTTTTTGGAGGAAGATGTGAGTTTCTGTTGGAATTGATATCTAATTTTATTCCGCTGTGGTCTGAAAAGATACATGGTATGATTTCTATTTTTTGAATTTGTTTTGTGGCCTAGGATGTGGTCAATTTTAGAGAAAGAATTTGTTTAGATCTGTTTTGTGGCCTAGGATGTGGTCAATTTTAGAGAAAGTTCCATGAGCTGATGAGAAGAATGTATATTCAGTGTTATTTGGGTGGAGTGTTCTGTAGATATCTGTTAGGCCCAAATGTTCTAGAGTCCTGTTTAGGTCTTTTATTTCTCTATTTACTTTTTGTTTGGAGGATCTGTCCAGTTCCGTCAGTGGGGTGTTGAAGTCCCCTGCAATTATGGCATTCCTGCTTATTATGTTGTCTAGATCTAGCAGCATTTGCTTTATGTACCTGGGTGCTCCTGTGTTGGGTGCATAAATGTTTAGGATTGTTAAATCCTCTTGTGAAATTTTCCCTTCACCACTATATAGTGTCCATTTTTGTCCTTCTTTACTTTTATTGCATTAAAGTTGATGTCATCTGAAATGAGGATGGCTACTCCAGATTTCTTTTGGTTTCCATTAGCCTGAAAAATTGTATTCCATCCTTTCACCTTGAGTCTGAATGCGTCTTGTGTGTGAGGTGTGTTTCCTGAAGACAACAGATACTTGGTTTGTATTTTTTAATCCATTCAGCCAGCCTATGTCTCTTCAATGGGCAGTTCAAGCCATTTACATTTATTGAGAGAATTGATATTTGGGGTAAATTTCTGATTATTCTGTTGGGTGGTATCTTTTGTTTTACCTCTTGCGTCATTGTGGAGTCTGGTTTCTGGGGTTTTAGCCTTTGCATAATTTTACATAGGTGGGTGTCTGTTGCGCTGGTTAGTGTATAATGCAGGTCTAAGCATTTCTTGCAAGGCCGGTCTGGATTTCGCAAATTCTATCAGTGATTGCTTATCTGGAAAGGTCTTAATTTCTCCCTCATATAAGAAGCTTAGTTTGGCAGGATACAGAATTCTGGGTTGACCTTTGTTTTGTTTTAGGAGATTGATGATGTCTCCCCATTCCCTTCTGGCTTGTAAGGTTTCAGTTGAGAAATCTGCAGTTAATCTGATGGGTTTCCCTTTGTAGGTTACCTCCTTTTTTTGTCTTACAGCTCTGAGGAGTGCCTCTTTTGTGTTTACTTTGGCCAGTCTAATAATTATGTGGCGTGGTGAATGCCTTTTCACGTTGACTCTCCCAGGAGTCCTGAACACACACAAAATTTAACTCAAAATGGATCGTACACCTTATATTTAAGAGCTAAAACTAGAAAAATTCTAGAATAAAATTTTGGAGAAAATCTTTACAAACTTGGGACTTCTCCCCATCAAAAGATAGCACTAAAGAAATAAAAAGACAAGCCATAGACTACAGAAATTTTTTTTATATATAGATACATAGATAGATAGATATACACACATATAACAGGAGATAGATGATTCATTTCTAGAATATAAAGAAAAATTTTGATAACTCAATAATAAGGCAGATAATCCAATTACCCAATAACACAAATAAATACAACCCAATAAGACAAATTAACCAATGGGCAAGAGATTTGAAGGAGGATTTCTCAATAGAAAATATAGAAATTACTAATAAGCACATGAAAGGATGTTCAACGTCTTTAGTCATCAGAGAAAGAAAATTAAAACCATAATCAGATTCACTACCCACTCACTGGAATAGCTAACATTCCAAAGACTGCCAATACCAAGGATCTGTTACTAGGTGAAGCAAGTGGAGCCCTTGTACATTGCTGGTGCGGTGTAAATGATACATCCATTTTGGAAAACAGTTTAGCATTCTCTTATAAAGTCAAACATATATTTATCATATGGCCCAACAATCCCTCTCCTAGGTATTTACCCAATAGAAGTGAAAACACATATCCACACAAAGACTTTCACATGAATGCTCATATCAATTTCATTCACAATAGTCAAAACCTGAAAACAAAAGTTCATCAACAATTGAAAGGACAATCAAATTGTCATATAGTCATGCAATGGAATATGAGTCAGCAATAAAAAGGAGTGAATTACTGATAGACCTAACAATATGGGTAAATCCCAAAAAAGCTGGACTCAAAGGAGTATACCCTATATGATTCCATTTGCATGAAATTCTACACGGCAAAACTAATCTAATTCTGTCAGAAAACAGATCAGTGTTTGTTTGGGTTCAAAGATGGGAGAGGATTGGTTGAAACGATGCATGAACTTTTGGGTGTGATGAAAATGTTCTATATCTTGATTTTTTGGTCATTATACAGGTGTATTTATTTGTCAAAATTTATCATACTGTATACTTAATATGGGGGCTTTTTATTATGTAAGTTAACCTCAAACTGTTTATTCTAAAAAGTATGTGCATAATATTTAAAGAACATTAAAATAATTTTAATTATTTAAATAGAGCAACAAGATGTCCTCAAAATAATGTTAGGGCTTCTCTTCTTTTTGAAGAAGCACACAACATCCCTATTTATTCAAAGTATGGTAGAACACATTTTTACAATCATGAGTGCTTTGATCCGTTAAAGAGATTCTAACCTTTGAGTTTGAGCCTTAGCTAACAGTAAGTCTTTTTAAGTTCTAAACAGAAAACATTCTCTTGAATTTTGAAAAAAAGAAAACTCTGCCCACTTCCGGAATTTTTCACCGTCAAAAAGATTGTGGCTAAGAGGTTGCCCTTTTTGATGGAGAGAGAAAAAACAACTTCAGTAATCTCTGTGCTTTCTGTGTGGTCTGAAAAGAGACGTCACAGGAATGTTATATGTCATTAAGTGGCTAACAGATAGAAAGGTATCCTTGAGTAACTACACATGAAAAATTAAGTTCATTATGCCTAAGTACTGACACTTTCTATAAATAACATACAAATTACTTCTTTTTTTTTAATTTATTTTTTTATTTTCAGAATATCGTGGGGGTACAACACTTTGGCCATACACATTGCCCCTGTTCTGCCCGTGTCAGAGCCACAATCGTGGTCATCCCCCAAACTGTGCTCCCCACATCCATTCAGTGAGAGTTTTTCCCATCCCTTCCACCCCCCTCCCGCCCGCCCGCCCTCAGATGAATGTTCTTGCCCTGTGTGATGTAAGTGTTCATCAGTTAGTACCAGTTTGATGGTGAGTACCAGTGGTGCTTGTTTTTCCAATCCTGCAACACTTCGCTTCGAAGAATGGGTTCTAGCTCCAACCAGGAAAATACCAGATGTGTTAATTCACTGTTGTTCCTTATTGCTGAGTAATACTCCATGGTATACATATACCACATTTTATTGATCCACTCGTGTATTGATGGGCACCTGGGTTGTTTCCACAACTTTGCAATTGTGTATTGTGCTGCTATGAACATTCGAGAGCAGATGTCTTTATTATAAAATGTCTTTTTTTCTTTTGGATAAATACCCAGTAGTGGGATTGCTGGGTCAAATGGTAATTCTACTTTTAATTCTTTGAGGTATCTCCATATTCTTTTCCATAGAGGTTGTACTAATTTGCAGTCCCACCAGCAGTGTATGAGTGTTCCTATCTGTCCACATCCCCGCCAACATTTGTTATTTGGGGATTTTTTGATATGAGCCAATCTCACTGGAGTTAAGTGATATCTCATTGTGGTTTTGATTTGCATTTCCCTG
Source organism: Daubentonia madagascariensis (assembly GCA_023783475.1). NCBI lineage: Eukaryota > Metazoa > Chordata > Mammalia > Primates > Daubentoniidae > Daubentonia > Daubentonia madagascariensis. The sequence continues at coordinate 1,617,874 of JAKFHU010002239.1, forward strand.
ATGATTAGAGAAGTTGAGCACTTTTTTATATGTTTGCTGGCCATCATTCTGTCTTCTTTGGAAAAGTTTTTGTTCATGTCCTTTGCCCATTTTTTAATAGGGTTGTTTGATTTTTTCTTGTTGATTTTCCAAAGTTCTGTATAGATTCTGGTTATCAGCCCTTTATCAGAGGTGTAGCATGCAAATATTTTCTCCCAACAAATTACTTCTTTTATGTATATTTCCTTAAAAATGGGAACTGTTTAGTGCTATCCTGATAGCTGTGGGTTGACTTAAATCTGGATGCTGCATTTTGTTGAATTTAGCATAGGAAGGCTTTTAAATAAAAATCAACAAGAAAAGTTCATTTAGGATCAAATAGAGCAGTGAATTAAAAGTGGCCTTTAGAGCTGATTAGTGAAATAAGGTACATAAGGAAAAACTAGATGAAGATTAAAAAATAAAAAGTAAATCTGCTGGAAAGCCACTTTACTCTGTGTATGTGTACATATGTGTGTGTATATCATATCATATATATATCACTCTGGAAATGATACCAAAAGGAAGTTTGGAACATCCAGTGTGAAGGAAGAGCAGCAGAAACGGCAAATATCTGGGTAAATATAACAGACTCTTCTTTTCCTCTTGGTTTCTTTAAAGTAGGTTTGACAGTTAAAAGCAAAACTTATGACATCATCTGATGAGGTTTTCAATGTGCAAGTGTAATATATAAGACAACTATAACACAAAAGGAAGAGGGTAAAGGACATATATATCCTTTATATACACTGTAGTAAGTTTCTACATTTCTGTCAAAACAATGAAATACTGATTCTCAGTAAAATGAAAAGTTTTAAGTATGCATATTTTAATCCCTAGAGTTACCACTAAAAAAAGGAAAAAAAGGGGAAAAAACTATAAAGAGAGATATGGCCAAAAAGAAATAATAAATTAAAATAGAATAGTAGAAAATATTCTAATAATCCCAAAGAACTGGGGAAAGAGAAAACAAACACAAACCAGAGGGAACAAACGGAAAGCAAATTAACAAAATGTTAAACCTAAATCCAATAAATCCATAATTTTATTAAATGCAAATAATCTAAACATATCAATTTAAAGACAGATTGTCAGAGTGGATTAAAAAATGAACAAATTATATGCTGTCTACAAGAAACTCATTTCTAACATATAATGTAAGCAGGTTAAAAGCAAAAGGATAAAAAAAGATATGTCATGCAAACATTAATCAAAGAAAGCTGGAGTGGCCATATTAACATCAAGTAGATTTCAGAACAGAGAAAATTATCAGAGATAAAGAGGGACATTACATAATAATAAAAGTATCAATTCACCAAGAAGACATAACAGTCCTAAATGTGTGTGCACCTGGCAACAGAACTATAGGATCCATGAAGCAAAACCTGACAGAACTGAAAAGAGACAGACAAATCTACAATTATGGTTGAAGACTTCAACACTACTCTCTCTGTAACAGAACTAGTGGACAGAACATTATCAAGGATAAGTAACATTATCAAGGGTCAACTAACTGAATCTAATCGATATTTATCGAGTACTCCAAGCAACAACAGCAGAATACACATTCTTTTCAAGGATATGCGTTATATTCACCAAGATAGACCACGAGTCATAAAATAAACTGTAACAAACTTGAAAGAATTGAAATCATACAAGGTATGGTCTCTAAACATTATGAAATGAAACTAGAACTTGGTAAAAGAATGCCAGAAAAATCCCTAAACACTTGGAAATTGAACAACATGGGCCGAAGAGGAAATCCCAAGAGAAATTAAAAATTATTTTGAGTTGAATGAAAATGAAAATAGAACACGTCAAAATTTGTGGGATGCACCTGAAACAGTGATTGGGGGCAATTTATACCATCAAATGCTTATACTAGAAAGGAAAAAGTTCTCAAATCAATAGCCTAAGCAGCTTCCACCTCAAGAAACTAGAAAAAGAAGAGCAAAATAAACATAATGCAAGCAGAAGGAAGGAAACAAAGATCAGAGAGGAAATCACCAAAATTGAATACAGAAAAAACAATAGAGAAAATGAACATTGGTCCTTTGAAAAGATCAATAAAATTGATAAATCTCTGGAAAGGCTGACCAAGAAAAAAAAAAGAGTAGACACAAATTACCAATATCAGAAATGAGGAAGGTTATTGACATCACTACAGATTCCACAGAAAATAAGAGACATTATAAGGGAATACTATGAACAACTCTATGCACATAAATTCAGGCAGGGCAGGAGGAAGGAAGTCTCAAGAAACATGAAGAAACTTTGTGAATGATGGATATGGTCATTTTCATGATTGTGGTGATGGTTTCACAGATGTATGCATACGTCAATATTTATCAAATTGTACACTTTAAATATGTACAGTTTACTGTATGTAAAGCAGGGGTCCCCAACCTATAATGAGTTGTATAATTATTTCATTATATATTACAATGCAATAATCATAGAAATAAAGTGCACAATAAATGGAATGTGCTTGAATCATCCCGAAATCATCCTCCCCACCCCCTTCCGTGGAAAAATTGTCTTCCATGAAAATGGTCCCTGGTGCCAAAAAGGTTGGGGACTGCTAATGTAAAGCATACCTCAATAAAGCTTTTTTTTGCTTTACAAAACCCTTTATGGAATAGTACACTATCCCTTGGGGGTGGTTAGAGCCTTCATTGCATCCATTACCTTACTGTCAAAACTACCCCCACCCCTGCACACAAAGCTTTTATTGCTCCTCCACCATTGCCTTTCTCAAGTCACAATAACTGTCCCTAACTAATATTTCTAGTGTGTGCAATGAAATATTTGAACATTGTTTTATCCACTTAGAGCTCATCCTCTGTGCACTGAATTATAAAACCAAAAGATTTTAGTATCTGCTGCTGCTTGATTCACTGCTTGATTTGCTTGATTCATCACCTAATCTCATCAATGATAGTGCACCAAATTATTCCGAAGTATGTTCACCAGCACAGTTCCTAAAAATGCATGAATCAAAAGCTAATTTAGGCCTCAGGGAGAATCCACTGCCTTCATTAATGCTACAGACTAGAGAACTGTACCTAAATGATCCCAGCGGGATGGTGAAAGCCAGGTGAAGTTCATTCTGTGTACAGCATATCGCAACAATCAAAGAAATACAACCTTGGAACACATTATGGTATGTAATTACAAGCTGGAACTCTCTCGGGCACACTAAGCTTGAGCACCATGAGATTTATCTCTTTTCTGTCATTTGTTGTAAAGCAGCGATTTACAATTTATGTGTCCTAACAGCCCCGCAAGAGCCTCTTCTTCATTGCAAGTACAGAAGAGCAACACGCACTGACAAACTCTACTGCAGCCCCATTTTCAATGAGCAGCAAATGCCTGCTGTCAGGAGAAAGCAAGCACATGGTGCACCTCCGTTTCAGTGGGAGCTTTGATTCACAACTTGTTTCTGCGTTGGTACGATCTGCACTTGAGCTTTCTCCTCCTGCCCTCCCCCTCCTAATTTATTATTTTCTCCTTACCTTCCTCGCCTGTCTTATCCTTGTTGCTGAATAGTTTCCATCATGTTCTCCCATCTCTTTGTTCCTTTTTAAAATGGAGATGTGAACACCTACCTTGCAAGGCTGGTGTTCAGGGTTTTATTTTATTTTATTTATTTATTTTTTTAAGACAGAGTCTCATTCTGTCACCCTGGGTAGAGTGCAGTGGAGTCATCATAGCTCACTGCAACCTCGAACTCCTGGGCTCAAGCGATCCTCCTGCCCCAGCCTCCTGAGTGGCTAGGACTACAGGTATGCACCACCACGCCCAGCTAACTTTTGTATTTTTAGTAGAGACGGGGTCTCGCTCTTGCTCAGGCTGGTCTCAAACTCCTGAGCTCAAGCAATCCTCCTACCTTGGCCTCCCAGAGTACTAGAGGTGTGAGCCACCGCGCCTGGCCTAGGGTTTTAACATAAAACAAACAACACATGGCAAGCACTAGCACAGTGCCTGGCACATAATAGGTGCTCAAAAAAAAAAGTGAATTTGCTTCACTTTCTCCCTCCTCTCTCTAAGGCCAAAGTAGCAACAGCAAGGGGTAAAGAAGAAAATGTGCAGGGTCAGGAATGGTGATATGGAGAGAAATCATCCCAAAGGCCTATTTTCTCTTCTCTTCTCAGAACATGGGTTTTGCTGAAAATGATGGCTCTCTGGCATGACTATCTGTTCTACAGCGACTCACCTGGCTCAGGCAGGAGCTCCTGACACACACTTCTGTGCTCCCTCCTGCCTTCGCTCCAAACCACCACTCACTAGTCAGTCATTCATGGGAATATGCTGGATATTCAGCCCATGCCTTTCCTGGCTACTATCCATCATTGTTTAAAGACACCAAGACTCTGCCTGCTTTTAAAAAACTCCTGTCTCCAGCCCTGTTCCCCCACCACCTATGAATGCCTGATTTCTTGCCTCCTCTTTGTAGCCAAACTCTGTAAAAATGTTTTTGATTTCTCACCTCACATTTACTCCTCAGCCTACTGCAACCTGGCTTCTGCCCCCAAATCTTCTAATCATTTATTCTCCAGCCATTTAAAATGCGCCTATTCTCTGTCAGATACCTTCCCAGGTGCTGGGGACAAATCAGCAAACAAAAAAGTCCTCGTGCTTATAGATGTCTCATTCTAATTGGTCAACAAAAATGTACCAGAAATGAATGAATGATAGATCATGTAACATGGCACTATGAAGAGGAATCAAAGCAGGCTGTGGCATGGAGAGTGCTGAGGGGATGGAATTTTACACACAGCAATCACAACACTTTTCAGATCACATGACATCTGCACAGACACCAGAATTTTGCAGGTATCTGGGGAAACAACATTCCAGGCAGAAGGAGCAAGTGCAAAGGCCCTGGGGTAGAAGTGTTGAGCAATAGCAAGGAGTGGTGTGATTGAATGGAATGAGTGAAAGAGAAGTAGTAGGAGGTAGGAGGGGAAGTTAGAAGCCAGAGGCTGGAGGACCTTGTGAGCCATGAGAAGGTTTGGATTTGCTTTTGGGGGAGATGAGAAGCCATTGGGGGATTTTGAATAGAAAGACATAACAGAGTCTAATTATATTTTGAAAGGATCACTCTGGTTGCTGTGTAGAGAGTAGACGGAGGCAAGGGGTAGGGGGCAAGAGTCAAAACAGAGACCAATGAAGTGATTATTGAAATAATCCAGATAAGACCGGGTGTGGTAGCTCACGCCTGAAATCCCAGCACTCAGGGAGGCTGAGGCAGGAGGATTGCTTGAGGCCAGGAATTCAAGAGCAGCCTGGGCAATATAGTGAGACCCTGTCTCTACAGATAGCAACAACAACAAAATTAGCTGGGTGTGGTGGCACACATCTGTAGTCCCAGCTACTTAGGAGGCTGAGGTGGGAGGATTACTTGAGCCCAGGAGTTTGAGGCTGCAGTGAGCTATGATCACACCACTGCACTCCAGCCTGGGTGACAGACAGAGCGAGACCCCGTCCCTTAAAAGAAAAATATCCAGGTGAGAAATGATAGTGTTTTGGACCAGAACTACTAAGAAGCAGTCTGATTCTCATCCTATTTTGAACATGAAATTGATAGAATTTGTTAGAAGGGGATGTGAGAGACCCCTTCTAGTCAAGAATGGCTCAAAGTTTTTGACCGAAACAACTGCAAGAATGAAGTTACCGTTTACTGAGAAGAGAATTCCTAGGGAGGATCTAATTTGGGCAGGGTAGAAAATCAAAAGTTCAGTCTCATCTATGCTAAGTTTGGGTCGCCTAGCATAGAGCTGATTTGAGATGTCAAGGAAATGGTTAATTATGTAAGCTGGAACTCAAGGGAGAGGTCAAGGCTGGAAATATAAATGTCGGAGCTGTTAGCATATAAATGATATTTAAAACCACGTGACTAGATGAGGTCACGTAGGACGTGAGTACAGCTAGATAAGAAAAGAAGTTCAAAGCCTGAGCTCTGGGGCACTCCTTCATTTAAAGCACAGGAAGATGAGGAAGATCCAACAAAACAGAATTAGAAGGAGTAGGCAATGAAGTAAGAAAGCCAAGCAAAGATAGTATTTTAAGAAGGAGAAAGTGAACAACTCTGTAAATTGCTGCTGAGAGGTCTAGAAAAAGGAGAACTGAAAATTAACCATGAGATTTAGAAATACGCAGATCTTTTTATTGTAACAGCTTTACAGAAATATAACTCACATAACATCTAATTTACTCCTTTATAGTGGAGAATTCAATGTTTTTAGTATTTCAGAGTATTGCCACCATCACCACCATCAATTTTAGAACATTTTAATCCTCTCATCCATGTCATAGCATGTATCAATAGTTCCTTCCTTTTCATAGCTGAATAATATTCCATGGTGTGGATACATCACACTTTGTTTATCCCTTCATCAGTGATTGGACATTTGGATTGTTTTTATTATTTGGCTATTATGAATAATAATATGCTGCTATGAATATTCATGTACAATTTTTTGTGTAAACCTATCTTTTCATTTCTTGTGGGTATATACCTAGGAGTGAAATTTCTGTGCCAAATGGTAACTCCGTATAAGCTTTTAGAGGAGCTGCCTGTTTTCCACAATGGCTGCACCATTTCACATCCCCACCAGAAGAATATGTTCCAATTTCTCCACATCCTCACTAACCCTTTTTATCTGATATTTTCATTGTAGCCATCACAGTGGGTGTGAATTGGCATCTCCTTATGGTTTTGATTTGCATTTCCCTGATGATTAATGATGTTGAACATCTTTTCACGTGCTTTGGGGCCATCTTGTATATCTTCTTTGGAGAAACACCTATTTAGATCCTCTGCCCATATTTTATTTAGGCTATTTGTCTTTGTAGTATTGAGTTGTGAGAGTTCTTTATATATTCTAGACACAAGTCCCTTATCAGATATGTGATTTGCAAAAATTTTATTGAATTCTATAGGTTGCCTCTCTGCTTTCTTGATAGTGTCTCTTGAAACCAAAAGTATTTAATTTTGTTTGTGTCCAATTTATCTATTTTTTCTTTGCTTGTGATTTTGGTGTCATATCTAAAAATCTATCATTAAATCCAGGCTCATTATTTCTATGTTTTCTTTTAAGAATTTTATAGTTTGGGCTCTTACATTTAGTATTTTGCTCCACTCTGTGTTAATTTTTGTATATGGTGTGAGGTAAGTGTCCAACTTCAGTCTTTTGCATGTGGCTACTCAGCTGTCCCAGCACCATTTGTTGAAAAGACTATTCTTTCCCCATTGAATGGTTTTGGCACACTTGTCAAAATCCATTCACCATAGATATGAGGATAAAACATGGAGATCTTCGGTGACTTGGACAAAAGCAGTTTTTATTAAACGATGGGGACAAAAGCCTAATGGGAATGGATTCATGGAAGAATGAGAGGAGGGGAATTGGAAATAATGAGTAAAAACAAGTTTTTGGGGGAGTTTTGCTAGGAGGAGCGGCCAAGGAATGGAGCATAACAGGAGATAAGCTCCCAAGTGAAAACCTCTATGTGATCTTCCAAACTTGACCACAGGCAATTACACAGCCTCTTGATGGCAGGCCTCCCTGGGGAAAGCTCCCTCCCCACGCCAGACATGGTGCACAGCTAGCACACTGCAGTCTCTGAAGGGAGCTGCAGTCGAGGAATCAGGACACCCTGCAGGCCTTGCTCTTACACACAGCTGCATTCCTACTCCAGCCACCTCCACTGAAGCCTCTTTGTTTGGGGTCTTTGGCTGAGGCCTTCCTCAGGTGTCTTTCCTTACGGGGAGTGGGGAGCAGAAAGGGAATCTTTTCTTTTTTTAAGACAGGGTCTTGCTCTGTCCCCTGGGCTAGAGTGCAGTGGTGTCATCATAGCTCACTGCAACCTAAAACTCCTGGGCTCAAGCGATCCTCCTGCCTCAGCCTCCCGAGTAGCTGGGACTACAGGTGTGCACCACCATGCTTGGCTGATTTTGAAATTTTTTTTGTAGAGACGGGGTCTCTCTATGTTGCTCAGTCTAGTCGTGAACTCCTGGCCTCAAGCCACCTTGGCCTCCTGAAGTGCTAGAATTACAAGCATGAGCCACCACACCCGGCCAACAAAATAGATTTTAAATAAAAAAAGGTTACAATTGACAAAGAAAGACATTGTATGTTAACAAAAGTTTCAATACAACAAGAAGATATAACAGTTATAAACATTTATGCACCTAAAAGTCCATCAAAATATATAAAGCAAAAACTGGCAAAATTGAAGGCAGAAATAAATAGTTCTATAATAATAGTTGCAGACTTCAATGTCTCACTCTCAATAATGGGTATAACAACCAGACAGAAGGTAAGTAAGGAAAAAGAGGACTTAACACAATAAACCAGCTAGATCTAACAGACATATACAGAACACTCTACCCAACAGCAAGAGGATACACATTCTTCTCAAGTGTACATGGGACATTTTCCAGGACAGATCATATGTTAGGCCACAAATTAAGTCACAATACCTTTTAAAATATATCATACAGCATATCTTCTCTGACCACAACAGGATGAAGGTAGAAATCAACAACAGAAGTAAAATCGGAAAATTCACAAATTCATGGAAATTAAAAAACACACTCTTAAACAACCAATGGATAAAAGAAGAAATCATGAGGGAGATTATAAAATACTTACAGGCAAATGAAAATGAAAATACAAATATACCAAAACATATAGGACACAGTGAAGGTACTGATAAGGGGAAAATTTATAGCCATAAACACACTTACATTAAAAGCCAAGAAAGATCTCCAATTAACAACCTAACTTTACCACTTAAGGAACTAGAAAAAGAAAAGCAAACTAACTCCAAAACTGGCAGAAGGAAGGAAATAATAAATATTATTTCCAGAGATAAATGAAATAGAGAATAGAAAAACAATAGAGAAAAATCAATAAAATCAAAAGTTGGTTCTTCAGAAAAATCAACAAAATTGACAAACCTTTAGCTAGACGCATTAAGAAAAAAAGAGAAAAGACTTAAATTACTAAAATCAGAGATGAAAATGGGGACATTACTACCAATTCTACAGAAATAAGAAGGATTATAAAAGAGTACTATGAAAAATTATACAACAACAAATTGGATAACCTCAATGAAATGGACAAATTTCTAGACACACAAATCCTACTAAGATTAAACCACAAAGAAATAGAAAATCTGAATAAACCTACAACTAGTAAGGAGATTGTATCAGTAATGAAAAATCTTCTGACAAAGAAAAGCCCTGGACCTGATGACTTCACTGATGAATTCTATCGTTTAAAAAAGAACTAATACCAATCCTTCTCAAACTTTTCAAAGAAATTGAAGAGAAGGCAACACTTTCTAACTCATTCTATGACATCAGCATTACCCTGATATCAAAGCCAAACAAATACACTATAAAAATACTACAGACTGATATCCCTTATGAGCATTTATGAAAAAACCCTCAATAAAATACTAGCAAACCAAATTCAGCAGCATATTAAAAGGATTATACACCATGAAAATTGATTAATGTAATACATCACATTAACAGAATGATGGGGGAAAACTACATGATCTCAATTGAGGCAGAAAAACCATTTGACAAAATTCAATACCTTTCACAATACAAAAACAGGAATAGAAACTCAAACTAGGAACAGAAAGACACTATCTCAATACAATAAAAGCCATATATGAAAAACCCACAGCAAGCATCATACCCAATGGTGAAAGACCAAAAGCTTTTCCTCTAAGATTAGGAACAAGGCACTTGTTGCCACTTCTATTCAACATAGTATTGGAAGTTCCAGCTAGAGCAATTAGGAAAGCACAAGAAATAAAAGGCATCTAAATTGGAAAGGAAGAAATAAAATTATCTCTGTTCACAGATGATATGAAATTGTATGTAGAAAATCCTAAAGATTCCACAAAAAAGTGTTAGAACTAATAAATGAAAAGTAGTAGGATCCAAAGTCAACACACAAAAATCATTTGCATTTCTATATGCTAACAATGAACAATCTGAAAAGGAAATTATGAAGCAATTCCATTTACAACAGCATCAACAAGAATAAAATACTTAGGAATTAACCAAGAAGGAGAAAGATTGTGCAATGGAAACTACAAAACACTGCTGAAAGAAATTAAGGACATAAATAAATGAAAATACATCCCATGTTCATGGATTGGAAGATTTAATCTTGTTAAGATGTCAATACTACCCAAAGTGATATATAGATCCAGTGCAATCCCTATCAAAATTCCAATTATGTTTTTTGTAGAAATAGAAAAATCCATCCTAAAATCCACATGGAATCTCAAGGGACCTCAAATAGCCAAAACAATTGTGAAAAAGAAGAACAAAGTTGGAGGATTCACACTTCCTGATTTCTAAACTTACTACAAAGCTACAACAATCACATTGGCACATACAGACGTTATTCTGTCTTCTGAGATGGGGCCATCTTGAAATCAACCAGACTATACACAACATCACTAACAAAAAGTACATCACAAGCACAGAATTAAGTGTTGATTTCAATACTGGATCTGTGCAGCAACGGGAGCAAAGCAAGTGGATGGAGTGATTTATGAAGATGCACTGTTCATAAAGGAGACAAAAGAATGAGCAAGAACAATGCAATACAACTTCGGAGGCGATTCTTAACTTGCCCTGGATTATAAATTCCAATTCTTCTCTTCTTAAACTGAAAAATAAAGCTAAATTAGTACAGTTTAAAAGAAAAAAAAGCTCAGTAATCAAAACAGTGTGGTGGTACTGACATAAAGACAGACATACAGACCAAGAATCGACAGCCTTGCACATATGGTCCAGTGACTTTTGACAAAGGTGCCAAGACCATTCAACGGGGAAAGGACAGTCTCTTCAACAAATGGTGCTAAGAAAACTGGATATCCACAGACAAAAGAATGAAGATGGACTCTTACCTAACACCATATGCAAAAATTAACTCAAAATGGATCAAAAACCTGAATGGAAGAACTAAACCTATAAAACTCTTAGATGAAAACATAAGGCAAAAGCTTCATGATATTAGATATGACAGTGATTTCTTGGATATGAAACCAAAGGCACAAGCAACAAAAGAAAAAATAGCCAAATTGGACTTTATGGAAATTTTTGAATCTTGTGCATCAGAAGCTAATGTCAACAGAGGAAAAAGGCAAACCACAAAATGGAAGAAAAGATTTGCAAATCATATATCTGATAAGGGATTAACATCCAGAATAGAGAATTCCTAAAACTCATTAACAAAAAAAATACAACCCAATTCAAAAATGGGCAAAGGACTTGAATAGACATTTCCCCAAAGACATACAAATAGCCAAAAAGCACACGAAAAGATGCTCAACATCACTAATCATTAGGGAAATACAAATCTAACTACAATGAAATACCACCTCACACCCCTTAGGATGGCTAATATCAAAAAAACAGAAAAGTGTTAAGTGTTCTCACCACAAAAATTAATGAGTATGTGAGGTAATGCATGTGTTAAATACTTGATTTATTTGCTCCACAATTGTGATGTATTCAAAAACAAATGTACACAATAAATATCACATTTTGTATTGCAATTAAGAATAAATAAATGACAGGAATAAACAATGGTGCGAGATGAGGAACAAATTGGATTTCTTGCACATGTTGGTGAATGTAAAATGTACACAGCTGAAACCATATGGCATTTCTCAAAAATTAAAAAATGTAACAGATTGACCGTAATTTTCCCTCTGGTTATTGCTACAAAAGAATTGAAAACAGAGTCTCAAAGATATATTTGTACATACATGAACACAGCAGCATTATTCACAAAAGCTAAAACATTGAAGCAACTCGTGTCCATCGAGGAATTATGAGCAAATTGTCACAACATACAACTGGAAAATTACTAGCCTTAAAAAGCAGGCAATTCTGACACATGCCACAACATGGATGAAGCTTGAAGACGTTATGCTAAGTGAGAGAAGCCAGTCACAACAAGATAACGCGTAGAATTACCACTATATGTGGTATCCTAGGAGTAGATCACAGAGGATAGGAATATGAATGGGGTTCCATGGAGGTACAGAGAAAGGGAGTATGGTTTGGTTTAATTGGATGTATACCATTTCAGTTTTACAAGATGAAAAAGTTCTGGAGATAGTGGTTATGGTTGTATAATATTATGAATGTATTTAGTACCACTGAACTGTCTATAGTCATGTGTCGATTAACAATGGGGATATGTTCTTTCATTGTTGTGCCATCATCATGGAATGTACTTACACAAACCTAGGTGCACACCTAAGCTATATGGTGTAGCCTATTGCTCCTAAGCTACAAACCTGTACAGCATGTTACTGTACCGAATACTGTAGGCAATTGGAACACAGTGGTATTTGTGTATTTAAACATACCTAAACATAGAAAAGGTAAGTAAAAGATAGAAAATGGTACACCTGTATAGGGCACTTATCATGAATGGAGCTTACAGGACTGTGAGTTGCTCTGGGTGACTCAATGAGTGAGTGGTAAGTGTGAAGGCCTGGACATTACTATACACTTCTGTATAAGTACTGTACACTTAGGCTACACTAATTTAAAAAAATAAAGTAATTGTGCTACAATGTTACAATGTTACTAGGCCAAAGGAATTTTTCAGCTCCATTCTAATCTTATGGGACCACTGTCATATGTGTGATCTGTCCTTGACCAAACATCTCGTGACTGTACTTAAAAATGATTAATATGGTAAATTCTATGTTGTGTGTATTTTATCACAATTTTTAAAATGGGGAAAACCAAAAAAAGGTCTGATTTTGGACCAGGGCAGTGGTGGGCAAACTCTGGTCTGTGGGCCAAATCGCACCTGCCACCTGTTTTTGTATGGTCCTTGAGCTAAAAATGACTTTTACATTTTTAAATGGTTAGAAAAGAAATTATTATTTTGACCAGGCACGGTGGCTCACACCTATAACATCAGCACTTTGGGAGGCCCGAAGCAGGAGGATCACTTAAGGCCAGGAGTTTGAAACCAGCCTGGGCCCCCATCTAGGCTCCCCCATCTCTACAAAAAATAAAAAAATTAGCAGGGGGTTGTGGCACCTGTAGTCCTAGCTACCCAAGAGGCTGAGGCAGGAGGATTGCTCGAGCCCAGGAGTTCAAGGTTGCAGTGAGCTATGATTGTGCCACTGTACTCCAGCCTGGGTGACAGAGTGAGACCCTGTTTCTAAAAAAATAAAATTAAATACTATTTTGTGAAGTGAAAATTATGAAATTCTTTTCAATGTCCATAAGTAAAGCTTTATGGAAACACAACCACCCTCTCTCACTTGTTTACACATTGTGTGCTACGATGACAGTTGAGTAGTTGCAATGGAGACTATGTGTAGTGCTCTATTACTTCGAGCTGCTATCTGGCACTCTACAAATCACAGTGACACCATTTAACTTGACAGTATTTTCAGTACCGTGTGTTGCCATACCATGATGTTTCATACTTTTTTATCACCAGCGTATACTCACCATATCCAGACAAAAAATGAAGGGGAAGTGCACTGCAAATATTGCACTTTTAAGACCTAATGGAGTGTGGATTATTTCATCATCAAATTAGATGACAAGGAATTGTGTTTATTATGAAATGGTATTATAGCTGTGCTAAAGAAAACAACAATATACAGTATGTCCTTAATACAAGACTAAGTACTCATCACAATATTCCCAACTTACAGGAAAGCAATGGTCAGAAAAATTAGGAAGTTTGAGAAAGAATATCTCATCACAGCAGAATTTTTTTCACAAAAATAAAATATAAAAACAAGGCTGTAACCAAAGTCAGTTTCCAAATGGCTCATTTGTTAGGCAAGCAAAGAAAGTCACTGACTGATGGTAAATTAATTAAATCATATTTGATTCCAGAAGCCAAAGAAATGTGTCCAGAGGAAATAAACTGGTTTAAGAGAATATTCATTCTGCTTTTGGGAAAAAACAGTTACTCAAAGAGTTGAGGACATTGGATGCAACACCAATACCCAATTTAAAAACAAAGCAAATGATTTTGAGTGATTTTCCTTGGCTTTTGATGAGTCAACAGATATTCCCAACACTGTTCAGTTGTTGTTTATTCAAAGAGGAAACACTGGGTCTGAAATCACTGAGTATTAGCTTCTATGAATGGTCTATGTGGAATAAATATAATGGAGAATATTTTCAGAGAAGCTGGGAAAACACTAATTCAGTACAACTTCAAGTGGGATCTACTCACATGTGTTACAACTGATGGTGATAAAAATGTATGTGAAGAAGAAAAAGGCTTGGTTTGACAAATTTACAAAGTTTTTAAAAACGTAAGGTGTTTACAGACTTCTTGGTATTCATTGTATTATTCATCGGCAGGTATTTATGTGGAAACTATTTGATTCTATAACATGTTGTTGAATCAATAGTGTCAACAGTAAACTTCATTTGCTCTCATGGACTTAATAATCTTCAGTCCCATGAATTTTTGTCATAAATAGAAGCAAATATCCTCATTTGCTGTATGACATAGCAGTTCAATGCTTTAGCAGTGGCAAAATTTTATTGAGATTTTTTTAATCTCAGGGTTAAGATTTAAATTTTTCTAAATGAGGACCTTCTTCAACCACAACTCTGAATTGCTTCAGAAATTAGCTTTTGCTTCAGACTTGATAATGCTTTTTAATGAATTGAGCCTAAAACTACAAAGCGAAACAGAGCTTTTATATAAAACTTCTACTGCAATAAAGTCATTTTGATGACAACCAATGTTGTTGGAATCACAAGCAGTATCTAGCTGCTTTATTCACTTCCTATGTTGTCAAAAATTAAAACAAGAAAGGAGATCTCCATCCCACATAAATTTGCAAGGAATATATTTTCCAACCTTTGCCTACAGTTCCAGCAGTATTTTTCGGACCTTGATGGAAGTGCAAAGGATATTCTCATATTTCAAAATCCATTTAACTGTGCAGTTGATGAGGTTCCATTTAATCTTCAATTGGAATTGATTAATATATGATGTAGTAACATGTTAAAAGGCAAATATCAAGGAAAGAATATTCTTCTCTTTTTCTGAGAAGGAATTTTATAATGCCTAATTCTTTAGAAGGAATTCTATAAATGCCCTTCAAGCAATGAATATTCTCAATTAAAGTCATATGCTATGATTGATATCAATGATCAGCAGTATCTTATTTGTGTGAAAAAGACATTTTCTTGTTATGTAAGTACCTACATAATATTTCAATTTGCCTCTTAGCCTACAAAGCCTAAAATATTTACTATTTGGCCCTTCACAGAAAAAAAGAAAAGGCTAGGCACAGTGGCTCATGCCTGTAATCCCAGCACTTTGGGAGGCCAAGGTAGGAGGATCAGTTGAAGCCAGGAGTTAGAGACCAGCCTGAGCAACAGCGAGACCTTGTCTCTATAAAAACTAGAAAAATTAGGCAGGTGTGGTGGTGCGCGCCTGTAGTCCCAGCTACTCGGGAGGCTAAAGCAGGAGGATCACTCCAGCCCAGGAATTTGAGGTTGCAGTGAGCTATTATGACACCACAGCACTCTAGCCTAAGTGACAGAGCAAGACCCTGTCTCAAAAAAAAAAGAAAAAAACCCCTGGTCTAGAGGGCTGTGGGTGTCTGAAAGTTGCAGAGAAATCTCACTAAAAGTGGCATTGAAGGATTGCTTGCTAGGGACAGTTTGGTTAAGCATGATTTAGCAAACAAAACCTTATCTGCAATCATGTTACTTTAGTCAAAAATAGAAATGGACCTGAAGCTACCTCTTTCTACTACTATAAACCTAACACATGCAATTTATTCTCAGCAAACAACACCATCTGTCTCTTGTCAGTGATGACAATGTTCATTTTTATTACTTTTACAGCTTTATTTGTATTTCATTTGTACCTCTTGTATTGGATTCAGACGTCAATAAGATTAAGGAGTTTAATGTAATATTTGCTCATATATATGTAACATTATAAAAATAGTCTTAAGTCACAACTCTGAAGTCAACATTTTTTTCTTTATAAGGGTCCAGTTAGATACTCCAGTATTAAACACGGTGCCAAACAACCCCAACATGAAAGCCACGGTCTCATTCAAGTGTTAGATGTGAACATGAATGAGAACCCCTGAACCCACCCAGATATATTTTCATTTATTGAAAAGGAACCTTATGAATACACATATCTGTTACTTCAAGAAGTGTTAAAAGGTTAAGTGAGGTCAGGTGTGGTGGCTCACGCCTGTAATCCTAGCACTTTGGGAGGCCGAGGCAGGAGGATCACTTGAGGCCAGGAGTTCGAGACCAGCCTGAGCAAAATAGCGAGACCCCTGTCTCTACATTTTTAAATAAATAAATAAATAAACCAAAAAGTTAAGCGAAATAATTCTTATTAAGTGGTCATGGAAATGATAGTGTGTCCAGAAGTCCTGCTATCTTAGTGTCCAGAAGTGTCTGCTATATTAGGCAGAATTGACCTTGACAAACGTCTGGTCATAACCTCTTCAGATGCAGTGATTCTCAGATTCTCTCTAGTGTGCACAGAATTACCTGGAGAGCTTATTTAACAGAGATTTTCAAACTTCTCTCCCAAAGATTTTCATTCAGTAGCTCTAGAGTGAGGCCCAGGATTATTCATTTCTAACAAACATCTCAGAGGATGCTGATGCTGGATCTTGGTGGTACACATGGACCACCACATGTTGAGAAAAGCACCTTAACGGGTTCTGATTTTCATGCCTTCATTTTGTCCTTCACTTTAGGTCCCTGAGGATCTTTCTCAAAGCCCAAAGGTTATTTTTTCCACAAGGACTCTCTACTATAAGAGGTAAGATAAGAAGGGATTGGTCATTCCATCTTGGTATTCTATTAATTGTTTTTTGGGGTTTTTTTTCTTTTTTTTTTTAGAGATAGGGTCTTGCTCTGTTGCCCAGGCTGAAGTGCAGTGGCATGATCACAGCTCACTCCAACTCCAAACTCCTGGGCTCAAGTGATCCTCCTGCCTCAGCCTCCCAAGTAGCTGGGACTACAGGCGTGCACCACCACACAAGGCTACTTTTAAAACATTTTTTTGTAGAGGCAGGGTGTTACTATGTTGCCCAGGTGGGTCTTGAACTCCTGGCCTCAAGTGTTCCTCCCACCTCAGCCTCCCAAAGTGTTAGGATTACAGGCGAGAGCCAACACGTCTGGCCAGTTTTCTACTAATTATTATTATAAATCCTAAACCACACTTTTTGCAGAACATTCTAAAATATAGCAGTGCCTTGGGCTATTTTGTTTGTAACTACAAGTAACTTTCCTGCCTTCAGGTTTAAAGATTCAAATACCAAATAAGGCAACTGTTAGTTGAAAAATAAAATGTGACCAAGACTCGTTCTCTATCAATCTGTTATTTTTTTAAAAAAGTCTTAACATAAACAATCTCCACAGTCTTACATTTGAGCGATTTTCTGAAATCTCCACTGAAGGTTCAAACATACATGAAAAAGCCCTTGATTCATTGCCTGCAAAACAGATGAATACCTTCATGTTAGATTAAAAATCATTAGTCCAGCCCATGCTTAATGGTTAATATAGAATCTCTACTACTGAATAGAAGGTCTCAATGCAAGACATCAAAAACAGAGGAGTGTCTCTAAATAAGACTTTCAAATAATACTATCACACCTTTTAGGGAAGGACAAAAATAAATACGTAAATAAAAATAAAATAAGCGAGCCACCTAAAACGCAGGCCACTTCCTAAGCGCACATTGCTGAGGAAACGAGAGTGAGTGTGAGTTAGGATCTTCAGTGGGTGTGTTCGTGCAAGCCCCTCTCCGTTCCAGTCCCCGCAACGCACTGCCCGTTAAAACACAATCCATATATGAAAAACAAAAGCTTTTTCTAGGGAGGAAAAGATTTTTAGCACTGAGAAACGACAGGGTCAAGGCTCACCTGCTAGCGCAAAACCCCGGGGCGGTGAGTTCCAGTCCGGGTTCAGCTGTTGATGGTTGCTGCGCGCGGGGGAGACTTGGTGGGTTCAGCGCCCGGTTTCCTCGCCGTGAACCTGGGGGAGCCGTGCACCCGGCTTTACCCGGCAACCCCGAGCGAGGCGCATAAAGGGACGGACGGGGGGCATGCTCCAGATTCGAAATAATAACCTCACACCCTCTCCGATGGCCCTGACATTGGAGTTATTCATCGATTGTTCACTATCAGTGTCAATGTCTTCTCTCCGATCGCGCCCCGTTCCTTAACCTTGGGTGTCTCCCTGGCTGCCCTCCCTGTTGGCGCGCCCCCTGGGCAAGCTTCCCGATAAACCTTCCTCCCGCCCCCCCATCCCTGCCCCCGCCCCCCAAGGTGCCGGGCCGGGGTCCCGGGCGCCGGGCTCACCGCCATGCCTCGGCCGCGCCGCCTCCGCGCGAGCCCGCCAGCCGCCCCTCTCCCCGCGGTGGCCGCAGCCGCTGTGCCCGGGACCCAGCGCGCATCTCCCGGACGCCCGCCCGTTGCTCCCATGTGCGCCCCGCACGCCCTGTAATAATGCCCCTTGTGTGTCATCACTGTGTCGTGGCCCTCCTCGGGGCCTGTGTCACCCCCTAGCTTCCTCCAGATTCCTAGTGCTCCGTACAGAGTGCAGGTCAATATATAACCCCCCCAATGGTAATCGGTGGTTACATTTGTCATTTTTCAATGGTTTCAAAGTAAATTTGGGTTGCAGAAAGAGGAGAGGAGAAAGGATGTGGCTTCAGGAAACCTGTACCCCGAAAATCCTGATTTTTATCTTTACCCTCAAGTATTCTATTTCACACATGTCTAACGATCAACCCACTCTACAAGATGGATCCTAGCTAAATAGATTTCCTCTTTTCTTAATCAAAAAACATTTCACAACTACACAAACACCATGAGTTGAAAAATATTGTTTTAGCTTAGTATTTGTCTTTATAACATCACGATTTATATTTGGGAAAGCATCAGTATGATTCATTACTGTATATAGAAACAGTAATATCTCACTAATGTGTCATTATAGGGAAAGGATCCATCCCATATGAATGAAATTTCTGGGTAAATGAAAATGATTGCCTGAAAGACGAGTCCTTTGAAAAATTTCACCATTTGATGGAACTCGTAGTTTTTGAAATAATGAAATTAAATCCTGCAATACTTACATAATTGAGAATCAATGGATGTCTTTCCAGAATTATGTACAGATGCCTGCCTCTTTATACAGTGAAAAAATCAAACATAATTTAACTTTTTAAATGACATTTATAGAGGATCACTAAAAACATCCGTTATTGAATATTGGAATAACCCAGTACTAATTTTGTTTCATAGAATTCGTGTCTCTCAATGTTAGATTGCCAAATGATACTTCATGCTATTATTTTACCTGCAGATCCCTCCTAATTTACTGCTTGTAATCTACATCAGACCGGGAAACCAGATAACCAAACTAAAGTGTTAGAAACATGCTTGTGCACTGTTGGTGGGAAGGTGAAATGGTGCAGTTGCTATGGAAAACAGTCTGGCGGTTCTTCAAAAAGTTCAAAATAGAACTACCACATGATTCTGCAATTCCACTTCTAGCTATATACCCAAAAGAACTGAAAGCAAGATCTTGAAGAGATATTTGCACATCCATTTTCAAAGCAACATTATTCACAATAGCCAAAAGATGGATACAACCCAAGTATCCATTGATTGATGGAAAAACAAAATGTGGTATGTACATACAATGGAATATTATTCAGCCTTAAGAAGGAAGGACATTCTGACATATGCCGCAGTATGGATGAACCTTGAGGACATTATGCTAAGTGAAACAAGCCAGTCACAAAAGAACATGTAATTTGTGATTCCACTTACATGAGGTTCCCAGAGTAGTCAAATTCATAAAGACAGAAATTAGAAGGGTGGTTTCCAGGGAATAGGAGGAATGGGAAATGAGGAGTTGTGGTTTAGTGGGTACAGAGTTTCAATTTTGCAAGATAAAAAGATTTCTAGAGATTGATCATACAGAATGTGAATGTGCTTAACACTACTAAACTATGCACTTAAAAATGGTTAAGACAGTAAATTTTATGTAATGTGTATTTTAGCACAATTAAAAATAAATATTGAAAAGGTGTTAGAAGCATGCATCAATTCATTTAAAAAATATTTTTAGGCTTTTTATATATCAGATGCTGTTCTTGGTGGCAGGGATAAGGTGGTAAACAAAACAAAATTTTGGCTTTTGTAGAATTTATATTCTAGTCTATAGTATATAATAGCATACATACCTTTGCAGTCTACCTAATAAGGTGCATCATTTTAGGACATTGGTTTTCATAAAATAAATGTGTTACCCAGAATATCTGCAGCCTGACCTATTTTGATGAAGAATACATCTGAAGTTTAAATATCTTAAATCTAAAAGAGCGTAATGATTAAATTTAAAAATTTGATCTATCTCCAATATCTTTTGGATGTGTTTCCTTTGTTTTCTTTCCATTATATAGATTAGGGAATGGGATGTGAGAGACTGAATATACAGACAATGGCCAGACCGTGTATAAAAACAGAACTTTGATCCACAACCTGCAATAACCTCCCCAGGAAACCAACCCCTTATCTATAACTTGTATGTAAACTTATAGATAAACTTGCAGATATCTTCCCAGGAAGCCAGCCTGCTGTAAATCAGACATGCGGGAAGCCAGATTGCTAACTCCAGTGACAATCCAGGAAGCTAAACAATGACTTCTATAACAGTCAACCCCAAATGGCTGGGACTTGATTCATAACTGACAGTGTCCCTAATTTCTGTCCCCACTTCCAACTTAGGACCAATCAGAAACAGCCAAGTATGCACCCCTAATGAATCACATAGGATGCCCTGCTCTTAGCTCACCTATAGCTTCCACACTCCAACAGCCTCCAATCAGGGCACATCCAAGGTGTCCCTTTTTCCCACTATAAATCTTCACTACTCCCCTGCCTGCCTTTGAGTCTGCACCAAAACCAAGGGTGGCTGACTCTCTTGCTATAGCAACCTCAGAATAAATAGCCTTTGCTTTTCTCATCTGGTTGGTCTTCCTTTATTTCCAGAGATGTGTTAATGGAAAAAACTCCAAACTCTGTAGTTTAAAAAGGTTTATTCTGAGCCAAATATGGGTGACCATGGCCAAGGGAACATGGTCTCAAGAGATGTAGAGAAAATGCACCCATGGCGACCAGGTTACAGTTTCATTTTATACACGCAGACAGGAATTACAGGTAAAACCATAAATCACTATGTGGAAGGTGTACATTGGTTCGGTCCAAAAAGGCAAGACATCTCAAAGTGGAGGCTTACAAGTCATAGGTGGCTTTTAGGGATTTTTTTTGTGAGCAATTGGTTGAAAGAGCTAAGCTTTGTCGAAAGACGTGGAGTCTTTAAGATAGGGCGTCTGCTAGCATGCTTGAGTTATGAGAGGGAGTCGTCTGTCTGTCATGTGATGCTATACCAGAATCAGGTTGGAAAGTAAGCCACATTATACCAGGTTAATAAAAACCCATTTAACAAGATTCCATCAGTTGTAAGAGTGACTCACCACTCACCTCTTTCAAAGGAATTTGGGCAAGAGAAAAAAAAAGGTCAGAGTTCAGTTGTCAGATGTATACTACATAATTGCAAACTGCTACTCAATCTTTAAAATAGTTAATAGCCACCAAAATATATAATACTACCAAGAACTGTTTACAACTACTGGGTTCCTAGCAAGATCGGTCCCTGAGAGATTACTGTCCTTGCCTGTTACCACCCCTACCCTCTCCTGTCTCACAGACCAGGTTGCCACAGCATTAACTAGCCACCCAGCAGATGGTGTGATCACCAAGTACCACAGTACCTTAATTATTACAATGGCATAATTTTTATCAATGGACGATAACTTGAAAAATGATTTTAGAACAATTCTTTTGCCATTTAGACTACTGGTTAAATGATTTTCTACTATAACTACTTCAGGCATTAAGGAATCTTTTCCATTTTTGATTGTTCTGATGTTTGTAGAGGGTTGGAATGGCCCCAAAGAATGACCTTCAAATAATAGGGACACGCGCACATTTTGATCAAGAATGTGTGTGCCAAGAGGTTAAGAACTATTTTTGTTTGTTTGGATCTGAATAACTACTGCCTAAGCATCAGGTATAAGAAAGTACTTGACAAAGCTGGATGGACTGAGTAGTCATTGTAAGGGAGATTATTTTTAAAATGCGTAATGTGCTTGGATACCCCCATGTATAAGACCTCCCCCATTCTGTTGGGAGCATGCATCTGCCTCAAGCAGGATTATAGTTGTTATGGCAGGAAGGAAAAGAGAAAGAAAGAGTAAATGTTTGTTTTTTGCAGTCTAGTCTTTGCTTTGGAAGATTTCTGAGATCTCAGATTTGCAAAACAGGCTTTCAATGGGAAAGGATTTTCTAAATTCCGAATGCTACCTCTTTACATTTCAAGGGACAAAGCTGGCTGGGTCATAGATTATTGTAATGGCATAATTTTTTAACAATGGATGATCATTTGAAAAATTTTAAAGTAAAACAGAAATTTACTTTAAACCAGAGTGTAAGGATAGTTCCTTGAAACAGAAGGGAAAATAGGAAAAGCCCTTCACTTCCAGGCCCGGGAAAGGAACTATTCCCCTCTGGTTAAAGAATTCTTGCTGGGATGCTATCTCCCAGGTGGAAAGGAGAGGCCGGGTAAGATATCTGAGACGTCAAGAGGTGAGATTTTGGAGATTTCCTACAGTTTTCCTGGTGTTTTTCTCAAAGGCTCACTAAATCACCCTTCAAATTACATTCTTGTTTATAATTTCAAGTTCAATGCATTATATCATCAGTCTTAGAATTCCTTATCTGGATATTTCCTGTGGGTGTGCAGCCTACTCCAGACTCCCAGCCCTGACTCTTCCCTGGGCAAATGTAAAGGGTTTAACCACCATATATGCTCTTTTGTTGAAGAGCATATACTGTTTGTGACTTCTTTTACGTATTGAATGTGTTATGTTATTTTAAGAAAATAAGAAAACATTTATTTCACAAAAGTGATTCATTCTCATTTAGGGCTCATTTTAAATCTGTATATTAAGATACACGGATATAGGATATCTGGATATAAGATGTCACTTTGGTTTCTCCATCAATTTGGCTCCCTCTAGAGGTCAGTTTGCAAATTTTAGCAGGTTTCGAATTACACATTCTTGGCCCCCCCCCCCCTTATAAAACACAGAGCAATTTCTCATAGGAAAGTTTGGGGGAAAATAATTGATTGAAATCTATTCATAGAATCTTTGTTTAGCAAACATTATATTTATTTATTTATCTTGTTTGAAATTACAATTACTAGAGCTGCCAGATTTAGCAAATAAAAATACAGCACACTCAGTAATACTTACATTTCAGGTAAAAAACAATTTTTCTTGGTATAAGTATGTCCCAGACACATTAATCTGGCAATTCTGTATGTCTGTATAATGTTTTACACCTCATTTAACAAATGAGGAATCTGAGGATCAAACCTTCCAACCCTAAACTCTATTTTTTCCACATTACCATGGCCTGTCCTTGTTTTTTTATTCTAAGTTTTTCTCTAAGTCTTCAAAAGAAATCAGATCAGAGGTCTGGTCAGACTTTAAGTTCCAGAGATCCTGAGATATTGAAGGAAACCAAAATATTTCACCCCAAAATATACTTTTCAGTGGGGGGGGGGTACGGGGTCTTGCTCTGTCGTCCAGGCTAGAGTGTAGTGGTATCATCATAGCTCACTGCAGCCTCCGACTCCTGGGCTCAAGGGATCTGCCTCAGCCTCCCCAATGGCTGGGACGACAGGCATGCGCCACCATGCCCAGCTAAAAAAATATACTTCTTTTACACATTTTGAGAAGGCCAGCCAACAGAAGTAGCCCTGCAAAGCTGTCTTTTGTGGGGACGATTTGCCTTCATAGAGAAAATGTGCATTGATGTAGCCAGGCTTTCTCTGAGGCCCTCCCTTGTCAGGATCTAGGACAGATTAACTGAGAGTCTGACCTCTTTGAAGGTCTGAGGGAAACATTGACCTTGTATTCTCTCAGAGAGCTGCTAGCTGTGAGGTTTCATCTACATAACAATGCCACCCTTCCTAGCCAGGCCTCCTCTTCTCTCCCTCCCCTAACCCGTCTTGCCACCATAACATGATCTGCCGCCATAACCTTTTAGGGCCACACTCTGAGCCCGCGTATTCTTTCTGTAACCTCAAGATGGTATAGAAGCTTCTGTACTGCATTGGGAAGTTAGAGTAGTCACGCTGTGATTTTCCCCATGCACATTTGTCAACTGAAAAGAAACCAAACTGTAATTTGAAGAGGTTTGTTCTGAGCCAAATTTGAGGATCATGACCAGGAGCCATGCCCAAGACGCCTTGAGCAAGTGGACTTGCTGTGATTGGGTTACAGTTTAGTTTTATTTATTTGTTTGTTTACTTATTTTTTACTGATGACAGTTTTCATATACAGTTTGGTTTCCTACATTTTAGGGAGACAGGAATTATAGTTAAAGTCATAAATCAACACATGGAAAGCATACATTGGTTTGGCCCGAAAAGGTGGGACATCTCCAATGGGGGGTAGGTGGGGTATTTCAGGTTTTAGGTGGGTTTAAAGACTCTTTGACTTGTAATTGGTTAAAGAAAAATGAAGCTTTGTCTAAAGGCTTAAAATGTTTTAAGTTAAGATAAGGAAGTTTGTTATCAGAGACAAGCAACCAATATATTTGTTGTATAAACTGAGGACTTTCAAGTTTGTCTTGCATAGCCTTAGGCATGTAAATGAGTTACAAAGGCTATCTCCAAGAAGGGTGGGGGGCATGGTGAGGGATGTCTGCCCTCTCTTTCTTGGCCAGCAACTCAGTTTAGGGTATCCTCTTGGCCAGGAGGGGGTCCATTCAGTCACGCCGGTGGGGCGGGGGGCTTAAGATTTTATTGTAGTTCACACATTGATAAATTTGTAAGCCTTTGTGAACTAAAATTAAATAAAAGGCTTCCCTTCCCACTGGCTGACTGAATGGACCCCCTCCTGGCCAAGAGGATATCCTAAAACTAAATTGTCTGCCAAGAGGAGGAGGTCAGACTTGCCTCACCGTGCCCCCTCCCTTCTTGGAGATGTCCTTTGTAACTCATTAATAAGCCTAAGGCTATGCAAGACAAACCTGCAGGTCCCCAATTTACACAACAAATATATGTCTGGTGACTTGTCTCTTAGCTAAAACATTCCAAGCCTTTAGACAGAGCCTCATTTTTTTTAACCAATTGCAAGTCAAGGAGTCTTTAAACCCACCTATAACCTGTAAACCCCCACTTCGAGATAGCCTGCCTTTTCTGGCCAAACCAATGTATGTCTTCCATGTATTGATTTATGACTTTACCTGTAACCCCTCTCTCCCTAAAATGTATAAAACCAACCTGTAGCCCAACCACAGCGAGTCCACTTGCTCAAGGCTTCTTGGGTGTGGCTCCAGGTCATGGTCCCCAAATTTGGCTCAGAATAAACCCCTTTAAAATTACAAAGTTCGGCTTCTTTTCTGCTGACACCTTCTCTCCTATTAATCTGCCTTTCGTCATTTGACTTTTAGCAAACTTTCAGAGGGTAAAAGGGAAGTTTTTCATTGGCCCCTACACAGTTTTGGCATCATGAACAGGATACCTGAGCTGCTCTACTTTTCTGGAAGCTAAAGGCCAGTGAACCGAGGACCTGAAAAGCCATCAGAAGGGAAAGAAATTCTTACCAGCCAGGCTCCTGGCCTCTCTCTCTCTGTGCAATCTGGTCGAGCAGATAGCAAAAAACACTGTTTGTCTCTTTTTCCTTTCCAAAATCTTGATTAATTAGAGAAAAGGATTTGTATGACTAGTCTTGGGTGTAGTGACTCTGGTGTACTTTTGGGTATGAATATTCATATTGTCTGATCCTTCTCTTTCCAGAAATAGTCTTTTCCTTTGTCTTTGTCTTTCTGTGGTGTTCTGCCATAAAGAGGGGTACCATAGGGTAGAACACGGGCCTAAAACCCCTATAAGCCTGTTGCTCGAGCCAACCCTGCAGACTGGTCCTGTGGCCCTGACCAGACTGGGGTACAAACTTTGCTGTAAGTCCCCCAAATAAAAACCAGATTAAGTTATACTCTTGTCTGGTCCATGAGAACTTGGGAACACCCTCTCTTGGTCTCCAGCATCTAGATGGCAAGATTTTTGGGTCACATCAGGTGACCAGTCTAAAAATGGCTGGGAATCCTGAGACACAAGATTTTTAAAAGCACACTTTTTTCCCAAACGTGGCAAGTTTTCAGGGGGAGTTTGTCATAATAAGAAGTCCTGTCTATAAGGGGCTTTTGTTGTCTCAACCCCTGCTGCCTGGTCAGTCCTGGGAAAGTACAATCCAAGAGGGCCTAATAGACGTCACAGATTAAGGAGTCTGTGACTGGTGGCCCCCCACAAATGTGTGGGATACTGGAGGTACTGTAGGTACAAACACCATCCTTAACCATCTGTGGCAACAAGAATCTTTTAGTATCTTAGCCTATTCCTGGAAGTGAATTTTTTTTAGGGGGTACTCACCAGGACTGCCTCTTCTATGCCCTCCCCAGTAAGCACCTCTTGCTTATTGGTAAATACTTCATCGAAACCTGGGAAATTACCTTCTGGGATTTCCATGAACAGGCTTATCAGATTGAGTCCTTATTGGAATCAATACACCATTGGAAATTCTAATCACCGGTGGCCAAAAGATGGATCCTTTAAATTAGAAAGACCCCTAAGTTAAAAATATTTTAGAGACCTCTCATTTGAAACAATTGCCTTATTTAGGGAAAGATCAAATGAAAAGAAAGACACACGATAGTGTCATGGCTAGCCTTGGAAATTTTCTTGACAAAATTAAAGAACAAAAATATGACCTAAAACAAAGTTAAAATTCATTATGCACTCAAACTGCCTGCTTTGGGTCCCCTGTAGCATTTGCAGGGATGGACACTCTACCTTGTAGCCTAGTAGTTAAAATTCTGTACTTTCATCACTGTAGCCTGGATCTGACTCCTGGTCAGGGAACCATTCCCTTTAGGTTAAAAGGTTCAAGAGCCAAAAATATTGGCTGTTTATCCTGACTAAAATCTGGTAATAAGAGATTTGAAAGGATTTTTTTAAAGAGCTCTATGGCCATAAGTCTGCTTCCTTAAAAGCTGATATTCAAGATGTGTATAGACATACATGGCTTCCTGCTTTGGGGTCCTGCTTCTGGGAAATCTTTTCAGTTGAACTTGTTAAAATTATATGTTTGGTCTTTCTGTTCACTTCCTTTCTGGGTATGATTTTGCTGAGAAAAATGTGAAATTTTGTTGGCCTTTTAGAAAGCTTATTATCTCCCCAAATCGGCTCCTCTAAGCCTTGTTCTTCCACTTTTCCCACTTCTGCTCTTCCTCCTGCTTGCCACTTTTGACAGCACATGAAGAAATCTGCAGAAGCCTCCTAGCAGCCCTGAGACTCCTTGACGAACACAGGAAAAGATGCCACACGCCCCTTTTTGGGGTCTCACCTTCCTTGTGGAGTCTCAAGAGTCACGGGCAGTCTCCTCTCTTGCATTGAGTCCCCTGCTGTCTTTGGCTTAGGGGCACCAGGAATTACATTGCCCCGTGACAGAGAACTTCACCTTTCTGTGTGTGATGGCTGCAGGTCCCTGGCGACAGCTGAGTTTCAGAGGTGGCTGACAGCGGTTGCAATGAATCGTTATCACTGCAGGGGGCTCCTTGTTTCGTTGCACGTTTACATTTTATTGTTTCTTTATTTTTTATTTATTTCCTTTTTTGGAGACAGAGTCTCGTTCTGTTGCCCGGCTAGAGTGCAGTGGCATCAGCCTAGCTCACCTCAAACTCCTGGGCTCAAGTGATCCTCCTGCCTCAGCCTCCTGAGTAGCTAGGACTATAAGCACAGCCACCATGCCCAGATAATTTTTCTATTTTTTATAGAGATGGGATCTCCCTCTTGCTCAGGCTGGTCTCGAACTCCTGACCTCAAGCAATCCCTCCACCTTGGCCTCACAGAGTGCTAGGATTACAGGGCATGAGCCTCCGTGCCCGGCCTTGCACCTTTAGATTTTAAAAAGTGAGGTTTAGACACTTGGAGGCTATGGAAGCATTTGTCACCACGGATAAGACTCCCCTGGGGGGATGGGCTGATCACAGAGTGGTATGATTGGTGCTGGGTGGCCCACCAGCCTCGAGGGAATGTCTTTCAAGGTGCATTGTGGAAGTGTTTCATGGCCTGGTTCCATAGTGTTTCCCTCTTTTGGGGGACTTGGGATTCAATGTAAAAATCAGATCTTTGATTGGGGGGGGTAGGTATTTTGCCTTCCAGCTGCACCTGCTTTTCACATATTTAAATATGAGGCCCTGAATACTGAAAATGCTTTGTTGGCAATATTCGCTAATGGGACAAATGCTTCCATAGCCTCCAAGTGTCTAAACCTCACTTTTTAAAATCTAAAGGTGCAAGGCCGGGCACGGAGGCTCATGCCCTGTAATCCTAGCACTCTGTGAGGCCAAGGTGGAGGGATTGCTTGAGGTCAGGAGTTCGAGACCAGCCTGAGCAAGAGGGAGATCCCATCTCTATAAAAAATAGAAAAATTATCTGGGCATGGTGGCTGTGCTTATAGTCCTAGCTACTCAGGAGGCTGAGGCAGGAGGATCACTTGAGCCCAGGAGTTTGAGGTGAGCTAGGCTGACCATGAGCTTAGTGGTTCAGTTAGAAAATGGAGACTAAATTCAAAGGTACATGTAGAAATCTTTATTTTTGTTTGTCTGTGTTTTCATGTATACATGTCTGCTTGTATAATGTCTACATGGTACCAAATTGACTTATAAATAAATGAGCACTCATAAATTAAGTAAATAAGACCAAATGCTTTTCAAAGCCAATTTGGCTTTGTTAATCTTTGGTAAATAAATCCAGTTTTAAAATTATGATAAAATAAAATAAAAATGTCTTCAGAATTTAATTTAATTTAGACTTTTCACCTGGGTCTATTGGTCAGACAGGTTTATACTGTCTCTATTAGGTGTTTTAAGTTTATAAAATTGTTGATTCTGTGATTTTTTGATACTTGCTTGATTTGTCTATGAGCTTACGACTTAGGTTTTGAGCCATTTGCTTCTGGGGGCTAGCCAGGTGGCCATAGCAAAGCCTGGGGACATAGGTGTGTCCACAGTGCATGTGTCCACGGTCATGGACACATGCTGGGCCAGGCAGGACCACATCCTGCCTGGCCCAGCTATGCCTCCTGGCCATGCTGGAAGAGTTGGATCCTCCAGGCATTGTCTTCACAGCTATAGTCCTCTATCCCAGGCTCTGCACTTGATATGTAACAATTAAAATTGCTTACTATCTAGGTTTTTCATTGAAAATTAGGGTTACTAAGAGTTAAAACTGTAGTTAAATATATGTAACTAAAACTAGATATAAGAGAAATACTTACTGTATACAGAGTGTATAAGAAAAGTAGGATGTGGTTTTGGTGAGAAAGGTTATAAGAAAGGCATGAGAATGTGGTTTTTGTTACAGGAAAAGTAATTTTGTCTAATATAGAGGCATTGAAGTATTGTTTTAAGTTGAAGGAATAAAAGAAAATGATAAAATTTAATGGAAAGAGAGAGTTGGGGAAAGAAAGAATGAGACAAATTTTAATAGGTTTTAAAAGGTTTACAGAAATTGTGTGTGGTCAAAGCTGATTGAGATTGGATGGATCTGTTTATAAGCCTTTGTTAAAATTTGCCTTCGTATTTTTTTTTTGTTTTTTTTTGAGACAGGGTCTCACTCTGTCACCCAGGCTAGAGTGCAGTGGCATGATCATAGCTCACTGCAACCTCAAACTCCTGGGCTCAAGTGATCCTCTTGCCTCAACCTCCTGAGTAGCTGGGACTACAGGTGCCCACTACCAAGCCCACCTAATTTTTCTATTTTTTGTAGAGACAGGGTCTGGCTGTTGCTCAGGCTGGTCTCAAACTCCCGGCCTCAAGCCATCCTCCTGCCTCAGCCTCCCAGAGTGCTAGGATTATAGGCATGAGCCACTGCACCTGGCCTAGTCTTAGTATTAATATTACACTGATGCAAAGGTAGAATTTAGTTTTCTCTTTTCAACAATATTTTCAAGTAGTATTAATAAAAGATAGTAAAAGATTTTGTTTACCTTTTAGATAAACTGCAAAAAAAAGGGGGGGAGACACATTCTCTTGGTCTCCTGCTCTTTATTAGGTCTTGATTGTTTAGAAAACTGAGTCTCCTCTCTATCAAAGAGTAAAGGTTTTTGCTTTTTGAAATCTTTGAATTACCACTTTGACTAAATGAATGACTATGATTTTACAGTGACTTGTAATCCTATTTTGATCAAGTGTTTTAAATTTTTCTTATTTTAATATCAAGTGCTTTAAAACTTTTATATTTGACAAACTTCCCAAATCAAATTTCAAATTCTAAAATTAAGTCTTTTTGACCTTGAACTAACTTTTGGAATTCCAAAAAGAACCCTGGAAGCCTACACATAGTAGGCTTATTTGGTATGTAAAAATAATACAGGAAGCATTGTCAGATAAGAAATGGTGTTTAACTTTCTTTGAGTTTTATTTACATAAATGTGTTATTAATATATGTTCCAAAATTATATGAAATTTCTACAATTCTGATATGTCTTGGTATATGTGATCAGTCATAATTATGATTACTATGTTAAATTGTAGCACGCCGTAGCACAGTGGAGGCCTGAGTCCCCGGTCACGGCAGGTGAGGACAAGAAAGAGCCTCTTCTGAAGCAGTTCTCACCCTGGTTGGATGTCTTAGTCCATTTTCTGTTGATTACAACAGAATACCTGAAACTGGGTAATTTATAAAGAAAAGGAATTTATTTCTTACTGTCATGGAGGCTGAGAAGTCCAAGGTTAAGGGGCCACACCTGGTGAGAGCCTTCTTGCTGGTAGGGACTCTCTGTAGAGGCCCAAAGTACTCAGGGTATCACGTGGTGGAGGGGCTGGGTGTGCTAACTTGCTAGCTCAGGTCACTCTTCCCCTTCTTATAAAGCCACCAGTTCCACTCCCATGATAACCCAGGAGTCTATTAATCCGTGAATGGATTAATCCGTTTGTGAGGGCAGAGCCCTCCTGATCCAATCACCTCTTAAAGACCCTACCTCTCGATACTTCCACCTTGGGGATTAAGTTGCCAACACATGAAATTTGAGGGACACATTCAAACCATAGCACTGGGTATCAGAATTGTCTGTAGAACTTTCTAAAAATACAGTTTCCTGGCTGGGCGTGGTGGCTCACGCCTGTAATCCTGGCACTTTGGGAGGCTGAGGTGGGAGGATCGCTTGAGCAGGAGTTCTAGACCAGCCTGATCAACATAGGAAGGCCCTGACTCTATAAACTTTTTTTTTTAAATTAGCCTTGTATGGTGACATGTGCCTGTAGTCCCAGCTACTCGGGAGGCTGAGACAGGAGGATCACCTAAGCCCAGGAGTTTGAGGTTGCAGAGAGCTATGATCATGCCACTGCCCGCATGCCCAGGCAACAAAGCTAGACCCTGTCTCAAAAAAATAAAAATACAATTTCCCTAGAGTTTCTGATTCAGTAGCCTGGGTTGAGGCATAGGTCTCTCTGGTGTAACTCATAGACAGAGGTCCTTCTTCCTTCCTGTTGGTGTGTTTAGAAATCTGACAGATGATTTCTGAGAACTCTTGTTACTGCGGAGTCCCCTTCTGAATGTTTTCAGGCATGTTGCCATGGGAACCAGTGAGTTGACAGCTCTAAATCCATTTAATGTTCTAAACGTGTGACTCCAAAAATTCCTTTCTTAAATCTCTTTTGCTCCTCTGCCTCTGAGGCTCTCATTACTGTATTATTTGGTGGCAAGTTTCAAAGGTGGATAAAAAGGCTTGTCTTCAGTTCCTGTCTTGCATTTCTTGCAAGGTACCTGGTTTCTGGAATTTTCTAACCTCAAATAGGAGCTTCGGTGTTTGCCTGACAGCCAGGCTCACAGTAGGACCACAGGCTCTGGAGGTTCCCATTTCACAGGTAAAACAGAATAGGGTCTTAATGTATCCATATGTGACTGTCAAGGATCTTTCACTCTCCCATGAAAGGTGCCAATTTCTCTTTTTAAGACCTTAGTGGTCAAATGGAGAGAGAATCCAGAGAGATTGTCCCTCTCCAAAATTAACAGCAAAAAAAAAGGGTGGTAGTGGTTTAAAAGCAGCAAAATAATGCAATAGCAATAAAAAAAGGTATGTGTAGGAAGAGGCCAATGCCCAATGGGTGTGGTCTCACTTTTATCATAATCTTTGAGATTCCCACCATCTTTTTGACTGAGCAGGGATCTAGACGCTGCTAACTCATTCCAGTTCCTGCTTCCGGAAGCAGTATAAGAGGAAGGGAGGTGAGTGGGGGAGGAGGAAATCCCTTAAGAATCATCCTAATATACCCAACAAGAAAGAAGCAGGTCAGACAGATACATAGGAGTCCAAGGATGCATCTTCCTCTAGAACAGAAGATGCTGCTTTCTGCTTGTCATCTTTGCTCCTGGTTGTGTTAGGATCTCTGGCTCTTCTAGGGACAAGAGTTCCCTGCTTTGGTGCTGTCTCGAGCAATTGCTCACCTGGGAAGAAGGATAAAGTGGGCACTCGGTTTTGGTGTGGCCCCACCCTAATCCTATCCTGAGAAGCTGCTACACCTGGGGAAGGAGGGAATGCTTTCTCAATCTGGGAATTCCCTAGCCCAGGCATGATAGGATTTGGAAAGTGACCCAGAGTAACCTAAGGGTAATTAATATGCCATTAGCTTGAATTTGCGTTGTGGTTCACGCCCCCACCCCAGGTGGACTTTCTTAGAAGGAGCTCACATATGCAGATGGAATTTGGAAAACACCTGTTGCTCATTTGATAACATCCTACACCTCCTGAGAGCCTTCCTCCAGACTGGGCTAATAAAAGGAAACCATCTGAGAATTCAGGGAGTATGAGTCAATGAATCAATGAATCAATGAGTCAGTGAGTTGGTCTG
Source organism: Daubentonia madagascariensis (assembly GCA_023783475.1). NCBI lineage: Eukaryota > Metazoa > Chordata > Mammalia > Primates > Daubentoniidae > Daubentonia > Daubentonia madagascariensis. The sequence goes on from JAKFHU010002239.1 coordinate 1,650,991, forward strand.
TCTCTCTAGACCCGTTTCGTTCTACGATAAAGAGCTGTTCATGTGAAACTTCTTCCAGCCTGAGGTTACTTGGTCGTATTGGCCCTGCTGGTGATTTTTCCAAGCTAGGAGTCAGAGGACCAGGAAAACAGTCTGGACTTGACACTTTGGTGTGTCTAGTCATTCTTCGTCCAAAAGCACACCAAGACCATGGGGCCGACTGCCACCCTGACGGTTGGAAGGAAAGCTGGAGAAGGCAGAGCAATCAGAATCCACCAGACCACATGCAATAAATGGGGATTTGGAAAATGAGAAGACAACAGTGAAAACAACAGGACATGATCTTGTGTGGGGAGGGAGGGGATCAAAGGACCAATCAGAGTGAGGGCCTTGTCAGTTTCACCGGGTTCTTTGTCTTCCTTCATCAACCTCTCACTTTCAGCATCAAAGGTGATGTTGACTGCTGCCTTGAGACACATGTGTCTAAAGTCATAGTGAAGTGAAATGAACTTTTTTACTGTAGTTTTTTAAAATCAGAAATGGCTGTTGAAAGTAGTAAAATTTTTTGGCATCTAGAGAGATAATCATATGATTTTTCCTCCTTAACTTTTTTTTGAGACAGAGTCTCACTCTGTCATCCTGGCTAGGGTGCAGTGGCATCATCACAGCTCACTGCAGCCTCCAACTCCTGGGCTCAAGCAATCCTCCTGCCTCAGCCTCCCAAGTGGCTGGGACTACAGGCATGTGCCATGCCACGGCTAATTTTTCTATTTTTAGTAGAGATGGGGTCTTGCTCTTGCTCAGACTGGTCTCCAACTCCTGACCTCAAACAATCCTCCTGCCTCAGCCTCTCAGAGTGCTGGGATTACAGGCGTGAGCCACTGCCCCTGGCTCCTGTTAATTTATTAATGTGAGTTATATTCATAGATTTTTTAATGTGTTTGCATGTTATTTATTTTAAAAATTTTTGCATTCCTGAGATGAGCCTCACTGAGTTGATCTATACATTCTTTAAATGTACTTTCAAGTTATATTTACAAATATTTTATTTAGGATTTTGGCTTCCATATTAAAAAACTAAATTGGTCTGTGATTCTTTCCCACTGTCCAGCACCTGGGTCCATTGGCTTGGTCACTGTTGGTGATGCTGAATTTCTAACTGTGTCCTAGAGTAGTTTATCCCAGAGGATAACAGGAAGAACCCCAAAATGTAACCAAGACATCAGCCACAGGTAGGTCCCTGGTTTGTGCAACTTCTTATACTGCCTCTATTTTGCCCTGAGTTTGTGCCATTGTAAAGTTGATGTGCGTATGCGTGTGCGCACACACACACACTTTGTGAGTTGTGAACACATGGGGTCCTAGGGAGCCTTTATCACACAGGGAATGCTGCCACCTGCTCTCCCCACCCCCAAACCCCCATTCCCTACAAAACGGAACCCTGGAGTTACAAAATTCTCTCCCCTCTAATGCACAGTAGTTTTCAATTTTCTCAAACCTGGGGCCAGTCAATACCCAGGTTTTAGGGAATCAGCTTGTACCCAAAGCACACGAACGTATTTTCCTAACAGAAACAATTTTTTCACTCAAAAGTGTTCTGGTGCCAGCTACTAATAAAAGACCCACAAATTTTCCATCTTATAATAGTAGGGACAAAATAAATGAGTGTGTTTTCAATGATTTTTTTAGAAGGAGACATTGTATTTGGGTATATTTTATCTGTGGAAGTTACTGAATTCAGTGTTGTCAGACCTTTACTTAACAATAAAAAACTACAATAACATCTAAAATGTATGCTCTATTATTTCATGGGTGGTGGTGTAGTCTGCAATCTGCAGTCTTGTGAATCAACATCACCAAATGACATTCCAGTGAATAGCACCAACGGTAAATGGAATCACTAAAATCACAGTACGGGTCTGCTTAGGCCAGATCTCAGAATATGGAAGTTGTCCCAGGAACCTCAAGATAGTGGTTTAAACACAAGAGTTTATTCTCTCACGTAAAAGCCCAGACATAGGCAGACCTTCCAGGGGCCAGTGTGGAGCCAGGCTCACGTCCTTACAACTGTGTTTCTGTCTTTCCACCCTCAGGACATGAATGCTCATCAAGGTCACCTTGTGGTCCAGGACTGCTTGAGTCCCCAGCCAGCATGTCTGCAAACTAGGAGGCAGGAAGGGCCAACAAGAGGTTCTCTTAACTAGGCTGGCTTCTGGTAAGGGATTTCCACTTATATTTCCTTAGCCAGAACTTAGTCACTTGGCCACACCTCCAAACATATGGGCGATTGGGAAATGCAGGCTTCATTCTAAGATACACTATGCCTAGCTTACAAAGGGGGCGGGGAACATCTGTTACTAAGAATTAAGAAAATGGATATTTGGTGAACCAATGGTAGTTTCTGCCACAATAACAAAACCATGGTTGATGGTGTACATAAAAACAATGTTTTAAATTGTGAAAGACTTCACATAGAAACTATGACACCTGTATATCTAAAACCCAGAGAGAAATATTTGTTTCAAAAATAGAAAAGACATAAAACATTCCAGGCACACTTTAGGCCCCCACTTCCCCAGATTTTGTCAGTGTCTTCACATTCAGACACATCCTTCCCATGCCTGAGTTTTACTTGTCGACGTATGTATGCACTCTTAACTATATGGGGTTTTTGTTTTTTCACGTCAGACAGGTAACGTGCTGACATAACAAGGTTTGAGGGAGGCACATCTCACACGTGTGTGAATACCCAATCATCACACATATGAACTACAAAAGGATCATATAGAGTGTTATTTTATGTACATAAAATTTACACAAATGGTGTCATAATGCTTAGATCATTTTATAATTTTTCCTTTTTGGGAGACATGTTGTCAACACTTACCCTTTTGATACAAGTAGCTATAATTCATGTATTTGAACTGCTGAAGAGCCTTCCTTTGTATGAATAAACCACAATTAACACTGCCTTACTGAATTATGCTTAGGTTGTTTCCAGAATTTTCTATTGTAAACACTGTTGCAATAAACAATATCCTTGTACATGCCTCCTTACATGAGAATTTCTCTCGGATGTTTACCTAGGAGTGGGTGGGTGACAACATATGTGCCTCTTCAATGTTGGTAGATATAAACAAATTTCTCTATGAAGTGGTGGTACCAATTTACATTCCAACCAATAGTACATGAGACCTTATTCCTCCTTATTTGCTCAACAGTAGATAGTACTAAACTTAAAAATTTTCACCCATCTGCTGGATATGAAACGCTAATTATTATTTTAATCTACATTTCCCTAGTACAAGTAAGATTCAGCATGTTTTCCTGTTTATTATTCATTTGTGTTTTCTCTTTTGTAAATATTCCACAGTTTTTGCCCATTTTGCGTTTGAATTGTTGTATTTTTCCATGTTAATTTACATTAGTTCTTGTTGTAGCCTAGATACTAATCCTCTGCCAGATTTATGTGATGAAAATATCTTCTCCCAGTCTGTTGGCTTGTCTTTGGTCTTTGTTATGGTGGTATTTGTCACACAGCAGTTTTCTCTTTTTAACATGATCTCTACGTGACTTTATTATTTGAGCTTTTTATGAATTTTTGAGCAAATCATAATCCTAATATATACATTCTTCTAATATTTTTCAAAAGTTTTCACTTTGGGTTGATATAAATTATTTTAAAATATGGCACAAGGTAGGCATCTCATTTAATTTTTTCAGGTGCATAAGCAATTGCCTAGTACTCTTTACTGAAGAGTCTTTTCTTTTCCTCACTGGTTTTTAATGCCTACTCTGGATATATCACGTACGCTAGGACTGTTGATAGCTCCTTTCTGCGCCATTGGTACATCTATGGCTGCATCATTTCCGTGTGATTTTAATCGCAATAGCTTTACAGAAAATCTTGCTACCTGGAAGGCAGGTGTCCCTCATTCTTCTTCTTCTTCAAGGTAATTTAGACTATTTTTTACTGTATTAGTTTCCTATTGCTGTTCTAACAAATTGCCATAAACTTAGTGGCTGGGACAAACCACAGCCGCTGCTACAGCAGCTGGCCTTGGGGCTGCAGCCGATACTGGTCTCCTCCCTCCACTGTCTGTCCTCGAGTCCTCGGCTGGTGCATTGCTGTTTTTCTTGGGCTGGGGCTGCTGCACTTGCCCATTTAAGAGGTGCCCACATGGATCACCTGGGTGCCAAACATATTCTTGCAGTGTGGCACAGGAGCCCTTCTTCCTCCTGCTGTTTGTGGCCAATTGGCGCTGCCAAGAGGGTAACTTCCCTTCCTGTTGCGAGGCCCCTTGGCACAAGGTGTCTGAGCACCCTGGTGGCACTTCTCCTGGCAGAAGTATCCTTCAGGCCTGCAGATCCCAGACTTGTGGAGACGAAAAACACTGATTCCTTCCCCAGCAGGTCCCTGTGAGTGACACAGGGAGGCCCTTTGGTTCCCAGGCCTATCGATTCCTCCTGCTGAGCACACAGCACTGTGTAAAGGTCTTTAAAGCGTGGACTGTGTCCTGGAGGATGGCACCTCCTCCCTTAAAGCATTGCCTGGAGTGGGCACTTCAGCCATGCCTGTTACACCTGTCCAAACACTCCATCAGGTCAGCTGCTTCTGGGTTCTGTGATTAACGATGGGACCATATGTTCACGGGCCACTCACACGCTTCCCTTGCTGTAAGGTGGGTCCTCAGGCCTCATGTGATGTCATGAGGCGACCCGTGCCACTGGATCAAATGTTCTGTTTCTGTCTCCTCCCGGGAGGAAGGGGGTCCCATGTAGTCAACTTGCCACTTTGGACCTAGTGGCTGATTGGTCTCCCCAGGGTATAGTGCCAATTTAGGGACACAGTCCCGGTCTCTGTTGGATATTCTGTTGCAGAGGTTGTAGGTTAGCCTGGCAAGTGGTTGTATTTGTTATATGTTGCTGCATAACAAATACCCCCAAACTTAGTGGCTTAACACAGCATCTATTACCTCACAGTTTCTGGGAATCAGGAATCCAGCCCTGGCTTCACTGGGTCCTCTAACTCAGGGTCTTTCTCAGGCTGGGGTCAAGATATTGGCCAGGCTGCAGACTCCTGGCTGGGGAAAGCTGTGCTTCCGGGCTCACTCCCCAAGGTGGTACTTTTCTGAGTACTTGCCCCACTGCTTGTGAATTACGAGTGGCTTCTGCTTTGGCAGTTGGGAGCACACCCTCTCCCTGGCTCTGTGTGAGCTCCAGGTGCTTGTTCCTCAGGCTTTGGAAAGAGCATGTGCATCCCTGTCAGTGCTCAGGGAGACCTGGGAGGATGCCCCTGCATACCTGGGGGCTGCCCTCCGTCTGCTCTTTCCTCTCCACGCTCTGAATTCTGGCTGCCTTAGCATCACCAAACTCTCAACTCTGTGTCCTCAACCTAGGGAGACCACCAGGATTGGTTTGGTTTCCCCTTCCTGCACAGTGGTCAGAAACTCTTTCCAGATGATATGCATGGGCAGGTGCAGAGCTCACCTCAACTCTTTCCCTTTTCTCAGGGGTCCCTGTCCTGTGCTGTTGAAAACCATAGTTTCATCTACTCCGTCTGGTTTTCCAGTTGTGTAAGGCGGGAGTGTGGATCTGTCCCTGCCACTCCATCGTGGTCAGAAGTGGAGTCTCCTGTATCCTCTGTACCGTCCTATGTTGCCCGACTTCTTCATTTACCAGTCTAGTTGTCACAGAATGTTATCTCATGATCTTAAGTTGTATTTCCTTGACTACCTAAGAGGTAAAACAGCTTTTCACGTGTTTACTGGCTATACATACATGTTTCCTCTTCCATAAAATACTTATTCATGTCTTTTGTTAATTTTTATTTGGGTTAACTTCTCTCTGATATATAGGTGTTCTTCATATATTTTGGAGATTACTCTTAACTACATATATTGCAAACACTGGCACTCCATTTGTGTTTTCAATTAAAAGTAGATATTCTTAATTTTAATGTAGTCAAATTTATCAGTCTTTTATTTTCTGGTTAGTCTATTTGTGTGTTAAGGAAGCATCGCTTACTCCAAGATCAAGAAGATGTTCTCCTATATGTTCTTCTGGTAGCTTAGCTTCTCCCATTCAAGTGTTAATCAGGAATGGATCTGGGGATATGTTCTGAGGTAGCTATTTCATCTTCCCCCACGTGAACAACTGACTACCCAGCACCATTATGAAGCCTGTCTCCTTTCTTCACTGACGTAAGACCCACCTCTGCAGCCCTGCGCACACAGAGGCCAGCCTTTTCATGTGTTTTGGTGATCTTTGTGAGTGCATTGATCCCCGAGCCCTCCGGATGTAACTCAGGGCAGCTTTCCTCTAGGGACGGTTTGCTTCTCCACTGCAGCCCTGCTCCATGCCCTTCTCCAGCCAGAACCTACGCCCGACTTCCCCCCTCCAGCCTGGCCAAGGCTAAGTGTCCCAGCAGCAATCCCCCCTGCAAGGGGGAGTGTTGGGGAGTGGATTGCTGCTGGGAAAACTTACAGGATCGTGGCCGTTTGAGGGAGGAGAGAGGAAGTTGTGCCAGCACGATTAGTAACAGGGAACACCCAGTGCAATAATAGAAGGGAGACTGTGTTGCCATGGAGGCTTCCACAGCTGCCATAGGCTTCATCCCCCAAAGCACGTTAGGATTCACTGTGCCATTTTTTACTATATCAGGGATTTCCACTGTAATTAATTACTTGAATACAGTGGAGTCTCTCAGAGCACCCAGTAGAAGTAAAAAGTCCAGTCCATTTTCTATAGATTTATGTACATAGATAAATGAATGTCTATCTACATAAATTTTTGTAAAACTATTGGGATCATACTTTAATATTAGTCCATAGTTTTCATTTTTCTGTAAACATCTTAGAAAGCATTCCTTGTTGGTACATATCATTGTTATGTTGTTTTTTTTTCTTTTTGAGACAGAGTCTTGCTCTGTCATCCTGGGTAGAGGGCAGTGGTGTCATCAGAGCTCACTGCAACCTCAAGCTCCTGGGCTCAAGTGATCTTCCTGCCTCAGCCTTCCGAGTAGCTGGGACAACAGGCGAGCACCACAATGCCTGGCTAATTTTTCTATTTTTAGTAGAGACGGGGTCTCGCTGTTGCTCAGGCTGGTCTTAAACTCCTGAGCTCTAGTGATCCACCCGCCTCGGCCTCCCAGAGTGCTGGGATTACAGGTGTGAGCCACCGTGCTCAGCCTCTTATGTACTTTTAATGTTGTAATAATATTTAATACCCTGGATGTATCATAAATTATTTAGCCATTTGGGTATCACGTTAAAAGACCCAAGAGCTGGGCGTGGTGGCTCACACCTGTAATCTCAGCACTTGGGGAGGCTGAGGTGGGAGGATCGCTTGAGCCCAGGTGATAAAATGAAATAGTAGCCAGGCGTGGTGGCTCACGCCTATAATCCTAGCACTCTGGGAGGCTGAGGCGGGAGGATCTCTTAAGCTCAAGAGTTCAAGACCAGCCTGAGCAAGAGCGAGACCCCGTCTCTATAAAAAAAAAAATTAATTAATTAATTAATTAATTAAAAAAAAAAAAGAAATAGTAAAAGAACTGGGGGGCCTGCAGCACTTTACAATAAATCTCTAGGAGAAATGGACAGGTTACTATTTTAAATTTAGAAACAGAAAACAGGAAAATAAATTGGACCAATTTCCCAGTGCTTTAAAAATCAGATATAAATATGCTTTATCACGTGAAGTGATCTCTAAGTTGTCTCAGGCATATTAAGACAAATGTCAAGGGGGTGGGAGAGGTCAGAGGTTTTTAATCTAGAGTCCATGGGTTAGTTCAAGGGGACTGTTTAAAGCCAGGAAATTGTATGAACAGTTAAGAGTGTGTGTGTGTGTGTGTGTGTGTGTGCAAAATAACCAAAAACAGTTAATAAGGCCACCTGTAGACATGTCTTGAAGCTTGCACAACAACCTGCCAGTGCTGTGACCAGAGTGGGGCGATTCTCCTTCTAGCCATTGATAAAACTCAAAGCCCAAAGATGACACCTTGGTCGGAGACACACGGTATGTCTTGACCACTGCTCTGGCGGCTGTTCGAAGGTTACCTTCTTAGGCTGCTGCTGCTAGGCAGGACTAATTTAGGTACCTCTATAGTTAGATATATGAATGGCAATTTAAAATAAAATCAAATTATTAGCTAACTGTAAACGAGAATGAAGAGTCTTACCGAGATGATGGAAATGTTCTCAATCTGGATTGTGGTGATGATTCCCTAACTCGATAAATTTGCTGAAAATCATTGAACTGTACACTTAAAATGGGTGAATTTTATAGTATAAAAATTATACCTAAGTAGAGTGGCACACACACACCAAATTAGTTGTAATGCTGCTTATGACCACAGAATGTCAGCAAAGACAGCCATGAAGGATTTTTCCATAAACCTAATTTTCCAATGAAAATGCCACCAACCACGAGATGTAGCTGCCTGTTCACTACAGGAATTCCTTTGTTCTGAGTTTCGGTGCTTGAAGTTTTCAAAACGCTCAAGCTAGGTTTCCAGGAATAAGGAAACATTTTCAAGTATCAGCTTATACAAATCTACAATGATTGAACCTATCAAATCACTTTATCCACAGTATATACAGTTTAAATACACCACAATAATTTGCAGTAAGCTAACCAAAAATTCATTCCTATCAAAAATATTAAAATTATTTAAAACTAGCCTTAGGCATACATTTTAGTAAACATGCTTTATAAACTTTGATTTTTTATGACTTATATTTTACATCTAGAAAACATACATTTTATTTTATATTATTTATTTAAAACATAAATAATATACTTTCTTAAGGTATAATTAACAAAAAATTTTTAAATGTACATTTTAGAGTTCAACTTAAACATTTTTCAATCAAATTCCCTTTGTGTTTAAAAAAAGAGGAATAATAAAACTTCTAATGACATGGTGAAATCTTCTAACAGGAGTATAGTTGCTCCCTTCACTACTTTAGTTCTTTCAAGAACATGAAAAATAATAAAGTGGCTTATGAAATGGTAACCCTTCTAATGCACATTGAAAACCACAACCTTTTGTGAGCCAGTGATAGTTTCTGTTAACGCAGTGCAGCCCTGTTAGGGGGAGAAAGGCAGAGGAAACTTGTGCACTGGAAAATTTTCAGTCAGTCACGGTTTGGGCATATTTATATCTTCACGTGTCAAAATCTTAATCTAAGTTACCAAAATCTAAGTAGATGCCCCTGCCTAAAGGGGCCAGTTTCAGACTAAGGCCTTTTTCTCTTGAATTCTGGTTAATATAAAAGGCAATCCTCCCCATGGATTATAAAAAAAAATATCGATATTGAAAGACAATTTCCTGGATTAATGATGTGAGTACTGAGAATCTAGAAGCTGTGCTCACAGGGATAAGAAGAAATAAGATCCAGTGAAATGTTAATTTGAGTAACTCTTCTCTGAAAGTTGAGGGTCTACTATTTCTCCCCAGTATCACCAAATGTCAAGGTCAAAGTGGAGAAAACAGAGGTTCAGACTGCTTAAGTGACACAGGGAATTAACGAGAAAACTTTTTATCCAGGATGGATATTTAAAAAATAGATAACCACTGCCTGACTGGCTTTACAATCAAAGTCATGAGACAGAGATGTTTAGGATACTAAATGCTGACGTATTCAAGTAATTAATTACAGTGGAAATCCCTGATATACTAGAAAACGGCACAGTGAATCCTAACGTGCTTTGGGGGATGAAGCCTATGGCAGCTGTGGAAGCCTCCATGGCAACACAGTCTCCCTTCTATTATTGCACTGGGTGTTCCCTGTTACTAATCGTGCTGGCACAACTTCCTCTCTCCTCCCTCAAACGGCCACGATCCTGTAAGTTTTCCCAGAGCAACGGCAACCCAGCATTTAGTGACGTAAGGCACGTTACTTGACTAGAAAGACTAATGGGTTAGGCATGTTATACCCTTGATAAAGTAGATTTGTTTTCTACCCTTCAAGGTCCAAATGCCAACAAAATCCAGCTGGGTTACACCGATTCGGACATCTCAATAAAAGGATAAACGAAACCATGGAGATAATACAGACCTACATGTGCCAGGAAAAAAAAATTACACCCCCTAAAAGCTGCGACCTTTGTGACATTAGGTTTATTTTTAATACTCTCTGGTTATGTGAGGAAAAGCTTAGCAAAAAAAATTCTGGTTGACCAAAGAGGTATGCATGTATGTATATTTACTGTTAAACAAATTAATGTTGAGATGGATTAATGTTCTAAATTTGGAATTTCTAACATTCTCTTATTACTCATAATTTCATATATCAAAAGTCCCTGAATTTTGATTGTTCAAATGCATACAACCTAATTATCATTATTCTGTGTCACTAATCTAACCTCTAAGCGATCACCAAACGCCATCAATGCCTTCATCTCTAATTACATTTTCTTGATCTTTCAAGCTAAGACAAATGCTAATCTCGTCACCTTCTAAGCAGCAGGATATTTTTTCATATTTTTAAAATATGAAAATATCACTGCCCTCTCACAGTGGATGATACTTATTTTCCAAGTATTGTCAATAACTTCTAGTGACATGATGCTCATCCGATCCCCATGGCGCCAACATTCTGATAACAGTTTAAGATAAGAACTAAAATGCCGCCCATGGCCATGGGCGAGTGACACGCAAAAGCCTTTGACCTTGGTCTCGTTTTCCACTATGTTCTAACCTTCTAAACTAACCAATCATAAACAGTTAAAGCAAACTTGCCATTTTACTGAGAAAAGATGGATTCATTTTAAAGTCACTTACTAAAAATATGTGGCCTGAAAGTGATTTCCTATATTTTGAATTTCCTATATTTTGAATAGCTCATTCTATTTGCCAGTAACTGTGTACCTGTATACTTTCAGGGGCAAATCTATAGGATTCCCAAATCTTGTCAAAAATGTGGCCCTTCTCCCATAATACTTTCCCCAAGACTGCCCAGAGTTACTATGAACATAATTCACTAAATTAGATCAGGGAAAACTGCTCTTACCCCCAAAGGCCTGTGCGGCTTTGACATATACTTGGAGAATCCATGGCAGAAAAAAAATATCACCCATCACTCTTTTTTTCTTGTTTGTTTGTTTTTGAGACAGAGTCTTGCTCTGTCACCCTGGCTAGAGTGCAGTGGCATCATCACAGCTCACTGCAACCTCAGGGGATCCTTCTGCCACAGCCGCTCGAGTACCTGGGACTACAGGTGCGCACCACCACGCCCGGCTACTTTTTCTATTTTTATGAAGAGACAGGGTCTCGCTGTGTTGCTCAGGCTGGTCTCAAACTCCTGACCTCAAGCGATCCTCCTGCCTCAGCCTCCCAGAGTGCTAGGATTACAGGCATGAGCCACCGCGCCTGGCCACTCATCAGTTTTTAAGTGTTGTTCGTGGACTAATAATGTTTCAAAGAAAATGAGGAGTTACAGAAAAAACATGTATATTAGGTATGGCTGTGGCTGTGACATTAAATGCTGCCTTGTGTGCTCAACACGTGCTGGGCAGGCGCAGCCGGTCAAGAGCATCCATGACTTGGGGGAAAATAGGCAAGTCCTGACCCTGGATCACACAGCTCCGTGTTCTCCAACGTTAGTGTGCTTCAGAAACATGCAGGGAACTGGCTAAAAATATAGATATCCATTTGCCTTTGCTTTGTTGGTGGAAAAAAAAAATACAAATACCCAGACCCACTGAATCAAAATGCTAGATATATGGAATGTGAAATGGAATAAACACATGAGCACACTCATGTTACCTTCTACCTAAATAGCCCATTTTCATTAACAGCTTCTTTATTTGGGCTACTTACCTCCTCAAAGGTGTATCAATAGTTACTGTGTTTTAAAAAGTAAGAATTTAAAAGTTCATTCCTTAGGCAAGCCTGATGCCAGTCTGCCGTAAGTCAGTGCTGCTCAGGGCTCAACAAACACTACAAGCAACACCTATCATAAGCCCTGTTAAGAGCCATTTGTTCTAGAAAACTATTGTACCATAGGTCAAGTAGCCTTCCGAAACTGACGTGGCCGAGATGGGTCTGGCAGAGTCCCTGTCCCCACATTGCCTTGTACAGACCAGCTGGAATTGTGTATATAGTATGTGACAGGGTTTTCCTTCCAGAGTTTGCATCTATTCTGATCACAGGGACAAATGCTTCCTCAGAGAGCTGTGCTGCAGCAAAGCTGGTTGAAAATCCAGGCATCATGGTAATATAAAGACATAGGTAAGACTAGTAACACTAGTTACGAGATCTGAGTATTTCTAGTTTCTCTTTTGTCAATAACTGTCAGTATTTAAGTGAATCAACCTGAAATTTGGTTTCATTGTCTATAAAGTTAAAGGAGTTAAATTACACCTGTGACACCTCTTTTAGTTTTAAGATTCCATTTCAATGACTACAGCTGTAGCTTTGGGATTCCAATAGCTCCTCCTGAAACTGTATAGTCATTTTCTCCTGATCAGCGTCAGGGATTTTAAAACCCTGAGAGAAACCAATACGTGCTTCTGTGCATTTGAACAGGAAGGTTTGGGTGTTCCCACACCCAACCTCTGGGAGCCAGAGAGCGCTGTCTCTCGGCAGCTGCCACCTGCTTGGGCCATTGCCAGCAAGCACTTCCCTCATCAGTTTCCTGCCTTTGGGTCCAGGCTGGGCGAGAGCCACCAGGACAGAGGCCCCCTGCCCCAGTTCTGCTCTTGGTCCTGAGCCATGTGACCGTGGGCAAGTGACTTAACCTCTCACACCTGTTTCCTTGGCTGCAATTTGGGGATTATAAAAGCACCAACACTTGTTGGGTTGTTGTGAGAATTAAATGTGATAAACCCCGTACAGCACGTCATGTGGTGCCTGGCACAGGGCAAGCCCTCAGTGAATGGTACCTATTATTTCTCATTGCCATGACTGCATGGTTGTAGCATCCATGTAACTCAGAATACAGCTGAAGAAAGCCCCTGAAGGTGCTGGCAAAGTCACAGTGCTGCCCTCTCTCCTTCTGACTCTATTCATACTCATGCGATCGCACTTCATGACATGAGGGAATGAATGAACATGCTGACTCCCCATGTCCCTTTCTAGAACCTCCACATCACACAGCCCTAGAGAGGGACAATTTAAGGAGACAGGTGGCATGATCAGTGAATTAAAGGTATCTCTTTCACAAAAAGGAAACACAGAGCAGTGGCTGCCCTCCCAGGATGGCAACTGGGCGGCTTGGAGTCAGGGATGGGAGATTTACTTTCCACTCTATACCTGTTGTACCTTGAATTTTGAACCTCAAGTATGTCTTAACTATATCAAAAATAAAATATTTTTAAACAAGTTAATTTTTGAAAAGTAAAAAGACACAATTTGTATTTTAAAATTATGTCTTCTCTTGTGAGGGTTGGGAAGCTGACAGGTGGACTTCATATGCACCGCAGAGCATTTCTGGGTGCCCTTGCTGCTTTACCTGAGCACACCCACAACTGCATGTCCACAACTGTGAGGGTGTGGGTAGAAGTTATGGAGGACACAGAGAGACGGAGGGCAAATCTTTTTGGTTCAAGATTATTAAGGATTTGACTGGTTTCTGCACAGAGGAATCAAAGGAATTCCTGTCGTAGATTTGGAAAGGACTTCATCTGACTCTAATCCCAAGTCTTGCCCATAAATTATATACATACCTTGTTTTATTGTGATTTGCCTTATTGTACTTCATAGATACTGTGTTTTTTATTAATACAAATTGAAGGTTTGTGGCAACCCTGTGTTAAGCATCAAACACATCTATCTTCATGTCTCTGTGTCACATTTTGATAATTCTCACAATATTTCAGACTTTTTCATTCTTATCTTATCTGTTATGGTGATCTGCAATCAGTGATCTCTGATGTTACTATTATGGTCATTAGGTATGAAATGTCTGATTTCCTTATGTTCTAAGTTTGACAGTTGATATCTCTGACATTTCACTGTGACACTTTGTTTTATGTTTATTGTGAAGGTACATCCTCAGTCTTTCAAATGCAGGTTTTGGCCTATGATTATCTTTCAAATTTTTTTAAAGCAATTTTTGTGAAACCATGGATAAGTCAAAATTCATGTTATTTTCAAATATGAGTTCCGTCGAATGAATGCAGTGCAGACAGCTCAAAATATCAACAATGTGTTTGGGAAGGATGTGGCTAATGAACACACAGTAACATCAATGGTTTGAGAGGTTCAATTCTGGTGATTTTAGTCTTGAAAATGAGCCATGTGGGTGACCTGAGACCAAGGTGGATAATGATGAGCTGAAAGCTGTAGTTGAAGCGAATTCATCTCAACCTACGCGTGAATTAGCAGCAAGGTTTGACATTACTATTCCAACAGTATCGGACCATTTGAAACAAATCTGTAAGGTAAAGAATCTGGATAGATGGGTACTGCATGAATTAAATGAACTTCAGAAGAGAAATCGTCTCAAAGGTTGTCTTTCTTTGCTGTTATGACGTAAAGTTGAACTGTTTCTATACCATATGCTACATATGATGAAAAATGGATTATTTTTGACAATCACAAGCATTCGGCATGATGGTTGGATAAAGATGAAGTGCTGAGACACAGTCCAAAACTGAATATTCACCAAAAAAAGCTAATGGTGTCTGTCTGGTGGTCCAGTGCTGGTATTACCCACTACAACTTCATGAAACCTGGTCAATTGATTACAGCGATGTCTCCTGCAACCAATTGGACAAAATGATGAGGATGTTTGCGATGAAGCAGCTGAGACTTGTCCACAGAGACAGGCCAATCCTCTTGCAAGACAATGTTAGACCACATGTCACCCAAACAATGCTGCTCAAACTATAGAAGCTGGACTTGGAAACTCTATGTCATCCACCATATTCACCAGACCTTGCACCAACTGACTACCACTTCTTCCAGGCTTTGGACCACTTCTTGCAAGGAAAAGTATTCAATTCTCAACAAGCTGTGGAAAATGCCTTGTGTGACTTCATTGCCACTTGCTCTCCAGGCTTCTTCACTGCCGGCATAAACAAGCTACTGTCAAGATGGCAAAACTGTGTTGCATACTAGGTGCATACTTTGATTAATTGTACTGCTTCTTGTTTGTGATATAATAAACTACCCTTTTGATTCAAAATTGGGACATTTCATATTCAATGACTTAATACTTGCTTTGGGAAGCCACAAACTGCACCCATGTAAGATGGCAAACAATACACAAACGTGTGTGGTCTGACTGCTCCAGTAGTTGGCCATTCCTGCTTCTCTCTCCGTCTCCTCAGGCCTCACTAGTCCCCGAGACACAACAATATTGAAATTAGGCCAGTTAATAACCCTACAAGGGTCTCTAAATGTTCAAGTGAAAGGAAGAGTTGCACATCTCTCTTTAAATCAAAAACTATATGATTAAACTTAGAGAGGGAGGCATGTCGAAAGCCAAGATAGAACAAACTAGGCTTCTTGTGCCAGTTAGCCAAGTTGTGAGTGCAAAGGAAAAGTTCTTGAAGAAATTCAAAGTGCTACTCCAGTGAACACATGAATGATAAGAAAGCAAAACAGGCTTATTGCTGATATGGAGAAAGTTTGAGTGGTCTGGATAGAAGGTCAAACCAACTATAACATTCCCTTAAGCCAAAGCCTAATCCAGAGCAAGGACCTAACTCTATTCAATTCTATGAAGGCTGAGAGGGGTGAGGAAGCTGCAGAACAAAAACGTGATGCTAGCAGAGGTTGGTTCACGAGGTTTAAGGAAAGAAGCCGTCTCCATAACATAAAAGTGCAAGGTGAAGCAGCAAGTGCTGACATAGAAGCTGCAGCAAGTTATCCAGAAGATCTCACTAAGATCATTGATGAAGGTGGCTACACTAAACAACAGATTTTCAATGTAGACAAAACAGCCTCCTATTGGGAGAAGATGCCATCTAGGACTTTCCTAGCTGGAGAGGAGCAGTCAATGCCTGGCTTCAAAGTTTCAAAGGATAAGCTCTTATTACGGGCTAATGCATCAGGTGACATTAAGTTGAAGCCAATGCTCATTCACCATTCCAAAAATCTTAGGGCCCTTAAGAATTATGCTAAAAATGATACGTAAGGGAGATCTAAAAAAAAAAAAAAGAATCATGCTAAATCTACTTGGCCTGTGCTCTAGAAATGGAACAATAAAGCCTGGATGACAGCACATCTGTTTACAGCATGGTTTACTGAATACTTTAAGACCACTGTTGAAACCTGCTCAGAAAAAAAGATTCCTTTCAAAATATTACTTACTGTATTACTGCTCATTGACAATGCACCTGGTCACCCAAGAGCTTGGATGGACATGTACAAGGAGATTAATGTTGTTTTCACACCTGTTAACATAGCATCCATTCTGTAGCCCACAGATTAAAGAGCCATTTTGACTTTTAAGTCTTATTATTTAAGAAATACATTTCATAAGCCTATAGCTGCCATAGATAGTGAGTCCTCTGATGGATCGGGCAAAGTCAATTGAAAACTTCCTGGAAAGGGTTCACTATTCTAGATGCCATTAAGAACACTTGTGATTCATGGGAGGGGGTCAGAATTGAAACATTAATAGAAGTTTGGAAGTTAATTCCAACCCTCACAGATGACTTTGAGGGGTTCCAGACTTCAGTGGAGGAAGTAACTCCACTGTGGTGGAGACAGCAAGAGAACTTGAATTAGAAGTGGAGCCTGAAGATGTGACTGAGTTGCTGCAATCTCATGAGAAAACTTGAATTGATGAGAAATTGCTTCTTATGTATGAGCCAAGAAAGTGGTTTCTTGAGATGGAATCTTCTCCTGGTGAAGATGCTCAGAACATTGTTGAAATGACAACAAACGATTCAGAATATTCCATACAATTAGTTGATAAAGCAGTGGCAGGGTTGGAGAGGACTGACTGTGAAGGAAGTTCTACTGTGGGTAAAATGCCATCAAACAGCATCACATGCTACAGAGAAATCTTTCATGAAAGGAAGAGTCAATCGATGCAGCAAACTTCATTGTTGTGTTATTTGAAGAAATTGCGACAGCCACCCCAACCTTCAGCAACCACCACCCCGATTAGTCAGCAGCCATCAACATCGGGGCAAGACAGCAAAAACAGTACAACTTGCTGAAGGCTCAGATGATTGTTTGCATTTTTCAGCAAAAAATCATTTTAAAATTAAGGTTTGTACATCGTTTTTTCTAGATGTAATGCTATTGCATGCCTAAGAGACTACAGTATAGTGTAAAAATAACTTTCATATGCACTGGGAAACCAAAAAACTTGTGGGACTCACTTTATTGTGATATTCACTTTATTGTAGTGATCTGGAATCAAACCCGTGTTTCTGAGGTGTGCCTGGACTACCCAGGGAAGGCAGAGCAAAGCGCCAATGACACATGTGTGTGTGTGCACTTTTGTGTCTGTGTGCATGCGTGTGTGTGGTCCACACGCACTTGTGCTGGCTCAAGTTTTCGTTGTTGTTTTTCAAATTTTTTTTTTTTTTTGAGACAGAGTCTCACTCTGTCACCTGGGCTGGCATGCAGTGGCGTCATCCTAGCTCACTGCAACCTCAAACTCCTGGACTCAAGGGACCCTCCTGCCTCAGCCTTCCGAGTAGCTGGGACTACAGGCGCACACCACCACACCCGGCTAATTTTTTTTCTATTTTTGGTAGAGATGGGGTCTCGCTCTTGCTCAGGCTGGTCTCAAACTCCTGAGCTCAAGCGATCCTCCCGCCTTGGGCTCCCATAGTGCTAGGATTGTAGGTGTGAGCCACTGTGCCTGGCCTCAAAATATTTTTTAATAAAGAAAAAAAATCTCTGCCTCCTCTTGAGAATTAAGACTGGCTTAGAAATAACAAGGGCTCATTTTATTTGAGCAAGTACAGTCTAGTATGACAAAGCACAAGGTTAGTTTTCTTCTTTTAGTAATCATTTTCTACCCCCGATGGAAATTATGTGTGAGTATGTGAAGAGAACAAAATATCTTAAATCTCATTACAAGTAAGCTACCACACGGTACCCTACGGCAAAAATGAATCTCTGAAGAACAAACAATACTATTTTTAAAATGCTTTCTGTTAAAAATACATTTAAAATTCTAAAATATATAAACATGAAATGTACTTATGAGAAAAATGGATTTATATCAAAAATAGCTACCCACAAAGCATAAAGATGAAAATATACCATGGTTGAGTAGATCAGAACCAGGTCTGTGTCTTCAGGATGACCTTAGAAAAGATGAAGCACATTTAAGTTTCTGAAAACCACGGTATTCTATGATAAAACAGAGTCAGAGTCATGACATCGTGGCTAGCCAACTGGTGACAGCTCTGCTTGCCTAATTATTTCTGCTGTAGACCAGAACAAGTGTGCTGGTTTCCCAAGTCGTTGTATTTTTTAAAGGTGTTCTTTTAGGCACATAGGAAAGAGCATGTACTGGACATAAGAATATATGATGAAAATTGAAAAGCATGGCTAGATCAAGGAATGGGACATCAGGTAATAAAACAGTGGCCGTTCACTCACAGTATTTCGCAGATGCTGCGTGTTCTCAGCTTTAGGCAAGTGTGGGGCTCACACACATTTAAATACTGGCAGAAGTTCGTTTCCGTTATTGTTCCATCTCACATGATTTAGCATCATGAAGTACCCAGTTAGACATAATAAACAAGGTGGTGCAATCCCGTGATCCTGGGTCAGTAATTTCTACGTCCAACAGTCCAGACTCTAAAATGTTTAGGATTGCAAAGAAAAGACACAGATGCGGTGAGGGCGCTGGGTGCCATGCGACACTGGTGTGCAGGATGTGGATGCAGCTCTCACGCACAGCTCCCAACTTACTGCTCGCTCTGCTCAGGACAGGTTGCGGGCAGTATGTGGTAAGGCTGAAAGGAGAGCCTCAAATGGTGCCATTTTGGTAGCAAGAGCTTGGCTTCAGGGACAAATTCGATGAGCGAGAGTAAGAGCTCCTGTGCGTGTCTGCGAGCTTGGCTCAAGCCCCACGCTGTCACAAGCTGTCGCCGACTTCCTGAACTGGGCAGCGCTCGCTCATCGCCCCAGCCAGACACCGCCGGGTCCCTTCACGCCGTCCTTCCAGAGCTCCAATTTTATCCCACACTGAAGGCCATCTGCTTCCCCAAGCCTGGACCCCTCCGCACCCCAGGGGTTGAATCCTCGCTAGCGACCCAGGTTTCTCCGGCCACTCCTTGCGCCATCGGCTAAGGGAAAAGGTTGTGATGAAGATCAGGCTCCCGCATCGGCGGAAGCCACTGCTGAAGAGCCTGTGTGCAAGTTCCCCTTACTCACTGGACTTCTTGTTTTGCCAGGTAACAAAATTTCCTTATTGTTTAAACCACTGGGTTCGACAAGGGAAACTTCTGTTATTTGTGGTCCCAAGTCATTGGATACAGTCCCCTTCCCCTGAAATGACATAACCTGTTACAGAGTGCGCGGGCGCCCACACACTCATTCATTCTCTCTTCCCCCGCTTTTTAAATGAAACTAACCCTTGTGTGAGTGTTGACTTGCCCTCCCTCCATCCCCCAGGCGCGAGCGCCCCAGCAGCAGTGCTCTGTGTTCCCCGGCCAAACACCCTCCTGCCCAGCACTACCAATCAATCACGTCGAGGCCCAGTTCGAAATCTACTTCCTACGTGAAGTTTCTTATTTAATCTCTGCGTACACCTCTCTAGAATTCTAGAATTCATGTACTTTACGTCTTGTCTGCAGATTCCATGATTTCCGTCTGTGTGTGTGTCTGTCTACCACCCCAAGCCCCACGGCTGGTTTCCACCGCCTGAATGCAGGAATGAGCGTGGAGCACCATTGCCCTTCACCTTCCTTCCCTCTTTTCCTTCCTTGTCTTCTTTCCTTATCTTACGCCTCTGTAGAAGAAAAGACAAAAATTGACATAAAAGAAATTCAGAGCTCAGACTCTGAAGGAAAAATAAATATTTTTAAAGAGAGCCCAAAATGACACGCCCTAGTTTCTGGGAGATACAGAGAAGGGACAGAATTCCAGCGATACCCGGGAAGCAGCAGTAGGACGCTGTAGGGACCCCGTCCTGTTGTGGCACCTCCCTACGCGCACTGCGCAGTTCCACTCATGAAACCGGGCGGGGGCGGGGGGGACAGGGCATTCTTAACAAAGCAGAAGTCACAGTAGGAAATACAGCCGTGTCTAGCACACAGTAGGCATTCAAGAAATGTTAGTGACTGAGAGGTGACAGAGCATCCTGTGGGTAGGGCTTTGGGCTTATAAAACAGGATGAAGTGTAGATACCAGTAATGACACTGCTGTGTCGATTGTAATGAACTTCATCTGGCTGTGCTGACATGACAGTATTTGATGTAATGTGGACTTCAAGCTGTTCTAAAATGAAAAATAGAATTTTGGGTTGTTTTTGTCTTTAACTTAAAATCCCTGTGGGCAGGAGATCTCCAGAAAGGCCTTGTCCATTACAAAGGCTGCATCTCTAATCACTGCTGCACGCTTCTGTGTGCAAAGCTCTGCTGTCATCCTCCTCATATGGCACAAAGGGCATCTGCAAGGATCGTGACCTGGTGTAGAAATCGGCTTACACCCTTGAAGGTATGCAATACAATTCTAATAGGCTTTTAACTTATTCCAGATATTAAAATATGTTGTCACTTTCATTAGGTAATATCAAACTGACACTAAGAACTTCTGCAAGATTTTTTGTGTTACACAATAGAGTTAAAAACTGTAGTAAATGTTCAGATATTTAAATGAGCACCAAACACTACGAAGTGCAACCAACATGGTTCTATTAAAAACTCTCTTCAACTGTGGCATTCAAGGACAGCAATACAATATTTTCTTTACAAAGCGACTAATATAAAAATCTGCAAATGCCATAAATTCATTTCTAGGCTATTATTCTCATACAGGCATGTCATTAGATATACGTTCTTCCCATTCTTTCCTGAGGTATGTTTTGTGGTTTACTTCTATTGTACTGCTAGATGCATTATTGTTAATCATCCTTTCCTAAAATGATTTTGAAAGACCTGCAAAAAATTTTATTGCATAGGACACTATTCATGACACAGAGATTGGGAACTACGAATATGTGGCATTGGAACAAGTCTTACAAATACTGCATTTTAAGAATTTGTTACATACATTTTTTACAGTTTGTCTCTTTTAAAAAATTGAAGGTATAGCTAAGACTTAACCATGTACAGTGAAGCATTTTAGGAATGTTAGAGATCAGAGAATAGATGAATAATACAAAGAAAAAAAAGCCATAATTCTTGCCGGCTATATATTGTATTGCCTTCAAAAGTAACTGTACATGTTGTAATCAGTTCATAGTTAAATATTTCTACTAATCTGTTTTGGGAGAGCAAATGTCTTTCAAGGTTTCGAGTTCCTCTATAAGCTTCTTGTTCTGGACTTCCAGCACTGCAACTCGACTCTCCAGACATTTGACATATTCTTTCTTTCGACGTCGACATTCTTTAGCAGCTTCCCTGAAAAAAGTAGAAGCAAAAGGGCAAACGAAACATTTTTTGCATGCTATTGACAAACAGATTGAAGTAAGCTTGGTAAATACGATCATGGTTGCATTCCAAATCTTGGAACGACATTCCCAATTGAATTTCAAACACTAAGCCAAACTGGATTCTTAAGGGTCACAAATGTCCCTTCCACAAGTCCACATGGCAATTAGTAGAATTGCTGCATCTCCTGCCTTGATTAGAGTTCATAGTAAACAAGGTCCAAGTCAAAGACAGTTACTCTGCTTTATGGCAATAAAGATCTTTGAGGGCCTTGAGTTCCTCAATGAGAGTCTTGTTTTGGTTTTCAAGCACAGCCACACGATTTTCAAGACATTTGACATATTCTTTCTTCTTCCTGCGACACTCCCGGGCAGCTTCCCTGGAACCAACACAAGGCAAATGACTGCAGGAACAACCTTCCAGCACAATCCAGAGTGGCTCAATGAACTTCTGCCCCCCAGACTCAACAACCAATCAATCCTAGTAAGGTTTGTACAAAGCCACACAACGAATGTAACCAGGCACATGCCTTTTTGTAAGATTACTGTACAACAACAAGAACAATTTGAAAGCACAATCAATTTGCCCAGCATTCATTGAAAATGGGGTTTTCTTAGGGCACACATTCTGTGATAATAATAACCAGAACTGTTTTCAGTAAACTACAACAATAGGACCATATCCCCTAGTGGAATTTCTACGAAAACATTTATAGATCCTTTTAATTCTCTTAATTATTTCTGTCTGCCAAGAGCCACATATTCCATCACAATGAGTTAATTTGATTTGATCAAAAATGATTATAAGAATTAATCCTCAAAAAACTTAAGTGTCAACATTGGAGATTTTTACTCTTCAAGACTAAGTCTCAGTAAAACAAGATCAATCACAACTGCAAGACACAATTTATTGGCTAGAAAGCACAACATGGATAAATTATAACAATAAACAGAAGATGTACATTTTTATAAACCAAAGTGAAATGGACACTGCTTCTAAAAATTAAAAAAGGAATGAAGGGGGTTACATAATACGACAGTCAATAATTCAGACCATTTAAACACACAAATGTGACAACACCACGATTAAAATTATGAAAAGGAAGCTACAGAATAACTCGGCAGTGTATTTCAAGACTGTTCTCTAATCACATGCATTTAATGTCCAATATACTGAATTTTAAAGCACTGTAAACCCAAAGGAAAGAACAGACCAGCAGCCAAAGCAACAACACAAATATATGGATGAGTTGAGTTAGTCATTTTCATGCATAACCCCACCAAAACCAATAAATATAGCCAACATTTTCTCTCTCTTTTTTTTCAGGGTGGGAGGGGATGGCAATTACTTCACTTAACTCCTCTATAGAAGATACACTCTTATAACAGCCTTATTAGGAAATATTCAATTCCAGAGTAATTGCCTATGGGGTATGTCACCCTTCATGTCAAAAAAGCCTATATTGAAATAGATATTATCATTCAAATATATTTTAGCAAAAGCAGTGTTCAATGTCTAAACACTAGTTACTGTAATGTACAACATTTCTGTAATCCTGAATTAGTGTGATGCATACATCAGATCTGTCCAGTTGTTTTATTTTTAGGACAGTTGACTCTCACTAACTGGATATCTATGTTTTCTCCATGGGAAGCACCAGTCAGCAGAAAAGAAACCTTGACATCCCAGTGAACTGCAGGAAAAGATCAACCCCTACTTCCTAGCCAGGAACAATGGACTCACCCTGTGAACTCACAAAGTTCTCAGACTTCTCAACTGGTTAGCAAAAAAATAAAAAATGTAAAAGTGAACTGAAATGTGATGATATGGCAATTAATTTAATCTAAATGAGGTACAGGGAAAAGTTCAGAATAAATTCCAACACACAAATTTGCTAGTTTGGGAACATAATTCAACTCTTTTCCACAAAGGAACTAAAATTCATTTATGAATACCAAGGTTTTCATGATTAAATCATTATATTAAATTCTAGACCTAGAAGGAAGATAGTCATTTTACAAAACAAGTTACCATTAAATGAAAATTTTACATACCTAATAGCAGTGTTGTGGGGTGTTTAATTTTTAAAATTTTTATTTACCAAGATATTCATTGTAAATATCCATACTTCATATTTTACATTTGTGTGTGTGTGCATGCATTGATGCATGTTACCAGAGTCAAAATGTTCCAAGCACAAAGCTTTAGATGGTCACATCATTAGATGGTACATTCTTAAATACTTCTCAGCTATGGAAAACACCTGTTTCTTCTATTAATAGTTAGCTCAGTTTTCAGGCCCTGCATCTGTCTGGATAGATCCTCAGCACGAAAAGGAAATACATGGCAAAGAGGAAAAGCTGACAAGGGTGTAAAGAAATAAAAACTGTTGCTTGATTGGTAGAAATATAATTAAATATTTATGACAGATGCCAGCAAAGAATAAAAAGAAAGACTGTATAAGAGATTTTTCCCAGGCCATGCACAGTGGCTCATGCCTATAATCCTAGCACTCTTGGAGGCCGAAGCGGGAGAATCACCTGAGGCCAGGAGTTCAAGACTAGCCTGGGCAGCATAGCGAGACCCCCTCTCTACGAAAACTTTAAAAATTAGTTGGGTGTGGTGGTGCGTGCCTGTAGTCCCAGCTACTCAGGAGGCTGAGGCAGGAGGATCACTTGAACCCAGGAGTTCAAGGTTGCAGTGAGCTATGATTGCACCACTGCATTCCAGCCTGGGCAACAGAGTGAGACCCTGTCTCCAGGAAAAAAAAAAACCAGAGTAAGTGAGAGAAAGCAGAGAGGAAGTACATATACTATAATAGTAGATATCTCTAAGTGGTGGAGCCATGGGTGATTTTAATTCTTTTTGTTATTTTGTATTTGCACTTGACTAGAATTTATCAAAATAAATATGTATTTCAGCATAATAGAGAAAAAACAAAGTTACAAAATAGATAAAAGGAAACTACATGTAAAAACTTTAAAAACGCTTAACTCACACAAATTTACATTGCTTATAAAGAAGATAAAAAAATTGTACTTATCGCCTACTTTACAAACACCAAATAAATCTTTATTTGTAATAAAGACTTTCCATCATTATTTAAAAAAGATAGTGTATCTTTTGGACATTACCCTTACAACACAGAGGTATGTACTTGCTGCTAATGAAATGGTTTAGTGCCTAGGAACTCTAACTAGAAGACAATCTAATTAGTATCACATGCAGAGCACACACAAACCCACATGAAATGCCTCATAACACCTAACTTGGGAGAAACAGCTTAGGAAGAGTGTAATTTTTTAAAAGTCCCACAGTAATAAATCACATGTCCTAGAAGTGGCTGCTGACTCCTCGGGAAACGTCTTACCTGTTTTTCATTAGCCTCAGCTCTCGTTTGCGTGTTGCTTCTTCTGCTAGCTGCTGGGGACTGTGCAAACTTCCTGGTGAGGCAGCCATCACCACTCCCTGTGGCAAAGCAGTAGTAGGAGCTCGGATCTGGTAAGTTGGCATGTCACCAGTGGCGGCTGCAGTGAAACAAAATATTACAAGCTTATGTAAACAATTCACAATTTGATATTTTATACAAAATTGGCCTGGAAATAACATACTTTTTATATGTCATGAGAGGTGATCTTATATAAGATGATGATTCTGAGCATTATAGGAATCTTAAGTATCAAAGATTTTCTTCAGCATTTAGAGCAATGATATTTAGCATACCCTACACATTTAAGGTAGAAAAATGTTCTAATGTATTTTAGACAAGTTTTTATCAAAGGCTAAAGTGCACAGGCTTTTCAACTGATAGTTCGTTTAGCCTTAAATCAGTGGTGTGCTCATAAATATTTAAGAAACAGCTCTTTGGGGGAAAAGACCTGATCTATAGTGTTTGATGATTCCATGATGTGAGTACTTCCACCATGGCTAATTTTAAGCTACCAATGTGACTTCCCTGAATGTAGAGCTGGAAAGAGACATGCACTAAGTAGCACACCATGCAGACAAAATAGATGTAAATAACCACAAGAGCACAGATAAAATAATTAGAAATGAAGAGTTCTGAGTACTGATGTTGTTTTTAATGTAATTTATTTAAGTGTTTGTGTGTGTGTGTGTGTATTAATATATTTAATTTTTAATAATGGTTGTTTTAACAACCAGCTCACAAAGATGTTAAAAATGTAACAATTGGTTCTAGCAAGTCAATGGGAGCTGGCTGTAGCACACCACTGCAAAAATTTTAATGAAGCAAAACATCTCCATCCTCTGGATATTTTAGTTAAGAGATTTTCCTATACCTTATGTCATGTCTGAAATTAGTTACTGAGTGTCATTAAGTGCAAGTCCTACTACCAGAAAATAATTGAGGCACTGGGAGGAATCTAGTTCTCTGTAGTTTCAGTTAAAAAACCCCAAAAAACAAAAAACAGCAGAGCTCTACTTCAAACTCGTTTCTCTGGGGAAAGATTAGGTTTCCTGGGATAATCATACATTTCTAAGTATTCATTTATTAAAAATATTTTCTAAATATAGTATACTCATACAGTTAAAAGATTTAATATTTACTTAGTATTCAGATTGAATACTAAAAGTAAGTTCTCAAAGTTTCCTCAGTTATATCCAAAATTTGTCTATCTACTGCAACAAACATAGAAAAGACAGATGGATCTGAGTGACGAAACATGTTTCTACCACCAACGCTTCAACTTTGAGAACGTATGGTCCAGAGTTAATTTGACACTCTGATGAGATCGTACAAAATACATGCTCTCTCAAAGTTAAATGCAAGAAAAAGATTTTTTAAAAAGTTATTAATCCTATAAAATTTGGTCGGGATCAAATGTCAATCAAAAGGAAATATAGCTCTTCCGTATTTCATTAAAATGTATCATAGCCATTGAGTAAGAGCTGAGATTTTACCCATGGGAGACAACAGCTTTTTCACCTAAATGGGATATTATCACTGAAAATAGCCAAGCAGTTTTAAAAAGTTAAACAAAAATTAACTGATCTATGTGCTTCTATTTGGGCATATGCCAGGTTTTCCCTCCCCTAGGGCTCTAGGGTTAGGTGAAAAAATAAAACAATAAAAAACAGCTTTGAGGGAAGTACACTTAAAGGTCTTCATAGAATTAATGAAAATACCATTTATAAGGCTGTAATGCCTCTCCACCATAATTTAAAAAATAATGGTGATAAATAGTAACTGTGATTAATGATCACCAGCAAAATCTCTACTAATAAACTTGGGAAAATTCCTAAATTTGTTTGTTTTTATGATTATTCAAAACACTGTATACATAGATGTCTCAATAGATGTCAGAGAAAATTTTTATAGCTTTGAAATATTTATGAAGGTCATTTTAAAACCAGTTATAAACTAACCTAAGAGTTTTTTAAATATCTTAATCATGTTGTCAAAGGAGACGGAGTGGAGCATAAGACAGTCCTCCCCTCTTTTCTCTTTACCCACATCTAGGGAAGCAGGTTATGGGCTAATAAGGGCTGGAACAATGGGACAGCTGGAGGCTACACGGGCTTTCTAAAATTGGAACAATAGCCAGTGACGAATGAGAAGTTTACCCATCACCGTCACCGTGTGCACATTTGCAGGCAGCATGGATGTGGACCTTGGCCTACGCTTGTTCTTTCCAAACATGCTCACAAAGAAGTGCAATAAAGTTAATAGAAAGGCACAGAGGGGTTCATTACACTTTCTAGTTTTGCACACATTTGCTATTTGCTGTAATATGAAGTTAGAGTACAATGCTTACATGATATGCAAAAGCTAGTTTTCTTAAAAGTCTTTTTTTTTTTAAAGGGTGGGGAAAGGGGGTGGGTGGGAATACAGACGAAAAATGAAGTTCATTCATTGGCCTTACATTTACCAGACATGGTTTTAAACAACTTTTGCCTGTTTCCAAAAGCCACAACCACCCTCAAGGGACCAAATTTGGCACCATGAGGGATAATGGCAATTCCAAAAGAAGCATTCTTAAAACATTTTGGGCAATAGCTCAGAAAAAAAGATCACTTGGAAATAACTTGGAAGGGGATGATATATTTGGATGTATTAGTTCTGAGATACTAGATAAACTGTGTTTTATTACATTTTTCAGATATATCATATGTTCATTTTATTTCTGTCAACAAAAGTCAAAGAATACACCTCATTAGTTCAAGCCAGAAATATGAATTAGTGTAAATAAGTAGGAATTAGTATAAAATTCTGTAATATCATAAAGACTCTATATGAGGGTACCCTTCTAATGGTCAATGGATAAATTCCATATACTCAAATGTAATCTTATTAGTAAAGTGCATTAAACAGATATGGGCAAAGAGAATCTCTTCTTTTGAGAAAATCTAAATGTCAAAAAGTTTTATTTTTGAAACAAATTATAAAAAGTGTTTAACTTAGTTAGCTTCAAGTTTCTAATATTATGAATTCAGTGGTAATCTACAGCAGATTAGATACCAAGGATTATATTTCAAAGAACCATCCTATATTCTTTGATGACATATTCTTATTCCTGTATACTTATAAAGGCCAATTCCTGGCCCATCTAACTACTGAAAGTGTCCAAATTATTTTTTATTCTAGAATTTCATTTCCATATTCTGAAATTACATGAGTCATCAGTGGGGGCTTAAAAATCATGATTAAAGAAAGATAATAGGAAAAAGATATTGAATATATTCATTTTATTCTCAGGAAAGCAAAAACTTTTAAGACAAGTCAGGGATAGTATCTTTTTAACCTTGGTATGCCCTAGAATCTAGCACAGTACTTGGCATATAAGGGTTCCATCATGAGTTTATGTGTGCACTACAAAGTAAATTTTGAACCTCCTAGAGTTTTGCCTAAATCCACTGTCATTTAGAATGCTTAAAATAAGCAGTCCTTCTTATAGACTTGTGTTATCATAGCTAAGTCTTTAAGTCTTTAACACTAAGACACGGAATGCCCTACAAGATACTATGTCTTTAGTCACAGTGGCCTTTCTTGAAAAAAGGCATTATTTCCTAAATCTTCCCTTAGATATACTTCAGATACATCTAACGTGGCATTTTAGAAGCAGAGGAGTTCTAATTATAATGTGTTCCCAACCACCTAACTCCTTACATGAAAAAATTTTCTTAGGTTCAGTATCAAATATTTCGTGGGAAAGAAAATTCCTAGAACTCTCAACTCTGGTCATTAACTTCATACCTCTCTCTTTGCAAGCTTTAAACACGATACAGCAGAAAAAGCATGGGATTTGGAGTCTGGGTTCTAGTCCAGCTCTGCCACTTACCAGCCATGTGACTTGGGGCAAGTTCAGTTTCCTCATCTGTAAAATGGGGATACATTATCTCATTTAATACTCACAATAAACCCTGTAATGTATGTCAAAGTGTCTAGCACAGTGCCTGGCACATGGTAGGCATTCAGAAAATGTTAGTTCCCTTCCTCTTCCCTTCCTTAAGTTCTGAAAGACAATGTTCCAAATTATGCTTATAATGTATATTACTTAAAAGGCATATAACATCCATAAATATATTTGCCCCTGGACTTTCCCTCCTAACAAACCCAGGGAATCAAAATGTATGGCTCTTATTCCTTATTTTGTTAAAAATATGCCTATTAAAAAACTTCCAAAATTTATAATATATTTTTATATACCTTTAGAGAATAAATTATTAAAAGATAACAAAAATATCCTTTCAATATACATAATCACTTAAAAGAGAACCTCAAAGGTGGAGAATCGCAAATGATTAATGATATACTCTTGTCAGACTGGTAATAAGAAAACTGAAAAACCCCTCAAGTTAGAGTAGGAAACAAAGAACCAAGAAACCCAGCCAAATGCCTATCTTGACAGCTTCTACAGTGAAACACATTACTGACACCCCGAAAGATGGTAATTTTATCTGATTGTTTGGTTTTTTATTTATTGATTGAGATACCTACAGTACTGAGCGTATTGACTGAATAAAAACATTTGTATAGAGAGAGTTCCTACCTTCAGAGGCCATTTCACTGTGTGTCTCTAATCCTAAATACACCTAAGTGAGCAATCGAGGTAACTGAGAAGTCAGACTGAGAAGTGGGGGACTTCTTTCCCTAGCTCCATTAAGCTACTGACGTCTCCACTTTTTCTGGCTCTCTCCCTCCCGCCACACCAGTGTTCCCAACACCCAGTGCCTGTGTATCCACGCCTGGCATCCCGCACCGTCAAAAAGTTCCCTTCTCCTTTGCTCCATTTTCTCCAGGAAAATTAAATCCTACGTAAAAATGACTGAGCACTGAACATTTTCAAATTTGTTACAATTACTATAACACATAGACCACATAGAATTAAGTCATCAAAATTTTTTCAGCTTTATTGAGGTATAATTGACAAATAAAAATTGTATATATTCAAGGTATACAATGTGATGCTTTGATATATGGATACATTGTGAAATGATTACCACAATCAGACTAAGTAAGTTACAGATAAGGGACCTTCTTAAGTCATTTATTAAGTGAAAATCTTAAGAGTCAAAATCTATATTAAAGATGAGAAATTATGAATACTGAAATGTAATGTCCTATATAATGGCAAATATATGCTCTGTCGACCTATGACAGTAATAACAAATATTCTAGAAAAAAACCTCCATTTTGACTACTTAAAATGATGCTAACTTCATTTTATATATTTTATAGCAGTATGTGGCATGCTTTTGTATTCATGTTATATTAACTATAACATGAATTTATCAATGTCAGGTGAATTTTGAGGAGCAACGTAATATGGTATGAACAGAACCAGGAGTCTGAAATTCAAATTGGTTCACTACTTGCTAGATTTGTAAACTTGGACGTCATATACCCACTCTGACCCGTGTTTAGTTATGAGTGCAATAGTACCTGCCCTGTATCACCGAGAGTGCATGTAAATATGGTTTCCTCAGTGAGGCCTACCCTAATCCCTTAACCTATATTTCCTGCTTCCTGTGTATAACTCACAATCTGATAGTTTCCTTAATAGCAATTTCTACAATTTGTATTTATGTTTATTTGTAACATTAAGTGACTTTTTATTTTAAAGTTCACATAAATGCAAAGTATCATCATAATTATTTTATTAGGCCATATATTCAGATAGGCAAATAAAGCAGGGCAGGTGAAATAAATATACCGACTTATATTTCATTAAACATTTTTCAAAAGTAGTAGGAAAACAGTATAATAGCAATTTTCAATTTCATTCTCCATATAGATTTGGAGTTTTACTGAGACTTAAAGTGGACAAGTGTCTTGTTATTTCCAACATGAGTATAACTTGCTGCGCTACCAACTTCAAGAAGCTGTTACAACCAAATGGGAACCATTCTTTTATGTGAAAATTTCCAAACAAAAATCATTGCCAATAGCCTCCTATCACAAAAGTGAAATATATCTCCTTGTTCTCATGCATCAAATATTAACTAAGATACTATTTTCCAAGTTTGAATAGTTGGAAAGTTTGTTCTTAACAATTCAGAAATCCAGCCTGAACATAACTTATTAAGACTCAGAGTCTAAAAAATATGAAATTATGCTCCTAGTATAATGAGCTTATGAATAAAACAAAAACAATTTCTAATAAAAATTTAAATTATGCTTAACAGAATCAATAATATAATCCTATAAACTATAGATATTTACTTTTTATATTTGATTTCATGATCCTGTAAGTATATGCTGCTAAAATCTTTTCCAGACAAGTCAGTCATTAGTGTTAGGAGCCTGATTTTGCAAAATTAGAGTTTTGCAAACTGTAAGTTGTAGATCATTAGTGGGTCATAAAATCAATTTCATGGGTCAAGAATAGCATTTTTAAAAAAGAAAGAGGATAGAAAAGGAAGTGTGAGTACATCACATGCAATATTATGTTTAAAATTTGTTTCATAGAAATAAATGTATGGTACACACACATACACACTGGTCCACTGTATCACGATATAAAATGTGGGTCATGGTCAAAAAGTTTGCAAGCCACTGATTTAGATCAATCCACTTGATTTGCCAATCCAACACAGTTGGCTCAGAACTGAGGATCCAAAGGCCTGGTTCCTAAAGCTGCTTTACTATATACCTTTGAAAAAGTTCCTTAAACCCTGTGTTCTTCTGGCTCTTAAAAAAAAAAGGGAAATCAAATTTGTTATTCAGTTTTTCAAATACCTTGTCGTATAGTACTGATTCTGTGAGAATGACTAGATTTTTAAAAATAATGATTTCCAAAGGCAATTACAATCAGGTCTGGTGAAAAAATGCTCTACATTATTTGACATTTTAAAGTTTCAGCATTGTGAAAATTTTAAATTGGAAAAAGCAAATCATGTATAAGCATCATTGGTAAAAGTGTGGAAAAAAACACTTCAAGGATGGTATGTTCATTCTGTAAAAATAAATGCATAAAAATGCAACTGCTGTTCACATGGAAAAAATACTCATTTATTTATAAGCAACGGTTAAAAACACACAGTATTTTAAAATCATCTTATCTTTTTGTAATGATTCGCTCTCATACTTAAGACAAATCAAATGGCAAATAGGAATTAAAGGCTTAGTAAAGAAAGACATAAACCAATAATTTTTAGAAAATAAACATATGCACAAAAATGCCTTTTGGTTCTCAGAATCATATGAAATGCAGCATTTGATATTATTTTAAGTTCATCTATATCTCATCATAAATTTGTCACTTGAGAACTTCTGCAATTTATAGCATCTCTATAACTTCACAAAAACTTCTCTGAGAAAAAAAACTAGGTCCTCAAGACCATTTTAAAAAGTATTTAATACAGGTTTTACTTGCTCAAGACAATCAAATGTTTCTACTCCAGGAAGAGGGCAAAGACCCACTAACTTTGAAGTGCTCAATTGTGGTGAAGCTGTTTATAACCATCCGTTCTTGCTGAATTCAGCTGCAAATTCAGTCCTGGGTTACAAACAAGACCACTGAGTAAATAACACTGCAAGCACACAAAGGTCATTAGGAACCAAGTCTTTCAAAATCACTACCTGCAGCTAAGAAAAAGCAAGACAAGTAAAAAAATTACTGATTACAAATTTAAACAGCAGAGGCTGGGGACACAATTAAAAGACAAGCACTTCCCTGACTGAGCACTGGAGCATACTCTGAAGCTCCGGTTCCCATACATCCAGGAGGAGGAAGGAAACCCTCCAGCCTGTATGTCCTCCATTTCTCACCGGGCATGTGCAGGGACGGCCTCAGCTAGAGGCTCAACCTTCCCACATGCGCGTGCCAGACAGCTCCTCGTCCTGCTCATGCAAGCACCGCAGGTTCATAAAGTGCCCCCCCTCTTCCAGGAGATACTTACCTCAAGAGAAATGTTAAAGTAAGGCTTACAAGAAAAGCTATTCAGTCTAAGCACGATCTTGGAGACAGAGGCAGTGGTGAGCTAGTTAACTCTAAATCTGTCACCAGCACTTGACGAAGCAGAAAGGAACTGACTAAATCACAACATGACTCGGAGCTGACGTCAATGTGCAGCTCGCTTGGAGTTTAACTTTTCCACTTCCCCTGCTGAAACGCGATTCCAGGAAATGTAATGACATCAGCCCTTTGAACTCAATTAGCTGAGGAACAGACCATTTTAAACACAGGAGGAAAGAAACAAGTAGGCACACAAACATCCATAACGCGCCGGTTTTTCCTACTTTGTTTGGAGCTACGTTTGTACACAGGAATGAAATCGGA
This sequence comes from Daubentonia madagascariensis, assembly GCA_023783475.1. Classification (NCBI taxonomy): domain Eukaryota; kingdom Metazoa; phylum Chordata; class Mammalia; order Primates; family Daubentoniidae; genus Daubentonia; species Daubentonia madagascariensis. The sequence continues at coordinate 1,684,236 of JAKFHU010002239.1, forward strand.
AGCTTAATTTTTTACAACGTGAATGTATGTTTAACTTGTAGCTGGACTGAATTTGCAACAGGTTGCAGATGAAGTAATAGCTTATTTTAGTAGGGCAGAATGGTGTGGGGGGAGAAGAGGGAGGGGGTGGGGGGAGAGAGGGAAAGAGGGACGGAGAGGAAGACAGGAGGGAGGGACGGAGGGTTACTGCCTTGGACGAGTAAGCAATGTAATACTGAGCAGAGAAACAATTATACCAAGGCGTCTTAATAAAGTGAGTGAGCTGAATATATAGGTGCATACTTTAAAAAATTTCTTACTGCTAAATGACTAGGAAAGCAACATTTTGAAATACTCAAGATGTCCCTAAATACTTTCTAAAGTTAAAAAAAAAAATCTGCAGAATGAATTGAAGCCCCTCTTTAAAATTCTTACCTGTGTCATCTCCAGTGACAGCCATGACCGGCTTCTGCATACAGAATTGACTTGCTTCCTCTACCACAGTTCAACATAAAGTGTTCCAAACTAGCAAGTGTGTGCAGGATAAGCAGGAGTACTGACATCACAGTGACATCACTAGCCTATCACTGCCATCAATTTGCTTTGTCACAGACAAGCTCAATGAAACCAAAGCCCTATAAAAAAAACTTTTCCTGTACTAAACCATCTTAATGCTCTTGTTTCTCATTTTTAAATCAAAATCTGTTGAGATGGGCTCTGGCAAAAAAAAAAAAAAATCTCATTAGCATTAAAAGTTACAAGGTTGTATCTTATAAGGCTAGTAGTTCTTAATGTTGTTGTGTCCAAGGTTTCTAGGTAAACACAGGGAGTAAACCCTATATATTTTTTATAACTCACAGGAAAAAAATACTTAGAAATTTAAACTTTGGGGATTAAAAAAAAATCACATCAACAATCAGCACAGGAATACTGTATTTCATAGACACTTCTAAATTCACCAAGAAAGAAATATCCAGCCACCTTTGTTCACTTAACACATTTTTATTTGCTGAACCATTTGCCATACCACCATAAAATCCAGCTGTTCCTAAGGTGACATAAAATTTGCTAATTTCACTTGAAGGGAGTAGATACTGAAATCTTAAAAATTCACTGTGCCAATGTAGCAAGTACTATATAGCATTCTCCCATAACTATTAGATTGTCTATTAACTTGCTGATATTTGACCTTTTTGGCCCACAAAAACAGCAATTTCATGTGATTCAATCTAATACATTATTTTACCAGATATAAGCCCCTTGAAAAAAAGTTTTGTGATTTTTAAAATTCATAAATAAATCACAATTACTATTTGTAAATTTTTTTTAAATATTCCAAATTTTATTTGGACTACTTGTTCAGCACATGAAGAGCTGAATCATTATAGAAAATTTAATGATTATAAGGTTAGACACAAAATTGGTGAATGTTCAACAGTATAACAGACCACAGCCTGGAAAAAAAATTATTTTGCATTTCCACTGCACAAAAATAAATGACATGTCACTGAGACCTTTTGTCTTTATCAAGGGGTTGTTTCCCTCGTATGGTTAGAATTCAACCTGACCTTATGTCAATGAAAGGTCATTCTACTACATTTTTAACTTTGCACTCCGATGCTTAGGAGGTATCAGGGAGTATCCATGTTGCTAGTAATTCTCCAGGGTACCTAAGAAGGGGCCTAGGATTTCAATGGAAGACATCGTGGCTACGTAAGAATGCTGGGGATCAAAGCTACACGTCTGCCCCAGTCTGGGACTCCATCAAAGACTCTTTGCTATCCCAGCCACACCTAAGGGTTTGGGTCCAAGAATACTATTAGTAAATTTTATTTCAAATTTCAGAAAGTTCAAGTTGATTTTTTTCTCAATATTTCTTTAAGTTGGCACACAGGTGCTCAGTAAATATCAGTGTAAAAAAAGAAGAGGAAGGAAAGAAAGGAGGGAAGCTGGTTGCTTAGCTGATTACTGCTATTAGTAAAGTTTTAATATATTCTCTGGACCAGTTAAACTCAGTCAATCGTCACATGGAACGAATAACATTGTCACAGAGGAATATTTCACTTTCATTTGGTAAATGCTTACTGTACGCTTATCATATGCCAGGGACTGTGCTAGGTACTAAGGATCCTTGACCAAATGGAACTTACCATCTAGGCAAGACACAGAAAACCACAAAACAGTCTGATGCGTGCCTAAGAAAGTGCAATGGGCACTCACAGGGGGTTGCCTAAGCCAGATTTGGAGGATCAGGGAAGGCTTTCTGGAGGAAGGGATCTCTTAAGATGAAACCTGAATAATGCATGTCATCAGGGAAAGTGTTCTCGTCAGGCAAACACTATGTGTTAAAGCCCTAGACAGGAGAGAGGGCGTGGTCTATCATGGGAAATGAAACAGAGCTGCATTATAAAAGAGGGAGAAGTACAGAGGTACGTGGCCAATAAAGGAAGCAAGGCTAAGATCCAGCAAAGATTTGGGTCACATGAAGGATTCTGGACTTTGTCTAATAGGTAACAGGCATTCATTGAAGGGTTTTGAGCAGATACTATAGACTGCAAGTATCCTTCCAAATTTCCTATGCTGAAATCCTAATCCCCAATGCAATAGTGCTGGAAGGTGGAGCCTTTAGTAGGTGATTAGGTCATGAGGGTGGAACCCCCAGGAATGGGATTAGTGCCCTTATAAAAGAGGCCCCAGAGAGCTCCCTTGCCCCTTCCACCATGTGAGGACATGGTGAGAAGATGGCCCTCTATGAACCAGGAAGTCGCCCTCAGCAGACACTGAATCTGCTGGTGCCTTGATCTTGGACTCCCCAGCCACCAGAACTGTAAGAAATAAATGTTTGTTGTGAAAGCCACCCAATCTGTGGTATTTTGTTACAGCAGCCCGAATGGAGTAAGACACATGATAAGATGTGAATTTTAGAAATACTACTCTAAACTGCAGAATAAAGAGTGTCATGTAGAAAGGAAAATATTGGAGGAAGAGACTTTTGTTTTTAAGAAATATCAGTAGGTCCCAGAATCATTGTGAGGGATGAATAAAGAGTCTTGCTGCACTTTCAGTAATAATTCCCCAAAAACTAAGCCAAGAAGGGAGCTGTTGCCTCTGACATGAGTAGGAAGATCAGGAGGCTGTTCTGCAACTACCAACTTGAGGGCAGCCACCTGGTGGAGACCACAGGCTGCTGTGGTAGCCAGGGTCACAGGGGCGGCATCTGGGCTAGGGTGACAACATTGGGACAGTGTGTGGGGAGGGGTGGAAAAATGTGTGGCTTTGCTAGGGGGCAGAATCTACAAAGTGACATTGGGTGGAGAGGGTGGAAAGAGTAGGGGATGACACCCAGGTTTCTGGCGTAAAGCATCAGGTGGGATTGTAGCAGTCCCATCACTGCAATAGAGAAAACAAAAGGAGATTTGGGATGGGAACAATGGAAGCCAAGTTTGGGGTTTAGGGAGTCAGAGAGATGTGCGGGGCATCTGAGGAGCCAGGTGAAGTCAGGGGCACAGTCACAGAGAACTGAAGCCACCGGTGGGGTGAGGTCGCCCAGGGAGCGTGCACATATCAAACAGGAAGAGGGCCCCGGGTGCCATGCTGGGGAACACTGGTTACACACAAGAGAGGGGCAGAGGAAGGTCACCCCAGCAAAGGAGACTGAAAGAGAGGCAGGAGACAGAAGAAAGAGCAAGGAGAATGCAGGTTCAGGGAAGAGAAGGAAGCAGGAGCCAGGAATGTAAAACGTGGTGGAGGGGTCAATCCAGGTACGCCCCTAGAATGCAGAAAGAAACTGATGTGAGCTTTCGGCGAGTGGAAGGGGGAAGGTGGGTAGGGAACAGCCTTTAAGTCCAGGAAGACAAGATAAGAATGCCCACTGACCTTGCTATTTTTAACACAGAACTGGAGCTCCTGGCCACTATTATTTAGGAAAAAAGAAGAAGAAAAAGAAAAGGAGAAAGGAAAGGAGAAAAAGAAAAACAAGAGGAAAAAAGATCGGAAAGAAGGAAAGAAAACATCATTATTTTTATACGGTATAAACATTCGCAGAGCATCACAGATTGATTCACAAAGAATCAGCACATTATTAGAAGTAATTACAGTTTAGCAAGGTTAATAGATAAAATATCAACTTAAAAAAATTTCTCTATACCAGCAACAATTAGAAAATGTAACAGATAAATAAGGTACCGTTTCGAATTGCAAGAAAAACCAGAAAAGCATTTAGGAACCAACTGAACAAAGAATATATAAGACCTCCATGGAGAAAAATTCTAAACTGCTAAAAAGTAAAATAAGATCTGAATAAATTAGACAGTCTATGGTTAGGGATAAGTCAATTTAACATTATAAAGATTTTAGTTCTTCCTAAATTAATCTATAAATTAAATGCAATTTCATAATTGGTTTTATTATTATTAGTTAGAAACTCAAACTTATTTAAAATGCATATGAAAGAATAATGGTTCACAAATAGCTACATCAGCACTAAAAAGAGAAAAAAGGCAAAGAACTTATTCTGTGAGATAACAAACCAGTATGATACCGTCATACAGAAAATGAGGAATAGTACAGAATAAGAGTTCTGAGACAGATCCACGTACACATGACAATCTACTGTATAATTAAGGCTGCCCCATAAATTAATGAGGAAAGGACAAACCATTAATAGTGGGTCCATATATGAAGAAAAAATTAAAAATAGATTCCCACCAAATACCATATACAGAAGTGGATCCCAGATGGATTAAGTACTTAAATGTGAAAACTATCGAGCTAAGAGAAGACAAGGTAGAAAAATATCTTTGTGATTTGTGGAAGAAAGAGTTCTTAAATGAAACCCCCAAAGCACAAACTCACGTGTGTGTTATGTAAAACATAAAACCTTCTAACTCTTTGTTAAAATATCAGTTTGCAGTAGATTTTTCCATGTAACAAAGATAAAATGACAAGAAATGACTATTCTTTAAGATTATTCATTTAGACATACAGCGTTCATGAGTATGGGGGAAACTGAACGGGTGACTAATTTTACATTTAAAGGAAAACATTGAAGTATTAGGTAAGTACTATAAATTTTTTACTCCTTAAGTGCTGCCAGTTCAGTTCTTCACCCACTTTTATTATAGTCCACATTAGCCCCCAAAATACATAAGAGTAAAGCTCATTATCAAAACTTTCATCAATTATAATCTGTTTTCCATAGTTGTAAGACTTTCAAACTAAAAGAACTGATATGACTTTTCTTAAAATTAATGCTGTATCATGAGTTCTCAGGAAATAGACCAAGAGGAATAGAATTAAATCAAAACACAGGAGTCTTGAAAGTTGTATTGAATAGATTATAGTTATCATAAGTACAACTGAATGAAATTAAAACAACATATAACCAAATTCAGTTGAAATCTTAGGTAACCCTAAAAGCTTAGGGCTATATCCCAACTGTTTATTCAGCTTTCATAACAGCTCAAATGGGTATCTCAGAATTCACATATACTAAAAACAGTCTAAAAAAGAAGAAGAAGGAAAAAAAACCCATATCAGCATTTGTTTTGAAATGAATCGCCTAGAAATTAGAATTGAATGTGAGACAGCTGGGGGAAGACCCAAATTCAGGGCATCATGAACTGAATACTTAAATCCCCATAGATTTGGTAATAGGAAAATATTAGGTACAGCATTTGTAACCCCCAAATGAAGGATTATTTACTTAATTTAAAAATTCATTCATGTTTGCAACTCTCTTTTTCTATCATGCTACTCTGAATTTGGCCTTTCTTTAGAGCCAGTAAAACCCTGCTAAAAAGTGAAAATCATATAATTTCACTTGCTGTTTAATATACTAAAGTATTTCTTCTTTAAGCCTTTTAAGTACCTCCCACCCCCCACCCCCCCAAATCTATCTTCTGTATATTTCAGAAAACTATAAAATCACCACTAAATGGTGGGACAGAGTAATCCATAGGTATTCTAAACGTATTAGATTAATAAAATATACCTTGAACAACAACCTGGCTGCCTGGGACAAAGAACTGCTGTGTGCCATCAGCTGATTGTGCTGCATACTGTACAATTGTAGCACCTGGTGGAGGAGCTCCTGAATTTGTCACTGTTAATGCCTGTAGTCCCTGAACACCATCAGATCCTGGGTTAGAAATCTGGATTGTTCCACCTTGGGCTATAGCAACTTAACAGAAAAAGAAAAGAAATATTAGAGAATTTCAAGATTTATTTTTTAATAACCCCATATTGGAAGAATATACTCTAGGTCTATTTATTACCATTGCTTCTCATTCTCAAATTACCCTTATTTTCTATGCTGAATTGATAAAGGAATATCAGCTTCTCCATGAGACAATACTCTAAAAAAGTTTGTAAACACTTGAAAATATTTTATATTCAGAATTATTTGAAATTCATAGAGCCCATGGAGTTTTCCTCCTCCTTAGCACCCATCAAACTAAGTTATTGAAGAGGAAGAGCAGAGAAGCAGACAAGGAGAGTCCAGCCCTTGGTTCTCTCCACTCCTAGATGTTTTTAGTTATAAACAGCATTCTTCTAACATTTAAGAAATGGTCCATGAAACTGCCATCGAGTATCACAATTACAATGAATTTGTACCTTTATTTCTGCTAACTACTTTCCTAAGTTATCATCAACAGAAAGTAGCTTTTAAAGAAATATACACATATATAGGGTTTTTTTTAATTGGAGAAAACATACACAAATTTATTTAACTTATATACATGGGAGCCTTCAGAATGAAGACCCCTATATCTTGGTTTTAAAGCTCAAGTCTACAAAATTGTAACATTTACCATGTTGACTATGTCAGAATATATATCCTGAAATATAAAATGTTAAGTTGGAAAGGTCCTTAAAAGGTAACTCTACTGAAACGACTGTGCTACAATATTTACCTCTACCAAGTGTCTTGAATAACTACAGCTAATGGTGACAAATATGAGGCAGACTTCCTCTAAATACTCAGACTTGCCAGTTATATTTAAAAGTTAGCTTAGTGTCAAAAGAATAATTGGTCAAATGTTTTGTTTTAAAATTTCACTCTAATAGACTGTTTAAAGTACTGTTTAAAATATCTGAGAGGTCTGTATACTGTAATATAAAGTTTAAACAGTAGATATTAAATGGAACCAATGCTTTTTTAAAAAAATTCATGCATGAACTAGTTAACAAGACTTTATAATGAAGATTTCAAAAACACATCATCAGAATAACACAACACCTATAAATCAATGATAATGTCTTACAGGAACGTTATAGTGTGTTCAAAATATACTCTGAATATTTTCAAGTCATTCCCAAACGTTTTTAATGGCATCTAAGCAAAAGACCACTTAGGTGATAACCTGATAGGACAAACCTATCAGAACTATGGAAAATAACAACAGCAAATTTTCAGTTCTTTAACCAAAGGTTCCAGTGCCTAACACAGAAAGATAGATTAACATTTTTTAAAAGATTTCAAAACAGATGCATTCTCTGTGTTTTAGTTCACTGACAAACCACTCTTGGAGTGGGATTCACATAAACTGAAGAATCAGTTACAGAATGTCAACAGTGCTGAGGTTGAGAAACCCTGATGTAATATCGCTTTATCTGGCTCATCTAGAGCATTATATTCCATACACATTTTAAAAACAGGATATTTTTAAACCACAACTCTTCAAAGATTCATGGGTCTCAGGATTCAGCCCTCAAAATGAAAGATTTGGGGAGAGATCTAACTTCTTAAAAGAGAAGTATGAAAAAGACAAGAGATATTGCTTTCTTGGCTCTTCATGGCTGGACATAAGTGAATTTTATATGTTGTCATATATTTAAATGTATATTTTCAGTTGATAATTAGTTTGATGTCATAGAAATAGTGCTTTAGAAAGAACAGCCAAAGGTAGTATAACCACAACGTGTTAGAAGCACAAAGCCTAGCGCAGAGCAGGCACTCCAACAAATATAATGAATAAATGGCTTTCATTTCCTCACAGCAGACTAGTATAAACAACTTAAGCCACTTGTGAATCCAGAAGAGTTAAATGAGGTATGTTTTCAAATCCCAATTATAGAACTTAATTTTTCAACACCAATACAATTGTCAAGCTTTTTTGGACTAGGTGATCTGAGGTGAGAGTAGTTGCCCCCAAGGGTAAGAACCACTGGACAGGTAGATGACAAAGATCTTTACTTTCTTTTTCTTCTTTTTCCTTTCTATTTGCTTTTCTTATTTCCTTTTTTCTTTTTCACTGTTTTTTTCTTTTTCAGTCACATTTCCCCCATAGTTCCAACCAAAACTTTGTTGCTTTCACACTGTGAACAGCTGCCACATCAAGAATCTGTTTCTCTTGTCATTTTGTTTTCTGGTGAAGTCATTACACAATTAGATGTGGAAAACAAAAGCTAAATACACACACACACACACACAAGTTGGCTCTAGGGGGAAAACTTTTCTTCTAACAAGTCTGATATTTTAGCCTAGCTTTCATTTTTTATACCAAAAGTGCTTCTGATTTTGGTGTTGTCAAGTGACAGAGGACTTTCCCATTCAAAATGTTATCTCTTATTTCACAATAAACAAGATTTCCCAATGCTTCAGGATCTTGGAAATAGGCTTTTCATGTGCCTGTGTGTATTCAAAGATTTGAGGAAGCAACTTATTAGGTTTCAAAATATTCAAAGATAGCATAACGTGTTCTCAGTCAACATAAATCAAGATAAATTAAATAGTAAGAAAAAATAAGATGAGATTAACTGAATGAATTTAGACACATGTTCTATTTTAGCTAAATATATTTTCCTATAAACTAGTTATAGTTTCATAAAAACTTACTATGAAAAGTTTCCAAACATAAAAGCAGAGAGAATTCTTTGTCATCCTTTTCCCCCACGCACTCACCCTTCCCTTTTTTAATGGAATATTTCAAAACAAATCCCAGAGATCATGTCTGGCTGATCATTTTCAAATAAAATGACTGGCCCATATCAAGGCCATTAGTGAGCAATCAAAAGAAAACACCTTTGTATTTCCCACTAATTTTAACTCTGGGAACCTAGGCTTTATTAATCCTTTCCTAGACTGACACACGCAACTGAGGCATAAAGGTTTACACCCACAACTGCATACATTTTTGCTGACAATGAAGAGTCCATACTGTCTATGAATATTAATCAGTACTCAAGCAGAAGAAAAAGTGTCTATTAATTTTAGACTGTATGCATACTTATTTTCACTTACTAGTAATTCTTAAAAACATTACATAAAATACAAAATAAAATAGTTTCATAAAATAATCTAAATTGAATTAAAATTGAAGAGCTAGATTATATAATCAATTAAATTCTACTTTAGCTTCCATTATTAATTGATTCAAGGCTGCTAGTATGCGATCTGCTTGCAGTAGTGGTGGGTAGAGGTTAGGCTCTGTTGTCCTAGTTGCTCTAGGAGCTACTGAAATAATTTTTTTTTTTTTTTTTTTGCTAAAGTCTCAGGTGGGCTATATCCCATAATTCAGTAAGTCACTCAACACCTACTGGTTGAATGTTGGACACAATGACCTTAAATTCAGAAAGATTTTGTCTAGATGGAGTGTAATTCATTAGTTTACAAAGTATATTTTTACTAAGTTCATTTTAGCCGGTTATACAAACATCTTTACATATATTCTTATATAATTATAATATTTAGTTTCAAATCAATATTAAACCAGGTATAGTTTGCTCACCACCCATCTTAGCATATAACATGGTAACCAGGATGGTATCATATCAACTAGTCTGGGCAATAGATTCTAAAAAAATTCATGGGATGCAAAACTGTGCTTAGGGTGCCTGTGCTGTTGGACTAAAAAAACAAACAAAAAAAACCTGTGCTTAGAAATCCGCTACTTCGGTTACTCATTGTCACTGACCACTTCTCTCCAAGAGCTTCAATATCATTAAAGTAAGGGGGATATTATTTATGGAATAAAAACTCAAGAATTTTGGTAAAAAAATTTAACTAAAAAAGCAATATTTTAAAGTCCTGTATAAGCAATAAAGAAGACAAGAAAGATGAATTTAACAAGGGTGGAAACTGAACAAAAGAGTGCAGGACCAAATGAGGAAGTAGAGGCCGAGCACATTGGCCCACGCCTGTAATCCTGGCACTCTGGGAGGCCGAGGCGGGAGGATCGCTTGAGCTCAGGAGTTCAAGACCAGCCTGAGCAAGAGTGAGACCCCATCTCTACTAAAAATAGAAAAATTAACCGGGCATCGTGGCTGGTGGATGCCTGTAGTCCCAGCTACTCAGGAGGCTGAGGCAGGATCGCTTGAGCCCAGGAGTTTGAGGTTGCAGTGAGCTGCGATGACGCCACTGCACTCTAGCCAGGGCAACGGAGTGAGACACTGTCTCCAAAAAAAAAAGGAAATTGAACGAAATGAGGAAGTACAATTTATGCAAATTATAGTTTGTCTGAGCTCTCTTTTCACTTGATTCTTTCTATCTATCTATCTATCTATCTATCTGTTGAGACAGAGTCTTGCTATATTGCCCATGCTGGTCTCAAACTCCTGGGCTCAAGCAAGCCTCTTGCCTCAGCCTCCTAAGTAGCTGGGACTACAGGTGTGCACCACCACACCTGGAGACGCTATATATTTTTAATCCTAAACTTGTACATATAAGCTAGTTAAAATATATAAACATAAATATTTAGTTATTATATTTAAAATGACCCTAATTCCAAATTGCAATCAAAATATTCCTAAATGAAATCTCAATGCTTTAACTTTAAAAAGAACAGCAGACAGACCTTTGTTCCAATGAATCCTCAGGTTTAAATTCAAAAAGTGACCACAAAAAAGAACCTATGACTATCTGTGCCTTAAAAACCAAGAGCATATAGCAGAAGGAAGACTAAGTCATGCTATAATGAGAATAGCAACACCAAGTTTAAAAATCGAGATTTATGGTAAGTAGTATGTTAAATAATTTTGTAACAGTTACCTTGGGGAAATGTAAATAAAGTCACTATCGAGAATAAAAAATACAACTGCATTTACTTTAGAATGTGTGAGCCTGTCATGTGCCAATTCCCTTTATGAAGACATGGAATTGGTGTTTATGCACATGAGTCTCCTGAGAATTCTGAATTCTTTAAGCACTCCACAAAGTTCACATTTATCTTTTCATAATGGTGAATTTTGGATTGACCCACTTACCTTTAGTGTATAAGAATTCCAGTAAAGATGAGTTAATAGGGACTCATTCTAATAAAGTTCCTAATAAAGTAGGAGCAAGAAGAGACAAGGGACATTTAGAAAAAAAAAAATTTGAAGTCTTGGGTGATAGTCCTTAATTGGTAAGGGAAGAGGTTGGGTATAGTAGAGTGGGGGATGAAAAAAAAAAAACCTTTGTCTTAAGAGAAAATTTAATGAATTAAGAAACTTCAAACATTTTTTCTTTAGTTGCTTTTATGAATTCACTCATTTAATGCATATCTTAAATGTCTTATGCAGCAAGTAACATTCTTTGCTAATTCTAAGACTATCTAAACTGCCGTCTTTCAAATATATACTCCTGAGACAAAATAGATTTTCTTTGACCAGAATCATTTAACTGTTATAAAACATACCTATCACTAAGATCTGTACTTCCAGTGAAGGTTTTGCAGGTATAGCTCACTTACTTGGTATTGCAATAATGAATCCCTGACTATTTTAAGTTATTTTTCTTACCCCCCAGGGAGCAGCCCATTCCAACTTTCACTTCTTAGTTTTTGTGATAAAAAATCAAGTTGAAATACTAAGGCCAACTTATGTCAAATATCTTTCAACTATTAAAAATGTAACTGCTTGTATATGGGAAAACCTGAGTATACTTTATTTCATTTCTTCAACTTTGACACACATTTGGTTCTTTTTGTTTTTAACACCAGCTAACTCATTATACCAAATTAAAAATAAATAATAAAATAATAATCTTTGAAAAAAAGAAACAAAAGGAAAGTTTGGGGGAAAGTCATCATCCATGGATAAAAGTTGAAGAAAGAATTAAAGCTAAAAAAATTTTTTATAAAAAAAGGTTATGAAAGGGTCTCAAAGAAATACATAGAAAAATCTCCAGAAATTCTAGTAAAATAAACTCCTCTATTCTAAAAACCAAAGAATACCAGTAATTGTTTCTATTTCTAGATATTTAGATATAACATTAAAGCATTAATATCTATTAAGTTATTACTAATAAAAAATATGATTAATAAAAATGCATCTTGTGTGTGTGCAAATATATATTTACCCTCCAATTAAAGTAAATGTCTTCTAAAAAGTTTAAATGTCAGCATTCACTTCTCAAATGAATTATCTACATAAGCAAGTGTCATTAAATGTTCCAAAATTGCATCTTTTTTTTTTTTTGAGACAGGATCTTGCTGTGTCACCTGGACTAAAGTGCAGTGTCATCATCATAGCTCACTGCAACCTCAAACTCCTGGGCTCAAGCGATCCTCTTGCCTCAGCCTCCCAAGTAGCTGGGACTACAGGCACCCACCACACTCGGCTAATTTTTCTATTTTTTGTAGAGACAGGGACTGGCTCTTGCTCAGGTTGGTCTCGAACTCCTGACCTCAACTGATCCTCCTGCCTTGGCCACCAGAAGTGCTAGGATTACAGGCGTGAGCCACCGCACCAGCCCCCAAATGCATTTTTAACAAAGGCAATATTACTTCATATGAACCAATATAAAATCCCCCCCCCCAAAATGGCGATTTTTACCTGCAAATGCACACACAGAACGACTACAATTTCTCATTAAAATAATTTCCAGGATCATACTGTATAAACCCACATTAAGAAACCTAAGTAAGAAATAGTCTATGACATCTTATGACCTCTTATGGCCAAGAGATTAATGTCTAAAACATGCAGTTTTCTAGTTCTCAACCAGAACTCCTGACTCTACTTCTCCCGTCCCCCACATACACAGAGTGAGGTTCAGTGACCAGCCCCGGCCGCCAGCAGGCCCCAAAGACACAAAGAGCGGAGGCTTCGGAGCGGGCTGGAGGGAGAGGTTGAATGAACCCGAATGGGGCTCTGCCAGAGCGCTCTCACACTTCTGTTTCACGTCAATGGCAGCACGCCTTCCCCCCGCTTTACCTGTTATCTCCTTCTGTCTTCACACTATCCCCAGAGTCTGGCAATTTAGTATGATTCCCACTTCAAAGACTAAAACCGGGTATGCAAATTCAATACAGCTTCCTGCTCTGATCATTGGGTTAGCAAATGGCAGAAGCAGGTTCGTTCTCCACACCGTCTACAGCTTCAGCTTTCTCTCAACCCCTTATGTTTTCACAATTCCAAATTCTCAGCCATAATCTAAGCAAACTGACCTACAGCATCCACTGCCCTTGTAAAAGGATCACTGCTTCTATCAGAATTCCTACGCAGCATTAGGATATGCCAGAGATGTGTTAAGATGACGGCATCTCAGATGGTCCCCAAAACTTTAAGAAGTCTTAGCATTATTTCAGCAGTAATGTCCAAACTTTTCCCTGTCATGGCACAAATAGAGAGCAATAACAGGTGGACAGCCCACTGGGACAGATGGATGAAGCTGCTCAGGGCCAGAGCTGACCAGCCAGGAGGCCCCCCCAGCCCCTCTGTGGACTGAGGGGACAAGGAGGTGGGCACTCCTGTCACCTGCCTGCTGCCCCACAGAGGCACACCCTCTGCTGGCAAACTTGGACTCACCGTTCGAAAACCCAGCATCTATTCCCAGCAGGCCAGACAAAAAAGCATATAAACAAGAGAGGGAATAAAAGAGAAATGATAGCGTAAACCTCAAGGTCTATTTCTTACAGGCAGCGGGGAGTTTTCTCTTCCTCACACTGACTTTGGACATGTCCACTCAGGGAACGGTAGAGACTATGAATAAACTACAACCCAGTTCTGCCAGGTATCACGACCCAAATTACCAAAGGAGAATTTGTTTAATAGTTTAATACTGCAAATCTGCCACTACTATAGGAAAAACTCTAAAAAACTCCCCAAAAACCAATGACTATATAAGGTCTTCCCAAATATTAAAGATTATAGCTTGTTTTAATAGCCAGGTATTAGGATGTTTTTCTAGGTATTGCTATTTTTTAAAGGAAAAGCAGAACATATCTAAAATCTTAACGTCTCATTTGGACAAACACAGTATTGAATGTCATAAATAATCAAACACATCAGTAGCTTTTCCCCTGCCTTCCCCACACCTTTTTCTTTTCTTTCTAGCTCCTGTTTTTTACTATTTTTATGTATCAAACCTTCTTGATTTGAGAAAAAATTAGTGCTTTAATTAGAGCAAAAAGCACAGAATTAACAGTCCATTAAAATGCACAAGACTAAATGTGAATGTATCTGTTTATTCAGAGCTTTTGGTGTGTAAAATTTCAAATAAAAGGATCTATTCAATGGCTGCAGTTTTAAAAATTAAATTATTTTTCCATTCTCTTTTAGGAAAAACTGCAGCACAAATTAACACAGTAGAGAGTAGTGAAAACAGAGTTACATTTAAAACACAGTTTAGAAAACATATGTACCTCTTTTAGATTAGTAAGTATAATATGCAATTGTTGGTAACAAAAGCCAACAAGAATGAAATACAGACATTTATATCTTATGTTTGCATGCATCATAAAGACAACAAAAAATAAGTTGTAAACTTTTACTAGAGATTAATATAAACATATAAATAAGAAAAACCCTTTTTAAATTTTTACCCCAAAGTCTATGTTCGGCCATATAAATTTTTACTTTCCAAAAGTATATGACAGCTGTCAGTACAAATCTCTCACTTCTTTAACATGCAGTTTTCATTCTATGATACACAATTTAGGTATTAATGATGCATCTGAAAGTAGAACAATTTAATGCCAAAACCCGAGTTGCTTCAATGTAACTAGAGAAGACTTAAAGCTAGCACTGTATCATATCGAATTGCAGGATACATACTGTATTGCCCCGTGCTAGTCTGATATATGCTAGTCGGTACTGCCATGGTAGCGATGTTAGGTGGAGTTCCTTCTTCCTCTGACTTTTCTTCTTCAATCTTGGGAACACCAGGCACATCAGAGGAAATTTCATTCAGTATTTTTCTAAAATGTAATTTAACAATATAAGTAACTAAGACATATCAATGGAGACTTAAAACAGAAAAGCTATAAAGAAAGAATCAGTTTGATGTATAATTATTCTACCTTTTTGGAAAAGGTACCATTACAGTAGGAAACTTAATTAACTTACCTATAAGAGGGTCTTCGTGAAAGGATTTCTCTACGTTTATGAGAATCAATTACACCTTCTGATTCTGCAGACTCATCTGTCTCTGCAATTGATGCTACCTATAATACAAGATTTTCTAAAATGCATCATAAAATATAGGATCTTCTCCCTCATCAAAAAATGCTGGTTAAGGGTCTATGTGGGCAGCACTGAGCCAGGTGCTGTTGGAGGCAACTGAGCAGTATAACACAGTGAACCTGCACAAAAGGAGCTCACCACATGGCTCAGGACACACACAAACATTTAAGCTGTAAAACATGCATGTGTGGATAGGAAGGGTACAGATAATGCTACAGAAACGCAATGGCAAGAGTGGTTGGAATGCCACGTGAGGCTTCACAGGAAAGGACAAAACAAAATGCATAAGACCTCAAGATCTAACCTGAAGGCCCTGCAGCATCCAGCAGGGAGCGAAGCAAGTGAGTCGGAAAGAGAAGAAAAGCCTCGGTGTCAGTATCTCCTCAACGATCACAGCTGACCTGAGCTGGGTCTTCACTGTTAGCCATTAGATGGGCCCAAAGAAGGAAGAACATGTAATAGTAAGCAAGTCAGTAAACAAGCCTGGTGAAAGTCAGGATTTACATTACAAGGAGTAGGTTAAGGTTCAGGTGGTAAGTCTTGAATGGTCTGTCAATAAGCAGATTTTCTCCTAAAGAAGATCAGAGTTTAAGATGATTTCATTTCAAGTCAGTGTAAATTACAATTATTTGATTATTAAAGAAAGTCGAATAGAAAATAACTTTAAACAACATGAGCTGCAATGTCAATATAGCAGTGTGTTACTTCAAAGTTCATGTAGTAGTTTACAAGTATCTACTCCACAGCTATAAATACGTGAGAAATTGATTTAGGCAAAATCAAAAGAGCTTATTAAAATATCAACAATGCAAGCAACAATATATACTTCCCAAAGCACATGGATGTGTATATAAATTCACCTACACAAGACTATGCTTCTCTGGTAATGGACACTCCACACAAGAGCACACAATGAAAAGAACTTACTGGAAAAAGTGTTCTTGCATCAGAGAATCATATATCACCACCAAATTTATCACTTTCCATTGGACTTTCACACATCTGTCAGATAACCATAACAACTCTCTTATGTGAGATACGCTATGATTTTACCCATTTTAGAAAATTGAAAGCTCAAGTTCACGTGGAGAGATTAAGTGACTTGCCCGTGGTCCAATGGGTAGGAATTCTAAGATAAGATCTACTGGCATCTCTCTTTACAAAGACAAGTGAATCATTCATTTAACAAAATCCAAAAAAAAAGAAAGTAAAAGGCTACCGAATATAAGATAATACTTTCCTCCAATACCAGTCAAGTTAAAACTAAGTAGATCCGGACGACATCTGTAAGACCCCCTCCCCGCAAAAACACACCTAAGTAGAAATATTGCACCCCAAATAAAAGTCATAATCCAAGGAAGTGTGAGTGGAAAGACTTTCTTGTTTTATAATTACTGTCAGAAAGAGTTAGAAACTCTTTGAATCAAGGGTCATCACCAAAAAAGAAAAAAAAAGACAATGATGAGAATTATTCTTACACTTTTGAGCAACACAGGAAAAGACAACCTGTGCTGAAAAGATAACCAAGCTTTTAATATATGTGGATTTCTCCCTTCAAATATCATGTTGCTGCCCTCATCCTTATTCTGTGAGAAACGATGTTCAAACATGCAGGAAAAGGACAAGACTGAGTATGTGTATCTCCATTTTCCTCAGATTTTTTTTGGTCATCAATTAGGTTCAAATAATTACAGCATTTAAAGGATAATGACAAACTGACCTAAAAAAGGAACAGAAATAAATTTGGAAAGAAAAATATGCTTTAAAAAATGCCTACTTAATAATTTACATCTATTGATGAAAAAAAAAGTTTTACCTTCAAGATATATTAAAGATTTATGATCAACCTTGATAATAATAACTAATAAAATACAACTCTGGATCACAACCACAATAATAATCATATCTATAAAAGCCAAGGTGTAATCTGAGATACATGACATATAAACGTAACACCAAAATGACAATAATGTCATATTACTTCCTAAAGATTATATATACTGAATTTGAAATAAACTTATATTTCTATCTACCTACTAATGTGAGTATTCACGAAAGCAGCATTGGTACTATAATCTTTATATTACTGTGTTTATCAGACATCTCCTCCAAAGAACCCTTAAAAACATTTTTAAGCACCATCAGAGAGCTTGGCTAAATAAGTCTGATTTTGAGCACAGAACAACAACTTGAAAAAGACATGAACTGCTCATCTGGCAATTATTCATTCTGCAAAATAAGAGCTGATAACAAAATTGCAACTCAAGTCAAATCTATGTGCCTGACAGGGCACAATGCACTTTGTATGTAAAAAAGAAATTCTTCCAAATATCTAATAAAAAGATTTGAGCATAAAAGCTACATAAAGAAAAATGATGATAAATAAATTAGTAAAAGAAAAAAAAATAAAGCTCAAGAAAGTCAGAGACAAATCATCCAGGAAGGAAGCTAACCTGAACAGTTTGTATTTGTGGTGACTGAATGACCGATGGCTGTGGTGTCTGAATTACTCCCTGGACATGTACAGTTTGGCCCGAAGGTAACTGCACTAGAGTTACAGCTGGGGAGCCTCTTCCGGTGCCTGATCCAGCTACAGAAACCTGCAAAAATGATCATCATTGAGGATTAAAGCTGGACCTTTTTTGGCTGTTTTTGTTTATTCTTCAGAAATACCACTCACTATTATGACTGGCCTATTTCTCTTTTCTTTTTCCTGCTTCTGAGAAATGACAAACCAGCCGAGGTACTTACCATTAGGAGGGGGTTACTGTCCTGGAACAGTCATTCTCTGATGTGATAGATATTAAAGAACACATGCTCCTCACTCTCAGTGCCCATGCTTCGGCGGCTGAGAATGTTCCAAGCACAAAGTTCCAAAGCAGTTAAACTACCTCACTACGACCTCATGGCTACTAACAGTGAAGCCTTTTTTAGGCTACAGTATAAACTACCCTCTCTAACTTCTTAAGAGAAAGTGGAGGTAGAACTTAAATATGGTGAATTATTTTTTAATAAGTGAAACACTTGACATATGAGACTCTAGTATTACTCTAGAGGTAAGCAGATGCTTTTCTCTGTACTGATAAAAATCACAGCTACTTTTATGTCCTCATGATCACAAAAAAGGAGCTGGCCAAAGAAATTCCAGGACCTTTTAAGCCCTTAGTGTCTCTGACCCAGAGAAAGCTCATGCCTTGGGGCTGGTCCTAAGACTTGTAGTCTCCACTAGAAGAAGCATCCAGAGAAAAGGCCACACTGTCACTTAGCTTGGGCACAGATAAGAGAGAAGAGCCATCTCCTACCAACCCTGAGTGCTTTCAACAGAGATCCCTACCAGCAAAAAACAATATCTCCACTCGCCGGGACTCAAAACCTGCTAAATTTGCTAATTAGCAAACAATTCTGTCCTATAAGTTAGTGTAATTTTAGAAACTTTGCCTTATTTTACTAAGATTCACTATGCATTATGACTTACTCAAAACAAAGACCTCGGAAATGAAATAAGCCACCAGTTTCTATTATGAGTGGTAATGGAATCACAGGGTCTGAAACAATTTTTGAAGGAAGTCTGTGTGTGACCTCACTTTAAGGAACACCAATGATTTCCAATCTACTTATACTAATACTTTAAAAGAATTACTAAAAACTGGGCTTATAACAAATAACTGTGAGGTTTATTTACATTGTCATTCCCTTGGAAAGCAAACTTCTCTGGTAATCCAAAAGTTAAAAATCTTTTACCCATGCAAGAGAACCTATGTGTTGAGCATTGTACTAGGTTGCATCAGGGTAGAAAGTAAAATTAATAAAACTAACACCTACGAAACAATAGCACACCAAACAGCATAGAACTAATTGCTCCATTTTGCACAAAGCCATGAATATTACAGGAGTACAGAATAGAAAGATCAGTATGGGCCTGAACAATAAGTGAAGGCTTTGTGCAAAAGTCAGAGCTTGAGCCAGGCCTTGATCTGAACCTGGATAACAGCTGGACAGAAAGTGAGAAACCAGGGCAGAGGAAACCAATATGCAGCCCAAGGGGCAAATTCAGTCCGCCTACCCCTAGAGAATTACTGTCCACCTTAGAGTTTAGGGGAAAAGAAAAAAATCACCTCATATGGAACCAGTAGATTTAACAAGTACAAGTTCAAAAGCATTGGATTTATTCTACAAATGTTCCTAGCACAAAAGGCAACTTGGTAGGAATTACAAAAAGGCACCCACCTCTGTGCTGACTGATTACCAAAGACACCCCCTTTCTCCACCCAGCTAATTCTCAAACTTTTTCATCTCAGGACACCTTTACTCTCTTAAAAATTGTTGATGATCCTCAAAGAGCTTTTGTTTATGTGATTTATATTCAGTAGAGTGCCGATAAACATTTAATACACAGATCTTGGGAGGGGACAACCCTGATTTGTAAATTTTGCTAGTATTTGTGCTGTGAATACTCCTCTTATGGTTGATTTCAAGCTATCAATGGATGGCACTGGATGCAAAGTTAGAAAAATATGTATACAATTGGCTCTCACAAGCCAGTACAAACCAGCTTCAGCACACCACTAGTTATAATCTGTTGGTATTTACCATGTTAGAAATTAAAACTGAGAAATTTTTAAAATAGTAACTCCTTTAAAAATAACAAGAATAAATCTATTGCATGCTAACATAAATAATATTTTATGAAAAATAATTACATTTTCCAAAGCAAAATATATTTAATGAGAAGAGTGGCATTGTTTTACATTTTTATAAATTCTTTTAATGTCTGGTTTAACTGAAGACAGCTAGATTCTCATATCTACTTCTGCACTGATTCTGTTGCAATCTGTTATTTTAGTTGGTATGTGAAGAAAATTTGGGCCTCACACAGATATGTGATTAGAAAAGGGAGGTGTATTATAATAGCTTTTTCAGAATATTCTTTGATACTATACCAAAACTCAACAAATGGTTTCTTTTTTCTTTTTTTGTTTTTGAGACAGTGTCTCACTCTGTCACCTGGGCTGGAGTGCAGTGGCATCATCATAGCTCGCTGCAACCTCAAACTCCTGGGCTCCCATCCTCCTCCCTCAGCCTCCCGAGCATATGGGACTACAGACATGTGCCACCACACCCAGATAATTTTTTTTGGTAGAGATGGGTCTCACTATGTTACCCAGGCTGATCTCAAACTCCTCGCCTCAAGCAATCATTCCACCTTGGCTTCCCAAAGTGCTAGTATTACAGGCGTGAGCCATCATGCCTGCCGGAGTAGTAGTTGTTTCTTTTTTATTGCTGTTATTGTTTTTTGTTTTTTGTTTTTTAAGAGACCAGTCTCGCTCTGTTGCCAGGCTGGAGTGCAGTAGTATAATCATAGCTCACTGTAACCCTGAACTCCTGGGTTCAAGCAATCCTCCTGCCTCAGCCTCCTGAGAAGACAGGACTATAGGCATGCCCCACCACGCCCAGCTAATTAAACAAAATTTTTTTTGTAGAGGCAGGGTCTCACTATATTGCCCAGGCTGGTCTTGAACTCCTAGCCTTAAGTGATCCTCCCACCTTGGCCTCCGAAAGTGCTGGGATTACAGGCATAAGCCAACGCTCTCGGCCAAGTGGATGTCTCGTAAAGGTAAGTTGCGACATGGAATCTGAAATCGTATCAGTTACATTAAAATCCATTGATCTGTCTTGTACTTTGGATGGATCTTTTACCGATGCAAAATTTTGTTAACATCATACCGTAGTCATTTGGAAAATACTGGCTCTCTGAGTTAGGTAGATCTTCCAAATGCTGACACATTTCATGACACACTATCAGAAATCACATTCAGTAAATCACCACCAACCTCATCAGGAAACTCTATAATTATTGTCAAGCTCACAATGGCCGATGCAGGTTTTCCAAAATTCAAATTTTTGGCTTAAAAGCTTGAATTATATCATTGACAATAAACACTTTCAGTTGTTTTCCTTGAAGGGACAAGCTCACTTCATTTGTTTTTGAGAAAATGTCAAGTTTGAACAGCCATAGTTTGGCAATTAGTCATTCTTTTGAGAAAAATGATGTCCTGTGGAAAAACACTGAGCTAATTTATCTTGCCATTCAAACAATAACACAAGAGCTTTTCCTCGAGAACACCACGGTTCTTCAGCACAGAGCAGTACTTTCTGTGAACATACCACTTCATGACACGGAATATTAAAACATGTACTCAGGGTTGAGATTTAAAGAGATTGATAATTTAACTTTTACTGCTGCATCAAGGTTATTCTTAAGAGAAATTGACTTTTTTTTGGTTAACTGCAAGTGAATGGCAGTGAAGAATATGAGTAGGACCAGTTTGGTGCCACTGACTTGATTCAAGCTAAGCCACCATCAGTTTATACCCCCCGCCAATTGTGTTTGCACAATCAGTGCAAATGTCAATACAGAGAAAAAGGAAAATAAACATCTTAGCATTATTGTACAAATAGTTTTGTCCTAGAAAACCTCCTGAAAGGGTCCTCAGAGTCTCCCTCAGGGTTCTGCGTCCCACACTTGGAAAACAGCTGCTCTGTTCTAATATAGCCCCTGCACCCTGGCTGTCACCTTAAAGAGCAGTGTGCTCAAAGGCTGAGATTTCAGCCCCAACACAGTGGCACAGCCAAATAACCATATCCAGTAGCCCTGACGGAACATTCCTATGTCAGGCAAAACATAAATTATACTTTACAACTTATATAAAACAAAAGGAAAAAAGCCCAAAAAATTTTAACACAAAGACAAGACGCGATTGCTCAGCTTCCATCGCATCAGATCAGGAAAGTGGGATACAAACTTTACGACCAGATTTGTGACGTTGCTTGCCAAAGGATGCAGTGTTCCACTCCTCTTTGCTTTACCTACCAGTGTGTGCACAGATGACCTGGAGGAAAGTAAGAAGGGTACAGACACCTGATTTTCTTTTTTAAAAATGCAGTCGTATGGCTGGGTGGTGGAAAATTTTAAGACATTACATTTTCTCAAATCAAAAGACTTTACTTTTTATAATTAAAGAGCTCTCAGAGATACCTTGTCAGATACCCAGAGGCTGTCAATGTTTTACTTAAAAAAAAAAAACATACAGCAAGATTCTGTAGACAACAAACTTGAAACGGTAGGGGGGAAAGCCAGGAGTACTACAAGTATTCTCACACACTGGACCTGGGCATCGAGGTGGTAGGTAGGGCCCACATTCACTTTCTGTGGGGAAACTCCCCAGCTTCAAAAATTTCAGATCGTTTTGAAGAACTGAAAAACAATTCAACAAAGATTCATGGGCTTTTGATAGGTACAAATCATGTCTTCAGTTGCTTTAACTATCTTTCATGTAAATTATTAAACAATAGCTCTATCAAAAATGACTCAGTGTGAAGAATGCCTGCTGCAGAAAGGGAGCTGTTCCCACTAACACAAAGTGTCCTACAGTTCTGGAGATGACTTACATGAACTCTATGACTACAGTGAAACTTCCATATATCCAAACTCTGGGCAGTGCAAAAGCTCATGAGACAACTCTTTCATTAAACTGCCAAAATGAAGGCTGAGAACCTGCACAAATGACATACCCTAGAGTTAGAATTCAAATGTATCCTTTTAAAGAAGAAAACCCTTAGATCTGGGGAACTGTCATTCTATATTTGCTCTACTTTTGCCAGAACTGATAAGTGACTAGCATTATGCCTATAACTATAGTGGTAGAGTTAACAAGTTAAACTTTGCCATTATTATTCATTTAAAAAAATTCATATGACTCCCTATCCTTAACATCTTAGCATTATTATTATATTATTATACTGATCGCATGGGCTACAACTGAATACATGGCTGCCCGCAGAGTGTGGTAAACAGATGGCATAGAAGAAACAAAGGCAATGATTCAATTGCGTGTACAGTGTCCCCAAAAATGGGTCAATAAAGAAGCATCGTTTTGTTTTTTGTAAGGTGATGGGTTCAGTTTTAGGCAGGCTAGGTTTAAAGTAATGGTAGGACAAGCAGGTGGAAATGTTTAACAGTCAAGGAGAATTATAGGACTGATTATTGGGTTAGAACCCAGACAGAAAATAGAGATCCAAGTAATATTAACAAAGAAGAATCTATAAAGAGTATTATAATTACTTTATTTGTAATAGAAGCATGAGTAGGGTTTTAAAGAAGCTCTGGAAACAGAAAGGAATTAGTTAAAAAGTCTTTCCTAAAAGACACTACTCTTACAGGGAGACAAAAATTCACTTGAACTAAAATATGAATGTCATATTTACCAGGAGTAATTACTGAACAATTTGTTATTACTGAACAAATATTTACCAGGAGTCTGCCGTGGACCAGTCTAGCCAGTGGGAATATAGCAGTGAACAAGAAAAGTCCCTGCCCTCCCAGATCAGAAGGAAACAGAAAACAGAAGAAGAAACAAATACATAATTTTGGGTGGTGCTCAATTCTTAAAAGAAAAACAAAGCAGGATGAGGGATTCAAGAGTGACAAGGGAGGGGTAGTGTGGACGGAGGCTATTTTTGTTGTGGATAGCTTCTCAGAGGAGGGAACATTTGTGCAAAAAGCCTAAATGAAGAGAGGAAGAAAGTCATAGGAAGATCTACAAGTATACTCACCACATTCCAATAATCAAGTAGGCAACTGTTCAAAAAACAAATTAAAAACATAAAATGGATATATTTTATGAGGCTTTAAAAGTGTGTAGGATGAACTCACAGTAGACATAATTTACCTTTTTTTCCAGATCCCCTGAAGAATAATCCTCTTCTATAGGATGCCTGAAACATAGATTATGCTGATGCCACCACATCCACTGAAAACCCCACTATAGACAGTAGTTAATCGGAAGAAATAAGTTAAGATGATGTAACTGACAGCCTTACTTCGCTTTGCAATTAAAAAAAAATCCTATAATGACACTTATAACTGGGAAAACCTCACAATGTTGTAACACAGCATTTGATTAGCACCTAGTAGACTAGCTCCAATCCGTAGCTAGGTTCCCTTATGACAGGGTTTATGATGTCACAGTACAGCTACAAATGTCACAGAGCTACTAGGCCTGCGTTCAAGACAGTTAATAAAGGAATAAAAAGTGTGAATTCACAATATAGCAGATTGCTCTTTCAGTTCTGCTGCCTGAGAAATCAAATCTCTTTATTACCTAGTTTTAATTTCAAGGACTACGACAAAAATCCACTAACAAGCTAAACAGGAAGTTGAAAACTATCTTGATTTCTGTGTGTTATAAGACAGGATTCTCAAAAGAGTCTGTTTCTTCTATGGGGGAAAAGTGTTTAAAGAATACTTCAATTTTTTTAAGGCTGAAAATAAGAATATTGTAAATTGAACACTTGAGTAAAGATGTAGAATCTTTTAAAACTCATACTTGATAGCACTAAATGAAGACAGACACAGAATGAAAAACAGAGTTGGTGCACATTTTGGTATCTTGAGTGATTTCCTTCCCCATTTAGTTTTTTTTTTTTTTTTTTTTTAAGCAGTGTGGCTAACAAATTGCAAAATCATTAGAGTTAAATTTTACTTTTTCCTTGAGAATATCAATTGACAATATCTGTTAGTTAACAGAATTAGCCAAGTATGACTATCCTTTCTACATCTACTATCTGTTATAATTCTAAAGAGGTGTCTGTCAGTGTTGAGCCAGGTTAAAAAAAGAAAAAAATTCTAAAGAGATGTTGGTGTCTCAAATCCTTTTTGTATGTATAGAACATAAACTGAACTCTATAATCTGAATAAAACAGGGGAAGTAGGTCACTGTTTCTGGTGTTGTAGATATAAATGGCCAAACTTCATGCCTCTAAAAAATTAACCTCTTGAAAGCAAAGCAAATATCTTAATTGAGTCATTCTTAATTATACAGAGGGGTTTTAAGAGTCTATTTTAATAATACTTCCAGTAAGCAGTTAAATTAAAATTAGGGTTCTTTATACTTTGAAAAACAATGCTCTAGCTAATCTTCTTTTTCCCCAGCTACTCCTCATACCGTCTTGAATTTCCTATTTATAATATTTTTATATTTTAATCAATATGAGATGTGTTTCATTTATTATAATGTATTTTTAAAGTACTATGGAAATGAATAGGATCTTTATAGAAGTGAAAACTCTTTTAGCTTTTAGGTGGCAGGGAGATCCTAAGCCAAAAAGGGCTTTTATGCAGCAGACATCCTATAAGGGCAAACAGTGAATATTAAAATTGCTCTTAACAATACAGATAATTTCTAATAATAAATAGGAAATGTACATGTTAAAAGCTAGAAACCACAGAATGAACGCCTAAAATCCACTTATCCAAAATTTCATATCTTTATTTCTGACCCACATCAACTCTTTATAGGAATGTCTATGAAGCAGTCAAACTGCAATTCATTTGAATTATTCTATTGTATTTCTTATACCAATCACTTGGTATAAGTCTAAAGAGTACTGACTTGGCAAAAACAACCTTAAAAAAAACAGTGATGATAAGCAAAATGTGGTATATACATACAATGGAATGTTATTCAGCCTAAAAAAGGAAGCCCTATCACATGTTACAAAATGGATGAAACTTGAGGACATTATGCTAAATGCAATAAGTCAGTCACAAAAAGACAAATACTGTATTATTCTAGTCAAATTCATAGAAACAGAAAGTAGAATGGTAGTCACCAGGAGCTGGGGGAAGGGGAAGAGGGAAGGAGTTGTTTAATGGGTAGAGTTTCAGATTTGCAAGATAAAAAGGTTCTGGAGATCTGTTTCACAACAATGTGAATATACTTAACACCCCTGAATGGTACACTTAAAAATGGTTAATATAGTAAATTTTATGTTAGATGTTTTTTCCATGATAAAAATAATAATAAAAACTATGGCCCCAAATTCGGTGGACATGATAGTTAACTGGCTTCTCACCAGGAAAACACTCAACACATCGATTTTACTAAGTGGCAGTGAGACTGATTTCCTCATCATCTTAAGGATATAATTCTAAAGCTCCGGACACTCTCATACTCCTGGCCCCAGATTACTGTTCAATAGATAGACCGGTTATTGGTGCCAGGAATTATGTGGAAACAATTACCAATGCATCAAAATGGCTACTTTTAAATTTTCTATGCTCTTCACACATCCAGGGTCAGAAGTTGAACCGGGATCTAAATGCAAAACTATCCTGAAGATCTTTTAAAAACAACAACAACAACAACAACAAAATGAAACTATCTTCTCTGCCACTGAATAACGGAGTAATAGTATATAGGATATATGTATTTGTGCAATAGTTACTGTACAGTACTATGTATAGATAGTATGTATACATACAGAAAGTGCTATACAGTGGCTATATATGGCATGTATTTATTATTACTATTTGCTAACTATGGACATTCCTAGGTAATGGTCTCTGAAACTGTCTGACTCAATACCAAGTACCTGTGGATTACAGGTGATAAATGGTGGAGTAGTTAAAGAAATCTCAGGCCACGCTGCCTGGGTTCAAATCTTGGCTCTGAATTTTACTAGTTCTGTGATGTGAAACAAGTTTTTCAGACTCTCTGTGCCTTACTTTCCTCATCTGCCAATGAGAATGAAAACAGTACCTTTTACTGTGGAGTTATGAAGAGTGAGGTAAGGAGCATTAAGCACTTAAAACAGCGCCTGGCACGTGCTGAGCATTCAATAAATGTTCACTTTTGTTATTCTTGTTATTGTTACATTTCATTTAAATTTGGTCAAGGAAGTAGAGCTTAAATTATATGTATATTAAACCCTTTGATTTAGAAGGATTAAAGAAAATTTAAAAAATTTTCCCCCAAATGGAGGCAAGGAAAGAAGAATGAACCAAGCATCTACATAAAAGTAGATGTCAAAATCACAATCATTTTGACATAAGATGACCAGACCAAATTGCATCCTTAAGTTTTTTCAGTTCCAGTCTAATGATGAGAGTTCATAAACAGTAAAGTCTAAGAATTTAGCTCCTTAAAAAAATTACAATGAACGAGATCAGCCTGAACAAGAGCAAGACCCTATCTCTACTAAAAAAATAGAAAAGTTAGCCAGGTGTTGTGGCGCACCTGTAGTCCCAGCTACTTGGGAGGCTGAGGCAGGAGCATCGCTTGAGCCCAGGAGTTAGAGGCTGCAGTGAGCTACCAGGACGCCACTGCACTCTACCCAAGGTGACAGAGTGAGACTATATCTCAAAAAAAAAAAAAAAATTACAACGAAGTTTGGTCTTACCATGAAATCTGAAATACGGTTATAAATTATATTTTAGATTTTCACGGCCAAAGTAGCCTGAAGGAACTTTTGCAGTGTTTTAAAATATCTAAAGGAAATCTAAAGTACCTAAATTTAGGAGCATAAAACTTATAATTCTAAATAAGCTCATGATATCATATTGGGAGAACTCTGCTTATAAACAACCATAAATTGCTTTTCTTCTCTATACCCTCTGGAGGCCTATTAAGCATAGTAAGTAGATTTATGTTACTTTAGAATGGATTCCTAAAATAACATATTTTTAAACCAGCATAAGCTACTTCATTTTAAAGCCTAATTACTACCATTTTAAGATTCAGGCGGGTTGCTACAATGATAAAAGCAAACATTTATTGCACATTAACCATGTGCCAAACTCTGTGCTTGTGCTTCACATAAATCATCTCATTTAAACTATGAAATTAGTATTTTCTATTTTTTAGGTAAAGAAAGCAAAGATCAAATAATTAGTCTTAATACCTAAAACTATGTATGAAAATTAAGAATATTAATTTTTAATCTAGTTTAAAACATAGTATTAAAAATACCTCACACCACTACTTTTAAGTAAACTAAATTTAATTCAAACTGAGTATACATGTATAAATTAGGGTTCCTTATTCTAAGTACAAAGCAGTAAACAAGTCCTTAGAGAAGATAAAATAAGAAAGTTGTAAGGACAGAAGACCTGGGAGATCATCTTACACTGGCAGTACCTACCATGGTATATTAACATATCTAATAGCAAATATACCCACGTTATTACTATTTGGTATTTGATTTTACTTTCTGGTGGCTGTGGTCTGCTGATGCCCTAAGCAAGTGTTTAATCTGGCAACTGGGTAAATTAGCAAGGTGGTTGCAAAAACAAGAAAAAATAATTCCTGATTTTTGAATCAAATTTGCTACAACTGGCCTACCCTGTGGCCTTTGAGAAGTCCAGTATCCCCAGTACCACCTGAAGCAGTTTGTTTAAAGACAGTACATTCTAGACCGCTTCTTTGTAAAGGCTGAGAGCTGCTTCCTAGAGAGGGTGTCTCTTCCTGCCAAGCAGAGAGACGAGCAGGAGAGGAAGAATGGGCTGGGAAAACATGTGGAGGTTGGAGATGTACCTTTTTTTCTTTATTTTTAAATTGACAGACAAAATTGTATTTATCATGTACATGATATTTTGAAGCGTAACTACACTGTGGAATAGTTAAATCTGGCTAATTAACAAATGCATTACCTCACTTATTTTTGCAGTGAGAACACCTAATATCCTCTGTCTCTGCATTTTTCAACAATGCCATATATTATCATTAACTACAGTCACCATGCTGTACAGTAGTAGATCTCCTGAACTTATTCCTCCTAACTGTAATTATATATCCTTTGACCAATATCTCCCCATCCCTCCCCCACAATCACCCCAGCCTCTGGTGACCACCATTCTACTCTCTACTTCCACGAGAACAACTTTTTTAGATTCCACATGAGTAAGATCATGCAGTATTTGTCTTTCTGTGCCTTCACTTAATAGAATGTCCTCCAGGTTCATCCGTGTTGTTGCAAATGACAGGATTTCATTATTTTCATGGCTGGATAGTATTCCATTGTGTACATACCACATTTTCCTTATCCAGTCATCTGTTGATGGACACTTAGGTTGATGCCATATCTTGGCTGTTGCGAATACTCCTGCAATAAACATGGGAGTGCCATTATCTCTTCAACACACTGGTTTCATTTCCTTTAAATATATCCCCAGGAATGAAACTGCTGCATCCTCTGGTAGTTCTATTTTTAATATTTTGAGGAACCTCTGGAGATACTGTTTTCCATAATGGCTGTACTAATTTACATTCCCACCAACCAACAGTGTGTAAGTGTTCCCTTTTCTCCACATCCTCACCAACACCTGTTAGCTTTTGTCTTTTTGATAATAACCATTCTAACAGAAGTGAGGTGATATCTCACTGTGGTTTTGATTTTAACTTCCCAGATAATTAGTGATGTTGAGCTTTTTTTTAATATACAGTCACGCACCACAGGATGACATGACAGACCACACGTAGGTCAGTGGTCCCATAAGATTATAATGCAGCTGAAAAATTCCTCTTGCCTGGTTACTTTGTAACATCGTAACATTGTAGCATTACTAGTGCGTTGTAGTGACGTTGGGGTAAACAAACCTACTGTACTGCAGGTCCTATAAAAGTCTAGCACATACAATTATGTACAGTACATAATAATGATAGTAAATGACTGTGTTACTGGCTTATGTATTTACTGTACTTTCAATTATTTTAGAGTGTACTCCTACTTATTTTTTTTTAAAAAGTTAACTGTAAACAGCCTCAGGCAGGTCCTTCTGGAGATATTCCAGAAGAGGGCATTGTTATCATAGGAGATGACAGCTCCATGCATGTTATTGCCCCTGAAGACCTTCCAGCGAGACAGGCTGTGCAGGTGGAAGACAGTGATATTGATGATCCTGACCCTGTGCAGGCCGAGGCTAATGTGTGTGTTTGTGTCTTAGTTTTTAACAAAAAAGTTTAAAAAAAAAAAAAAAAAAATTTTTAAATAGAAAAATGTTTATAGAATAAGAGTACAGAGAAATAAAATATTTTTCTATGGCTGTACAATGTGTGTTTTAAGCTAAGTGTTATTACAAAAAAGTTAAAAAGTTAAAAAAATTAAAAAGTAAAAAAGTTGTAGTAAGCTACAGTTAATTTGTTATTGAATAAATTTTTAGAATAAATTTAGTGCAGCCTAAGTGTACGATGTTTATAACATCTACAGCAGTGTACAGTAATGTCCTAGGCCTTCACATTCACTCACCACTCACCCCCTGACTCACCCAGAGCAACTTCCAGTCCTGCAAGCTCCATTTATGGTAAATGCCCTATACAAGTATACCATTTTTTATCTTTTATATTTCTACTGTCCCTTTTCTATGTTTAGATACACATATACTTATCATTTTGTTACAATTGCCTGCAGTATTCAGTACAGAAACATGCTGTACAGGTTTATAGCCTGGAAGCAAGAGGTTGTACCATAGAGCCTAGGTGTGTAGTAGGCTATACCATCTAGGTTTGTGTAACTACACTCTATGATGTTTGCATAATGAAATTGCCTAACGACGCATTTCTCAAAACGTATCCCTATTGTTAAGTGACACACGACTGTACCTGTTGGCCATTTTTATGTTTTCTTTCAAAAAACGTCTACTCAGGTCTTTTGCTCATTTTTTAAATTGGGTTGTTTTCTTGCTATTGAGATGAGTTCCTTATATATTTTGGATAATAACCCCTTATCAGATGTTTAGTTTGCAAATATTTTCTCCCATTCTGTAGGTTGTCACTCTGTTGTTTCCTTTGCTGTGCAGAAGCTTTTTAGTTTGACATAATCCTGTTCGTCTATTTTTGCTTTTGTTGCCTGTGCTTTTGAGGTCATATCCAAAAAATCATTGTCTAGACCAACACTATGGAGCTTTCTCCCTATGTTTTCTTCTAGCAGTTTTACAGCCTTGGGTCTTACATTTAATCTTTAATCCATTTTGAGTTGATTTTTGTATATGGTGAGAGAAAAGGGTCTAATTTCATCCCAGTTTTCCCAACACATTTTATTGAAGAGACTGTCCTTTTCCCATTGTGTGTTCTCGGCATCTTTGTCGAGGATCAGTTGGCTGTAAACGCACGGTTTTATTTCTGGGCTTTCTATTCTGTTCCATTGGTCTATGTGTCTGTTCTTATACTAGTACCATACTGGTTACTATATTTTTGTAGTTTATTTCTAAGGCAGCTAGTGTGATGCCTCCAGCTTTGTTCTTTTTGCTCAACATTGCTTTGACTATTCAGGGTCTTTGTGGTTCCATATAAATTTCAGGATTTTTTTTTCTACTTGTGAAGAATGTCGCTGGTATTTTGATAGGGATTGCACTGTATCTGTAGATCACTTTGGGTAGTATGGGCATTTTAACAATATTAATTTTTCCAATCCATGAGCATGGGATATCTTTCCATTTATTTGTATCTCCTTCAATTTCTTTCATTAATGTTTTATAGTTTTCAATGTAGAGATCTTTCATCTCCTTGATTAAATTTATTTCTAAGTATTTTATTTTTGTAGCTATTGTAAATGGAATTGTTTTCATGTCTTTTTCAGATAGTTTGCTATTAGTATATAGAAATACTGATTTTTGTATGTTGATTTTGTTCCCTGAAACTTTACTGAATTTGTTTATTAGACCTAACGGTTTTTTTGTGGAGTCTTTAAGGTTTATATATATGTAAGATTATGTTGTCTGCAAACAGATGTGATTTAACTTATTCCTTACCAATTTAGATGCTTTTTATTTCTTTCACTTGCCTAATTGTTTTGGCTAGAACTTCCAGTACAATGTTGAATAGAAGTGGCAAAAGTGGGCATATTTGTCTTGTTCCAGATCTCTCTTAGAGGAAAAGCTTTCAACTTTTCCCCATTCAATATGATGTTAGCTGTGGGTTTGTCATATAGGGTCTTTCTCATGTTGAGGTACATCCCTCCTATACCTTTGTTGAGAGTTTTTATATTGAAGGGATATTGAATTTTGTCAAATGTTTTCTGTGCATCTACTGAGACGATCATATGGTCTTTGTCCTTCATTCTGTTAATGTGATGTATCACATTTATTGATTTGCATATTTTAAACCAGCCTTGCATTCCTGGGATGAATCCCACTTGATCATGGTGAATAATCTGTTTAATGTGTTGTTGAATTTGGTTTCTCAGTATTTTGTTGAGGATTTTTGCATCTGTGTTCATCAGGGATATTGGCCTGTCATTTTTTCTTTTCTTTCTTTCTTTTTTTTGTTGTGTCTTTACACTCATTATTTTTAAGAACAGTATTTATTACTATTTTAGAGGTCTACTTCTGAACACAGACTACCTATTTAAAGGCAGGTGTTTTTCCTGAACTATTTCTGTTTTCATCATCTTCATCTAATTTTGTCTCTACCTAATACATTCTATACCCTAACCAGGCTTTTCTCTCCTATGCCCTTTTAGAAAATCACTAGGGTTTTATCTCTGATAGAGCTCTGAAAATTCACATTTCTGCAGAGCACTATGAAGATGTTATAACCACAATTATTCAATGAAGTAGAAATTTCCCAAAGCCTCTGTGTTTTCCAAATGTAATTCCTTTAACAGTTTGGGATTTACAAAGGTTGTAATAACAAAGAATAAAATAAGGCAAAGAAAATAATCTCTGAATCTTATTCAAAGAAGAAACTACAAAATTAATGTTTCCTTTTTTTCAAATTTCAATGTCTAGCCTATTCTTTTGTTGTTGTTGTTCATTTATTTATTGTAGTAAAAAACATAACATAAAATTTACCATTTAAATGTATAGTTCGTAGTATTAAGTGTATTCATATTACTGTTTAACAGATCACCAGACCTTTTTCATCTTCTAAATCTAAAACTCTATCCCCATTAAACAATGACTCCCCATTTTCCCCTCTCCCAGCCTACTCTTTTACTAAAGAAAATCGTATACTATCTTGGCTCAGGTAGGAAAAGAAAAAAATAAAGAAAATCATAGAGAAAAGGGTAAAAGGAATAACTGTGTTTATACTCAGTTATTTTTTTCATTACTGCTAGTGACAAACTACCCATTATTAAAACTAAGAAGGGAAACTTGAACATTAAAGAGTACCCAAACCTCACAGAAAATCATTACAAATGACAGAAAAATCTTTAACAATCTCTCAAGCACTAAAATGAATTTGTATGCACTTTTTTCTGATTATAAGTATAAGAACAAAATTTTTTTCTTAAATTTTACTTTTGATTTCTTTATATCTCTTGAAATTACCTTTGAAACATCAAAATTTATTCAAAGCAAAGTATTATCACCTTTAATACATTAACTTAGATGAAAACATAAGATCCATTCTAAAGCCAAAACCTAACCATAATATTAGCTGTTATATAAAAATTTATCAAAATGAGTACAGACAAATCACAAATTCTTGTTCAAGTTAAAAAAATTATCACTAATACTAACAGTTCACAAATTACTTTTTCTTATGGCCCTTGAACCTTGAATTACCTTCAAGAATGAATTATATTTCAAAGCAGTGGGTTTTCTTGAACTGGTTGAGTAAGGAACAGCATATAATGTAGATTTAGCATTTATTTTAAAAAAATCACTCTCAATTTTTCTTCCAACTTTTGTTCATTTTTGCAGATAATTCTAACTGAATACAAATGTTAAATTCAAAAGATAAAATACGGGCAATGAAAAAGAGCCAGAAGAAGGAGCAATACATAAAAACAAGGAGCAATAGAGGGGAAATCAGTAGTAAAATGGGAACTTTTATTTCAAAATCTTAAGAGGAATATTTTTCTCCTTCAGTAAGAGCCCCTCAACTAAGGGAATTATCATATTGAAGCTAAAAAACAAGATTCAATTAAACACTGAGCTTAAACTAGATCTATTTAGCTGAAAATAAATACACCAAATCAAGCTAACATGAGGCAGACCATCTTTAATACACATATATGATGTTGCTGACCTAGGAACAACAGCAAATGGTGCTTGAGGTTTTTTGTTTGTTTGTTCACTTTTTGTTTTGTGATAGCCATCTACATCCTTCCTGGTCCTATTTAAGTTCAAAATGATGGATTTTTGGCATAGCTGGCAAAAACAATGAGAAATGCCATTCCAGTGTTCCACCAGATTGAAAAAGAAAATTTACAACTCATACATTACAACATTTCCAAGTACCCCTTGTTAAATCATCCCCATTTCAATCCCTCACTGTATCCCAGGCCTGCTTTATTCCGAGGTGCTCTTTATACACTGTGTGCATTCAGAATGGAGAGGATAAGAAAGATTAGCAGAGTATAATCTCTGAATAACATTCCCTGGTGGCTTTCTCCACCTCCCTAACATCTCCTTGTATCCAAAAATACACAGGTCCTTGGAGAGGCTAAATTTTATATTAGAACTAATTCTCTCAAGGCATTTTTCTGACCCTGCTAGTCTCCAGCGTTTCCTTCCAGCTCTGTGACTCCTGTGATTCTGCTCCTTTCGTCTTTCTCTTCTATTGTTGCTGAAACCTTGAGAATTGGTCATTTACAAAGAAGAGTTATTTAGCCTACACAGTAGAGGTGCTCTGGCCTGGAGGTTTCATCAGCAGCTATAAGGAATTATGCTTCAGAAAGTCAGTTTAAAGTACATCCTTCCCAGTGGCTCCACTGAATCACCTCACCCACCCAGATCTTCACGACAGCGTTATCAATTCCCAAGAGACTTGGAACAAGAAAAGCCCAAGGTGTCTACTTTGCTGCTTTCAGAGTAGATCACACATTTGTGAGATAAATGGGGAAATGTGAATAGGGATTGCATATTATACCAAGGAATTATACTTGATTTTTATTAGGTATGATAATAACATTTGGTTATATAAGAAAATGTCCATAATTTTTTAAGAGTTGCATTCCCAGAAGTAAGTAGGAGTAAAATGACATGATGTCTTGAGATCTGCAGAGCTGCTTAAAATACTTCAACGAAAAGAAGAAAAAGAGAAGACAGATGAGGCAAGTGCTACAGAATTTTTTTTGAGACGAGGCCTCACTACGTCGCCCAGGCTAGAGTGCAATGGCTATTCACCGGCACAATCATCGCACACTACAGACTCCAACTCCGGGACTCAAGCAATCCTGCTGCCTCAGTCGCCCAAGTAGCTGGGACTACAGGTGTACACTATGGCACTTGGCAAAATCTTGATAATAATTATTAAGTTTATATATATAAGTGGGACCATTATTCTACTCTTGTATATGCTTGAAATCTTTCCTAACAAAAGAAGTTTTAACTTCCCATTCAAAAATTATATTATTTCCAAAGAACATAAGTATCTTTATTTTAAAACTATTTGTATATATAGTATTTTTGTTTTTCACCATTTTGGTTTCTGGAAAGGGTTTCTTCCGGGCCTGGTTATTTAAAATAGACTCTCATTTATTACCAAGAGTTTTTCCAGGGTCAGGTGGAATCTAGTCTTATATATCAATGCACATATTTAATAAAGATACCAGCTTCAATTAAAAATAAATCAATATGAAAAATAATTCAGGCAAGAATAAAACCAAGTCACAATATTTAACCCCCAACTATTTGCCACCCCAAGGTTTGACAGTGGCAACTCCTGCCTCCAACTTTTTGACATTATTACCACTGTGATTTTACTTTCAAACACAGATAGAAAGGCTCCATTTATAACCGGGAAATTATAAAATAGAAAAACTTTAAAACTCCAGTCTCTGTGGTTACACATTCACCTCCCCTCAATTCATCTGCAGAACAGAGGCCTGAGAGCCAAGAGCGAGCTCAACAGTTTTCGGGTCTCTGATGATTTTCAGAGTATAATTCGTTAGTAAAACCTCTGGAAAGGCCAGGGCAGTCAAAACCTCTAATATCAAATGATACCAGATGCAAAGAATCAAACCCATTGAATCTTTCAGTCACACCTTCTCTTCCCACACGGTTTAATGATAATCTAACCATATAAACAAGGAAAGTGAGTGTTATAAATTCCTCTTTATACATAACTGAATTTAAATCTAAAACATCTGGGAATTTACAATCCTCAAGTTTGAAGAAAATGAGACAAATGGCAAGTAAATATGATGCCATCAGGAATCACTCAGAAGAGTTAGTCACTTCTGGCATGTGTCGTAAGGTTAATAAAGATTTCAGTTTGATTTCCTAATAATTCTAAATATATAATATTGTACAATAACAAATACTCATAAATGAACAGCTTTAGGTATCACGAGAATCTAAATTAGTAATCATGTTCTGCCAAGAATTGTGTTCCAATTCTCCGAAAAATCATGATCTGTGCATGGCCTGGAGGATAACTCTTAGTTAACTAAAACAATCCATGAATCAGCAGACAGATTACTTCTTAATCTCTTTACATTTCTAGTATGAGAAAGATAAAAACCATAGTTTATTTTTATTTTTCCAATAGGACTCTGCTTGATACATAGTTTATTTTTGATCAAATACTTCAAACATAGAAAGTAGAAGAATAGCAAAAATCCATGAACTTGTTATCTAAATTTAATAAATATCAATATTTATTAACATACAACATTAACATACATTAATTGAGATTTTTAAAGAAGCATAATAAATGAAAACAAGGCTTTTTCTAGCTCCTCCATTCAGCCTTCACACAAGTCGAGTCTATACCCCTTCTCTTTTATTCGAAACATTCCCAACTTTCCCACACCCCAGTTCTCACCCCTTAGTCTCCCAAACCCATCTTGCTCTATTATTTCACAGAAAACGTCTTAAAGAAACTATACTTCCAATTTCCATTCTTCTCCTTTTATTTATTCTCTATCCTACTAAAACCTAGTTTCTGTCCACTGGACTCCTATTCAATTCCAAAACCTCATAAACTCAAGGCTACTTTTCAGACTTCATATTACTTGCTCTCTTGGCAACTTCCGACAGAGGCTCACAGAGGTGGGTAAAGGTCCCAGCTTGAAGGTCCTCAGAATTACAAATTATCATCTTTAGATAATAGGGATCTATTGTTCTGACTGTGCAGGCCTAGAAGTCTTGGGGCAAAAAGTGTGTGTAGAAGTTAGTAAGTCAAACCTAAACAGGGAAGTGAAGGCAGGAGGAGGAAAATGTGCTTTCAACTACAACTTTAACAAAGAAAGGCAGAATTATCAACCAGCAATTATAGCTATAAAAATTCTGCAAGATTTCAAGTTCATGAACAAATATATAACTATTCTATTCTATTCACACAAAGTACTGAAGAATATACACCAAAATGTTAACAGTAATGAAATCTGTGGATGTTAAGATTATGAATAGTTTTTATTCTTCCTTTTAATAATAATTATTTTGTTAATTTTCTACAGCAAACATTTTTTAAACAAGAAA
The DNA here is from genome assembly GCA_023783475.1 of Daubentonia madagascariensis. Lineage (NCBI taxonomy): Eukaryota > Metazoa > Chordata > Mammalia > Primates > Daubentoniidae > Daubentonia > Daubentonia madagascariensis. The sequence continues at coordinate 1,721,809 of JAKFHU010002239.1, forward strand.
AAGGTTGCATTTTCATTTTTTTAAAGCAAAAGGCCAGCATGCCTGCCTTCCAAGCGTAACAAAGAAGGGTGTTGCTAGGGAGATGCAGCTCCGCAGAATACTTGCAGAAAACCTGGGAATGAGTGGGTGTTGGCAGCTTGAAAGGAAAAAGAAAAGCAGGCTGGGTGCATGGGGCCCAGACTTGGGAAAGAAAAGCTCTAGCAGGAAGTGGCCTGGCCTGACACAACCCAAGAATTGCCTAGTGTTCCCCTGGGCCTTCCAGTCAGCCATCGGGTCCTATCTACCTGCCTGCCTGCCAACCTACCTGTCTGTCTATCTATCTATCTATCTATCTATCTTTAGAGACAGGGTCTCTCTCTGTCGCCCAGGCTGTAGTGCAGTGGCGCTATCATAGCTCACCGCAGCCTCAAACTCCCAGGCTCAAGTGATCCTCCTGCCTCAGCTTCCCCAGTAGCTGGGACTACAGGTGCGTGCCACCACGCCCGGCTAATTAAAAAAATTTTTTTGGAAAAGATAATGTCTCTCTGTGTTGCCCAGGCTGGTCTCAAACTCCTGGCCTCAAGCGATCCTCCAACCTCAGTCTCCCAAAGTGCTGGGAGTACAGGTGTGAGCCACCATGCCCAGCCTACAGGTCCTTTTTACTCTCTTTAAGATACCGCTAAAATCTCACTACTACTTGGTACCCCACACTCCCATGACTCTACCAGGCACCCTGATGGTGTCCCCACTACTGGCTCACTGACTTCCAATCCTACCTCCACATGACTACTAGTGTCTAAATATGGTGAGCATAAACAAAATATTTCAAGAATATTTAGCATACAGGATACTCTAAACTCTCAAATGTGTACAATACTGTGCTTACCTTCACCAGCTCAACTTCCCAGTCCAGACACTAGGCTCCAGTTAAATCCAATACCTGTAGGTCCCTGGACATCTGAGTCTGGCTTTGTGCTTCTGTATACACTCCTCCTTCTGCCTGAGTATGTTTCCCTACCCTTACCTACCCAGTAGACTCCTAATCACCCTTTATGTCTAGCTCAAATGAAAAATCCTCTGTAAAGCACTCCTAGTCAACTGGCTGCTCCCTCCTCTGTATACCTTGTTCATTTTGTACATAGTGTTTTATAGCACTTCTTACACTACTGGAATTATTGCTAAAATATCTGTCTACCCCCCTAAACTATGAGATATTTAAGGCCAGGAACTACATCTCTCCATGCATCTAAAATAATGACCAGGCACAGTAGGTATTCAATAAATATTTGATGAACTAATAAATAAATAAATGTCTTTTATTTTACTACATATTTTTATAGATATAACAGAAAAACATGTTAGGATCTGGAAAACAGGTACTAACCAATACTCGTGCTCTCTGAATGAAACCAATTCCAAGTTTAAGACCTAACCGAGGCCAGGCATGGTAGCTCACACCTGTTAATCCCAGCACTTTGGGAGGCCGAGGCAGGAGGATCACTTGAGGCTAGGAGGTCGAGACCAGCTTGGCCAACATAGCAAGACCCCACCTCTCCAAATACAAAAAAAATTAGCCAGGCATGGTGGCACATCCCTGTGATCCCAGCTACTTAGGAGGCTGAGCTGGATCGCTTGAGCCCAAGAGTTCAAGGCTGCAGTGAGCTGTGATTGCGCCACTGCACTCCTACCTAGGTAACAGTGAACACTACCCTGTCTCCCAAAGCAAAAAATTTAAAAATAAGTTAAAAGTAAATAAATTTTTAAAAAAAGACCTAACTGAAAAGAAAGTAAAGATCAAGCCAAATATACAGGGCAAATGATAAGATTTCTGCCATCTATTAATAGCTAAGAATATTAGAACAATATCAAAGAGTATCAATTTGTAATTAGCAAACCTCAGAAATAATAACTTGGGGATTACATATTATGGAGGGGTTTTTGTTTTTCCTTCACATGGTGGAGGTGAGGGCACTACAAAGTGTCTGTTTCAATGCAAAAGTAATTAAGAGTTACATGTAGCTTCTCTTCAAAATCAAATCAGCAAGAATGGCTGATAACCAGGAAACATTGAAAATTTAAGATCAACAACAAGAAAACAGAAACTGCACATAATTCTCATTTCCATATATTATAACTTCCATCAGTGCCTGCCTATTGCCTACCTGAGCTAAAGTAGGGATTGAATTTTGACCAGCCTGCGTCTGCATATGAGCAGATTCGCTCTCTGCCACAGAATCTCTTATACTTCCATCCTGCTGGGACTCAATTGTTTCCATGGTCATTTGTCTGAAAAGACAATAAAAAGGAAGAAGTATTAAGGCCCTATCTGAAGCATTTGGAAGTACAGCTTCAGCATCCCTAATCCAAAAATCCCAAATCCTCCAAAACCTGAAAATGTTTGAGCATCCACATGATGTCACTAGTAGAAAATTCCCCATATGACTTCATGTGATGGGTCACAATCAACACGCAGTCAAATCTTTGTTTCCTGCACAAAATTATTAAAAATATTATGTAAAATTACCTTAAGGCTATGTGCATAAGGTATATATGAAACATAAATGAATCTTGTGTTTAGGCTTGCGTCCCATCCCCAAGATATCTCATTATGTATGTGGAAATATTCCAAAATCGGAAAAAATCCAAAATTTAAAACACTTCTAGTTGCAAGCATTTTGGATAAGGGATACTCAACCTGTATTATTTTTACCTAGCTTTCTGATATTTATTTCTGACATCCAATTATACTATCTTATTTTTTCAAGAAGCAGGTTCAGTAGTATAGTCCTAACTCTTCAAACTTAAGGCACCTTTTCTGCTTACTGAATATGAACCTTGCCAAGGGAGCACTGCAAAATGTTTTATGGGAACTAGCTTATTTTAAAACTTAAAAAAAACTTATAATAAAGTCTCCTTGATAATTATTCTAAGTCTTCTGTTTAGTATGAATGAGTAGTAAAATTAGGTTTTCTATTTCACATGAAAAGTATAAATATTCTATGATTCTCAAAGCCTAACACGCCTGCTTTATATTATGATGTAGTATGAAAGAATTTCCCCATTGTCTCAAATAAATGTGTTATAATATAAAAATGTGTCTTGCTTTGTTAGCACTAAGTAGTTTGATAAACAAGCCCCAGTTATTATATTTAAAGAGAAGCTAATTTTTCCAGGAAAAACTTTTGACATGATTTTAGTTTGCCTATGAATTCAATTAAAGTTAATGATTTCCATATGGAATCTTTCTAAAAGGTAAACCATATTATAATAAATTTTTTCCTACTAAGAGAACATATAAAATTCAAACAAAACTAATCAAATTAAATTTTAAACTTAGCTACTCCCTGCTGTTGTACATCTTTGCAATTGTCAATAATGCGATGCGCTTTTTTCACCTCAGTCTAACTATATATCCAAAAAGTATGAAGTTTAGAACTTTGAATTAAAATGTCCAAATCATTTTTCCAGATTTTATTAGATGCCAGATGCTACAGATCCTTCCTCTTCTATTTTTCATTCAATACCCTCGTTTGCATTTAATAGCCATTATCTGAACTCAAGTTTTCCATTCTCAAACCTGTCTTCTATAGTCTATACTACAAAGTTATTTTAATATTCATAACTGACCATAACGATTTAGAGCACTTATGCCAAAATAAAAAACCGATAGCCTACCATGGACAAATGTCTTTCCCTAAATATTCCCTAATCCTTTATCTCTTTTCTTATTAATTCCCAGCATGGGCTCTCCAATCCTAGGTAAGTATAGGTCATCATCATCATGCATAAACTGCTAATTCCTACTGTTCTACTTTTGCTTATGTGAGCAGTCCCACAGGGAATACTGCAGAACATACGTGTGGGGTACGAAAAGGCATTATCTGGGAAAACAGAGTAGGGAAAATGTTTGGTCAAAATGTTTGAAATATCAGTGATTAAAACAGAACATCTGAGAAGCTTGAATATGTATGTCTTGAGAAGGTTGGGAGGTGCAGATCAACAGGCTGCATTTTCCAAAAGTACATGACCACCAAACAAACCCTTTTCCCACAAAACATGCCCTAGCAGAGTATTTTGGAAACAATCTTGGAAATGTTGTCTTGTGCTATTTTTTACACCTTTGTTAGAAGCTCTCTTAAGCTTCTGCCAACAACTTGAGTCTCAACTCAAAAATTACATGCAGAAAAGCCTTCACCAGTAAACTCTTTTCATTTTAGAAACGTTCACTTAGCATCATCTATATGACAGGTCCTGAAAATACAGAAGTGAGTAAGTCATGACCCTTCCTCTGAAGGAATCCATTAACTAGATGGTCCTTGGTTTCTCAAGCTATGGTCCTTGGTTTCTCAAGCTATGGTCCTTGGACGACCTGTATGAGAATTAACTAAAGTATTTGTTGTAAAAAATGCAGATTCCCAGACTTAACCCCAAACCTACTGAATCAAACTTTATATCCAAGTGATTCCAATGTATATTAAAAATTTGAGAAACACTTAGTTTATTGATATACTAGTAATGAACACAAGTAAAGTAACTTCCTAAATTGTGTGAAGTATGCTATACATGAAATGCTCTGGAAAACATAGGAGGGAATGAGTAAGTCTGCCTGAGGATGGGGCCATGTGAGTTGTATATTGAAGGATGAGTAGGATGTTAGCAGGTAGAAAAGGAAAGGTGAACTATGAGGGGAAGGAAACTACAGAGTATGTTTGGGTAACAGGACAGTTGATTGGAGTAGAAAATCTGGGTGAGAGGTAGGGAGCCTAATTAGATGTAGTGGGGAAGAGACAGGGTAGGACTGGTAGAAGCAGGGCTGGAAAGGTTGGATGGAACCAGATTAGGAATAGCTTTTAACACTCTAGAAAGAAAAAAATTTCCACCTCACTCAGATGCCTCCTTGACTCTAGGCCCTTCAGTATCTGTGGAGTCAATCTGTATTGTATGAAGTTTCACCTATTTGATATTATCATATAACTCATGCAAGAACCAGACAATAAGTAAAAGTTAGCTATTAATAGGCTAAACAAATGACCCAAAGTCCACATATAAAACTTCTAAAATGAAGAGAACCTCTCCCAGCTCACACATTTAACTCATTTATTCTTATTGCAAATAAAATGCTCAATTATCAGGTTTCTAAATATACTGTATATAAGAAGTAACAGTGGACAACAAGGGGGAAACTATATAGTATATAATAAACAGATCAAGAATTCCGTGTGTGTGGCCATTTGGGTCCATACAGGATAAAGTTGCCTAGTTCTTTATAATCAAGAAATTAAAGAATTTGTGAGTTATAATTCAATAACTGATATTTACAATAACTATCCTGAATCATCAGGAAAAGGCTAATTATGTTTAGTATCCTTTAAAGACAGAGGGGTACACACAGTAGAATCCAAGAAGTCTCTCATCAAAAAAAAGTTTTAATGCTTAAGAAGATAAACAATTCAAGACTCTATTTTTCAGATATAATAAAAGACTTTATAAGCTATCCAACAGATTTCAAATGTTTTACACATGAAAGGGTTTTTATATATATCATCTCATGCAATCGTCCTACTTGGTCCCTTTTTCTCTTGGGTATTTCCCAGAGTTCAATCCTTTGCCCTTTTCCTTTTTTCAGTACTATGAAAATTTTCAGTATTATGACTACTGTGGCTTCTTGAATCCTACACGCAGACAGCTCCCAAATCCTTACTGACGCGCACCTCTCTCCTATTGAGCGTTTCCACCTGGAGTTTTCACCGGCACCTGTCCCTTCCCTCACATTCCTTCCTTCAGTCAAGAGTCTCACCGAGTATCACCACCCAGACACACTCCAAAGCTAGAATCGTGTCTATGTTAGTCAGAACCAGATCAGCTGCAAAAACAAACCCCCACAAAGCTAAACATCAGCCAAATCAGGACGCCACGAGGCCTAGAGCCTCCCGGGGAAGACAGGCAGAGATGAAGGTCAGCAGCCACCACTCCTCCTCCTCGCCAGACTGCCACTTGGCGTCATCCTTCATAACCACCTTTCCCAGCAGTGGACCCAGCAACTGGGCTGCTGCTCCTCACAATCACTGCTGTCCACTCAGAACAAAAATCCCAGGCACCGGGCCTCTCCCTAAGCCGCGACTAAACGGCAGTGCCCGCTCCTGTGCCAGAACCATGTCCACTAACACCTCACAGTCCCACCCCCACCCCTGGCCGAGACACAAGCTCCTCGCCTATTTCGTCTTCACTCTCACACCTAGTGCTTCCTTTCCCCCATAACACAGTCCCTCACTCCTGCTCTTCCAAACCTTGCGATGTGCTGTCTGGAACTCCCAAAGCCCCCTGCATCCCCCTCATGAGGGTGCTGCTCATCCTCCCACATCAAGATCTGAATGTTGCCTGGGCATCCTCCTTGTTCCCCACTATTGCTTCCCTCTACTCCCTCCTAAAAACCCTTGTGCCACTGAGGCTCGAGGTAATCGCTGCGCCATGCTGTACCCATCCATACGATAATCATCATCTTCAACTCACCTCTAGAATGTAAACTGAAGACTTCGGCCCCTTCCTCTTCACCATTCTGTGCATGTTCAACATTCAAAGGAAGGACCCACCCTCACCCTGATGCCTCAGATCAATGACTTTCTTTACACCACTTTGGGCACCTACTTGAGTGGCTGGGCCACACGCTGGACTTCGTCAATGTGCAAAACTGCTGCAGCTCTGAAATAATTAATTCCAACATCCCACTCTGACTACAACATCCTATCCTTTCAGCTTATGCCCTCCCATCACACCTGTTACTCCAATACACTGACACCTCCGGGCCACTTCCTTCCCATCAGCCTGCCCCTGTCTTCACTCCCCACCCTATTCAGGTAGCACCATTTCTAATTTTAACTACTGTTTCCCAACACCCTAAATTCTCTTGTCCAATTTCCTTTTGGTGAATCTGCTTAGAAAATACCAATCTTGGATAAAACAGACTGTCTCCTCTATGCCTGCACCAAGGCTGACAGACAATACTGAATAAAATTATAAGACAGGATGTTATTAAAGCTATTGAATTCACAGTTTTCAACCTCAAATGGGCAGCAACTTACTGAGTTTCCCTAGTTGGCTTACTCTCCCATTCCCCACAACTGTTTCAAATTTTCTCTCTTCTCAAATCCCTAAATTTACATATTAACTACATGTAATGTAAAACTTTTCCTCTTGTTTCTAAAGATAATTCCCTCAACTTCCTGCCACCAAATCAACAAACCCACTTACGTTTACACCCACCATTTTCCCTGTCTCCTGCTTCCTCCCCACTCTTAAAATTCCTGTATCTGTTCTCTGGATCCCAAGCCCTTCTCTCCCCTCTTCAGGGGTGTTATACTATTAATTATTCTCTCCCCTCGCTAATGATTTCCTCCCATCAAGATTTAAACACCTTCAACTCTCCCATCTCAAACACACACACACACACACACCCCTTAAACACATGTCCAAAAGTCCACTGGACCAGAAATCTCTCTAGCTCTTCCCTTAAACCTCTCCTCCTTGGAAGAACTGCCAACACTATCTCCATTTCTTCACCTCCCCACACTCCTAGACAACCCCAAACTGGCTGCCTCTACAGCTTCTCTAGAAAAGGCAGCCAGTCTCTGCCACCAAGTCCAACATACATTTTAAGTCCTATCTTCTGTTTGATTCCCCCAGCTGCATTCACGCTGTCGACAGCTTCCTTCTTGAACTCTATCTCGGTGTCCTGTATCGCATTTTCCTGTTCTCAACCAATTCTCTGGCAGGTCCTGCACGAACTGATTTGCCAGTCCCTTCCCTTACTCAGTGCTGACCCTCCACGCTGCGCAGCTTCGGGCTGCGCCTGGCCTCCTTGCCTCACTCTCACGTCTCTTGCCGTTTAGTGTCATCCGTTTCCCTGGATTCAAATACTAGCTTTAGGCCTGTGACTCTCAAATCTACATCTCTCGCCCAGAGGTCTCTCCTGAATTCCAAAATCACATATCCAAATGCTATTTACATCTCCAAACAGACGTCCTGCAGGTACCTCAAAATCAGGGGGTCCAAGGCTGAACTATTCTTCTTCCTGCACACACATGTTCTATCTCCTGAGTCTGCTATCTCAGGAAATGGGACTCCGCCACCCAACCAGTTGTTCAAGCCAGAAACCTGGGAGTCACCCCTGAAACTCTCTCCCTTTCATTCCCTACAGCATCGTCACCAGGTAGGATGATTCTTCTTTCTAAAGAAGTGAGTCTCTTTCTCTAAATCCCCACTGCCACCACTCCAACTCCTAGCTGCAACCCATGCCAATAGTTATCTTTCTAAAACTTGTATTTCTGCTTAAAACACTTCTTTGCTTAAAACTTCAGTATCTCCCTATTGACTGTAGGATAAAATCCAAACTTCTTATAATAGTCATCATCACTATAACTACCATTTATTGAGTGTTTACCATGTGGTAAATGCTTAGTAGTTTTGATCCTTAACAATTCTATAAGGTCAATATAATTAGCTCTTCTTTTAGAGATAAGCAAAAGGAGACATAGGGAGGTTAAGAATCTGACTTCGGCCGGCTGTGGTGGCTCACGTCTGTAACCCCAGCACTTTGGGAGGCCGAGGCGGGGAGAGCGCTTGAAGCCAGGAGTTCAAAACCAGCCTGGGCAACATAGCTAGACCCTGTTTCTACAAAAACCAGAAAAATCAGCCAGGCATGGTGGCGCTCCTGTGGTCCCAGCTACTCGGGAGGCTGAGGCAGGAGGATCACTTGAGTCCAGGAGTTCGAGGTTGCAGTGAGCTACGATGACACCACTGCACTCCAGCCTGAACAAGAGTGACAGCCTGTCTCTAAAAGAATAAAAAATAAAATAAAAAATTTAAAAGAATAAAAAATAAAAATAATCTGGTCTCACCACCAAGGCATTAAGCAGCATAGCTAGGTTTTGAGCCAAGGTCATTTTCCTAAGTCCAGTTTCTCAATCACCAAACCAAACTGGCACTCAGTCTCTTTCATGCGACCCATTTAACTTTTACAGCCTCGTCTCCAGCCACTCCATCCTTCTCACACTCCTCCTAATCAGCCGGTTTTTCAAGGACACACCTTATTCCCCCAGTTCTAATCTTTGACACCTGATATTCTCTCTACCTGAAATGCCCTTTACCCCTTCTTTGTCCAACAGGCAAATTCCTCCTAGTTTTTCAAGGCCTGGCTCAAGGACACCATCTTTCAAAAGCCTATTCTAACAACCTGGGGCAGAATTAGTTATTCTCTTTTGAGTTCCCAGAGCATTTTATGCAGTACCTGCATTCCAGCACTTGCCTAGCACATAAGGCATCTGTTCACACAGTACTAACCAGTGTGAGCAACTCAGGGAGGGGATTACATCTTAGATTTCTATGTTTCCCAGTGTCCAGTACAGTATCTACCACAAATGTTAAATAAACCAATTAATCGATTATTCTGGTAGACTGTGCAACTGTCAGATGTTACTATCGTGATAAAAACAAGGTTCAGAGTGATTAAGTGACTCTCTACAGGGCACACAATAGGTAGCATAACAGGGGATGAAAAAGTGGCCTTGAGACTATAACTCCAGGGCTCCTTTCCCAGCCGGTGCCCTGAGCATTCCAGTTCGGAGAACATTTTACAATAACGATGTGTTTTTGAGTAGGATGCAAGTGTTGTCACAGTCTCATTCAGATATGCTTTGTCTTTCACACGGTATGTATGGACCCCAATTTTATCCCATTTGTATCCTTCTAGAGTACTAAGTATGGTGCTCAGTACATGTTATTCAGTAAAAGTTTGATACTAAAATTAGTTTATTTGAAGGTAAAAATCATCTACAGAAAAGTAAGCTCAACATTAGCAATTTAAATTATACACCCTAGCACTTTCAAGCAAGTTTATTCTGCTAATCTATATCCAACTGCTCTCCAGAACTGCTCTCCAGTACTGCTCTCCTAAACCTACTAAAAACCAACCTCAGCACAGGACTCAGGGCAGAAGATTCAACTAACATCTAAGCGTTCAACATGGTCATGCACTGTACAAGTCATTTTTAAGCACTATCTCAGTAGAAAATGTATTAATAGGATCTAGAACTCAGCTGTAAATGATGTACATACAACATTAACATCTATAAATCAGCCTCAGCTGCTCCAGATAGAATTTATTTATAAAGTGTAAGAGTCCATAATCCTGCATTGTTCACTATATATTTTATACCTAAATATACTAAAATTGAAGAGATGTATCATAGAATGTATTTCCCAAAAAATCTCACTTTCTGTAACAGCCAAATATTAACCATAGTTGTACTAAAAGTAAGAGTCTTTAATTAACTATGTAGTATTTTAATCTTAATAATCTTTATTAGAGGGGAAAATGACCAATTAGCAGTTATGAATTACAGGACATTTTAAAATAAAAACATAAGATAAAACAGCAAAAAACTAAAACAAATAAGTCCATTAAGCACTATAAACTAACAGCAAGCAAAATACTAGCAAACATTTGGTTCCACAATTCTAAAGAATAGATAAGAATTTGCTAAAATGCGGATACTTTAACTTATAAATGACTAAGAGCAGTAGCAATATTCTTTTCTCTTGAGATTAAATATTTCTTCTGAAATCTCCTTTATGTTATTTAGCAAACCTTTTAATCCTTTGATAGAAAAGCAAATATTATACCAACCTGCTCTGAATATGTTGGGATCCAATTTAATAGAATGCTAGTTTATTGTTTTTTAAAAAAATAGGATCCTCAACAAATGACTGATACCCATCTAGAGGATCAACTGAAACTGTGGACCTCCATGCTGCAAGCAAATACTAAAATGTTTTCCAAAAAAGCAGACACAACAAAGTCATTAAAAGGCAGATGAAACAAGGAATGTACAGATCCAAAGGCAAAAAAGAGCTTGACATATTCCGGGAGCAACCAGAAGGCCAGGATGGCCAGAAGAGGGACCAGGGACAGATGGGGTGAGGCCTGCAAGAAAGAAAAACTGCTGCCAATTAAACTATGAACAAATGCCTTTTTAAAAAAAAAAAAGGATCCTCCATTAAAACAATTTTGAAAGGCTCCTAGGATGAACTACTTTTTGGGGGGTAGAATTCTATTTGTTATTGTGTTATTTTCTAGGGCTATAATAAAACATCTGCATCTACTGTAATAACTCCCCCAAATACTAAATACAGTACTATTTGTACAGTACAATATAAACGATAGACAACGTATAACATATTTTTGAGAAATGAACACAAAGGAATATATTCATAAAAAATATTTACAACTATAGAAACCAAGATGATTAATCACCAAAGTTATTTAGGCATACCTATAAATCAGGAACAGATATATAAGCAGGAGGATAAATCAGAGGAAAAAGGAAACATTTTAAAAGACTGCTGTCATGGGTACCTAGGAAAGTTGCTGTAAAAGATAAGTCAGGAGCAAAGAAGGGAAAAGGAAATACAGGCCAAAAATATTTAACGGAAAATAAGACAAAGGCAGTTTCTTAATTATAATTAAAGTGTTCAATTGACCAATAAACTTACAAAATCCTAGTTGTATCCAGTTTGCAAAGACAAAGCACACAGCAGAGCAATTTCATTACCCTTGCAAAATTTTTTTCACCTCCTCTAAAAATAGAACCCAATTGGAAAAGGAAAAATTATTAAATGTGTTTCTATTCTCTATTTTTAAATAGCTTTACAAAAAATGTCATAGAAAATTTATTTTCTCTTTAGAGCTAGATCCACCTGATGAAACAGAATGTCTCTGAAAGTAACCAAAAGAAAACTTGAAAAATTCTATTTGGATTTCTGTAAAATGTTGATAAGAGACTTTCTTCCGTTTTATAAAGTTAGGTACAAGTATAGCCAAAAGGCCAGGAGGAAGAATAAAACTCTGGGGACTCTTCTAATTCTACAATTCCACTGAACTGTCCCTGTCCTTATATATGGTCTTCTTTCTAACTGGAAAGGCTAGCACTTGGCATGAGCCAAATGTGAATATCCACATATGCCCTGCAGTGCCCAGCATAGTACGTGGTAGAAGATGAATGCCTTAATTCTGAATGGCTGAAAAATACGAGTACATATTATTATAGTACAGATACACATACACACATATATGTGTACATATACATCAGTTCACTCATCATTTTAACTTTAAGCTAAGTAGAACTTTCAAAAGAACAGAAAAACATTTCTACCTACCTTAGATTTGTCTTAATATATTTTTTCCTGCCACATTTGCTCATTATTAAGACATTTGTAATCAATGCTTTGCTCCTTTCCCGTTTTCTTCTTTATTTATCCTGCAGTAAAATTATAACGTTGAATTGGGAAATCATAACATTTTATTTAAAAAAAATTAAAACCTCTCAAAACTAGGCCAGGAAGAATGTTCTAATTTCTATAAAACTAAAAAGTCTAGAAAGCTATAAAACAACTCTGTATTTATTTTTTTTAAATCTTACTTCTGTATTCTTATCTTCCTAGAGAAAACACTTCACAAAAGTTAAATGATACACCATTTCTCAGATTATTTTCTATTGCAGAGAAAGCAGTGCTGTCTAAATCATCTAATACACACTAAGTATAACTTATAGGTATCACCCCTACTTTTAAAAGATAATGATCATTTAATAAACTTAATGAATTTATCATTTTCTTAAATTTCACTCCATTGCAACAAAATTTTCAACCATCTTTCATTTACAATAAATTCAAACTTGGGTTTTGTCAAAGAATTTTAACTCCAAACAAAATATGAGCAGTTTATTCAAAACCTCCTTCTGATAGCATTCAATCCATTAAAAAAGCTGGTTTAGACACTGTAGCAATTAAACTCCCTTTTCTACTAATATCTTTTTAAAATATACATTTGACATGCAGAATGAGGTAAAATTGGCAAAGAAAAAAAACTAAAGAATATCCAAGAGTCCTTAATTTATTTTAGGGCTGGAAAGACCAATCGAGCCCATTGCGAAGTACCTTCTAGGCACCTATGCCAGCAACGGTGGTGCTTAGCCACAGACACACTGCTTTCAAGGTTCCCTCCTAAGTAAGTGTCTCCTCCAAATGGTTTCATACCAACCCAGTCAATTTTGAAACTGCAGACAGCAGGCAGGTTTGCCACACCTCACTGAGGGCACTAAGGCAATGGTTACTGCTGCTGCCATCTGCCCCCAGCATAGGCACGAGAGATGGGAGGGCACTTGAACCCGGCTACACGAGCAAAATGCAAGGGTGGTGCCATTCCCTGTGATTAAACCTTATTCTGTGAGCGATTAAGCTAGCATTTTACATAGGGACATCTTCTGTGCCTTAAAAATTATATAACCAAGAGTGCAGGGACTATTTATTTATTAAACAGTGATCTGCACCCAGTGTATGCCAGGCCCTCATTCTAGGCATTGGGACACAGAGGGACACACTGCTCTCCAGGGCCTGCAATCTAAAGAGGGGGACAGATGTGTAAACACTAATGAGGATCCAGCACCACATCACAGAAATAACTGCTCATTTCTATATTTCTCTTGGAAATATTTTTAGTTTTACTTGTTGAATAAGTAATATAATACATTCTTATGGTTCAAAACTTAAAAAGGAAAAAAAGATACTCAGTGAAGTCCAGGAAAAGCCACTCACTTCCTCTTCCCAGAGGCACAGCATTGCAGAAAGCACCAGCTTCCTGCCACCACAGCCACAGGATGTCAAAAGAGAAAAACTAGCCTCATACCAGAATGACAAGATAAACTTGCTCCTGACTCAGAATTACAGAGAATGATTTCATTCCAGCTACTCTCTCAAGAAGTCATCAATGATTGACTACCAAATCTAAAAGGATGCTTTTTAGTCCCCATCTTCCTTAACATCCCTATAGCATTTCCTACTCCCCCTGAAATTTTGTCCTCCTTGAATTCTGTGACATCACTTTCATGCTTTTCTTCCAAATTATCTAGCCCTTTGTTCTGTCTTCTTTGGCCCACTCTTTAATAAAGGTTGGTACTCCCCAGTCACAACAATCTCCTTCACACATTCTCCCTGGGCTACTTCGTCCTTATTTGATGAGTTTCAAATTTCATCTCCAGCCTAAACCTCTCTCCTGAGCTCTAAACCTGCACATATGTATCTGCCTATTAGATGTTTCTTATTGGTCTGCTCACAGATCCTCAAACCCAAAATGTTCAAAGCTAGACTAAACTAAACCTCCCTTGCTTTGCAGCTCTCCTCTTGCTGTAGTCTTATCTCAGGGATGGACACCACCGTTGACTGAGCCATCCTATCTGGGTGGGAGAGGACTCCTCTGCCTTCATTCGCCACGTCCCTGGTCCCCAATACCTGAAAGTGGCAACGTGCTCCAATAGTAATAGTATAGTAGGGGTGTGATGTAAAGAGCCTTGGCATCAGTGGCTGATCTGGGTGTGAACTGGAGTTCTACCACTTACTAGCTGTGTGATCTTAATTATTTAATTTCTCCAAGAATTCTTTCCCGTCAATGGAGACGACACCCATCGTGCTGTGAGGAGGAAGTGCAGTCATGAATGCAAACTGTCTAACTGTGCTTGGGATATAGGCTGGGAACATTGGCTTACTCAGCCCCAACAGTTCCACCTCCTAAGTATCTCTCAATTGCGCACCAGTCTCTCCATCCTCACTGCCACAGGGTTCTGACTCTGATCATCTCTTGACACAATTAAAGCAATAACAGTCTCTCCCTAAAATTAGTTTACCTCGCTCAAACCTCATCTCAACCTCTTGTAATCCACTCTATTAGACCATGGCACTCTATTTGAAATGCAAATCCAAACATGTTATTTCCTCATTTATGTGCACATAGGGAAATAACATTCATCAGAAATCAAGCAGGTGGGAGGCAGGAGGAGGGGATGGGTAAATTCACAGCTGACGGGTACAATGCACACTATCTGGGGGATGGGCACACTTATAACTTTGACTCAAATGGTACAACAGCAATTTATGTAACCAAAACGTTTGTACCCCATAATATTCTGAAATTAAAAAAAAAAAGAATTCTCCCATGGTTCCCTTACCTTAAGGATAAATATCCTAAATTCTAAGCATTCTAATTTGAGGTACTTGGTAGAGGCTTAATAGTTTGTTGTAAAAGCATTCAGATTTTAAGGTATGGCCTTCCTTTCTATTACATCAATTTCCCAAGTTTAAAATTAAGTTGTGTGGATTATTTAAAGCAGGGGTCCCAGTTTACTACAGTATAAACTATGCATAATTTGAAAAACTCAATTGCTTTCTGTACTATTGATCTCATCCCAAATTAATGGGTAGCCAAGGACTGAATCTAGTACCCCCAGCCCCACATACACAAACACCTGAATGGTTAAGAGCTCAAGTGTCCTTAATATGTTCTTATCATGGGCCTAATACGCCATGAAAATATTCTATTTAACCTAAAACATAACCCTTGAATTCATTATCGTGTTTCATGATACAGTCTGTTACCATTTATCTCCTTATACCTAAATTCACAAAGGATACTGATGTAATAATGCCCTGTATACTACCAATTTTCTACAAAAATATTTAAAAGTCCTATCTGCCAAGGGACTCTTAAGCTTTATCTTTTAGAGCAGAAAAACATATTTTAGACTAGTTTATCATAGGCAAATAATAGCTTATACTAAGTGAGAAGAAATGAGTTCAAAAGTTATTTTGCCTGGATATGAATTTCTGTTCCATATTTGGAGGAAGGTGATCTATCATACTAACAAAAACTTTCTGTCACATATTAGGTTTGATTACAAAAATAACACCTGGCATTCACCTTACTTTTCACCCGTATGTTGCTCTATTCACCCTCTGGTGTAACAGCTGCAATGAATTTCATTGCTATCAAATCCTTCAATTCACAGCTTTCTATACAGATTATATTTAAAATATGTTGATTATGCTATAAAGGACATTTTGGAGACAAATGGTGAAATCTGAATATGAACTGTGTATTAAAAAGAGGATAATAGAGCAAATGTTGCAAAATGCTAATATAAAAATAAGTAAATAAAATATACTGATTAGAGAAAGGATAGTATAAAGTTTATACTTACTTTGTCATTAAGGTTCTTTTAAAAAGAAGAAAAAATAAGTTTATACCTAGAAAAATTTGAACACCTACTCTGCTGTGGTTAATTACATTAATATCAATGTAATTTTCTGGAAAAATTAGGTATATATAAGAATTAAACTTCTTGGGTAACTTTGCTAAAATATAAAAGTTTCCAGCTCGCCAACGAATTTTCCCTGTTAACCTATGTTCTCCACTCCGTCTGTAAAACCTACAGTTTAGCTAACGCCCAGCGAAGTTCTCTAGCGTGCCCAAGCACTTCTGTTCCTACCAACAGGGACTATGTTTACCACGAGTTAGTTGTGTTTATCACCAAACCTGATTATGCCAGCCATACCTGTTGCAACTTGGGAATTTTGTTAAATAGTAGATTAGATGAAATGATTAAATAGGTTAAATGATTAAAAGAGAGCTGTTCCTCTGAAAACTAAGTTGAATGCTTTGAAAAGACAATAAAGGCAATTTTTTTTTCCTTAGAAAAAATCCTGCGTCTGGACTGGATATTACAGTTGTAGAGAACTATTAGATATAAGAAATATCCTAAAAATGAAGAGTTCTTTATGAGACTCTTGCAATACAATCTAACTTCTTGCTCCACTTTCAAAAACCCAAAAATGGAAACTGCAAGGAAGGCTTAAAAAAATAGAAGAAAAAGCCATTCCAAAACACTGCCATGAGGATAGCCAAAATAAAAAGAAAAGAATGTGGAATAACAGGCATTGCAGCTCTTATGGAAGCAGGAAAAGAAAGAGAACATAGAAAGGTACAATCTATTTGTCTGGTTCTGTGATGAAGCAAGGTTTTAGTTCTTTGGGAAATTACATTTTCATAGGTTCATTATAATTTAAGTAGCAACAGCAATTAAGGTTTGAAAGATAAAGGAATGCTCTGAAGCTCATTGTAAAGCTGGTCCTTCTCAACCAAGCTGATTAAAATGTTGGGAGAAGGTGGGCCTAGTTAAAAAAGAGAAGTAATTCCAAACAGCCATCTATCTGAAATTGACAGGGATGAGCCCTTTGGTTATTATGCATTTCAGGTGAAGGAGATGGGTATAGGAAACACAAAGACAGCAGTAAGAGGAAATGATGCCACTTTCAAAGTCTTGCTTGCACTCTTTGTGAAGCAAAGTTATAATAACTCTCAAATAACAATCTTTGAACTTCTATGTAAAAATAGAAGTAGCCAGGAGGAATACTTGTAAATAAATACTTCAAACACTTGTAAATAATGTCTTTAATGTTTCAAATGTGAATTATACATAAAATCAGGAGGCTCTCTAATAATAGATTCAAGACTACTCAAATTCAATTGCTTGAGACACCTGTTACTATTTAAGAAATCTTAACTCTTCACTCAAATTACCAAACGATTAACTATTCAAGCATCTCTTTCTTTTTCAATTCATTTCCCTCCTGCTGCCTGCTTTGGGCTATTTCACAATGAACTACAGAATCAGGTGCAGAGGAGGAAATGAAGAACGGAATTCAAATAATCACGGCCTATCTCCATCCTTTCAAGCACCACCACCCCTTGATGAAGGGAAACCAAATTTTAAAACTTTTGGGAGAGGCACTTGCTTGGCTAGATTCATTGTAAGGTTTTTGTTTTCAATGGCATGCTTCTTTACTACATGTTAAGTACATTTCAAAACACTTTTCTACATATTAAATACAAATGCATTGACTACTAGTTAGTAAATCTGGGGAAATAGATAAGACACCTGAATTAGCTGAAGTTCAGAGAAAAGAATTTCAACATTATTTTTACTTACCCAGATTGGTACCCAGATTGGTCCTACCTTGTATATCTGAACAAAAATGGTATCTTTCTCAGTATAGAAACATGCCTAATTAAACTTAACTCCTCCAGTAATTTTAAGAGGAATAAAAGCTTGACAAGCATCCATATACAATATCATGGGTCTTATGCATGATATAGTTACCCCAATTCCAGATCTAGAAGTTTTCATCATAAACAGTGCTAGGATATAAATTCCAGTTAAAAATATTTCTAAGCCAAAAAAAAATCATTTTTTGTGCTATCAATGAAAAAAATTGAGGCTGTTTGAGATTATGAACAAAATTGTCTGACATTTTGTCAGAGTTAGGATGACCTAGTTTTAAGTTTGCTGTTAAAAAAAAAAGCTTTACTAAGATAACTTTGAAGAAACTGAGTTTATTTTGTGAAATCCTCAAGTAAAATATTAGAATCACATTAGCCCCACTCTTAAATTTTCACAGGATTTTATTCTGACATTCAGTAGGCCTAGTTATACTATCGTTTATAAAACATGCATGAAGATGCTTCCCATTTGGGGAGAACTGACTCTTCAAAAGAGTCTGATGAGGAAGAGTTGCTAGTAAGG
Organism: Daubentonia madagascariensis; assembly: GCA_023783475.1. NCBI lineage: Eukaryota > Metazoa > Chordata > Mammalia > Primates > Daubentoniidae > Daubentonia > Daubentonia madagascariensis. The sequence continues at coordinate 1,740,252 of JAKFHU010002239.1, forward strand.
TTTTCTCAGAGGCAAGCATCCTTCCTGACAAATGAGATAGTTATTTAACCAGTCTTTAAGTAAAAATACCCTGTAACTTCATAGCCTATGTATTTCCTCTGCTTATAAAAATTGTTTCACATATACCTTGCCAGTAATTTCCAGTAACACTCCTAGGAAGTCCAGTCACAAATGGCCTTCTCAAAGTTCACTTTTATACATGGAATCCATTAGTGCAAATAGATGTCATTTTATTTTTTAAACCTTGCTATAACTACAGTCATGTGTTGCCCAATGACGAGGATATGTTCTGGGCAATATGTCATTAGGCAATTTTGTCCTTGTGCAATCACAGCAGCGTACTTAACACAAACTTAGATGGTACAGCCTACTACACACCTAGGCTACAAACCTACAGCATGTTACTGTACTAAATACCGTAGGCAACCGGAACACAGTGGTATTTGTGTATCTAAACATATCTATAGAAAAGGTAATGCATTGCCCTATGACGTTACTATGGCTAGAACATCACTAGGCAATAGGAATTTTTCAGCTCCATTACAATTTTATGGGACCACCGCGTACATGTGGTCCGGCATTGACCGAAACGTCATTATGCGGTGCATGACTGTATACCAATAAGGCTTAAGGTGTTTTCATCATGATAATTCCCACTAATGTTATTTTTAGGTCTTCTTCTTTGTTCTTATTCTCTACTGGATATCATACAGCATCAGAAAATGAAAGCCCATGAATGAAAGCATTTACTCGTAAGAACAGCACTCTTTATTGTGTAGTTCCTATGGAAAAAAGTATTTTAAATACCTTATGTATTCTTTAAAAGGAAATTATTAACATAATTATTTAAAATGTTCATTTCTACCTCATGTTTAATGGATGAGATACACTTTTCCTGAAATCTGTATTTTTAAGTTCCTGCATTGATAATATTGAAACGCTATTCAACGTACAACTCTTCTCAAAGTTGACTTTTATATATGGAATCCATCAGTTTAATAAAGTAGAAACACTTAACAAAATTCAGACATTTCAGACATATTTCCTTACCGACCAGTCAACTGCACATCAAAATATCAATGGTTCTAAAACTGCACTAAAAAGGTTCACCTGTCTAGTATTTACACTGTTCATTTTTATTTTAAGAAATGTATCTAAATGGAACAGGACATTTGAAAGCTTTCCAATAGACTACTCACTCCAACAATAAACCTGGCTCAATTTTCTGGCCCAATACTTACTTGTAAAGAATATCAACTTGGGAGAAACAGGATCAGAAATATGTCTATACTGGTGAAGATTCAGTCAGGATTCCTTATGTATGTTAACGATCTGAAACTCTTCCTTTTCATGAATGGTCATAATTCTAAACAAGACTTCATATTTTAATCATGCAGTGACTCACTTCAAGGAAACTAGAATACAGCCTATTATGTATAGAGTCTGGAGTTTGTTAAAATTCATCAGTAGAAGCAAATTTCATTAACTTTCGGGGACCATGCAAAAACAAAAAGACTAAAAAGCTCCTCTGTGTTTATACATTCAATAAAAATTTATTCATATACTCTCACCAAAATATGTACACAAAACATCAGCGTAATTACAACTTCACACTCACCAACATGATTGCATATCCACCACTAAGTAATTGGGAAGGCGTCTGTTACATTGATCTATTTACAGACTCACCAAAACTGTGTAATTATCAACACTTCATATTGGCAGTGCTTTAGGTGTTTACTCATCCAGGATCAAAACCATTTCAATATATCTTTAAGCTGTGTTTGGATCGATAAGTAGTTCTTTAAACATCAGTTTTAACACTTAGCATTTATTGGCCAAAACATTGTTTTCAATTTGCCTTCCTTTGGAAAAAGAAAATTTACTGCAGGTTCAAAGACTTAAAGACTACTATGACTTACGAAGGGAAACAAGTTTGTTATCCAAAAAGCGGGTCGAGAGTAGGAGAAAAATGTGGTACCCAACGGAAAAAAACAGAGAATGTGAATTATTAATGTAACCTAATACAATGCTCACACTGGACCTCTCCCACTGTGCATCTAGGTTTTTGTCTGTTTCAAGGGAAGGTGACCGCACTCCCATCCGCAGGGCAAATTAAGTAGAAAAGGAAGAAACTTAGTCACGTAGGCAAGCCGCACTGTGAAAAGGGGCTCTCTCAGTCTTAGTGCGACTTTCAGGCTGGTCCTGTAACTCAAAGTTTCTGAAAACTTGACGAGAAACTGATAAACTGATAAACTGATAGCTGCTTCACTGAGCAGAGCGCAGGAAACGCCTAAGTGATTTCTAACTTGGGGATCTGACAGACAAGGCACAGACAACGGGGTAAAGAACTACGTTGAACGATGTGTTTATTCCCTATTCAGGTTCCAGGAACCTTCCTGGATGACCCTAAAAAGGCAAAAATCAAAGGTAAACGACAGGAGAACAGCAGTTTCTATCAGCTGTCACGGCTCTGTTCCTTCTTCGCAGCCATTATAAAAGTCTTTGCATTCTATCTCCCCAGACCTATTGTGTCTGGGGACTGAAATGACTCAACAGCGAGGTCCCTCCGACTCACACGTCGGAGAAGCAACGGGTTACGTTAATTTCTCTCTACACTGCGCACATTAAAGCGGGACAGAGGAGCTAACAGTCGTCGGCTGCGGTAAATAAAACCAACGTCCTCACTTCTGGTTTCCTTTTTCTTTTCAAGGAGTTAGAACCGCACTCGTCAGGGCAGGAGGGCTTTTCCCGTAAGGCTTTTCCAACGCGAGCCAAGTTCAGGGGACGCGGGGAGGGTCTAGAGCGCGCCGAGCCCGCTCCGCGCTCGGGGGTCACGGATTAAACGCAGCCGGGTGGACGAGGTGAGCGGCCGCCGCAGCGCCCGGCTGAGGCCCAGGGGCCGGCGGCGGCCTCGGGCGCGGGGGGCGCCGGGCGGGGCGGGCCGCGTCGGGGGCCGATCGCCCTCCCGGCCCCGGCCCCGGCCCGGGGGCCCCGGCCCGCCGCCCCCGGCTCCGCTCCGCCTCCTGCCTCCGCCTCCCGCGTCGCGTCGCCGGCTCCTAGGTCTCCGGGTCCGGGGCCGGCGCGCCACTTACCCGCCGCGATGGCGTTTACGTAGCGGACCTCGTCACTGATTACGGACGGGAGGAGGTGGAGACCGCCAGCCCGGCGGCCGCTCAGCAGCGGCGCCGCCGCCCAGCAACCCCGCGCCGGCGCCGGCGGCGGCCCCACGTCGTCCCCACGTCAGCTCTGATGCGGCAGCCGCGGCCTCCCCGCCGAGCCCGGACCAAAAGTAGCGCAGCCGCCGACGGAACCGCGTCCTCGCGCCCCGCCCTCCCCTCCCCCACTCGGCGACGGCCTCCCGGGGGACGCCCGGCGGAAAAATCCAAGCTCGAACTCCGCCCCCTGCCGGCTGCCGGCGGGAGTGCGGCGCTGACAATCCAACAATTAAATGGAACGGGAGGAGGGGACGCGGGGGCGGGGGGTGAGAAGTGGGCCAGGGGGCGGGGCCGGGAGGAGGCACTAGCCTGGGGGCGGGGCGGAAGCCCCAGTCGGGGGCGGGGCTGGGAACCGGAAGCTGCCCCCGCCCCGCCGGGTTGCAGGCTAGGCCGATGGTGGTCGTCAGGCCGGGGCGTCTCGAGGTCGCCGCCTTTCCGGGCAGCCCGCTGGGCGGCCGCGGCCCCAAGCCGAGGCCCGCGAGCGTCGCGGCTCGGTCTCAGCAGGGGCCACATCCTGCGGCCCCCGGGACCTGCCGAGGGGCTGCAGGAGCGGCCCCACCTCCCGGGCGTTGCCCGGGCCGCCGTCCTGAGAAACGCCCCCGGGCCCGGGGTGCCCTGCTGGGCCGCCCGCCGCGCTGTGGCCGGGTCTGCGCGTCGGCGTCGCGGGGGAGCGAGGCCTTTTGGCAACCGGCAAAAACCCGGCCTAAAAGGGAGGAGAGTTTAGTTTTCATGCAGCTGGAAATCGTGGGCTGTCGGGTCAGAGCAACGTTTCTGGCCTGTAAACGAGTGCACCCGCTTAGGCATACTTAGCCGTACTAAGCCGGTAAGGCGGCTCGGAAAAGCAGGGCTTTTAGCCTCAAAATAAGCCTCTTCGCATTCAGGAAAAAGGAGATTTCCAAACAACGAACTAAAACCCAACCTTAGGGGACTCAGGAATGTGTCACTCTGGAAACCACTGTTTCCACGGGCTCTACTTGGAAAGTTGCTGAGAAAAATTAAAGGCATGTATCAACGTGGAGCAGTAGAGAAGGGATGCTGTGTGAAATACTAGAATCACTGTAGAGTGAGAAAATCTTGAACTCTTCAGTGCTAGGTTTTGGGCAACCCAGACTCCTTCAGTTGTATTGCATACTAGCAGAGGTAAGAGGATAAAAACCTGGTTCATGTCCCCCTTTTGCCATATTCTGAAGTTTCTCTTTTCAGGGTAATAAATGTTGCCTGTCTCCACCTTTCTGAAATTAATTTCTTAATGAGGAACATTAACAAAAGTTAAATAAAAAATTATCCAAGTACTCTGTATGTGTGTGTGGTTAGACAAGGCTGGCACAGAATATTTATCCATAATTAGTACAGTGTATTTTAGCTCAGAAAAGGGGGTCATTAGAAAAAAAAGAGAAGAAAATGGGATTTCTAAGCCCTGGAAAATCTGTTCATTGTGGTTAAGGTTGACCATGTGCTAGATGAATAGATTTTCAGTTACTAGGGATTTGAGGGAAATTGTGATAATTCCCCTTCCCAAAACATTGTTCTCACCTACTTGTTTATTTTTAAATTTATTTAACATAGAGTACATTCTTTATGTAGTTAGGATCTATTAGACAAAGGCCTTGAAATGCAAGTATGGAGTAAATCAACATATACTAAAATGTAAATATCTATGGAATCCTTGAGAGCAGGGTGAGAGTAGCGCAGAAGACAATACCTGGGGTCTACAGGGAGAGGGCTATAGGTAGCAGGAAAGGTACAGATAGTTTCTGATTGCTGCTATAACAAATGAGTACACACTTAGTGGCTTAAAACAACACAAATTTATTTTCTCACAATTCTGTAGGTAAAAAGTCCAACGCAGGTCTCACTGGACTAAAATTGGGTGCAGGGGAGAGTCCGTTTTCTTGTTTTTTCCAACTGCTAAAAGCCACCAATATTTCTTGACTCATGGCCCTTTTCCTTCTCTGCCATCTCTCTGATTCTTTCTCTTCTGCTTCCCTCTTCCACTTGTAAGGACCCTTGTGATTACATTGGATCCACCCTAATAATTCAGGATAATCTTCCCATTTCAAAATCAGCTGATTATCAACCTAAATTCCATCTGCAATCTTAATTTCCCTTTGCCATATAACCTAACATATTCACAAGTTTCAGGGATTAGGATGTGGCCATCTCTGGGGAAGGGGAGTCATTATTCTGCCTACCCACAGTGAAGGATTCCAGAAGTAGCTTGAGCTGAGACAAATCACCTGCCTCTTAGGTCACCCCTTGCAATTCATCCAAGCATTTGATTATAAATGCCAATCACTGATTTTTTTGGTTTCTCATATTTATACCTACTATGAAGATTATAGTAAATTTAAAAATGGGATATCAGGAGTCAAGAAGAGCAGCATGGTTATAGAGTACAGTAAGTCCTCAGTGTCATCAATAGGTGCTAGGAAACTGGCTATATGAAACCACTTACAGCAGGTCCTCCAATAATGAGTAATGTCTTCATTCAACTTCATTTTGTTATAACATTGATGAGGACAAAAATGGTTTCTTTATACATCATTTTGCTTGAAGTTGCAGTTTCCAAGAACCTGTCAATGACATTACCTGAGGACTTACTGTATTCTCATTTTGTGTCACCAGCTACTGTATCACCAGAATGTTTTCATAATTTGGGCTGGGCGTGGTGGCTCACGCCTGTAATCCTAGCTCCCTGGGAGGCTGAGGCAGGTGGATCACTTGAGCTCAGGGGCTCAAGACCAGCCTGAGCAAGAGTGGGACCCTGTCTCTTTAAAAAAAAAAGAAAAAGAAAAAATATTTTCATAATTTGCACTGAGTAGGACCTAGTCTAAATCCAACCCAAACCTTTGTTCAAATTTAATTTTCATGGATCACTTCAAGGGGAATTGTATCCACAATTGTCTGTTATCACAGAATAAGAGTTCATATCAGACCAAAAGAATCAAAGCAATGGCAATTTCATGTTTTCAAAATATTTTTTACTATATTCCCTTTCCTGCCAATATTTCACTCTTGTATGTAGTCTTAATTATAAAGCTCAGAAAGCACAAACTATGTCCTTTTTTCTTAGTAGCAGAATGTTAATGTTGGAATACCACATCATTTATCTGGCAGCAACCAAGAATGCTATGTTTTGGAGGAACAGGCCAAAGATAATACTTGGGGTGAGATACACATATTTACTTGCACATCTGCCAAATCATGGCCTCTGCTATTCCCTTGCTTTGAGCTGTAATAAAGTAAAAAACCGTGCAGTCCAACCTGGGTTTGAACGTAGGCTTGCTAGCTGTTGGCAAGTTTTGCATCCTCTTGTCACAGCAGTCCCAACATTTTTGGCACCAGGGACCAGTTTCACAGAAGACAATTTTTCCACGGACCAGGGAGGGGGGATGGTTTGGGGATGATTCAAGTGCATTACATTTATTGTGCAGTCAAACCTCTCTGCTAATGATAATCTGTATTTGCAGCCACTCCCCAGCTAGCATCACCACCTCAGCTCCACCTCAAATCATTAGGCATTAGATTCTCATGAGCAGCGTGCAACCTAGATTCATCACATGTGCAGTTTACAGTAGGGTGCGCAATCCCATGAGAATCTAATGCTGCTGCTGATCTGACAGGAGGTGGAGCTTATGCGGTGATGCAAGCGATGGGAAATGGCTGTAAATACAGATGAAGCTTTACTTGCTGGCCTGCTGCTCACCTCCTGCTGTGTGGCCCTGTTCCTAACAGGCCACAGACCAGTACCAGTCCGCAGCCCGGGGGTTGGGGACTGCAGCTCTATTGGGAGGCATAAATTTTTTAATGGGATTATTATTCATCTAAGAAGTGGAGTTATTATAAAGATTAAATAAAGTTATCTCCCATAAGGTAAGGGCTTAATAAAAATGCTAGCCATATTTATGTTGGTCCAGTGTCTAGCTTTTTGGATTTCTCATCTAAGTGATATTTAATTCTCTGTCAAGGAGGGACAACCAGGGCACCTACTTTCCTGAGAAAATACAGGGTGTCAGTCACACCCTTGTCCTCCCTCTGCACCTCAAAACATTGTCAGCTGTCCCTTTCTGGGTCAGGAGAAGAGCCTCTTTTCCTTTCCAAATCCGCTGTAAGCTAGGTGTCATTTCTTTCCTGTATCAGATCTAGCTCCATTGTCAACTGTCTCATACCTGCAGTCTCTTCCTCTTGGCTCCTCCCTCCCTGCAAATGTGTTAATATCTCGTCTCTTGAAGACTGCTGACGCTGCTCTCCCCACAAGGAATAACACTGGGGTGAGACACACATACTGTCCCCACCCACTCATTTCTTATTTCCTGCCTGTCTGATCTTTGACCTCTCCCCCCTTTCTGATTACTCAGTTTCATCTCTTTTTCCCGTTCTTCGTTCTCCTTGACCTCTTTTCCTATCTGACACTGCCCATTACTTCTACCTTCTCAACACAGTCTCCCCCGGCAGTTCCGTGACACTTAGCTCTTCCGGTTTCCACTCATCTTCTTCGTCTCCCTGACGTAGACCGTTATTAATTTTCTGTCCTTGGACATCGTCTTCTAGAGTATCTTCCTTAGTTGTCTGATCATTCCCATTTCTTTGGAAAGAAAATTCTAAAATTTATACCCAGATTTCCCAACTTCGTTCGTTAGCACCGGATCCTATTTCCAACCACCTGATAGACGTTTGCACTTGCATGGGCTACGAGCATTTCCAACTCGTAGGTTCAAAACTATGCATATCATCTTCTTCCCTTTTCCTACCTGACCCTTCATTTTTCTTTTTTGTTTCAACAATGTTAATGGCTCTTTTCAGCTCATTGCTTCATTCTGCTTCTAAACCTTGGAATCATTTTGGTCATTCTTTTGATCATATCATTTGGGAGCCGCTTATCACATACTTTGAAGTGCCTGCTATGTTCTAGGCCCTATGCTAAATGCCACGTCCTATTGTATTTACCTGTAGAACTTTGCATCCATTCCTTCCTTTTCATTCCCGCTTTTACCAATCCGGTGCCTCCAGTATAGTTCATCCTAAGAATTTCTGTCTGCTTTATTTCCCTTAGACACAGCTTTGGTGATGTGATTTCTCTTCTTAAAAATCTACAGTGAGGCTGGGCACGGTGGCTCACCTGTAATCCTAGCACTCTGGGAGGCCGAGGCGGGAGGATCACTTGAGCTCAGGAGTTTGAGACCAGCCTGAGCAAGAGCGAGACCCCCATCTCTACTAAAAAAAAAAATGGAAAAAATTAGCCAGGTGTGGTGGCGCGTGCCTGTAGTCTCAGCTACACGGAGGCTGAGGCAGGAGGATCACTTGAGCCCAGAGTTTGAGTCTGCAGTGAGCTGTGATGATGCCACTGCACTCTACCTTGGGTGACATAGCGAGACTCTGTCTCAAAAAAAAAAAAAAAATCTAGAATAACTAGAAGGGCCTGGAACTCAAGGGAACAGAAGTGGAAAGGAGATAGTTCTCTCTGGTAGCCTTTTGAATTGTGTACTACAGGCATGCTTTACATATTTAAAAAATAAATACGATTTTAATTAAAGCAAAGCAAAAAACTTTGGTGAGATCTTGTTAGCTAAGTCCAACTATCTTAGTTTGACATAAAGCCCTTCATGATCTGGGTCCAATTTAGGTTCACGGCCCTGCTCCATGTTAGTCCCTCTTGTTTTCTACGACACTGGTTCCCAGACCTTGCTGCCATCCCTTGAGACCCAGCTTAAATACCACCTCCTTTATTGATCTTCTTTAGAAATAATCTATCTCCTCTTTACTTGTAAGTAATGATTATTGTCAGGACTTTAGAGCCTGAATTTTGAGTTAAAATTCCATTTCTGATATTTTATAGCTATGCAACCGCTGGGCAAGTCCCTAAACTGCTCTGTGCCTCAGTTTCCTCATCTGTAAAATGGGGATGATATTAGTACCTGCCTCATAGGTTGTTGTCAGAATTAAATTAATCCGGGAAAAGTATATAGAACTTTGTGCCTGGCACAAAGTAAGCACTAAATAAATGTAAGTTGAAATTAATATTTCATGATTTGCCCAAGTTCCTTGTTGACTGTTGTGGACTCTGAGAACTATGAAGAGCCTCAGAAATCAAAATCAACCCCTTTGTTTTATAAAGTAGAGGCTGAAAGTTTACAAGATTTGCGTTAGCTAGTAAATAGTAATGTTAGGACTAGAACCCAGAACTTATGACTTTAATCCTGTACTATTTCCACTAGACCACAGATCTGGGAATTTAGCATTGTTCAAGTGACTATCCTCCTATTTTGCTTATTTTGCTAATTTACTACAGGAAAGAATTACAAAATGGATTCACCTTAAAGCAATTCAAGCTTTATGATTTGAGAGTCTTACAAATATAGTATGCCCAATTTAAATATTTGAGAAAGGTTAAACAAGTCACTATAATATGTGCTTGATTTATGATGTCTCCAATTTGCTATTTGGCAAGAAATATTTCATTCTGCTAGAAAGTTAACAGTTCTGTGTTCCAACATGGGAAATATCCTTTTGTATGTTTGTTAGTTTGCTTTGGTTTTTAAGTTTGGTAAACTTAAACTTGTAAATCTGATGTTTTCTGAACTCAGCAGACTGCTTAGAACTGAAGTTAAAAGATGAATATTATAATAAAAACTCAGGCCACCGAATTCTTGAAAGCTATGAGATTGCAGTCGTTAAACTGTCATGTCTAATTTTTAAAATCATAAAAATATAACAAAAATCGGCTTTCAAATGTTTTTCTACGTGTTTTTAATCAACAACAAATTCAGTTGCCTGCCAGATTCAGTGTTTTCCATACATAATTTGCATTGTAGCTATTGTAGAACCTTAAGAACGGGAAAACTATGAAGCTTGGCTCAGATTGGCCTCTGTCCAACCCTGAAAATTATAGAATTTGATACAATTAACATAGACACTTGTTTCTGTTTTCTGAATGTTTTTTGGTAGAATAATTGTAGTAATTAGTATTTTGTTTATTTTTATATTTTTAAGTACTTAGCTGAGATGCCAGAGGACACCAGCACGGTAAGGACATCAGTGATAATTCGTGGAGCATATGAGCTACTTTTTAAGTTTATTAATCATTTTAATAATTTTAAAAAACCTTGAAAACGGTCCCAGAATTAAATCCAATGGCTATTACATAATCCTTTAGAAGAATCCAGCCCTGTTTTACAATAAAAGGGTTAGGAGGTTACTGGATTAAAATACAACAGCACTTCCCATACCAAAGAGGGCTCATTCCAACAACTGGTCAGAGACTAAAGTCTCAAGAAGGAAGGGAAGAGCATGTTGCCTTGGAATGGCAGCTGTCAAAACTCAGGCATGCATGTAATTGTCAGTAAAAGGAGAAATGAAGATGGATGAAACTGAAAACACACACCAAGAGCTAGTAAACCTGGATAAAAAGCACCAGGTTGGATTAACTCAGATGATGACATAGGCAACTCATGAGACCAAAAAGAGGAAACACGGAACTAGGTTAGCTGATATACAGGGGGTGCTACACCCAGCACCCTCGTGCCTCTAAGACCTAGAGCAAGGGGTAGGTGGGGTATGAGGAAAAAGAGGGATTGTCACTATTAATATATTAACATTTCACATGAGAAAAGGGCTCTGTGCCACATTTTTGCTTTGTGGCTTTAGCCCCTGTCTCAGCCTGGTTTTCTTTAGCTATGGAATAGGGGTCCTAGTCCTGGCCCCTAAAGTGTCTGTGAAGAATACACTAGCTAATAAATAACGTAAAGACTTTAGTGCACTCCAGTGTTTCCTACCTAAAGGAAAAAAAGGAAAAAGGCTTTCATGCACTCCATGTCATATAGTAAATACTCAGCACAGATTAGCTATCATTATTACTTTATGCAGCTCATTTATGTCACATTTATAATGTACTAGTGGGTATAGTAGAGACATTTAGAAATCATCTAGTAAAGATTAGTAAAGATAATACAGGTACTTCTTACATTTTGGATTTACAACATGTGGATTTCATGTCCTTGAGAACAGCTGAATCTCCTAACTGCCCTTTAGTCACGGGAAGCCGTTAGTACCTGTGACTGCGCACACCCTGATGACAAGTGGGTAATGTTCTCATCTACCTCCCTTTCCTTCTCCCACATTCTTCACTGCAGAGATCTTTATCCCTGCCAAACTCCCTCTCTTCCTTTTGGTGCTGGCACCACAGGCCCCATGCTCTCCGTCCCTCACTTGGGACACACCCACGCCTGGGCCCACACCCCATCCTTTAGCTTCTCCTTTTCCTCTTCTCAACTCCCACATAATTGCTAAAGAAAAACAAACAAACAAACAAAATGAAAAAAAAAAAAAACCCAAACCCTCTCTGCCTTATTTTCTCTCTCTATTTCGCTTGGGAAGCCTAATCATGCTTCTTGGGCATGAGAGTAGAGGTAGTAATACAACTACACCACGGACAAACAAAGCTTCAAGTTTTAAAGTAAAATTAGGCTAAAACAGAGTCCATGCTGGGCTGGGCCTGGTGGCCCACTCCTGCAATCCCAGCACTTTGGGAGGCCAAGGTGGGAGGATGGCTTGAGGACAGGAGTTCAAGACCAGCCTGAGCAACATAGCAAGGCCCCGTCTCTACAAGGAATAGAAAAATTAGCCGGGCGTGGTGGTGGGCACCTGTAGTCCCAGCTACTCAGGAGGCTGAGGCAGGAGGATCGCTTGAGCCCAGGAGTTGGAGGCTGCAGTGAGATATGATGACACTAGTGCACTCCAGCCTGGGTGACAGAGTGAGACACTATCTCCAAAAAAAAAAAAAAAGAAAAGAAAAAGAAAACGAGTCAATGCCATCAACCTCTAAAGAACTCTTTCATGTGCATAGTTCTATTTAGAATTTCCACAGAGTCCCTGTTGATGACCTAAATCTTTCTCTCATTAAACAGTCCTCCACCTTCAGTGTACAAAATAAAATTAAAAATTGCTTCTACTTTATCTTGCTTGTATTTGTTAATTACTCATAATGTAGAAGTATCTTTCATGCATTAGAAAATATTCATTGAGGACATACTTCACTCAAGGAGAACAGTCAGAGTACCAAGCTAGACACTGAGGGTATAGCGATTACATTTTGGCTTAAATAGGCTTCATGGTACTGTTATTTATACTATTTTTGCCATAGGAAAAAAATGGTTTTCCTTCTAAACAGTTAATTTTTTCCTCAAACTTTTAGAATACAGTTCATCTGTAAATTGGTTATGATGTTCAAACTCAGAGATTAATGAATTGGTAATAAAATATTCTGAAGTAAAGTTTGGCTTGTGAAAATCAAGATAGGATGGATTTTTCATGCTCTCAATTCCTGAAACATGCTACCTCAGGCCCTTTGCACATGCCATTATCTTTGAGTGTAATGCTTTTCCCTTTCTTTATTTTTTTATTTCAAAGTATTAATTAAGGGGGTACAAGTGTTTTTGTCACATGGATATCTTGTATAATGCTTAACTCAGGGCTTATGGTGTGCCCATCACCAGAATAGTGTTCATTGTACTCAATAGGTAAGTTAAGTTATTATCCTACATCCACCCTCCCACCCTCCCCTCTTCCTGGTTTCTCATGTCCTTTATATTGATTTGTGCCCATGTGTACCCATCTATTAGCTCCCACTTATTAGTGAGAACACATGGTGTTTGTTTTTCCATTCCTGAGATACTTCGCTTAGGATAATGGTCTCTATTTCCATCCAAGTTGCTGCAAATGCATTACTTCATTCCTTTTTATGGCCAAGTAGTACTTCCTGGTATACATATACCACATTTTCTTTATCCACTCATGAACTGGAAGACACTTAGGTTGATTCCACATCTTTGCAATTGTTAATTGTGCTGCTACTTTCCCCTTTCTTTTGCCTGGTTAATTTTCTATTCATCCTTCAGAGCTTGACTCATTATCTATTTGTCAATGAAGCTTCCCTTTATTTCCCAGGCTGGATTAAGCTCCTGTAATCACTTGTTTTTGTTTATATTTTAACATTTTTTTAAAATTTATTTTTTGTAGAGACGAGGTCTTGCTATGTTGCCCAGGCTGGTCTTGGACTCCTGACCTTGAGTGATCCACCAACCTCAGCCTCCCAAAGTGCTGTGATTACAGGTGTGAGCTACTGCACCTGGCTCACCTTTAATCATTTATATGCCTTTATTTTACTACAGACTTCTCTTTTGTGGTGTTTATTATAATTGTAATTAAGTAATTGTGTCAATGTGTATTTACAGCCCCCCTACATACCAGAAGATAAACTCCATAAGGCATCTGTCTCAAATAACACTGTTTCCCTAATAGCCCCTGAATTTTCCCTTAGAATCACCTATAGGAAGATGTGACATTATGGGAAATGCATTAAGTATATCCCAACACAATCATGTGTTCACATTAGACTTTTAAATACCTGTTTGCTTTTACTTAACTTATCTAGTTCAATACCATGTGCTGGAGATGTTTAATAACTGTTTCCTAAAAAGATGAGGACTAAGGTGCTGTTATTAAATGAACCATGTAGAAAAAGGCATTTGGAAAGGGATATAATAAAGGATCAACCAGTATGTTTCTGTAAAGCATAATGGAATTATATTCCTATTACCTTATATATAAAATGCCTTATTTTTAAACATTCTTCATCAATAATTAGTACTCTAACTAGAAATTTACCAAGTACTTAGTCTTCATAAATCGACAGCCTCTTATTTTGTTGGTTATAGTGCCATCATGTGGATACTTTGTTTTTCTCAAATAAAATGCATCATTTTTAGAATAGAAACTAGAAAACTGTGATTGGGAAACCAAGCCACCCCACACCCAAGCATAACAATTTATAATTCAGTATTGGTTTCTAAACCTGGTTGTGTATAGAATCACTCAGGACTTCTAAATCTGAGTTTTTCGTATGCAGAATTTGGAAACAGTCACTTAATTGATAAAAGAAACCTAAATACCATAGCTTGGAGAAAAGATACATGCAGTCCCTGTAGATGATCAGTTTTCTTTTTCTTTTTTTTTTTTAGAGACAGAGTCTTATTCGGTCACGCTGGGTAGAGTGCAGTGGCATCATCATCATAGCTCAGTGCAACCTCAAACTCCTGGGCTCAAGCGATCCTTCTCCCCAGCCTCCCGGGCAGCTGGGACCACAGGTGCGGGCCACACCCAGCCAAGTCTTCTATTTTTTGTAAAGATGGGGTCTCACTCCCGCTCAGGCTGGTCTTGAACTCCTGACCTCCAGGGATCCTCCCACCTCAGCCTCCCAAAGTGCTAGGAGTACAAGGCGTGAGCCACTGCACCCCACCTCTTTATTTCTCTATTTCTGGATGCTAGGCCGTGAAAAAGGAATCAGGGCCAAAGATTTTTTTGCCATTTTCTGAAAAGATAAGAGTAAAAAATGCATATTAATGTAAACAGCCAACAGAATTGCCTTAGAATGGCTCAGGAGAGCAATATAGTCTAAGGAAAAGAGTTCCAAAAAATAAGCTTCCTGAAAATTCTAGTGAACGTAGATATATGAATACCAAAATATTTGTGTAAAAGGCTAGGTGCATTGACTTTCATAGAGAGGTAAAAATTAGTCCGCAAACCCACTCAGTGTTAAACTGGCAACCACCAGGGACTAAACCTGGTAAAATTATATGGCTCAAACAACAGCACAGTGCAAACGTGGACCCGCAGAAATAAAGAGCTGGAAGGAACTTTAGAATTCTTCTGTTTTCAAACTTTATCATTTAACTCCCTTTTGAGATAAAATAACTGAACTGATAAAAACAGGTAATTTATTTAAAGCTGAACTCGAACCCTACCTCCTCCAAGAATGAGGATGTGGTTGAAAATGTCCTTTGCATTTCCCCATCAGATGATCATGTAACAAACATTGAGTGTTACTCTGAGCAGGCGCTGTGTGTGGGCAATGAAAACGCGAGCCAGAGAGACCTTGTCCCGTGCTAAGAAAAGGAAATGTGCAAGGAGCTTTGGAAAATGTCATCGTTTAAGGGGTAGGTAGAAAAAGAAGAACGAGCCAAGATATTTGCAAGTGTGGTCTGAGTATGGATCGGCCAGTCTCTGCCTGAGCTCCCCTTCCCCGCTTTCCCTTTACCCCCACCCCTTCTCCCTCACTGCCCCACCCCCATCAACAGCAGCTGCTAGGGTAGAGCAATGGTGAGATGCCCTGGACATCTCACAGTGGTGACAACAGGGAATGCTTGAACCCGATCATTATCCCAGAAGCATTTCAACATGAGATGTACCTTTTTCCGAGTCCTAAACTCTTCTGGAACAGCACAAACCAACATCTGGGCTGCTCTCCCTTTCTCTCAGGTGTATGTTATAGCCAAGGCAGCTGATGGTCCCAAGGAATAGACATGAGCACAGGAAACTTATGAAACATCTGAGGAGCAAGAGAACTGTCAAAGTAAAACAATACATACAGCTACTTATGTCAGAGAAAGTCTAACTAACGGATCAGACAGAATAAGACTTTTAAATAAGTGGAATAAAAAGCTTCAGAGAAAGAAGGGAGAATGTTTGAAACACAGAGCACAAACAAGCATTTCCGAACTGGACGGTGGATGTGACAAATAATAATGAAATAAAGAACGCAGTGGATGGGTTGAACAGCAGAACAGTATAGCTGGAGAGTTAATTCACGGAAAACCAGAGCAAGGAAAGGGCTAAGAAATGGAAAGTGTGACAGGAAGTTAAGAAATACAGGAGGTAGGAATATAAATATGTTTTCTATTGGAAATCCCAGAAGAAGAAGAAAGAGCACTAACAGCTGAAAGGATGACTGCTTAGAATTTCCCAGAATTGAAGGCATCACACTTCCGAATGAAAAGGGTCAATTCTAGCTCTGGGATTTCCAGGTTTGGAGCACAGAGGGTTTAAAACTACCAAATGGAGCACACAGAATTTGTAGGGCAGTGAAACTATTCTGTATACTACTATAACGGGGGATGCATGTTATTATACATTTGTCAAAACCCATTGAATGTACAACACGAAGAGTGAACCCTGGTGTGAACTGTGGGCTCTGGGTGATGATGACATCAATGTAGGTACATCGATTGCCACAAACGTACCACTCTGGTGCAGGATGCCGATAGTGGGGGAGTCTGTGCATATGTGGGGGGAGGGGGAAACGAGAACTCTCTGAACTTTCTGCCCAATTTTGCTGTGAACCTAAAATTGCTCAAAAAATAAAGTCTACTAAAAACCAAAATCTTTTAAAACACAAGAGCATATTTATTGTAATAAAAATACATGGAATGCAATGCAATTTTGAATTCAAGGTCACATATTTCTGTGACACTTTTTTTTCTTCTGTGCCTACTTATTTCATGGAATGGTCCACAAACAATCAATAGGAGCCTGCAGTAGTGTGCCACTTCACGTGTAGTCCAAGGACTTTTCTTCCTTCCACCCACTGCGCTGTTATCACCATGCATTTCACTTTTACATTTGCTGTACACACAATACTTGCGCTACTTTCGCTTTTGGCAGTTATCTTTTAGAGCAATTAAAAATAAAGAAAATGGTTTTCAGTTTTACTTGCATTTATTCCACATCCATCATTCTTCATCTCTTGTTTAGATCCCTGTTTCGATCTCATACCATAATCTCTCCTCCTGAAGAACTTTCTTTAACATTCTTTGTGGAGTGGGTCTGGTGGCAGTGAATTTTCTCGCTTCTTGTTTGTCTGAGGAAGTCTTTATTTTGCTTTCATTTTTGAAAGATATTGCTACAGGGTGTAGATTTTTGGGTTGATAGGGGTTTTTTTCCAGCACTTTAAAGATATTACTCCACTGTCTTCTGGTTTGCCTGGTTTCTAACAAGAACTCTGCCGCCATTCTGATCTTTCGTCCTCCGCATGTAATGTTTCTTTTTCTTCTAGCTTCTTTCAAGATTTTCTCTTGTCTTCTGTTTTTAGCAGTTTGAATATAGTATGCCAGTGTGTGTGTGGTGTGGGGATTGTGTGTGTGTGTGTGTGTATTTGTCTTTTGTGTATTTGTTTTTTAAATTTATCTTGCTTGATGTTCTTTGAGTTTCTTGGATCTTTGGTTTGGTGTCTGCCATTAATTTTGGAAAATTCTCAGCCATTATTTATTTGAATATTTCTTCTGTGCCCACATTCTCTTCTCTTTCTGGGATTCCAATTACGCAGATGTTAATGGGAGCAGATGTTACGCTGTTTGATGTCCCTCAGCTCTTGTATGTTCTCTTCCGTTATTTCACTCATTTCTCTTTGTGTTTCAGTTTGGGTAATTTCTATTGTGAACTAAAAATCCTAAGCCCCCCCTCCCCCCACCAGCTAACTAAACAGACCTGCCTTGGCCAAGGGGACCCCAGAGAGACCTTAAAACTGAATTCCCAGCCATGATGGGATGGGAGGTACAAAGCACAATTGCACATGTGCATGTTTTCTCTTTTCATAAATATTCATGACTCCTCCTATAGCTTGTTAAATATGTATATTTAGTCACCCAACTCAGTATAAAATCCTGTTCCCTTTGTTGTCCCTTGAAGCACGTGTTCCTGGCTTGTGGCCAGGAGCCCTGTTTCCCAGCCTGCCAGAATGGCCATTGTGCACTGTAAACAATTTATGAGAAATAAAGCTCTCCTATTCCAATTTAAAAACCTTGTTTTTTTTACAGTTAACACTATCAACTTATCTTCAAGTTCACTAATTCTTTCCTCAATTGTGTCAAGTCTAGTGACAAGTGTATTGACGATGTTTTTCATGTCTGTTATTTTTATTTTCTAGCATTTCCACTTGATTTTTCCTTATAGTTTGCTAAAATTATCTATCTGATATTGCATGTTTCCCACCTTTTCCATTAGAGCCTTTAAATATTAATTGTAGTTATTTAAATTCCCTGTCAGTTCCAAAATCTATATCATATCTGAATCTAGTTCTAATGACTGCTTTGTCTCTTGGGAATGTGTTTTTCTTGTCTTTTTTGTATGTCTTGTTTTAATATTTGGTTGAAAGCCAGACTTCTTATGTAGGACAGTAGAATAGTTTACATGCCTGGAAATCGGTATACCTTCCCTCCTGCTAAGCTTTAGCTGGGGTGGGGAGAGGGTAATCTAGATAGGAGTTGGGCTGGGTTCAGTGTTCAAATTGCTGTATCTTATGCTTAGGGCAGGCTTGGGTTGCTGGTGTCATGTCTGCTCAACCCAGAGCTTTAAGTATTTCTTTTATTCTGTGGCTCAGGGAGGATCTCTTTCCATACGTTTGTTCCTCTCCAGTCTCCACCCAGCAGTACTCAGCTGTTACTTGTTCTTCCTAGCTCACTAACCTGGACATGGGGAACAGTGCTGGACGGGGCAGTGAGGAGCAGTTGGTCATGTTCTCTCTGTTGTTCTGATTAAGCCTTAGTCTTAAGGAGGATGTGCGGATCCCTAGATGTCCAGGGGTGTGGCCTTCACAGTTCTCCTGCCCCTCCTCCAGCAGGGGGACTTTCCCCTCTGCTCTCTCCTTCCTGCAATGACTTTTCACCAGCACCCAAAGTACAATAGCGTTTGTTGCCTTTCCTCTCTGAGTAAGGCTTTTGTTCCATAGGGGATAAAGGTAGGAGGAGATGTTGCCCTGCCCCAGATTTGCACCACAGCGAGCCTTTATTAGGTCTCCTTTCTAATCTTTTCTGTAAGTGCTGGTTAGATTTGTGAAGAAAGAGCTCCTCAAGTTATTGTATATACTCTCAATTTCTGCAGCCCCCAGGGGATTCGGACTGTTCTACCAATTCACGCTCAGCCTTCATGAATTCTTCAATGATTCTAGCTGAATTTATCTTACTAGTATCTGGTTGTGTCTGTCCCAAGTGAGCTAGTGCTTACATCTTTTACATCTATCACTCCTACATTTTGGATCAGTTGGTTGTTCTGTGACCTCAGCTCTTTGGTATGTTCAAAAATAGCTGGGAATTTGAAGTTAGTTCACCTATTTTTCATTGTAAAGGTAGGAGAAATGTTCCTTCTTGATCTCTACATCCTGAAGCAAGCTAGAAGTCACTCCTGGGTAACTTTTAAATGTACAGATGCTTGACCTCAATCAAAGGCACAATATTTGTGAGTACTGTAACTGGCTCTATGAACCACTATATGGTGGTTCTCCCTTAACTAACTACTTTACCCTTTGAGTTGTTCCCCAGAAATGGTGGACTCGAACTCCTGACCTCAGGTGATCCTCCCTCCTCAGCCCCCCAAAGTGCCGGGATTATAGGTGTGAGCCACCACACCAGGCTTGAAATGATGGATTTTCTACAAGACAAAGAGTTGAGATTCTGAAGTCCCCAGGGCAGACTTCCTGAGGCCTGGATTTTCACCATCCCATTCCATCTACCCCAAGGCACGTGGCCCCTCCTTTAAAAGCCCATGATCTCTATTAGTCAGGGAGATAGTTGTTTTTTTTTTTTTCTTTTGGGAACAGAGTCTTGCTCTGTTGTCCTGGGTAGAGTGCAGTGGCATTGTCATAGTCATCACAGCTCACTGCAGCCTCAAACTCCTGGGCTCAAGCAATCCTCTTGCCTCAGCCTCCCAAAGTAGCTGAGACTACAGGCGCTTGCCAAGACACCTGGCTAATTTTTCTATTTTTAGTAGAGACTAATATTCCTATTTTTAGTAGAGACAGTGTCTCATTCTTGCTCAGGCTGGTCTTGAACTCCTGAGCTCAAGCTATCCTCCCGCCTTGGCCTCCCAGCTAGGATTACAGGCGTGAGCCACCACGCCCCGCCAGGGGGATAGATTTGAGGCAGCTTTTCCCCTTTCCTTGACAAGACTTCTGTCGTAGTAAAAATTCATTTCTTCCTTGGCAATCCTCCTTGTCTCAACAATTGGACCTTGTGTGATGAGCAGCTGGATCTAGACAGAAACCCCCTCTCGGTTTTGACAACAGCACCAGGAATTAGTACTTTTGAACCCTTCAGATGATTCAAATGTCAAGGCAAGTTTGAGAACTGCTGTGCTGCGTGGAAGGATGAGCTGGAGGGGGAAACATTTAGAACTCTAGTGGGTAGGGGATCATGATGACTTGGCTTTGAATGATGTCATTGGAAGTGAAAATATGTGTATTGATCAAACTAAACTTCATGATTGATGGATTGGGGGAATAAAGCTAGGTGAAAACCTAAGGACAATTTCTAGATTTCTAACAAGTTTGAGATTAATCAAGTGAGGGAGCAAGGCACAGTGACTCCTGCCTGTAGTCCCAGTTACTCTGGAGGCTCAGGTAGGAAGATTGCTGGAGCCCAGGAGTTCAAGACCAGCCTTGGTGATATAGCGAGATTCCCATCTGAAAAAAAATAAAAGCAGGGGAAATTTATAGGAGAATTTTATTTGAGTAGAAACAGAAGTTCATTTTTTGACATGTTGATTTGAAATGTCTATGAATAGGGAAATGTTGATGTAAAGAGACAATTTGATGAGGCCGGGCGCGGTAGCTTATGCCTGTAATCCTAGCTTCTCTGGGAAGCGGAGGCAGGTGGATTGCTTGAGCTCAGGGGTTTGATACCAGCCTGAGCAAGAGTGAGACCTCGTCCTTGGAAAAAAAAAAAAGAGACAATTTGATGTATAGGTGGGTATGGAGGTCAAAAACAGACATTAGTTGAAGATATAAATTCAGGCATTATTAGCATAGAGATAGCAGTAAAAGATACACAAGTTATGTGTTAGCCAGCCTTTGATAATGTAGGGAAAAGAGGCTTAATAGTCATGCTAGTGAATAGTAGTAAATTCAACTTCTAATGGTGGAGTAGAAAATTCTATTAAATATAATTTAGAGCCAGGCCTGGCGGCACGTGTCTGTAGTTCCAGATACTCCAGAGGGTGAGATGGGAAGATTGCTTGAGCCCAGGAGTTCAAGGCTGCAGTAAGCTATAATTGCATCACTACATCCCAGCCTGGGCCATAGGGCAGGACACCATCTCTCTAAAGAAATTTAACTTAATTAAGGAAAAACCTCCTGGGCTCAAGAGATCTTCCTCCCTCACCCACCTGAGCAGCTGGGATTACAGGTGCACGCCACCACACTTACAAATTTTTTTTTTTTTTTTTTTTTGATACAGGTTCTTTTTCTGTCTCCCTGGGTAGAGTGCAGTGGCGTCATCCTAGCGCACTACAGCCTTCAACTCCTGGGCTCAAGCCATCCTCCCACAGCGCTGGGACGACAGTCGTGGACCTCCCACAGCGCTGGTATTACTCACGGCTGATTAAAAGGTTGTGACTCTGGCCCGTACGGGGCTCGAACCCGCGACCTTGGCGTTATTAGCACCACGCTCTAACCAACTGAGCTAACCGGCCGCCCGGCGTTGTGTGCCTTTTTTAAGTCCTAACTTCACGTTAGTTTAGTACCATAGTTTACCCATTGAAAGATGTCTGTAATGTTTCCTGTTTTTTGGCTATTACAAATAAAGCTGCTGTGAACATTTGTATATAGTTTTTTTGCATGAATATAGGTCTTCATTTCTCTGAGATAAATGCCCAGGAGTACAATTGCTAGGTTGCATGATCGTTGCATGTTTACTTTTTAAAGAAACTGCCAAACTGTTTTCCAGAGTGACTGAACGATTTTATATCCCCACCAGCGATGTGTGAGTGATTAAGTTTCTCTGCCTTCTCACCGGCACTTGGTGTTATCACTAATTTTTTAATTTTAGCCATTCTGAAAGGTATGTAGTGATATCTCATCTTAATGGTTTTAATTTGCATTTCCCTAATACTGATGATGTTGAGCATCTTGCACGTGTCTATTTTCCTGCTGTATATCCTCTTCAATGAAACGTCTCTTCGTGTCTTTTGCCCACTTTCTAATTGGACTTTTTGGTTTTCTACTGTTAAGTTTTGAGAGTTCTTTATATATATTAGATACAAGCCTTTTGTCATATATGTAGTGTGCAAATATTTTTTCCCAGTCTGCAGCTTGTCTCTTCATTGTCTTCAGTGTCTAGTGCAGAGTCAAAGTTTTTACTTTTGATGAAGTTCGTTTAGCATTTTTGACCTTTTATGGATCGTGTTTTTGTTGTCGAATCTAAGAACTCTGCCTAGCCCTAGATCTTGCAGATTTTCTCCTGTTTTGTTTTTTGTTTTTTTCCTTTTTTTGAGACCGAATCTCACTCTGTCGCCCTGGGTAGAGTGCAGTGGCATCATCATCGCTCGCTGCAACCTCAAAGTCCTGGGCTCAAGCGATCCTTTTGACTCAGTCTCCCCAGTAGCTGGGATTATACGCGCACCCCCACGCGTGGCTATTTTCCCTTTTTTTTTTTAGTAGAGATTGGTGGGGGGCGGGGGCGGGCCTCGCTCTTGCTCAGGCTGGTCTCGAACTCCTGAGCTCAAGCGATCCTCCCGCCCCGGCTCCCAGAGTGCTGGGGTGACAAGTGTGATCCACCGCGCCCGGCCTTCTCCTGTGTTTTTTCTAAAAGTTTTATATTTTAAGATTGTGATCCACGTTTGAGTTAATTTTTGTATAACGTATGAGATTTATGTTGACGCTTATTATTATTTTTGTCTGTAATTGTTCAATTGATCCAGCACCATTTATTGAAAAGATCTATTGAAATTTTTAATTGAAAAATTATTTTTGAGTGCTACGCTTGAATCTCTTTAAGTGCCTTTATTTGTTTCTTTGTTTATTATTTTATATCCAGATTTCTATCTGTCTTTTCCAGCAGTTTAATTTTATCATTATAAACCGTTTTTGTTCTGCCTGGCCTTTTTCTCTCTGGGTGCCTTAGAAGGGTTATTCTTTTCTTGATTTTATCACTGAGCTTTGGGTCTGCTAATGGAGGTGCATGAAAGGGCAGAAAGCCCACCGGCGGTGAAAGATGAAGTGTCCGGCGCTGGGGCAGGTGGTCTGGGAGGCTAACAGTTCCCAGCCGGGACACTGGAAGTTAGCTTCCATGTTCTCCATTTCCTCTGTCTTTTTCTAGCCTTAGGGACGGGTGAAAATGCAGGTAGTCTGTTCTTTCAGCTCTTTTTTAGCACATTAATATTGGTCTTCTCCAGGAAGTGCTGAACTCCTCCTGTGATTGGTCACTCCCAGGTAAGCCCAAGACCTCACCCAGCTGCTTTTGGTCCCAGGAACAACTTGGCTTGGGAGAGAAAAATAGCCTGGAATCAAAAATGCAAGGGAAGCGAGTGCCATTCAGGTTCCCAGAATACTGGGCTCCATAAAGAGTCTTTTACCTTATTCTTAACAGCTGCATAGTATTTCCCACAGGGGAAACTCTATGTTTCTAGCTTTGTCACTGAATTGTCCTTGCAGTGGGTTGACCCTAACTCCCACTAGTGCTTAGCTGGAACAATCTAACATGAACCCCTAATACTCAAATTTTGGTCTCTCCTACTATTCACCACTATAAGAAATCAAGAACCCTTGCAAGTTTCTGATTTCTTTTCTTCATGCAAGGAAATTTTAAGATGGGGATTGAACATCTTGCTGCCAGAACAAAAACTCTGGAGTGCTATGAACAGGCACAGAAACCAGCTTAAGGGGATCTCTCTGGCCAAACTGTGATAGTTTAAGCATTAACAAGAGACTAATAATTATACTTTATTGGAATAATTTTAAACTGTGAAGAACTCGAGTGCATAAAGATATGCTGAAAGGGAAGAGTTAAGAACAGTGTACCATTGAGTCTAAGTTATGAGTGGACAAAAGAACAATGTACCAAAGGACAGTTGTAAATTCACACACACAAACAAGTGGCTCTATTATGATATCTTAACATTAAATCTTGTTACACGCCCTGTTTTTAAAAAATAATTTTAAAATTTACAATTGACACCTAATAATTGTACATATTTATGGGGTATAGTGTGATGTTTCAGTGCACATTTACATTGTATGATGATCAAATCAGGGTAATTACCATATTCATCACTTGAAACATTTATCGTTTCTTTTGGTGATAACATTCAAAATCTCTTCTGGCTATCTTGAGATATACGCTACATTGTTATTTGCTATAGTCGTTCTACTGTGTAGTAGAGCACTAGAACTTACTCCTTCGAACTGTAGCTTTTGTACTTGTTGAATAACTTCTCTTGGTACCGCCACCCTCCCCAGCCTCTGGTAACCACCATTCTACTCTCTACTTCTATGAAATCAACTTTTAAAAAATTCCACACGTGAGTGAGATCATGTGGTATTTCTCTTTCTGTGCCTGGCTTATTTCTGTTAGCACGATGTCCTCCAGGTTCATCCATGTTGTTGCAAATGACAGATTTTCATTCTTTTTTATGGCTAAGGAATATTCCATTGTGTGTGTGTTTGTATACATTAAATGTGCATGTGTATATATATATATATATATATATCTATCTCACATTTTCTTTGTCCGCTTATCTGTAGATGAGCATTTAGCTTGAGCCTATATCTTGGCTATTGTGAATAGTGTTGTAATAAACATGGGACTGCAGATATGATTGAAATATTAATCTCATTTTCTTTGGATATATCCAGTACTGGGATTGTTGGATCATATGGTAGCTCTTTTTTTAATTTTTGAGAAATCTCCATACTGTTTTTCATAATGGCTGTACTAATTTACATTCCCACCAACAACGCATAAGATTTCTCCTCTCTCCACATCCTTGCCAGCTTTTATAATATTTACCTTTTTTATAATAGCCATTCTGACTGGGGGGAGGTGATATCTCACAGTGGTTTTGATTTGCACTTCCCTGATGATTAGCTTTGAGCATTTTTTCACATACGTGTTGGCCATTTGTATGTCTTTTTTTGGAGAAATGTCTATTTAGGTCTTTTGCCCCTTTTTTAATTAGATTTTTTTTTTTTTTTTGGTATTGAGTTGTTTGCATTCCTTATATATTATTCTCCCTGGTTCTGTGTATGTGTCTGTGAGTTCTAGCTTTGCTGCTTTGTGATTATTATAGATGAACAATACAAATTATTATATTAATTTTTATTTTAAAAATCCAAATTTAGGCAGGACCCAGTGGCTCACGCCTGTAATCCTAGCACTCTGGGAGGCCGAGGCGGCAGGATCGTTTGAAGTCAGGAGTTGGAGACCAGCCTGAGCAAGAGTGAGACCCAATCTCTACTAAAAACAAAAATAGAAAAAATTAGCCAGGCATGGTGGTGCATACCTGTGGTCCCAGCTACTCAGGAGGCTGAGGCAGGAGGATCACTTGAGCCCAGGAGTTTGAGGTTGCTGTGAGCTAGGCTGACGCCACAGCACTTTAGCCAGGGGACAGAGTGAGACTCTGTCTAAAAAAAAAACAATGCTGTTCTTTCTTTGTTCAATTTCAGTAACAATAATACAAAGTACAAAATAAATAAATAATGTGAATTTTTTAAAAAATCCAAATTTAAAGTCCAAAGGGTAATAGTGTAATTCATCAATAAAAGAGGGAATGTCAATAAAATGGCTGTAAAATGGTGGTTGATGAGACCTGTAGGGAACACATAAAGAAGCCACAGAGTCTCTTCAATGTAAATCAGGTAATGACAATATTGGTTGTAATTCAGATAAGAAATGCTCATCCATTCTGTCCTTATCGGGCCATCTGAAATTGTGCAGGAGATTGAAGTAAAAAATTAGGTAAGAGTGAAACTTAAGGAACATCCAGAGGACACTTAATACTTGCACTAAATCAAAACTCATTTTAAATCCTTATTGAAAGTCATGGACTTGGGATCCCTCATTACTAAAGTAAGTAGATCTTGGAAACAAGAAGGGGCTCAGTTTGTTACCATAAAATAAAGTTGAAATATCCCGGAAGTTGTGCCCTGGACCCATGTCCCAGTCCAGAGCCTCTTACTATAACCCTACTCTACAACTGTGACACAGTTTTGAATATTAGATGGAGTGACCCCAGCAAGTCTCAGGTTGTATTTCTGTTCTTCTAAACTGGTCAAGTGACTTTGCAACCCTGGGAAGATGTAAGAATAAGTATAAAAATGTAAGAAAAGTAAATTAAGCCCATGGTATTAATACTTTTTTGTTTGATTTAGAATAAGTTTTTGTGGTAATTGTATAATTTGTATATGTTATTCATGTACTTTTAAGTGTTTGAGACTGATGGAATATGGTTTGCATTTAAGAAATCAAATCTATCAAAATATTATATAAACTAGCTGCCTACAAGAGACTCACTTCACCTTTAAGGACACATATAGACTGAAAATGAAGGAATAGATAAAGATATTCCATGCAAACGGAAACCAAAAGAGAGCAGAGGTAGCTATACTTATATCAGACAAAATAGAATTTAAGTCAAAAACTGTAAAATGAGACAATGAAATTCACTATATAATGATAAAGGGGCAATTCATCAAGAGGACATAACAATTATAAATATATATGCACCCAACATGGGAGTATCTAAATATATAAAGCAAATATTAAGAGATCTGAAGGGAGAGAGAGACTGAAGTACAGTAACAGTGGGGGACTTCAATATCCCACTTTCATCAATAGACAGATCATCCAGACAGAAAATCAGTAAGGAAACACTAGATTTAAACTATACTTTAGATGAAATGGACCTAATAGATATATTCAGAATATTTCAACCAACAGAAGCAGAATACACACTCTTCTCAAGTGCACATGGAACATTCTCCAGGAGAGATCATATGTTAGGCAACAAAACAAGTCTTAACAAATTTAAGAAGATTGAAATCGTATCAAGTATCTTCTCTGACCACAATGGCATGAAACCAAAAATCAATAGCAGGAGGAATTTTGGAACATTCACAGATACATGGAAATTTAAACAACATGCTCCTAAATAACAAATAGTTAAAAGAAAAAATTAAAAGGGAAATTTTTAAATATCTTCAGACAAATGAAAATGGAAACACAACACACCAAAACTTATGGGCTGCAGCAAAACAGTTCTAAAAGGGAATTGTATAGCAATAAACCCCTACATCAAAAAAGAAGAAACATCTCAAATCAAGGAACTAAAAAAAACAAACTAAGCCCAAAGTTAGTGGAAGGAAGGAAGTAATGAATATCAGAGCAGAAATAAATGAAATAGTGACTAGAAAAACAACAGGAAAAAAAATCAACAAAATTAAGAGTTGGTTTTTTGAAAAGATAAACAAAATTGAAAAACTTTTAGCTAGACTAAGAAAAAAAAAAAGAGAGAGATGACCCAAATTAATAAAATCAGAAATGAAAAAGGAGACATTACAACAGATACCACAGAAATACAAAGGATCACAAGAGACTAAGATGAACAATTATACACCAACACATTGGATAATCTAGAAGGAATGGATAAATTCCTAGACACATACAACATACCAAGACAGAATCATGAAGAAATAGAAAATCTGAACAGACCAATAATGAGAAAGGAGATTGAATCAGAAATAAAAAGTCTCCCATCAAAGAACAGTCAAGGACCTGATGGCTTTACTGCTAAACTCTACCAAACATTTAAGAATAGCAATTCTTCTCAAACTCTTCCAAAAAATTGAAGAAAGAAGGAATACTTCCAAATTCATTTTACAAGGACAGCATTACCCTGATACCAAAACCAGATAAGGACACTACAAGAAAAGAAAATCACAGGCCAATATCCCTGATGAACACAGATGCAAAAATCCTCAACAAAATACTAGCAAACTGAATTCAACATCACACTGAAAGGATCATTCACCATGATCATATGGGATATATATGCCAAGGATGTAAGAATGGTTTGATACATACAAATCTTTAAATGTTAATACCACATTAACAGAATGAAGAACAAAAACCGTATGATCATCTCAATAGATGCATAAAAAGCATGTGACAAAATTCAACATCCTTTTATGATGACAACTCTTAACTAATTAGGCATAGAAGGAATGTACCTCAACACAATAAAGCCCATATATGACAAGCTCACTGCTAACATCATACCCAACCGTGAAAAATAGAAAGCTTTTCCTCTAAGATCCGGAACAAGACAAGGATGGCAACTCTCACCACTTCTATTGAATATAGTACTAGAAGTCCTAGCTAGAGCAGTTAGGCAAAAGAAAGAAATAAAAGGCATCCACATTGGAAAGAAAGAATTTAAATTGTCCCTGTTTGCAGATGACATGATCTTATATAAAGAAAACCCTAAAACTCTGCCAAAAACTGTTAGAATTATTAAACAAATTCAATAAAGTGGAAAGATACAAAATCAACGTACAAAAATCAGTAGCATTGCTATACACTAACAGCAAACTATATGAAAAAGAAATCAAGGCCAGACATGGTGGTTTACGCCTGTAATCCCAGCCCTTTGGGAGGCTGA
Source organism: Daubentonia madagascariensis (assembly GCA_023783475.1). Classification (NCBI taxonomy): domain Eukaryota; kingdom Metazoa; phylum Chordata; class Mammalia; order Primates; family Daubentoniidae; genus Daubentonia; species Daubentonia madagascariensis. Next base: position 1,768,724 of record JAKFHU010002239.1, read on the forward strand.
GGTGGGAGGATTGCTTGAGGCCAGGAGTTAGAGACCAGCCTGAGCAAGTACGAGCCTCAGTGCTACAAAAAATAGAAAAATTAGCTGGGTGTGGTGGTGTGCACCTGTAGTCCCAGTTACTGAGGAGGCTGAGGCAGGAAAATTGCTTGAGCCCAGGAGTTTGAGGTTGCAGTGAGCTATGATAATGCCACTGCACTCTAGCCTGGGTAACAGAGCAAGACCCTATCTCAAAAAAAAAAAAAAGAAAGAAATCAAGAAAACAATCCCATTCACTATAGCTACAAAATATACACACACACACACACACACACACACACACACACATACACTTAGGAATAAATTTAACCAAGGAGGTGAAAGACCTGTATACTGAAAACTATAGAACATTGATGAAAAACATTGAAGAAGACACAAATAAATGGAAAATATTTTGTGTTCATGGATTGGGAGAATTATTACTGTTAAAATGTTCACACTGTCCAGAGCAATCTACAGATTCAATGTGATCCCATCAAAATTCCAATGTCATTTTCAGAGAAATAGAAAAACAATCCTAAAATTCATATGGAACCATAAAAGACCCCCAACAGCCAAAGCAATCTTGAGCAAAAAGAACAAAGCTGTAGGCCTCACACCACCTGACTTCAAAGACTACCACCAGTGATAGTAGTCAAGACAGCATGGTACTGGCACAAAAACAGAAACATAGACCAATGGAATAGAATAGAGAGCCCAGAAACAAACCCACACATTTACAATTAATTGACTTTTGACAAAGATGCCAAAAACACACAATGGATACGACCCCAAAAGCACAGGCAGCAAAAGCAAAAATAGACAAATGGGATCACATCAAAATAAAAAGCTTGTGCACAGCAAAGGAAACAATCAACAGGGGAGAGAGACAGCCTGTGGAAGTGAGAAAATATTTGCAAACCAGACATCTGAGAAGCGATTAATATCCAAAATATATAAGGAACTCAAACAACTCAATAGCATGAAAACAAATAACCCTATTTAATAATGGGCAGAGGACCTGAATAGACAGTCTTCAAAAAAAGACATACAGATGACCAACAGGTATACGTAAAAACGCTGAGCATCACCAATTATCAGAGAAATGCAAATTAAAACCACAATGAGATATCACCACACACCTGTTAACTTGGTTATTATAAAAAAGATAAAAGATAACAACTGTTGGTGAGGGTGTGGAGAAAAGGGAACCCTTGTACACTGTTTGTGGGTATGTAGTTTAGTACAGCCATTATGGAAAGCAGTATGGAGTCTCCTCAAAAAATTAAAAATACTCCCAAATGATTCAACAATTTCACTATTGGGTATATATCCAAAGGAAATGAAATCAGTGTGTCGAAGAGCTATCTGCACTGTCATGTTCATTGCAGCATTATTCACAATAGCTAAGATACGGATGCAACCTAAGTGTCCATCAACAGATGAATGGATGAAGAAAATATGGTTTGTATACACAATGGAACGTTATTGTGTCCTAAAAAAGGAAATCCTGTCATTTGCAACAACATGGATGAACCTGGAGGACATTTTCTTGAGTGAAATAAGCTAGGCACAGAAAAATCAATCCCAAATGATCTCACTTATATGTGGAATCTAAAAAAGTTGAACTCATAGAAATAGAGAACACAACAGTGTTGCCAGGGGCTGGGGTGGGGGAGGGGTGGGGAGATTTTGGTCAAAGGATACAAAATTTTAGTTAGATAGGAGGAATAAGTTCAAGAGATCTATTGTACAACATGGCGACTATAATTAATAAGAATGTATTGTATTTTGAAAATCACCAAGAAAGTAGCTTTTAAGTGTTCTCACCACAAAAAATTATAAGTATGTGAGGTAATGCATATGTTAATTAGCTCAATCAAGCTAAAAATGTATACATATTTCAATACATCATGTAGGATATGATAAATATATGCAAGTTTTATTTGTTAATTAAAACAATAAAGAAATATTTTTGAATATATACAAAATTATAAACAAATTGAGCTTTAGTAGCAAAAAGATGTAACGGTGGGTATATTTAAGATTTTAATACAAAGTATACTTGATTTATAAACAAATATTTGTAAGTTGAGTTTAAAGGCTAACAACAGACTTGGTTTTTTTTCTTTTTTCTTTTTTTTAACCTCCCCCACAGACTTGGTTTTTAATTTCAAGTTTAATAAACTGAATATGAATTTAAACACAAATAACATGTTGTTCTTCTCCTTTTGCCTGGTTAATGTCTATTTAATTTTTGGGTTTCAGGTCACATCTTTTTATAAGGAAGACCTCTGTATTAGTTAGGAATGCATTCGTTCCTGCACTCAAGTGATCCTCCTGCCTCAGCCTCCTGAGTAGCTGGGACTACAGGTGTGCACCACCACACCCGGCTGATTTTTGTATTTTTGTAGAGATGGGGTCTTGCTATATTGCTTAGGCTGGTCTCAAACTCTTGGGCTGAAGTGATACTCCTGTCTCGGCCTCCCGAAGTGCTGGGATTACAGGTGTTAGCCACTGCGCCTGGCATGAATGCATTTGGCTGCAAGTCAAACAAAATCAACAGTGGCTCAAGCAAGTAATGGGTTTGTCTCACAAAATAACAAATGCGGGGATGGTATGATGCCGCAGAGATATTTACAAGGATCCAGGATTCTTCTATCTTTCTGCTATACTATTCCTGGAGTGTGGCTTTTGTCCTTGTGGTCACTAAATGGCTAATGCACTCAGAGGCACAGTGCCCAAGTTCAGGCAGGAGGAAAACAGCAATGGCAAAAGGGCAAAGGACAAAAGCTGTCTTGTGAAGCTTTTTTTTTTTTTACTCAGAAAGGTAACTTTTCCCTAGACTTTTGCCCACTTCCTGATTGGCCAGAAGTGTGTCACATGGCCATCTCTAGCTGCAGGGACGTATTTGCTGTATGTAGAGGGAGGGAGGCAAAGGAGAAGAGGATGGAACAGGTGCCAAATGAGCCAACATCTCCTCTGCTCTCCAAGAATGGATTAGATGCGTCTTTTATGTGCCCCATAACACCCTGTAAGTGGAGAAACCACTCAGAATGCCTTTGAATACTATAATCGTGCAGGTTTGGAATGTATCAGTGGATATTAAAATGCAAAGAGTATATTCTGCCTGTTACATTCACCAACTTATGTGCTGCCCATATACATTAACAAAAGCCACTCAATTGAAAGCTCCTTGAGAACAACGCTTAGCACATACGTTGGTTGCCCAGCACCTTTTGGGGGAGGAGATTCCTACTCAAAACGTGATCCTGGACCAACAGCATCGACATCACCAAGGAGCTTGTTACAAATGCAGCATGTCAGGCCCTTCCCAGACCTATAAATCAAAATTCGCATTCTCACAAGATCTCTAGGAGATTTGTGTGGACACTAAAGTTTAACAAGTACTGCTTTAGAGGACCTGGCTTTCTAGTTATATGAGCCCATACATTTCTTTATGCTTGAATTTGTTTCTGTCAGTTGCAGTTGAAACAGTCCTGACTCATCCAGACAGTGGCCACATATTGTTAGCCGCTTAATTTTATTTTATTTTATTTTTTTGAGACAGAGTCTCACTCTGTCACCCCGGGTAGAGTGCAGTGGCGTCATCATACCTCACTGCAACCTCAAACTCCTAGGCTCAAGCAATCCTCCTGCCTCAGCCTCCTCAGTAGTTGGGACTATAGGCGCACACCACCATGCCCTGGCTAATTTTTCTATTTTTTGTAGAGACCGGGTGTTGCTCTTGCCCAGGCTGGTCTGGAACTCCTGACCTCAAGCGATCCTCCTGCCTAGGCCTCCCAGAGTGCTGGGATTACAGGCGTGAGCCACCGTGCCTAGCCATTGTTAACTGCTTTATCTTCCAAAGTGACTCATACAATACATTTTTGTTGAACTGAATTTATAATAGAATCAATCATCCACTCATATGCATTTGGATCACCAGACAAATACGTGGAGAATAGCAAATACGTTTCAACCTTCCTGTTACCTCTGATCAATTGTTAGAGGTTCCCTGGCCGAATGTGTTGAGAAGGACTCTAGATTAGCATCAAGTCTCAATAGGACAGGGTACACTCGGTGGTGGCTGCCATGCACAAGCTATGAGTATGTGCTGATACTGATGCCACCCTCTTATCTCAGAGGCAGATTCAGATTTCATAGTACACTTGGGGTGTTTGGGGGGGGTGGTTGTGCATCAGAGAGTATGAGATAATGGTCAGGTCCAGGTGTGGTGGCTCACGGCTGTAATCCTAGCACTCTGGGAGGCTGAGTTAGGAGGATCGCTTGAGGTCAGGAGTTGGAGACCAGCCCGAGCAAGAGCAAGATCCCGTCTCTACAAAAAAATGGAAAAATTAGCTGGACATGGTTGTGCACACCTGTGGTCTCAGCTCCTTGGGAGGCTGAGGCAGGATTGCTTGAGCTGAGGAGCTTGAGGTTGCAGTGAGCTATGACAATGCCACTGCACACTATCCAGGGAGACTGAGCGAGACTCTGTCTCAAAAAAAAAAACCAAACAAACAATTATTTATTAAAATTTACTGTCTCAAGCACTGCACCATGTGCTAAGATAAGGCAGTCTGAGATAAACACGGTCCCTGCTCAGCCATAACTTATGGTCAAGTGGGGAGACAGACATTAAATAAACAATCACACAAATAATAACTACATTTGTGATGAGGGCTATGAAGGGAAAGAATAAAAAATTACAAGGACATACAACAGAACCCAATCAAGCCTAAGGGACAGGTCCACTTCCCTGCACAAGGAACTTTGGAGCTGAATCTTGAAGGATGGGCAGGAGTCAGCTTAGAGAAGAGGCAGTAGAAATTGTCCTGGGCAAAGAGCAGCCCAGAGAAAGACTCTGTGTTATGAAGGAGCTTGGCATTTGAGGAATTGCAAGAGGACCAATATGGCTGGACCATACAGTACACAGAAGGCAGTGAGAAAGGCCAAGGTGGAAACCAAGGCAGGGGCCAGAGCACACAGGGCCTCTTTTTAACTATTGTCTAGAAATTATAAGGCCCTGAGAAAAACTAGTTTGTGCTAACCAGATTCACAAGAGACCCATTTCCAATCAGATAATCAATAAAATAATTTTTAAAAATTTATTATAAAAAGAAATTTTTTAAACATAGAGATGGGGGGTCTTGTTACATTGCCCAGGCTGGTCTCAAACTCCTGGCCTCAAGCAATCCTCCTGCCTTGGCCTCCCAAAGGATTACAGGTGTGAACCACTACTCCTGGCAATGTTTGTTGTGTATAAGACACCCAGTCTAAGATATTTTGTTCGAGCAGCCCAAATGGACTAAGCTAACATGTTTTAGTCCTTTTGTATTAATGTATTCCCTAATGTCTTACATGCAGTAGTTGCTCAATAACTTTTCCATCTAGTGTTGGGTGATAATTTCTTTAGGTCTCTCACATTTCTGCACATCTTGCAGGCAGAGGCACTGACAACTTTTGTTCCAGTCTATGTTTTCAAGCATGATGTATAGCAAACAGCCATTATAAAGCAGCTATTAAAGATTTGAGATTCTTGAGCTCATAGTTCCTTAGCTGTAATACAAACCTACTACATGGGCAGTGATCACCTGGACCTGCTCCATGTCACCTCTGTGGCACTTGGAGGAATGGCAAGGGAAACCACTGTGAACATGAAGCTCCTGCTGCCTGCTGAGCTGTGAATAATAAAGTCCTTTGTCTCTGACCCAAGAGTCTCGTGTCTTCTGCCAGCATCCATGAAACTGTGGCAACTTGCTTACTTGCAATTTGTGTAAAATCTCAGATCTTTCACAGTTCTGGACATCTAGTAGGGAAGACCTATATGTGGATAGGTAAGTTATAGTGTGAAAGGGAAGGTGTTCATACAGAAGTGTGAATATCAATACTAGTTCTGCTTGGTGGTAGTGGTAGGAGGCAGGGAGAATAGAGACTTATAGGATGACCAGGACCTTCACTCAGAGAAGGGTAAAGATATTCCTGATTGAGGGGCTGGGTGCAGTGGCTCACGCCTATAACCCTAGCACTCAGGGAGGCTGGGGCAGGAGGATTGCTTGAGGTCAGGAGTTCGAGATGAGCCTCAGCAAGATCGAGACTCCCGTCTCTACTGAAAATAGAAAAAATTAGCTAGGCGTGGTGGTGCTCACCTGTAGTCCCAGCTACTCAGGAGGCTGAGGCAGGAGGATCACTTGAGCCCACGAGTTTGAGGTTGCAGTGAGCTAGGCTGACGCCACAGCACTCTAGCTCCGGCGACAGAGCAAGACTCTGCCTCAAAAAAAAAAAAAAGATATTCCTGATTGAGGGAAAATGTACATAAAGGCATAGTCATTAAAGGATCTGATTTGTCTAGAAACAGTAAGGAGTTTAGTGTAATAACAGGTTGGATTCAATGGGTAGGAAAAGATAATATTAGAAAGCACTAGCCCATTAAAGGAGGGTATGTCCAAACCTATCAAATATAGCTGTGATTGCACTGCTTTCCAACCTTACTTTCAAAATAAAATGAGCACTCTGGGAAGTAAACATCGTGTATATATTTGAGCAGAACACACTTGACTTTTCTGGACCAGGCTAAAATTCATGTCGTTTTATTATTTTCTAATAAAGGGAACTGTTTAAATATTCTTGATAGAAGTGTCCTTTCCCGGATTATTTTTTAGGATCGAGCGGTCAGAAATGACTGGGAAGAAGGGAGAAAACTTAGGCGACAAAGGATGAGAGAGCGCACGGTGACGTGGAAAGAAAACAAAGTTGATACGCAGGAAGAGCCCGAGAGAGCTTGTGGGGGCGATGGAACCTTCCCGCGCCCCGGTTGCGGTGACGGCCGCACAGATCTGCACATGCGCTAAAATGGACAGACGTCTATGCCCCTCCCCCAAGTCAATTTTACTGTGTGATCACTTTAAAACAAAAATAAATAAGTAAAAACAGAAAACAAAGTGTAAGACTGCAAGAGGGGCTATACCTCCGTCTTTCGAATAAGGGAAACATGGTGAGAATGTAGGTTGCAAGGGAGTAGCTTGTTACATACAGCACAGGTTAGGACAGATCCACAAATTTACCCTCTTTTCATTTCTAGCTGAGTGTTTGGCACATACTTTGATTTCTAAAACTACATATTGTGCATGTTTCTTTGTTTCCTTTCTCTTTTTTAATAGCAAATATATATATTTGGAAGTGAGATGTTGGTAACTATTTTTTTTAGGTTGGTGTTATACGTAAATATTTTATTTTATAGAATGCTTTGTTAAATATTGAGCTTCTATACAATTCTCAGTATATTAGTCTTATTTGCTTCCCCACAGAAATCTAGTCAAGTAAACTGTAAGGTTAATAAGGGTCAAGTTTTTCTTTTTTTTTTCTTTTTGCTTACTTGGCTCACGTAGTCTATTTATCGGAAAAGGCATTGATACCTAGCTAAGCCTCTTAACCTTGCTATACGTAAGTATGCTATTTTAGAAATAAGGCTGTATAATTTTTTTTTTTTTTTTTGAGAAACAGGGCCCAGGCTGGAGTACAGTGGCGCGGTCATAGCTTACTGTGGCCTGGAACTCCTGGGCTCCAGCCATCCTCCTGCCTCAGCCTCCCGGAGTGATGGCTGCAGAATCTCGTATAGTTTCTAGTCGTAACATTGATGTTGAGCATACTTCAGTACTTGGACCCACTTGGTACAGGTTAATGCTATTGATTGACTGCCTTCCTTGGCCCAGAAACTGTACTTTAGCCCATTTGTCCTTTCTCTGAATTAGCTTCCCTCCAGATTTGCCACATTTGACTTTGTCCTGCTTTCTTTGTCCCTGTCTCCTCAAATGGGATGGCCTATATTACTTATTTTTATTAAATCATAAGTTCTTCTGCCTTCTTTGTCATCATCCTCGTCCCAGTCGATCCTGATTCATGTTTTACTCTTGGTGACACACATATTTTTAATATGATATAACCCTTCAGAAAAAAACCATCTCTCCTTTCACATATCAAATATTATTTCTTAAAATCCATTACTCAGAGTCACTCTTTATTCCCAATTCTGAGAAATCATGCATTATCTATCTCAAATAATGAAAGTTATGGGTTTTTCTTTAAAATGAGCTCTCTTTCAACACAGCTTTGGTCTTATTAAATTACCTGTCTCAATGTGACTGAAAAGAAATATAAAGGATTCACAGGTAATTTCTTTGTATCAAAAAAGAATACTTTTTCTTTTCTTTTTAAATAGATTTCAACCAGAATTGTCTGGGAGAGGCAAGGATATAACTTGTTCATCTCGTGCCACCTTCACATACAGGAAATGTTATGGGCTCCTAGCTTTTCTATTTAGAGACTTTGTATTTTTTCTTTTATTAAGTATAAACACAGTTGTATGAATTCTTAAAAATTAATAGACTTTATTTTTTAGAACAGTTTTAGATTTATAGAGAAATTAAGCAGGTAATAGAAAGTTCTCTTATGTTCCCCAAATCCCCCTATTATTAACATCTTACATTACTGTGGCACATCTGTTACAATTAATGAACCAGTACTGATGCATTACTATTAACTAAAATCTATATGATTCAGATATCCTTAGTTTTTACCTGGTGTCCTTTTTCTGTTCCAGGATCCCATCCAGGACACCACATTCCAGTTAACAGTCGTGTTTTCTTAGCTGCCTCTTGGCTGTGACAGTTTCTCAGTCTTGTCTTGTGTTCAAGGATCTTGACAGTTTTGAGGAGTATTGGTCAGGTATTTTGTAGAACCTTCCTCTATTGGAATTCGTCTAATATTTTTCCCATGATAGACAGGACTTAGAGGTTTTTGAAAGGAAGATCACAGGGATAAAGTTCCATTCTCATCACGTCACATTAAGGATACATTACTATTACCATGACTTATTGTTAATGTTGACCTTGGTCACCTGGCTGAGGAATATTTGTCACGTTTCTCCCCTGTAAAGTTACTCTTTTTAAATTCTCTTTACATACTGTACTTTTGGGAAGGAAGTTACAAGTTTTAGTCCACACTTAAGGAGTGAGGAGTTACGTTTGTGCTCCTTTAGGGTAGAGTATCTCCATGACTTATTTGGAATTCTTCTGCAGAAGAGATTGTCTCTTCCCTCCTATTTGTTAATTTCGTAGATTGTTCCTGTTAGTATGGACTCATGGATATCTATTTATTACTTTGGGTTATAATCTAACACTATTTTATTTTGTTGCTCGAATTGTTCTAGCTTTCGCTGCTGGGAACTCTTTCAGTTGGTTCCTGTGCCCCTGTGACACACTCCCATCAATGTGGATTTTTATTGGTTTTTTTTTTTTTGAACAATTCCTTACTTTCTTACACTACAAGGTACTCCAGGCTCATCTTGTATATTTCCTGCCCTGGTCCTACAGTCAGCCACTTCTCAAAGAGGAGACTTGTACTTTTATAAACTCAAAATAGCTCCTTAATGAGCTACTCCAAACATGAAAACTGTCCTGCCATATCTATTTTTTTTTTTAGTTTACAAAAAACAAAAGGTGGAAAAATACTTTAAAAATGATATAGCCAGGAAATGCAAATTCCCAGTAAAGATTTGAGAAACAATTATTCATATTTATTATATGGAGTATAAAAACAAGACAAATGATTTGAAATCATAAATGTCCCAGGAAAATCAGGGTTCTTTGGGTTTCATGTCTATAAAGGGAACTTATAATGACAGAAAATGATTCTGGTTGGGCTCCTCAACTAGTAGGTAAAAGGGAGATTATGAAATGAATTTGGAAAATTTAGAAAAAGAAAATTATATACATTCACAAGTGGAAAATGATTAGAAATGAACATACTTTGTTTACCGATTTGTGTAATGACATTTTAAGATATTCTAGTTAAAATGTTTTTATCAATTTCCTCTTCGTGAATTTATCAATTACTTTGGCCAACTAAGAATGATCTCAGTATTCTCATATATATCAAAATCAGAAAGATTTTGAAATGAAAATAGCTGACTACAAAATAGCATATATATAATATGATCTGATTTGTATAAAAATATTTAATCATATTCATAGAAAAAGTCTTGAGGAATATACATCAACCTAAATATGGTTTCTATAAGAGTGGTAGTTTTTACAAACAGCATTTATTACTTTTGAAATCAGGAAAAAATTATAAAGGAATTCAGTACACATTATATGAGGCCAAAACACATTTTTAAATGGAGTGTTTGCTAAAAAGTAAAAGAAGGAAAGCGTTCATAGATGAACTAGAATTTGAGGTTTGGTTTTGGGGTTAGGTCCAAATGTTGCTAAAAATGGTGGCTTAAAGGGTTGGCCAGAGAGGATACATATTTCTTTTTCTGGAAGGAAGAAGTAATTTCAATTTAATATTAAGGGTTTGGATGCTAATAACACTTTTAGAAATATAATTTACTTATTATAATATGTAGGTTGGGTAAGTATGAAGGGGTGGGAAGTGTCTGGAATTTAGAAATAGAGGGGTGTTTAGCAATTCATGTTTGGCACCTTTCATGCTAGTCTACATCTCCAACCAGAGTTTAAAAGGAATGTGATAAGAACAGAGGAATTTCATGAGTTAGAATAGAAGTTTCCAAACTTTTTGCTTTCTGGACCACTTTATACTCTTAAAAATTAGTGAGGACCTCAAAGAACTTATGTTTATGTGGGTTATAGCTATCAATAGTTACCATATTAGAACTTTAAAGGAGAAATTTAAAATATTATTGATTGATTAATTTAAAAATAATAAACCTAAGCCCATTTTAACATAAATTGTATGTTTTTATGGAAGATAACCATGTTTTCCAAAATAAAAAAAATTTTACTGAAAAGAATAGCATTGCTTTTACATTTTACAAATCTCTGAATATTTGGTTTAGAAGATATCTCTATGGTTGATGTATATGATGAAACTCAGGCCTTACAAGAAGAATTAATAGTCTTTTTGGGTAATTGTGGATTTTCTTCTTTGATACTACAGTGAAATTCAACAAGAGGTAGTTTCTTAAAGGTTTGTTGCAATGAATCTGAAACCATATCAATGAACTTTTCATACTCTGTTTTTATGTGTATACACACATGAACACATACATAACTATATCCATTCATTGGTCTATCCTGTACTTTGAATGAATCTTTTATTGTAACACTCTTCATTGGTTATTTGAAGAGTATTGGTTAACTGTGTCATGTAGTTTTTCCATATGTTGACATATTTTATCATACAATATCAAAAAGTCACATTCATTTTTAGCACCACAGTGCCATCAGAAAAGTCTTTAAGTATTGCAAGCTGTCAAGCTCATGGTGGTGAACACAAGTTTTCCAAATTTTCAAATTTCACTCGAAAGCTAAATTTTATCATTGGCAATGAATACTGTCAGCTGTTTGCTTGAAGTGTTAGGCTCACTTTATTATGGAGAAAATATTTGTGATTCCCAAGTTAGAATACATGTTTGTCTGTCAATTGTTCTTTCAAATAAGAATGGTGTGCCATGAAAAATGCAGCTAGTTCAGCTTATGACTCAACCACACAAGTGCTTTTCTTCAAGACAACCATCCTGCTTTGGCATGCAGCAGAGGTACATGTGTACTTCCCATTTCTTCAAACAGAATATTAGAAAGGTTTGTATGCAAGGGTCAAAATTTAATAGAGTTAATACTTTTTACTACTTCATCATGGATGTCTCTAAGTTATTATTTTGAAAAAACTGGGAGTGTGTGTGGCATGGAAGAATACAATGATCCAAAGACCACTGGGACAGGTTGGTGCCACTGACTTGATTCCTGCTAAGGCATTAGCAGTGTTACTATTGCTTTGTACCATCAGTGCAAATGTAAACCCAGCAAAAAAGACAAAGAACATGTTGTATTGTTACAAAAATAGTTTTTAACCTTGAGACCTCTGAAAAAGTGTCAGGGATTTCCAGCGGTCTGGAGACACACTTTGAGAATCGCTGGATTAAAAGAGGGAAAACAAAGGGGGAAAAAAAGGTCACATAATGGAAACGAACTGTTGAATTTAGCATATAATAATTCTTTCTTAAAATAAAGAGTACAGGCTTCAAGTGTCATGAGAAGCAGGTCAGAAGAGGAGAAAGACTGGTGGGATTTATCAGGTCAGGAGGCAGGATTTTAAATGGGCCTTGCAGGATTGGCACGGTTTGGAAGAAGGGGACGGAAAGGAAGAGCTTGCTCAAAAGGCACAGATGGAAAGACCCTGACCGTGAGATCTTGTTGATATGAAAGGCAAATAACAAATAAAACCCGCCTTGGTTCCCTTGTGGCCCTGTGTATAAGAGGAGGTGATGAGTAATTCTGCATTTTTGTCAACGTTACCGTTTAAAATTCTAAGGGAGGAAAACCCTTCAGATTGATATGGTTGGAGGTCGGGGAAGGTGGGAAGTGAGGTGATCAAGGCTGTGAAAAGAAGTTCCTTTATTGAAAATACATTTATGTCCCAGAATTTGTCTATAGATAAACGCCCACTAGAAAAGGAGTTTGTCAGAGGGAGAAGTAGCTTTGCTAGTATGTTTTTGATCATTTGCAGCCCAGGGAAGCGTGTGGCAAGAGGGTTGTGGTGTTTTAGAACATTCACAGAGGTCTGAAACAACTCCAGGAAAAACACTGCTGTTCAAAACCCCATCCTGACATATCGTTATTAGCAGTCCTCAAACTTGGTGGGGACTGTGTGTTTTGAGCTCAGCGTACCGCGATTGCCTCATTGACAGGGAGCACAGCAGGGAATCACTTCCAATGTTGATTTCCGTGGCCTTTCGCAATTGCACTAAATAGGACTCCCCGCGCTTGCCGTAACGCGGACTCTACCATTGCCACCCGAGGGGGGATTTGGAAGCAGCGGAAGAAGGAGACCGGAGGGTGTGTGTTGGGAAAAGCTGGGCGCTCAGGAGCACGATTGTTTTGCAGATCCCGTAATCGGCCCTTCCTTCTCCCCTATCCCCCCTCCCCACCGCCCCTGTCCCGCCCCGGAGCGGCGGCGGCCTCCGGCTGCGCTTTATTTCCTCGCGGAGGCAGGTGAGCGTCGGCGCGCGGGCTCCCCGGGCTTCGCTCCCCACCCCCCGCGTCTCCTGGGCCGGTGGCGGCGGCCGGCCGGGGAGGCGGCCTCGGCGCACAGTAATGGCAGCGCTGTGATCAGAGGAACGCGAGCTGACAGCCGCCGCCGCCGCCGCCCACCTTCCTCGCCGGGGGCTTCGTCCTTCACTCCTTCGGGCTGCCTCCCCCTCCCCTTGTCCCCTGCCCCTTGTCCCGCTTCTGCAGAAGGTAACCCCGCTGAGGGTCGCGGAGCCGGGCTGCAGGCGCCGGGAAACTTCCCTTCTCGGTTAATGGGTGGCGGGGATGGGGCAGAGGAAAGGAGTTGGGGGCGAGCAGGGGGGAGGGGAGAGGGATGAAAGGGGGAGGCCGGGGAGGGTGATGTCCCGTAAGTGACCTCGGCTCCCCAAAGCGCTGACCCCTAAGCCCAGCCACCCCCTGGACTGGATCCTGGGCCTCCCCAGCCCGATCTTGGCCGCCCCTCCCTCGGCCCCATTTTCCTCCCGGGGAGGGAAGGTGAGAGTGCGTGGACTGCTGCTTATTTACGTGCTCACGCGGATAGGAGGGCAGCGATCTCATACATCCTTGCCGGGAGTATTTTCACTTTTGTTTCCGCAGACAGGGAAGATTGATAGCTTTGGGGAGGAGGATCCTACGTGCATGCTAGACCTCCTGTCTCAACACTTAGGGTCTGGTAAAATAAGATCCTCAGACTCTCCAGCGCTTGCTTACACACTGGGGAATCTGGGCTATTCCCTACCATTACGTGCATGCAAATAAAACATCTGTGAATTGCAGACTGTTATTATTGTTAAGTCCACCCCTTGCCCCCGTGGATTACTGTTACCAGTGGAAGGGCAGTACCGTGGAAGTTCAAATTTTGAAGATAAGATATGAACTGTTAACCTTCGCTGTAGCCTCTGACTTTTCAGTATAAAAAATCTTTGAGTTGGACCTGTTCCAAATCTACATTCATAGTAAAGTATGGGAAATAATCACTTTGTTCTGATTGACTACTGACTACATAATAAACATTTAAAAACATTCAAAACACTGTTCCCTGCCCTTTGGAATCTCACATTCCTTTTCAAGACAGACAAATGAACAGATTAGTTATACTTTGCCTCTTTTGCCTGTATACAGTATTTGGAAGACCCTTCCAAAAGAGTGACATGAAATGACAGAGGTACACAATGTTTTGAATTATCTGTTTTTGCAGTTGCTGTTTATGAGTTTGGGGAACATTCCTACAGTGTGCATGCACGTAGTGTGTGAGAAATACCTTTTCTATTACCTTTTGAATATTTGGAACATATGCATCTGAGATACTCTTCATTCGCCATCTCTGGCTGTTTTCACTGTTCTATAAACATGAAGGTAGTTTATCCATCTCTTCTATCCACCAGTTTGTCACTAAATTAAATGTTGTGGACCTTCTCTAAGGTCATTTTTGCCTTATCTATCAGTTGACAAATGTTTATAAAGCACCTAGTTTATTTGCCAAACAATATTGCACGCATTAGGGATACAACAATAAAGAAGACACTTGAAATATCTGTCCTTTCTGTCCTCTTGGAGCTTCAGTTCTGTCTGGGGAGGGAGGGACAGACAATAAATAAGAAATAATAATTTCAGAGAATAAGTGCTATGAAGGAAATAAAATAGGGAGGGTGGGAGTGACTGGGAGAGGACAATTTCAGATGCTGCGGTCAGGAAAGGCCTTTCTGAGGTGGCCTTTGACCTGATATCTAAGAAATGAGAAGGGTGTAGCCTTTGGAAGTTCTGAGGGAAGTGTGTTCCTGTCGGAGGGAGGAATGAGTAGAAAAGCCTGAGGTGGTATCTAGGTGGTGTCTGGCTTGAAAGTGGCTCAGTGAAGGTGGACCCTAGCGAGAGAGAAGAGGTTAGGTCCTAGCCAGGGTCAAGATCCTGTGAGGTCCTCTTGTCCGAAAGAGTTTGGCTTTTTTCTTACAATACATTGAAAAGCTATTGGAATTCTATTTTAAGCTGGGAGTGTTCTGGTCTGATTTATAATCTGACTGTAGATTGGAGAAAAAGGGAGACCAGTGAGGAGAGTAGTGGTTGTGGAGTGTTAGGGGACAAGTAAAAAGGTTTTGAGATGTATTTTGGAATTAAAGATATTCACTGAACTTGTGCTTTGGATGAGAGTGCTGTTGATTGGGACAGGAGTGACTTCTGGGTTTTTGGCTTCAACTGGAGGATGGTGATGCCATGTACTGCGATGGGGAGGAGGTGACGGGAGCATATTGCTACATGGGATGGGGTTGGATTGGACGTGTTAAGTTGGATCTAGTTGTTCAAGTGGAGGTGAGAAAGAAGTAGGCAACTGGATGTACAAGTCTAGAATTAGTGGAGAGGTCAAGGAGTCATTCATTCATTCAACAAATGTTCTCAAGCATCAGCGTTAGACCAGACAGAATGGATATAATGGTGAAAAAATGGACAAAAATCTCTGCCTTCATGGAACTTAAATTCTTGTGGGGAGAGAAAGATGGAGATGGGGAGTCGTTGCAGTTGTTTATTGGTATACTATACTTATAATTTGAATAAAAACTATATTCACATGGTTCAAAACTTAAAATGTCCAATAGGGAATAGAATTAAAATCTCCCTCTACTTCTTGTCTGCTTGTCACCCAGTTTTCCTTGGAGCCAAACCATGTTAGCTCTTTCTTACCTATCCTTCCAAAGGAATATTTGTGCACATATAAGCAGATGTGTTTGTATTATTCTCCCCATTTTGCAGAAATGGTAGCACACTTTAGCTGCTTTTTTTTTGGAGACAGAGTCTTGCTCTGTCACCCTGGGTAGAGTGCAGCGGTGTCATTGCAGTGCACAGCAACCTCCAACTCCTCAGCTCAAGTGATCCTCCTGCCTCAGCCTCCCCAGTAGCTGGGACTACTGGTATGCGCCATGACGCCTGGCTAGTTTTTTTATTTTTAGTAGAAATGGGGTCTCACTCTTGCTCAGGCTGGTCTTGAGCTCCTGAGCTCAAGTGATCCTCCTGCCTCGGCCTCCCAGAGTGCTAGGATTACAGGTGTGAGCCACTGCGGCCACTTTACCTGCTTTGATACCTTGTATTTTTCAGAGTATTATGTAGTATTTAAGTTGTGAAACGGGATGAGAACACCTAAAGGGAGAATGTAGAAAGAAGAGGAGAAAACCATGGAGTACTGTAACATCTTCTGATTTGGCCCCTGCCCTCTGGGTTTTTGATCTACAGATGTGGAGTTGTTCAAAGAGCTGTTTCTCTTCGTGAGACTTTTGAGAAAAATTTGCACTATTTCTTTTGTGTTTCATCTTATCTGCCTGTTCTCTGTATATGCTGGAAAAATGTTTGGTTATGATTGAAAGCAATGTTTTTATGTATGTACTATCAGTTAAGTTTAATAAATTGATGATAGGATCAGCCCTCGAATCTTAATATTATGAAGACTTATGACTGGCTAATGTTAAATATTGGAAAAATGAGCAGAAATTTCAAATGTTATCATGAGATTTATAACAAGTTATTGATACTTGAGATGTATGACTGAATCCTTTCTTAGTAATCAGTTTATCAAAATATCTGTTCAGAGTGACCTGGCTCTTTGCCTGTGTTTGAATCTTAACAGTAATGTATCTGTTAAATTGCAGATGTTAGCATAATTCTTGTGTTACTATCTTCAAGAATATATAGATTCACCTACTTTGTGTTTGGCTTTTAATTGGGAAAGGCTTATTAGAGTTACTCCTTTGATTCTTAAAAATTTTGGGACAATGAGTAGTGTTAAGGTTATCATGTTAGATCTGCAATGACTTTGGGGATGCAATTGAACCCTGCTCATTGAGTCAGGTGGAGGAAAGGAGGTGGAATGTTTTTTCTTGCTTTAACTTTTATTATTTTGAAGAATTAAAAATCCAGACTTGCATTGTATTCTTTACTGAATTTATAATACATTCTGTATTGGTTGACATTTTGACTTTTGGTTAGCTGTCGTTAGCCAGATACTTTCCGTGTAAATTATCTACCTGTTTTTTGAGATTGTTCTTGATTTAAGAACTGTTGAGTTCAGTTTGATTTTTTTGTTATTTTTGTTATCGTTACCTCTCTTTTATAAAATTCTTTTTTGCCTGAGATTAAAGTAAGCAGCTGGTTTCTAGGTCAGAGAAATATAATCTTTGATAGAAAGTATTTAGTAGAACTTTTTGAAGCATTAGACACTAATTACTACATACAAGACTACCATATGAAATATGTGTATTATGTGAGGTTTATATAAACTCTGTAAGTGTACAGGTGTAAATGTCCTATTTGAAGATTTTAGTTATCTAAAGGTTTTTCTTTTATATACTTTAACATTATAAATGATGTTACTGTTTAAATTTAATTATTGGATTATAGCCTAATTGTGTATGTGTCAGAATTTTTCATCAATCAGATTGACAGTTTATCATTTTTGTTTCTCTTATCAGCTGTAAGCTTCTTGAAGGTAACATCTCTAGCCCCTGGTAGAGGTCTAGAATATAGTAAATATTTAATAGAGTATCTAGTAACTCAGTGACTTAAATCTTGTTCTAACATAGGTTGTTTTTCAAAGAATGAAATGTTAGATTTACCCTATGTAAATATTTGAGTTTCTCAGCTTTGGTTTAATTTGGTTGAAGGAGAGAAAGCACAGAATACTTAATTTTTTAAAATTTTGAAATAATTTTAGACTTCCAGAAAAATTGCAAAAAGAAAGCTTGGGTATACCCTTCACCCAGCTTTTCCTAATGTTAACAACTTAGGTAACCATAACACGATGATCAATACCAGGAAATTAACGTTGGTACAATACTATTAACTACAGACCTTGTTTGAATTTCACCGGTTTATCCACTAATGTCCATTTTCCATTGTAAGATTCCATCCAGGATCAGATATTGCATTTAGTTGTTGTGTCTCCTTAGTCACTTCTGATCTGTGACAGGTTTTTTTCTCTTTCATGACCTTCACAGTTGCAATGAGTGTGGTCATTTATTTTGTAGAATGTCCCCCAATTTGGTTTTTTTTTTGTTTTGAGACAGAGTCTCGCTCTGTCACTCAGGCTAGAGTGCCGTGGCATCAGCCTAGCTCATAGCAACCTCAAATTCCTGGGCTCAAGTGATCCCCCTGCCTCAGCCTCCCGAGTAGCTGGGACTACAGGTGCGTGCCACCATGCCTGGCTAATTTTTCTATTTTTAGTCGCCTGGCTAATTTTTTTTTTCTTTTCTATTTTTAGTAGAGATGGGGTCTCGCTCTTGCTCAGGCTGGTCTCGAACTCCTGAGCTCAAGTGATCCTCCTGTCTCGGCCTCCCAGAGTGCTAGAATTACAGGTGTGAGCTACTGAGCCCGGCCCCCAATTTGGGTTTGTCTGGTATTTTCTCATGATTAGATTGACATTATGTATTTTTGGCAAAATTACCAGGTAAGTGGTTTAGAGTGCTCCTCAATGCATCATATCATAGGGGATAGGATGTCAGTATATCCTATTAGAGATGATGTTAACTCTCATTTGGTTAAGGTGATAGCTGCCAAATTTTTCCACTTGTGAAGTCATTGTTTTTCACTTTATAATTAATAGATATCTTGGGGATATTCTTTGGAACTTTGCAGATATCCTGTTCTCCTCAAACTTTTGCCCACTGATTTTAGCATCGTTTGGTAGATCTTGCCTGCAACAGTTATTACAGTGATGTTTGACTAATGGTAATTTTGTGTTCTTCTCATTTGCTTCTATATTTATTAATTGGAATTCATCTATAAGGAGGATCCTTCCCTTGTCTGCACTTATTTATTTATTCAGTAATTTTTTGTTTTTATCAGTATTGAGTTGTGGACATTTATTAAATATTTTATTCTGTGGCATATAATCTAATACCATCATTATTTATTTTGTTGCTCAGATTGTTCCAGATTTGGCCTTCAGTTTGGTGCGTTGTCTTTTTGTCATGCCCCCATCCTCATTTTTAGGAAAGCACCTCATTTTTTTTTGGCATCATAGATATTCTGGGCTCCACTTGTATTTTTCCTGTTCCAGCCCTGAAATCAGTCACTTTTCCAAGGAACTCTGGTTCCTTTCATTAGAGAATGATATTTAGAAACCAAGATCTGGGTTCTGTGTGTGCTCATTGCCACTGGGGTGTCATTGCTCCTAGGCCCTTCTCAGTGGACTGAGCTAGGAATACATGTATGTATACGAATCCATGCATACACAAACATCTGTATTTATTTCTGTATCTTTCTGTCTGTGTGTGTGTATTCACAACCATGAGTTCATAAGTGATACCTTTAATTCCAATCCAATACCATAGGGTTTATACTAGCCTTCCCTCTTTATTTATAACTATTTTCTGATAGTGGGAAATAGAGGATACCTTTCTGATAGTCATAGTGATCATATAAGTAGTGTAAAGTTACCAAAATAATGAATACTGTGACAACAAGAAAAAGATCCCCAAGTAGTCCTGACCCTTAAGAAAAATTTTAAGCCATCTCAAAATAATTCTCTTTTATTAGATAGAAGTCTGACTGAACCAAAAATAATGACATTTTGTCTTTGTAGCTCCAAATATTGTTTTGATTAGTAAGCACTCATTTACAATTATTTAGAAAGCACTCTGCGATGAGGTTCAGATACTTTCTCTTGCATATTGTATGTGTGCTCTAGACTTTAAGCACTTAGAATAAGGACAGTATTTTTTGGGGGGTATTTTATTATCGTGGCACAATATATTTAATATATAACATAAAATTTACTGTTTTAACCATCTTTAAATGTACAGTTCAGTGGCATTAATTGCGTTTGCAATTCCATCATGACAATTGCCACTATTTCCGGAACTTTTTCATTACTACAAGCGAAAGCTCTGCAACCATTAAACAGTAACCTACATTTCCCCTCCCCCAGCACCTGATGTCCTCTAATCTACTTTCTGTCTTTATGAATTTGCCTATTCTAAGTACCTCATATAAGTAGGATCATAAAATACATATCTATTTATTTGACTTAGCATAATATCTTCAAGGTTCATCCATGTAGTAGCTTGTATCAGAACTTTATACTTTTATGGTTGAGTAATATTTCATTGTATGTTCATACCACATTTTGCTTATCCATTCATCTGTTGATGGGCACTTGGGTTGTTTCCAACCTTTTAGGCATTGTGAATAATGTTGAAATGAACACTGGCGCATGAGCATCTGTTTTAGTCCCTGCTTTCGGTTCCTTTGGGAATATATCTAGGAGAGCAATTGCTGGGTCATAAGGTGTTTAGCTTTTTGAGGAACCCCTACACTGTTTTCTAAAGTGGGTACACCATTTTACATTTTCACCAGCAGTGCATGTGGTTCTAATTTCTCTACATCCTGGCAAAATTTGTTTTCCATTAAAAAAAAAATTATGGCCATCCTACTGGGTATGAAGTGGTATCTCATTGTGGTTTTGATTTGCATTTCACTAATGACTTGTGATGTTCAGCATCTTTTCCCCCCCATTAATTTTCCATTTGTGTATGTTCATGGGGTACAAGTGCAATTTTGCTACATTGATATATTGCATTGTGGTGAAGTCAGGGCCTTCAGTGCATGTATCACCAAAGCAACACACATGGTACCCACCAAGCAACCCACTTTTTAATGAGGTTATTTATTCTTTTTTTTTTCTTGAGTTGTGTGAGTTACTTAATAAATTCTGGATATTAGTCCCCTGTTGGATGTATAGTTTGTGAATATTTTCTGCCATTCTACAGGTTGTCTGTTCACTCTGTTGGTTATTTCTTTTGCTATACAGAAGCTTTGTAGTTTAATTAAGTCCCATTTGTCTATTTTTGTTTTTGTTGCCTGTAATTTTGAGGTCTTAGTCATGAATTCTATGCCTAGACTTATGTCTGAAAGAGTTTTCCCTAGGTTTTCTTCTAGTAGTTTTTATAGTTTCAGGTCTTACATTCAAATCTTTAGTCCATCTGGGGTTGATTTTTGTATGTGGTGAGAGATAGGGGTCCAGTTTCATTCTTTTGCATGTGGCAGTCCAATTTTCCCAGCACTATTTATTGAAAAGGGTGTACTTTCTTTGGTGTATGTTCTTGTTAACTTTGTTGAAGATCACTTGGCTGTGGATATAAGATTTTATTTCTGGGTTCTCTATTCTGTTCCATTGATCTATATGTTTATTTTTATACCAGTACCATGCTGTTTTGGCTACTGTAGCCTTGTAGTATAATTTGAGGTCAGGCAATGTGATGCCTCCAGCTTTGTTCTTTTTGCTTAGGATTGTTTTGGCTGTTTGGCCTCTTTTTTGGTTCCATATGAACTTTAGGATTGTTTCTTATAATTCTGTGAAAAATGATGTTGATGTTTTGATAAGGATTACATTGAATGTGTAGATTGCTTTAGGTGGTATGGTCTTAATGATATTAATTCTTCTGATCAATGAGCATGGGATGTTTTTCCATTTGTTTGTGTCATCTACAATTTTTTTTCACCAGTGTTTTGTAGTTCTCCTCATAGAGATCTTTTACCTCCTTGGTTAAATATATTCCTAGGCATTTCATTTTTTTTTTTTTGCAGCTATTGTAAATGGGATTGTCTTCTTGATTTGGTTCTCAGCTAGATTGTTATTAGTGTATAGAAATGCTACTAGTTCTGTTTATTGATTTTGTATCCTGAAACTTTCCTGAATTCATTTATCAAATAAATCCAGGAGTTTTTTTGGTGGAGTCCTCAGGGTTTTCTAGATATAAGATCATAGCATCAGTAAACAGGGATAACTTGACTTCCTCTTTTCCAATTTGAATGCCGTTTATTTTTTTCTCTTCCCTGGTTGTCCTGGTGAGGACTTCCAGTACTTTGTTGAATAAGAGTGGTTAAAGTGGGCATCCTTGTCTTCTTCCAGATTGTTAGGGGGAATGCTTTCGACTTTTCTTCCTGGTTCATGTTGGCTGTGGGTTTGTTGTATGTGGCCTTTGTCTTTTTTTGAGACAGGGTCTTGTTCTGTAACCCTGGCTAGAGTGCAGTGGTGTCATCATAGCTCACCGCCACCTCAAACTCCTGGGCTCAACAGATCTTCCTGCCTCAGCCTCCCAAGTAGCTGGGATTACAGGCGCGCAGCACCATGCACAACTGTTTTATATTTTTTGTAGAGATGGGGTCCTGCTTGTGCTCAAGCTGGTCACGAACTCATGGCCTCAAGCAGTCCTCCTGGCTGGGCCTCCCAAAGTGCTAGGATTACAGGTGTGAACCACTGCCCCAGTCGCCTTTGTTATTTTGAGGTATGTTCCTTCAGTGCCTAGTTTGTTGAGGATTTTTATCATGAAAGGATGCTGAATATTATTGAATGCTTTTTATGCGTCCATTGAGATGATCATAATAGTTTTTGTCTTTAATTC
Organism: Daubentonia madagascariensis; assembly: GCA_023783475.1. Classification (NCBI taxonomy): domain Eukaryota; kingdom Metazoa; phylum Chordata; class Mammalia; order Primates; family Daubentoniidae; genus Daubentonia; species Daubentonia madagascariensis. The sequence goes on from JAKFHU010002239.1 coordinate 1,791,174, forward strand.
TGTTTATGTGATGTATCACATTTATTGCTTTGTATAAGTTGAACCATCCTTGCATCCCTGGTGTGAAACCCACTTGATCATGATGTATTATCATTTTGATGTGCTCTTGGATTGGATTTGTTAGTATTTTGTTGAGGATATTTGCATCTATGTTCATCAGGGATATTGGTCTGTAGTTTTTGCTTTTTTTGTTGTGTCCTTTTCTGGTTTTGGTATCAGGGTGGTACTGGCCTCATAGAATGAGTTGGGGAGAATTCTCTCCTCAGTTTTTTGGAACAGTTTCTAGGGGATTGTTATTACTTCTTCTTTGCATGTTTGGTAGAATTCAGCTGTGAAGCCATCCGGTCCTGGGCTTTTTTTTTATTGGGAGACGTTTTATTACTGATTCAATCTTACTTGTCATAGGTCTGTACAGGAGTTCTCTTTCTTCCTGGTTCAATCTCAGGAGGGTGTATGTCTCCAGGAAACATTTCGTTTCCATTTCCTCTACCTTTCTAGTTTGTGGGTGTGTAGTTGTTCATAATAGTCTGTGATGATGTTTTGTATTTCTGTGGTATCAGTTGTAATGTCTTCTTTTTCATTTCTGATTCTGTTTCTTTGGATCTTCCCTCTTCTTGGTTAGTCTAACTAGTGGCTAATTAATTTTATCTTTTCCAGGAACCAACCAATTTTGTTGATCCTTTGTATTGTTTTTTTTTTGGTCTCTTGTTTCATGTAATTCTGCTCTGATCTTTGTTATTTTTTTCTGCTGCTAACTTTGGGTTTGATTTGTTCTTGTTTTTCTAGTTCCTTGGGGTGTGACTTTAGGTTGTTAATTTGTGATCTTTCTACTTTTTGGGTGGAGGCACTTAATGCTATAAACTTCCCTCTTAGCACTGCTTCTGCTATCCCACAGGTTTTGGTATGTTGTGTTTTCATTTTCATTTATTTCAAAAAAATTTTAAATTTCCATTTTAATTTTTATGTTGATCCAGTGGTAGTTCAGGAGCCTGTTGTTTAATTTCCATATGTTTGCATAGTTTCTGAAGGTCCTCTTCATATTGATTTCTAGCACATTCCACTGTGGTCTGAAGAAGATACTTGATATGATTTTGATTTTTAAAAAGTTTGTTAAGACTTGTTTTGTGGCTTAATGTGATCTGTCTTGGAGAATTTTCCATGTGGTGATGAAAAGAATGTATTTTCTGTAGTTGTTGGGTAGAATGTTTCTGTAAATGTCTGTCTATTTGGTCTAAAGTCCAACTTAGGTCCAGTGTTTCTTTGTTGATTTTCTGTCTCGGTCTATCTAGTGCTGTGAGTGGGGTGTTGAAGTCCCCCACTATTATTTTATTGCTGTCTCTTTCTTTTTTAGGTCTGGTAATAATTGTTTTGTGAATCTGGGAGCTCTGATGTTGGGGGGGGTGTTTGTATGTGTATATATATATATATATAGGATTGTTGTATCTTCTTGCACAATTGATCCTATTATCATTAAATAATGACCTTGTCTTTTTTTCTTTATTTAACTGTTTTTGATTTAAAGTCTGTTTTTATCTGATGTGAGTACAGCTACTCCTGTTCAATTTTGGTTTGTGTTTGCATGGAATATCTTTTTCTACCCCTTTCCTTTTAGTCTGTGTGTGTCTTTAGAGGTAAGGTGAGTTTCATGTCAGCAGCTTGTAATTGGATCATGTTTTTTCATCCATTCTGCCAATCTATATCTTTTGAGTGGAGCATTTAACACAATTTATTTATGTTCAAGGTTAGTGTTGATATGTGAGGCTTTATTTCTGTCATACTGTTAATTGTTTTCTAGTTGTTTTATACATTCTTTGTTTCTTTTTCTCTTTTTATCTTTGTGGTTTGATGAAATTCTGTGACGTTGCCATTTGATTCCTTTTTCCCCCCTCTTTGTGTGATTGTTTTATAAGACCTGTGAGTTATATTTTCATGTGTTTTCATGATGGTGACTACCGACTTTTTGTTTCCATGTTTAAGACCCCATGTGTATATCTTATTAGGAGAAATGTGTATTCAACCTTTGCCCACTTTTAAAATTTATTGATTCATTTTTTAGAGACAAGGTATTGCTTTGTTACTCTGGCTGGAGTGCAGTGGCATGTTGTAGCTCACTGTAACCTTGAACTCCTGTGCTCAGTGATCCTCCCACCTCATCCTGCCAAGTAGCTGGGACTACAGGCAAGCGTCACCATACCTGGCTAATTTAAAAAAAAATTTTTTTTGTAGAGATGGCATCTTGCTATGTTGCCCAGGCTGGTTTTGAACTCCTGGCCTCAAGTGATCCTCCCAATCAGCTGGGATTACAGATACGAGCAACCGTGCCTGGCCTGCCCATTTTTAAATTGGGTTGGGCTTTTTGTTAGTGTTGTTGTAGGAGTTCTTTATATACTATGAGTATTAATCCCTTATCTAGATATATGATTTATAAATATTTTCTTCCATTTTTTGGTTTGACATTTTAGTCTCTTGATACAGGGCCTTTGATGCTTGAAAGTTTTTAATTTTGATGAAGACCAGCTTATCTGCTTTTTCTTTTGTTACCTCTGCATTTCATGTTATATCCAAGAAACCATTGCCAAATCCAATGTCATGAAGCTTTTCTCCTGTGTTTTTTCTTCTAAGAGTTCTATAGTTTTAACTCTTATTTAAAATTTTATCCATTTTGAGTTAATTATTGTGTATAGTGGAAGGTAATGACAATATATATTGCATGGATTATCAGTAAATGACTTTATGTTCCACTTACAGGTAGACATTCCAAACTTTGACTAGCTTGAAAGTTAATTTTTAGGCAACTAAAATGAGAGCAATTATAAAGATAATTGTCAGGATGAAGGAATTTGTATAGCATTCTGATGAAAGGGTTTGTATTTCTTCCTACCTAAACAGATAAGCATTAAAATGAACTGCTTTTGAGAGAAATGGGATGAAGGAAAACCTTTTTTTTTTTTGAAGACAGGGTCTTTCTGTGTTGTCCAGGCTGGAATGCAGTGGTGTCATCCTAGCTCACTGCAACCTCAAACTCCTGGGCTCAAGTGATCTTTCTGCCTCAGCCTTCCGGTGACTACAGGTGTGCGCCACCATGCCTGGCTCATTTTTCTATTTCTTTTGTAGAGACGGGGTCTCACTCTTGCTCAGGCGGGTCTTGAACTCCTGATCTCAAGCGATCCTCCCACCTCAGCAGCCTCCCAGTTTGATTACAGGCATGAGCCACATTGCCCAGCCAGGAAAATCTTTTTAATAGGTAATATGGGAATAAAGTATGAGAAAGAGTGAGGGCATAAAGATTTCAGGAGCAGTTAAATTTTGATCTTTCTTAGATTCAAAATTATGGATGGGAAAATAAAATTACAGAGAAGGGGGCTGGGTGCAGTGGCTTGTGTATGTAATCTTAGCACTTTGGGAGGTCGAGGCAGGAGGATTGCTTGAGGCCAGGAGTTTGAGACCAGCCTGAGCACCATACTGAGACCCCTATCTCTATAAAAACTAAAAAAATTAGCCTGGTGTGGTGGTATGTGTGTATAGTTCCAGCTACTAGGGAGGTTGAGCTGGGAGGATCACTTGAGCTCAAGAGTTTGAGGTTGCAGTGAGCTATGATGACTTCATTGCCCTCTAGCTCAAGTAACACTGTGAGGCCCTATCTCAAAAAAGAAAATTACAGAAAAGAGTAGAAAATAATAGTACCTTATCATAACAATGTTCAGTAAACTTGAAATGGATTTATAAATGTTGTCTTTTTATACTATTTTTACATTGTTCAGATGGAGGAAAAAACAGCAGCTAGCCTAAGATCACATTATAATTGACGGATACAATTTAGAGTGTTAGTTTGTTAGTTTCTTTACAACTGTGGAGGCTAAAGCGACTCCATCTTGGAAGCTAATCTACTATGTTGACTTCTGATTAATCCCAGTTCCCAGAATGCATCTAAGATTTCTACTTTCACATACTTAACTACCGTAAATCCTGCCCTTAGGTCAGGAGAACATTGATATGTGTAAACACATACTTAGCATAAGTCCTGCCCTTAGGCAAATTCCCTGTGGTGTAGGAGCCTGGGGTCTGGAGGGGGGGGTTAGAGTGCAAGGGTCCCCAGATTCTTGGCTGCCCAAGACTTAGCTTCTGTTTGTAAGTCCCTATTTAAATGTTCCCTTCTGAAAAAATGGATTTTTCAGCCTCTTTGGGAGTAGGTTTGCGTAGACCTGCTTACCGCAGAACGATAATCTTTCCGTTTTTGAGACTAGTTTGAGACTAGTATTTTTTCCTTTTCTTTTGTTTTGATGTCTATCAGAGCCTTCCTTGGCCACTTTCAGACACTTAGCTTTTTGGGTGCAACTTGCATTCTTCTAGAGGCCTGTACTGTCTTACCATCTTTATTTCCTCTGAGCCAACTCTAGTTTCTAACTGGCAAGTACCAAAAATGCACAAGAGGGCAGTGGGTAAGAGCTTTGTGTTGAAGCAAGATGGATCAGGATTAAAATTCTGGGTTTGCTAATTAATCATTATCGAGAACAGTAGGCCGGGCCTGGTGGTTCACGCCTGTAATCCTAGCACTCTGGGAGGCCCAGGCGGGAGGACTGCTTGAGCTCAGGAGGTTGAGACCAGCCTGAGCAAGAGTGAGACCCCATCTCTATAATAAAAAAAAAAAGAGAACAGTAGCCATTTTTGGTTTTTATGAGGAATTAATGGGGTAATGTATGTAATGTATTTCATATAATTTCTGGAATATATGTGGTTAATAAATGGTTGCTACTATTGTTATTAACAATTCTGTAATTGGGTGCTGTTATGATGGTGGTAGAGAATGGGCACTCGGGAGGCTGAGGCAGGAGGATTGCTTGAGCCCAGGAGTTTGAGGTTACAAGAGGTTGCAATGAGCTTTGATGACACCATTGAATGCTAGCCTGGGCAACAGAGTGAGACCCTGTCTGAAAAACCAAACAATAGGATATTGCACTCTTACGCAGCCCCCCAAAATATTTTGAGTCATCGAGTAGTGCAAAGAGACGATGCTTATGATAACCCTTTGTCATATTTGGATAGAAGATCAGGCCTCGAAAAAATGTGCTCTTAATGTATTGATAATTTGTGTAAAGGCTGGTGGGTTATAACTGCATAGCATGCATACAAAAGTGGGCTTGCCTACTCATGAGGGACTCATACAAATTCAAGCTCTCTAATTTACCTGAGATCCAAGATATATAGATAACATAATATTTGTTTATTTATTTTTTTATTTTTAGAGACAAGCTATTGCTCTGTCTTCCTGTGCAGTGGCCCGATCATAGCTCACTATAACCTTGAACTCCTGGGCTCAAGTAATCCTCCCACCTCCGCCTCCCGAGTAGCTGGGATACTAGACATGCACCACCATGTCTGGGTAATTTTTAAATTTTTTATAGACACAGGGAGTCTATTTTGCCCAGGCTGTTCTTGAACTGCTGGCCTCAAGCAATCCTCCCACCTCGGTCTCCCAAAGTGCTGGGATTATGGGCCTGAGCCACCCAAGTGACAATTTTTTTTTTTTTAAAGACCAATTGGTTTCTTAAATTTCTTGACTTGTTTTTCCTTTTTTTTTTGAAAGTGAAAAAGCAAGGGAAAAAGACATTAAACTTCAAGGTGATAGGAGTAGTGTGAGAGCTTGATCTGATAAGCAAGATTGCTACTAAAGTGACTAATGGCAGGTGGCATCGACAGTCAAGACGTAGAATATTTCATCACCCCATAAGTTTTCTAGTGCTCCTTCGTAGTTGTGTCCTCCACCCATCCTGAGCCTCTGACAACCAATGATATTTTTGCCTTTTCCAGAATGTCATATAAATTGAATCATGGAATATGTAGCTAATGAGTCTTCTTTCACTTAGCATAGTGTTCCATGTATCAGTAATTTGTTCCATTTTATTGCTGAGCAGTATACCATTGTGTGAATGCACCACACTTTGTTTTTCTTTGCCTAGTCCCATTCACTAGGTGGTGGACATTTGGGTTGTTTCCAGTTTTTGACAGTTGTGAATAAAGGTGCTCTAAAAATTTGTGTTTAGGTTTTATTGTAAATGTATATCTTCATTTCTCATGTGTAAATCCCTAGAAATGGGATTGCTGGGTTGTATGGGAACGTGTAGGAACTGCCTAAGTGGTTATTTCATTGTACATTCTCATCTGCAGCAATTGAGTTTCAGGAGCTCCACATCCTCACCAGCATTTGATATTGTCAGTTTTGGAGCCGTTCTAATGAGTGCGCAGTGGTATCTTGAGGCTTTCCTTTGCATGTCTTTAGTGACAAATGATGTTGAGTTTTTTGTCCATTTGTTAATTGGGTTGTATGTATTCTTATTACTGAGTTTTGAGAGTTCATTACACATACTGAGGACCAGTCCTTTATATGTGTGTGTATGTTTGTGTATCTGGCCTTTATCAGATATATATTTTACAAATATTTCCTTCCAGGCTGTACCCCCTTGATATTTTGAAATATCAAGGGGGTACAAATGTTTTTGGTTACATGTCTTTTCATTTTCTTATCAGTATCATTTCAAGACCAGAAGTCTTAAAAATTGTGAGTCCAATTATTTATCAGTCTTTTTTTCTTAAGGTTCAGGCTTTTTGTATCCTAGCTAGGAAATCTTTGCCTAATCCTTTGTTTAGTTTTTACTGTACCCTCCCTAAATTTTCCGCAAAACCAGAACTACTAAATCCTTTCAGTGGCCAAATATATGGGGCAGTGGGGGATGGGGTGGGAGGGGTCCAGGCAAAATATGGCCCAGGGGCCAAATCCTTCCTATCTCTGTTTTTGTAAATAAATTTTTATTAAGCACAACTACACACATTCTTCTGCTTACTGTCTGTGCCTCCTTCTGTGCCATAATGGCAGAGTTGAGTGGTTGCAATAGAGACTGAATGGCCCTCAAAGCCTAAAATTTTTATTATCTGCTCCTTTACATAAAAAGTATTTTGACCCCTGAGGCCATCTGTTTGGTCCCTCCCCCAGCCTTTTCTTGGAGATAATTTCTGGATCCCTTTGTTCTTCTGTGTCTATCTGGGCAGGTTTTTAAAAAATCTTAGCTACTGTCCTGAAAAATTCTGTTCCTCTCTCCTGTGTTAGATTCTCTGTTTCTGGGATCCCAAGTCTTTCTTGATTTGTTCCATTACCTCCTGATGGAGGAGATCCTTCAGGAGATTTCCTAAGAAAAAAGGCAAAAAGGCTACGTGGGAAGTAAATTATTTGATATTTGATCTTGATAGAGAATTCTAGGTGAGTAGTGATTTTCCCTGACAATTGTGGAGACATTGCTTTATATTACCTTCCAGCTTTCCGTGTTGCTATTGAGAAATCTAAAGACTTTTCAATTTGTAGTGTGTTGAGGCTTATTTTTATTTTGGGATTCTTCTTTATACCTAGTGTTCTACAGACTGGAGTTTTGCCTTGTTATTGATTTTTGAAATCAAATATGCTGGGTATTCAGTAGGCCCTATTAATCAGGAGACCCATGTTCTCCAGTTTTGGGATTTTTTTTTTCTTTAAAATTACCTCTCTCATTCTAAATATTTAGAGTACATATTGATTGGATGTTGTACTTCTTAGATTAGTACTCTTTTTTAAGCTTTTTGGTTTCTTTTTATGTGCTTTCTCCCCTATATTTATGAAAATATTAATGATGATGAGGATGATTTTTTTACTGTTTTATTCTGGAAAATTGGAAATATGTACAAAAAATGAATAATATAATAAACTCCCATGTCCCTGTCACTCATTCTCAACAATTATCAACTCATGAGCAAGCAGTTTAATTTTGAAGATTTCAGACAGTATATCTCACTGTATCTGTAACTATTTTAGAATGTCTGACAGATAAGGGTTCTCATTTTTTTAAAACTCACTTAATAATTATCATTATAAAATTTATAAAAATTCCTTAAGGCCATCAAATATCCCATCAGTGTTCAAATTTCTAGAAGTGTCATATGTCAGGTTTTATTTTTTTTGAATTTTTAATTTTTGAGACAGGATCTTGCTCTGTTTCCGAGGCTGGAGTGCATAGCTCACTGTAACCTCAAATGCCTGGGCTCAAGAGATCCTCCTGCCTCAGCCTCCCAAAGTGCTGCGATTACAGGCGTGACCCACCGTGCCTGGCTCGTATCAGTTTAAACAAAGTTTGTTAAAATTTAGATTCAAATAAGCTCAATTACAGTGATTAATGTGCCTTTTTAGTCTCTTAATTTGATTACCCATCCATCTCTCTCTGTCTCTCTGTCTCTGTCTGTCTCTGTGTCTGTCTCTCTCATGTACATATGCAGTTTATTGATTATCCAGTAGTTTCCTACAGTATTCAATTTGCTGATTTGCAGGTTAAGAGGGTTAGCAATGCTTGTATATATAATATGTATTGCATAGAAAGCATGCAGAAGGCCTTTAATAAGTGGTAGTCGAAGATAATGATAAAATCATTGCAATTTCTTTTTCTTATCAGTAAATATCTATAGCAATTGTAACTTTTTGTTATGAAAACCTTAAGTGAAAACCTTATTAAAGTTAATGTGAAATGAGTTTATTAATAACGTTTTAAAAAACCATTTAACTTAAAATTACTGATATTAAACTAGGCACTCATCCTGTCATATCAAACATATTAGAATGTATTCCGATATGTCCAAACAGTGAAATGCTATAAGAGGAAAACTTTGTGTGGTAATATGGAATGCTTTACCAAATATACTCTTAAGAGAAAAAAGCAAAGTATGTAACAATGTGAATAGTAAGCCATTTATATAAAAGATTATATATATTATTTATGTCAAAAGGGGGATAACAAACCATATGTATAAAATACTCTCAGGAACATCTAACATTTATTGCTTCTAGTGATGGAAGCTGGTAACTAGATCATGTAGGAGTGGGAGACAGACTGAGATTTCAGAATTTTATGCTGTGCAGCGATGTGAATTTACCTGTTCTTCCCCCCCATCCCCATTAAATTGCTCTAAAATTTTTTATAGGATTTTAAAAATTCACTTTTTAAATGTATAGCAGCTTTATTGAGATATACTTCACATGCCAATTTACCCATTTGAAGTGTATAGTTCAATGTTTTTTAGTATATTCACAGAGTTGTGCAACTATCATGACAATCAATTTCAGAACATTTTCATCCATTAGCAGTCACTTCCCATTTTCCTCCCAAGTTCCCTAGGCAACCACTAATCTACTTTCTGTCTCTATAGATTTGCCTATTCTGGGTATTCCATATAAAGAGAATCATACAATATGTGGTCTTTTGTGACCTACTTCATTCACTTAGTATAATGTTTTTGAGGTTCATTCATGTTGCACTGTATATCAGTACTTCATTTCCTTGTATTGCTGAGTAATAATTCATTATAAAGCTATAATGCATTTTATTCATTTATCAGTTGATAGACACTTGAGTTATTTCTACTTTTTTGGCTTTTATGAATAATGCTGCTAGGAACATTTGTGTACCAGTTTTTGTGTGGATATGTTTTCATTTTTGTTGGGTATATACCTAGGAATGGAATTGCTGGGTCATATGGTAACTCTGTGTTTATATAGTTCACTTTTGTAATTATTTAATTTACTGTTATTGACAGTCACACATAACGTAGAAATGGTGCTGTGAGAAAATCTAATCTACGAGTGTTCTCATATGTGATGAAAATTTCACAAATATTGTATTTATTTTATATTTATTATTAATGTTGACAATGTTTTCTGTAAACGGGAAATTAAATATTAATTTTTATTTTGCAATTTTAAAAAAATTTGGAGTCTATATTGTATTTTTAGGGCTTATAACTCTCAGGTGCCCTAGGCACTGTACCTATGTACCTAAGTGCTAAAAACTCCATCATTGCAGGAGTGGAACTCAGGAGAAAGCTAAAGGAGATTATGGTAATGTGAGATTTGAACTTTGCAGAGAATTGATGGGACACAATCTTACTGAGGGATGATGGGAATCCCTAGGAATGTGCAGAAATGAAGAACGAAACTCATACTTTTCTGAGTTGTCTGACAGGTTGGGAGGTAGACAACAGTGAAGTAGTCGTGGTCCTGTTTCTTTCTTTGACCTATCTCTTTCACATTCTTACGTAAAGTAAACTCTCCATGGATATGTTATCATTTAAGCAATTTCAAGAAGATGAAGAAACTTAAGTTTTTTAGTTGTGTGAGCTTTCTAATGGGCAAGCGGAGAGTTTAATAGACCGTTTCAGCATACTTTCTGCATTGGTTTGTCAGGTTTTGGTGCATTTCACTAGGCCGGTGCCTCTCTCGTCTTGGCTTCCAGGTTTTCCATCCATCCAAACATGGATTATCACTGCGTATGTACCCATTCTACCGTAAATCTATTGGCCTCAGCAGAGAGGTCGGTGTCAGTCTGATTCCATAAAGCTCAAAGGCCGTCTGTGCAGCCATTAAACTAGTTGACAAGTGTGTGTAGAATGTGATTCCAGCTTCGTAAGAGGAGAAGGTGAATGGGGAGGGAGCGCTGCCAGCTTTTTGGTGTGCAGTTATAAGAGAGTCCTGGCTCTCACGAAACAGAGTTCCAGTTCAGAGTGATTAAGTGCTCTAATAGAGGTAAGCGTGGAGTTTCAAGGCAATACCTAAGATAGGGCACCTTACCTAGCTTGCATGGGTCCAAGAACGTTCCTTCAAAGCAGGTGTATCTGGACGAGGGCTGTAATATCAGGAGGAGTTTGGTGAGCGGGTGGGAGGGGCAGTTCAGGAAGAGAGAAGCATTTTAGGTGGAGCAAACAATGAGGGTAAAGGCAGATGTAGGGATCAGGCTGCTGTGTTCAGTGGCCTCTAAGCAGAGAGAAGTCACTGGATTCTGACGTCAAGGAAGGGAGACCATGAAGAGGGGACGCTGGAGAAGTGCTTTAGTCTGGCGCCGTGTTGCCATTGAGCCTGGACTGAACGCTGTCCGCAGTAGGACACATCAGACGGCTTTAAAATACAAGAGTGACATGGTCAACTTCCTGATTTGGGTAGGTTATTACCTTATGTCTTTTGATAAGGGCAAGATCCAGGATTCTAATCTTGAGGTCAAGAACTTTGTTTTTTGGCCACTGCATCTGAATGGTGCCTGGCAAAGAGTAAATAGTCACTAAAAATGTTAGCAAGGCAGTACACTGGCACATAGCAGCTGAAAGCACAGGCTCCAGCATGGTTCTGAATCCTGATGCCACCGTTACATAGCTCTGTGACCTTAAGCAAGTTTCTTTTTTTTTTCTTCCCCCTCCAGACACGGAAGCAGAGAACATCTTAATTTTCTTTTCTTTTCTTTCTTTTTTATTCCCCTACATCTTCTTGGAAGAAACATCTTTATTTTATTTTATTTTTTTGAGACAAGGTCTTGCTCTGTTGCCTGGGCTAGAATGCAGTGGCATCATCACAGCTCACTGCAACCTCCAACTCCTGGGCTCAAGTGATCCTCCCACCTCGGCCTCCACCTCAGCCTCCCGAGTGCCTGGGACTACAGGCTTGAACCACTATGCCTGACTAATTTTTTAAGTTTTTGTAGAGACTCGCTGTGTTGCTCAGGCTGGTCTTGAACTCCTGGCCTCAAGCAGTCCTCCCAAAGAGCTGAGATTACAGACGTGAGCCACCATGCCCGGCCTAAGCAAGTTTCTTAATCACCCAGTGACTTGGTTTTCTTGTGTAAAAAATGGGCAGAACAGTGGGACCTACCTGTCAGGTTGTTGGGAGGATGAAATGATCTTACACAATGCGCTTAGAATAGTGTTTGGCCTATAGTAAGCACTATATAAATATTACAGCTGTTATTTCTGCTGAGGGCCTGACCCCAGAGCATTTGTGGGGTTTCACAGGAATGGATGGGTTCAGGAAATACTCAGGAGCACAGTAGTTGGATAGGATGTGGTGAATTAGGGAGAGGAGGAATAACAGTTAATTCCCTGATTTAGAGCTAAGGAAAATTGGTAGGTACTCTCACCTTCCCCTCCTCACCTGGTACCCTTTGCACAAAGAAATCTAATTCGGTCTAGATAGTTCCGGAAGGAGTTGAAGGTCAGGAGGTGGAGCCTGGGGTATGTTGAGGAAAAAGTGTTGATTCAGTGTAGCATACCCTTATTTGGACTTTTCTCTGATTTCTTTCATTTTTTCCCTTTTTTTCTGGGAGTCTATTCCTGGGGCTCCTCTTGAAGACAGAAAAGCATTCCCTTGTGCAATTCAATTTAACTTAGAAAGTTTCTCTTTTAATTCTATTCTTCCCATGTGATGTTAAGAAAGATTTAGAATCTAGCTTGAACCAAGTTTCTATAACCTTGGGACCCTTTTGTTCCAGAAACCAGCTAACTCCTGAGTGGAGCTTGTGTGCTAGGCAGGAGGGATCTTTTAGCTCCAATAAAGTCCCATCAAGTTCACTGGAGCCAGAGTTCACTGCCAGAGCTGTGCTTCTCATTAGAGGAGTTGGGGTGCATATACCCCAAGAATCTGAGAAGGAGCCTAAAGCTCTCTGCTGTGAACCTGACATTTCTTTGACTTCTTTAATTTTTTATCTTAAAAGTTCATGTGAATTTTGTATTCTACTCACAGTTCACCGTTTGTTTTAATATAAATGTAAATTTCCTCCCTAATCTTTTACCAAAATTGATGCTCTAGGAAGATAAACCCTTTCATTTTCTTGTGTATTCTCTTATTTCTTTGCTCTTTCTTCAGCTTAAGGAGGGCCAGTGACAAAGATTTGGGGCCAAAACCTTTTTGTTGAGTGTCCTGCATATTTCCCATGATGGGATTTGGCTCTTTGGTTAACTGGGTCCCTGCTTCTTTCCCTCAGCATATTAAATGAGGCTTATAAATCTTTGAAATGACACCCTTGATCATAAATAATTTTACTCTAAATGCTTTCCATTTCCCAGAATTTGTAATGAGTGTAAATAGTCTATGAAATTTCTTGTCCAGATTGTTAAGAAAAGATGGTAGTCATTGCTTATTGTGTTCTTACTATGTGCCAGGTTCTGTTCTTACTCCTTTCATATATCATGCTCTTTAATTATGTGGTGCTTTAAAAACAATTAACCAAGCTTATGGAATTCATGCTAACGTTGTTATTGTTTTTGATTGACAGATTCAACACTAACCTTGCACAATGTCTTTGAAACCAAGAGTCGTAGATTTTGATGAAACATGGAACAAACTATTAACTACCATCAAAGCTGTTGTCATGTTGGAATACGTCGAAAGAGCAACATGGAACGATCGCTTCTCGTATCCTTTTAGTGGCAGCTTGGATCATTGTTCTAAAATTGATAAACTTGTTGAAAAGGAAGTAAAGGTTTAAGCTTATATAAATGGAAGAACTTTCCAGTGTAAGTATTTTCAACTGTATTTTTATTTACATATCCAAGTTCATCATCTCTTTTGTGACAGTCAGTATTTGATAATTTTTCATTCAGCAAATATTTATTGAGTACTTAGTATCTGTCAGGTACTACTTTAGGCTTTGGGAATACAGTTGTGAACCAAAAAAACCTCCTTTCTTTCCATTATAATAAGGGAAACAGATAAACAGATAAAAGAATCTAATGTTATTGCTTCTAATAACAGGTAGTGTTAAATATTGTAGAGAAAATTAAAGCAGGGTAAGGGCGTGGAGAAGGCTTGGAGTATGTGTGTGCAGTTGGTCAAGAAAGGCCTTCCTGAGGGTGGTGATATTTGAGCAGAAACTGGAACCAAGTGAAGGAACAAGCCTGCAGATTCTGAGGGCAGAGTGCTCTAGACAAAGGGTGAGCAGCAAGTTCAATGATTGGGATGGGGGAAACATGCATTTTTAATTAGATTCTCTACAAAAATTGGCTGTTTTATATAAAAATGCAGATTTATGCTTTCTGTAGGATGCTCTGAAGCCTGGTATCCTTCGTTCTTACATGACAGCAATCTGCTAGACCTAGCTAGTGCTGCCCTCTCTAGCAATCTTCTGGGGCTAAAGAAGGGTTGCCCTCATAATGTAGGGCATACATTCTTTAGAAATGCTTTGATTTCATAAGACAGTGAGTAATTCAACTTGTTCTCAATGCCTAATGCAGTTGATAATATTAAGCTGAATGTTGATGCAAGAACAGTGAAGTTCTTTTAGATCAACAGGAAACCACTTAGTCGATTGCACCTGCAGTTGTCAATAAGGAACATTTGTTAGGCTACCTATGTTCTGGGCACTGAAGGTACATAAAATGATGGTAACATTTCTGAGGGCTTCATAGTTTGCAAAGATCTTTTATATTTTTTATGTTATTTGATACCTCAAACAAGTGTATCAGATCATTGGGGCAGATATAATTACTCGCCTTTATGTAACAGATGAGGAAACTGATCTCAGAGGTAAAGGACTTGCCCCACTTCATGCAGGTAGTAATTGATGGAACACAGACTTGAATACGAGATTTTAAACATCCAATCCCTATGCTTCCCAGTCTGTATAGAAGATAATTGATATGGATTGTGCCTTTGAAGAAGTTATTATTGAATTAGTCTCTTAAATTAGATAGCTAATTTTTCTGTGGAACATTATGGATTGATTTGGGGCAGGAATCTTAATAGAAGTTGAAAAAGTGTTAAAGGCTACTTGTTTGTGAATGAGGTTGGGCTAGGCAAGTACTTAGGTGCTTTTAAGGATGTTTTACCTGGCTGGGTGCAGTGGCTCATGCCTGTAATCCTAGCCCTCTGGGAGGCCAAGGTGGGAGGATTGCTTTGAGCTCAGGAGTTTGAGACCAACCTGAGCAAGAGTGAAACCCCATCTCTATTAAAAATAGAAAAAAAAAATTAGCTGGGCAACTGAAAATAGAAAAAATTTGCTGGGCATGGTGGCATGCGCCTGCAGTCCCAGCTACTCGGGAGGCTGAGGCAGGAGGATCACTTGACCCCAGTAATTTGAGGTTGCTGTGAGCTAGGCTGATGCCACAGCACTCTAGCCCGGGCAACAGAGCGAGACGCTGTCTCAAAACCAAAAAATATGTATTTTACCTAATGATCAGAGAGGGAAACAGAGGAGTTCGTTATAGAAGATTACAAGAAGATGGACAATGAGCACGAGGTAAAGAAAAAGAAAAGATTAACACATTATTTATTGTTGTACAGAATATATAGTTAATTAGTTGGTTTATAAGTGGTTTTGAAATGGATGACTTCCAGGGAAAGTGACCCCTATTTATTTGAATCATCTAAAATGGATTAGTTATTCTTAATCTGATCATGAATTTTTTCCTCCCTCCCCAAAATAAAAAACCTGTACAAAAAAAGTAAAATTAAAGAATGGAATCCTTTGTTTTAAATTTTTTTTTTAAAAATAAAGGGCTATGTTACTAATTGTTCTAAAGTAAAATTCTCTCCTTTTCTTTGTGATTTTGCCCAAGAATATAAGGTTGATTTCTGGGGGTTTTTTTTTGTTTTTTTTTTTTGAGACAGAATCTCTCTCTGTCGCCCCAGGTAGAGTGCAGTGGCATCATCATAGCTCACTGCAACTTCGAATTCCTAAACTCCTGGGCTCAAGCAATCCTCCTGGCTCAGCCTCCCAAGTAGCTGGGACTACAGGCACGAGCCACCACGTCCGGCTAATTTTTTCTATTTTGGGTAGAGACAGGGTCTCACTCTTCCTCAGGCTGGTCTCAAACTCCTGACCCCAAGCAGGCCTCCTGCCTGGGCCTCCCAGAATGCTAGTATTACAGGTATGAGCCACTGCGCCCGGCCCTAGAAATTTTTTTAAAAAAGGAATATATAGCTGAAAACTAGAGGGGCTCCAGGCTGTATCCAAGGGTTCAAATAACTTTATTTTGAAGCACCTTCCTTCTCCATCGTTGCCTTGTTCCCTCTCTCCTCCACCAAACCAATCTTCTGTAGAATTTATATACCGAGAAATTTTTAAAATTCTTTCTTAGGTGGTGTATATTCAGATTCCAGCTTTCTTTGTAATATAGGTTAATATTTTGATGTATTATGTTATTGCTAGTACATAGTTTTATAGCCTGTTCTCTTTTACTTAGATAATTCAGTTTATAAAGGTTCCTTATTATACCTAAGTTCATTTAAAATAATTGCTAATAGGTTTTTTCTTATTGCATATTTTTTTTCCTACAAAAAATCTGGCACAGTGATATTACATTATATAGATGATTTTTTTGCTTGATTATTTTTGTTTTTTAATATTATAAAGAAATTTGTTGCTTATTTAATGTAGTAATATGTTGAAGAAATATATGTACACATACATATATGAAGACATTTTATTAGTTACTAACTAATTATAATTGAAAATGAATAAGAAAAGGATTTAGAAAGAAGATGGAAAAGTCTGACTGATTTCTGCCAGATGGTGACCTCGTGTGGAGGGCTGCTTGCTGTTTCTGGAGTCAGGGTACTAGGTAAGTAGAACACATGAGATTGACTCCCTGCCTCTCTTCCTTCAAGAAGCATTTAATAAGGGCCTGTTATGTGCTAGGAACTGTGCTTAGGAGCTGGGAACGTAGAGATGATTAAGAATAGGCTAGTGTGGATGGCAAAGGTATAAATAATTTCTATTGTATAAAAATAAGTTTGATAGAAGAAAACATAAAATGTTATGGGGATGTAGAAGAGGAAGAACCTGCATCCCAACTCTGATATATTTGTAAGCATATGTTTTTATTTGGTAATATTCCCTGATCTTTATATTAAATATAAATACTTGATTCCATGCTAAATCATCAACTTTATTTTCAATTTCTATCTGCATCTTTAGTTAGGCTGGTCTCAGATTGCTCATGTGTCCTTTATCGTCCACATTTGGTTAGTGATGGGTAGTTTATGAAGTGCTTTAACATACATGAGCTTACTTGGGTCTTACAGGGACTCTGGAGATGTCAGAGGAATGTTTATTATCTTTACTTTGGAGACAGTTGGTGGTGGTCATTCTATTGATCAGATGCCAAAGCTCTGCCATGGAACCATCTTAGAGACAACCACGAAGAGTTCTTGACCTAGATGTTCTTCAGGTGTTGGTGTTCATGGGGACAAATGAGCTGTTACCTCCAGAATGCTTTTTCACATTTGTTGGAGGCAGGATATGAAACAGTCTCCAGAATTCTATATAATACTGTGTCTGGTCCCAAGATCATAAAGTGGCATTGCCTTACGTTTCTTTTTATCCTTAGCATAATGTTTTTAATCCTTTGAGATATTAAAAGGATTCAGTAAAGCACAGGATATTAAAAAAAACAAAAGGGAAATGACACCCCAGAGAATGGCATCCCAGAGAGGCTAAGAGACTTGGTTAAGATCCATGGCTATGGCTAAGTGCAGTGGCTCATGCCTGTAATCCCAGCACTTTGGGAGGCCAACGCAGGAGGATCACTTGAGGCCAGGAGTTTGAGACTATCCTGAGCAACATAGCCAGACTCTATCTCTATGAAACAAACAAACAAACAAACAAACAAAAAAGATTAATGGCTAGTAAAAGGTAAAGTCTCAATTAGATCTCATTTCTTCCAACTCCTGCTAGAGCTTATCTACCACTGGTGATGCCTAGCAAGGTAGTAGTTGGTATTCAGAAACTTAGCTGGTTAATTGATATTGCTATTATTATTCATAGTACATTTCTTCTAATAGAATAAATGCTGAAGGACAGTGGATAGGTTGTAGAATATCTTGAGCACTATGTCGTGGGAGAACGTGTCAAGTGAATAATTTTTCTGTTCTGTTTCTCAGAATTGCTTAGACATATCTACCTCTTTTGATATTCCTTAGCCCTTTGTTGATATTGTGTTTATATCCATTCTTACATAAACCTTATTTTGTAGGTTTCTGGGTAATTTGATTTTACAGAAACCCTGTTTGGATTTTAACCTCTCTAATAGAAACCATTTTCATCACAGTGTCTTCAAATAATTTTCAATAAATATTTGTTGAATGAATAACTGAATGAATCTTATGCTTTTTAAAGTAAGTGTGGTTATGTGTTTCACATTTGTCTCATATATAAGACAATATTATGTATAAGCCTAAACCACAAAAAAATGAAATAATGATTTTTCATTTAATACCAAATGAGTTAAATGTCATTGTGTTTTAAAATTATATCACCAATGAATATGGAAACCTTAATAATATAATTAGAGATATCTATGCTTTATGTGTGGCCTATCCTGAACCCCTTGGAGAAAGACTTTATACAGAAACTAAGATTTTTTTGGAAAATCACGTTCGGCATTTGCACAAGGTAAGAATGATATATACGTGATATAAATATGTTTATAGCTGCATAGTTACTTGAATAGTTCACTGTTTTCTAGTGCAGAATGTATATCAAGTTCAGGTTATTTGTTTTGTTTTGTAAACATTATTTTCTGAATGTATGTATGTAAGATCTTGGAGTTAAGCATTATGTTGTTAGGTTCTCCAAGGGAAGTCAGTTTTCTTGCTCAGGATGATTTAACTAGTAAGTGAAGGAGCAGGGTCAACTCAAGGTTTGTTGAGTTTTAAAATGTGCTCCTGTGTCCTCCGGGTGGTGTTTATATTAAATAAATCTCTATCTTTATTATTTTTAGTCTTTTAGCCGTCTCTTTGTACGCTATGTAAAGGCTTCCAAAAACCTAAAATAAAAAAGGGAAATGGTAAATGATGATAAAAGCGGTCTCTGTAACCAGTTATTCTGATTAGTATGCCGCGTATATAACGGCAACATCACAAACTTGATCTTTGTGTACACAATGAATTTTGCAGTGCAGTCAGTCCCTGGGTTATTGACGACCCAACTTACTGTGTTCCATACTTACGAACGGGCTCCCATGGCTCCCATAAGGCTGATTTATAATTAAATAATTAGATTAATAATCTGGGAACTATTATACTTTCTTCCACACATGTAAACAAATCTGGGTGGCGTAAGCAGTTCATTGGCGCAGGATTTTTTTTTTTTTTTTTTTTTAAAACAGAGTCTCACTCTGTTGCCCAGGCTAGAGTGCAGTGGCGTCATTGTAGCTCACTGCAGCCTCAAACTCCTGGGTTCAAGTGGTCCTCCTGCCTCTGCCTCCCAGACTACTAGGATTTGCAGGTGTGAGCTACCGCCCCTGGTCTGGTGCAGCATATTTACACTAGCGGTTAGTCTCATTGTATATATGGTCGCTTACGCACAGTGTCACTTTCATCTTAACTTTTTAATTTGGTTTTGTGAGTCTGTGCTTACCCTTATGACCATGTCTCCAAAGTGAAAGTCCACTGCAAGTCCAGGTGAGCCTGCACTGAAGACAAAGGTGATTACAGTGGAAACGCGTTAGGAGAAAGGCCAGATGCCATCATTCATTGGGAAAGCATTAGGCTTCAGTTGCTTGACTATGGAACATTATAAAGGATAAAGTGAGAATAATGGAACATGTAAAAGGCAGTGCTCCAATGAAAGCATCAATTATTACTAAGTGTAGTGGATTAATCATTGAAATGGAAAGGTCATTATTGATTTAGTTGGAAAATCAAAATGAGAATAAGATTTCTATTAGCCTAGGAATTAAAAGAGCACAGTAGTTTCTGTAACTCATTACAGTACATGGGTATTATTATTATTACATTATTACACTGCACTATTATTACCACATATGAGCCATTATAGTATTGTTGTTGTTATTGTTATCACCAACGGATATGTGCTGTTTATCAGGGATCCAAGTTATTAATACATGCAAATGCAACCTAAAGGCCTTCTCAGGAAGGCATCTCATCCATAACCCAGGGATGTATTTTGCTGTAGACAGTATTTCTAACTTAATTTATATTTATGAGCTTATCAAGAACTGGATGAGATAATTTATTGCCTGGACTAGAATCTTTTTTTTTTCTTTTTTTTAAATAAGCCCTACTCTGACTGGATAGAATCTTGACTATACTGTTTATTAGCTGTTGAGACCATGGGCAACTCACTTAACCTTATAGACTGAGCTTTAAATTTCTTTATCTATAAAATGGGAATAAAACAACACCATTTATATAAACTGTCTGATCCTGCCCATGGCTAGGAGTAGATACTTTTAAAAATGGTAAGAACCCATAAGTAGGGCACAGTTGATCATGTGATATTTCCCTTAAAACATTTGAAGAAAGACCTCTATTTTTTATAGTATATGGCACATAAATTTTAGTGTTCTAGTGTGTGCATTTATCAGCTCATGAAAGTGGTTTCAATAGCAAGTACTTTAAAGTGGTCTTAAAATGTTTAGTATATTAATTTAGTTTTAAAGTTCTGCTATTATAAAGCTTATATAAAGCAGTGAGCTTTGGTTATATCATAATTGATGGCTATGTAAGACATAATTTTGCATTTTTATATTTTAGGTTATATTGTAAGTGGATTTTTAAAAAAAACTTTAAAAATTTTTTGAAATAATTTTCGACTTATAGAAAAGTTGCAAAAATAGCATAGAGAATTCTCATATCCTTTTCACCCAGCTTCTTAATGTTAACATTTTGCATAACAATGGTAGTTATTAAAACTAAGAAATCAACATTAGTGTAATTCTGTGATTTAACAGTGTTATTGTCAAGTAGTTTTATGAAAGATTGCAAAACTTACATAAATTGTTACATAGCTAACAATTGAAGCTGTTTCACCTGTGAAAAGGAAATTTGATTTTGTTGGGGGAGGGAACTTTTTTCATTAGTAAAGTATTGCATTATCATTACAGATAATTTGGAACATACTGATTAGCAAACAGAAGAAAATAAACACTGCCCATAACATAACTTCAGGAATAACCACAGTTAATATTTTTGATATATCTATATATAAATATATCTTTTAGTATATATTAATATATATTTAATTTTATGTCTTTTACATATTCTTGCTTTGTATAGACCTCTACTTTTTATTACAAAATGAAGTTATGTTATTCACTTTTATAATCTGCTTTTTGCTTTTCATAATTATATATCTTTCATTGTCATTAAATAGATATTTATAATCCTGGCAATGATTTGTAAAGTTTTTCATTATATGAAATACTGTGATTTGTTTAAATACTCCCATATTGCTGGGCATATAGATTCTTTCCAGTTTATATAATTTGTTACTATAAACAGTACTTCTGTGAACATCCTTGTAGCTAAATTACTGTTGTGTAACAAAGTTTTTTATAGGATAAATTTCTAGACATGGAATTGCTGGGTCACACACATTTTTATTGTTTTTCAAGTATATTAACAAATTACTCTCCAGGTTTATGTTTTATCCACCCAGCAGCAGTGGTTCACATAAGGGTGCCCTATTCCCTAGCATTATTGAGTAGTTGATATTTTTAATTTATTTACCAATTTGATAGGCAAAAAGTACTATTTATAGGTTATTTTTTGTCACCCTCGGCCTCAATTGTTAAAATTACCAGTTTAAAAGCATACTGTTTCATCAGAGAATTAATTAGATGGAAATTGAGGTCATGACTTGCTTCAGGGTGTGTGGGCAGTTAATGACAGAACTGTGGTGAGAGAACCCGAGATCTCCTGTGTATCAGTTCGATGGATTTTTATTGTTAGACTATATTTCCTTTAAAAAATTCTTTAAAAATAGACCTGAGATTTCAGTTAGATTTTCATTTTTCAAAAAGCAAGAGCTTTCTGTCAAGTAAATATAAAGTAACTTATTTTGGGGAATGTGAAAAAGGTATCAATTTCCGTAAATACTCTTATTCACAAAAGTGAATGGTTTAATTTGAAGTGATATACTTAACTCAGGCTGGTCAAAAGTAACGGATTTGACTACGTGAGATAGTGCATTTGTTGATTAGCTAGATATAACCATTCCGTAATATATATATACTTCAAAACATGTGTGCACAATAAATACATACAGTGTTATCTTTCAGTTTTTAAAAAATTTAAAAAGTAATGGATTTGAGCAAACACATAAGATAAAAGACAATAGAATTGTGTTCTATTTTAATCTGATCTTAATATTCTAGTCCAAAGAGGGTATCAAACTGTTATATTTTGTCCTTTTATCTTGGGGAATGAAATTATTCTCTATTATGGATGCTTCACTTTCATATTGGAGGCTTTCCTAGTTGTTTAATTTTTACTAAAGATAGTTAAATTAAAATGTAATATATAATGCTTGAATTAGGTAGGTTATTTTAGAACATTAATTTTGATTTTTTTATAGTTTACAATGAAAATGATTAGTGCTTTCCAAGTGAAAATATTTTTCCTCTTTATGTAGAGAGTTCTGGAGTCTGAAGAACAAGTACTTGTTATGTATCATAGGTATTGGGAGGAATATA
Source organism: Daubentonia madagascariensis (assembly GCA_023783475.1). Lineage (NCBI taxonomy): Eukaryota > Metazoa > Chordata > Mammalia > Primates > Daubentoniidae > Daubentonia > Daubentonia madagascariensis. Next base: position 1,813,440 of record JAKFHU010002239.1, read on the forward strand.
GCAAAGGTGCAGACTATATGGACTGCTTATATAGGTAAGTATGCTTTTAAGATCTTGAGAATCTGAACAGTATTGCCTGCATTCAATAAGTGAAGGAATAATTTTTTTATTACCTATTTTCCATTGAAATGTGCAGAACTGAAGCATGTCCTCCTACATGGACTTTCCTCTGCTATGGGGAAAGGCCTATAGTTTGAGTCAGGTGGGTATTTGGGAGCCAGGTAGTGTATGGAAAGTTATTCTGTGGAAAAGCAATACTGTATTTACTGGCATGGCTCTGTTTCTGCCACATGTCTGGAACCTATAGCACATGTTAAGTCTTGACAGAGATCACTGAAAATTTAGCTTCCGTCAAACTTAGAGGAGTAAATCTAAGCCCATGTCCCCTCCAAATGTTCTTATTTGACTTCAGCATTCAGTATTTAATGTTTCAGGGGAACACTATTACTTAAAGTAGTTTTCCTGTTAATTCTCCTTCCCCATCCTTTAGGCATATTGAGCTACCTGCAGTTCGTAATGCCCCATGGTCTTGCCCATCTCCCTGCCTTTCCTCATGCTATTCCATCTGCCTTGATTGCTTTTCTTCTTTTCCCTGAATGACAAATTCTGACGTGTTCTTCTGATATTCCCTTCTCTAAACTTCCTGTTCTCCCCACCACCCAGTCTCTTTTGTGTTAACTGCACTCCTGTGTGTTTCCACGGCACTCTGGGCTGATCCTCTCTAACCCCTTCATGGAGACAGTGGACATAAGTACTTAGGTGTATAAGGCAGACATCTGTTCATTGAAGAACAGTGGATAAATATGGAATAGTGTCATTAAGTACCCAGATCTTTTTGCCCTTGAACCTAGGATGTCCTCTCTTGAAATGGCTGTGGCCTTGATGGGTGCAGTGATACTTTTGCCCTGTGCATTGTGGCTTGCGCCACAGATGGGCTCCTACTTCAGTTTCTTGTTGGGGAGAAGCTGAGGAGTTGAGCTGGGTCACAAAGCATTTCCTGTGCAGTTACACCGTGCTTTGTGGGGGGACCATATTGGGGGACCAGGGCCCAGTTCTCTTGACATGTCCATCCTCCTTTGCTTCACTGGTTCAGCTTCCCTAAGAGTTTTATGATAGAACTGGAGTTGAGTCACTCTGAGCTGCCTGTGTTAGAAACTGGGGCTTGCTTCTCAATGGCCCAGTGGCTTTAATTTCTTCTTAGAAGAGCAAAATGTGGCAACACCAGAAACCAGTTGCTAGCAAACAGGTTTACTGTGGCTCCAGCTTTCGTAAAAGTGTTTGCTGTACAGGAAACACCTGCACATTCGATTCTTTTTTTCTTATTGACCAAGGTTAGATAATCATAAATAGAACTGTAAGAATTCCCTGGCCAAGTTGTGAGGGAGAGTTGGGGGCATTTGAAGGGCAAGAGAGTGCGTGTACGTGCCTTTGCCATCGCTGGGCCCTGTGGGCCTTTGGAATACAGATGACGAAGAGTGTTGAGGCCAGGTGCTGTGCAGTGGGATCTCTCCTTAGCTGATGCATTCCATTCAAGATTTAAGTTGTTTTCCATTCTGTCTTAGTTTTCTAGGACACATAATTCGCTTGACTGTCCTGCCTTTTTGTGTAATCAAATCAATTAATTTGGTGCTATTTATGAACTTGCAGTAAATGTTGCTGTATATATGTTTGTGTGTGTGTGTGTAAAGCCGTATGAGGTAGTCAGTATCTCCATTTGCTCAGCTGAGGAAAGGAAGGCTCAGAGAGGTTAAATGACTTTGCTCAAGGTCACTCAGCTAATGATGTACAAGGGCAGAATTTAAACCCAAATCGGTCTGATTTCAAAGCCCATCCGTCTCATCCACTTCATTCTACTGTCTTCTTATTCCAGACTACACTCTTCACCACCTAAGTAGATTCTATTCTCATCCCTTTTCTCATACAGGCATTCCTCGGAGATGTTGTGGGTTCAGTTCCAAACCACCACAATAAAGAGAAGATCACAATAAAGCAAGCCACATGAATTGTTGGTTTCCCAGTGCATATAAAAGTTATGTTTGCACTACACTGTAGTCTATTAAGTGTGCAGTAGCATTATGTCTACAAAAACAATGCACACATCTCAATGTAAAAACTACCTTATTGCTAAAAAATGCTGATAATCACCTGAGCCTTCAGTGAGTTGTAATCTTTTTGCTGGTGGAGGGTCTTGCCTTGATGCTGATGGCAGCTGACTGATGGGGTGGTGGTTGCTGAAGGTTGGGGTGGCTGTGGCAATTTCTTAAAATAAGACAACAGTGAAGTTTGCTGCATCAATTGACCCTTTCACAAAAGATTTCTCTGTAGCATACAATGCTGTTTGATAGCATTTTATCCACAGGATTACTTTAAAAATTGGAGTCAGTCCTGTCCATTCCTGCTGCTGCTTTATGAACTAATTTTGTGTAATAGTCTAAATCCTTTATTATTTCAACAATGTTTATAGCATCTTCACCAGTAGATTCCATCTCTAGAAACCACTTTTTTTGTCATCCATAAGAAGCAACTCCTCATCCATCCAAGTTTTCTCATGAGGTTGCAGCAATTCAGTCACATCTTCAAGCTCTATTTCTGATTCTAGTTCTCTTGCTGTTTCCACTACTTCTGCAGTTATTTCCACCCTTGAAGTCTTGAACTCCTCAAAGTCATTCATGAGGGTTGGAATCAACTTCTTCCAAACTCCTGTTAATGTTGATATTTTGACCTCCTCCCATGAATCATGAATGTTCTTAATGGCATCTAGAATAGTTAATCCTTTCCAGAAAGTTTTCAATTTATTTCGCCCAGATCCATCAGAGAAATCACTGTTTATGGCAGCTATAGCCTTATGAAATGTATTTCTTAAATAAGAAGACTTGAAAGTTGATATGACTTCTTGATCCATGGGCTGCAGAATGGATGTTGTGTTAGCAAGCATGAACACAACATTAATCTCCTACATCTCCATCTGAACTCTTGGGTGACCAGGTGCATTGCCAATGAACAGTAAGCTTTTGAAATGAGTCTTTTTTCCGGAGCAGTAGGTCTCAACAGTGGGCTGAAAACATTCAGTAAAGCATGCTGTAAACAGATGTGCTATCCTCCAGGTTTTGTTTTTCCATTTCTAGAACATAGGCAGAATAGATTCAGCATAATTCTTAAGGACCCTAGAATTTTTGAATTGTAAGTGAGTATTGGTGTCAGCTTAAAGTCACCAGCTGTCTTAGCCCCTAATAAGTCAGTCTGTCCTTTGAAGCCAGGCGTTGACTTCTCTCTAGCCAGGAAAGTCCTAGAAGGCATCTTCTCCAAGTAGAAGGCTGTTTTGTCTACCTTGAAAATCTGTTGTTTAGTGTGGCCACTTTCGTCAGATCTTAGCTAGATCTTCTGGATAACTTGCTGCAGCTTCTATATCAGCACTTGCTGCTTCACCTTGCAGTTTTATGTTATGGGAATAGCTTCTTTCCTTAAACCTCATGAACCAACCTCTGCTAGCTTCCAACTTTCCCTCTGCAGCTTCCTCACCTCTCTCAGCCTTCATAGAAATGAAGAGAGTTAGGGCCTTGCTCTGGTTTAGACATTGGCTTAAGGAAATGATGTGGCTGGTTTGATCTTCTATCCAGACCACTCAAACTTTTTCCATATCAGCAATAAGTCTGTTTTGCTTTTTTATCATTCATGTGTTCACCAGAGTAGCACTTTTAATTTCCTTCAAGAACTTGCATTCACAACTTGGCTAATCGTTTGCTGCAAGAGGCCTGGTGTTTGGCCTGTCGCAGCTTTTGATGTGCCTTCCTCACTAAGCTTAATAATTTCTAGCTTTTGATTTAAAGTGAGAGATGTTTGACTCTTCCTTTTACTTGAACACTTACAGATCATTGTAGGGTTATTAATTGGCCTCATTTCAATATGTTGTATCTCAGGGAATAGAGAGGCCTGAGGAGAGGGAGGGAGAGAGTCAGAACACACACAGCGTTCATTAAGTTTGCCATCTTATGTGGGCACAGTTTATGGTCCACATAATTGCCCCAAAACAATGACAATAGTGACATCAAAGATCAGTGAACACAGATCACCATAACAGATACTAGCTTGAAATATTACGAGAATTACCAAAATGGGACAGAGACCCGAAGTGAGCACATGCTGTTAAAAAAGGCACTGGTAGACTTGCTCATTGCAGGGTTGCCATAAACCTTCAGTTTGTGAAAACACAAAATATCTGCTCAGTACAATAAACCGAAGCACAATAAAGTGAAGTTCAATAAAACGAGGCATGCCTGTACTACACATCCTTTCTGGGGTGATCTTAGTCACTCCTGGCTTTAGCTACAACCTATATATTGTTAACCACCAAAATACATGTTCATCCCAGGTGGTCTAAGTTTCAGGGGAGTTTTTTTAGCAAGGTGCCTATAATTTCAGGATGTTCCATGGGTACATTGTACTACAGCAGATGTTCAAAACTGAGCTTTGTATCTTTTACACTCGTACTGTGCTTGCCCTGGTATTAACCGATTTTAGTTAATAGTTCCCACACGTGTGAGCCGGAAGTCTCAGTCACACCTCACTTGGGTTTATTGTTTCTGCCTGAACCCCATTGGTCAAATACTCCAAATAGCTCTTAAATCCTTTCCTTTGTACCATTATTGTAATTGAAGCCTTTTATCATTTTGCACCTGGGCTATTAATGATAAGGTCCCTGTAATTGGTCTTGTAACCTTTGATTTCTAATTCATTCTATCTAGAAAACTTCTTATATTATTTTTCCTAAAGTGCAGATTTGATAACTGTCTAAAATCATTTAGTAACTTTCCACTGTCCATAGCAAAGACTTAGAACTTATGGCCCACGGAAATCAGTTTACAGGCCGTTTTGTTTGGCCTCTGTGGTGTTGGCATCATGTGCCCGATTATTATTTATTTAATTATATTGGTAGAATAAGTGGTAAGATCCTTTTCCTAGAGGACATAGTTGACAGTAACTATATGAAAACTGCGCAACAGTATTTTACATGCTTGGTAGGCAGGTCATATCCCTTGTTTCTAGTCACAGTTCTATAAGGAAATTTGTAAAGAAATGTAAAAGGGGAAAAAATCAGTCTTGTTTCAAGAGCATTTTTTAGTGGGGTTTTTTTTTAGTGTTATTTTCATGAAATAATTGCTGGTTGCCTCTTTGCTCTGATTTTGTAAGATGGATATTCATTACCATAAGCAACTTACAGATTTTGATTTTAAAGAATAATGAGCCTTCTGCCCCATTTGTCCCGTTTGCTCTCCGTGTCTGTTCAGACTGGGCTGTGAAGTGGAGTACTTAAGAAAGGAGTTGGCTTGGGAATAAACAGATCTTGCAATCCACTACGTAATAGCATGAGAACTATTTTTGTGATGAAATTTTCTTGGATAGACTAAAATGCCTGATTTCATAGCACTTCAAATTTACCTTAGATTATTAGTTCTTGTCAATTAAAATTATTAATTGTATTACTAAAAGCAAAGGACACTTATTAACCATTTGGTTAACAGAATAAATTATAAGAACATGTACTACTGCAGCGGTCAGTTAATTCCACTTCTGGAGTTAATTCCAGGAATTATATTTTTCATTGTTTCCCAAAATTGTTGGTGGAGTTATGCAGTGGAAATTTTTGTTGTCTTTGTTTTCAATTTTGGTTGTCTGTAAATGCTAAGTGGATCCTTCATTTTGGTGTAATAAACCTTGGAAAGTGTATGTTTTAAATATACAAACTTTGTGGTCGTTGCCTAAATACTTACATTGTCAATAGCAGTTTACACATCGGTAGAATCTTTCAAATGAGTAGTTTTAGGCGGTGAGCATTAAAGGCATTATAATGAAATCTAGGATGATGAAAAGTGCACAGTTGAACATTACAGGTCCTTACCACATATTATATTTTATTTTAGGACTCTATATTCATGTCAGTTATTGTTAGAGTTCATCACAGGTATTAGTCTTAGAATGTGTTGAAACATTTCTTTTTAATGCTTTTTCCTCTGGTAGACAAAGTCATCTTAAATCTGTCAGTTTTGCCTATATTTCTCACTATCTGTAACTGTCTGTCCCATTTTCTTACCTATTGATCATGATCTTTTTTGTTTAAAAATGAAAAGTTACCTTTTTTTCTGGTGATAAAATATAGCGAACTGACTTGATTTTGATCTTTTAACCATTTTTTGTTTATTCTGGAAAGTGAACTTTATCTTGACTTTACCAAGAAGAGTCTGGAAATTAGCAAATGATGCTGTAGAAGGTCTGACCCTTGGAGAAGGGCTGTTGAACTATAGGGTATTGGAAATTTTTAGAGCAAAACCCTTAAGTTTTTTAAGTGAGACTGGGGTAATAGTTTTTTAAAATTATTTTTGCTACTCTAGAGGTCTCATTCTTTGTCGCTTAGGGCCTTGCAGAGAGAGATGGGCTAATAATTTTTATTTTTATTATATTTCTGATTTCTGCATAATTAGCTTCTTCTGGACTTATTAAGTCTTCTGGCCTATTCTGTAGTTAATTTATAACTCTAAAATTATTATTTTAAAGCTGTAAGTTACTGGCTTTCCTGCTGATTTTGACTTAATATCCAATGATTTCACTTTTATTTTTCAGGTATCTCAACACCCAGTTTATTAAAAAGAATAAATTGACAGAAGCTGACCTTCAGTATGGCTATGGTGGTGTAGATATGAATGAACCACTTATGGAAATAGGAGAGGTAGGAAATTCATTAAATGACTGGCAAAACATAAGTATGTTTTTATACATTGAGGTAATTTGATTCAGTGTCCTTTTTTTAAGGACACTGAGTTGACTGTCTTAAAATTAGCAAGATTTAAAACATCCTAAATGTCAAGTAAACAAAACACTGTAATGATTTGTAAAGAATCTTGAGTTAGATCTGAGGAACAGAGAAGATGTGACAACCATTATTTTAATGATTAAATTTATGATGGATGAATGACAGGCTTAATGGTTCTGCCTTGTGAAAAAACTCACAAAATTGTATAGAAAAATGTTGAGACTCTTATAGTTTTGTTTTGTTTTTTTAATTTTTTTTTTAAGAGACATGGTCTCACTCTGTTGCCCAGGCTGGTAATGCAGTAGCAGGCTCACAGCTCACTGTTAACCTCAAACTCCTGGGCTCAAGTGATCCTCCCACCTCAGCCTCCCAAGCTCTGGGGTAACAGGCATGAGCCACCATGCCCAGTTGACTCCTGTAGTTAAAAAGTACAGAGGCCAAGGACATAGAGGCTGGAAGAGAGGAAACACAAATTTATGGATATAACAGATTTATTGAACTTTACTTAAAAAATAAAAGTAATTCAGAGTGAAACAATGGAATGTGCAGTTCAAGTAATTCATTCAAGTTCTTGGAGTATGGTGCAAATTTAAATGTTGAAAATCTTGGTATATAATGCATATACTGATTATGAAAGAAATATTTCTGTACAAGTTTGTTTATTCATTCAAAACATATTTATTCAGTCGCTAGACATTGGGATGCAATGGTAAACAGACAGAAAGTCCCTGTCTACATAAAGCTTGTAAGTTCAGATAAGGGAAGCAGATGACAAATAAGTAAGGAAATTAGTGTTAAATTGTGATGAAGGAAATAAACAACTAAGATGCAGTAATAGTAGAAATTTAAGTTAGCATAATCCTTTTAGAAAGAAATTGATCAGTGTCTTTCAGTACACTTTAAAATATTTAATACCTTTTGACCAAATAATCTCATGTCTAGTAATCTGTACTTGGAAAATAAATATGGGGAAAAAAGTTTAAATCTTTAAAAGTGTTCCTTGCAATCATTGTTAATAGAGTGACTAGGGTGAACAATCTGAATTTTCAACATTTAACAATAAAAATCATACATAGAAAAATATATATAGTATGGTTTTGTTATAACGGCTGGCAAATGGACTGGACTCTCTTGCTTATGTGGGCCAGAAGGTAGATAAAAGAATAGCAGCATCGTTCTCGGTAGCAGAAAGCTAGAATCACAAACATGTCAGCAAACATCAGCAGTAGAATTGAAAAATAAATCATGGCATATTCATGCAATAGAGCAGTGGTCCCATCCTTCTTGGCACCAGGGACTAGTTTTGTGGAAGACAATTTTTCCACACATGGCGGGGAGGGAGATGGTTTTGGGATGATTCGAGTGCATTACATTTATTGTGTAGTCAAACCTCTCTGCTAATGATAATCTGTATTTGCAGCTGCTCCCCAGCGCTAGCATCAGCACCTCAGCTCCACCTCAGATCATCAGGCTTTGGATTCTCATAAGGAGTGTACAACCTAGATCCCTCCATGTGCAGTTTGCAGTAGGATTCCTGCTCCTATGAGAATCTAATACAGCTGCTGATCTGAGAGGAGGCAGTGATGCCAGCGATGCGGAGCAGTTGTAAATACAGGTGAAGCTTTGCTTGCTGCACTCACCTCCTGCTGTGTGGCCAGGTTCCTAACAGGCCACAGAAGGTGCTGGTCCGCGGCCCGGGGGTTGGGGACTGCAGCAATAGGGTGCTATGTAGTAGTGCCCATTATTGAGCTATAGCTGTTTGTTTGAATGTGGACGGGTTTCAGTAACAAAGTTTAATTTAAAAAAATCATACATAGAAGAATATACAGTGCGATTTTGTTATCAAGGTCGGAAATGGTCAACTTGAAACTATCATGGGGGGGACGCATACACATTCGGTAGAACTATAAGCGCGCAAATGGCTTAACACAAAGTTGAGGACAGTGATAACCTCAGGGGAAAAGAGGGGGACGTTTGGGGCAACAGTAGTGGCGACGTTGTATTTCTTAAACTGGGTAGTGAATATAGGGGTGTTTCATTTTATTATTCTTTAAACCTACTTACTCTTTTATGTTTGTATGAAATATCTCATAATTTAAAAAATCAGCCAACAGCCAAATCGTATTTTATTTGACACAATCCTTTGTTTCTGTTACAGCCTTGGCATCTATAGGCCATCCATAGTGTTGAGCATTTAACAATCAATAAATTAAGGTTTTATAATAATCAGTTGTTTCTGTAAGATTTTCAGTTAATGATAAAACCTTAATTCTGTTCTTTTACGAGTCTGATATAATTGTCATTTAAATTAGAATTTTATTTTCCTTTGAATTTTTACATTTTTGCTTAGTTTTCATTAGAACTTCGAAATATTAGTTATAAATTCTTCTTTTGATTTGTATCTTTACTTTTAAAAAAATCTTGAGCAAATGTTAAAAGCAAATACTAAGTAATTCAGCCTTGATGATTTTTATTTTTCCTGGCAGCTAGCATTGGATATGTGGAGGAAATTGATGGTTGAACCACTTCAGACCATCCTTATCCGAATGCTGCTCCGAGAAATCAAAAAGTGAGTGCTGGCATTTATCTTTCTGCGTCGATGCTGTTTTGCTGTTTGATGTGGTTTAAAAATAGTGTGCAGTTGCTTGGCTATTGACTGGTCCTGGTCCTGGTTTTACCGTAACGAGCCTCATTTAACTTGTTAATGCCAGTGTTTTAAAGTTGCTTTGTAATCTTATTTTTCCTTTCCTTTTTTTTGGGGGGCCCATCTGGTCTTTACTTATATCCTAATATGCTTAGTAAATAAATAAGTACCTGAGGGAAGTACTTGTTGCTTTTCAATCCTGAAACCTCGCTGAACTGCCAGGCAGTGCCCTGAGGTGTTTGTACATGTTCTCAGTTTAAATCCTGCTAAGGATTACTTATTCAAGAAAACAGTTTCTTCTAGTTAGTTGGTTACCTCTCAGCCCCAGTAGTATAATCTATAACTTGCCTAATATTGTGAAGTAAATTTATGGAAAAATGGCTTCCTACTCCACCCATGGCCCAGAGTGGTTGACTCTTTACCTTATTGCTGTGTGAGTACAGTTGGGGACGAAAGAAGGTTTTCCTGTGCAGTCCATAGTAGAACATCTCTGGATCAACTCTGGCCTAGAAGATTCTTAGGCTTCAGCTTTAGGGAAATGAAGGCACTATGTCAGTCAGTCGAATATATGTGTAAGAAATTCCAGGCTCCTGAGACTGAAGTCATGGGAATTATCTAGGCCAGGGAATAATGTGATAATGGCTACTCCATCTGGGTCTACTTTCTTTAAGAAGACCCAAATACGGAGTTCTTTATGTGAAGAATAATTTATCAAAGCATTGTTATTGCTGTGGTACTCCCAGTAGGAAACAAGGGGTTAAACACCCCCCTCCCAAAAGAGGATAGAGGATATTTTTAAATTTAACATTAACACCAAATAGAAAGTAGGTAGTAGCATTTAGTAATTTGATTTTAAAAAATTGTCACTGACCATTTTAATGATTGCATTATTTTCAAAGATAGAGAGATGGAGAAAAGGCTATGGTGAAGCAGTAGGGTGGGAACAATTTTCCTTCCTCTTTTCTCTGCTCACCTGTGATTCTCTAAAAGAATACTCTTAACAAGATTTAAACGTTCTAATATAATTTGTCTTGCTGAAAAATACTAACTTCTTTCTTGGCTTGGAATTCAGCCATTTTATATCAAAAGTATAAGGAAAATATTGTTAAACTTTCTAAATGTACTTTTATGAAATATCTCTCTTAATATAATTTTGTCCAAACCTAGTAAATTTTCTTGAAGTTTGATTGTTAGCTTGCTAAAAATGATTTTGATGAAAAATGAAACTGTGTAAGAAAAACAATACAACTATAGAATATTATAGAAAAGACAGATTATCTGATCAACTTGTCTTATTTTTGTTATTATAATCAACTTCCATTAAGGCATTATTTGACATGCTGTACTAATATCTCATTTATTCTTGTGTCAGCTCTATTAGGTAGAGTTCTATATTTTACAGCCAAGGAAACTAAGGCATATTAATAATAGTAAAAATTAAACATGGGAACTACATGCTAAGCAGTTTGCTAACTTTTTTGTATGCATTATCCCATTTAATCCTCACAACCCTAAAAGGTTGGTGCAGTTACCGTCACCATTTTACACATGGAGAAGTCAAAGGTGGTGCTCTAACTGGGGTAATTTGACTCCAGATCCTATTTTTTTAATTCTAGGGATTCAAATCTGGGTTTATCTACTCTGAATCCATTATGCCTGTGTTTTTAATCCACAGAATATTTCTTCTGCTCCTGGCTCCAGTACCTTTAACTTAATGATGAGTACAGTTTAGTTTTATAATGCTTTGACTATTCTGGTGTTTTCTCACATATTTTTTTATGTGGTCTTAGGGAGGCAGCAGGTTTTATTTGTAAGTGTATTGAACTTCCACAAAGAGGAATGAGTTATTGAACTTGATATAGCTAAGAAAATAGACATCATGCCTTTAGTCTTCCAGCTGGGGTCTTTGCACTGCATTGCTTTGACATCTCTTTACCCATTGTCATTTGAGCTAATATGGTCAGATATCATAATTTTCATTGCCATGGATGAGCAGCTGTGGTAGATACTTTCCATTTCTAATATCATCTGATCCTTATAATAGGATATGATGATGGATATTATCATAAGGTCATTTTACATGTGAGGAAAATGAGGTTTAAGAGGGTAAGCAACTTACCTGTCTTACATAGTAAATGGCAGAGCCAGAATTAGAACTTAGGTCATTTTGCTTCCTGTATCATATATTCTTAGAAATAGTTTGCTCAAGTTGCATCTCATTGCCATTTCTACTAAAAGAGAAGCATTTTATTGGGCATACCTACAACTTTTTTGTGGAAAGAGCCCCGCCGTATTTACTGAATAGAATCTTTTCAGTTCTAGCAGAGCCTATTGCAAATTGATTTCCTATCAATTTATTTACAATTTCCTTTTCCCATATTCTTCCCTGGGTTCCTAGATATTTTCTGTAAGTCTCTAAAGAGCATTACTCTGTACTAGTGGTTTCTCAGATTTGGCCAATGAAAATCAGGATCACACTGGGAATGTTTAAAAGAGTTATCTTTCTATAAAAATATTATAAGTAGTATATGCTGATTATAAAAATTTAAAAATGTACAGAAGGTTAAAGAGAAAAGTAAATGACCTTTCTTCTTTCTCCCAGTACCTCAGTTCTACTATTTAAAGGAAACAACTATTAAGGATTTATTTTCTAATAAAAATTGTCTATGCAGTTAAGATTGTTTGTATACATAAATATTTATGGATACATACATTTATATGGAAACACATATGTATGTATCTACACACATATATTACATATAGTATTATACATGTACACATGTACATACATTGGGGAGCATTTTGAAAGCATAGATATCTGGCTCTCCACCTATATCCACTGCATCATACAGTAGGGAGAGTAGAAACTTACATTTTCACAAAGCTTCCCAGATGTTATTTATGCATCAGTTCAGACCAGCATTTGTGAAGTACTGGCCTGTACTAAATAATTGTCCCTCCACTTATTTTGTAAAGCTTTCACTGGAGTATTTCTTTTTTACCTATGAATTTCTTTATTACACATATATGAAGACTGTATTAAAATATATATTATTCTTAAAAGTTTAAACAAATTAGTGGTTGGTGTGAGACTGTAAACTGGCAATATGGGGAAATTCCGTTATGGTGATAGAACAGTTCTGTATCTTCAATACAATGGTGAATCTAGAATACAACATGAATCTAGATATGTGATAGAATTACATAGAACTATACACACACAAACTTACACAAATGATTTTATGTAAAAACTGGAAAAATCTGATTAAAGTCAATAGATTGTACCAGTGTCAATTTCGTGATTTTGATGTCGTACCATAGTTATGCCAGATGTTACCATTGGTGAAAGTCAGGTGATAGGGTACACAAGACCTCTCCATATTATTTTTGCAACTTCCTGTGAGTCTATAATTATTTCAAAATTTAAAAAAAATGTTTTTCAGTTTAAATAGTGCATACAATGCAAATGTCCCTGTTTTCTTGTTTTACCTACTTCCTTTCCTCTCCTCATGAGTACCTACTGAAAACAGTGTGGTTATACCTTTGTATTTGTTTATTTAAGTACAGTGGCTTTCATTCCTTTTGGGAGGATCTTGGTGTTCCTTTAGGATCATGATGAAAGGTGTGGAACTTCCTGATATAAACATACTTAGGTTGAGGCCAGGCGTGGTGGCTCACACTTGTAATCCTAGCACTTTGTGAGGCTGAGCGGGGAGGATCACTTGAGGCCAGGAGTTCCAGATCAGCCTCAGCAACACAGCGAGACCCCTTCTCTACAAAATAATAGAATAATTAGCCAGGTGTGGTGGTGTGCACCTGTAATCCTAGCTATTCAGGAGGCTGAGGTGTGAGGATCACTTGAGCCAGGAAGTTTGAGGTTACAGTGAGCTATGACGATGCCTCTGCACTCTAGTTTAGGCAACAGAGCGAAACCCTCTCTCAGAACAAACAAACAAACAAAAACAAACAAAAAAACCTTGGTTTACATATGCACAGAAAATTTTAGCATGATTTTGAGAAGGTTTATGCATTTCCATGGTTAGAATTGCTGCTTTTTCATTTACTTAGTGGGCTTCTCTGTCCCCAGTCAATTAGGTAATCATTTGGCAAATTGTAATCTGAAATGTCTTCACACTTAATGTTTGGTGAATTGGTAAAAGTTTTTACATGGTCTGAAGTAATAACTCAAGAGGAAGATGGTCATGACCTAAGCACCCTCTCTCTGTTTCCTATAGGAGTGGTTCTGTTTCAGGGCTCTTTTCTGCTTTATTTGTCAGTTTGTCTATCCTTATGTCAGTGCCTCACTGTTTATTATTGTAGCTCAATAAGTCTTGGTACCTGGTAGGATAAGTTTGCCCTCCAGAAGTCAGAAGTGTTCTTGCTGTTCCTTGTCACTTTATTCTTTCATGTAAATATTATAGTCACCTTTTCTAAATTATAAATCACCTTTAAAAAATTTCTGCAGGATTGCAATTGATTTGAATATCTAAGTTAGTTTGAAGATAATTTACATCTTCATGATATCAAGCCTTCCTAACCATGAACATAGTATATCTTTCTGTTTATTGTGCTTTCTTTGATATCTAACAGGTTTTTATAGATTTTTCTGTAAAGGTCCTCTGTGCCTTTTGTTAGGTTTATCTCAAGATACTTAGTATTCTCTGATACTATTACAAAAAGTTTGTTCTATATAGTTACCAGTTCTATTTGTTTTGTGCTAGTGTATAGAAATGCAACTGACTGTAGTATATAAATCTTATATTCTATTATTTCTGTTATTTGTGGATGTTCTATGTAAGCTATCATAATCTGTAAATAACGATAGTTTTGTTTCCTCCCCTCCTGTGTGTAGGTTACATGTATAACGTTGCCTCATTTGAGATGATGCTTTCTCTAGTTTTTTAATAGATGCTCTTTATCAGAATATTAAAATTAACTTGGATTGGTGTTGAAATGACTTTTCTGCTTCTGTTGAGTGATCATATAGTGGTTACATTTATGGATTTTGTGATATTCAACTATCCTTGTATAACTAGGATAAAACCTGGGTTGGTCGTTTTCCATTATAGTTTTTATACATTGTTGCATTTGCTAATACTTTATTTAGAATTTTGCATCTATGTCCATGAGTGGAATGAGTCTGTGATTATTCTTTCTTGAAATATCTTTGTTTCGATTTGGTATCCAGCTTATCCTTGTGGTATGAATTAGTGGGTATTCTCTCTTTTTTCTTTTGACTAGAAGAGTTTGTATAAAATTAGGATTATCAGCTTCTTAAATATTTAGTAAAACTCCTGCAAAGTCATCTGTGCCTGGGGTTTCTTTGTAAGAAGACTTGATTTTATAAGAAGATTTTAACAGTGCCTCAGTTATTTCAAGTCATAAGACTAGTCAAACTTGTATTTCTTAAATCATCTCCAAATTAATTTTTGCAAAATTGTTGGGAAGTAGTTGCTTGACAATATTCTCTTTAAAAAACTTTTTATTTGAAGTAATTTTAGATTTACAGAAGAGTTACAAAGCTAGTACAGAGAATTCACGTATACCCTGCACCCAACTTCCAGTGTTACAACCCATGGTATGTTTATGAACATTGGTATAATATTATTAATGAAACTATATGGACTTTATTTGCATTTCCCGCGTTTTTCTACCAATGTTCTCATTCTGTCCCAAGATCCAATTCAGGTCACCACATTGTATTTAGCTGTCACATCTCTTTGGTGAGTCTTTCCTTGTCTCATAACCTTTACACTTTTAAAGAGTAGTCAGGTATTTGTAGACTGTCTCTCAGTTTTGGTGTCTCTAATATTTTCTCATGATTATACTGAGGGTATAAGTTTTTGGGAAAACTACCAGAAGGTAATGTGCCCTTTTCATCACATCATGTCAAGGAGTAGATGATATCAGCATGACTTTTTATTGGTGACAACTTTGATCATTTGGTTAATACATTGTTTTCTTTTTAATTCCCACTTGGAATAATGTCTGTCTTTCATTCATAAAATTGGTTATTCACATCTTTCCCTTTTTTTTGATCACTTTTAGTAGATGTTTGTATATTTTGTTGTTTGGTTTTTTCCCAAAGAATCCACATTAAGTCTTAATTGATCTTCTCTGTTATGTCTTTGTTTCTGTTTCATTATTCTGCTCTTATTTTTCTTTTTCTTCCTTCTTTTGGGGCTATTTTTCAATTGGAGTGAAATGGGGTACAGAATCCTTGGGGAAGGGGAGCTTTAAACATTTTTTTTTCTTTTTTTTTTTTTTGGTGTATATTCACGGGGTACAAGTGCAATTTTGCTACACTGATATCGCATGTGAAGTCAGGACCTTCACTGTGCATCCATCCCTGGAGCAATGCACATTGTACCCACCAAGCAACCTCTTATCTTCAGCTCACCTCCTTAAAAATCTTAAACCAAATTATTTCTTACTGTAATCTGATGTTTTCACTCACAGAATTGAAGCACTATTATATAGTAGATGTAAACAAAAATGGAGGCTGAGGCAGGGTTTCTGATGTGAGTCCATACCTTTCTTTTACAGTCCTGGTATTTAAAAATTGTTTTCTAGGTAGTAATCTCAGTTGAAGGCAATAAAGAAATTAATAATTTAGTTGGCATGTTGTAGAGCTGTGTGTTAGATCTCCAGTAATAATTTTTAAAAACATTTAAGAATAATAATAAGAAAGGGTAGTTGAATAGTTCTGCCCATATTTTCCTACTCAAGATAATGACATTTATTTCTTAAAGTAATTGAAAGTAAAATAAAGTTAAAATTCATTGATAATTATAAGTTTTTAAAATATCAGAGTAGAGTAATTTATTCCTAAGGGAATATCTTTACACACTTCTGTGATTCTGGCTGCCAACTATTTTTATTTGATGCCAAAAGGATTTTGTCCTTCTGGTTAGGAAATCAAGCCACTAAATGAGTGTTTAAGTTAAACTTAAACTGCTATTGTTATGATGAAGTTGAAGTGAGATGCTTTATGTAAAGTATTTACCACAGGGCCTAGAGCTTAGTAAGTGTTCAGGAAAATTAGCTATGTCCAAGTGCATACTTCCCATAATACCTTCCTAAAGCAAACCGGCTTGTGTAGGTGTTCTTTAAACAGGGTCTTATGTAAAGCTTGTCAACTCTACTTAACCTTTTCACAACTTACTAATGGGTACAATTAACATATCAATTATTCTTCAAGTCTGCGATATATTTATGAAGTTGAAATTGCCTTTTAGTAGGATCAAATTTTTTTTTTTTAACCCCTGGGGATTATGCTGTTGTACTTTCCTGGGACTAGTTCAAGCACTTGGCACATAATTGTATTCAGAAAAATGACTCTCAGCCTGCATGGTCTTTCTTGTTTTTTCTTGATTACTTATGTCTTGATTCTTTAACCTACCTTTTGGGCTTTTGTTTTTTAGGCAAACTTCTCTGAATCATTTCAGTGAACAACCATCAGATTGGAAATCAGAGGATTCTAGTTCTCTTAAAATAGTTTTGGCCTGAGTAAATGACTTCATTGGATTCCTTAACTGTAAAATAAGGAAGATTGAATCAGCTGATCTTTGAGGCCCCCTTTAGCTCTAAATTTCTATTTTCCAATATAGAGTTTTATATGAGGTCTAATTAGATTTAAAATAAAAAGCAAATACCCATAAGGGTGACCAAAAAGCATGATATGTACAAATATTTTGTGATAAGAGATTGGTAAATTGTCTAGAGCCCTGGGAAACATAGATTGAAAAAGGTGAGAGGAAGTGAAGATTATATAGCGAAGAGACTTCAGGGTAGACAATGACATGCCAGCAATCCGCAATAGCTAGACCTGGTTTTATTCCTGTTTCGATGGGTCTTGCTTGGTGCTAAAAGTATTTAATGTATTCTGACAGGTTATCTTTTTATGATATTGGCCAAAAGTTGCTAAAAGAAAAGACAGGTATCTTTGCTAGTTCTTAATACGTTTAGTACTTAGTACATTGTTTGCACTTAAGATAATCAACATTTATTAGATACTGTGACTTTCATTTGTTTAGTCCTGTGATTCTTGAGCACTTGTCCTTTAGCTAAAATGCTGGCTTCCACCATACAGGTGGTTATCTGATATAATAATGAGATCACTCTTGTCCTACAGTTTGGTTTAGATAATCCCTATTTCAGTTAATTTTGTAATTATTCTTTATCTTACCAAAGTAGTGTACTTACTCCCTCTTTGACCTACATGTAGTCTTAGCCTCATAAGTATATTAATTAATTTGGTTGGTACCTTTAGACAAAAGAGATAAGAAGGTTTCCTAACTTTGGTTATGTGAAGGTATATTTTATGCTGTACCACCACCTATATCTCTTTAGGATTTGTTGTATATAATCACACATAGAATTGTCCTTCATTTGCTTACTGTAAGTGGGATATATAGATCATAAAGATTCCCCAGCCTCCCAGGTAATGTGTTAACCTTCTTTGAAGTTTTCAGAAAAATGAAGGTCATCTCAACATTTAAAGAAGTAAAGTTATCTCTCAGGCCAATGAAGAATTTTTTTGTGAAATTAAAATGTTCCTCTAAGTGAATATTCTTTTGGCTCGTGAATGCTGAAATGCTCAATAAACTGTAATCAGGGGTTTCGTGACTTTTGAAAGGTGTCCTGGGTGGAGTGGGATCTGCAGGGAAGCCGAGGTCTTAAAAGGACGCAAAGAGAAAAACAAGACAGCATTGAAATGTGTTAGAAAGGGAGAAAAAGGAGCTCTTGGCTTAAAGATCATGCACCGTCTGCTTTTAAGGTACAAGCTGGGACCATTCTGTAAAGATGGCTTCGTTGAGGTATATAAATGCTATAGGAATAATCTATTTCATGCAATTTGAAAAACTGTTTCAGTGAAGTACAAGATTAAAAGTGGAATGTAGGTTGTAGAAATGTTTGCTTAAGAGAGTCCATGAAACAACTGTCAGATTAGTTTTTTTTTTTCAGAATATCATTACAGACTCTGTACATGCAAAATTTAATTGATAAGCTAAAAGTAGTAGATGTCTTTTCTATGTAGGGAAGAAAAAAGGAGGTGGTATAACCATAGGCTATGTATCTGCGTATTTTCACAGTACTTACTTCACTAGGAAAGATAAAAGTGATTCTATTTATATAATAACTTACCTATATTTTAGAGTAATATAGTAGAATTACCAACTTTCAGTACAGTAACAACCTAAGTTGTTAGTAATTTTAGTAAATAAAATACTGTATTTTTATGGATCTATATATTACAGTATAAGAATTTTAATATTTTTAGTGATATATAAAAAGGCAAGCATAACCAAACAATTAGAAACATAAATAATAGTGCTTATTCTGGTGTAAATTTTCTGCAAGTTCTTTAGTCTTACTTTAAAATTATAATTGGATATATGAAATTATAAAAAAAGAAAGTACTATAGATATATTTTTAAATCCAGGTAAAAGGAATTGCTTAGATGCTTAAAGTTGCTATTCAAAATGCTGACTTTTTCATGCTAAGTGGATTCAAAATTGCTTTTCTTTTCCCCATTATGTTGCAGTAACTTTCTAGTGTTGTTTGAACAAAAATTCAAATTAAATTCTTTCTTCCTCTTTGAATTTTAAACAATATAATATAGGCCGCTGTGGCTGATTTGTGTTTTCTCTGACATGTCCATGTGATTGGTTTCCTGTTTTTTGATTGTTAATGCGTAAGAGATTGTATGAGGAAAAAGATAATCTTAGATAAAATCTGACTTAGGAGTCTTTAATATTTTGTATCTCAGTATCTGGGAGATGCACTTTAAAATTTTTCTGCCCAGTTTTGGATTTACTGATTTTACTCCTTGTAAAATATAGATACAGAAAATCATAAAACACAAATTACAGCTTAAGGAATTACTATAAGGTGAATACCCTTGTTACTACCACCCAGGTCAAGACGTGGAACTGCTGCATGTGACCCATCCCTTCCCTTTACCCAAAAATAACCCCATTCTGACTTTTACGGTATTCGCTTTCTTCTTTTTCTTGGTGGTTTTATAACCCAAAGTGCATCAGTAGACTTTATAGTTTCGTCTTGTCCATCCTAAAAAAACTATGTATGTCTTTTAGGTCTTTTAATGAACAGGTTCTGGCCAGGTGCAGTGGCTCATGCCTGTAATCCTAGCACTTTGGGAAGCTGAGGCGGGAGGATCGCTTGAGCCCAGGAATTGAGGCTATAGTGAGCCCTGATGATGCCGCTGTATTCTAGCCTAGGCAGCAGAGCAAGACCCTGCCTCAAAAAACAAAACAAAACAAAACAAACAGGTTCCCACTCTATCCTTTTTTTTTCCCCCTCTTGTAATTTATTCGTTGATGAATCCTGGCTTTTTGACCTTTAGACTTCCCCGTTGTCTGGAAGTTGCTGATTGCATGCATGAAGCGTATTTGTATGTTCCTTCGTCGTCTGTGTTTCCTGCAAATTGCTAGTGCAGTGGTTTACTCAGACTCAGGTTTGATTCCTCTGGCAAGACTATGGATGATGTTGTGTTCTTCCGTAATTTTCACTCTTTTTGGTGTCGGCAACTGATGCTCATTCCTGACATCGTCAGTCCATTAGGGTTTGTGAAGCTGTGTCACTCTGATTCTGTCAGCTTCTTTTCATTTGTTACTCGGAATTATTTTGTAAAGATTCGCTTCCCTTCATCTTCTATTTTGCTACCCAATGGTAGAGTTCATATAGGAAAAGCAAAACTACTGTCTGTTTCTTTCCTTTATTATTTCTTTCTTGGTTTTTAAGATAACGAATTAGTTTGCTGTCATTCTGATGTGACTAATTAGCTTTTCTTAATTTACCGTGATGGACTCACTTGATGAGTTTTTATTCATTGTAAGTCTTACTTTATCACAGTTTAGTTGCCTCTCTGTTGTCTAGTTGGTGCCAGAGTCTTTTTGACATGACCCTAGTCGTCTTTGATAGCTTTTTGCTATCTGGTGTGTCAGGATGTTCCAGAGTTATCTTGTATATTTTCTTCCCAAGACTTGCTACCGGCTACTCAATGGAAAACTTAGTTCTAAATATACAAATGACACATAAATACATTCTTGGAAAACTTTGAATATTCCAGATCCTTTCCTCAGTCTTCTTCCTCTCCACAGAGGTGATCCCTGTTGTCATTTGGTGAACTTTCTTTTCCTAGGAATATTTATATCTACAGACAGAAATAGAAAATTTATTTTCTTTTTTAAGTGTATATTTTTCCTTTTTTCCAACTTTTGAAAGTCATAAATGGTATGTATTATACTTACTAGCTTTTTTAAATTCAGTGATATAGCTTGATAATTTTTCTATGTTAGTACGTAGAGCTCTGCCACAGTCTTTTAAAACTGCTACATGATATTTGGTATGGTTCTACCTCATTTTATTAAACTCTTCTCCTAGTGGTGATTATTAGGTTGTTTCCAGTTTTTCCACTAATACGACTTTTGTTGTTTCCATTGTGCACATAGCAGATGTTGTTTGGAGTCATGTGCATTTAGAATTTTGCCAATTTGCCCTCTAAAGTACCTGTTCTTCCACCAAAAGCAGAATAGAATACCTGTCTCTCTGTCACTCACCAATACTTGCTGTTACCAATTTCACCAATCTGAGCATGAGTAACATTCCATGATTTCCCAGTGCCTTTCTGAGGTGGGAATGGAGGAGCCTGGAAGGTGCTCTTGGGTGGATGCTGCAGCTGTGTCCTGGTTGCAGAGGTTTCCCGGTCCTGGGCCACCACCTGCTCTCAGGCACCACCCTCCTGCTGCAGTGTGGGCACAGACAGTGCCGCTGCTTGCTGCCTGGCTGCAGAGACAGCCTGTTCTCCTGATAACTGAGCTGGTTTTTTCACCCTTTGTCCTCCCTCCAGCCTTCGGTACTTGCGCCTTCTTGCTTGCCCTTCTTCCTGCTCTTCCCACTCTCTCCTTGTAGTAGTTCTTTCCCTTGTGCATTTTGGTCTGTAGTTTTATTTTGCTCCTCTCTCTAATCTTCCACCTTTCTTCAGTTTCTGCAAGTCCAAGGGCTACTGACACCAATGGGGTATTAAAAAGTGTCTGTCCTGTCATTTCTCAGATTTAGAGTGGGAGCAGGAGGCTGTATTTGAGTTTGCTGGGACCCTAGTCTCACTGTGAACATAGAGGTAAAGGAGAATGCTATTTGAGAGTTCCCCAGCCTCGCTTTTTTACCCGCCTCAGGTTTGAAAATTCTATTTGCACATTTTAAAATTGTGCAATCCAATAATTAAAATCATTTGAACAACAACAACGAAAGGCAGTGGCTCACCTGCATTTTACAGCCTGCAAGACACCTTGAATCAGCTTGGTTTTCTAGATTTCACTGTCTGCCCCTCCAGCTTCTCCCTTCACCAACATGCAAATTCTTTTCCTTCCCTGCAAGCCAGACAGGCAGATGGGAGAGACAGGCAGATGGAAGAGACAGGCACGGCCTTCCTTGTCAGTTGTTCTTGGTTCTTTGATGTGAAAAGGGCCTGCACAGTCATTTAAACTTGATCCAACCTCTTTGCACCTTACAAAGTAATAAAACAGCTAAAGGAGATAAAGTAAAAAGACAATGCTTGTACAGTGTACAGTACATATTGGCAGCACTCACCTCATTACAATTTCCCTGCTTATTTCTCTTATTGGATCATTTCTTTTGAAGGCAGGAGGTTTTTCTCTTGAGTTTCTTTAATTTACTGAATTTCTCAAGCAGCCTTGTAGGGTTTGTCAGACATGGAGCAAGGCGCCCGAGTCTCTCCCCAGCCCAACTTTTAATGACCGTCACAAACCTGATCTTTTTTCTGAGTTAAATGTTCAGTTAGTCGGCTTTAAAAACCTTGATTTAAAAATCACAATCTGCCTTTTTGATCTCTTAGCTCTTTACTCTAATAAATTGAAAACACTTCCATTTTGCTCCTATCGGTGTTTAAAATACTAACTAATGTTTATGGTTTACTCATGTACCAGGTACTGTGCTATGTGCTTTCTCGGATTATGTGTAATCTTTACCACTCCCCAGTGAGGTAGGTACTTCTATGATGCTTGCTTTACAGAAAAGGAGATCTAGTACTGAGAGGTTACACAGCTGCCTAAGGTAACATTTTAGTGCATCCAGAACTCAAACCTAGGCAATCTGACTCTAATATTCTGGTCTTAACTGCTGTGCAAAACTACTGTTATGCAGAACTACTGCTATTAATCTCCTTCATCCCAACTAAGTGGTTTCGTTATCTTGGTAATTTCATGATGATTGTGTGGGCATTTTCTGCACAGTCCTGTTAAGATCAAATATTAAGCCATATTTCTAAAAATTCTTCATATTCTTTTCTCAAGGTTCATGTCTTAGGACCACTGTTCTTAGATGAGACCAGAGTTTATTCAGATGACCAATTCAGTCAATGTTTTTGTAAATTACTAACAGCATCATTTTACAATTTATTTTCATTATCTGACAGCCTAATAGAAATATATCATCTTTATAATGATTTTGTATAGGACTTTTTGTACAGTTATAAAAACATGTGTTGATCTTATAGGTTGTGTGATTGTGTCTAAGGGGCTCTGGGTTCAGAAGGTGTTCTTATAAAGAGGACAATTTAGTGGTTAAACACCAGGAATGTCAATATTTTTTTCCTGTTTATCTGGGCCTTGTGGGATCAGAAACAAATGGATGCTACAGATAGCAGGAGTAGGAGTTCCTGGTGCTGAGCAGGGATAATAGGATTTGGTCATGAGAAGAATTTTAGATAATTCGGATATTTTTCAAATATTCAAATGTTTCTTATTTCTGACTGATTTCATTTGGTCCTGGGCAATGTTCAACGGAAACAAAAGTGATGTGTTCCAAATAAATAACATAAGTTAGACTGCTATTTCATCAGATTGAATGTGGGCTTAAGAAGGAGCTAATGGATGGTGAGCTGAGGAAATGAGCTCACTTATGTGTGACCTTATATGAACTAATTAGTAATTATTAGTAATATCAAGATGTAGACTTTGCATCTAAGACTCTATGACTGACCAAATTACTGTAGCCATATTAATTCATATACAAAAAACTTTCCCCAGAATATCCAGGTAATTAAAGGAAGAATCAAAGAGGATTAGAGGGTTGCAGAGGCGGGGGAGGGCACTAATGTGTAATGTATAAAGGTAATTGCCTGCATGCTTTTCTTAAATGCTAGAAAATTCTATATCTTCTCTAACAAGCAAGAAGCTTTTATTTGGGAATGATGATAATGTATTTTCTCTTGCTGTCTTTGTAAAGTAACTATTAACTCAAAGAAAAAATTATTTTAAAGTAGGGTGGAAGATCGCCAATAAAAGGTAAACCTTTGACTGCATAATGGTTTGATTTGGCCATTAGTATTGGAGTCAGAAACTCCCAATTTAGGGCCAGACTGTTTCACTGTGGTGTTAGGCAAACTATTTTTTTCTATTTCATTTTTCTATTTCTGTAATTAGAAAAGCTAATATTCACCTACATTTCTTAATGTGATTGAGGCTTGAGTTGCAGTAGTGCCTTCGTACTAAGAACTTATCAGTGGGACTTATCAAATGTTACACCAGTAATTGAGATGATCTTAGATTGCTTTGCAGCCGTAAAGGAATGTAGAAATGTTAAACCATAATCTCACTAAACTTCTCAATAGAATGACACCTTTGTGCTCCAATGGAAAGCAACTTTAATTTTATAATTATAGTTTTGATTTATTGAAATGACATCCAATGTGTATATTAACTATCATAAATATTAATTCAGCTGTGGCATGAAAATATTGTTTTTAAGCTTCATACATACACCTTTAAGTGCTTTATCATTTGATTAGATCAATGGAATAAGCAGGCATATTTTGGCATACTTTGGTATATTTCCATAGATATATGTGTTCTCAAGAATATTTTGTGTTGTACCTTGTTTTAGTGATCGTGGTGGAGAAGACCCAAACCAGAAAGTAATCCATGGGGTTATTAACTCCTTTGTTCATGTTGAACAGTATAAGAAAAAATTCCCCTTAAAGGTAAAAAGCCTCCTTTAAAAACATAAGTAATGAGACCTTTTATTTCTTGAATTACTGTTCTAATTTTTTCTAATATGATTTTAATTGATTTATTCAGTTTTATCAGGAAATATTTGAGTCCCCTTTTCTGACTGAAACAGGAGAGTATTATAAACAAGAAGCTTCAAATTTATTACAAGAATCAAACTGCTCACAGTATATGGAAAAGGTAAGAAATAAAACATGCTCTATTAAATACATTCATCTATTATATATCCGGCATGGTTTTATTTAACATAGTTTTCTTAGTTAATGTATTTTTTTTGGTGGAAAAACGTTCTGTTTATTTGATCACTACCTCTGAGTTATAGTTAACGTACAACATCTATTGATAAGTCATTGCTCTTGCTGTAGCATTTTATCTGAGAAAAAAATACTATTCTAGTTGTCATCGTGGTTGACGCTTTTTGATTAATCTTGATTGCTTGGTTTGCTCGTCCTTAAAATTAATATACAAGTATATGCACATTCTTGGCAAAATAATAAACTGGATTTTGTGCTTAGTGATTTTGGAAATAGGATAAATACAGAAGCTAGGTGTATGGATTTTTGTCTTTCTTCATTTAAAATGGGAGGAAAAAAATAAAGGAAAACATAATTGTAGATATGTGGGTAAGTTAGTCACTCTTCAGGTCTGTTAAGTTCTTGGAAGGCTGAGGAAAACCTCCACAACAAATTTTAATTGATCACTTAACCAGTACATACTGATCACCGTATTTAAAATCCCGTGCATATTTTCTCAGTAGTAAAAGAAAAATAGTCATATTGTAAATTCAGTCATTATGCAAAATAGGTTAGAACTTTTAACCACATTTTTTCATCTGCAGTGTTGTAGTCTAACGTCCATAGAACACAAGTCAAGAAGCATCAGTGCTTGCTGATACATTGTTATGTAGTTCACAAAGCCCAGGTCTAGAAGTCTGAGTTGTTTAATTCTCTTCTTGCTTTTGTCGCTAATTATTTTTAATTTCACTGTGGATTCTTCTAGGATTCTTATCCCCATCCAGTAAGTGCAGGTTACACTAAGTCAGTGGTTCTTAGCTCTTAGCCCTTATTGCATCTTAGACTCTTGTTAAAGCCTCTAGACCCAGTCCTAAAAATTGCACACAGAGTATCCATGGTATATACATGTCTTGTCATATCTGGTCTCAAAAGGAGGCCATTGGCAAATGGAGGAAACAACCCAGATGTCTAACAGGAGTTGAAAGGCTAAGCAACATGTAGTGTATACATGGCAGTGGAATATTATTCAGCCTTAAAAAGGAGTGAAGTTCTGATACATGCTATAGTATGGATGAACCCTCAAACGTTATGCTAAGTGAAATAAGCTAGACACAAAAGGGCAAATATTGTATGATTCCACTTACGTGAAATGTCTAGAATAGACAAATTCATAGAGACAGAAGGTAGAATTAGCAGTTATCAGGGGAGGAGGGTGTGGGGAGTTACTGCTTAATGGTTATAGAGTTTCTGTTTGGGGTGATGAAAAAGTTTTGAAAATAGTGGGGATGGTTACACAACACTGTGAATATAATTAAATGCCACTGAATTGCACAGTTAAAAATGGTTAAAGTGACAAATTTTATGATATGTATTTTTTTCCACAATATAAAAAATATTAATACTGTAATACACAAAACTATTGAATTGTGCACTTTTAAGTGGGTGAATTATATCTCAAGATGTTAAAAGGGGAGCACTGAAATAAATTATGTTTGGAAAATTGTGTTTATTAGGGAAGTTCATTTTGGAAAATAATGGTGAATCATATTAGCTTCAAGCTTCAGTCTGAAGCTCTGCCTTGAGGCAGTCCGACCTTGTCTACTTTTCTCTTGATATGCACCTCCCTCCCCTGAGTTTTCATTGTTTTATTTGTTTCTTTCCTTCGTCGTCCTTCACTTCCCTCAGACCCCTACTCCAATTCCTGTTGCATTTAGTTAATTTAGTAAGCAGGTCAAAGCCAGTTATAGGATGTTATTATATGACTAATAGGCTTAATCCTTTATATTTGTTATAAAAACGGCCCCTAAAAGGATTTGTCATTGAGGACAGTGACCTTCTTAGTTGATGAAATATGTGGTGAACACCTTTTTAAGCTAGACCCCTTCTTGCCCACCTTTGGTTTCTATGACTTGGCCCTGAGTTCCTGACTTCACAGGGTAGCCCAATAGGGAAGACAGGACTGTGGGGCTCTCCTCAGTCGTGAAGTTCATTTCCATCCAGAGATTTCTGATAAGGTGTCCAGAAATGATTTTCTCTCCCAGCATTACCTTCTCATGCCCAGGAAGACTCAGCAGTACTCTCTAAAGGCTCAAATGTACCTAGTTCCCTGGGACCAGTTATGGTCAGAAACTCCAATTACATACCTTCACATCATAGAATGTTTTCTAAGCCTATGTGTTTATATGTGTATGTGCCGTGCTAGCATGATTTTCGTTGTGACAATGTTATAGTTTTGTTTTGAGATAGAAATTTGTCAAATTCTTGAGCTATTATTCTTATTAGCTAGTTCTTGTTAATACTGGCCAGCGTATTGTTTGTAGCTTGGTGCTTTTTATATAGGATAAGCTTTAATAAAGGTTTTGATTGACATATTTGACTATGACAAAATACATTTTTACTTTCAAAAATTTTAATGAATTCTTTCATGTAATAGTTAATTGTCATATACATGCCATTTATAGTTCCATTTTACAAGAGAAACCAAGGTAAAATAATTAATCTACTTGATCCAGTCAATACAAATTACTTTTTAGTTTGGTAGTCCATATAGTTCATATAGAGACCACCTGTTCTGGTTTTTAATAATCTTTACCTGCTTTTCTTGTTGCATGTTAGGTTGCTCATGTGATAGGATGAATGGGGTCGATAAATGAAGACAAATGCAGGCCATTCAACTTTAGTTCTTGTTCATAAGACTGGTGGAATGTAGGTGATAGCTGGTAGCTTAAATAAAAATTTGAAGTGATTTATGGAATGTGGATTTAAATTGAAATTGTTTATGTATTTATTACCTTTCTCATGTTTACTTGAGCCATTAAAATTCAGCTACCTAAGTCACTCACTGATATTACAGATTTTTCCTCATAGCAAAACTTAGTAGTTCATGACTGTAAAAATATATTTTTACAGGTTCTAGGTAGATTAAAAGATGAAGAAATTCGATGTCGAAAATACTTACATCCAAGTTCATATACTAAAGTGATACATGAATGTCAGCAGCGAATGGTTGCAGACCACTTACAGTTCTTACATGCAGAATGTCATAATATCATTCGACAAGAGAAAAAAAATGGTGAGTGACACCAAGCAAAAATGTGAGTAGAAATTAAATTGGAAACTCACTTTTTACATCATCTTCCAGCCACCTTAGATTTAAAGCGTATTTTAGTAATTGTCTTGGAAATATTAGGTACACCTTTTTAAAAAAAAGATTACTAATAATAATTACTAATAGGTATTTTGAAAGATTTTGAAAGAAATAATTATTAATACTATATTTTGAAAGATTACTGATAATGTATTTTGAAAGACTGTTTTGGAATAGTATATCTTCCAAGCGTGTTCTACAGTCAAAAGAAAAACTGGGAAAATGTGTTTATACATTTTTATATATCACAAGGGGTAATTTCCTGAATACAGTAAGAATTTCCTAATAAACAGTAGGAATAAAGGCAGAGACATTGAAAAGGAAATATAAATAGATTTCAAATGTATGAAGAGGTGCACAATCTCACTCAAAATAGAAATACAAAATAAAAATACACCAAGATACCAGCAATAAACAGTGGGAAAAAATGGACTTCTTAAGAAAAGAGAAAATAGTATAAAGAATTATCAAATAGCAGGGAATAAACATAACAATACATGTGCCAGACTTATGGAAAGCTAAACATTGTTAAAAACAACACCAATTTATAGATCCAGGGCAATCTAATCAAAACCCAATACTTTTTTCTTTGTTTAATTCTGAAAGTTATACTCTTGGACAAAGGATGGCCAAGACAAGAGAATGATGTTAAGACTTTACAGGATAGCAAGACTTACTGTAAACCAACAGTGATTAAGACATTGAGGCACTGGTGCAAGGATAGGCAGACCAATGAAATAACATAGAGCCTGGAAACAACCCATGCATGTGTAGACACTTGATCTGAGGTGCACTGCAGAGCAGGGGCTGAAAGATAGTCTTTCGGCACATAGTGCTGAGTCAGTTGGATATCCATTTGGGGAGAAAATGAAATTTGATCTTTACCTCAGACACCATATACAAAATCAGTTCATTATATTTTGATCTAAATGTAAAAGGTAAAACAATAACACTTCTAGAAGATAATGTAGGAGAATATATTCATAACCTTGAGGTAAGGAAAGATATTTTAAATAAGACACAAAAAGCAGTAACCACAAAGGAAAGATTCATCCAGTAGACTACATTAAAATAAAAAACTTTGGGTCATTGAAAGACCATTAAGACCATTTGATCGTCAAGAGACAGTTATAGGGTAATATACTGGCAATATTTAAAAAGATTTATATTCAAAATATAAAATGGTCAAGAAACTTGAACAGGCACTGCAGAATAGAGGATATCCAGTGGCCAATAAACATAAAAAGATAATCTCATTAAAATAGGGGAATTCAAATTAAAACCACACTAAGATATCAATACTTACATTTTGATATAAAATTAGAAAAACTGAAAATAAATATTGGGAAGTGTGTGGAGTAGCAGGAACTTGTTAAACATTAGGGTGAGGGTACAAATTGATGCAACCACTTTGAAAAACTGGCATTGACGCTGAGTAGGATATATGCATATTTTGTGATCCAGCAATTCTCCTAGGTTATATTAACCCCAACACACGCATGTGCACATATGTACAAAAAGACACATACAGGAATGTTCATAGCAGCATTACTTGTAATAGCTCCAAACTGAAACAGCTCAAATGTCCAATAACAGTGAAATGGATAAAGTAGTGTATCTATACAGTGGAATATTATAGTGTAGTGGAAATGAACAAATTAAACAACAAATACAACGTAGATGGTGCTTGTAAACATTGTCTTGAAGAAACCAGACATGAATGAATTATGATTCCACTTTTAAGCATAGTTCAGACTCATCTGTGGTTGAGTAGTCGCGACAGTGGTTACCTTTGCAGAGGAGAAGGGGGAGTAGTGATTCGGGGGAGGCATGAAGGGGACTTCTGTGTGTAGGTAATGTCTGTTTCTTATCCTGGATGTGGTTACATGGGTGTGTTGTGTGTTCTCTTGTGGTTTGTATACTTTTCTCTATGTGCATTATACTTCAATAACATGTTTAAAACCCACTGCACTGAGACATCATGTTTCATCTCTCACTGTCAGAGATCAAAATGTTTGGTAACAAGTTGTTAGCAAGGGAGTGCCCTGCCATTGGGAGCTCTGTTTAGAAGGCTCTGTCTACAAGATTAAACTTTAACACAATTCCACTTTTAGGTGATTTATACTACATATATTCTTGTCCATATACAAAATTATTAATTGCAGCATTGTTTGTAATATCAAAAGACTGGAAACTGCCTAAATTTGCATCAATTTTTAAGTAATTGTACTATATCCATATCATGGAGTACTATGCAGTTGTAAAATATGTGAAAATGCTTTACGTACTGATATAAAAAGATCTCTGTGTTAAAATGTGTTTGGCAGTTGCAAATAATACATCAAATACATTACATTATTTATACAAAAAGGGTCGGGGGAAGAATATGTGTATTTGCTTGAATGTACACAAAACATCTTCGGAAAGATATTAAATAACCACAACCTTGCTTTCCTGTGGGAGGGGACAGGGTGGCTGGGAGATGGTTGTGGGGCGACTTTTCTCTGCATATTCTTTTGTACTTCTGCATTTCGAACCATATATTACCTAGTCAGTTAACGGTATTTGGGAATTTAATCATCACATTTCTTCTCCCCTCAGACATGGCAAATATGTATGTCTTACTCCGTGCTGTGTCTACTGGTTTACCTCATATGATTCAGGAGCTGCAGAACCATGTCCACGACGAGGGCCTTAGAGCAACCAGTAACCTTACTCAGGAAAATGTGAGTCGTGTGAGGAACTGGGAGGTTTTTCTCTGAATCAGATTTATCATGGAGTTTTTCTTTTGACTTTACCATCTTTTCAATGATGAAAGAAAAAAGTCTTACCATGCTGACAAATGAAATGTCTTTATTCAAGTGTTTTAAACCTAGAATTTGTTGGGTTCATTTTGGAATTACCACATCATTAGAAAACCATTGATTTAACAATTGTTAACTTCTCACAGAAAGATATGTTTATTGTTTCTAAATAATTGTGTTTCTGTGTAACTGGCATTGATGCGTAGTCAGTTGCAGTGGTATGGGTGCAATTTGCTTTCTTTACATGTTCTCTGAATTTGGTTGTCCAGGAAGCAAATTTAGATTAAAACAATCTTCCGTAGATACATGCTGCTGCCCCAAGTACCCAGTGCCCCTCATGTCTCTACTGCCCATCTTTCTGCATAGTACTTTGCCAAGCAAGTGACTGTTTGCAAGAAGTTGCTTTTCCTATCACAATATGTTCCTATCATCAAATCTTGTTGGACCCACTTCCTTGTCATTACTAGCGGTGGTTGATGAATAAGAGAGACATGATATGAAATGTTACGAGCTCCTTAAGAAGAACTGTTTGCTCTTCATCTACGATATAGTAATCTGTGTATAGATTTCATTGTCCAGGAGCAATTATTAGATGGTGATTACCTTAGTTGTAGATTTGTCTTTGGCAAATAATAATTCTTAGTTTTTATGTCCTGCCACAATAATGCATATGTTTTCCATTTTTGTAGAACTATTAGTTTATATTATTAATATTTAGGTTTATTACTCTGTACTATTTATTAGGCTTATTAGTTTATGTTACTAGATTTATAGATTCAGGGTGTTGAATGGGCATAGAAGCATAGAGTTTGGTGTCAAGGCTAGGAGATGGAAATACAAGAGAATGCATTTACAGTAGACTCAAATAAATTCACTGACTTAGTTAAGTCTTAGGTGCTAACGTCTTCATAGTTATCTCCGTTAAGAGGAAAAACTCACTTTTGCACTACTAGGTATTTCTTCCCTCTGAGATGTGAGGGATTGTGTTGGCCACCCGGTTAAGGGGGCTTTATTCTCCTTTCTCTATCAGCTTTAGTGACTTTGCACGTGCTCTTTGTTTATACGTAATCCTCTATGAAATTAATAGGCCTGGTAGTTCAGAGATTATATCTTGTTATCCTAAAGATAAGGTATTCCAACACAAGAGAGAAGTGTGCTTTTGGTGGGTTCTTCTGGCAGAGGTACTAGACAGTCCTGGTGTTGAATGACAAACTAATTTCAGCATCAAAGTTTTAGATTTTTAAGACTATCTTAGTTAAACACAGTTTCTGAGGAGTGTTTATGTATAAAACCTAATTTGCTTGGGGAAAACTTTACTATTTAAACCAGTCTTTAATAAGCCTAATTTTATTGCTGAACTTCTTAAAATATAATTTTATATTTGTATTTCATGTTTTTAGATGCCAACACTATTTGTAGAATCAGTTTTGGAAGTACATGGTAAATTTGTTCAACTTATCAACACTGTTTTGAATGGTGATCAGCACTTTATGAGTGCATTGGATAAGGTAACTTTTAAATACATATATATGTATATAAAATTCTCTCTATAATTCTTGAGGCAGTTTTAGGATTAGGCTTCTTAGTATGAGATTTCTGATCTAGACATAGAAATTAAGGTTAAGTAACTAATTTTTTTCCCCTCATGCAACCTTGTATTATATAAGTAACTAATTTAATTATGAAAGTCAAAATAGAAATAACAACTTTTTTTCTCTTTTTTTATTTCAGAATATTACGAGGGCACAAATGTTTTGGTTACATGGATTGCTTTTGTACTGCTTGAGTCAAGATTATAAGTGTGCCCAATTAACAGAACTTTTAAATTGGATTATGCTAGATAAGGGAAATTGTTAATAAACTAGTATCTTTTGAATATACATGCATAACTTTAATATTTTTAGTACTGATTTTTCCTTTGAATATAATACTTAGGCTATAATATTTGAAAGTAAAAGAAATATATTTTACAAAGTTTTAAATTTTTGTATTCTTTAAAGGAAATTTGCTTACAAGGTTGTTTCAAAAAACATTGAGTTATTTTATCTGTGTTCAAATGTCAGTAATGTGTTATAAAGAATATCTTGCAATAGGAATAGAATATATAGTTGTTATATAATTGGGAATAAAGTTAGAGGAGTCCACCCTATGTTAGATATGAAAGCAGTATTAACAAACTACCACCAAATGCTGTGTTTTAGGTGGGGTGGTCATTTTGGATGTATAGATGATAGTTTATACTAAACCAGCTTTGGTTTTGCCCGATTGCTGGTAGCTAATCACTGGCCTATTTTCTATTTAGGCCCTTACATCAGTTGTAAATTACAGAGAACCCAAGTCTGTTTGCAAAGCCCCTGAACTGGTAAGTTTGATGGTTACTTAGAAAATGAAAACTGAGGAGAATGTCAAAATTATTTGTTTTTTGTAGTATTTTTCAGAAAAATAGAAAAAAATGATTATCTATATCATATATAATTTGGCATTTATATAAGGAATGCAGACCATATGGCTTTTCTTAAGAATAACCAGAGAAAATATTTCATTTTACAAATGCTTTGAAATAATTTGCATTACATTTCATGGAGATTTTGATATATCTGAAATCTAAAGGAAATCTGATGGTGAAGTTTTGGTAACCTTTGAAGGAAAATTACAAGATTTTTGTAAGATTAAGAAAAGTACTTATTCAATGGCAAAAATTATAGAACTACTCAAAACTCACCTAGGTGTTCTTTGAGAAATTTATATTACTTATATCAATGCTTTATTGGTCAGTGGGTGTTGATTAGATTCTTGACTTGTTTCTAGTTTGATTTTTTAAAATTTACTTTATGACATATATTTTATTTAGTTTACGTTCATGATTTTGGTGCGCACCTGTAGTCCCAGCTACTCAGGAGGCTGGGGTGGGGGATGTCTGGAGGCCAGGAGTTGTGGGCCACAGGGCCCTGTGGCGCTGCCTGTGGATAGCCACTGCACGCCAGCGTGGGAAACACCAGCAAGACCCTGTCCGTTGATCTTATTTTGCGTTGCCACTTTGCCTCTTCGGAGGCGTGAGATGTACCCAAGTGCCCTTTTTAAGATTTATTGTCAATGTCTATTTGAGCTTGCTAAGTACTGTGACAACTTACTGAAGAAATCAGCAAAAGGCATGACTGAGAATGAGGTGGAAGACAAACTCACGAGCTTCATTACCGTTTTCAAATATATTGATGACAAGGACGTTTTTCAAAAGGTAAGTTTGTGAATGGAAAAGTTTTGTTTGTGTTTTAGTCAACTTTGATTTATTTTTGAACTTTAAATCCTTAGAAAGGAAGTAATCTTTTAAAATATTTTTTAATGTAGTTCTACGCAAGAATGCTGGCAAAACGTTTAATTCATGGGTTGTCCATGTCTATGGATTCTGAAGAAGCCATGATCAATAAATTAAAGGTAACGTAAGTCTTGGATCTGGTAACGTCCTAGAAATGATTCTACCATCACATAAAGATGTTCATTGAGCATTGTATATAATAACAGGAGACAATTCATCAGCAGGGTCTGGTTAAATGTATAATGGTATATTCATGCAGCAAGATATGTAAATGCTATATTAAAAGGAAAAAATCTATATATATATAGATACAGAGAGATTCACAAGATAATCAGTATTGACTTTAAAAAGAGTAGTATTACTTATAAATGAATACACCTAAAATATTCCTTTAAGTACAAGATTTGGAATACAGTTGAATTTTGTTTTTTCACATCATTTCAGCTTACACACTGATACTTGTTAGCTGGTTCATATTTATCTTGAGTTAATTCAAATAGATTTCTTCATCACTCAGTAGATGATATTAAAAATAAGCCTAAGTACTGCCTTTTTAATTGACTACTGGCTGGAGTATTCCCAGTAATCTTTCATGTATAGTTGTTATTATCTATAGACCTTATAAAAGCCGGGCATGGTGGCGCATGCCTGTAGTCCCACCTACTCAGGAGGTTGAGGCAGGAGGATTGCTTGAGTCCGGGAGATCGAGGCTATGATCTTGCCTTTGAATAGCCACTGCACTCCAGCCTAGGCAACATAGCAAGACCGTGTCTCTTTAAAAAAAGAAAAACCTTAATGTATCTTACGTATAGTAATGGAGCATTTTGCAGTGTTGACATAAGGTATATGGATATATAGGAAAGGCTTTATTTTAAAGGCAGATTATTGTTTCATAAATACATGTTTTCATCCGCTTATTTAATCTGCTTTTAAAAAGAAAGGAATTTTTAAAAGGTTTTGAATAGCTGCTTTGGGTTATGAATAATATAGGCCTTGGATGTAAATATACACTTAAGGACCTTTGACCAGAGACCTAGCAACAGCAGCACATTCTTATTAATCAATATGGCTTATTATTTTTCTTTTTAAATCATACATTTTTAAAACTTTTTTTTTATAGCAAGCCTGTGGTTATGAGTTTACCAGCAAGCTACATCGGATGTATACAGATATGAGTGTCAGTGCCGATCTCAACAATAAGTTCAACAATTTTATCAAAAACCAAGACACAGTAATAGATTTGGGAATTAGTTTTCAAATATATGTTCTACAGGTATGAATATGTGTTTTATTGTGGGCATTTACTGATTAGTACTTTGATACAAAGGATTCAGACATGGATGCCTGATAACATTTGTTTCAGTCAGTGGACTGTGGCTTCCAAAATTACATGTCATACTGATTTGGAATATGAAATGTGCCACGATAGTAATGCTCATGGGTTTTATCAGCATTTTGAGGAAGAAAAAAAGATGTTTTAGTTGCTCAAATCATATAAATATATACCTTCAAGTTAAATGTTGACCTCTTTAACTTTTTTATTTTATTTTTTTCCTTGTAGGCTGGTGCATGGCCTCTTACTCAGGCTCCTTCCTCTACATTTGCAATTCCCCAGGAGTTAGAAAAAAGTGTACAGATGGTATGTTTGCAGGAAATGCATTAGAAGACATAAGGAATTTTAATAATTGTCTTCATATTATGTCATTTTAAATATTTTTCCAAAGTCTTAAGGGGTTCATGTGATGAAAATATATTCACAAACTATGATCAGCCTGCCCTCTAGGAAGAATATAAATCACTATAGTTACTAACATTAAAACTAAAAATGCTAAGGATGTCATACGGTAAATCTATTATCTGCTCTTAAGCAGTTTTAAATTGCAAAAATTTTGATGTTAGAAGAAAGCTTAGAACCTAACACTTAAAAAATTCATTTTCCAGTTTTTCATTTGAATTTTTAGCCATTTTTATACCTCATTTATCCCTTAAAATATTTTTATTTCTGTGCTGTAGTTTTGGTAAGTATATGTGGACTGCAAAATAGTCTAGAAAAAAATGGATTGAAGCTGGAAAATTCAAGTGAAAATTGCTTAAAAGTGTGACTGAGTAGAAATCCTAGAACGCTTACCAAAAAAAGCTTTTAAAGGGACTGTGGTGAGATGTATCTTTTTTAAAACAACTTTATTGAGATTTAATTTACAGACCATACAATTCACCCATTTAAAATATACAATTTCAATGGTTTTTAATATTTTAACAACCATCAGCACAATTAATTTTAGAACATTTTTATTGCCCCCAAAGAAATTCTCTACCTATTAGCAGTCACTCCCCATTTTCCCTCAACTTCTTTCCGCTTCCCCTCTCCCTAGGCAGCTGCTTTCTGTCTCTGTAGATTGGCCTCTTCTGTACATCTCATATCATGGAGTCATATGTAGTCTTTCTTGACTGACTTCACTCACTTACCATAATGTTGTCAAGATTCATCCATGTTGTAGCATGAATCAGTAGTTTATTCCTTTTTATTGCCAAATAATACTCCATTGCGTGGATAGACAACTTTTTTTTTTCTTTAATCCACTCATCATTTGGTGGACATTTTGGCTGTTTCCTTCCACTTTTTTGGTATATGAATAATGCTGCTATGAATATTTTTGTATACCTTTTTGAGTGGCCGTGTTTTCATTTTTCATGAAACTGACCCCTTTTGATTTTCTAACACCGAAAGAGGCTTCTTATTTCTTGATTAGATGGAAGTTTGGGTGGCAGTTTTTTCTAGAGAAAACTTATTGTCTTTTAATAGTTCCTATTTGGGTAGTGACTTAAGATTGTGAACCAGTGAGTTATGCATACATTTATGATATTTAAAATGAAAATGTTATTGCATTGCACTGTTTCCTAGAGATTGTAGCAATGGCAGTTTGTGTTATTTTTTAACATAAGTACAGGCATACCTCCGAGATATTGCAGGTTTAACATAAAGGATTCTTTTGTTGAAAAGCATATATAGTATGTTACCTTTTTTAGACAGTGGGTGTGTTACGTATGTTGTTTCAAGGAAATAAAAAACATGTCTTTCAGAGAAGTGATTGTCATATGTTGCTCATTTTGAATCTGTGTTATTAAGACTAATTAGCCAGATATAGGGTGTCATTTTGGTTTATCAATGGGCTCCCTCTATAGGTCAGTTTGCAAATTTCAGTAGGTTTGAATTATATGTGTTATTTTTGTTTCTTTAAAAATAATGATTACAAAGAAAATAACAGTTCAGCCTCTGAAATCATAATTTTTGGTTACAAATGTCTATTATGCCATTTACTTTTCTCTGACTTTGGGCAAATAACTTTTTAACACTCTGGTAACTGATAATTGTACTGCCTCAGAATGTTGATACCAGGGTGAAATGAGATAGTCCATTTGACGCACTTAGCCTAGTATATAGTAAGCACTAAGTGGCAGCTGGTAGGAGACGTAGTAAAACAATGATAGTGGCTGTGGTGTGGTGGTAAGAGTAGAAAGAAAAGCATACTTTCGGGAAAGTAAGCATAAGGTGGACATTCAGAATGGGAGTCTAATCTTAGGACTTGTTACATCATCTTTGAAAAGAGATTATGGCACAAACTGTCGTAGAAACTAGGGGAAGAAGAGCATTCATACAAACATTCACTGGCTGGGGAGAGTATGATCTCAGCTTATTATGCATTTTGCAGAAAGAACAGATGCAAGTTAGGGGCCAGGGAAGGGGAGAGTGGGGTGGCCAGGTAAAGCGTTTTGATGTATTTGTGTCAGGCAAGAGAAAGAAAATTGACCCCTCTCTTTCGTCAGTCTTAAAACTTATTTCTTCTTAAAACCCTGCTTCTCCAATTGAAATTACGGGAGAAAGTGGAAGCTGGCAGAAAAAAGTTTCCTTTTAACTTTGTTTTTTTTTTCTCTATCCTTGAAATAATCATTTTCCACTAACAGTTTTTAGCTCCTTAAACTTTATTTATTAATATGTGACCTTCATAAGGTTTTAGTTTCCTCATTTACAAATAGGAAGTTGGTTTCTTTCTGACTATAAAATTATGATTTCAATAATATTGTTCTTTCCATTTGGATTTTCTCATTGCCAGTAGAGGGAGTTTGTCCTTTATTTTTTTTTCCTAGTAAATCCAAGTTTTCAATTACATAGGATTGAAATCCACTTCTGTACTTAATAGTGTACATTTCTCACATTAAATTAATTCGTCTTGCCTTAGTGATGACTTCCATTTTTTATGTAATTAAGATGTAAATACAGCTATTTATCAAATTACTTCTATTTTACATAGGTGAAGTAAAACTATGGAAATAAAGCTGCAATTACAAGTAATTTATTTTGTACTTTAAACCAATAAATCTTGTTATTTTTGTATTGTACTTAGTCCAAATAAATGAATAATGTTAAAGAAATATCTCAAGTAGTGTATATTAATGCAGCTCTCTATTAGAGGTA
Organism: Daubentonia madagascariensis; assembly: GCA_023783475.1. Taxonomy (NCBI): domain Eukaryota; kingdom Metazoa; phylum Chordata; class Mammalia; order Primates; family Daubentoniidae; genus Daubentonia; species Daubentonia madagascariensis. The sequence continues at coordinate 1,851,915 of JAKFHU010002239.1, forward strand.
AATAAACCCATTGAATATTAAATGTTAATTTTTAAGGCTCTTTGAGCTCTAATTGATGACTTCAGATGGTATTTCAAAAATGCTGTCCTTTATCCTATTACTTAAATTTGGGAAGTTTAGTCAACATACATTTCTTACTAGTAATAATACAATTATTTTAATGATACAATCAAGCGAGGTTTTACAACTCTGGTCTTTGTAATACCAGATGAATTTATAATCCATTTGGAACTGAATTTTGTTCTTGACTAGCTATAATATGAGAGTCTTTGTAATCAGATTTTAAATTTAAGGATGAAACAATTTCTTCTTTTGACATTGAGATATCATCAATAAAACTTTACTGAATAGTACTACTAAAGGCTTAAAACATGTTTTTAGAGGTAAGAATGTACATCTTAAAGCTAGTTTTGCACTTAAATTATTTATAAAGAACATTATAAAGAACATTTTTAAGCTTGAGTTTCTCATTTTCAGAATGTTTCAATTTGCTTTTGGCCACAAATTCATTGTGTTTTATAGATAAATTATGAGTTGTATAGTAATAATTGAATTTTATTCATATCCCACAAGGTTACTAATTAGTCAAAGCATACTTCTGGAATCTCCTTCTGTCATATTTTGATTTGCTGTTTGTCTGGATTAGACCCAGATAATCTTAAATATTCCAGGTGCCAGTCATTTCCTATTTATCATGTAAAAGGGTTGGTGGATATGCTGGTAGAGGGGGATGCTGTGCCATTGGAGGGAAAACATGCTCAACAAATTTCAGCTTCCCAGGACTAGGCAAACTTGGAATAAACTGCTGAAGGGATTCTTTGATTCTCTTGGCTGGAGCTGTAAACTTACCTTGTAAGGAGTGGGCATAGTACAGCTGACAAGTCAACTGTTGCTGATTGCATTATGTAAACTTCTTTTTGAAAGTATAAAAGGTGAAGTTTGATATAGAAATAAAAGCTTTAGGTATGATACACATGGCACATTATGCTAAAAGTATGTCCACAATTCTAAACTATGACATCATGCAGTTGTTTATTTTTTAGTTTTGCAAAGAAGTTGAGTTTTTATCTTTTTCACATTTCAGTATCATTGTCCCACACTATATTATATACTACCTCTTTAAAAAATATGAACTCTATATTTTTGGATTGATGTCCTGTAATTACACATTCAGTCCAGGAAAGGAGTTTTTAAAATTTCACAGCTATATTAATAGAATGTTAAATTTAATTATTGAAAATATTATCTACAAAAGAATATCCAAAGAGACATACCCTGAATCTTTATATTAATGTTTGGATGTGGAAGTTGATCATACATGCCACTTTATAGGTAACCACACAAATGTTTATCAGTCTGCCACTGTAGCAAGGGTATATGTTGGCAAAGAGGAGATTAGAAATGAAGGTATGATTTCTATTTTCATATTGAAATGTATGTGATGGCTTGTTTGATCAGTAAATAGAATTCATAAAGTCCAAATTAATATCATTCACAAATGATAATGAATTACTAATGAGGTCATTTCTGAATTTATATGAAAAGTCCAATTTGCAGTGCTTTGGTTTAATAGAGAGAATTCTGGGCCAGGTTTCCTGTTAAAAGACCTGGAATAGTATTTGCATGATCTTGGTCAGGGACTGCACAGATGTGTTTTCTTCTCTGTAAGATGAGAACATTTACCAGATGGGCTAAAATGTCTTTTATAACATGAACATTTTTTACTTTTGTAGTACGGTGATAACTAGGTAAGTTATAGTAGCTGAAAATAATTTGATGTTTTTGTTTTTGTTTTTTTACAGTTTGAATTATTTTACAGCCAGCATTTCAGTGGAAGGAAACTTACATGGTTACATTATCTCTGTACAGGTAAAATGCATTTAATTATGTCTAGTTTAATTACATTGACCTAATATGATCATGCTAATTTAGAAAGAGATATCCTATAGTCTAATTATAGCTTTTAACCTTTACCTCTCCATTTGCCTTTCTGGTTACCACTAAAGTAGCTAATATTGAAGTTCAGGTACAGCACTTTGTGTTTTATAATTATGCTGCTTTTAAGATTCTGAATTTTATGATTTATTACATTTCTGTAGCTAACCACTTTTTATAGACATTAGAAAATTTATTTAGAAACTCAGATTTGATGGGTCAGATACTCCTAAAAACCTATCTTCTAAGTATGCCAGATATCCTTGGAAATTTCATTAACTATTATAGCATTATAAGGAAATGTAACCATTTGATTTTTATTTATGGTACTGTAATGCATTATAATAGTAAGTACTTTTTCCAGAAAGTCCCAATTTTTTTTTTTTTTTTAAGACAGAGTCTTGTTCTATCACCCCGGTAGAGTACAGTGGCATCATCATAGCTCACTGCAACCTCAAGCTCCTGGGCTCAAGCAATCCTCCTGCCTCAGCCTCCTGAGTAGCTGGGACTACAGGCACACACCACCATGCCTGGCTAAATTTTGTATTTTTAGTAGAGACAGGGTCTCGCTCTTGTTCAGGCTGGTCTGGAACTCTTGAACTCAAGCAAACCTCCCCCCCCCACCTTGGCCTCCCAGAGTGCTGGGATTACAGGGGTGAGCCAGTGTGCCCAGCCTCAGAAAGTCCCAATTAATTTCCAATAGTTTCCAGTTTAAAAAAGCTTTACTCAGAATCTAATCATTTCCTTTGCTGCTTCTGGAACAGTGGAGTCTGCTTATTGACAGTAGGATTAATACCTGAATGATTGTAGACTGTATACAGTTCCCTGAAGATGTTGGACAAAGCAAACACTAAGATTTTCTCTCCTTTTGCTAAACTATGCTTTGAAAAGTATGTCAAATCACTTTTCCTTTGTACAAGAAGGAAAGGGTATGTATGTTATTGTCTCAGAAATGGTAGGAGAAGATATGATCAGTTACCATAACCTTTAGTAGAAAATTCTGTCCCCTCTCCTAAGAGAGATTTTATCTAAGTAACTTGTCATTTATTTGACTAATTTGCAGCTTAGAATATGATGGCTCATTATGTTAGTGATACACGTTGCATTATTTGTACAAGTTTATCTTTATTGAACAAGTTGGGCAGTTAAATTTTTTAATATTTTGTAAAATAAAGAGACTTATTGATACTCTTAAGTGGTCATTTAATATTTGACCTTTTGTTTTACATATGTTATAGATTTTTTCTATTCTCATTTAGTAAATATAATTGATTTAAACGGAAAAAACATTGGTGGACCAGAGTTTTTAGATAACATGTTTTCTAAGAAAATTGCTGATATATATTAATGTAGTTGAATTTAATTTGCTTTTACTTCCCCTGAATGTCTACCTAGGGGAGTTTGAACTCTGTCGTTTATTCTCATTACCTCAGCAATAATCAACATATCTCCTAAAGTAATTTTAATGAGGGGCTCACTTTTTCCATGTTCAACAACTAGCTTTATATATGAAGACAGAACTTATGTGCATAGTTTTAGCCATTGGAATTTGGCCTGAAAATTGTCACCAGTAGCACCCAGATAGGAAAGAGAACGGCATTTTCTATTTCTGAACTATACTAAATTCCCAAGCTGGTGTATAATAACCATGTGTTGGGAGCTCTTTTCTGTGTTGATTGGTTTTAACCTGTCTTAGTGTTGTTTGTGTTTTAGTTAAAACCAAATAGTTTCTTTAGGAAAGAGATGTTAACCTTGTCAATTCATTTCTCATTTTGAATCACTGAAGGAACTGAAAATACCTGTGACCTATCAGTGAAACCACTGGGGGTAGAGCTGGGTTTTTTTGTTTCCCCTGCCAGCTTTATTAAGGTATAATTGACAAATACAAATTGTATATGTTTACAGAGTACAATGGGAAGCTTTGATATATGGATATATTGTGAAATGGTGAACTCAAGCTAATTAACATCTGTCACTTCATAGATTATCATTTTTTGTGGTGAGAACATTTAAGATCTAGTCTCATGGCACTTTCCAAGTATATAATACATTATTGTTAACTATAGTCACCATGCTGTAAGACAGATCTCCAGAACTTATTCGTCTTCACTGAAACTTTGTATCTTTTGATCAACATTTTTGTCTTGTATTTGTTTTTCATTCACTTCACAAAAGGTTCGCAAATACCATCTGTATTCAAGATGCTCTGTGGAGTACCCACACATGGCATAAGGCTCCAGGACTTCTTTAAAACATTTTCTCAAATCCTAGACTGATCAGTCAGAGTTCTGTTTCTTGAGTATCACTCGTACTTAAGCAAATAATGAAAATTAATCTTTCCTAGTCCATTTCTACATTCCCACGTTATTGAAAACCAAAGAAACAGTTTAGTTTTTGAATTGTAAGCCAAGATGGTTGCAAATGGGTATAAAGTGGTATTTGTAGGAGTTTAGAATCAGAAGACCAGGGGTTAAGTATTAGCTCACCACTTAATAGCTGTGTAACCTCAAGCATGTTACTTAACTTCTTTGAGCCTGTTTCCTTATCTTTATATTTTTTCTCTTTCTTTCTTTCTTCTTCTTCTTTTTTTTTTCTTTTAAAGAGACAGGGTCTCGCTCTGTCGCTCAGGCTGGAGTGCAATGGCACAGCTCACTGTAGTCTCCAATTCCTGGGCTCAAGTGATCCTCCTGCCTCAGCCTCTGGAGTAGCTGGACTATAGGCACGTGCCACCACACCTGGATAATTTTTTAAATTTTTTAAATTTTTTATAGAGACAGGGTCTTGCTATGTTGCTCAGGCTGGTCTCAAACTCCTGGCCTCAAGCCATCCGCCTTCCTTGGCCTCCCCAAGTGCTGGGACTACAGGTGTGAGCCACTGCTCCCGGGCCCCTCATTTGTATTTTTGTAAAATTCACTGATCAAATCAGAGGACATCGTCTGTGTTCCAGGTATTTCTAAATGCCAAGTGAACAGAGATAAAACACAGAGCCTCAGCCCTCAACAAACTCATATCTAGTAGGAAAACAGACAAGAACATAGTTATAGCACAGTGTTTTGGATGTTGAGATGGACTGACCAGCCAGGGTGTTCGGTATCACATAGAATGGCAGTTGCAAACATGTGTTGGCAAGGGAAGGCTTCCGGGTGACATGTAAACTTGATTTTCAAGAACAAATAGGACTTGGCCAAGATAGGCAAAGAAGAGCATTGAGAGTATATTACCAATGGAGGCCAGGATTTTGAGAGGCAATCTATGACACCAGATGTGACAGATACTCAGTGAGAAAAAGCCTGAACATTGCACCAGATTTATGACTAGGGCTTTGGATAGAATTATACTTAGGGAACAATTTGATAAAAACATACAGATGCTTGATGAAGAGATACAACTTGATCAAGATAAGTTGAGAATTGATGAACTCAAGGGAGATAGTACTTCACCAGATAACATGTAGTGTAGATCAGGTTAGCACTGTGTGAACTGTGAGTCATTCTATGTATTGGTAGTTACTGTTATTTGCCAAAATGAAAGTTGCACCGTATTGTTGCACATACCTTAAAAAATAGTGATTCTGTCATTGACTGAATTCTCATTGCTGCTTTCAAATATTTTAACAGGTAAAACTAGTGAGGGGCCTTAACATTATCTAACATCCAGGCCACGTTCAGATTTCCCTGATTGCCCTCAAAGCGACTTTAATGGTTGTTTTAATGTAATCAAAGGTCACTGATTACGTTTGGTTATGTCTCCCTACATCCTCTCCCTACCACCTCTTCCACCCCCGCCCCTCGCATTTTCTGACACACTGTTTTGAACAGACCAGACCAGTTATCCACTGTTCAAGATTAGTCATGTTATTCACTTGTGATTTTTAAAATTTGTTTTCTGTAAAGTGGAAATTAGGTCTAAAAGTTTGATTGCATTCTGATTAAGTATTATTGGCAAGAATACTTCTTAGGTGGTCGTCTGTACTTCATATTGCATTACATCAAAAAGCATATAAATGTCAGATTGTCTCACTATTAGAGATGCTAAATTTGGTCACTTGATTAAGGCAGTAAGCACCAGATATCCCCATTGTAAAGGTACTCATTCCCCTTTTCAGTTAGCAGGCAGTCTGTGGGGTGATCCTTAGGTCACATATGAATACTCTGTTCCAGGAACAGCCTGACCTCATGGTTTTAGCATCCTTTGATGACCGTTGCCAGAATCAGTTATTTCATTACTGGTTGCAAAATGGTGATATTCTATCATTCTTTCAACATTTATTAGTGGACATTCTTCTGTAAAGAAAAGCTTTCCTGACAAGGGTGGGGAGCTAACAGATAATGGGGACGTGACTTGGATGAAACTACTGTGAGAATTCTGCCCACTCTTTCTTTCCTGTAGTTGTGAATGCCACTTGAATTATGGTTGGCTTGTTTTTAAAAGTATGTGTGTATCAGACTGTTTTATGTTAGTTTTCAGTCTCTTGGCATTTGTCAACCTATTCTGCAGGTTAAATGGCCACTCTTTGGTCACTTTTCTTTTCTGATTACCTGGCAGTAATCAAATGAATCATATAAGTTTGGGGCTTCCTTCCTGCCCATGTGCCCCCCCCTTCCCCAGTCTTTGCAGCGGGAGCTGAGAAGTGCTGAGAAAAGTGGGAAGAGCTCCACGTGCCTCTGTTCCCTGGTGATGCATTGAAAACTAGCACAAAAAAGGCATAATACAAAACTAACTAGTTTTCTTCTTTTTAAGTATAGAATGAGCTTAATAAAAAGTAAATGATGCTTCGGCCCCTTGCATTTTCTCCTCATGCCCTTTGGGTCAGGTGGTGGTGAAAGACTATCTCCATGTGTTTTCAGACCCATGGCGGTGTATTACATGTCCGTGGCATCCTGGCTGATGTTCCCACTTAGTCACCTTGTTGCCTGATACGTTCGTTATTCTGTCTTGTTTCTGGCATATGATTAAGTTGCCATTGCAGACATGATGAAATGTAATTTATGATGTTTTGCCTCTTACCACATTTTCCAAACTTAAACATTGAGACTCCTTAAAGTACTCTTTATGCTAATTGTTAGTAGTATATGCCAAATAATAATTTTTTATGTAAACCATGTATGTGAATTGGATATTCTCATTAATTTTTTTTTTTTTTTTAGCTTGGGTCTTGCTCTGTCTTCCAAGCTGGAGTGCAATAGAGTAATCATAGCTCACTGCAGCCTCCAATTCCTGGGCCCAAGCAATCCTCCTGGCTCAGCCTCCTCAGTAGCCGGGACTACAGGCATGTGCCACCATGCCCAGCTAATTTTTTCTCATTTTTTGTAGAGATGGGCTCTTGCTCTGTCACCCAGGCTGGTTTTGAACTCTTGGCCTCAAACGATCCTCCCGCCCTGGTCTCCCAAAGTCAAGGCATAAATGCTAATAATGATAATGAAAGTTAATATAGGCATCTGTCGTGATACTAAGTTAGTGAATTGACTTAACATCCTTTAAAATCTTTACTTATGTAATGAATAAATAAAAGAAGCAAAAAATCTTGATCACAGTTACTGATTATCCCTGAGAGGGAAGTACAGTTTCTGGGATAATGTCATGTGAAACACAGCTTCTTTGAGTTAAAATAAAGAGCTTTAAAGTCGGATCTCATGCTGGTTTAGTTTATAATCCATTAAACTGTCAAATAATGCAGGCTGTGTGTGTACGTGCGTGTTCCAGTCACTAAACCACAACTTTACACATGAGGAAGCAGTTCTTTGATTTGTGCTATTTTTTTTTTTTTGATACATGTTACAGAGCAATATAGAATGTGTCTGTGTTTGTTGTACTATTTGTTACAAGCTTTTCAGTGTGCTGATGTCATCCTGCTGTCTCCTGGGGATGTTGCAGAACTGCAGTATGCCTAAAACATGCTGTGTCCTTTAGATCTCCCAGGGCAGTTCAGCATCCAGCACATTTTTAGCCTAGCAACTATTTCAACAAAAGAATGGCTCTGCCTACTTGTCTCTCCTCCCATACCTGTTTGCCACTAGAAAGTTACTGGGAAGAAAAACGTTATTTATGAGACAAAATAGCATTGTTAAAGTTTTGGCAGAACTTACAGTTTAGGCAGAGCCACAGAAGCATTTCCCGTAGGGTTACAGACCTCCCAATATGCTCGAACCGTACCTGGAGTAGCCTGGCCACGGACAGCACGTGAGGCGGCTGCTGGTAGCAAGCTATCATTCTCTTCCTTTTATCTGTCTGTTTCTCCTTCTTTTCCTACCTCCTTTTATTGGTTTTTCTTTTTCTGCCTAAATCTTAGCCTTTCTATTAATATTTAAAGACATTGTTTAAACCTACTGGTAAAGTTATGATAACTGTGATTTTTACTACATACTCAAAACTAGTGACCTTCCACCCTCACCCTGCCAAAAAACAAAATGACTACATTGTCAGCAGCAGTGGCTTTACAACAATTTAATAAATCATTGGTATGCTCTTTCAGGAGAGAATATCTGAAATAAACAATTACTCCTTAAGTAATTAAAAAAATTTTTTTTATTTTAATTTTTAGAGACAGGGTCTTGCTCTGTTGCCCAGGCTGGAGTGCAGTGGTGTGATCACAGCTCACTGTAACCTCCAACTCCCGGGCTCAAGCAATCCTCCTGCCTCAGCCTCCCAAGTAGCAGAGACTACAGGCACGCACCACCATGCCTAGCTAATTTTTCTTGTTTTTTTGTAGAGATGGGGTCTCCCTACGTTTATGTTGCCCAGACTGGTGTTGAACTCCTAACCTTAAATGATCCTCACACCCTGGCCTCCCAAAGTGTTGGGATTACAGGCGTGAACCACAACGCCCAGCCTACTCAAGTAATTTTGAAATGTTTCTTTGAATGATCACAATCCTTGTTTGAATTGTAGGTGAAGTTAAAATGAACTATTTGGGCAAACCATATGTAGCCATGGTCACAACATACCAAATGGCAGTCCTTCTCGCCTTTAACAACAGCGAAATTGTCAGCTATAAAGAGCTTCAAGACAGCACTCAGATGAATGAAAAGGAACTGACAAAAACAATCAAATCATTGCTTGATGTAAAAATGATTAACCATGATTCAGAAAAGGTATGTGCTAATATTCTGAGGAATTTAGGCATTATCAACATTAAGGCTTTTTCATGGGATGTTAGCAGTTTTAAAAGTAAGGCTATAATTGTCTTTGTGCTTTGGAAAACATTTCAATCAGCTACATTACTGCAAGCTCCTTACAGCTGTCAACTTGAGGCATCACAGAGAATGCTATGTAAGTTGGTACCTATGTGCCTTTTATGGTTTGGTTTTACTTGCCCTATACTGTGACAGCTTACTGAAAAATTGTAAAAGAATTTCATCTGGAAGATTCTGGTTAATTGAGGTTTTTAAACTGTAGCCTATCATAAATCTTTCTGGTTTTTTTTTTCATATGTTAATTTAATTTCATGGTTTTGTAATAGGAAATGGCAGCCTGTTGATGTCTATTTGTATGCATATTTAACACATGTAACTCCATTCTAAGAGCTCTCAGGTACCTTAATGTCAGGACTCAATTAACCACCGTGTATTTTTAATATCCATCACAGGAATAACAAACCAATAGTATACATATTTTTTACAACTTTTTTTCTAGTCACAAGTTTTTACTGTTTTGTAGTTATAGTATATCCTAGATGTTTAAATGATGAAAAAAGCAACAGATGTGGGTTAAATCTCCTGCTTCAAATTATTATGCTTATGAGAAAAAGAATTCTCATAAATAATGTTTCATTTGTGCTTTGGTGACATTAATAGCCTACAGCTTATTTCTCTCATTAGTTCATTTGCTGACATCCCTAAGATTGTGATGACATTTTGTCGTCTATAATTGAACAGTTGTAAATGGCATATATTCTCAAGTTCAAATCAGTCTTTTCATAATTTTGAGAAATGATTAATTATTCTGGCTTCAGTTTTAACAAAATATGAATTTCTTAATGTTAATTAAGATTTTAATTAATTAAAGTTAATTATGATTTAAAATTTTTAAGCAATTAAGTGCTTTAAAAGTTGTTTTTTTAGACATGCTAGTTTTGCTGCCTGGAAATTTAAAAAATAAATATCAATTCCTTATTTGCACTTTAAATTTTAGTCATGGATCTGCCAGTTCCTTAGAATTTCTGAGGTTATTATTGAGAATGAGTCCATCTGCCAAGGACCTCTTGATCCTGCTGCCAGAGAAATTCCACTGTAGGATATGAGCTACTCTCTTAAGCCTGAAATAAAAGTTGTGATTCTAAATATTGACTTAACAACTTTCTCTTGAGAAAAGGCCACTTGCTTCTTGAAAAATGACTAAAACATGGATTGAAGGGTAAACCCTGTCACTATCCCCCCAGGTCACAGAGAATTGGTGCTGTGTGCCACTGGAGACACAGCTTTCTTCTACAGTCTGGTTATTTATAATTGGTATCTTGTTATTGCAGCATTTGAAAAAAAAACATTTGCATGTTTCATTCTTCAAAGCAGAGTGATAGAAAAGTTATGAGCCTTGGGTATTTCATAAAAATTAAAATGTTAAGCTCTGTTTAAGCCAGTGAGCTTGTCTGTTGTTTGATCAACAGGTTGTATATATAATAGCTGGACCAGAAAATAGCTTATTCCTAAATATAAACTGATTATGATTCTGGCAATGTAAAATTAGAAAATAATTGGTTTTTGCTTGTTTGTTTAACAACAGGCAATTATTTTTCTCTTAAATTCAGTAATCTTTATGATGTAAAAATTATAAGAGTTTAGTCTTTTTTGCTTGGTCATTATTTATTTCATGGCATATTACTTGCAGTGATTCTTATTTAATGATTTTGTTTTTTATAAATATTATTTTTAAATGTAGGAAGACATTGATGCAGAATCTTCATTTTCATTAAATATGAACTTTAGCAGTAAAAGAACAAAATTTAAAATTACTACATCAATGCAGAAAGATACACCACAGGTAACTGCTTTTTAATGTCATTTTTGGGAAATTTTTAGGCGTTGGACTTTATAAATCTAATTTACATTGAAATCATGCAAAACTTTGCACACCAAAATTAATAATATACATCTTTTCTGGTTTATTCTTTGTATTTATAAACCTTAAACAGAAATCTGCTGATATTTTACATTTTCAAAAAGTAGTAGAGGGCAGTGGGCAGTTAAGGAAAAAGGTATTTAGTTGTATTTGCTCTTAAACCATTAAAATGTATAGCTTTGCTTTGCCTTCTCTCCAAAATTCCCACCTTGAGAAGTAATATATAATCTCTCATATTTCTCATTTGTAAAATAAGAGAAAGTTTTACAACTCATTTCTTTCAAAGAAAAGTTGTCGTGTAGAAAATACTTATCAAACTATCATCATGGGCAAATGAGCCACCTGGGGATCTTGTTAAAAGGGTCTGGAGTGGGGTCTAGACTCCAGTCTAGAGTGAGCCAGTGTGAGTGGGGGACCTCTGCTCTTGATTATTTTAACTCAGCAGTGATTACTGCTTTGGTCTGGGATAGTTGCCCAGTTGCCTCCTGTGTGCAGTCCTTGGGCTCAGTGCAGGCTGTGAAGATACTAAGATGTCAGGTTCTCTCCAGGAACTATTTCCCATGGTGGAGACAAACGGTAATTGATTGCCATTAACTTTGAACCCTAAAATGGTCAAGATTCTTTTTTCCTTTAGGCTAATGAATAATAGTTTGTTGTATATGGATTGTATTTTATCTTTTAAAAGCAGTTATGAGAGTCCCTATTAGTGTGGCATGGCCTGCTTCTATGCCTTGTTTCTACGGGGTTCCCCAAGCTCTGAGGAGATAGGCCCTCTCTGGCTCTTCATTCCTGGCTTCTCCACTTGACCCAAATAGACCCCTTCACAGCTCTTCACCTTAAAGCCTGATGGAGTACTGCACTTGGTACACGCAGCTCCCTTTGAAAGCATTGTGATGTAGATTCTATAATCGTTGATAGGACATGGTCTTAAATTATTGCTCTGTGTCATTTAAGTCCTACTTTATTGCCTCTTTACATCAACAGTACAGTTTGCAATAGTGTAAATTTTTTTCTAATAACCTTCCAACTTTAGCCCTAGAAACTATGTAGATGTTTTGATGGTGCTTCTGTGATACTGGGCTCAGCATAACTGTATAATTTGATGCTCAATATTGATTGGAAATTTATTTGAACTCACTGATAAAATGAATCAAAAAAAATTCAATGACGTCATGTCTTGTTTGCTCATTTTTTTTTCTTCTGTAAAACAGGAAATGGAGCAGACTAGAAGTGCTGTCGATGAGGACCGGAAAATGTATCTCCAAGCTGCTATCGTTCGTATCATGAAAGCAAGAAAAGTGCTTCGGCACAATGCCCTTATTCAGGAGGTGAGAGAGAGTCCTCATGACTTCTCAGGGTAGAGGGCATTATCAATGTATGGATGCAGTCTGTGTCTTCTTAAAGATGATATAAAAATAATATGCGCCCCAAATAGCATAAAGAAGTGTTTTGTTACTTAATGAGAACAGTACTCACTTAAAATTTCTATATTAAATTAAGATTTACTTTGGCTTGAATGTAGCTAAAACTTGCCAATTTATTGAGTCTTCTGTTCAGTTATGAAAGGAAGTTGATCACATCAAATACTCATTCTTCCCATGAATATCTGAGTAGCTCCCCATGGTGGAGTGCTGGGCTGGTTGCTGGGGCTGTTGTGCAGAGCACCTCAGGACTGGCAGGCCCTTTGGGAGTTCCCAGTCCAGTGGGGAAGAAATATCTATGTTCTACATTTTAATCCCTTCACAATATAAACATTAGACCTTCTCCTTATTTAACATAAAAAATTCCTTTTAGCCATCATGTCAAAATTGATGGGTCTTACTGCTCCCTCTCCCTGAACACTGCCTTGCTTGTCTTAAAAATTTTAAGTATCTTTTTCCTATTGCATTAGTTCTGTTGAAACCTCAGTAAATTTGAGGCACATTACAGCTGATTGGTTAAAAGTAATTTTTTTCTTTTTAAGACGGGGTCTTGCTCTGTTGTCTAGGCTAGAGTGCAGTGGCATCATCATAACTCACTGCAACCTCTAACTCCTGGGCTCAAGCAATCCTCCTCCCTTGGCCTCCTGAGTAGCTGGGACTACAGGCACGCACCACCATGCCTGGCTAATTTTTTTATTTTTTGTTGAGACAGCGTCTTGCTATTGCCCAGGCTGCTCTCGAACTCCTGGCCTCCAGCAGTCCTCCCACCTCAGCCTCCCAAAGTACTAAGATTACAGGCATGAGCCACTGTGCCCGGCCAGCAGTAATTATTGATAGCTGATGAACTGGCAGTAGTTTGACTTCCTTGTCTCTCTTACACAGGTGATCAGCCAGTCAAGAGCTAGGTTTAATCCCAGTATCAGCATGATTAAGAAGTGTATTGAAGTTCTGATAGACAAACAGTACATCGAACGCAGCCAAGCGTCGGCAGATGAATACAGCTACGTCGCGTGATGTCACTCTCCGCCAGTGCGGGTGTGAGACGCTGATCGCCATCACCATTTGGTGTGTTCCTGTGGGAAGAAGCAGGCCTGTGCCTCCATAATTTGGTCATTTGGCAGTCCCTGTTTTTCGCTGTTTACAACATCACCAGTGCCACGTCATGAGCGTCAAAGAAAATGCCTAGAGATATTTCAAGCTCATGTCATTGTGACATTTCTTAAAACTTTATTAAAAGAGTGAGTGAAGTATTGCTGAAATGTGGAAATTTGGTTGGGTACCATGCTTTTTCTCCCCTTCACGTTTGCAGTTGATGTGTGTTTTTTTTTTTAATGTATCTTAAAGGACATAAAATAAAAAACTTAAATATTGTAATATGACAGATAACCTAATAATTGTATCTACATTAAAATGACAAACATGATATTGCTGCTTGTCAAATAAAAAAAATAAAGAAATAGAATGCTCTTTTTTATGTGGATGGAGTATCAGGTTGGCCACAAAATAATATATCGATTCAAAGCAGCTAATGCAGCTTTAGTTGTGCTTTTATCTGAATGGTTTAATTCACTTGTGCTCCTGTTTAAGTCCTACATGAAAAATGTCTAGATTATTGTTCTTGAGTGCACAGAAATGCATTTAGCATAAAGAATGTTTTATTTTTATGGATTAGAACTACATTGGCTATAAGCATTTTGAATATTGAGGATATAATTCCAGCAACAGTTTCTGGTGATGTGCTACATACACCCCAGAAACAAAGTGGGAAGAGGATACGTGGTGACCTCAAGTCTGCACAGAAAGAGCTTTTCATTCAAAAGTTGTCTTAATACATTAATTCTAACATAGACTAATACCCCAGCTCTACTGCCTTCCCTGAGCTGTAGGAGACCCTGTGACACCAACGTGTTCCTTCCATACTCCCTGCTTTCACCCTACGCCACTCCTTTAGCAGTTTAGATACTAGAGTCACTCTGATAAGTCCCAGGTGTGCATAGCAATGCATAACCTAAATACCTTTAAAAAGAAATTTTTGTATAGTACATTATACCAGGTGCCACTTATACAGAGACATAAAATTCCATTGTTTTGTTTATTATATATATATCAACAGCAGTACTAGAACACTCTGATCTAATATATTTATTATCTATCCACCCCTGTAACAACACACAATTTTTTCAAGCTGAAATATTTTAAAGCATATCCCACACAAATCATTTCACTTACAATACTTCAGTTTGTATCTTGAACAGATAAGGCCTTTAAAAAATAAAAGACCACAGTGATATTGCTTTTAACAAACAATAGTTATCAGTATCATCTAATATGTGGTTCATATTTAAATTTCTCTTGTTGCAAAGTGGCTTTTACAATTGGTTTATTCGATTGCACTTTTTCTAACTCGTGTCTCTTGTTTTAAAAATCTACTGAACTTATAATGACTTATACTGTATTTCTCATTTTACTTTTCTTCCTAGAGAGGAAATAATGGCAAACCATATGTTGTACATTCACTGTCAAAAAACAAACCCTTGTTTTGATAACTTGTTGATAAAGTTTTCCAAATTGATTCCTTTTTTCTTAACAATTTATAAATGTTAAATTAAGTCTCATCCTGGTATCTAATTGTCAAGAAAATATATTATATTGAAAAATGGACAGAATATTTGTGCGGAGGTCTACAGAAATGGTTGACAAGAATTTTCTTCACATCTTTTCCCCATCTTACCTGAAAGGAAACATAAAGACATGCTTCTGCATGAGGGAGAAAAGACACCAGATACTTCAACCAAGGCACCATCCAGAGAGGGAGGAATGTGTAGCACTCAGCTTAGCACACACCATCCTCTGAGGAGAATGCAGGGAAGAGGTGCAGGAGGCTCATCAACTCAGGATTGAAATCCTCATTGCGGAAGCCTTAGCACACCTGGCAGGCCCTGCTGTAAATATCTAATGCCTGTGTGCAAAACAGGTCAGAGCTACAAAAAAGGGAGAAGGAGAGGAGGGTTTTCTATGCTTTATCACAGAAAACAAATATAATGTGAGCAAAACTCTCAGAAGTTTTCAACAAATTATTAATACTAAGGTAGTTAATGTGTGAGTCAGTGGTGTATTTTAAAGCCAGACAACTGGAAGCCCCTGTCCATATTCCATCCTTTCCCTTTGAAACCAAATGTTTTAATTACTACTGTAGATATAGATCTATTCTAGAGTTTAATACAATATTTTATGACTTCACTTTAATATAAACAATAGACACTCTGGGGTTTGTGTTTTATTTTCTTTATAACTTTTTATAGGACTTTGTAACCTATATATGCTACAGTTATCACATTTCTGTTCATTTTTCTAACCTTTATTGAGTGCAAACTCAGGTGCTTCCACCTATATTAATTTTGTTTAATCTTCAGATAATCTTTTTAGATGGGCAATGTTTCTCACTTTCATAGATGAGGAAACCAAATGAGGAGACTTTTCCAGGGGTCATTGTCATGAACTGCAGAACCTAAGTTTAAATCCCAGTCAAAACCGTGGACCTCATAAATACATAAATATGCAGGGGTGTGTGTGTGTGTATATATATACATAGACATAATATATAGAGAGAAACAACTTCGTTTCACACAGAATAGTTTTTCCTGACTTCAGAATAAAAATTTGTTTCTAGTTAAATAATGTGTGATAAACACTAAATATTTTAGTTTCTTAAAATACTTAATTTAAGATGATATAAATGGTTAAGGGATTTGTCTTGGCTCATAGCTGATTCATGGCAGAGGGTACTTGTGAATTTAATATTTTGCATTCACATCTACAACTATAGAACATTTATTTCACAATGTATATATACTTAAAGTTACCAGTTAAAACTTTTTTTTCCCTTTTTTTTTTTTTTTTTTTTTAGAGACAGGGTCTCTGTTGCCTAGGCTGGAGTACAGCAGCACGATCCTAGCTCACTGCAGCCTCGAACTCCTGGGCTCAAGCGATCCTCCTGCCTCAGCCTCCCGAGTAGCTGGGACTACAGGTGCACACCACCACTCCAGGCTAATCTTTTTGTATTTGTAGAGATGGGGGCCTCACTGTGTTGCCCAGGCTGGTCTTGAATTCCTGGGCTCAAGCAATCCTCCTGCCTTAGCCTCCCAAATTGCTGGGGTTACAGGTATGAGCCACCATGTCCAGCCAGTTAAAAATTTTTTGAGCTATGTAGTAGCAAAGGATAATTATTCAGCTTTTAATGTTTGGTTCCAAGGACAAATCTGTGGTTGAGTGAGGTCAAAATAAGAGATGTGAACTTTAAAAATACTAGTCCTAAGGGCTGTTGCACATGGGCTGGAGCTAAATGAGTGGAAATTAATATGGAGAGACCCTGTGATGGAAAATTGCTGTGCTCATGAAGCATATCAAAGGCCAAAGCAATTAAATTAGGCAATCCTTATATGAGATATACAGCCCTCTAGGCTAGAATTCATTAAAGCTAGCACTCACTGATGGGGAGAAATGATAATTTTCATAAGCAATGGCTGTACTGCCTAGGAAATTCTGAGAGGTTTTTCCCTTCCGCTGGCCCCCATCCACAACCCAGGCAATTCCTCTTCTTTTCATCATCTAGCAAACATTTCCTGGTGCCAGGGTATTACGCTGGGTACAAGAGCAGCAATGATGAGCAAAAAAGATACCGTGTGTGGTGTGTGCTCACAAGGAGCTTTCCGTGTTGTAAAAATCAGCCATAAACGTGTCATTCCCAATGTGGTATGTGCTTATGAAGGAAATCCTGGGTACTCTGAGGAGGATTTTGTAAGAGAGGTTAAAAGGGCAGAGAATGAAGATGAGGCGCGTCTTCTAGAAGTAAGAGCAGGGATGTAGAAATGGAAAGACCAGAATGGCTGAATTACGTGCATTTTAAGCAGGGGAGTGATTTGGATATATTTGCATTTAAAAAATGATGATGGTATTGTTTTCTGGGTAGTCTATGCGTGAATAATTTTACTATGCTTTTTACTGCACATATTTGTATTTTTTTTGGTTTGGTGTTTGTGAACTGTTTTATATTCGCAGATTTTAGCAGAAAATGGATAACCTGCATTAGTGTGCAGAATGGACAGTGTGAAATTAGTTAGGAGACCTGGGTGGAAGGATAGAGTGCAGGGGTGGCAGTGGCGGTGGCGATCTCCAGGGGGATACAGTAGACGAACTTGACGTGACTTTGTGGGTTGGGGTTGGGTGAGTGGGATGGGATAAATCGATGATGACACCTAGATTTTTGGCTTTCACGACTAATGCCATTCAGTGAGTTAGGGGGATCCTGGAACAAGACCAGGATGGAGAAGGAACGTAACAGGCTTGGTTTTGGACACCTTGCACTTGATGTGCCTTTGAGACAGCCACGTGCAGCAGGCAGTTGGTTATAACAGTCTGAAGCCCCACCGTGTAGCTGCTCCCGTTCTGAATCTTAGAAACCAATCTGTAGAGGCTTTTTGATCCCTTCCTCATTTCTCTGACTCTGAATTAACAATATTCAGGTTAAATGTGACTACAGAGTAACATGTACTACATGAATATATTACATACATTTGAAATCATAAAAGCTGGAAGGAAAAAGAATGAGATTTTTAATTTAGTCATTTGTACACATTCTAGGATTTGTCTTCCTGTGTTTCAGTGAGTGGTCTTGTGAGCCCACTTAGAGGTGGGGACACGTTCGCAGAAGTAGGGGTGATCGAGCCCAAAGTAAATCTGCCTTATGATTATTTCTCATATTCACAAATCTTTGCCAACTACTAGGTCTGTACTGCTCTCTTAACATGTTTTGCATTCTCCTGGCAAGCTGAAAGGCATCATTTATCAGCAACAAAAGGAACCTTTGGGAACCAACTTGTAGAAAATTTGAATCAGAAAGGAAGGTTTTACATTTTGCATTATTGTTTTCTTTTTCTCCATTGTTAGTGGCTTGATATTTAAGTTACAGTAATTGAAGAATCGCAGTCTGTGTTGACGTTTGCAGCCTTGGGGAGGGAGTAAAGTTAGCAGGTTGCCATTTTGATGCTGTATGGCCAGATTGATATTTTCCTTGGAAGAACTTTGGTGTTATAGGAAAAAGATGAAAATGTTCTGTGGCTTTTATAACCAGCCCTGTTTAGGTGTCAACTAGCCTGTGGGACTAGCCCTAGCATAACACTCAATCCTGTGCTGAGAGCCTCAACTCCTACAGGAGGGTGGGTTGTATTCGTTTGTTTGTCTTCTAGGGAAGGACAGGCGTGATAAGCTAAGATCTCCTTTTAGCAGAAACAAAGCTGGCCTAGCATAAATTGCACCGAACATTTGGCCCAAGGAGGTCAGCGATCAGCAGGCTTACACTGACATTAAGGGGAAAGTCGAAGGCTGAATAGAAAAAACAGGCTATTACGGCATTTTAGTTTCTGTACTGCTGAAGTAACTACATTCAAATCAGTGCTATGCTGCGAAGTATCTGAGACACCTTGTACATTTCAAAATAATCGTCTCCAAATTTTGAGAACCAAGAAACATGAGGACCTCCAGCCACTTGATAAATGGTAAACTGGAAATGTGTGGTGTCGGAAGGCAGGAGGTGCACGCCACCTTCACTTGTAAATTATGCTTGACCTTGGTTGCTCTATAAAGCAGGGAAGAGAGCTTCTCAAATTAAAGAAGAGACCTCCATAGCCCAACCGCCCTGACTTTTCTGAACTGTTTCCCTTTACCATTTGGCCTCCAAGTCTAAACGGAAGGAGCCAGTTTGCATTCCTTGAGAAGTTGCACCCTTAGGGGGTCAACCTTAGCTCCAGAAAAGTCAGGTCAGGCTCACTGCTGGCCCAGTACTTGAAAACCAATCTGATTAGATCTGAAAGTTCTGAGACCAATTGGAAGTCCTTGAAGCAACCAACCTGGGACTCTCTGGGAAGCAGAGATAAAGGAAGGGAAGGACCAGACAGCTAGACTCTGCTAGACCATCAAACCTACCGGGGACAACCCATAAAAGGGCAAGTATGTGGCCGACTGAGGAATCTCATGGAACACAGTGGAACACAGTATTAGAATGCCGTGGTTTCTGAAAATACACTTGAAAAATACAGTTGGTCAGGTGTGGTGGCTCCTGCTTGTAATCCCGGTGCTTTAGGAGGCCAAGGAAGGGGGATCACTTGAGGACAGGAGTTTGAGACCAGTCTGGATAACATAGTGAGAACCTGTCTCTACAAAAAGATTTTAAAAATTAGTGGGGCATGGTGACACATGCCTGTAGTCCCAGCTACTCAGCAGGCTGAGGCAGGAGAATCACTGACCCCAGGAGTTGAAGGTACAGTGACCTATCACTGCACTGAAAAATAAAGGTATTTGCAATGGGTGTATATATGTACATTTTTATGAGAATCATCTAATACCTTGCTGTATTAGAGTTCTCCAGAAAAAGAGAATCACAGGATGGAGATATATATGTACACACACACAAATATATATATATACACAAATATATATATGTGTGTGTATATATATTTATATGTTAAACGTGTTATATGTATGTATAAATATATACACACACATAACATATATGTTATATGTATGTATAAATATATACACACACACACACACACACACACGCAGTTGTCCCTTGGTATCCATGGGGGATTGGTTCCAGGACTGCCCACAGACACCAAAACCCACAGATGCTCAAGTCCCTTATATAACATGGTGCAGAATTTGCATATAACTCATCCACATCCTCCCATATACTTTAAATCATCTCTAGATTACTTCTAATACCTAATACAATGTAAAAGCTTTGTAAGTAGTTGTTATACTGTATTCTTTAGGGAATAATGACAAGAAAAAGATCTGTACATGTTCAGTACAGACACAACCATCTGTTTTCAAATATTTTTGATTGGTCGATGGTTGAATCCACAGATGCAGAGCCCATGGATACAGAGGGCTGACTGTTTATATAAAATGAGATTTATTACATGGAATTCACTCATGAGATTTTGGAGGTTGACAAGTCCCACAATCTGCTGTCTGCTAGCTGGAGACCCAGGAAAGCCATTAGTGTGAATTCCAGTCCGAGCCAAAGGCCTGAGAACCAGGAGTGCCAATGGTGTGAGTCCCATTCCAAGGGCAGGAGAGGACTGAGGTCTCAGCTCAAGCAATCAGGCAGAGAAAAAGAATTCAACCTTTCTCCACTTTTCTGTTCTATTTGGGCCTTCAAAGGATGGGTTTATGCCCACCCACATTGCTGCTTTCTTCAGTCCACTGATTCAAATAGCCACTCTCTTCCAGAAACACCCTAACAGATACACCCAGAAATAACGTTTAGCCAAATATCTGAGCATCCTGTGACCCAGTCAAATTGACGCATAAAATTAACCATCACACCTATATTTAATTACATATTGATGGTTGTTTACCCTTAGTTCCTGTACTGGGTTGGATGGTGTCCCCCCAAAATTCATGTCCACCCAGACCCTGTGAATGTGACCTTATTTGGAAACAGGATCTTTGCAGATATAATTAAGATGAGGTCACACTGGATTAGGATGGGCCCTAATACAATGTTTGGTATCCTTATAAGAAAAAGGAAGTTTGGACACAGACACACAGAGAAGATCACGTGAAGACAGACAGAAGTTGGAGTGATGCAGCTTCAAGCCAAGGAGCTCCAGAAAATGGCAGCAACTACCAGAAGCTAGAAAGAGGTAACAAAGGATCTTCTCCTAGAGTCTTCAGAGAGAGCGCAGCCTTGCTAATGCCTTGATTTCAGACTTCTATCCTCCAGAACTGTGAGAGAATAAATTTCTGTTGTTTTAAGCCACAAAGTTTGTGCTACTTTGTTATGGCAGTCCTAGAAAACTAATAGAGTTCTCTTTATAAATTTTTAAAGTGGGTTTGCTTAAATTTTTTAGT
This sequence comes from Daubentonia madagascariensis, assembly GCA_023783475.1. Lineage (NCBI taxonomy): Eukaryota > Metazoa > Chordata > Mammalia > Primates > Daubentoniidae > Daubentonia > Daubentonia madagascariensis. The sequence continues at coordinate 1,873,241 of JAKFHU010002239.1, forward strand.
GGCACTTATATTTTAAATATTTTACATTTTAATTAGGAGATTACACTTTGGTATAAAAGCCAACTCAACACAAAATTTTCTGAGTTTCCCTTAAAAAGACTTAGAAAAAAATAGTTCCCAAAGAATCACCATTTACCAGATGAAGAGATATACGTGAACAAAAAGCCAAATGTCTACTCACAGGTATGGTTGGTTAGTGTCTTTAGAGATAGAAGACTGTTCTTAAATCTCACATTCAGTCCAATGTTAGCCTATAAACTTCACTGTTCCTTGGATAGTCTTCACTTCTGCCCTGCTACATTTTACTGCAAATGCACATTGTCGATCCCACACGTGCCAGGAGAAAATGAGGAAGACCTGGAGCAAACCCATCACCTACACTGAAAACTATTCAAAGATATCTGCTAATGGTAGGTATGTAGCATCATGTCTGCACATAAAGTAAGGCACACATTATAAAGAAACACACTATAAGGAGGAAAAACCCTAGTTAGATCCTAGCATGCATCTACTATAGTCATGTTTACAAATTATTTTTTGAAAAAATAAGCAGTCTTCTTTGTTGGTTGTTCCTCTTAGTTCAATCCCCAGGCTTTCTTTTTTCTATCTACATGGACTCTTTAATGCTCTCATCTAGTGCAATGGCTTAAATACTGTCCACATGCTAATAACGTTCAAAATAATAACATCCAGTCCAGGCCCCTTTTTCACATTCCAGAGGTACATCATGTCCAATTGCCAATGCAACCTCCATACCTGGATGGCCAAGGAACATCTGTAACTTAGCATATCCTCACCTGAACTCTTGATCTTTGCTATGGTCTGAATGTTTGTGTTCCCCTCAGATTCATACGTTGAAACCTAATCCCCAATGTCATAGTGTTAAGAGGTGGGGCCGTTAGGAGGTGATTAGGAAATGAGCGTGGAGCTCTCATGAATGGGATTAATGCCCTTATAAAAGAGGCCCCGGGGAGCTTGTTTGCCCTTCCCCCATGTGTGGATGCAGCAAGAAGGTGCCGTCAATGAAGCAGAGCAGGGAAGCCATCACTGGACACAGAATCTGCTGGAGCCTTGGTCTTGGACTTCCCAGCCTCTAGAACTGTAAGAAATAAATTTCTGTTGTTTATAAATTATGCAGTCTAAGATATTTTGTTACAGCAACCTGAACGGACTAAGTCTAGAGAATCTTCTTCCAGCAGGCCCATACATGTTCTACTGACAGCCTTGCCCATCTCAGGTGATGACAACTCCTTCCTTCCAGTTTCTCAGACCAAAAACCGTGGAGTTTTTCTTTACTCACTTCTTTCTCTCACACCCCACATGTAATTCATCTGGAAGTCCTGCTGGCTCTATTTTCAGAACATATTCAGAACCTGGCAGATGGGTCCTGCCAGAGACAGTGACAGTAGTCCAGCAGAACAGCAGATATGCATAAAGGAGAAGGCTGCCAGAAAAACATACCGGGATGTCTTGAGGCAAGGAAGTCAGCAGATGTCAGGGCCCCAGCTACTGAGCCTGAAATATGCAAGCCAGGCCCAGGGCTGGAGGACTGAAGCACCAGGCAAGTTTCCATGCCAGAAATCCAAGTAGGAGAAGCAAGGCAAACCCCCAGGTAACCCAACTAGGGCCTGAAGGTCTCAGAAGCAGGAGGAAGTTCACTCATCAGAAATGGACACCAGAAAAGGCTGAATTAGCATTTCTGGACTATATGCCTCTGCTCCTACAGCAGGGATTGGACCTGGAGGCTGGAATGGGACTTACACCTGCAGTGGAAGTCAGGAGCCCCTGTTTGGGGAGATTGAGGGATACTGAGGGGGAAGTCAAGCTGGCCTGATGACAGCCTAACGAGAATTGCCACAGAATCCTGCTTCTGCAACATTCAGATTCTAAATAAAAAGGAGGGAAGACAGTTGAGTAGATATAGTGCAGACCAAGGGATGGTACTTCCTGGACCTTGGGTCTTGTGGGCCCCAGAAGGATCAGTTGAATTGAGTCTTAAAGGTTAAACCTTCCACACACTCAAAAATCTCCTTTGCAGCAGCCTGGCAGATAGTCATCTGGTCTCTACGTGAACCTTTCTGATATTTAAAGCATTATCACCTCTTCAGGTTGCCCCTTCGGGTGGCCCCTGTTTTGTTGTCTCTCCTTCCAGCTTCCCTAGTCTTCCCAACTCTGCACACCGCATTCTACTCCCCAGACCCACATGCTCTGCCACACTTTGCACAACCTGTGCACTGTGGCCCCCATGCATCCTGGGCCTCATTAATCAACCTCAAACCTTAGCGCTCCTGGTGCTTCTCCTTCCTGCCCACCCCTCCCATTTCACTGGCCGAGTCCACTAGGCTGGGCTTTAACCAAGGGTCTGCTCCCTCGGTTTCTATTCAGCTACCCAGCTTCCCTCTACACTTGGGCCTTATCCAGAACCCAGGTGGTGAGGGAGTGCCAGTACCATGCCTTCTCCCTGCTGTATCCTGCCTGCCACACTCCCTACCTTTGGAAAGCTTCCAAGCATCCTTTGCTGTTGTGCCCTACCCACTGGATTGGAGCGCCTCGTCCCAGTGATTGGTCAAATGATGCTGAGTTTATTATATCCTCTGACAGTGGGCTCTGCGCTGAAGCCCTTGATAGAGTCAGACTCTAGCTACATTTTTTTTTTTTTTGGTCCATTCCCTAGTTCCACTACTTCTCCACAGGGCCTCTTCCCTACCAAACTCCCCTCATGCCGCATGCCCAAAACCACACATTGGTTCTAGCTGGTTCTCTGCAGCAGCAGAGAATACACATAATCCCCTTGCTGCGTGATAATTCTTCACGACTTCTTTCCTGCAAGCTCAGCATTCCTCATTTATGGTGGTTTCCAAATCATGTTCTACAGTGGTGCATACACTTTTGCTCCCTACAATCCTGTTGGGAAGTGCCGTTTGTTGGAACCAGAGCAATTGTTCAGGGCTTACTGCTTTGTTCAGAGGCTCATGACTTATCTCTGATGACCAGAGGCAAAGGAAGAAGTTGTTTTAAGAGAAAGGTTTTCTTTTGAATCCAATCGCTAGTTATGTTTTTGTCTTGAATAAAATAGCTTTTTCTTTTATGTGCAGCAGAATTACCCAGGGAGACATTTCAGTTCTGTGGGTTAGAGCATAAATGTTATATATGTTCCCTCTGTGAGCCAAATAAAAGGAATCTCCAGAATTCCCAAAAGAACTTGATGTGTGGGAGCCCACAGATGCTACCCTACTTTTTCCAGAAGAAAGAGGACTGAGTGCATACTCCTCCCTGCTATCAGGCTGAAATAGCTTGGGCAACTGGAAAGGTGCTCTCCAGGATGGAAGCAGCATTGCAGGCCTCTATGCCACTATGAATTGAATGGTCTGGAAAAATGTCAGACCAGAACACCTCCCAGGGCCAGGCACAGTGGCTCATGCCTGTAATCCCAGCACTTTAGGAGGCCGAGGTGGGAGGATCACTTGAAGCCAGGAGTTTGAGACCAGCCTGGGCAACATAGCGAGAACCCATCTCTACAAAAAATAGATAAATTAGCCAGGTGTGGTGGAATGCACCTGTAGTCCCAGCTACTTGGGAGGCTGAGGTGGGAGGATTGCTTGAGTCCAGGAGTTTGAGGCTGTAGTGAGCTATGATGACGCCACTGCATTCCAGCTCAGGTGACAGAAGGATACCCTGTCTCAAAAAAGAACAAAACCCCAAAACAAAAAAACAAAACAAAAACACTACCCTTTCCAAAGATTACCATGTTCCCCTCACCTTAGTGTCTAAAATTTCTCTATTCAAGACTCCTATGGGTTTAAGGTGTCAAAGTTCCTGGTCATTGTGCAGACTGGTTTTCTGGAAGGGTCATGTTTCTGAATGCCTCTGCTTTTCCCACAGGAAGAACCAGCAAGTCACCTTTCTGTTGTCTTGAGCTCTGGTTGGGAGAAGACAGTTCGGAGGGCTCTGAAAGTGGCAGAGGCCCCTCGTGTGCAGACAAAGGCAGGGCCACTGAGAAGAAGCTGGATTTGGAAGACTAACATGTCCCATCGTGCCCTGCTGGAGATCCTTGTCTCCCTCTGGTGGTTTGAGTTCTGGCTAATAGAGGCATTCTTTGTAAGTAACTCACACTTTCCAATACTGGGGTGAGTTTTTATTCTTTGGGGACATGACGTTTTCTCCCCCTAACTAGTCTGGCAGTATTTTGTCATATTCTCATGGCAACTGGTACACTGCAAGCTGCAGAAGCTGAAGCTACAGCTAGCTTTTAGGAAGGCTGCATTCTGTCCCCAGCCCAACAAGGAACTGCAGGGACTGAAGATGTTGCATAATTCTAGTCCACTTAATAGCTTGCCCAGGTGACCCTGAGCAAATTACTTAATATCTCTCAATGAACAAAAACTATAGCTTTGTTGTCAAGATCATATGAGACAAATTATCTGAAGTACCTAGCACTATGCCTGACATACTATTTTAAGTGTTTGATAAGTCATATTTGCTTTCCCATAGAGTCAGACTCTACAGGCACCAATAAAAAGTACTACTCTCTTCTCTCTCCGCAGCCAAAGAATAAGTCCTTTCAGGGAAGTTGTCATGGTTGCTTATCCCCAAACTACAACGAGGGGACACACTGGCAAGTTTTCCTTCCGAGCTGCTTTTTAACCACCAACTCCCTTTTCCAAGTGCAGTGGAAGCTGAGGCCAGCAGGCAGGTGAAGCTTGGTGGTCTCCTGCTTTGCTGAGAGGAATGTCTGCAACATTGTTCCCACCCAGGACCACATTCTCCTGGGCAGGATACGGGTGGGACCAGCAGTAAGGAGCCCAGAGCAGTGACCAGAGCTCCCTGTCTGGAGAGAGCCGGGCTGGAGAAGATCTATGCACTTACACATGTCCCAGGCAAGGAGCTGCTAAGACCAAGAGGCGGTGTCCCACAGGTGAGTCCGCAGAGCGCTAGCTTTTGCGGTTGAGGACAGCGGAGATAGCAGAGCTTCCCAGATTCCCTTTTGACCTGCCAGCTGGCATATCACCTAGCACAGGGCAGCCAATCCTGACGTGTGAGATTGCAAAAGTATCCCCTTAGCTGGGTCTGGACCCCGAGGGTAAATAGAGCCAAGAGTGAGCAAAGGAAAGTAACAGCCCAGCTGAAGGGAACTGGCCAGAGGAAAAGCAAGAATTAACAAAGGCAGTCAACGACTTGAACCAAAAAGTATCAAAAGAAAAAAATTGAAGAGACTTTATTACAGCATAAAAATACTTTGTGGAAATAAGAATCAGGATTTTTGCATTTTAAATTTCAATCAATGAATTGAAGAAGAGGATGGTTGCAAGTTGAATTAGCAGCCCAGAAGATTCAGCAAAAGAAAAATCTCAAAACATAAACAAAATTACAAACAGATGGAAATACTGAAGGAACTGATAAGATACTTGAAGGTTAGATCCAGACCACCTTACATGTGAAAAATAAAATTTCCAGAAAGATAAGAGAACCAAGTAAAGGAGAAGCAATAATTAAACCAATAATAATAATAAACACTATGTGCTAAAAAAAAGACTTGAGTATTCAAAGTGAAAGAAATTACTAAATTCCAGTCTGGATTAATAAAACGGCCACTCAAGGAATATTCTGGTAAAATTCTTATATTCCAAGGAAAAAGAGAAAATTGTTCATACTCTGGACAGATATGTTACTCAAAAAGAAAAAGGATCATATTGACATTGGGTTTGTCTTCTTAAGCACTAGAAGCTAGAAAAATGGTGGGATAACATTTGTAAACTACTGAGGGCAAAGCAGCCAAGAGTTCTCTAGGAAAGATATTCAACATTGTGCAAAGATTTAGAGAATAAATCATATAACTACATCCATTTGATGAATACACTAGAAGGACTCTAATCAAACTATTAATATAAATAAATCAGAGGGTGCGCACAATGGCTCATGCCTGTAGTCCCAGCTACTTGGGAAGCTGGAAGCTGGAGGCAGGAGGATCGCTTGAGCCCAGGGGTTTGAGGCTGCAGTGAGCAATGATGATGCCACTGCACTCCAGCCTGGATGACAGAGCAAGACCCCGTCTCTAATAAGTAAATAAATAAATAAATAGATCAGAATGAATACCACAAGATTGGAGGGATGAGTAATGAACTTTGCAGTGTGTGTGTGTGTGTGTGTGTGTGTTTCAATACATGGTTAAATGATACAGTGACCAGGGATATGTAACCTAAGAGCCAAATAAGGATCTTGAAATAGAAAAGACGCTATAAGCACAAACCTAATAATAGCTGGGAACTAAAAATACAAAACCATCTGAGCAAACAGTGACCATTATGTCCCATACTAGGTCAGAAAGCTGGTAGGGTAGGTACAGCATTCTCAAGATTTCATCTCACTGGTGAAGGAATGGAGTGCCTCGGCGAACAGAAATAATTTTTACTGCGCTTTTGTTTTTGTTTGCACAGGTGGTAGTAGAGAGATACATGTTTATGTGTACTGGGGATAAGACAGTAACCATTAACGGAATGGAAAACTGGAGTAGAACTTAGCCTCTTTCAGGTTGGCTAAGGAATGACAGACTGACACACCCATTCCTTGCTCCATCCCCCTTTCCCATCTCCACAGCCACACTGGAAGTTCTTGAGTTCTTTAAATCAAGAGGATACAGAAGCTTAGCAAATTAAAGAGATCACACAGAACCAGAAAAGATGTGCTTTTCAGTGCAGCTAGAATCTCGCCTGACGAATCTATGGTGCTTAACAGCCCTTTGTTTTTATGACTTGCAATTCTGCTCAGGAAGAATTTATACAATCTTAATATGCCATTTAGGAAATGGATATAAGCATGAGGGTCAGCTTATTCTTTTCCTTTTCCTTTTTTTTTTCTTTTTTGACAATCTATGTCTTTTTATTGGAGTATTTATGCCATTTGTATTTAATAAAAGTATTGATCTACTTAGGTTTAAGTATACCTTCAAACTAATTGTGTATTTTTAAAATTTAATTTTATTTTTAATTGATAAGTAATAATTGTGCATATTATATTTATGGGGTACAATGTGATGATTTTATATATGTTGACATAGTGAGTTGATTAAATCAAGCTAATTAACATATCCCTCACCTCACATACTTATCATTTCTTTGTGGTGAGAACACTTAAAATCTTTTGGGTTTGCTTGTTCTCGAGCCAAATTTATAGTCCGCAAGGCCCCATTTTTGGAACGGGAATACGGGTCACCTACGCCACCCGGGAGGCCTTCGAGGAGGCGAGCCTGAAGCTGCGGCTGCTGCGGCGCAGGGCTCCCTTCCGGCCACGGGCCACCCATGCCCGCGTCACTTCCGGCGCCGGTGTCTGCACCTCGACTGCACGTCGACATCCGGGCGTAGCGCGGCTCCCGCCCTTCTCGCGAGTCTCCGCTTCCACGCGGCCTTTTCCCCTGCTGCCGGCGCGAGCTGCCGCCCTCTCCCCCAACTTGGCCGCGGTGCTCGGCAGCCAGTGGTTATCTCCATCAGAGGCAACTGAAAGTTTCATATCAAAAGAAATTTGGTGGGCACAGTTATTGAATTAAGAAGACTTGAAAACGTTGCGTCTGTGACTTGCACACATTTGTTGGGATCGTGCACTGGGAGGGGTGGAAAGATGGCTGCCAGTCGCGTCACTGATGGCGGATGGGCTGCTCCCGCTTTTACCGGGTGATGAGCTGTGCTTGGGAGATTCACACTTTTTAGACACTTTTAGTCTATTGAGAAAAAGACTGAAGAATTCATGGAGGAAGGCAAGAAATTTCACCGATGGTAATGTATAATTGCCATCTTTATAATATCCATGTGACTATTCAAAGTATAATAAACACATTTATTCAGAAAACTATGCAGTAACACCCATTTGTAGGGTGCTGCTTGTTTGTAAGCTGGCCTACTTGAATAATGAATAATGAGGGTTGACTAAACTTTCTTGAAACTTAAGGAACTTTATGCCTATAAAAGTTGTAATGTAAAACAATCATAGCAACAACAAAAATAAGTAAATGGAACTTGATCAAATTAAAAAGCTGCACAGCCAAGGAAACAATCAATAAAGTGAACGGACAACCTACAGAATGGGAGAAAATATTTGCGTGCTACACATCTGATGAAGGGCTGATAACCAGAATCTACAAAGAATTCAAGCAATTCAGCAAGAAAAAATCAAACAACCCCATTAAAAAGTGGGCGAAAAACATGAAAAGAAACTTTTCAAAAGAGGATAGACTAATGGCCAACAAACATATGAAAAAATGCCTATCTCTAATCAGGGAAATGCAAATCAGAAGCACAATTGAGATATCACCTAGCTCCAGTAAGAATGGCTTTTATCAAAAAGTTCCAAAACAAAAAATGCTAGTGTGGATGTGGAAAGATAGGAACACTCATACACTGCTGGTGGGACTGCAAACTAGTACAGCCTCTATGGAAAGTAGTAGGAAGATATCTGAAAGAACTGAAAGTAGACCTACCATTTGATCCAGGAATCCCACTACTGGTTTTTTACCCAAAGGAAAAAAAGACATTGTCTAAAAAAACACCTGTACCCAAATGTTTAGAGCAGCACAATTCACAATTGCAAAGATGTGGAAACAACCCAAGTGCCCATCAATACATGAGTGGATTAATAAATTGTGGTGTATGTATACCATGGAGTACTACTCAGCCATTAAAAAAAATGGTGAACTAACACCTCTTGTATTATCCTGGATAGAGCTGGAGCCCATTCTTCTAAGTGAAGTATCACAAGAATGGAAAAACAAACACCACATGTACTCACCATTGAATTGGAACTAATCGATCAACACTTACGTGCACATATGGAAATAACACTCATCGGAAATCAAGCAGGTGGGAGGGGGAAGGAGAGGATGGGTAAATTCACATCTAATGGGTACAATAACTTTGACTTAAACTGTACAAAAGCAATTTATGTAACCAAAACGTTTGTACTCCCATAATATTCTGATATTTTAAAAAATCAATCAAAAAAAGTTGTAATGTGGTGTGTCTTATTTCAGCTGTATTTTGGAGCTCTCTTGCTTATTTAAGAATGCCCAGTTGCTCTAATAATGTCCCTTATAGCAAAAGGATCCAGGTCAAAACCAGACGGGACATTGAGTTGTTGTGTCTCCTCAGCCTCCTATTTGAAAGAGTTCCTCCGTCTTTCCTTGTCTTTTAAGGCTTTGACACATTTGAAAAGTGCAGGCCAGTCATTGTGGGGAATGTTCTTCAGTCAGGTTTTGTCTGATGTTGCCTCATGATGGGTACATCTTTGGTTATGCCCTTTTGGCAGGAAAATTGCAAAAGTGACACTGCGTCCTTTCCAACTGTGAGCATCTCTTCAGGTGACTCTTGCGTTTGATTTGTCTGATTACCAGTGACGTTACCTTTGATCACTTCATTAAGGTGGTGCCTCCCGGGTTCCTCCTGTGTACTTCTTTCCCTTTAGAATTTAAAAAGTGTTTTGTGTGGAGGTATTTTGAAACTATGTTAGTATGCTGTTCCTCATCAAACTTGTATTTATTTATTTACTTATATTAATATCCATATGGACTTGTGGTTTCCCATTCTATTCAAAGTATTGTAATCCCTTACTGTCATTTATTTTGATGCTCAAATTATCCCAGATTTGGCCAAGATGGACCCTGCCAAAAGGGCATAACCAAAGATGTACCCATCATGAGGCAACATCAATAGAGCTCTGTGCTCTATTGATGTGTTCCCATTACTACTGTTATTGTTATTGAGCATTTCCTTACAAGATGTTCCAGGTTCATCTGTACTTTCTAAGCTCCAGCCCTGGAACCAGCCACTTAGGCAAGGAGAAGATCTGACTGTTTTTTCCCCCTAGTCTTTGGACTTCGACTTGAATGCTCATGTTGGCTTAGAGGGTTCCAGTTGTATTTCAAAAAGAACAAAGAAGAAGCCTCAAGGGTAAAGCATATCCCCAAATGGAGTTACTGCAAGACACAGGTATGGAGAAAGATCAACAGATCTGTAAGTGATTCAGAATCACCTATGCAGGCACCTTTCAAATTTGTGGAATACACAAGTGTGAGGATCTAGGATGGGCACTGATTTAGTCTTAGAAAATAATTTGGCTTGGGGTGGCTTTTCGACAACCCATTGAGTATATTTCCCTTAAATATGGTGCAAGAGATCATACAAGACCAAGTTGTGAGTGAGAGGAACCCTACAGTCACATTGGTCATCCTTGGATGACGAGAGCTCCTATTGACAAATCCATCATCATCTGGCTCCTGTGGAAACAAGCACCCAAGAAGTGGGTGGCAGCACACAGCTGTGTGAGGGCTGCTCTCAGGCATCATGCTATGGTGTTCTGGCAGCGACATGAAACAAGACCAGCTTTGCTGGCTGCTGATGTCGCTGTTAGAGGGGCTGTTTCTGAACCAGAGCTCAGTGTCTGGCAAGAGCTCAGCCTCTGCCAATAGGGTCACTGCCTTCCAGGACCTGGCCCAGAAAGCTTTTGCTAAAATTTCCCATCTTGAACAGATTTCAATGTACTTTTTTTTTATTATTATTTTTTAGAGTTGGGGTCTCACTATGTTGCTCAGGCTGATCTCAACCTCCTGGCCTCAAATGATCCTCTTGTCTCAGCCTCCCAAAGTGCTGGGACTACAGGCTTGAGCCACTGCCACCACGCCTGGTCGTGGTTTTCTTTTCCTTGTGCTGGCTAGGATATATTGAATACACATGGTGATAGGGGGCATATTTGTCTTCTTCCTGATTTTAAAGGATAATAATTTTTTAAAAATCGAAGTTGTACAGGCCTTATGAAATCAGTTGGAGAGTGATATTTTTTCTCTATTTTCTAGAAAAGTCTTTATAAAATTAGAACAACTTGTTCTTAAAAGAGGTAGACTTGCCTATAAAACTAACTGGTTAGCTGGGCGTGGTGGCACATGCCTGTAGTCCCAGCTACTTGGGAGGTTGAGGCATGAGGATCTCTTGAGCCCAGGAGTTCGAGCCTGCAGTAAACTGTGATCGTGCTCCAGCCTGGGCAACAGAGCAAGACATTGTCTCTTAAAAAAAATTTAAAAATAAATAAATAAATCAAACTAACTGGGCTTGGTGTTTTCTTTGTGGGGAAAGAGCCTATTTCTGACATCCACCATACTGTTTAGCAAGCCACTAATTTAACAAATGAAAAACTATTTATGACACATTCATTTTGCTAGTAAAAATCCTCTACTATTGATCAGCGTATGTATAGTGGAGCCTTTGTAGTAGCTGACTCTGCTGTGCAGCCTTCAGGTTAAATGTTAGCTGACCACTCTTGAAGAACAAGTTCCTGATTAAAGAAACTGACTTTCCTTAATTGTATCCTAAACTAACAGGCATAGGTATATACATACACACATACATGTGCACATATCATGTTGTCTTTGCCAAAGTTCTTTAAAGAAAATGACAATATTTTAAAGTAAATTAATCTCCATGCATTGATTTTTAAAAATCTTATTTTGTGATCCTGGGCTGACTTCTTTTTGACGTCAAGTTAACATCTAATCATTTGTCTCTTGACTTGCTGAAACATGAATGCCTGGAAAGAAAAGCTCTCAGTGAAGCAGAGATTAGCTCTATGAGAAAGAGGAATAAACACAGGAGTCCATAGCAAGCCTGAGCAAGTTCCTTAGGTTTAGTCCTTACGATTCAATCCTTGAAAAACAAATTGAACTCTTGCTCCCAAAGATAAGATCAACTTTTTGTAGAAAATGTCAAAAATTTAAGAAATCAGAATAAAAGCTTTTATTAACCTTTCTTTCCTTCATGTAAGTTTTATTGGATTTCTCCTATGTGCAAAACACCATGAAAGACGCCAGGGATACAAAGAATACCTTGCCCTCAAGCAACTCACAGTCTAGATAGGATTAAATAGATAACTAATTATGCACGGGGTACTCAGGAAGGTGAAGGGGGGTATTCATTTCCTGTGGGGAAATGATGCCCCAAAGTATGAACTAATCAAGGCTTCATTTTCAGTAAAGAGCTAATGATGACTTCTACTACTAAGTCTGAGCTGAACTAGTTAATACCCCAATCTTCTTGCTGAATCCAACAAAAAAATTAGGCAACATGTTAAAAAAAAAAAAAGTAAGTTTTTTTTTTTTCCCTCCCAGGACAAGGAAGAAAAAAAGTCTTTCTAAAATTATGAAAGCTGCCGGGCAAGGTGGCTCATGCCTATAATCCTAGCACTCTGGGAGGCCGAGGCAGGAGGATCGTTTGAGCTCAGGAGTGTGAGACCAGCCTGAGCAAGAGTGAGACCCCGTCTCTACTAAAAATAGAAAAAAAAAAAAAATTAGCCAGGCGTGGTGCTGCGTGCCTGTAGTCCCAGCTACTCGGAGGCTGAGGCAGGAGGATCGCCTGAGCCCAGGAGTTTGAGGTTGCTGATGCCACGGCACTCTAGCCCAAGTGACAGAGCAAGACTCTGTCCAAAAAAAAACATTAAAATTATCAAAGAACCAAAAAGATAGTGAGTTACAAGAATAACATCATCTGGGATGAGACAGGAATCGAGACAATGAAGTCCAGCATTTGGGACTGCTTTTGCCTAGGGGACATTTGCTGACCTGGCTGAGTGACTGAGCAGCACTGTGAGATCCTCCCAGGGCTAAGAGGAAAAACACTGGACTCCAGGGTCAGCCAAGGGTGACAGTCCCTGTGTTTAGGACTGGGACCTTCAAGGGCTGCCCCTGAGGCATGAAGGAAAACCTGAAGTATTCCATGATATAACCTGCAGCCTGCTTTCAATCATCGAGCTAGTCCAGAAAACCTCAACCCAATGCTACGTTAAGCTAATGTTGGATTGTTAGCATGCCTGAGACGCTGCCAGAAACTTAAGAAAATCATCTCTGAAGGAAAGTAACATCATGCTTGGCCACAACTTATTTCTATAAATAATTGCCAAACTGTACTGATTGACACAAGATCAGATCTAATCTGCTGCATGAGAGGATGAGGCCCAATAAACAAGAATCAGCACAAACAGACAGTAGGAACAGACTCACAGAGACTCTAGACAGTGCAGTTACATGAACTGTGAGATAACTATGCCTGTTATGTTCACGGAGATGGAAACCGTGCTTTAAAATTTCAGCAAGGAACTATAACCATTAAAAAGTCACATTGCGTATTTGAAAAAGAGTTGTATATGTCTAGGTCTAAATAGGAGACAGAAACCACATCATAATTTAAACAGGGGAAAGTTTAATATAAAGAATTATTGGGCTGGGCATGGTGGCTCATGCCTGTAATCCTAGAACTTTCGGAGGCCAAGGTGGGAGGCACGCTTGAGGCCAAGAAGTTCAAGACCAGCCTGGGAAACATAGTGAGACCCCCTTCTCTACAAAAAAATTTTAAAAATTAGCTGGGTGTGGTGGCACATGCCTGCAGTCCCAGCTACTCAGGAGGCTGAGGCAGGGGGATCACTTGAGCCCAGGAATTTGAAGTCACAGCGAGCTATGATCAGCCACTGCACTCCAGCCTGGGCAACAGAGTGAGACTCTGTCTCTAAAAAAGAAACCAAAAAAGAATTATTTACTACAACAAAGGATTAGAGTAACAAGGGATTGGCTAGTAAAAAGTAAAGACAACTCTAAATAATATAGAATTAGCAGATATAAGGAGCAATCGCTAACTCCAGGGCTGATTTAGAGCACCATACCCCACCACCAGGGCTGAGATTCTGCACTTGTTGAGAGGCCATGGCCAGCTGTGACTCACTGGATGGCAGACAAGTTGCTGTGGTGCTGCACTAGTGGAACCTGCTGGAAATCTGCCCATTAGCGTCCTGGGGAAAGCTGCTCACAGGGAAGGGTGTCACCAGAGATACTCTACTACACAACCACCAGAGCAGGGAGTCCTGGCTACATTGCTGGAGCTGGGTGCTGAGGAAGCTGCACTCATTGCAGAAACCTGTCACAGGAAAAGTCATGAGTTCTGCAAGAGGCTGCCTGGCTGAGTACACTGGAACCATGAGACAAAACTCATTTTCTGCATTGTCTCTCCAGCATCTTCTACTGATAAAATCTCAGTGTCAGCTAGCATGGGAGAAAAAAATACTTAAAGGACAAGATCCATTTTCACAGAGTGATATAAAAGGGTGAATTTGGAGGTGAGAGGCAATAAATTGATAACCAGCACAAGAAGTAAGAAGAAATTTCAAAAGTGAAAAATAAAATAACTAAAATTAAGAACTCAATAGATGGGTTTAACAGTAGATTAGACACAACTGGAGAGGGAATTAGGGCACTGGAAGGTAGATCAGAAGGATAGAACATACAGAGGAGAGAGTAAGAGACGTTTATGATAGAGTTGGAAAATTCTAAATCTGCACTGTCCAATATGGTAGGCTTTAGCCACATGTGGCTAAATTTAAATTAATTACAATTAAATAAAATTTTAAAATTCAGTTTCTCAATCACATTAGCCACATTTCAAATACTCAATAGCCACAGTACCAGTATATAACACAAATGCTCAATAGCCCCAGCATGGATACAGAACATTTCTATCATTGCAGCAGGTTCTATTAGTGCTGGCCTAAATATTTGTTTAATTGGAGTCCCATAAATAAAGGAGAAAATGGAGCAGAAGCAATATTTGAGGGGTTTTAGCTGAACAATTTCCAGAACTAACAAAAGACATCTAGCCATAGTTTTCAGATGAACAACAACAAAAAAGTTCTAAACAGGATAAATAAAAAAGAAATCCAGACCTAGTAAATCTCCAGGAAAACCAAAGACTTAATGGCAGAGAGTTGAAAGCTTTCCCTTTAATGTCAGAAACAAGACAAAGATGTCTGCTTTCACTATTCAACATTTCTTGGCCAGTGTCATAAATCAAGGAAAGGAAATCAGAGGCACAAGAATTGGAAAGAAGGTCAAAGTGTTATTTGAAGACAATACTATTATGTATTAGAAAATCTTTAAAAATCTAAAAATAAATTATTAGAATTAATAAGTTGCTGAATATAAAGTCAGTATGCAAAAATTTGGCCACAAATGGTGGCAAAATAAATTTGAATAGGATACTACTTACAGTGACATAAAAAATATAAACTACCTAAAAATAAATCTTACAAGAGATGAGTAAGATCCCTATATAGAAAACTATGAAATATTTTTGCAAGAAACTACAAAGAGCTAAATAAATGGAGAGATGCGCCATGTTTATGAATTGGAAGACTCAATATTGTAAAGATATCAGATCTCCCTAAATTGGTTTATAGACTCGGTGTGATTCCATCTCAACAGATTTTTTTGTACAATCTGATTTAAAATTTAGGCCAGGCGTGGTAGCTCACGCTTGTAATCCTAGCACTCTGGGAGGCTGAGGTGGGTGGATCGCTTGAGCTCAGGAGTTTGAAACCAGCCTGAGCAAGAACGAGACCCCGTCTCTACTAAAAATAGGAACAAAAAATCAGCCGGGCGTTGTGGCGCGCCCCTGTAGTCCCAGCTACTTGGGAGGCTGAGGCAGGAGGATCGCTTGAGCCCAGGAGTTGGAGGTTGCAGTGAGCTATGATGATGCCACTGCATTCTACCCAGGGTGACAGAGCAAGGACTCTGTCTCAACAACAACAAAAAAAGAAGATACCTGCAAGTAGATCATAGGAAGATTATGTGACTGCACCACTAATCTTCCATTAAAAAAAATTTTTTTGTAAAGTTAAAAGTATGCATACCCTGTGGCCCAGCAATTCTACTCCTAGATATAGACCCCTCAAAATATGCTCATATCAATGAAAAGAAATGTATTATAATGTACACGGCAGAATTATATGAAATAGATAGCCCAAGACCAGAAAGAACCCAAATGTCCGTCAACAACAGAACGGATACATGGTAGTGTATTCACATAAGAAATGCAACGGAGATTGTATTCGTTGAAAGCAACGAAGATAAACTACACTGTAAGCAGCAACACGGATGAATGGGTTCCAGGAACAACCAAAGTCACAAGGGGGAGCCTACTGTGAGCTAGAGGAAAGTGAACACACCAAGCAGAGAGGCTCTCAGATGGGATCCCCAGTCTCCAGCCCCCAAACCTGCAGTCCTGCCTGCTTCTGCCTGGCCTGTTCCTCCTCCTCTTTCTTGCAGATAGAGGGGGTGTTCCTTTCCCCTCTGTCCCATGCTCTGGATCCCTTCTCATTCCTGTGTCTCGCCCTCTTGATGGGAGCTCTCTTTTCTCCCAGGACTCCTTATGTCAGCAGTTATTTGCTTACTGTTGTTCCTGCTGACCTGGAAGCTCCTGCAGGGCAGGTGCCTTACCTGTCTGGGCCATCCTGCACAGCCAGGGCCTCCCTGGGCCTCGTTGCATGGAAGGGGCTCAGTGGCTGCAGATGCCTGGTGCATTGCATGGTCCCACCTTTGCCTTGACTGGCAAGGCGACACCTGGCAACCATCTTACTCTCTTCTGGGTTCCCTTCGTGCACCTGTAAATGAGTTCTACTCCAGAATTCCAGATTCTTCTGGTTGCTGCGACTGGCCCCTGTGATATAATACCCAGCGTGCTAGGAAGTGGGTAAAGAGGGAAATATTCTCCCTCCCCTCCTTCCTCCACCCTCTTTCTCCAAAGAAGTACTGAGATGTGAAGCAGAAAGGCAAGGGAGAGTAAGCGCAATTTAACTAAGTGCCAGCATCTGTGATAAGGTTCCTGTGTTTAAAAATTATTTAATTCTCAAAACAACCCACTGAAGCAGTTATCATCATCCCTTTTTTACAGGTGTGTTCACTGAGGTGTAATTTGCACGAGGTCACCAGAGAGAGTGGCAGAGCTGAGAATCGACTAAGTGCAGAATTCCTAACCTTTCAAGCTGTTGCTTCTCCAGGTCTGGTCAGGAGATGTTGGACATATAGAAAGAGCATCAACCTTGGCATCAGCCTCTATCCTGAATTTGATACTGGCCTCTGCTTCCTACAGGCTGTGAAGCCTTGAGAAGTTTCCTTAACTTCTCTGGGCCTCAAGCTCCTCACTTGTAAATTAACTTGCTGGCTTGGCTGGTATTAACTTGCTCTTGGGGAGGCGTGGTTGGGGACAAAGCTTAGGGACAGGTTTGGGAAGGCTGGCAATTCAGGTGTGTTGCAGCTTCTGCCCTTTCCTGCTCTCCGAGTTTGAGAGGCACCAGAGCAGTGGATGCCCAAGAGGCAGGTGGCCCACAAGGGAGCCCACCTCACCTGCCCTGAAAACTCCCAGGGAGAAGACAGTTCATGGGTCTATAGTGGGGTTTCTCAACCCCCACGTCACCACCAATTGCCATGTGTGATGTGTTAGCTGCAGGACAAAGTCCCCTCCTTTGACACTTGGCATCCCAGGGGCATTTCTACTTCAGGTGGCACGTGACAGTTCTCTCTGCACAAGCTCTACCTTAGACAATCCCTGCCTCTTGAGTTTTGTTTGGCTGCCTTGGTTCAGAAGAGGCTGGAGGTTTTCCAAACCTTTTCTTTTATAACTGTTATCTGTGTCATAGACTGTTGCTGTGGCCTCCTTACCAGCCTTCTTTCTTTTAGTCTCTTAATACTGTCCTCTAAGTCTTCAGATCAAAATCCTGCTCATTCTTCAAAGCTCAACAACGATGATGCTGTCTTCCCTTATCTCTTGGATCCGGGGTAAAAGCCCTTCCTTGGAAATCCTGCAATGCCTTTTTGTCCAACCTTTATTGTGGCATTTGTGTTACAGTTCTGCAGATTTCTCAGTTTCCACACATTGAACAGAAACCTCCTTAGAGACATTTGTCTCTGTCACCCCCAGTGCCTGGACCTCACTAAATGCTTGAGTGAGTGAATCGATGAATAAAGAATTGGCTCTTCTGGTGATCTTCATTGCTGTGCTCCACCGCTGGGCAACCATAAGCCACACTGAAACATCTCTCCCTGCCCTTTGCTCCTTTCTCTCAATTGTTCTACCAGTCACTTCCCTCCTCCTCGTCCTTCTCCCAGCCCAACGCAGCACTCGCAGGGTCAGGAGCTGCAGCCAGGGATGCTGCGGGGATGGGGAGGTCACCTGTAGGAGCAGTTCCAGAACTCTCCAACTTCAGGGCCTTAGACCTCCACCAGTGGGATACCTGGAACCCCTTTAGACTTCTTATCTAGAATGCCTCGTCTCTCTTCTCCTAGTTGATCCCTTATTTTATTTACTTATCTTTTTTTTAGAGACAGGGTCGAGCTCTGTTGCCCAGGCTGGGGTGCAGTGACCCGATCATAGCTCACCGTAACCTTGAATCCCCGGGTTCAAGCGATCCTCCCGCCTCAGCCTCCAGAGTAGCTGGGACTACAGGCATGCACCACCATGCCTGGCTAAATTTTACTTTTTGCAGAGATGGGGTCTCACTATATTGCCCAGGCTGGTCTTGAACTCCTGGACTCAAGCGATGCTCCTGCCTCAGCCTCCCAAAGTGCTGGGATTACTGTGAACCACCGTGCCGGGTCCTAGCTGGCCCTTTATTTCTCTGATCAGAAGGTACAATCTAGGGAGAACAAAGGTATGCCTTCATTTCCAGGGACCTGCACGTAAGGTGACGCCCAGAACATCAAGCCTCTGCTCAGGCCAGGATTGTCCTCAGGACACCCCCTCAGTGCAGTTCTCTTCCTTACCCCTGTCCTCCACCTTAATTTTGAAACAGAAATGATCAGCCAGAAAGAGCTGCTTTGAGGCTGTGCTATGGGCGCTCCCAACAGTTACGGCCTGGCTGTGGTCACTGCCGGGCCCTACAAGCTGTTCAAGTTGATAGTAAGGGCTCAGGAAGGCAGGAGAAGGAGGCGCGGTTCTTATTCCGGGAAGGGGATGGTAGGGGTGGTATCTAATGATCTCAGACTGTTTCATGAAACCGTCTGGATTCTCTAACCCATGGGGTTAGGGTCTGACTCCAAGCACCCGCCAAGCAAAGCACCTTGTTCCCTAGTCCCGCACTATGCAGCATCTGTGATCTCTGACTCTTAGTGGAGGCCTTCACGACCCTGAGGATCTACCTGTGACAAACAGGGCATCAGCCTCTGGCCTGCACCTGAGGCCACAGTCTTGTCCCTCACTGTACCCTCGCCAACCCTTCCTACCCTCAGGGTCTTCTCACGGTTTTGCCTCTATTTACCCAACTGACCCCTGTGCCTGCCTGATTCTCTTTTATTTCACAGACCCTCTTGGCTCTGAACTTGGCATTTCCAGTGAGTGCTCATGTCATTTTGACAAACATTCCTTGAGCTTCCAAGAGAGTGATGTTCTCTGCCTTCAAGGAGCCTTTAACTTTGTAGTGAGAATCAGACACTTCCACAAAAAGTAAAATGCAGGATGTGATAAGCGTTTCAGCAGGCGGACAAGCATAGTGCTGCTGCAGCCCAGGGGAGGGGATTAGCTCCAAATGAGTAGAGGGGAGGAGGGAGGGCAGGCCTGGAAGGGTTTTTAGAGAAGGTGGCACTGGGCTGGGCTAGAAGGATGGAGATGCTTCCGGAGGCCCAGATGGGGGAGAAGGACAAGGGACAGAGGGAGAGCACACTTGGGGAACCACCGGCATTCCAGTGAGGCTCAAGTACAAGTTGAGAGAGAGAGATACCAAGGTACAAAGCAAGGTTGAAATCATGTCATGGAGGGTCTTAATGCCAAGCCCAGATGCTTGAAGCTCTGTAGATTAAGGGGAGTCAGTGACGAATTTTGAGTCAAGAAATGCCCAAGCCTCAGTGTGTGATCCCCAGTCAGTCACCAAATTGATACCCATAGCCTCTTCAGAATCCACCCGAGTCTTTCCCTCGAGGGTCCCCCACAACCTTGGTTCGTGCCACCATCTTGTCTCCCCGGGATTTAGGCAACAGTCTCCTAACTAGTTTTACAATTTCCAGACTCCCCTGCCCCACGTCCACTCCAGATGTATTTCCCCCAGCAGCCAAATTTGGTCTTGGCCAAAGTGCAGGTCCAGTGGTGTCGATTTCCTGCTTTGAAACTTTCAAGTGCTTCCTGGTCCCCTTGGGATAAAGCCAAAATTCCTTTCATATTATACCCTGTACCTTCCCGCCTCCTGCCATTCCTGCCACCATACTAATCTATCTCTTATCCTCCAATCTCTTTTATGGGACAGCCCCCTCCACCCATTGCCGGGTTTAACTCTACGGGTCAGTCAAGGTCCAGCCTAAGTGGGCCTCACCGACTCCCACCCACCCTCCGGCTCCTTCAGCCGCCCGCACATCCTGCCGTCTTAGCACCTGTCACACGGTGTTGAAATGGCCAGTTCCTTTATTTTTCCCCTGCTCTCAGTTTTATTTTAGCATCTGTGTTCCCACAAAGCAGGTACTAGGGACTCAAAAAAAAGGTCCTCAAAAGGATGAATAAATATTCACTTCCTCTGTTGATTAGCTAACCTCTCCCGGCCCACGGTGGCCCCATGCCAGCTGCACAAAGTGCACACTCCTGTTTCTTCTTCTCTTCTCCTTCCCATTGTTTTTCTGTCCCTAGTTCTGCTGAACAGAGGTGACTGTGGCATAGCAGAAAGAGTCCACATAAAACCGTTCACAGACAAAGCCTGGAGTAAGGCACCAAACTGTGAACAGCAGTGGGTCTCAGGGAATAGGACAAAAGATGATACTTTATTCTTTCCACTTTTTTTATATTTATAAAATTTACTATATTTAATAAGAGGAAAATACTCATTTGTTTTTTTAATAGGAAAGAACACTAAACCAAGACTGAAAGCACTTGGTTTAAGTCATAATAGCAGAACAGTGTATATAGCAAACTACCATCTGTCTCAAAAAAAAAAAGGAGAAAAATATGTATTTATAAAATCTCTCTTGGCAGGACAAATAAGAAATGGACAAAAATTAGCCAGCATGGTGGCACATGCCCGTAATCCCAGTATTTTGGGATGCCGAGGCAGGATAAGTTCCCGATCAGCCTGGGCAACATAGCAAGACCCCGTCTCTACAAAAAATAGAAAAAATTAGCCAGGCTTGGTGATGCACACCTGCAGTCCCAGCTACTCGGGAGGCTGAGGCGGGAGGATCATTTGAGCCCAGGAGTTCGAGGCTGCAGTGAGCTATGACTGTGCCACTGCACTCCAGCCTGAGCGACAGAGGAGACCCAGTCTCAAAAAGAAAAAAGTAAAAAGCAAAAGAAATGGAGAATGTCATTGCTTCCACAGAGGGGGGCCAGGAGGCTTGGGACCAGGGAAATAGGATTTTCACTATATCCCTAAGTACATTTTGGATTTTGGACCATGTGACTATATTGCCTGTGCAAAAAATAAATCAAGTGTAAATAAAAAAGAGCTGAGTTTGGATTCTAACCCAGCAGATAACTTTGGAAGCGTCACTTTCCCCACCTATAAAATGGAGAGAACAGTATCTACTTCTCGGGTTGTTGTAAGGAGCAAGTGGCACTGGCGGAACTCTGAGGCACCACACAGAGGTAAGGGCTGTCCTCCGGCCCTCCAATTCCCAAGCCCTCCCTCCTTCTCACCCCTTCATGCCCTCCAAATGAAGCTGTCAAAGCCAAACTCTGTGTCTGCCAACATATGCCCCCACTGGATTTGCCGCATTTGGCTCTCGGCCTGTTGGAACACAGCGAATAGCATGAAGGAAAAGCCACACTTCGAGGATCTGGGCATCTCAAAGCAGCCAAACGGCTCTTTTTGTTTTCTCAGGCTCTCAGCTTGCCAGCTAGTTCCACACATTAAAAATATTTTGGGTCAGCTCTGCAGTTTTCAGCCATAGCAGATTCATTTTGTTTCATGACTACTTCCTTATAATAGCTCTGGGAAAAACTGCGTTGGGCCTAGTCCCAAACCACGTTCCTGGCACCGCAAGCTGCATTCAATATGGCATCTTTGGGTAGTAATTACAACAGAAGTCAAAATCTCCTGCAACTTCCTAGGGTTTGGTCTGAAGAAAAGAAGGACTCTTTGGGTTGAGTTTCTAAAGGGTTGTTTGTCATCACCCCGACCTTCAAACTGTTTGAGGCAGGACGAAGAGCTTCACTTACCATGTTCCTGCCTATTCAGATAACCCTGCTTTTGCCTCTGCAGCCCTATCAATGTTTTTCTTTTTTATGTGTATATTTATTGAGTGTTGATGAGAAGTATGATGCTGAAGGAAGTGCTTTCTTTGTTGCCTGGGATAAAGTTGCCAGATTTGGCAGATAAAAATTCAAGACACCCAGTTAGATCAACATTCCAGGTAATGAATAATTTTTTAGTGTAAGTATGTCCCATGCAATATTTGGGACACATTTACATTAAAATTATTTATTGTTTGAGTATAAGTACATCCCATGCAGTATTTGCACATACTTATATTATGAATTATTCACGTTTATCCTGATCAGATTTAACTGAGTGTCTTGTGTTTATTTATCTCGCAACCCTGCCTGTGAAAGACACTAGTAGCTCCCTCTTCAGCTCTACAGAGGAGACGAGAGGTCCGCTTCTCTTGTTCTTTGGCCTGAGCCTGCTTCTTTAAACCAATCTTCCACCCCTGGGCCACAAGATCAAAACCCAAAAGGAGCAAGGCCCCAGCATGCTTGCCTTGTCACACATTCTCTCCCAGCACTGTGTCATACCTTGCCTGGCATCCCACTTCTAGAACAGGATCTGCACTCGTGGCTGCTGCCTTTTCTCCATGTTCCTCTGTGGGCTCTCACTGTGCCTGGACCTGGTGCCCTGTCCAGATTGCTCCTCTGGGCCTGCCTTGCTCCCTCTTTGCAACAGACCCACAGTTTCCCCCTTGAGTTTCTTTGGTGTCCTCTCTGAGGAATAATTCAGCCTGGATCTGTGCAGCCCTAAGAACCTGCTCTGGCCCTGGACCCTTTGACTCTAGTTCTCGCCAGATTTTTTCTGTCCTCTTAAAATGGTTCTGCCTAATGACTTGGTGTCAGGATCCAGCTCAGAGAGGAATTTGTTCTGTTTTTTTAAAATATTATCCGTCTAATAAAAAAAGCTATCAGTTTAGAGGCCCTATTTCTATAAAGCCAGTCACTTTTCCTTGAGATCCTGTTATCTAAAGCCATGAGTGAGGCCCACTATCACCACATCTACTTGGTATATCCCAGCCAGCACGGGAAAAAAAATTCATGTCCGAGTGCCGTGACTCATGCCAGTAATCCCAGCACTTTGGGAGGCCAAGACAGGAGGATCACTTGAGCCCAGGAGTTCAAGACCAGCCTGGGCAACATGGTAAGACCCCATCTCTACAAAAAACTTTTGAAAAAAATTAGCCGGGTGTGGTGGCGCATACCTGTAGTCCCAGCTACTCGGGAGGCTGAGGCAGGAGGATCCCTTGAGCCCAGGAGTTCGAGGTTACAGTAAGTTATGATCTTGCCACTGTGCTCACACAGAGTGAGGCCCTGTCTCTAAAAAATAATAATAATAATAATAATAATAATAAAGTCACGAGTGAATTCTGAAGGCAGGAGTAAACGTGCAACTGTGTAAGTTTTTTCCAGCACCAGCTCAGCGGGCTTGATCTGTCTGGGGGAGGCAGTGATTGGGGTGCCCTTCCTGCAGCTTCATTGTGGCTCAGAGTCTGGTTTCATCTGGTCCAGAGTCCTCAGGGAGAGAGCTGTGCCATCTGAGAAAACAGAATTCAAACTCACCTCTGAGTCACTTCATGATGCCAGGTGCCCTGCTGGTGCCCAGGGGCCGATGTTCACTCTCAGTGACTTTCTGTCCTGGGACCTCCTTCTAGTCACAGGCCATGTGAATAGGGCCATCTCACCAGCTGGTGGCCATGAAGATGGTGTGCAAAGATGTCCCTCTGTGGCTTCATGATGTCTAACCTTCACGTCTTTGGTTTAGGTCAGAGGACATAAAATACCAAAATCTGTGTTAGTTTGCTAGGGCTGCCGTGACAAAGTACCACAAACAGAGAGGCTTAAAGCAATAGAAATGTGTCGTCTCACAGTTCTAGAGCCTAAGAGTCCAAAATCAAGGTGTTGGCAGAGCCATGCTCCCTCTGAAACCTGCAGGGAAAAATCCTTCCTTGCCTCTCCCTGACTTCTGGCAGTTTGCTGGCCATCTTTGGCATTCCGTGGCTTTTGACACGTCACTCTGATCCTCTGTTGTCACGTGGCATTCTCACTGTGGTCCTGTGGGTCAAATGCTGCCTATGGACACGTCTTTTAACATTAATAAAAACTGATTGGTTGCTGAAGACAAAAATCAGAAAAGTTTATATAAAAACCTAGATTTCCATAGGCCTTTGTAATTGCGGCCACAGTTTAGGGACTTTGCTAGAAAGCAGTTGGCAATTTTGTCACAGGGGTGAGTGTAGGTGGATTTGTCTGTTCCTTTTCTGAGAATAAGCACAGAAAAAGGCTCCGGGGAACAGGTTCTGGGCGCTTGAGGTGGGAGGTGAGAGTGGACACCACCACGTGGAGTGGGGACAAGGGGAGGAAACGCCTAGAAGCAGGCTCTGGCAGCAGGCAAAATGTGTCCTTGGTGGTCTGGGGCAGGCTGGTGCCGGATGGCTGGGATGCATCCCTCCGTGGCCTTGGCCCTGGGCAGCAATTCTGACATTGATATCAGCTGTCCGCACTCCCCCTAGGTCTCTGCAGAGCCATCCTTCCAACCTCTGAAGGATTTCCCACTTCTCTGGCGGTTTCCTCAATCAACGGAAAAGGATTTTCAAAGGATATTTTTGGAGACTTTTCTAATCCATACAAGTTTTGGCTAAGGAAGTGCTTGTTGCGGTTCCTGACTTTGCATATATCCATCTGGTTTCACATGGTTCCTGTGATGATCCTGAACCTGCTACAAGTTAATTAGAGTCTAATTTTCAGTAATATTCCTCACATGAGCAATTTTGTACCACTTAGAGCCTTTGCTGAGAAGAGTTCCACCAATTGCTGTCTTTGTTTATTTTTCTGTTTATAGTACAGAGTGTGCAGTAATTTCTTAACATCCTTGCTCCAAGACAACACCAAATCTAAAGTTCCATTCCTTAGTTTGTCCAAAACTTTGATTTTCCTGGTTAAGAACCATCAGTTTCTGAACTTTTTATTTTTATTTTTTTACTTCCAGACTAACACATAGCAATTGACTCTTTTAGGGCTTTCTACAAAGCTACTAGTCTTTTTAAAAATTTTTATTTTTTATTTTTCATTTCCCAGTACAAGAGGAAAGACCAAAAATTTTTTTAATTCAAGTATAACATATACACAAGGTAAAAGGTTATAATCCCTTCTTAAGAGGTGTACATATAGGAGAACACAAAGAATGGTACGGGTAGGCTGAGTATCAGCTGCTGGGCGGACAGTGAGTGGCTTCCTGGGCATCTAAAGTTCTGGCAGACATTACAGTCGCCCAGGTGCTAGAGATGGGATGGCCGCCCAAGGTCATTAAGCTACTAAATGGCAGAGTAGGCTCTTGCACTCAGGTCTCTCCCACAGCAGGGTTCCATGCCTCACCACCACACTCTGCTGCCTCCTGGCCAGGTGACTACCTGCCACGCACCCCACGAAAGTCTGGGAGGAAACATATCCTTTTGTGGGAAGGTGGGGAGGGTGTTAGGGAGGGGGTTAAGAAGACACTTTTTTTTTTTTGAGATAAGGTCTCTGTTGCAAGACTGCTGCAGCCTCCAACTCCTGGGCTCAAGCCATCCTCCTGCCTCAGCCTCCTGAGTAGCTGGGACAACAGGCGTGGGCCACTATGCCTGGCTAATTTTTCTATTTTTAGTAGAGATGGGGTCTCGCTCTTGCTCAGGCTGGTCTCAAACTCCTGAGCTCAAGCGATCCTCCTGCCTCGGCCTCCCAGAGTGCTGGATTACAGGTGTGAGCCACCTTGCCTGGCCAAGGATGGCCATTATTAAAAAGTCAAAAAACAATAGATGCTGGAGTGGATGCAGGGAGATAGGAATGCTTATACACTGTTGGTGGGACTGCAAATTAGTACAACCTCTACGGAAAACAGTATGGAGATTCCTCAATTTGGTTGTTATATGCCCTCCTAATAGGGGAAGAGGAGGAGGAGAAAGGCATTTATAGGTGGTGACAACTTCTCATTTTCTCTAGTGATAAGAGTCAATTTTTCGTGGTTGCTCCTGGGAAGGGGATTTATGACTATTGAGGGTTTTTTTTAGTTCTTTTGGGATGCTTTGCTTTTAGGCAGATAAAAGATTTCAGGAACTCAAATGATTTCTGCTCAAAATAATTTTTTTTTTAAAGAGATGGACTCACTCTGTCGCCCAAGCTAAGGTGAGTGGTGCAATCAGAGCTCACTGCAGCCTCGAACTCCTGGCCTCAAACAATCTTTCTGGCTTGGCCTCCCAAAGTGCTAGGATTGCAGGCATGAGCCACTGTGCCCAGCCTGAAAATAATTTTTATGCCATAGTGGCATGTTCTGAACCCCTTAAGGACTCATGCTGAGTTCACAAAATCCTGTCAAAACATTGTACCATTGATTCTTGAACAATGCAGTGATTAGGAGCACTGACCCCTTGCATAGTCAAAAATCCATATATAACTTTTGACTCCCCAAAACTTAACTACTAATAGCCTACTGTTGACTGAGGGAAGCCTTACCAATAACAAAAGCAGTCAATTAATACATATTTTACGTGTTGTATGTATTACATACTATATTCTTATAATGAAGTAAGCTGGAAAAAAGAAAATGTTCTTAAGAAAATCATAGGAAGAGAAAATATATTTACTATTCGTTAAGTGGAAGTAGATCATCATAAAGGTCTTCGTCCTTGTTGTCTTCACGTTGAATAGGATGAGGAGGAGGAGGAAGAGGAGGGGTCGGTCTTGCTGTCTCAGAGGTGACAGAGGTGGAAGAAAATCCACATGTAAGTGGACCTGTGTAGCTCAAACACGTGTTGTTCAAGGGTCATCTGTATTTAAACTTAATATATACCAGAAGCTAAAAGGGTTCAGAGAGTTGCCACTGGGAATTGGGCTTTGGATGGAACATGAGGCTGCTGTTTTTCATTATAACCCATAATTTTTTATTGTCAGGGATCTTAGCTGAGACGACAGAATCGACTCTAGCTTTTTTTCTTAAGACAGGAATTTATTAAGGAATATCTGTAGCTGCAGGAATCACGGGGAGATTTTAAGAGGGATACTCTAGGCTGTGCCCACACAATGGTTCTGAAAAGTGCACCGCAGAAGTGGCCCCCAAGGGAGCAAAGGCCTCTACCACGACCAGCGCTGCCACACCAGATGTCCACTGCCCAGCTGTCAGCTCCCCACGACCCACAGCTGCAAAACGCAGGCCTCTCCCCTTGACCCCTTCCCCATTCCCTCAGTTCCAAATCAAAGGCAGATAGAGCTCCATGTGATGGGCAAGAACCCACCTCCCACATCTGTCCCTTTGTGGTGAGAAATTCTGGGAGTGGCAAGGAGTTAGAACGGGAAAGGCAGGTGCACCTTACGCGGAGCTACTCAAAAAATTTTATCTTTTTAAGCCAAGTACACATATTACTGTGCTAAAAACAATAATAAAGAATAGGGCTTTGTGATCTTTATATAGAGCCAATTTCTAGCATTGTGAAGCACGTTTGTTTCATAAGATATTTGGCATTTACATGTAGGGTAGATGGAACATTATTTGGAGGTTAGGTTTTTATCTGACTCCTTCGTTTTAAGGGAGGCAGAGTAGCATTCTTGGTGGCTGCAGTTAACTAGAGGTTAGGCAATGAGCTATATCTTTAATTAGGAAAGAAAGGCATTTGGAAAGCCAGTGCCTTCTCCCTCAGCGGCTCCTGACAAGCACACCCCTGACCTCTCCCCTTCCCTAGGCCCCTGAAGAGCCAGATATGTATCAACATTTGAAACTTGATTATCCTAAAAGCAGCCATCCAAAATTGCATTGTGTCTCAGCGGACTGAGGTTTCCCCCAGGGAGAGATGTCCAGGAAAGGAGGAAGAAGCTGTACACTCCAAATGGCATATTTATAGTAGTTGGAGCTAAAAAAAAAAAAAAATACAACCTGCCTAGTCTAAAGCTTTGTGTTTGGTGTGAGAACCTCTGGGATGAGTAAGGCCTGGAAAGCAAAGGAACAGAATGGGGGTAGGAAGAACCATTTGTCACAGAGAGGTCTAAGGGACAGTGTCACCCAGCAGGGGTCTGCATGACCTATGGAAATAGACACTCTGGAGTTAACTGGCCACAGGCAGCTGGGGGTCTCTTGGGCACGTCTGGCATCCACATCAGTTGGATTGCAGATCACAGAACACAGAGGGGAAGCCCAGAAGAAGCTGCAGGAATGTTTTTAATGAAATCTGCAGGGCAAGAGAGAACTTTCCAGAGCAACTCTGCATTTAATTAAGTTTTGAAAGTCATAACTTAAAAAAAAAAATAGCATAAAGATCACTGATAGGCCAGGCGTGGTGGCTCACGCCTGTAATCCTAGCACTTTGGGAGGCTGAGGCCGGAGGATTACTTGAGTCCAGGAGTTTGAGACCAGGCTGAGCAAGAATGAGACCCTATCTCTACAAAAAATAGAAAACTTAGCCGGGCATGGTGGCACATGCCTGTGGTCCCAGCTACTGGGGAAGCTGAGGCAGGAGGGTCGCTTGAGCCCAGGAGTTTGAGGTTGCAGTGAGCTGTGATGAGGCCACTGCACTGTAGCCTGGGCAACAGAGCAAGACCCTGTTTCCAAAAAAAAAAAAACCAGAAAAAGTCACTGATAAATGGGGGAATGCTGTACAGTGTCAACTCCAAAATCATTTTCTAAGTCCTTCCGTGAAAGAGCGTTTTCTTTTCTCCTTGTTGATTTACTAACCAGCCTCACTCTTGGCACTAAGCAGATAAAGCAGCCCCCACCCACCCTAAATACATACAGGGCCTGACCTCACCCTACTTACTCTTTTATTCACGAATTGGATCCTTGGAAGCCGGTCACAGATGTACATTGTGTTTTATCTGTTGAAATGCACTTCTGGAAACAGATGGACAGTTTCGGAAAACAGCTTCCACAGTGAAAACGTTGCTGCAAATTATGAAAACCACTCTAAAGATAGAAAAAGCCTGGGAGGAGAGGCAGGGTGAGAGTCTCTTTGCCCCAACCCCAGTGCACAGTGTGTATTGTACCCTAGTGTGGCCCGGGACCTGGCTACCGGGGGGTACCTGCAGCTCCCCGGCTCTGCAGAGGCATCAGTGATTGGGCAGGCCCACCACCACCCACCATCCAGGGAGTGAGGCTGGGAGGCCTGAGCCCTGCCTGGGGCTTCTCTGGGGGTGGTTGACCAGGCCTGCCCCCAGAGGTCAGACGGGACTAAGGAGAGGGAGAAATCTAGAGACCACTCCTGACCACACCTGTAATCCCAGCACTTTGGGAGGCTGAGGAGGGAGGATCATTTCAGGAGTTCCAGACCAGCCTGGGCAACATAGTGAGACCCCATCTCTACAGAAAAATAAAAAAATTAGCCAGGCCTGTAGTCCCAGCTACTTGGGGGGCTGAGGTGGGAGGATTGCTTGAGTTCAGGCATTTGAGGTTGCAATGAGCTATGACCATGCCACTGTACTCCAGCCTGGGCAACAGAGTGAGACCCTGTCTCTAAAAAAAAAAAAGACATTGGGCCTGCCTCAGAAAGTCAGACAGGGCTGAGGAGAAGAATAGCCAAGGGGGGTCCAGGGTGACCCATACTTGGCCCATACTTGAAATGGAAATAGAGATTTTTCTCTTTCAACAGAGGAAGAGCTTAAAAGAAACAGACTACCATGAGACCTGGGTATAAGTGGGCATCTCCTCTTCCCCTGGGTTCTGCACACTTCATCAGAGTGATGACCTGCAGTGTCTGGCTTATGGCTCCACGATTTGCCCTGGGGAATAGGAAAGCCTGGTTGTGAGGGTTAGACAAAATGAGCCATTGCACCCATTGGTAGCTCTAGGTGGTTAAAAGGGAAAGGAGAAAGCAGAGTCCCTCTCCTCAAGCTGACAATGAACTAGAAAAACAATGTTCCCAGAGACCCTGAGCAGAGGTGACAATTATGAGCCTTCCTTCCCTTGATCCCTACTCCATCCCCACATTGCCCAGGCCCCCAAAGCAAAGAGCAACACGAGTGACAATGGTGGTGTCAACAGACAAGAACCCAAACTCTGTAAAGTAATATAAAGAGGTTTATTCTGAGCTGAATATTTGTGACCACGGCCTGGAGAGCCATGCCTAAAAAGGCTTGAGCAAGTGATGTCGCTGTGGTTGGGTTATAGTTTGTTTTTATACATATTAGGGAGATAGGAATTACACGTAAAGCCATAAATCAAATACATGAAAGGTGTACACTGGTTTGGCCTGAAAAGGTAGGACATCTCGAAGCAGGGGATTACAGGTTATAGGTGGGTTTAAAGATTCTTTGATTTGTAGTTAGTCGAAGAAATGAAGCTTTGTCTAAAGGCTTGGAATGATTTAAGTTAAGGAAGTCCATTAATCAGAGACAACTCACCAGACATATACCTAGACTCAAGTGACCTATTGAGTAAATTGATGACCTGCAGGTGTAGTTTAACCTTTGTCTTGCATGGCCTTAAGGATTTTGTACCTTATTGTTGCAAAAAATAACTCCAAAAGGGACAGGGCATAACTAGATGTGTCTGACCTCCTTTCTCCTCATGGTCTGCAACTCAGCTTTAAGGTTTTTTGGGGGAGGGGACACATCCCCTCGGCCAAAAGGGGGTCCATTCAGTTATCTGGGGGTCTTAAGATTTTATTTTAGGTCACAGTGGCCAGTTTACAAATATAAGCTTTTCATCTCTACCTGGAAACCCAGGTACTTTCCAAGTGGTTGAATCAGTGCTCCCAGCCCTGATTTTAGGACACTCCCAGGTGTCTTTTAATTATTCCAAGGGCTATTGTGAAATTCTAAAAATAAAATCATTTTAATTTCCTGCACTTTAAAATGAGCACGCACCTTGTACTCTCTAAAATCAGACGCTTTTAGAAAAAGGAGAAAGATTGTGAAATACAGCAAACAAAACCCGTCAGTCCGATTCCAACAGGTCGGCCTCAGCAATCAAAACACCACGTCATATTTGGGTAACGCTTTGCGGCATTGAGGGTACTTTCTGATAACTAGGTTAGTAACTAAATGTGTAAATCAATACAAAAGACACCTGGTCTTGCCTCAACATTGCACTAGAGGTGGAAACAAAGACTCGGCCTTCCTTTGGTACAAAGCCATCACTGTGTAGAAGCTGGTCTGTGACATGTCAGCTTGTCAACAGCTGGTGGAGGTGGTGTCTGGAAGAAGACTGGCGGCACAGGCTGGGCCGCAGCAGCACCGTTTGGGCGAGGCAGACAGGGCGAAGGGGGCATCAGGTCACCGTCAAAGAGAGAGAAGGGGAGGCAGTTAGAGGCTGGCTGTCCCCCTGAGCCCCAGCTAGTCTGCGAGGTGAAGCCTGAGGCAGCAGCCAGGGCCGTCCAGGTCCCCACTCCAGCACATTCCCTGGCTGCCAATGTAAATCTGGAAAAACGGTATTCTTTGTTTTGCAGTGGGAAAGGGAAGTCTCCAAACTCCATATAATTAATGCATTTGTCAAGGCCTCTGTGACTATTTTCTCTGTGGTCTGAATGTGTCTTCCCTTTGCAGTGTCCTTGGGGCCCTGGGGAGACCCAGGGTGTGAGGTCCCTCTCTGGAGCCAGGGGAGCAAAGGGCCAAGGCCTCAGGGGGTCTTTCTTAAAACCCATTCTGTGTCTTCCCTTCAAGGCAGCAGAACTGCACACCCCTGAAACTCACAGCTGTGGTGACTTCTGCCATTTTTGTAGATCATGGCACCGAGCCTCAGGCCCTCAGGTGGGGAGGCGAAGGAACCCACTCTCTGGCCCCTTTCCCAGCCTGCTCCCTGCTGCTGACAACAGAGGTTAAAAGCCGGAGTCTGGGAGTGGTTTCCTGGAAGTTTATCCCTGCACTATTTCTACCCCAGCATTTTGAAGTAAATCCCAGATATCAGACAGTTAAACCAGTAAATATTTCATTATGTTCAATATATGTATTTGGCAGATGGGAATATGAAATTAACATCGTGCGCTCAGCCACACCTTGTAAAGAAGATTCTGTGTTTTGAAAGATGGTTTTAAACAACGCTTTGTGATATTCTAAATGCACAGGCAAAAAATAGGAAGTTCAAAGTGTTTGAGATCGAGGCCTTAAACAGCTTTTAGAGCACAGGCAAGAAGACTTGTCAGACAGGTGTGCACAGGGAGTGTGAGGGCCAGTGTGTCCCACCGGGAAGAGTGAGGTGGAGCGACCACAGGGCACTGTGCCGAACACAAGCCTCACCCCAACCTGCTGTCCCTTGACAGCAAGTGGCCAGGCTGGTTCTTCAGTCCTCGCTTGTCATAACATCCCCGTGGGTGTTTTTTGTGTTTGTAATTTACCCTGCTACCCTGTGCCGAAGCGTTGAGCCAGTTTATTATTAAAACGTGGACTAGGTACACTATAATTTGTTTCCTATGTAGGTGACAACCAGTGGAAACTGCAAGAGTGACAACAGCATGGTGATGGGCGAAATCTTCCTTGTTACTGTTTAGACAATATTAAAGCCATTGATTTGCTAGTGTTAGAGTTGCTATATTTACAATTTAGTATATGCTGAATTGACAGTATAGGTATAACTAAAAAATATGTTTTTTTCATATAAGCAGATTAGCAGTGATACTCACGCTTTATTTATATCTTTCACCAGATAGCTGAAGCTATCATATTGGATCTCTTGCTTTCTTCTGTAATTTTGTCCTAATTGGTGCAAGCTGAGACTCTGACAACTGTGGGAGATGCCCGTACAGCACTGCGTGTGTGTGATTTGAGGTGTGGAGCAGGTGCACTTTGCTACATGTGTGTCTAATGTGTACTCTGTGCATATAACTTAATGGACAGGAAACCTCCAGAAAGAGGCACCAGACTTTCAACAGTGCCTACGGAACAAAGCGGAAAGCATGGCAGATGAAGGGCTTTTATTGCTTTTTACTCCACATACTTCAGCATTATTTTGATTTTTTTTTTCAAACAATCAGCTTGTGTAACTTGTGTGATTTTTTTTAAACCATAGAAACAATGAAAAGCATTTTGATCAGTGGAAGGCGGCAGCTCACTGCTGACCGGTCTGTGTCTGTCTCGTCAATTTCACTGGTTAGAAACGTGGTGAGGGAAAAAATTTGCGACTGCTGATGGGAGACAGTTCCCCTTTTGTTTGAGCCAGTGAGCTCATCTCTGTGTGTGTCAGGAACGGGATAAACACAAGATGGCTAGAGCAGTTAGCCCCTCCGGATCCGACTGGCAGCCCGCAGCGGAGGTCAAGTCACAAGCAGGCCTGCTGGGTGCACGGGTGAGCCCACCCCACTCCTTGTGGTCCAGACCCCTCCCCTGGTGCCACTGGAATAGCCCCGTTCTCAGCAGGGCGCTCTGGGTCCACCAACCGTCTCAAACCCCAACCTCTGGGCCTGCAAACTGTGGTCCCTAGGCGGGCAGCGAGGTGAAAATTCTCTCTGGATGCATTTAGCACTCAAAGATGGGAAGAACTGGCCGCACTCAGCAGTGAGGTGTTTTTGCAAAGCTATTGGTTAACCTGGGATCCCACACTTCACAGCCCCTTAGGAGGTCAGGGGACACCCAGCCCACAGGATCACCTAAATGCTACATGAGATCATGGATCCGATGACACGTGACATCCCCTATTCACCCTCACCTGGTCCTGGTGTATGCAGCTGGTGGGCTTGAATGTGCCAACTCTGGCTTGGTTGGCAGTGGGAAGCAGACGGGGCACTTCCGGAAGTCCCTTGTGAACGTGAGCCAGTGCAAGGCCTATCCTGTGTGGCTGCTGCAGTGGCTTCGGCAGAGGAGCTATGCACTCACACGCTTAGGTGGCTGTGGCGTGTGCTATTGTGAGACGGTGGCTAGGGCGCAATGAAGACCCGGCAGAGAAGGGCAGCTGCACCAGGAACCCTAAATGCAAGCCAGGAGAAGCGACGGAAGCCCCTTTCCTTTTATTACAGAAGAACTTATACTTGTGGACAAGCCCGCACTTTAGAATCCACAGACATACAGAGTCGCAAATAGTTACCCCCTTCCTTTGTGTGTCCCTCTCTCCCCCCATTTTCCTAGCTTCAGAGAGGAGAAAAGGAGGTTATGCTCTGTGCACCTGACCACACATGCCCAGGGAAATGTTTTCCTCACCCACTGCTTCCTAAGCCCGGTGTCTGAGTAGTCACAGGTCTGGAGGCCCAAAGCTGTTCCACTCATTTCTATAGGAGTCAGTTGACTGTGTCTTATGGGAAGGCAGGCTGAGCAACAAACAGCGCTGACCTCCTGGCTGGTAGCGGGAGGACCACGTCTCACGAGCTTCCCAGTGAGTCCTTCAGAAAGATCAGGGGGATAGAGGTGACTGACAGCCCTGGGCGGGGTGGGGAGAAAGACTGGGGGGAAATCCTTCAAGCAGGAACTGTGTGCTTATCTTTGTCATGAGGTGATCTTTTTATTGTTATGTATTTATTTATTTGAGACAGGGTCTCACTCTGTCGCCCAGGCTGGAGTGCTGTGTCATGGTCATAGCTCACTGTAACCTCGAACTCCTGGGCTCAAGTGATTCTCCTGCCTCAGCCCCCTGAGTAGCTGGGACTACAGGTGTGCACTACCACACCTGGCTAATTTTTAAATTTTTTTGTAGAGATGGGGGTCTCACTATGTTGGCCAGGTTGGAGGTGTTCTTTTAAAATGTGAACACAGCTTCTTCTGTTTATAGTATGTGAATGTTGTCCTAAAACAATTCCTTCTCTTGAATGGAGCCTCACCTGAGAGCAGGAGTCAGCCCCATTCAGGGCACATGGGAAGGTTGGCAGATGGGGTCAACCTTGGGGACCACCACAGCCACCTCCAGCCCTTTCAGTGTTTGGCATACACAGTCCTCCCTTTTTCCTGTCCACATGCTGGCATTTCCTTCTGAAAGGCATCTAAAGGAAAACTGTAGGCCAGATGTGGTGGCTCATATCTGTAGTCCCAGCTACCTGGGACGCTGAGGCGGGAGATCACTTGAGCCCAGGAGTTCAAGGCTGCAGTGAGCTATGACTGCACCAGTGTGCTCCAGCCTGGGCAACAGAGTGAAACCCTGTTTCCAAAAAAATAAGCAAACAAAAAAGAAAAACAAAAACAGTGGACTACTATAGACCCCCTGTTGGCTATGGGAGGAGTTGGCCAAGCAAGGTCAGAAGTCTTTGAGATTTACTTGAACGCGTTTACTGTAAATGAAATTTGAAAAGCTAACTTTTCCCAGAGACAATGCTTCCTGACTATTGTCTGGAGATAAGCAGGGAGCCTCCCTAGATTCCATCAAGAAGCAGCAACTTAGAATGTACCCAGTGCGAAGTAAGCCGTGAGTTGTGACATGTTTGCAGTGTAACTGGGGAAGGGAGACTGAATCACAACTGGAAATGTGGTCACAAAGGAGAAAGAGTCAGGGTGGGAGTTTGCTGGGCAGTGTGTCAGAGCAGCTGCCCCGGCAGGCTGACACAAGCCCTCCTGCCGGCTCGGCAGGGACCCCAGCCAACCCACAATGGAGGTTGCTGTCTCATCAGCCCATCGACTTGATAAGAGTACGGATATGGGATGTCCTTTGTTCTGTCTTTATGTTCACTCGGTCACTTTCTAATCTTAATTTGCATTTCCAACTGAGTTTTCTCACTGGGGAGAGGCTGTGATGACTGGCTGAAGCAAGGAGTGTCATTATACATGTCTTCCCCGGAAGGGAACACATTGACACTGGGCAAAGCCCACACTCGGTCTTGAGAGAGCTGCGTTTAGGGAGCCTGTGTCACGTATGGAACCAACGCAGGCTCAGAAGGAGAGGAGCCCGGGTCCCGTTCTCAGCTTCCCTCCGCCTCACTGGTGTGTGATCTGGACCTTGTCGCTTAACCTCTGAGCTGCAACTCCCTTCTGCGAAAAGTGGAAACGATAAAACTTTGCAGAGCTCGGGTGATAATTGAGAAACTCTAGGCAAAGCCCTTGAGATCACATAATGTGGTAGACACTCGATAAATGGTGCTATTAATGAAATGACACGGGAGTTCCCCTCAGTGAGCTGGGTGTGCAAGCCACCTCCGGCTCTGGAGTGACCCCTGCCATATGCAGCAACCTCTGAGCCCCTAAAGAATCATTCTGCATTTCCCTATGAAACTGTCTGTATTAAAATAGTATAGAGACATAAGATATAAACACTGGTTATTGAGTATGAAATGTCCGATTTCCTTAAGTACTAAATTTAACAGTTGGTACCTCTGACATGTCACTTTGACACTTCTGGTTTTACGTTTATTGCGCAGGTACATCCTCAGTCTTTCAAACGCATGGTTTGGCTTGTGATTATCTTTTTTTTAGAGCCATTTTTGTGAAACCACGGATAAGGAAAAAATTTGTGTCATTTTCGAATATGAGTTCTGTTGTGGAATCAATGCAGCGCAGACAGCTCAAAATATCAACGAGGTGTCTGGGAAGGATGTGGCTAATGAACGCACAGTACATCGATGGTTTCAGAAGTTCAGTTCTGGTGATTTTAACCTTGAAAATGAGCCACGTGGGCGACCTGAGACCGAGGTGGATAATGATGAGATGAAAGCTGTAGTGGAAGCGAATCCATCTCAACCTACACGTGAATTAGCTGCAGGGTTTGACGTTACTATTCCAATAATACTGAACCATTTGAAACAAATATTGCAAGGTAAAGCAGCTGGGTAGATGGGTTGTGCATGAATTAAACGAGCATCAAAAGAGAAATTGTCTCGAAGCTTGCCTTTCTTTGCTGTCACAACATAAAGGGGAACCGTTTCTATACCATATTGACAAGTGTGATGAAAAATGGATTCTTTTTGACAATTGCAAGCATTCAGCACGTGGTTTGGATAAAGATGAAGTGCTGAAACACACTCCAAAACTGAATACTCATCAAAAAAAAGCTAATGGTGTCTGTTTCGTGGTCCAGCGCTGGTATTACCCACTACAGCTTCATGAAACCTGGTCAATCGATTACAGCGGATGTCTACTGCACCCAACTGGACGAAATGACTAGGATGCTTGCACTTAAGCAGCCGAGATTGGTCAGTAGAGACAGGCCAATCCTTTTGTAAGACAACGCTCAACCACATGTCGCACAAACAACACTGTGCAAACTACAGAGGCTGGACTTGGAAACTCTCTGTCATCCACTGTATTCACCAGACCTTGCACCAACTGACTACCACTTCTTCCAGGCTTTGGACCCCTTCTTGCAAGTAAAAATATTCAATTCTCAACAAGCTGTGGAAAACGCCTTTTGCAATTTCATGGCCACTCGCTCTCCAGGCTTCTTCGCTGCTGGCATAAACCAGCTACCGTTAAGATGGCAAAACTGTGTCGATAGTTTGGGTGCGTATTTTGATTAACTGTACTGCTTCTTGTTTGAGATATAGTAAACTAAACTGTTGACTTGAAATTGGACATTTTGAGTTCATTTGGATTAGGGGCGTCAGATAAAGCTGTGAAGACACAGTCTGGATCTGGGCCTGGTTCTGTTGCCAGCTGGCTCAGTGACTGAGCAAGGGACGTGACCTCCCTAGGCCTCAAGAGTCCCCATCTTTGTGGGATAGAGACTGGGCCAGATTAAATTTTAGTGTTTGCTTAGACTGTACCTTATCTCATGAAAGACTCGAGATAGCTAGTTGGGCCAGATGATTTTCAAACTTTTTATGCTCTAAGACAAAATGTGTTCTTTGGTCTACATGACCAAAGTGTCCAAATGTACTCTGCATCTACACTTAGAGAACACCCGGCACGGATTTGGGGAGAGGGGGCGTGATTCGTAAGAATCAGGTGTCTCCACATTTTCTTTTCCTTCTTACCTCCTGGAATTCCCTCGCTTTCCTTTCTGCTGTCCCTGGAGACAGGAGAGTCCTAGGAGGACTAGTCTCTCTCTTACTTCTTTTCAGGCGTATCCTAGATCACTGGTTTCGGTCTTCAGGGTGTATCAGAATCACCCCGCGAGCGTGTTAGAATTGAAATCTTTGTCCTTCCCCTTTCCATTCTGATCGTGTCAGCCTGGGGTGGGGCCCGGGGATTGGTGCCAGGAATCAGCCTGGGAGATTGTGTTTTACCCCCTGGCTCTCCATGTGACAAGGACGCGACAGGACAGGGGACAAGAGACCTTTGTTGACCAATGATGCATGAAACCTTGCTCAGGAGAGGGCTGAATGGTGTCTGAATCTCCTCCTGGAATCCTGTTGTCCTGGATTCTGACTGGCAACATGTGTAACTGTGTTTTAGTCTTTAGCGGCAGCAGCTTCTGAGCAAATGCCTTCGGTGGGGAAGGAAAGGCCTCTTTGAGGACAAGCAGTGAGCCTGTGGCCAGGGCAGCTTTGCGCCTGGCTGGGAGTGCCTCTGAAGTCACTCACATCATGCGCTGCTTTCAAGTTCTCTGCTAGAGGGTTTTAAAATGCTTTTCCATGAATGAAACACTGGCCCCTTAAAAGAAAACATTTTCTAGCATTTAGGGAAAATTTCATACCTGAAGTTCTGTATCAGAAGCAAGATGTAAATGGTATTGGATCATAAGGAAAAGACTAAATTCAATTTTCCTCATTCACAGACAACTCAGGGAAGAGGATGAGACGGTAGGGCCTACACGGGTGTGGTTCAGGCCTCTTTAGCAACAAGGACACGTCCAAATGGAAAGCAGTCGCAAAGACATGTCACACTGCTGATGTGATGCTGAGGTACTGCTGGGAGACAGTAAGATATTCTGGTTCTGTGGCACGGATGCGTGACAGAGGTAAAGGTCTAAAATAGGGCAGTGAAATGTTTTACAAGTTGTCTCTTTAAAACCCCCCACCTTATTTGGGAATTGAAACCTGCATTCCTTGCTGAGGCCAGCAATCAAAGGGGCAGAAAAAGTTCTTTGCTGTTTGTTTTCTAGTATCTTAAACCACAGGAGATGGCTGAACAGAATCGTCCGGACAAGGGTCACGAGATCATCGTCACTGGAGATGAGTTCTACTGAAACCACCTGTTATAGTTAAACAACAATAGCCTGAAGCCATGACATGTGACAGCAGTCACATAGACCACAGCCCAATCACCAAAAACCCCCCTTTAAAAAGCCCTGTTTTTCTGTGTAAAGGCAGGATGGTGGTCTTTTGAGATGCTAGTCTGCTGCCCTCCTCATTTTCTGGCAAATTAATAAACTTGTCTTTCCTTTTCCTCAAACCACTTGTCCTGGTTCTTCATTGTCACTGATTCGGCCTCGGGGACAAGTACCGAACTTTCAGTAACAGATGGAGGATTGCACAAGAGACATGGGAAGCCAATAGCAATTTGGGGAGAGAAGGGGCTAAAAATAAAGGCTGTTTCTTCTCCCTGAGTCGGTAAAGATTAAGACCATGAGTTTCAGAAAGCTCGGGCTGAGTCCCAGTTCCTTCTGCATGAACTTAGTTACATAAATTCTCAGTTCTCAGCTTCTGCACCTGTAATCGAAGGATAATTTAGAGGCGGGGTCTGGCTATGTTGCCCAAGCTGGAGTGCAGTGGCTATTCATGGGCTCCATCCTAGCTCACTGCAGCCTCCAACGCCTGGGCTCAAGCGATCCTCCTGCCTCAGCCTCCCAAGCAGCTGGAACTACAGGTGTGCACCACGGTGCCCAGCTAAGGACAATCATATTACCCATCTTATGGGGTTGTTTTGAGGATTAAATCAGTTAATAGATGTAGAGTGCTCGGAGGAGTACCTGGCAGACAGCACTCCGTGAAGGTTGGCCATGGTTTGCAAGGAGTGGCAGGATTTGAGAAAAGTTATAAACAGAGTGAAGACTTTAGTTGCAAAGCTTGGTTTTGAACAAGTCCGGCCATTGAAGATGAGTGGAAATAACAACTTCTGTCTTTAAGTCAAGAGGGAAAAGTTTACTCAGTCGTCAGCTAGCGAAAGAACAAAACATTCTTAGTTTTCATTATCATTCTTCACTCTCTTTTTGTTCATTCTCATCAACATACAAACATGATGCGATTTTTCCCCCATAAAAGAATCTCCCAGCCAGGCACCGTGGCTCAAGCCTGTAATGCCAGCACTTTGGGAGGCTGAGGCAGGAGGATGGCTTGAGCCCAGGAGTTGGAGGCTGCAGGGAGCTACGATGATGCCACTGCACTCCAGCCAGATGACAGAGTGAGTCTTGGTCTCAAAGAAAAAAACCAAAACAAAACAAGAGATCCCCAGTGACCTTCACGGGCCTACATCCAATACTTAGTTCTTAGTCCTCCCCTTTCTGGACTACCTGTAGCTCTTGGCGCAGTGGATCCCTACCTACACAACGGCCTTCATGTGGCTGCAGGGATGCTGCACACGTCTAGCTTTCTGCCTATGCCCCTGGTGGCTCCTTTTGCGTCTCCTGAGCTTTCCTCCTGTCCCCAAACTCTGCCCGTTGGGGTGTTCCAGGTCCTCGTCACTCCTGGTGAGCTCATCTAGTCTCCTGGCCACCAACAGGCTGATGTCTTCCAATTTTATGTCTCTAGCCAAGACCTGTCCCCTCCACTCCAAACTTTATGACCAACGGCCTTGTTGAACAGGTATAAGCCTAACACGTCCAACGTGTAACTCTGTCCTTTCCCCCAAAACTCACTTCTCACGTGACTTCTCATTTCAATAAATGGCAACTCCATCCTTCCAGTTGCTGCTGTGGATTGAATTGTGTCCCCCTACCCCCAATTCATATGTTGAGGCCCTGAACCCACACTTGACTCTATTGTAATCACCTTTAAAGAGGTGATTACAGTTAAATGAACTCATAAGTGTGGAGCCCTGTTCGAAAGAACTGACGTTTTTATAAAAGAGGAAGAGGCACCAGAGCTCTCCCTCCGCCATATGAGGACACAGTCAGCAGGTGGCAGTCTGCAAACCAGGAAGAGAGCCCTCACCAGAAACAGGCCATGCTGGCACCTCGATCTTGGATTCCCAGCCTCCAGAACTGTGAGAAGTAAATTTCTGTTGTTTAAACCACCCAGTCAATGGTATTTTGTTGCAACAGCCCAAGCTCACCAATATAGTCGCTCAGGCCCAAAACTTAGCACCATTCTTGATTGCCCTTTTTCTTTCACTTCCTACGTTCAATCTGTCAGCAAATCTTGTGGTCTGTCTTCATCAGATTTTATCTACCAATTATCGTCAACATGATTCAGGCTGCTGCGATCTTTCTTGGATTCCTGTAATCACTTCCTAACTGATCTCCTGGGTTTGGATTGTACCCCTCCCAACCCCAGTCTATTCTCAAAGCCGCAGCCAGAGCAATGCTTTCAATGCTAAAACAGATTGTGTGTCACTTCTGTGCCAGAATACCTTTGATGAGCTTCCCATCTTGCTCAGAGAAAAGTCATCATCTTTATGAATCGGCCTACAGGGCCTGGCACAATCTGTCTGCACGCCCCTCATCCAGCCATAATTCCATCTGCCCCTATAGCCTCTGCCTTCACCTTCCTCACTCTGCTTTTGCCACACTGGCCTTCCAGCTGTTCCTCACACAGATTTGCATAAGCCCGTGTCCCTCCCACCTCCAGCTCTTGGCTCAAATGTCCTTTCAGCAAAGCCTTCCCTGACTACCTTATTTGGAATTGCAGCCTTAACCCACCACACACACACACACACACACACATATACACACTCCCTCGCCCTGCTTTGCTTTTTCCATAGCACTGTTGCCATCTAACAGTGTGTATGTTTTGCTCCTTTGCTTGCTTCTTGTTGGTCTTTTGCCACTAGAAGATGAAAACCTATGTTCCGGGAGGGCAGGGAATATTCTCTGAGTCATCCAGGACAGTACCCTCAGGCTGAAAACAGTGTCTGCCGTAGAGCAGCACCCTGTAAATATCCATTGACTGAATAAATGGCTATTTCTTTACACTTTATTTAGAAAGCACAATCTTTTTTCTGTTAAATGCAAGTAAACATTTTTAAAAAGAGAGAAAGCACAATCTTTTGAAATAAAGCATTCTTTATTTAATATTGGTTTACATAAGTGTCTTTAAATAAAGACTTTCACTCTTAAAAGGATAATCTCTCTTTTAATTAGCTCCACAGCTGTCTAAGTCCGGGCAGTTTGAACCCCTGGGTCACCCATAGCAGCATATCTTTATTGCAGGGAAAATCCTACAAGGAAAAGAAACATCTTGAATGCTATGTTTACAAATCTTAAGGAAAAATAACATTATAGCAGTATCTTTTAATAGTAAAGGTTGGGCATAAGAAAGGATGCTTTTAAAGACAAATTAGTTGGGACATGAATTCATTTGGAAAAAACTAAACCTGTAACTGAAAGGCTTCCTTAGGAACGTGGCAAGTTTCCACTTTTCTGGGTTGGAATATCCCTTGGAGGAATCATCTGTGGGGTTCTCATTGTATCAGGGGTCTCCTTGGGACTCACCTGTAGAAAAAGGAAAATTACCCAGAAAAACAGCGGTTTCAATGTCTTCCCAGTGCCCTGGGATGGCCTGCTCAGAGCCTGTCACAAGCAGTCTGGTTTCAGAGCTTCTTCATCTTTCCGCCAACCCCATCCTGACCCCCAGGAGGAAGCCTGACAGCTGGCGGGCTGCAGCCAAGACTGTTATGAGAACACCACGTTCTAACGTCTCCTGCGGTGACCACCAACCTTTCTTGCTTCAGAATCCCCCATCCCAGGAAAAGCCTTCTACAAAATAGGTCTAAAATTACATAAGGTCACAAAAAATATTCTTTCTGACAAAGAGGCAGGAAGAGCCAGGGGCTGCCTGACCTTTGGCAAAGCGCATCCTTGACTAGTTCACCTTGAGTCTGCCCTGCACCTACTTGCTTCAACACAGAAATTAACCTGGGCAGCTTCTTCCTGTAAGGCCAGAAAACACAATTCGCCAGGTGTGACAAATCTACACTGCCTCCCATGATCCAGTTAGGTGGAGAGTTGGTTATGCAGAGGCCGGTCTCCGAGCTTGGCACCTGCCAGCCCTTGACTGTGAATGCTGATTGACTCCAGCTCACCCCTTCAAACACACTTTTCTTGATGAATATCTGGACTCATTTCTGAAAATTTTCTGAAACAGGTTGTTATGTAACTGGTGACTTCAACCTTAAATGGCAGAAAGGAGTAAGAGAAAAATATAATGGATGTCTATGAAATACACTCCCTAGACGCCAAAGGACTATGTTGCTTTCTGTCCTTGCTATGGGACTCTGGGTGGATATAAACACTTTGTTTAAAGTCTTCTAGTATATCACTTAATTTTGTCACAATAGTACATGCATCTGGTTTTGAAAATCCAAACAGCACAGAAGGCGTTCATGAAAAGCAACAGGTTCCACCTCTCTCTCCCTCCCCATCAGCTTTCAGCAAGGTACTTTAATTTTGCATAATCGTGGTTAATATCTTCTTTAGAAACACAATGAGATCTGCTGCGTTCTATCTATAAGTTTATTCCAAACACTTAAGACAAATAAACAGTATTTGTTATGTAAATGTAAAAGCCTTTTATGATCTTTTGTTCTGACTCTCTGAGGGCTGTGTCCACGTGTGATCGCAAGATAAAACACTGGCAAGGCCCATCCAGTTATCTTCCAATCGTGCCCTTTGGGATGGCAGTAGCCAAGGCAGGCAGTGGCAGATCCCATCATGTAAGGACTCTTCATCCTGCACGTATCTATGTGGCTGGAAACCAGGTGTGTGAGGCACACCACAAAAGTTGTGCAATTGCCTGGGAGGTAATTACTGACTATGTCTTGCTCACTGCCTTGCAATAAAACTTCAGGGAGAAGGATCCACAGCTCCACCATGTTCAGGTTGCCACAAGGCCCACCAGAGCCTTTAGGCTTTAGCACAGGAGAGTTGGCATACATGGGAAACCGGGCTCCAGCTTAGGTGTCATTTCCTATTGACATCATCCTGGATCAGCAGCAAAAAAAAGTTAAATCAAAATAACAAAAAGATAGAAAAAGGACTTTCAAAAAAGATGCAGAAATCCTTTCTATTAAATATTGGTTCGAGAAGCCACACTCAGGGCACAGCACAGTGAATACCAATAGAGCAGGGATGGACCTGTTTTCAGTTACAGAGAGTATGTGTGACGTCAGGTGGACTAGGTTTTGATTCTTGGCTCTGTTGTTTACAAGCTGTTGGCTCTTGTCAACTGTGTCTGTAAGTCTGTTTCCTACTTGTAGGGGGGACCTGCTTTATAGATCTTGCGGTATAATGAACCTGACACCCCC
The DNA here is from genome assembly GCA_023783475.1 of Daubentonia madagascariensis. NCBI lineage: Eukaryota > Metazoa > Chordata > Mammalia > Primates > Daubentoniidae > Daubentonia > Daubentonia madagascariensis. The sequence goes on from JAKFHU010002239.1 coordinate 1,917,406, forward strand.
AGCATGCTCTGTCACACAGAAGGATTAAATACATGGCTGTGCCTTCCCCTCTCTGTCCCTCCCCTCTACTGGATTTTCATGTTCTTTACTCTAGTTGATCCTATTTCCGGCAGAGTTGGCCCAACAGCTGCAGACTGACCTTGCCTTCAAATGCACTTTTTTTCAACCAGAGTTTCTGGAAAGAATTCCAGCTGTCTCTGTAGCCTGCTTTTGCTGACTGAAAATTTTGAGTTTCAAGATATTTTACCTTCCCAAAGTGGGCTAAAAATAACATCTTCCTTTTTTATTTCTTGACATTCAGTGCTTCAGCATTTAGGGATATGTGTATTGGTTTGTTGTTTTTTTTTTAAAGAGACAGGGTCTCTGTCTGTTGCCCAGGCTGGAGTACAGTGGCGCGATCATAGCTCACTGCAGCCTCGAACTCCTGAGCTCAAGCGATCCTCCTACTTCAGCCTCCCGAGTAGCTGGGACTACGGGTGTGTGCCACCACATCCAGCTAATTTTTAAAAAAAATTTTGTAGATGTTGGATCTCACTATGTTGTCCAGGCTGGTCTCAAACTCCTGGCCTCAAGAGATCCTCCTGCCTCAGCCTCCTTCAGTGTTGGGATTACAGGTGTGAGCCACTGCACCTGGCCAGATTCCCTTATTTTTAAGCTAATGGCCTTTTTCTGTTCCAGGCTCCCATCTGGATACCACATGGTATTAGCTGTCATATCTATTAGGCTCCTTTTGGATTTGATAGTTTCTCAGACTTTCCTTGTTTTTCACGGCCTTGACAGTTTTGAGGAGTGCAGATCAGGTGTTTTGTAGAATGCCACTCTATCGGGATTTGTCTGTTTTTCTCATGGTTAAACTGGGGTTATGGGTTTTGGGGGGAATGGTAAAGGCTGTTCTCAGCACATCATATCAGGGGAACATACTATCACCGTGAATTATCACCATTGATGTTAACCTTGATCCTCTGGCTTGGGGTGTTGTTTATCCCCAAGATGTCTCCAACGGTAAAGTTACTCTTTTATTCCTCCCCTTCCAGTCTCCTTTTATTTTTATCAGAAGAAAAAAATCTTTCTTCTCACTAAACTCATTTACAGCGTTGCCTTCCTACCCATGAACATTTACTACATTGAAGTTTTCTTATGGAGTTAAGAACATTGTCTCTGAAAATCCCTGAGGACAGTCTTTTTAAATATTGATAGTATATCTGTTGGCACCTTCTATCTAAGGTTTGGTGGGTAGTAGTGGTCATAATTTGGTAGAAACACAGGGGGAAAAATGTTTCAACATAAATATTCAGCAAGTCTAGCTGGTAGGTATGCTTGTAGATCTTTAAAGTTATAAGTATCATTACCATTTTCTCTCCATGCTGCAAATAAGTTCTTCCATTTTTAAAAGAAACAATTAATTCTCTGCAATAATCAAAATAAGTTATTTAAATAGCCTTCTGTATTCCCCTATATTAAATATGTCTCTGGCTAATGGCTAGTGAAGGCTTACCGTATTTCCTTTCTTATCTACTGGACTGTCTGGTGTGGCTGGGCATTTTTCGTTCTTTGCTGCCCAACAGATTCTTGAGAGTGGAGCCAGATCAGAGGGAAGAACTGCTGGGCAGATAGTTGGGAAGTGTCCTGCAGCTGCAGCCTGCCTCTATCACGTTGAGTTGTGGTTCAAGCAGAAAGGGATTTATTACAAGGTTTTCCATGGCTGGAAGAAGCACTGGGGTGACAGAATCAGACTCTATGCTTCCAGCTCAGCAGTGGATGCCACCTCCCCTGGAGCAGCTAGCACAGAACCACCCTGGCTTGGCTGCAGGGCACCCCAGCAAGTTGGAGGCCTCATGCCCTGACTCTACTCCCACTTAACTCCTTTCTAAATTCAAGTCTTGAGTGAATACGTGTCTTAGTCTGTTTGCATTGCCTCAAACAGGAAATACCTGAGGCTGGGTAATTTATAAAGAGAAGATGTTTATTTGGCTCATGGTTCTGCAGACTGTAGAAGAAGCATGGTGCCAACATCTGCCTCTAGGGAGGTCCTCAGGAAGCTTTCTTTCACGGCAGAAGGTGAAGGGGAGCAGGTGTGTCACATGGTGAGAGAAGCAGCAAGAGAGAGAGGAGGAGGTGCCAGGCTCTTTTTAACAATCAGTTCTTGCATGAACTAATAGAGCAAGAACTCACTCATTACCACGAGGACCAAGCCACTCATGAGGAATCTGACCCCATGACCCAAACACCTCTCAGTAGGCCCCACTTCCAACATTGGGGATCACATTTCAATATGAGATTTGGAGGGGCCAAATTTCCAAATTATATCAGTGCATCTAACTAACAGAACCTAAATTTCAGGCAGAACACCAGCTCCTAGAGAGCTTGTGAAGTGTCCTTTCTTGTTCTAGCTTCCAGTTAAGGAGGCACAATTAGAATAAGGCTAGAATTCATACAGAATGAGCAAATCTCCAGTGTCCGCCACACCACACAACCTTAACAATATGGCTCTTCCAATGGGTAGGGCAGCATGAGAACAAGATTTCCTAGGACCAGTGAGAGGAGGGGGCTGGGGAGTTCCAGAGCCAAGCTCAGAAGACACCTCTTGAGAAGTAGCGGGTTGGAGCTGGTAGGTGAAGTGAGCGGCACAGTCAAAGCCTTCAGTGCAGTCACAAAGGTGAGGCACCACACTTGAGGACTGAGCGTCTGGGCCACCGTGCAGCGGGCATCTAGGTCAAGTGAAGGGCAGACAATAAGTTTTCTTTTCCATGTTCCCTGTGATTAATTGGTAATAGCTTTCTGGAGCACTAAATTAAGACTTTCTACGTGCACTGGAGAAAAAAGACTTATTAGTAATATCCGCCATAGGCACAGGTTAGGGGTGACCTGAATATAAAGTATTTACCATCTTTTTCATGGTGGCCCAGGACATCAGCACTGAGAATCAAGTGTATGATCCTCAAGCTCCTTCCTGTGTCCAAGAACAAAGAGAGTAGGGGTGGGCAATGAACTGGGAGCTAGAGGTAGTTAGAGATCACTCAGAGTGACAGCAAGAGGTCACTCATGAGAGGAAGAAGGTTGTAGTGCTTGGGAACACCATAAATGTAAGACAAAGTAATACACAACTGTTCATCTTAAAGTCAACAAGTCAAGGCATTTTCTTCTTGGCAATGGGACAACTGAACTAATACATATATTTTTAAGAACAAAGAAAGGGAGATGGTGGTAATTGACTTAAAGAATGGAAATATCCAGTGTGATTTGATTCATAGCCTCAAATGACATCATCGCATGATGTCATCAAATGACGAAGCCATGTTGGCTTCATTCTCAAACTCCAGATGGCAGCAGGGTGGCAGCTGGCAGCTCTAGTATCACTTGCTCCTGAACAATTTTAGACTATGTTTCAAGGAATGCAGAAATTTGCACATACCAATCTTACTTTTCAGTTCACTCAAGCAAAAGAACAAAGTGATTTACACACGTTTTTAGACATCTGCACAAAATGACTAAAACTGAAGTAGCCTAGAAGTGGTTCTATAGAAGTTAGCTCTAAATAATTGTTAAGGATAATTTGTAACTGAGAATTTCCAAATTGTTATAGGATGCTTGAAAACGCGTTCCCTACAGTTGCTCAAACATCTCACTATCAGCCTTATTTTTACTTCAAATTCTCCTTTTTCCTCTCAGTTTTTTCCACTTTTCTGTCTTCCACATCTCTATTATACGTCCACAATTTGTAAAAGAAATATACAATGCCATTTTCAAAATGCCGTTTTCATTTTAATACCATACAATTTGTAAGAGAAATATATACAATGCCGGCCGGGTGCGGTGGCTCACGCCTGTAATCCCAGCACTCTGGGAGGCCGAGGTGGGAGGATCCCTTGAATCAGGAGTTCGAGACCAGCCTGAGCAAGAGCAAGACCAGGTCTCCACTAAAATTAGAAAAAATTAGCCGGGTGTGGTGGTGTGCGCCTGTAGTCCCAGCTATTCAGGAGGCTAAGGTGGGAGGATCGCTTGAGCCCGGGAGTTGGAGGCTGCAGTGAGCTATGACGACACCACTGCACTCTACCCAGGGCAACAAAGTGAGACTCTGTCTCAAAAAATAAATAAATAAACAAATAAATAAAAAATAAAAAAATATATATACAATGTCTTTTCAAATGCATGCTTAGGTCAAAACCAAAATCAAGCTATAGAAAGTATATAAAGAAATATATAAAAAAGCATATAAAGAAAAACACAAAGCCTCCTTCCCCACACTCATTCCCAGAAGTAACCATTGTTTATAGAAGAATATTTTTTTCTTAAAAAAAATCTTGTATTCAATGAATAAAGCTCTATGTTCTTTCATATGACTATAGAATTTACATTTTTGCATCAAAGACAAATTTCTTAAACCTGATTGTTACATTAACCCAAAAAGTGAGAGAATATTTTTTTGAAACTAGGTTTATTTTTGTCATTTGCTTCATATATATGCACACACATATATAGATCTGTATACTACAACCTTCAAAATGATCTAATTTACGTCTTTTTATAAAAAGAGAAGTTATTAAATCACAGCACATTATTACAACTACTATTACTGGTCATACCAGCCATTCTTTTTTTTTAAGAGACAGGGTCTTTCTCTGTCGCCCAGGCTGTAGTGTAGTGGTGTCATCATAGCTCACTGCAGCCTTGAACTCCTGGGCTCAAGTGATCCTTCTGCCTCAGCTTCCTGAGTACTTGGGACTACAGGTGTGCTCCATGACGCCCAACTGATTTTTCTATTTTTTGTAGAGACAGGGTCTCGCTATGTTGCCCAGGCTGGTCTCAAACTCCTGGACTCAAGCAATCTTCCTGCCTCGGTCTCCCAGAGTGCTGGGATCACAGGCGTGAGCCACCACGCCCGGTTATACTGGGTATTCTTCATGCATGTGATCGCTGAGTCCCTAAGTAAGCACACATCAGCTCAAGTGACTGAAGAAGTCTTTTCATATTTCTTGATGACATTGCTATTACTACCTCCTCTAATACCTACGTTTTAATAAAGTGTCTGTTACTTAAATGAATAATTATTTTAGATGAAAAATATCTGTAGAATTATATTTTAAAGAAGACTCCAGGCTGTGAATGATGATATAAGATGTCATGCTTAATGCATTGTTCAGGACAAGCTCCACCCAGAGCATCGCTGGGGCCATCAGGAATGATTACCCTGTGCGCTACCACTCATAGCCTGGAGTAGTCTTGTCTTTTTTCTGTAAAATTCAGAGCGCATTTCCAAAGTTATGAAAATGAAAAACAGCAGACAGTTGACTCTTGTGAAAGTGCCTCTCTGGATCACAATTGTGATTAGAGTCCCTGTGCAGCCCTGCCCGTCCCTGGGTGCACCAGGTGTGGAATGCATCCTCTTCTTGTCCACAAAGACCTCTGTGGGGCTAGTGTGGCCATGGCATTTGTGCATATCCTTCCCCTGGGAACAGGACTTCACAGCCAGGCCTGAGCCTGGGTCGCAGGAATTCAGCACTTGAACGGTAGAGCATATTGAAAGTTTGAGGACTAGTTTCTTAGTCATGGAAATTGGTCTGTGCAACCAAATATCTTATTAAAAATTTTGTTTTCACTCAGCATATTTTGTTGAGAAGGCTCCTCTACCCACCAAAATGTTTAACTTGTGGCTAGTCCAGACAGTGGCAGTCACCTGTCAGCTTCAGCCTCAGTTACTGCTTTACCTCAATGCACACCTCAGGGAGCCAAGGGATTCTGGCTCATTCTCCTGGCAGCTGCCTGGAGTCAGCTGGCTGGTTGGGATGACGAACAAAGTGACAAATGGCCATGAGAATCCTCAATCATGGAATCGCCTCTGTTCGCTCTGGGTCCACTTTAATTTTGGTGTGAAAGAAAAGGCAGATAATAAATGGATGTCTTGTGCAAGGGGAAGGATCTGCTTGTTTTGCTTAAAGAAAAAGAAGTTGGCAAAATGGAAATAAATTTAGATTGTCTTCTGAAGCTTTCAAGAATAGACTTTAGAATCCCTCTCTCATAAAACAAATATTCCAATTTTCTTGTAAAGGGCCCATTTTCCACTTGACATCCTATAAAAAATCAGGATTCTTGTGGAATATACTTTTCCTAATGGGCTAAAGTTGAAATTTTTTTTAAACAAAATAAAGTGTTCCCAGCTTCCTTCTCTACTAGTAGCAGATGATGCAGTGTATTTCAGTTGAGAAATTGTGAGTCTTAGCATTTGAGATGTCTATAAAGGCATCTTCCCACTTCTGCAAGTTGAGAGCTTCAGTCGGATGGGTGTGGTTGAATTGGTGCAGTGGTGCCGCGTTAGAGCTGAGCTTTAGGTGCAGGGACAACGGCCACCTGGGCAGGGCTCTGAGGCCTGGAGGCCCATCGAGGCTCTCGTATCACCTAGATACGAGAGGGTGACAGGCCTCTGGGGAAAGAGGACATGTGTCCCGTGAAACATGCTGAAAATGGGATTAACGGAGTGTGGCAGCTGACAGGGCAGCGGGTGAGGGGAAGTGGAAAACACACGCAGGGCCGCAGCCTTGGTGACAGCGCACCTGTCACAGCCCTGAACCCCAGCAGCATGGCGCTTCCACCGGATTCCACCCACTCACCAGGGTCTCCCGTCACTTTAATGACAGGGCTGGGATTAGACCAGGCTTTCCCAGAGAAGCCAAGCCCTCGTCTCAGGCTTACTCACGTCCCGGAGAAGTCCCTCAGCATTCCAGACACGCCACCTGGTCAGCGCCCAGCTTCTAAAGACTGTCCCTCCCGCATCCGTCCTGCCTCTCCTCCCCTATACAGACAAACTCCTCAGGAGGCCACTGCCTCTGTCCCTCTTCCTGTGCAATTACAGTTGACCCTTGGACAACACAAGTTTGCACTGCGTGCGTCCACTTACACGTGGACTTTCTTGTGCCTCTGCCACCCCGAGACAGCAAGACCAACTCATCTTCCTCCTCGTCCTCCTCAGCCTACCCTACATGAAGATGACAAGGATGAAGACCTTTATGATGTTCCACTTCCACGCAATGAATAGTAAATATATTTTCCCTTCCTTATGATTTTCTTAGTAACATTTTCTTTTCTCTAGTTTGCCTTATTATAAGAACACAGTATATAATACATGTAACATACAAAATATGTGCTCATCGACTGTGTGTGCGATTGGTAGGGCTTCCGGTCAACAGTAAGATATGTTAGTAGTTAAGTTTTGGCAGTTGACACCCCCAAAACTTAACTACTCATAGCTTACTATTACTGGAAACCTTACTGGTAATATAAACAGTCAATGAACACATATTTTGTATGTTCTATGTATTACATACTGTATTCTTATAATAAAGTAAGCTAAAGGTAAGAAAATGTTAAGAAAATCATAAGGAAGAGAAAATATATTTACTGTTCATTAAGTGGAAGTGGATCATCATAAAAATCTTCATCCTCATAGACTTCATGTTGAGTAACTGAGGAAGAGGAGGCAGAGGAGGGGCTGGTCTTGCTGTCTCAGGGGTGGCAGAGGTGAGGTGGAAGAGGTGGAGGAGGTGGAAGGGGAGGCAGGGGAGGCAGGCGAACTCAGTGTAATTTTACTGAAAAAAAATCCACATATAAGTGGACTCGAGTGGTTCAAACTTGTGTTGTACAAGGGTCAACTGTAGGAAAGAGGAAGGCATAGACATATACGTTCCCATGTGAAGTGCTGGAATGGGGACAGACACAACCTTGGGGAAGAAAGACATCGTGGCTGTGGTGGGGCTTTCTAAGGATAATTTTCTCACTTAATTTTGCCTAGGGCCTCTAAAACCTAAAACACAGGACTGGGAAATGCCTAGAAAGGCTGTTGTTACTGTGATGTAATTCACTGTTTAAAAGATTTTTTGGGTATAGTTCAGTGTGAATGGGAACCAGCTGCCTGTTTGTTCACTGTTGGAAGTGTCGTCTTCATCCTAACATTCTTCAGCTTGAAGGAAAGAAATTCTAAGTACTGAAAGCAGATAAACAGAGATGGCTTATGTACTGTCGCCTTGGTCCAAGTTCAAGGGCATTATGACTTTTTGCCTAATAAAACCCAAGGGCTGCTTTTCAGCTACTATAATAGGATGTTGGTTTTTCATTTAATCTGCTATAAAGAAATTTGGAAATTCAACATCTTTATTTCCTTCAGAATTTTTATGTAAACTTTTTCCCTGTCACTTTCTTAAGTCTAGATAATCAACGAGATAATAAATCAAATCAAGCTCTGATTTGTAGTGTTTGTCAATTTCCATGGGGTAAATACTCCCACCATGGCTGTTTTCAAGCTACCAAGTGACTTCACCGAACACGGTGTTGAGAGGGGGTGTGCAGTAACACCCCATTATAGACTATTTTCATCATATGAATATGAGAAATGTAAATAACCTCAAGCACATAGACAATAATAAAATGTACTAAAATAATTAGGATGTGATAAGTTTTTGAGTATTACCTTTGTTTTCAATATAATTTACTTAATTAAAATTTTAAAATTGTGATAAATACATAGAACATAAAATTTACCATCTTAACCATTTTTAAATGTACAGTTCAACAATGGTAAGTATGTTTACATTGTCGTGCAATTGATCTCCAGAACTTTTTCATCTTGCAGAGCTGAAACTCTATACCCATTAAGCAAGTTTCCGTTTCCCTTCCCCACAGCCCCTGGCAACCACCATTTTCCTTTCTGCTGAGTTTGACTACTCTAAATTCTTAATATAAGTGGAATCATATAGTAGTTGTCTTTTGTGACTGCCTTATTTCACTTAGCATAACGTCCTCAAGGTTCATTCGTGTTGTAGCATGTGTGAGAACTTCCTTCCTTTTTAAGGCTGAATAATATTCCAATATATGTATACATCGCATTTTGTTTATCCATTCATCTGTTGATGGATATCTGGGTTGCTTCCACCTTTTGGCTATTGTGAATAATGCTACTATGAACATGGTTTCTTTGAGACCCTGCTTTTAATTATTTTGGATATATACCCAGAGGTGGAATTGCTAAATCATATGGTAATTCTAACTTTAAATTTTTGAAGAACCACCATACTGTCTTCCATAGTACAGCACCATTTTACATTTCTACCCACAGCGCACAAAGATTCCAATTTCTCTGCATCCTTACCAGCACTTGCTATTTTCTGGTTTTTTGATAGTGGAAATCCTAATGGGTGTGAGGTGATATCTCATTGTAGTCTTGGTTTGCATTTCCCCAATGATTGACCATTTGTGCACCTCCATTGGAGAAATGTTTATTCAAGTCCTTTGACCATTTTTGAATTAGGTTGTATTTTTGTTGTTGAGCAGTAGGAGTGAGTTATTTATATATTCTGGATATTAACCCCTTATTGGATAAACGATTTGCAAATATCTTCTCAAAATCCATAAGTTGTCTTTTCATTCTGTTGATTGTACCCTTTGAGGCACAGAAGTTTTAAATTTTGGTGTAATCCAATTTATCTATTTTTTTTGTTGTTGCCTTGTGCTTTTGGTGTCATATCCAAGAAATCATTGCCAAATCCACTGCCATAAAGTGCTTCCTCTATGTTTTCTTTTAAGAGTTTTATAGTTTTAGGTCTTACGTTTAGGTCTTTGATCCTTTGCTAGTCAATTTTATATACGGTGGAAGGTAAGGGTCCAAGTTTCATTCTTCTGCATGTGAATATCCAGTTTTCCCAGAAATATGTGTTGAAAAGACTGCACTTTCCCCACTGACTAGTCTTGGCCACCTAATAAAAAATCATTAGACCATATATGTGAGAGTTTAATTCTGGGCTCTCTGTTCTATTCCATTGGTCTATATGTCTGTATGTCAGTACTACACTGTTTTGATTACCGTAGGTTTGTAATAAGTTTTGGAATTAGGAAGTGTGAGACCTCCAACTTTGTTCTTTTTCAAGATTATTTTGGGCCCTTTTTGTTTTGACGGAGGGCTCCATTTGCTGTTCTGTGGCAAATGTATCTTGCTCTTACTCTGTAAACCTACATCATGCTCTTGCTCTGTAAACCTATCTTGTCTTTCCTCAATAAACTTCATTTCATGCTTGGTGGGAAAAAAAAGATTATTTTCGCTATTCTTGGTTCCTTGAGTTCGAATTTTAGAATGGATTTTTCTATTTCTGCAAAAAATGCCCTTGGCATTTTGATAGGGATTACATTCAATCTGTAGATTACTTTGGTTAGTATTGACATCTTAGCAATATTGTCTTCCAATCCATAAGCACAGGGTACCTTTCTATTTATTTGTGTCGTCTTTAATTTCTTTCAAAAATGTTTTGTAGTTTTCAGTGCACAAATTTTTCACCTCCTTGGGTAAGTTTATTCCTGAGTATTTTATTCTTTTTGATGCTATTGTTACTAGAATTGTTTTCTTAATTTCCTTTTTGGATTATTCATTGTTAGTATATGAAAATGCAACTGATTTTTTTATGTTGATTTTTGTAATGTTGTAGCTTTGCTGAATTTGTTTATTAGTTTTAACAGGTTTTTTTTTTTGGTGTGGAATCTTTATGGTTTTCTACATATAAGATCATATTATCTGTAAACATAGATAATTTTACTTCTTCCTTTGCAATTTGATTCCTTTTATTTCTTTGTCCTGCTTAATTGATATGGCTAGGACTTTCAGTGCTGTGTTGAATAGAAGTGGTAAAAGTGGGCATCCTTGTCTTGTTCCCAATCTTAAAGGAAAACTTTTCAGTCTTTCAGCATTGAATATGGCCTCAATTATGTTGAGGCAGTTTTCTCCTATTCCTAGTTTGTTGAGTGTTTTTATCAAGGAAGGGTGTTAAAATTATGTCAAATCAAAAGCTTTTTCTGCATCAGTTGACATGATCGTGTATTCCATTTCCTTCTTCCCCGGCCCACCCCTGCCATAGAGACAGGGTTGCTATGTTGCCCAGGCTGGTTTTGAACTCCTGGCCTCAAGCAATCCTCCCACTTTGGCCTCCCAAATTGCTGGGATTACAGTCATGAGCTGCCGAACCTGGTTCCTTCATTTTGTTAATGTAGTATATTACCTTGATAGATTTTCATATATTGAACCATCCTTGCATTCCAGGAATAAATCACACTTGGCCATTGTGTACAATCCTTTAAATGTGCTGCTGAATTCTGTTTGCTAGTATATTGTTGAGAATTTTTGTACCCATATTCATCAGGCATATTGGTCTGTAGTTTTCTTTTCTTGCAGTGTCTTTGTCTAGATTTCATTTCAGGGTAGTGCTGACTTCACAGAATGAGTTTAGAAGTATTCTCTCCTCTTCAATTTTTAAAAATTAACTTAAAATATATGTTTACTTTTAATAATATCTGTATTTAGCACAGTCCTGAAAGTGATCATGCCTGAGGTGTCCTAAAGTGTTAGTTTTGTTTTTTAACAAGTCCTGGATAGGGAGAGGAAAAGGGACTACTTTTTAAATGAGAAAGAGAACTATCTCTTACTTGCTGAGAAGAAATGCTTTTCTTAATGAGTTCATATGCCCAATGAAAGGACATGTACAGGAATATTTTAAAACTATACTTATAGTGGTTAAAAAGTGAAAACAACTCAAATCTCCATCTGGAGTAGAAGAGGTAAATAAATTGTGGTCTATTTATACAATGGAATACCAACCCACCCATGAAAATGAATGAACTTGAGCTGCACAAAATATGGATAAACTTCATATGCAGAGTGCTGAGTGAAAACAGTAAGAAACACACACAAAATACATACCATTTGATTCCATTTACATGAAGTTCAAGAACAGGTAAAACTAATCTGTGTTGTTAGGCTTGGGGTAATGTTTCCTTTGGGAAGCTCTTGATTGGAAGAGGGCATGAGGGAATCTTCTGGTGGACTGGAAATGTTCTAGACCTTGATCTGGGTGGTGGTTACACAAGTGTGTACATTCATTGAGCTGGACACTTAAGATTTGTGCCCGTCGCCAAAAATGTGTTATGCTTCAGTAAAAAGCCAACAAAATGCCTTTTTTTTAAAATTATACTTTTAAATTTCAAGGGCTACAGGCCTGTTTTAAAAAGCTAAAAACCAGAGGAGTTCAAACAGAAACACTTTCATCCCCCTGATTCCTTCTCTACTGTTTTCCAGGGTTCAAAATCTAGTGTCTTCCTTCTCCTTGTTCTTGATGTTCGTGAAAACTGGAACAAACATGATTCCATCTAATTCAGCCTTCAGAAAAAGAGGCCAAATCCACCTCCTTCTCACCATCTCCACCGGTATGACCATGGTCCAAGCATGGTCCTCTTTTGTTGCAGTTGCTTCCACTAGGGACTGAATTCTATCTTCACAAAATTCACACGTTGAAGCCCTAACTCCTGGTGTGACTGTATTTGGAGATAGGGCCTTCAAAGAGGTTACATGAGGTCATCGAGGTGGGCCTGAATCCAATATGACTGGTGTCCTGATAAGACAAGGAAGAGACACAAAGAGTGAGCACACACAGAGGACAGGCCACGTGAGGACACAGCGTGAAGGTGGCCATCTACAAGCCAAGGAGACAGGCTCCAGGAGAAACCACATGTACTGACACCTTGATCTTGGACTTCTAGTCTCCAGAATGGTGAGCAAATACAATTTCTGTTGTGTGAGCCATGCAGTCTGTGGTATCTTGCTACGGCAGCCCTAGCAGACTAATACACCTCCTAAGTGGTCTCTCTGTTTCTGCCCTTGCCCCCAGTAGTCTATTTGCAACACAGAAGCCGGTAAGCCTGTTTAGACGTAATTAGGCTCTCTTCTGCGTAAAACCTTCTTGGCTTCTCATCCAACTCAGCAATAGCCCACGCCCTGATGTTGGCTATGAGTCTTGTATCACTTGGCCTCTGCTCCCGCTCTGACTTCACCTCGTCCAGCCTCCCCTTCCTCATGTGGCTCCCACCACCATGGCTTCTCTGCTCTTTCCAAGCAGAGTCCTGTCTCTATTTCTGACATATTCCAAGCACAGTCCTGTCTTAGGACCCTTGGCATTGCCCTGCCCCGAACACTCTTCCTCCAGATATCAGCACAACTCGCCTTCAATCCCTCCTCCTCCTTCGGGATGCCCCTAGTGTCCTCCTGCCAGTCAGGCATTCCACCCAGCAACAAAATTAACAAACTCTGCCCTTACTCTGACAGCCCTTTTTCAGGAGTTAAGCAAAGTTATTTATGCTACATCCATTCAATGGAAAACCAGGCAAAAATTCTATTATTCAAAATGACTATACAGATGTTAAAAGCAGGGGAGACTCATATGACAAGGTAAACGTAAGCAGTAGAGCGTAGAACAGACTGTAGCATATGCGCTCCTTTTTGTGGGAAAAATGTAAACATACAAACACATATATGTCTATAACCAATGTTTGACAGAAGTTATTTTTGGCGGTGGTTTTATGGATGATTTTTTTTTCTCTTTCTTTTTACCTGTGTACATTATCTATAATGAATAGGCACCATGTTTTTTAAATTTTTATTTTTTAATTTTCATGCAAACATCTGAAAGCTGAGAGAGTATGTACAATTTTTATAAGGAAAAAACCATATTCTTCAAATAAGGGTTACAATTTTGTCATCCCTAGGACTGGATACTGTCTAAGGACAAGGAGATTCTGACCTCTCGCGACTCTAAATCTTAGACACTAACGGGGACTAAAAATGAGGTGAGATCTCTCGGGGGAGGTCAGGGCTTCCTTGCCTTGGAGATCTTTGAAGACTAGTTTGCTGATTTTGAAGTGTTTTAGATTTCAGCTCTCTTATCATTGCAGTTGACTTTTACTTTCCTGAGGTAACAAAAAACATCCTCTTGATAGATTTGTCACTCCAACATTCTCTATATTCCCTTAACTGAAATTTATTTCTCTTCAAGATTCTTGCCACCTTCTGACATTCTACATATTGGTTTCTTTATTGTTTATTGTCTGAAGTTGTTTATCGAATAAATGAATGAAACCTTTTCACGTTCTTCCTACCTGTAAGTATCCTGCCATGGTCTGATTTTATTCCAAAGACTTCAATGCAGGTCTAAGGAGCCTGTTTGTGCAAAGCATTAGGAACAAAGTCCTGGTCGCTTCTCAGAAGCTCAGACTCCCCGAGCTTCAGTGGGGTTTTATGAGTCGAGGTACTCTCAGGACCTGGGAAGTAGCAAAAGATAATAGATCATGTAAACTGGGGACTTGTTACTAGTTTAAGTCAGACAGGCAAAAGCCAATTGACTGCTGGTCTCGCCTCTTTGAATAGCAAATAAATATATGCGAATTGCACATCGTTAACAAAAACTTGGTGCTGTGATTGGGGTGCCAGCTGCCATTGGCCATAATTAAAATGGAGTGTTATGGTGTTATAATTCTGCTAAATGCAAAACCATCTTGCGGCAAGTGGGAACACATGAAGAATGAATCTCATTAAATGCGAGTACTTACTCCGACTGTTCCATCAAACTCAAATGCCACTTACTGTGCGTCTGGGAGATGTGGGTGGAAACGCACCTCCCTTGATGTGTGTCATGGAGAGGCAGCTGCGCAGAGCAAAACAAAGCTCCTGCTCCATCATGTTTTCAGTGTTGATGGAAATTGACGGAGGATGCACGGAACGACACAGCTGTATTTCTGAGCAGTGGGCATTTAGTGACATCTAAGAGGACAAAGAAGCCTCTTAAGTTCATTAGTGTCTTGATAAGAGTGATTATGCAACGATTAGCGAATGGATCTGACTTCCCGGGAAAACGGAACGAGAAGAAAGTGTATGGAGGGAAGATCTTTCCTGGAGCAGCTGTGAAGGCCTCTCGGGGAGCGGTGAACCCTGGACAACAACTGACCACAAGAACGGAGAGCAGCTGAAAGGGGAGTCTCTGGGGTCCCCGTCCCGGATAGCCACCAACCTGGCAGGCCCGGAAAGGCAGAGAGGGCTCCCCGAGCTGAGCTGACAGGTGACAGCTGCAGCCATAGCCCCCGCAGCCCCCACAGGGTCGTTTTCCAGGGCTGAAGCTGGAGAAGCATGGACGGGGGCCCCAGTTCAGCTGTTTGGGTAATGCCGAGCATTTGGCATCACGTCTGGTGCCAGTGATTCAGTTACTGTTTTACATATTTCATGTCACATTGGGTATTAAGGGATGCAGCCAGTCGCCCACAGAGGCAGGGGGTGTGGAGAAAGAATCTGTTTCTGTGCAAGTCACGAGGTCACGAGGTTAATACCCTTCTATGGCTCCTGTAAAAACTCTGCTGATGGAGGCATGACTCGAGTCCGGGAATGCAGGAAGCTTCCTTCCTCCAGTAATCACTGTATTATGTGCATATTTCATTTCACCACCTCCTTCTGGGGGTGACCTCACCCCAACTGCCTTTCCCTGGAGGCTGCCAAGTACCAGGAGAGCTCTTCCCCAGAAGTGGTTGTCGGTCAGAACATTGTGGTTTTTTTGTTTTGAGACACATAGGGTCTCCTCTGTCGCCCAGGCTGGAGTGCAGTGGTGTGATCACAGCTCACTGTAACCTCCAACTCCTGGCTTCAAGCGATCCTCCTGCCTCAGCCTCCCGAGTAGCTGAGACTCTAGGCACACACACCACCATGCCTGGCTAATTTTTCTTATATTTTTTTGGAGACGGAGGTGGGGGGGGGGGTCTCACGATGTTGCCCAGCCTGGTCTTGAACTCCTGGCCTCAAGCGATCCTCCCACCTCAGCCTCCCAGAGTTCTGGGATTGCAGGCGTGCCCTGCCAAGGTGGCTCTTTCTGATAGCTCGGCCAGCCCCAGCCAGTGCCGTTTGCATCTGGGCATTTGCAGAGCCAGATCAGACGTTGGGAGGGAGGACAGCAAAAGCCAGAGAGAGCTCCTTTGTGTTCCAGGCACAAGGGACTTATTATGACTTTTCTTCTAATTCTAAAATATCTATTAAGCTTTCACAGTGAGCCAGATGCTATTTATAGGACATCTAAATGGTGCTTGCTCTCAGAGTCCATTTTAAAGGCACAGTAGGGCCGGGTGCTATGGCACGGGACTGTGGTCCCAGCTATTGTGGAGACTGAGGCGGGAGGATCACTTGAGCCCAGGAGTTCGAGGCTACAGTATGATCTCACTGCTGTACTCCAGCCTAAGAGACAGAGTGAGACCCTGTCTCTAAATAAACAAATAGTTTTTTAGACAGTAAAGAAATTTGTTGTCCTGAGTTGGGAACGGCTGAGGCCCATCTATGCCGCAGTTTGTAGCTGAGTGTACCCACAGCGGCTGTGGGTCTTCCCAGGTCCAGTCTAGCTCTCGGGCCTCTCTCCCTGGAGATTACTGCCCTGCTGCTCACATCACCCCCCTTGCTGAGTCCGGAACAAGACTTTCTTCCCTGAGGAATACCCCAAATCACCCTCTTTCTAGACTTTGCATGGGAGATTCTAAATGATGTAGCATTTCACTACTAGGATGAACCACACAACGTGGAGGGCAAATGATGATCCAATATCAGCCGTCTCATATAGTTCACCTAATAGACGCAGTTTGAAAGAACCAGATGAACTTACTTAAGTTAATTCCTTCTAGGGGAGCTTCGACGGGGTTAGGCGCTCAGACTCTGGAGTCATGTAGGCTGGAGTTCATGTCCTGTAGCTGCCACTCCCTGGCTGTCAAATATGGGCACGTTGCTCCCCCTTAGTTATCAAATGGAGATGATAATACCTACCTCAGATGTCTGATGGGAAGATTAAAACTCACAACATAGAGCGTTGTGTTGGAGCAGAACTTACACAGTGTGTCTTCCTCTGTTTGGAAGGCATACTGAAAGCTCACTGAGTGCACACTATGTGCACATTGTTCTAAGTAGTTGACGTGTATCAATGTGAGTACAGACAAGGAAATGAAAGCACAGAGAGGCAAGGTAACTTGCCCAAGGTCACACAGCTGGAAAGGAACAGTGCTGGAATTCAGATCGAGGAAGTCTGCCTCCAGAGACTATATATAGTTGTCCATCAGTATCTGTGGGGGTTTGGTTTCGGGACCCCCCACGGATACCAAAATCCAAGGGAAAATGGGGTAGTATTTGCATATAACCTACACACATTCTCCTGTGTATTTTAAATGATCTCTGGATTACTTATAATACCTAATACAATGTAAATGCTTTATAAATAGTTGTTATACTATATTGTTTAGAAAATAATGACAAGGAAAAGTCTTTACATGTTCAGTACAGGCACAATTTTTTCCGAATATTTTCAGTCAGTGGCTGGTTGAATCTATAAACACAGAACCCATACATTTGGAGGGCATGACCTCCCTGCACCTTGCTTCTCTTCTGGTACGTATAAGCTACCAGGATAAGAACTGGATTTTAAAAGACTATCTTTGGGGGGCAAAGAAGACTTTGGACTAACATTCCCTTCAAGTCTGTCTAGGATCTAACTTTAGCACTCAGAAAAAAACAAAAACCACCAGCATTAACTCAGTGCTCACCATACAAACATAACACCTTGCCAAAGCCAAAAAAAATTTACATGTTATGGGAGAATTCCATATTAACTCATGATATTGAAACAGGGAGCTAAAGAGCTTCCTGGTAATCTAGGCCCAGGTGCATCAGGTCAAGGCTGTTGGTGGATTCAGTCTTTGACATATTTGTGAGCAAATGGTGTGTGGGCGTATGTCAGGCAACCACATGTGAATGAGTCAGAAGCACTTTTTAAAAATCCAAGCTGTTTGTGAAGGCAAGAAATTAAACACATGCAGACGCATCAACACTATGCCACTCAGAGGAAATCTTTAGACATATCTGATTTGAATCGAATAAATTCAGATGCTGTGTACTGAAATAATCATTCTGTCCTTATTTTTGTTATTACAGTTTTGAAACTCAGAACATGTAAGTCAGCTCAACAAATGGATTTTGACTGACAGATTCAGGGTCCGAACATAACTGGGCCAAGCTCTGAAGAACTCAGATTTAAATTTAAGTTGAAGATGCTACTTGTTCCGTGGGTCTGATGCGGATCTGACGGTTTCCAAGTAGGACCTCCTTCTGCCATCAGAGCTGCTTCTGCCTAACTGCACTATCCAAGGGAAGAACTGGCTAAAGGTTTATAAACTGAAGTTTTTAAGTACTGCCTTTAGGAATCTTCGAGCATAATTACATAATGAGTCTGTTGAGTAAAAACTCTCATTGTCTGTGTAGGAATCCTAGCATTCAACTGGAGTAGAGGATAACTCACTTCCTGCTGATTTTTTCTTTTCTTTAAAGGGTACTTCTTTCAAATCCTTCGCTCCTTGTGAGGTGCTCAAACATTAATACAGAAATAAACTCACCATCTAGACCGCTCTTTGATTTTTGCTTAGAGCAAATAAATAGAGAACCCCCTAAAATTCTGAGGGTTTTTTTCTGGTTTTACAATTGCTTTCAACGTAAATTGCTTGAGGTTCAACATTTGTTTCCACTATTATCCACATTTTACTAGATAATTCCATGCTGACGTGGTTAGAGTTCCCCAATAGCCAGTTGTATCCTGTTTCCGTGAATAACTAGTTTTTAGAATGGAAAAGAATGTGTAGAAACAACTCATAATATTTTGTCTTCTTCAAAAAGCACTAATTATTGTAGTTGGTAACAATGTATTGCATACTTGAAAATTGCTAAGAGAGTAGATTTTAAGTGTTCTCACTACAAAAAAATAAACATGAGGAAATGGATATGTTAATTAGTTTGATTTAGTCATTCCACCTTGTATACGTATGTCAAAATATCATGATGTATGCCATAAATATGCACAATTTTTGTTTGTCAATTAGAAAAAAGAATGTCATGGGGGTGTAGCACTAATTGTCTATGAAAGTCGCCTTCTTTTGGGTACAGAGAATCATTTGCCCCTCAATGTGTTCGTGGTGGGCTGGGCAAGAAGATTCTTAGGAACCAAAGACGACTTTTCCTATATAGTCTTTATCAGGAAAAGTAAAACAAGTTTTCAGTCTGGCATAACAGAGGCAAGTAGATATCATTAGTAGGTGATTTTCCTGAACATGTCAGTCTTATTTCTCTAAATAGTATATTACTTTATGACTCTAAATAAGAGGCGCTCAAGGAAAGTGTTGCCATTTGAACTACGTGCTCATCTACTCAAAATGATAAACAAAACCAGTTTTTAAGTGGCCAGGTAACATTTTCCATGTGCATTTCTTTATCATGCTAGAGTAATTTCGACACACGGAGGCTAATGTGAAAATACATTAAGATGAAACTATGAGATGATAATTTTTAATCCACAAGGGAAATAAATTATCCTTTCCCTTTTGCAAATCATTCCCCAAGCCAGTCCCTTCTGTCTGAGGCCAGGTGGTCAGCTGTCAGGAATGAAGGTACATTATGAGAAGCTGAAGTTCTAGATTTCAAGGCTGTGGCTAATATTGACAATGCCTGAACACTGTCCCTATGATCCCATCTGAGGGGTTAATTAAACGTCAGTCAACAACCTCAGCTGGTGATTGGAATGAAACTTTTGAAGTTGAAGCTTCAAGATAGTGTTTTTAGGCTGGGCATGGTGGCTCATGTCTATAATCCCAGCACTTTGGGAGGCCTAGGCAAGAGCCCAGGAGTTTTAGACCAGCCTGGGCAACATAGCAAGACCCCTTCTCTACAAAAAAATTTAAAAATTAGCTGGCTGTGGTGACACACGCTTGTAGTCCCAGCTACTCCAGGGCAGGGCAGGAGCAGAGGTGGGGGCTGAGGGTGGTGAGGTGGGTGGTGAGTTGGGAGGATCGCTTGAGCCCTGGAGTTCAAGGTTCCAATGAGCTCTGATCATGCCATTGCACTCCAGCCTGGGCGACAGAGAAAGACTCTGTCTCTATTTAAAAAAATAAAAAAAGATAGTTTTCATAACTATCTCCTTTCCTAGAAGCTTGTGTTCATGGTGCCTCGTTGCCAGAGTTCACATCCAGTCATTATGTGGATCCTACCACTTTGTGGCATGGGGAAGAGCTTGCTAAGTCCCTTCTGGTGGCTGGGGCAGGCCTGGAGTGGGGCAATTTGGGGCTAGCAGTGAGGGGGAGTTGGAGAGGCCAGGCAGCTGCCGGGAATGGCAAGGCCAGTTGGGCCTCTGTGCTCTGCTCTATGCAGAGGAAGAGCTCCCTCACGGGCACCGGGTGCCTTGTTCTACTAATTCAGGGGTGTGGCTGCTCGTAACACCAACTCTGTCCACTCATTCTTCCCTGAACATCTTACCTTTCCCAGAATGTCTTGTACACATTGCACTATTCTGTGCTGTTTTTGAATTCAGCTGTTGGCATGAAGGCAGCAAGTACTGTTTTCTGTTTCAGGGTGATGCTGAGGACCCTCCTTTCTGTTCACTCATCTGATATCTCCAGAGATGCCATTTAGAGAGCACGTGTTATGCTCAGTAAACACAGATTGATTGAGTGACTGGCTGTGGTTGGTCGACTG
Organism: Daubentonia madagascariensis; assembly: GCA_023783475.1. Classification (NCBI taxonomy): domain Eukaryota; kingdom Metazoa; phylum Chordata; class Mammalia; order Primates; family Daubentoniidae; genus Daubentonia; species Daubentonia madagascariensis. Next base: position 1,937,792 of record JAKFHU010002239.1, read on the forward strand.
ATTGCAGCCTCCCTGCTCTTTGCTTAGGTCACCGCAGCAGAGCTAAGGACAAAAGCACCCATCTAAGGAGGGGGCGGTGTGCAATGTGAATTTGAGGAATTTACTGTCGTGCAAGTGGCTTAAAGGTCCAGAAAATCACTTCATCCAAGAGATTGAGCTCTGAGAAACTGAAAGTTGTATGATTAAGCCCAGAGGGGCGTCCAAATGCTCAAAGCCTCTGGATTAAAAAGTCGCAAGGGAAATAGAGTTCATCTGTAGCAGCTCCTAGGCTGCTCTGCAATTTTCTGTGGCTCATGGCCATGTACAACCAAACAAAAACAAGTGTTGTAGGCCTGTTGGTTTCGGGCTGAATTAGCTAGTCAGAAATTTGGCCAAATTTTTTTCCCCTAGGAGCTTCACATCCGACTCCAAAGAAGCTAGCAAATATATATGGTTGAACTGAGAAAATATAACTCCACTGGTATTCTCGAAATTGCAGTGTTTGTCTTTAGGTTTAACGTCGAACATTGAGGATCTGAATTTCATTATGTCAGACACAGTTTTAGCTGCCTTCCCTCCACTGACAGCTGACTCAGTAGATGTATGGATTTTGACTTATGTGCCTGGCAAAAATAATCATACAGAGGAATGTTGTTTATCATAAACTTTTCTTATATAATAAAAGATAATTTGGTCAGGCTGATTGCTAAATTAACCTGCCCTTAATCAAGCTCACCTGATTGATTTTAAAGGTTATTGACCATTGACATTTTTAGGAGTGTTTAGCCAGGCTAGTAAGTACTCTTAAAACAGAAATTTTATGATAACCACACTCTAAGCCTGATAAGTAAAAATACACACTGTAAATCCCCACCCATTAACCACAAAAGGAAAAATTATAGCATATATATATATATATATAAACACACACATATCTCCTTTTAGCTGAAATCCTATAATTTGTTGTATATGATTATGGAATAAGAACAACTAAGAAAATGTTTTAGGCTGTGATGAAATTTTAGCAATGGAATATGCTACAATGGTCTGTAGCATATTTAAATAAAGTTTAAAAGAAAATTCTCCTGCCCTGATAGGTAATAAATGGAGATAGTCACACTATTTTGCATTTTCAAATGGATAAAATTCATATGCACAGGACATCGCCTCGAATGGCCTTCTTTAGCTATAAAAGATGTGATCTTTTTGCCAGGAGGTTTCAAAATCCATGTCACATATACCTGAAAAACATGAATGCTTAATTGGCCAGTTTTCCTTATATGATAATAAAACGATCTGTTCTTTATACTCTTATTTTTATCGTTGGCAGGAATGTGACCGTACTCTAACCAAAAGGGCATCTGTTAGCAATTTGCAGTCTCTGAGTGGCCCACAGTTTTATAGAGCTTCATCTGGAACCCTGATTCATTTTTTAAAAAATTAACTAATGCACATGGAAGTGGGGGCAGCCAGCTCCCCACGGGGGGATCTGTGGAGGAGTCATTTCTCCCAGCCGGGGTTAGAGTCCCTGGTCTGCCTTACATCGTGACGAATTTAGGGTTTCTGGGCTACTCAGAGTGGGCAGCCATAGGTGGTGGAGCTGCCCATGTCGGGCCTGAGATTTGGTGCTGAGAATTTCATCTCCTGCCTAATCATCCTACTTTTTGGTTTAAAAAAAAATTTTTTTACTATCTTTTTACTCTTACATAGGGGTATATTCCGACTTGACACAAGAAAGTTCCCAAAACATAAAATTGGAAAACACACATGCCTGTGCACACAAGCACACATGCACACGCATGTGCACAGGTATGCATGCTCACACCTGCCCACTGGGATTAAAGGGAGAAGCCCAAGCCTTGGACTCACATAGACATGGCTTCAGATCCAGTTCAGTTAGTCAAAGCTCTAAGACTTTAGGGAAATTAATAACTTTCTCATTTCCTTATTTATAAAATGAACATAATACTGCCTGCCTTAATGGAGATGACATGATATATGCAATGTTCTTGGAACAGAGAAGAGTGTTATTTTATAAGGCTGGGGATACTCCCCACTCCCCTGCATTGTGCTGCTATTTATTGGAAGATCTATTTTAGGCCCTGGTGTTTGCACAAAACCCATTCAGAGGACAGATTTGGAAATTAGGGTTTAGAGTTCTGGTTATTTCTTTTTCCTGCTGCTAGAAGAAAAACAAATGATAAGCCTGTTTTGAGTTTTATTGGTCATGCAGTTTCCCCTCCACCTAAATATCTGCACAAGCTTACAGTGGAAAGAGAGAGTTTGGCTGGTTATTGGCTGGGTGGGTTTGGGAGAGTTACTTAATTTCTTTGAACTTGAGTTTGTTCAGCTAGAAACTGTAGAGATTAACATCTAACTTGCGGGATCATTTTGATAGGATAAATAACACACGTAACACGAATGGTTGCTACTTTTTACTCTCATATTGCTTAATATTTCTAAGGACGGTCAACAATGCCTCCTCAGAGGATGCTCCCACAGAAGGGAGGACAAATGAATTATGTGAAACTGTGATATCCTCAACAATGAAGGGAAATACCATTCGGCTGGGCATCTGGTAGTTTTCCAAGAACAAATATTTCCAAATTATTGCATGATCCACTTTTGTTTTTTGTTTTTTTTTAAATCTACTCTGTGGGTGGACAGAAAATTTAAATGCTGATCCAGACCCTTCAGCTCCAATCATCTGCATCCTCAGGAAATACAAACACATTTTAATAAGCAGATCAGTATAGCAATAAAAATAGATTCCAAAGCCAACTACACATTGTTTTAGTATTATTTGATTTTCTTGACTATATAGTTATACCGCCCCTCTCCTGTTTTATAGGTTCTGTAAACTTAGAACAAAATATAAAGCTCTTTCTCAGGAGTCAGTGGTGCTCAAGAAAAAGATGCCAGAGGACTCATTTTCTGAGCAGTTTGTGGGTTCACACGAGGCATTGAATTCCTCTCTCAGCCCCTGCACGCTTGGAACAGACTCTGCGTGCACGTGGAGCTGCATTTGTTGGGGTTACCCTCCCGCCTCCCCCCGCAGAGCTCGGCCTGTTTCCACTCAGGCCTCCCACGACCAGAGAGTTTGTGAGAACAAAACTGATACCTAAAATCAGTCCTGACTGCCAGCAAATTTCCCCTGATTCAGTTGTTTCCCTGACTTTTCAACCCACACATGGCCCTATGGAAGGTGTCCTAGGCCAAGCTCCTAGAGAGGGATGTTTGCCAGTTCTTGTCATCGCCATAAGGAAAACACATTCTTAAATACATGTGTTGTCCTCTCAGGGTGAAGCCATAACACAGTCAACGTCTCATTGGTATTTGTCATTTTCATCATTACCCTTTTTTTCATTGCTGGACACCTCTTCTCCCTCGTTCCACCTTCTTCTCCCTCGTTCCACCTTCTTCTCCTTCGTTCCACCTTCTTCTCCTTCGTTCCACCTTCTTCTCCCTCGTTCCACCTTCTTCTCCCTTGTTCCACCTTCTTCTCCTTCGTTCCACCTTCTTCTCCTTCGTTCCACCTTCTTCTCCCTCGTTCCACCTTCTTCTCCTCCTCCTTCGGTTTAGTTTTATTTCCTCTTCTCCTTTTGCTCAGTTCTCCTATTCCAGTCAAGCTCCCCAAACTCTTTAAGGGTTAAAACTGCCCACAGCTGTGGCCACAGCCACCGGTGCTCACTGGAGCCTCCCAGACACCAGGCTACCTCCCGCCGGCTGCGGCACTGCCACGGTGGCGTCTCCTCGTCTGAGCCCCTTTCCTCTTCAGTATAACAGAATACCTGAAACTGGGTAATTTATAAAGAAAAGGAATTTATTTTTTACAGTTACGGAGGCTGAGAAGTCCGAGGTCAAGGGCCCACATCTGGGGAGGGTCTTCTTCCTGGTGGGGACTCTCTGCAGGGTTCCGAGTCAGCACAGGGCATCGCGTGGTGACGTGCTGAGTGTCCAAACACGCTATGTCCAAACACGCTATGTTCAGACATGCTATGTTCATGTCTCTCTTTCTTTTCTCAGAAAGCCACCAGTTCCACTGCCATAACCCATCAATCCATTAGCCCCTTAATCCCTTAATCCATGAATGCATTTAGGAGGGCAGTGCCACTCAGAGCCTCGTGGCCCAGTCACCTCTCAAAGGCCTCACCTCTCAATGCTGCTGCATTGGGGATTAACTTCCAACATGAGTCTTGCAGGAGACAAATATTCAAGCCACAGCGCTCCTGCAAGAAGCGCCTATCACCATTAGCCAGCCCACTCCCCAGAGGTAAACACTTCTGTTTTTCTACCTCTTTTTTCTAGTATTTACCTTCATATTTCTAAACAGTAGACTTACTCTGCTATTTTTTAATTAATCAAGTTTAGACATTTTCTGTTGACTTCGGATCCTAATAGCTGAGTATTTAATTATAATACGGCACCCCCCTCCCCTTACTCATGTAGCTGTACCTTAAGAGAGGGTTATATTCACAGTGTTAGCATTATTAGGACCTTTTAAATAAGGTTCACTGCTGAGCCATGTAGTGTGCTATAATTATGTTTCCTTCCTTACCAACTTTTCCCTTGTTTCCAGAATGAATAATCACTTCTTTGCCTTTTTTTCCCCCTGTTTTGCTGTTTTATAAGCTTGCTGATCCACAAGCTTCATGTATGACATAAACATTTCGGTATCATTTTCCAAATGGTCAAACAAGTCAGTTTCTCTATAATTCCATTTCTCCCACCCTTTCCACCCAACCCGGTGGGAAATTTCTCTCCCAGAGCCCTTTGATCTCCTATGCCAGGCGGTACTGGCCTGAACAAAGCTGTCATCGTTGAAGTTAACTTTACTGCTTACTGCTCTCTCTATGTTGAATCCCATTTCCTGGGTCACACGTTGTTTTAGTTTTTCATTTATTCTCTTGATTTGGAGGGGAAAAAAAATCCCTCATTTTTGAGAAAGAATTTATGGGAGATAAATTTGAGTCCTTGCAAAACTCACATACATCGGAGACTTTCTCAGGTGGTCTTGTGCTCCTCGCCCATCCACCCCTATGTAAGAGTGAGGCGCTCAGGTGCTTTGGACACTTTCTGTGTGGTGGGGGAGCTTCCCTGTTGGATGATCAGGCGCCTTTTCATTGGAGATGCACCCAGATGTCAGCATCTAGAGGTTGCCAGGTTTATCAGGAAAAAAATCCTTCAATCTCTTGTCCCCCTTTCCAGGGGGTCAGAGAGTGTACTGCTGGTATTCTGGAAACACATTAGGAAAGAAGGGAACCAACTTGAAGAATTTCACTTAATATTCCTGTGTTCAAATCCAGGAACACTTGCTTTCTCTCTAATTATTAATATATTCTCCCAAGAAGAGCCTCCTGGTCTCCTGACATTTAGGGTGGTGAGGACGGTGTGTGGGGTGGGGGATGGGAAGGAATCTGATTTCGGGGGGTGGGAGAGTCAACGTCACCTCCCACCTCTTTGTCTTCAGGTTCTGAGACTTTCAGGGGTCCTGTGGAAAGAACTGGTCCTCCCTTCAGTGTCCCCTCTGCAAGCCCGACTGTTAATCAGGCATGACTTCCCTCACTTTGCTGCGTTAGACACCACCCTGCCCTCAGCTGTTTAGCTCTCAAATATGTGTTCAAATCTTTCTTCCATTGATGTCTCCTCCACACAAGTCTTTGCATTTGTGGTTTTATAATATACATATATTTTTATTCAGAAGGGAAATATGGCTAATTCACCACATTTAACTAAACATCTTTTTTTTTTTCTGAGACAGAGTCTTGCTCTGTTGCCCAGGCTAGCATGCAGTGGTGTCATCACAGCTCATTGCAACTTCAAACTCCTGGGCTCAAGTGATCCTCCTGCCTCAGTCTCCCAAACAGCTGGTACTACAGGTGAGCACCACCACACTCTGACTAATTGTTCTTTTTTTTTGTAGAGATGGGGTCTTGCTATATTGCCCAGGCTGGTTTCAAATTCCTGGCCTCAAGCCATCCTCCTGGCTCAGCTTCCCAAAGTGCTGGGATTACAGGCATGAGCCGCCGTGCCCAGCCCAACATGAAATCTTTGACCTGTCCATCTTAGTGGAGAAATTCTGCTAGCCCTGGTAACAGGAAGGAAAACACAGAGGCTCCTCTACTTCGGGATGGTAAGGTATCTGCTCTGCATCTGGGAGCTGGACAGCTTATTCTCCCAGCTGAGGCAGGACAAAATTTTGTTTCTGGAATTCCTTTTGTCTTGTAGGCCTTTCACCAATCGGCTACATTCATGACCTTGGGCACACAGGTGATACAGCAGAGAGGCAGAAAAAAGTCTTTAGATTCACAGAGTTTCTCAACTGGGGTTCATAGAGTGTTTATGGAGTGCCGTGGCCTGAATGTGTCCCCACAAATTCATATGTTGAAACTTAATTGTCAATGTGATAGTCTTAAGATTTGGAACACTAAGGAGGTGATTTAATCACAAGGTAAGAGCCCTCAGGAATGGGATTAGTGGCCTCATCAAAGGGCTTGAGGGAACTAGCTAGCCCCTCCCATCCCTCCCGCCATGTGAGGACACAGCGTTCGTCCCCTCCGGAAGAAGCAGCCTTCAAGGTGCCATCTTGGAAGCAGGGACTTGGCCCTCACCAGACGCTGAACCTGCCAGTGCCTTGATCTTGGACTTCCCAGCCTTCATAACTGTGAGCAATACATTTATGCTATTTATAAATTACCCAGTGTGAGGTATTTTGTTATAGCAGCAGGGTCAGACTAAGACAGGTCTGGGATAGAATTTAAGGCGTCCATGAAGTTGGATGGGAAAAATATCATATCTTTATTTTCAATAGCCTCAAACTGAAATTTTTCCTTTTTTTCTTTTCTTTTTTTTTAAATAAAAGGCTGGTCAAGGGAAGCAGTGGGAGCGGGGAAGGAACAAAGGGATCCGGAACTGCTTGTGATCCATTAGTTGTAAACGCCGCTGCACTCGGACCAGCCTCTAACTGAAACTCAACATTTTCTTCAATCACCAATACAGGCAACAAGCCACAGGGAATGGCAATATACGTATGACTTTGCCACCAATAGAAATCACAGGTGTTTTTTCACATCGCATGACAGCTGTTGCAGACGTCTTTAATTATCATTTACACTCAGTGGAAATTATGGTACCATTAGCTCTGTTGCCAGATCTTATTATCTAATGGGTTAAAAAAGAAGCATTATACAACAAGTCCAATATTCTGATAAATGTATTTCCATGTGTTTGGTTTATTTTATAATTCTATGCTTTTTGTTTTTACACTAGAAAGCATTTTCTGAGAGGCCTATAGAAGCTTCACCAGCTACCCAAAATGTTTTAAGAACCCTGCTTTAGAGTTCCCAGTGCTGAGCATTTGGCTCTGCAAGAGCCTAGACTTTGAAAGGACTTAGAGCATGCAGGAGGGTGGAAGAGGACTGGGGGCTCCAATCAGAAATTGTTTTATTATAGAAATATAAAAAGTGTTGTGTTTCTTATACACCTGAGTTAGCAAATGCAATTTACATCCACTACATGGGTGATGTGATTAACAACTTTGGTTAAAACTACACAGGCCTTAATGTGTACCAAAAACAGGTAGGGAGGCCTACAAAGGTGTTTTTATTTTTTGCTGAAGATTTCCTTTGTTTTGTTTTGTTTTTTATTTTCTTCAGTGACCGATATGAACAAGAGCACCAAATTGGGAGGAAGAAGACCCAGGTTCTGGTTCCAGGATAGGACGCCTTGTGGAATCATCTAACATCAAATAAGAAATTGGACTGGGGGACTTCCAAGGTCCCTCCCATATCTCTGGACCTGTGAGATTTTAAAATAATTTCCATACCTGGGTTTCAGAATCTTCTGGGAAACAGAAAGATCCTGTGAACCTTGAAGTTCCTTGAATCTTTATATGGATTGGCAGGGGTTCCTTACATGGGATTAAGACTGGGATTCTTTATACGGGTTGAACTTTTTTTTTTAAAGGCAATAATTTTTGTTCTCTTTTCATATTGTCTTACAGGCTGTGTGTTGACTATTTGGCCAATGAATAGCTACTGATTGATTGAGTAGCAAAAAAATCTTCTAAGAAGATATTAATTTTATTTATATTAGTTTATATTCCTGTAGGAGACATACCTCTAAGAGAAGTAAACAAGTTTAGTGAATGGACATTGGGTTTCCATTTCCCATGTTACTGGACTGAAACATTGGCCTTAAATAATCAGGATGATTACCTGTCAGTGCAGCAAATATTTCTGCTAAGGAACCCTCCTTCCTTCCTTCCTCCCTTCCTCCCTCCCTCCCCTCCTTCCTTCCTTCCTTTCTATCTTTCTTTCTTTATGTATTAGTTTAGGATGTTTTTTAGATGGAAGTAACAGAAAACCCCAACTTACCTGTCTAAAACATTTAGGGAGCTTTTTGTTTGTTTAGTTTTGAGACAGGGTCTCTCCCTGTCACCCTGGCTGGAGTGCAGTGGCATCACCATAGCTCACTGCAACCTCAAACTCCTGGGCTCAAGCCATCCTCCTACCTCAGCCTCCAGAGCAGCAGGCATGCAACACCACGCCCGGCTAATTTTTCCATTTTTGGTAGAGACGGGGTCTCGACCTTGCTCAGGCAGGTCTTGAACTCCTGACCTCAAGTGATCCTCCCACCTCGGCCTCCCAGAGTGCTAGGATTACAGGCCTGAGCCACCACACCTGGCCAATCTCCTGTTTTTCTAATTTGCCTGTCTCCTGTCTTCTACCTAAAGCAGCAGAGACGGCTGCAATCTGCCAGCCCCATCTGAGGGAAGGCCAGTGCAGGTCCCAGCAAGCCCTCTGCAAGCTGGCTCTCATTCTGTGTCCTGGCTGAGCTGAGCCCTCCCTCCTCTAATCCTGGGAGAGCTGGCATCTAGGAAGAGGTTAGAGTCGATTCTTTATAACACGGGCTGAAAACCTCCTGATTCTTTGTTTCCTACCTTGTTTCTATCTATAAACTTGATTTTCTTTTTCTCTGAAAATTCCCCACAAAACCCACACCCTTCTCCCCTCATCCCAACGTGCTCTTGACACAATTCACCCTTGCCTGTATGATAAGGAGCCCACAGCCCTGGAGAGAAGAAAGGTGAACAGAATAACTCAAAAATCAACCAATGGACAAATCCAAACAACCTTTGGTGGTGAGTAGTTGAACTTTTATACTTGTCCACACCCAAGGCTGGCAGAAGGCAGACGCCCTGGGAGTGTTGGGAGGAGCTGGCCAGGTGCTGAGCGCTCAGAGGCCAGGTGCCCAGGCATCAGGGGTGACAGCACTTCCCCGGAGCTGGATCAGACCCAGCCCGGGAGCGTGTCCAGCCTGGAGCAGGAGAACTGCTTGAGGAAGCTTCTTCCAAAGGGTCGTGACTGCTAAGTTCTGCCAGAGAGGGACGTGGGATAACCAGTCATTCTTGGCACTGAGACCTGGCTTCACGAGCATGTACTCAACCAGGTACAGCTGAAAAGGGGAGAAATCCTTGAAATACTGGATAGTCGAGTATGTTCTGAGAACCTGGCTGTCATGATTCAGACACAAAGTGCTCTTCAGCTGGGCACAGTGGCTCACACCTGTAATCCCAGCATTTTGGGAGGCCAAGGCAGGAGGATCACTTGAGGTCAGGAGTTTGAGACCAGACTGGGCAACATAGCAAGACCCCCATCTCTAAAAAAAAAAAAAAGAACACTTTGTTAGCCAGATGTCGTGGCACATGCCTGTAGTCCCAGCTACACAGGAGACTGAGGCAGGAGGATGGCTTGAGCCCAGGAGTTTGAGGTTGCAGTGAGCTGTGATGACACCACGGCTCTCTAGCCTGGGCAAAACAGCAAGACCCTGTCTCGGAAAAAAAAAAAAAAAAAAAAAGGGTTCCTAAGAATATGCTGATTTGACAAATGCCACAGATAACCTGCAGCAAAAATATCAGATACCATATGTCTCCCTAGTCCTAGTGCTAATAGGATCAGCTGCCTGTCAAAGCTGTCAAAAGTCACTTATTCTGTGTAATACAAGAGACGTCAAATGCTTACCAGCCCCTCAAATGTCCTTCCTTGTAACAGGTACCTTCAGTATCTGAATCATTTGTTTAGAGGAGCTAAAAGTCAAGGAAACCCACAACCAAAACACAAATATGTTACCCCGAAGAGTATCACAGAACACCATTGTCACCCACTAGAGATCACTGGAAATTTAGTTTGTCGGAGTAGGCAGCCAGTCAGAGGACGGGCCTGGTGAATAAGGGCCAGGAATCTCCCATTTTTGGGGGAACGTGCTGGAACTGCCTGGATCTTTCCGATGCCATCTGAGGAGAAGAGGCAATAGGAGGGAGCAGTAGGGCCTTGTGCTGCCTGGTGAGGAATGAGGAATTTAATTTTTTGAAAGAGTTATTTGTTTCTGATGATTTTTGCAATAGTAAATGAGATTGATTTATAGTTTTCTTTATTAAAGTATGCCGTCTCAGGTTCTGAGGCCAATGTTATATATTTCATAAAATAATTCAAGAGTTTCCCTTCTTTTCTATACTTTGGAATAATTTAAGCAGAATTGAATGCTACCTGCTCTTTAAAGGTTTCTTAGCATTTCCCCGTGAAACTAGTTGGGCATTTTTGAGGCAATTCTGACAACTTTCTCTCTTTCTTGTATGAAAATCAGACTGTTCTGATTTTCTTTCTCTCCTGGGGGGTCCATTTTGCTAAATTATATTTTCCAAGAAAATCGTATGTTTTCATTCAAGTTTTCAAATTTGCTTTCATGGAGTTAAGCAAAGTAGTTCCTTATGATTATTTTAATTTAATAGAGTTTTGTGGTTATTTTTCTATTACTGTTTTTTATTTTGTATATTTGCATTTTCTACTCTTTTTCTTCATTCAGTTAGCTAGTGCTTTTCTTTCTTTTTTTCTTTTTTCTGGAAGCAAGTATAGTTAATAAGCTAGTGTTTTTTCTATTTCTTTATTTTTCTCCCCAAAGATTCAACTTACTTCTGTCTTTTTTCCTGTTTTCTAACTCAATAAGTTAGACAGTTCTGCTTTTGTTTTTATTAATTCATGCTTTCTACTTTCCTTCAGTTTATCATTTTTTTTGTAAGCTAGCTGCTTGATTCATTTTTTCTTTATTAATTCAAGTATTTAAACCTATAAATTTTCCTCTGAGTACTACTTTAGCACTATCTCATAGATTCTAATATGCAGGAAATTTATTGGTTTTGTTATTGTCATTTTCTAAAAGTTCTGTGATTTAGTTTTATGTTATTTTTTGGTCCAAGAATGAAGAGAGATTTTTTAAAAATTAAAATTCATCTAACATAAACTATTAAAATTTTTAGGTGGAAGGGAATTTTTGTTATCTGATTTAAAAATTAATTTATGATTTTATTGCACAGTGACCAAAGAATGTTGCCTGTGCTATTTCTACATGTTGGAATTTATTGAGTTATTTTTGTGTGTGTGGCCTAATATGTAGTCATGTTCCATTCTTAAATTTTCTTGAAATAAGAATATGTTCTATGAATAGGGAATAGAGCTTGAGGTATATTATGTATGTATATATAAATTAAAGCTATCATGTATAAAATAGATTATATGAAAGTTCAATATTATTGATTTTATTTTTGTCCACTTGATTTGTCATAGACTATAGAGACGGGAATGAAACCAGCGTGTTTCTGTTTATTTCTTCTTTTATATCCTATAATTGCAAGTTTATGAGTGTCATTGCTTTGTTATTTGGTGCTTAGCTATTTGTAACTACTACATCTTCACTGTGAATCATACCCTTTAGCATTATAAGGTGTTTTATTGGTCTTACTTAATCATTTTTCTTTTTGGACAGAATTCCAACTTACCTAAAATTAAAACCACAAACTCTGCTTTCTTTTGGTGCTCTTTCCCCTAATATATCTTTACTTATTCTTTTATTTTCAATATTCTGATTTGTTTTAGTTGTGTTCCGTATATAGAGTTAGGTTTTGCTTTATGATTTAACCTGAAAATATTTTTCTCTTAGTTGGAGTACTAACCCCGTTTGTATTTGTTGATGTGCCTAAGTTATGTTTAGTCTTAGTTGTGTTATAGTGTTTTACAATACTATGACTTACTTTTAGTGTGTCTTTTTAAGTCAACACGATTTTCTGTTTTTAAAAATTTGTCTGTTTGCCTTTGCTTTGTTTTTTATATGTAGTTCTTCTGATATTTAGAAAGATTAGTATATTTTTTCTAGTAGACACCTTTAAAATGACAAATTTATATAATACCTTTAAACTTCTATTTATTTAGAAAATATCTATTTGTTCCCTACTAGAAGCAATGACAAAATTAGTATGTTTTCTCTTCCTTCCCATACTATTACCACCTTATTTTGGACAATTACATAATATTTATTACCATTAACCTTTGTTCTTTTAGTATGTTTTCAGTTTTATTACTTGAGCTGTCAGCTTTATTATCAGCCAGGGTCTAGAAAAACAGAAACCACACTAAAACTTTTAAAATAGATTGACTTGAATTCAAGGAATTGGTTATACAGGCAGTAGAAGAGCCAAGAAGCCAAATAAGACTCTGAAGGAACCCAGAGATTAGTAAGACCAGAAAGCTGTGACTTCCTCTGGGTAGGCAGGAGGAGGTGGTGTTCCTATTTGGGGACCAGGGTTACCTGGGGTAGCTGTGACCTGAGAAAAATGCTGCCTGGTGGGAGCTTTAGCCCCGGAGGTGTGCAGCTGCTGCTGGAGATGTTGTCCAAGGCTTCTCTCCTCCTCCCACTTTCCAAGCTTCCACTAGTGCCTTATCCTGGCTGACCCAGACAAAAGCCAGCAGACACGGGAGCCTGAGAAACACAGCTTGCGGGGATCAGCCCTCTTGTGATCAGAGTAGCAAAGTGGGGAGGATTGGATCTGAGGGCAAGCAGAGGGGACCAGTTTTAAATGGTGTCCTTTGGCCAGGCACAGTGGGCTCATGCCTGTAATCCTAGCACTTTGGGAGGCTGAGGCAGGAGGAATGCTTGAGGCCTGGAGTTTGAGACCAGTCTGGGCAACATAACGAGACCCCCGTCTCTACAAAAAGAATTTTTTTAAAATAGCTCAGTGTGGTGTCGCACACCTGTAGTCCCAGCTACTCAGGAGGCTGAGGCAGGAGGATTATTTGAGCCCAGGAGTTTGAGGTTGCAGTGAGCTGTGATGGCACTGCACTCCAGCCTGGGCAACAGAGCGAGACCCTGTCTCTAAAATAAATAAGTAAACAAATAAATACATAAATAGTGCCCTTTGACTACCAGTTACTATTGATGAAGGGTTCATAGAGCTTATTCTACCTCCTACCTTATTTCTCTGTTCCCTCTCAGTTTGTGCTGCTGGTATCACTTCTGCATTGCCAAGCATATACCATTTGCAGTCTGTTCTATCACCTCCCCCGGCCCATTTGATCTCATCTTAGTTCTACTGTTCCAGATATTCTACACCCACCCAGATCCCTTTTGCTTTAGCTTCTCCAATCATTTCTTACTCAGCTAACGTGTACTCTTTAGTAGTTTCATCAAGGATGACCCAAGGAACAATATACTCTGGGGTTCTTCACATTTAAAACTGCATCTCTAGCCTGACACTGCAGAACAGTTAGTCTTTATATAACATTCTTCGTTTTTTTCTTTCCTTAAATACCTTGAGGATGTGGTTCTACTGTTTAATGGCTTGAAATATCGCTGTGAAGAAATCCTGATTTTTTTACCCCATTTTCCTCATTTATATGACTAGTTTTTTTGTGTGTGCCAGGCTGCCCAAAGGAATCTTTCATGTCGTTAAAAATCCAATAACTTTTCTAGGATATTTACCTATGATGACTGTTCAGGGTCAATTTTCTGTGGCCTGTTGTGTATCATTTCAACATGTAGATTCAAATCACTTTTTATTTCAGGAAAGTTTTCTTGAGTTTTTTTCTAAATATTTATTCCTTTCCATTGTTTTGATTTTCTTTTTCAGGAATTCCACCCTTGTGTCAGGATTCATAAAGACTGGGCAAAGCAAATTGCACTTCCAGAGCTTGGCCAGGCAAAGTTGTATGTTCCCTGCAGGCACAAGCACACGGTGTGTAAGGTACGTAGGTAAGAACTCTCTCATTAAGGACCTAGGGCTGGTGACTCCCACAAAAAAATCTAAGTGGAGGAATACCACTAGATTTGGGAAATTGAAAGGGGAGGGGTAGTCATAAAAGGTCAGTAAAAGTTGCATTTCCTGCTCTAATCTGCACCAACACCACATTACAAGCGCAAGAGTCAAGAATTAGCTTTTGCCTTCTCAACTGACCTCAATCCTGGAGAAGTCGTGGGCAGCATAGTGAATGAGAGAGGAGAAGATAAAGTAGAGAAATAGTAAAGATAAATAAAGGGTTTTATTTTTGGATTTTTTAATGGATTTTTAAGTTAAAGAATTATTTACATATAAAACATCCATTTTAAGGATACAGTTTGATGAATGTTGGTAATCGTATATAAACCTATAATCAAAACCACAATCAAGATATAGAATGCACTCCAAAAAGTTTTTTCCTGCCCCTTTTGTAGTTAATTCCTTCCTCCCACCTCTGGGCCCAGGCAACCATGCTGTCGCCATAGTTTTCCTTTTCTATTAATAGATTCTTTTTTGTTGTTGTAACAGAGTCTTGCTCTGTCGCCCTGGGTAGAGTGCAGTGGTGTCATTGTAGCTCACTGCAGCCTCAAACTCCTGGGCTCTCCTGCCTCAGCCTCCCAAGCAGCTGGGACTACAGGCACGTGCCACCATGCTTGGCTAATTTTTCTTTTTTAGTAGAGAGAGGGTCCCACTCTTGCTCTGGCTGGTCTCGAACTCCTGACCTTGAGTGATCCTCCCACCTCGGCCTCCCAGAGTGCTAGGATTATAGGCGTGAGCCACCGTGCCCAGCCACTATTCATAGGATTTTATGTAAATGTATCAGCCCCCATACATCCATAAGCATTTGTGTTTGACTTCTTTTACTAAAATACCATGTTTTTGAGATTCATCAACGTTGTTACATGTTTTAAGCTTTCATTCCTTTTTGTTACTGATTAGTATTCCACAGTATGAATATACCATTATTTATTTATCCATTTGCCATTTGACGGACATTTGGGTTGCTTCCAGTTTTTGGCTATTATGAAAATGCTACTGCAAATACTCACGTACCCATCTTTGTGTGGACATACGTGTTCATTGCTCTAGGAGTGGAATTGGTGAGTCTGAGGGCAAGTGCGTGTTTAACTTTATATAAGATACTACTTTACTGTTTTCCAAAGTAGCTCTACCATTTTTACATTTCTGCTAGGAAAGGATGAGAGTTCCAGTTCCTCTGCATTCTCGCCAACCCTTGCTATTGTCAGTCTGTTTAACTTTAGCATTGTGGTGGGTATATGCATAAATAGTTGTCTTCGTTTCCCAGGGCTGTTGTAACAAAGTACCACAAACTGGGTGGCTTAAAATAACAGAAATTTGTTCTCTCATAATTCTGGAGCCTTTAAGTCTACAATCAAGGTGTTGTCAGGGTCATGATCCCTCCGAAACACTTCAGGGAAGATTTTTTTTCTTGCCTCTTTCAGCTTCTGGTAACCCCAGGAATTCCCTGGCTTGCGATAGCATAACTCCAATCTCTGCCTCCGTCTTCCCTCTGGGTCTGGGTCTTGATGTCTCTTCTCTTCTAGTAAGGACACCAGTCACATTGGATTAAGTGTCCATCCTATTCCAGTATGACCTCATCTTAACTAATTACAACCACAACAACCCTACTTCCAAATAAGACCACATTCTGAAGTACCGGGGGTTAGTACTTCGATGTATCTTCTTAGGTAATACTATTCAACCCGTAACAGTAGTGATATCTCATTGGGATTTTAACTTTCATTTCTCTGATGACTAGTGATGTTCAGTGTCTTTCATGTGCTTATTTACTATTTGTGTATCTTCTTTGACGTTTTTTACTGGGTTGCTTGTCATCTTAATTGCGTTGTAATCCTTCTTTATACATACTGGATACAAGCCCTTTGTTGGGTTGTATATTTTCTCCTCCAGTCTGTGGCCTTGTATTTTTGTTTTCTTAACTATATCTTTGAAAAGTAAGGTTTTAATTTTGAAGTCCATTTTACCAATCTTGTTTTTTTTTAATAGTTTGTGCTTTTTGCGTCCTATTTAAGAAATCTTTGCTGTCCCCAGTGTTACAAAGATTTTCTTCCATGTTTTCTCCTAGATGTTTAATAATTTTATCAGGATTTAGTTTTACTCAAGATTTAGTTAGGATTTGGTTTTAGTCAGGATTCTTCAACCTGGGCACTATTGACATTTGGGGCCAGATAAGTCTTTGTTATGGAAGGCTGCCCTGTGCATGAGAGGATTTTTAGCAACATCCCTGGCCTCTACCCGCTACATACCAATAGCATCTCCCCAGTTGTGACAATCAAAAATGGCTCTAGACATTGACAAATACCCTTTTGTGGGCAAAATTGCCCCAGGTTGAGAACCACTGACTTAGATTTACAGTCTGTTTAAGTAAATTTTTGTGTATAATGTGAGGTAAAGGTTGAGGTGTATTTTCCCCCATGCAGATAGCCAATTGTTTCAGGATGATTTGTTGAAAAGATTACCCATTCCACATTAAATTCTCTTGACACCTTTGTCAAAAATAAATTGACCTGGTCTGGCATAGAAAGAGCTTGCAAATTGTCATTCCCATCCTCACAACAAGAAAAAAGATGAACAAATGGAAAATTAACAACTCTTTGTAGATCCGTTAGAGAACTGAGGTCTCAGGGGAAAACTGCTGCCCCCAAAGTTGGAGAGACAGACAGACAGACAGATACAGAGAATCACGTCTTACTGGAACAGAAGCCCAGCATTAGAAATTGCTGCTGCGGCCAGTATCCAAGTAGGAAAACTTACACTGAAATTAATACTGATGACTTGCTCAAGACCTCTTGTGGACAAATTTGAAAGTTGAAAACCCTAGGTGGTCCAGTCTTGGGGTGGGGTCACAGAGGGAGGGGACACACTTACATGAGCTTTACCTCCAGGAGTCCTACCAAGTTCTTACAGTGAAGATCAGAGACAAATGCCTGAGGCTTCTGGCAGGAGGGGAAAAGTAACCGCTGTGAAATATGCCCAGGGCATATTGTTCCTCTTAGCAAGGCCTTCCCTCAATGGAAACTATTTCACCAGAGGCTAATCAACCCCGGGAAAGAAAAATAAACAATTCTGGCCTTCTCTGGACATCCACATGGAAACCTTACACCTCTCACAAAAATTAAATCAAAATGGATCATTCGATGTAAAATGCAAAACTATAAAACTCCTAGAAGGTAACATAGGAGAAAATCTAGGTGACCTTGGGATTGGCCATGACTGTTTAGATACACTATCAAAAGTACAACCAGAGAGAAAAAAAATCAGTAAGTTGGACTTCTTTAAAATTAAAAACTGCTGTGTGAAAGACATTGTCAAGAGAATGAAAACAAGCCACAGACTGGGAGGAAATGTTTGCAAAAGACACATCTGATAAAGGACTGTTACCCAAAATATACAAACCCAGCAGCAGAACGGTTTCTATTTGTGATCAGTATGCATTTTTATTAGTGATAGAGAAATAAAGTGATTATTTTAATTAAAAAAAAAAGAAAGCAAAATACACAAACTCTCCAAACTCAGCAATAAGAGAAAAATACCAGCTCAACTTAAAAATGGGTAAAAGATCTGAACAACCAACTTACCAAAGATGCACAGATGGGCAAATAAGCATATGAAAACATGCACTACATCATTAGGAAATTGCAAATTAACATAACAATGGGATACCACTATATATCTATTAGAATGACCAAAATCCAGAACATGGACAACACCAAATGCTGGAGAGGATGTGGAGCAACAGGAACACTCATTCACTGCTGGTGGGAGTGCAAAATGGTACAGACACTTTGGAAGACAGTTTGACAGTTTCTTACAAAACTGAACATTCTTATACTATATGATCCAGCAAATATAGTCCTTGTTATTTACCCAAAGAAGTTGAAAATTTGTGTCCACACAAAAACCTGCACACGAATGTTTATAGCAGCTTTATTCATAATTGCCAAAACATGGAACCCACCAAGATGTCCTTCAGTAGGTGAATGGATAAACTGTGGAACATTCAGGCAATGGAATTACTATACAGTGCTAAAAAGAAATGAGCGATCAAGCCATGAAAAGACATGGAAGAACCTTAAATGCATATTACTAAGTGAAAGAAGCCAATCTGAAAGGGCTACATCCTATATGACTCCAACTATAGGACATTCTGGAAGACAGTAAAAACCATGAATACAGGGAGAAGGGAGGGAGGGATGAAGGATGAACGGGTAGAACACAAGAGGTTTTTAGGGCTGTGAAACTATTCTGTCTTATACTGTGTACAAGCATAGTAAGTCCTCTAACTTTGTTCTTCTCTTTAAAAATTGTTTTGGCTATTCTTAGCCTTGCCTTTCCACATAAATTTTTTGTTTGTTTGTTTAATTTATTTTTAAAGGCTGGTCAAGTGAAGCCGTGGGACAGTGGGAGCGGGGAAGGAACAAAGGAATCTGTAACTGCTTGTGATCAATTAGTTGTAAACACCACTGCACTCGGACCAGCCTCCAAATAAATTTTAAAATCATCTTGTCAAGGTCTTCAAAAAATGTGTAGTAGGGTTCTAAATGGGATACAGCATTTGATCAATAGATCAGTTTGGGGAAGACTGCCATCTCAATAGTATTGAGTTTTCCAATATGTGGACATGGTGTATCTCTCCATCTCTGTGGGCCTTAAGTGATTTTTTTTTTGCCATGTTTTGCAGTTTTAAACACACATGCCTTTCATCTTTGTTTAATTTTATCCTTAAGTTTAATAGTGTTTAGTGTTATTTGATAATTTTAAAGATTTCACATTCTAATTATTCACTGACAGGTAATATTAATAGTAATACAACTGACTTTTGAAAATTGACCTTGTATCTTGCAACCTTGATAAATTCACTTATTAATCCAGTTGATATATTTTAGTTATTTCTTAGGGTTTTCTTTCTTTCAATCTCTAAGTATTTTATTTCTTTCTCATGCCATATTGCACTGGCTAGGACTTCAGATACAGTGTAGAAGTGGTGAGAATGAATATCCTTGCCTTGTTCCTGATCTTAGTAGAAAGCATTAAGCTTTTTACTGTTGAGTGGAATATTAGGGGCAGGTTTGTCATAGAAGCCCTTAATCAAGTTGGGGGAAGTTCCTTCTATCCCTAGTGTGTTGAGAGTTTTAATCTATTATTTTTTAAAACCATGAGTTGGTGTTAAATTTAGCCAAATGCTTTTTCCACATCTGTTGAAAAGAGTATATGGTTTTATCCTCTTTTCTATTAAAATGATAAATTGCATTGATTACTTTGGGGATATTAACAAAACTTGCATTCTTGGGATGAACCCCATGTGGGCATGATGTATTATCCTTTTTATATATTGTTGGATTCAATTTATAAATATTTTGTTAAGAAAATGTGTGTCTATCTTTATGAAGGATATTAGTATGTAGTTTTCTTTTCTTGTGATATTTTTGTCTGGTTTTAGAATCAGATCTTTTGTAAGAACCCTGGTATTTGCTGGTATTTAACATTTCCAATGTTCGTCATTCTATTTTGAAGATCTGAATTTCCATATCATTTCTCTAGAGTCTAAAAAACTTTCCTCAGCATTTCTTATCGTGCAGATCTAATGGCGATGGAATCTTTTAGTTTTATTTTAGCTGGCAAAATCTTTATTTCACCAAGCATAGTATTCTGTGTGGACAATTTTGTCTCTCAGCACTTTAAAGATGTCCTTCCATTTTCTTCTGGCCTCTCTGGTTTCTGGTGAGAAGTCAGCCATTAATGGGATCACTAGTCATCTATGTGTTATATTGTTTTTCTCTTGCTGCTTTCAAAATACTCTTTATTATTTTCAACAGTTTGAATTGGATGTACCTCATAGATGTCTTTATGTTGGTGTTCATTTATCATCTTCTCTGCAAACTTGTGCATTTAGTCAAATTTTGGAAAAATGTTGGCCTTTATTTCTTCAAATTTTTTTCCTGCCCATTCTCCCTCCTCCTCCTGATGTTTGGTTACACAAATGTGGAGCCATTTGATATCATTTAACAAGTCCTTGAGTTTCTGTTTA
This sequence comes from Daubentonia madagascariensis, assembly GCA_023783475.1. Classification (NCBI taxonomy): domain Eukaryota; kingdom Metazoa; phylum Chordata; class Mammalia; order Primates; family Daubentoniidae; genus Daubentonia; species Daubentonia madagascariensis. The sequence continues at coordinate 1,957,945 of JAKFHU010002239.1, forward strand.
AATTTCTTAAAAAGTTGTTTTCTTGGTCCTCCTCTGGGGTAGGTTTTGTTGACCTATCTTGCTTTTCATTTAGTGTTTCTTCTGCCGTGTTCATTCATCTGTTAAGTCTATCCTATGAAAATTTTATTTCAGAAATTGTATTTTTTGTTCTAGAATTTTCATTTAGTTTAAAATTTTTTTTTTCTATATCTCTGATGAGATTCCCTGTTTGTCTGCTGAGATTTTCCTTTCTGAAAATATGTTTCTTTTGCTTCATTGACAATATAGCTACAATGTCCACTTTAAAATCCTGTCTGTGAGTTCCAATTTGGGTTCGTATTGGGGTGTGGACTAATTGATTTTCTTTTCTCTTGAGAATGGATTCTATTTCCTTGATTCTTCATATGTTAGCTAATTTTAGATTGATCCTGGATGTTAGAATGTTAAATTGTGGAGATTCTGAATTCTGTTATTTTTCTCCAGTGAGTGTGTCTCCCCCCACCCCTTTATGTTAGCAGGACAGTTTAGTGAAAACTAAACTTTCTTGGATGGTAGCTCTGGGCTCAGTTTAGGTCTTATTTCTTGAGCTAAGCTGCTTTAGCATGTGCCTCAGGGGTCTGTCAGAGATATGGGCAGACAGAGGTGAAGCATCCCATCGCTGAACTTCTGCCTTCTGGGACCCTCCAACTCTCATCAGCATTCATGGTTTCCTGGCTTCACTTTTCTGGTTCACTGGCTTCACTCTTCTTATTCCTCAGGAATGAAAACTTGTCGATTTTCCCACATATGTCACTGCTGCTGGTCTTCGTGCTACATGGACTGCATATAGCCATAGGCAAAAAGCCACAGAGACAGGAATTAACTTGCATGGTTCTCTGTCTCCCCTCCCCCAGCAAGAATACACCCCTCACCAGGGTCTGTCACCTGCTGTTCATTTGCCAATACTTTCAGGTAGTTGCCTTTTGTATCCTGTTCAGGTTTATAGTTGTTTTCTGCAGAGGGTTTGTCTGGTTGTATTCGGGTCCATCATATCAAAATATAGACTGCAGTTTTGATATCAGAATGGAATATCTCCCCTGCCTCTTTAGGCTTAAGAATAACAACTCCTCCTTGTGGTTTATCGTACGAGGTACTGCATTAGCCCTTACTGGTTTCCTTAAAATCTGCACTCACCATTGTAAATAGCCCCTATATGAAACTACTCTCTCATCACCTGATTTTGAGTATGCTATTTTTCTCCTGCTAGGACTCTGTTAGGTACACTGTCTTTTCTCTGAAAGGAGGTGAAGCTGGGCTTGCTAGCAGTACTCAGAAAGGTGAGCAGAAACAGAGCTAAGAGACAGAGACGGGAACTTGGTAACATCCTGTGAGCATCTAGACTCAGCCTAGTCTTTAATAGCTGTATCCCAGTCTTCCCAAAAATGTGAAGTAATAAATTGTCATTTTTGATTAAGCTAATTGGTACAAGATCCATAGAATTTATGGGCAAGTTGCCGTCTTGCTGCCTGTGAAGCGCAGGAACACGGTTCTCATCATGATGGATGTTGTGTGGCCAATGGCAAGTTACTTTATCTCTCAATTTTGTTATTTTTATAACAGCTAAATGTTCACTTGCCTCTACTAGCCTATCATGTACTATATTCAAAGCACAATGTAAAGTCTTATTTTTATGATCAGGATGTTGGCAATGCAGTTCAAGATTTAAAGAAAAACATTATTAGAAGGAGTATTTATTGTATTCCCTTAAGGGACCTAGAATATTACATAGAAATTTCACTTATGCTTCCTTGTACTGGTATTTCTGAGTCCTAGGAACAGAGGACTTGTAAGAAAAAAACAGAAAATGCACTTCATCGAGGTCTCTGGGCGACTGGGAAGCTGGGTAGATCTGCTTTGGTATATATCTGTGGTAGATACTGTGATTGGCTTCCTCAGTATCTTCCTCACTAACAGAACTCAAAAAAAGTACATAAATATATTTTGAGGCAGGATCTCACTCTGTTGCCTGGACTAGAGTACAGTGGTGTCATCATAGCTCACTGCAACCTCAAACTCCTGAGCTCAAGCAATCCTCCTGCCTCAGCCTCCTGATTAGTGGCTAAGCCACAATGCCTGACTAATTTTTCTTCTCTTTCTTTCTTGTTTGTTTGTTTTTTTTATTTTGTAGAGACAGGGTCTCGATATGTTGCTCAGGCTGGTCTCAAACTCTTGGCCTCAAGTGATCCTCCTGCTTCGGCCTCCCAAAGTGCTAGGATTACAGGTGTGAACTACCACACGCAGCCCAGAACTTGAATTTTGGTGAGAAACCAATATGTCCAGCTCCAGGCTATCGGGCCTCATAGATTTAATCTAATCACTATAAATCAATGTTTCCTACTACTCTAGTCTCCCTTGAAGCTAGGGATGGCCATATGTTTATATCTGGCCAGTGGCACCTAAGTGAAAGTCTACAGGTGTGGTTTTAGAGCCAGATTTCTCAACCTTGGTACTATTGACATTTTGGACCACATAATTCTTTGTTGTGAGGGGCTTTCCTGGGCATTGTAGAATGTTTAGCATCATCCCAGGCCCCTACCCACTAGATGACAATAGCACTCCCTTAGTTGTGACAACTACAAATGTCTCCAGACAGGCTGGTCACAGTGGCTCACACCTTAATCCTAGCACTTTGGGAGGCGGAGGCAGGAGGATCACTTGAGGCCAGGAGTTTGAGACCAGCCTGGGCAAGATAGTTAGACCCCATCTATAAAAAAAAAAAATTAGCCATGTGTGGTGGCATGTGCCTATAGTCCTAGCTACTCAGGAGGTTGAGGTGGGAGGGTCACTTGAGCCCAGGAGTTCCAGGCTGCAGTGAGCTATAATTGGGTCACTTCACTCCATCCAGCCTAGATGACAGAGCAAGACCCCACCTCTAAAAATAAATAAATAACAAATAAATAAAAGAAATTGACAAGCTGATCCTAAAATTTTATAAAAATATAAAGGAGCTAGAATAAGCAAAACGTTGGAAAGAAAAATAAGTTGGAGGAATTATATTACCTCATTTCAGACCAACTATAAGGCAATCAAGACAATGTGGTATTGGTATAAAGATAGACATATAAATCAATGTAACAGAATAGAGTCCAGACACAAATACACATATGTGGTTAATTGATTTTGAACAAAGATACCAATCTAATTCAATATGGAATGGATAGTCTTTTTAGCAAATGGTGCTGGAAAAACTGGATGTCCATATGAAAAAATAAAAGCAAAACTTGGACTTCTAGTTTCCAGTTCAGCATGTAAGGAGCTTGGAAGTCACCACTGTATCCTAACAAGAGTAAAAAGCTGAACAAAGTGAAAAATCATCAGCTCTTCTTAGATTTGTAACAAAAATAAGGTCACAGGCAAACAGCTGCCCCTGTTTGGAGAGACAGACAGGTAAACAAGGAGAATCACAATTTACTGGAGCAAAAACCTCCCTGGGAGCCAGTGCTGGGGTGGGAAAACCTAAGCCGTAATTGACAAATTGCTGGAGGCTCAATGTGGGCAAGTCTGAAAGTTAAAACTCCAGGAGCACCCAGTCATTGGGGATGGGAGGCACACTTTTGTGAGTTTTACCTCCTGGAGCTCTACCAAGGTCTCACAGTAAATATTAGAGAAAAATCCCCTTGTGTTTGTGGCAGGGGGAGGGGAAAGAAACCATTTTGAAATACACCAGAACATTCTATTCTTCTTAACATGGCCTGCCCTCAGGAGAAACTATTTTGCCAGAGCCTAACCTGCTGCAGTTCTATCACAGCCTAACTGATCTAGGGAAGGGAGATACCCAACTGCAGCCCCCTCCAACAATCCTAACCCACCTAAGGAGGGAGGGGTCTGACAAGCGTTCGTGAAGTTCACAGTCCAGAGGCACAGGCTCACCAAAGACAGAAACTTAATCATAGGTCTGTAGAATGCTTCCCCTCTCTCCATGCCTCACCACCACAAAACTAAAGGCCTATTTATCTCAGTTCCTTTTTACCCAATACGTCATGTCTGGCTATCATGAAAAAATTACAAGGCATACTAAAAGACAAAAAACACAGTTTGAAGAGACAGAGCAAACATCAGAAGCAGAATCATATATGCCTGGGATGTTGAAATTATCAGATAGTAATTTAAAACATACTATGGGGCCGGGCACAGTGGCTTACACCTATAATCCTAGCACTTTGGGAGGCTGAGGCAGAAGGATTGCTTGAGACCAGGAGTTCAAGACCAGCCTGGGCAACATAGTGAGGCACCCATCTCTACAAAAATAAATAAATAAATAAAATTAGCCAGACATGGTGGCACCTGCCCCCAGTCCCAGATACTCAGAAGGCTGAGGCAGGAGGATAGCTTGAGACCAGGAGTTTGAGGTTTCAGGGAGCTATGATGACACTACTGCACTCCAGCTCCAGTGATAGAGTGAGACTCTGTCTCAAAATAAATAAATAAACAAACTATAATGAATATGCTAAGGGCTGTAATGGGTAAAGTAGACATCATGTAAGACCAGAGGAAGAATGTAAGCAGAGAGGTGGAAATTCTAAGAAAGAACCAAAAGGAAAAGCTAGAGATCAAAAACACTGTAACAGAAGTGAAGAATAACTTCAATGGGCTTATTAGTAGACTGGACATAGCTGACAAAAGAATCTCTGAACTTGAAGACATCTCAATAGAAACCTCTGAAACTAAAAAGCAAAAAGAACAAAGACTGGAAAATAAACAGAACGGACTATCCAAGAACTGTAGGAAAACTACAAAGCTGCAACATGCACGTAGTGGTAATATCAGAAAAAGGAGAAATAGAGATAGGAACAGAAGAAATATTTGAAACAATAATGACTGAGAATTTTCTCCAAGTTAATGTCAGACACCAAACCACAAATCCAAGAAGCACAGAGAACACCAAGCAGTATAAATGCCCAAACAAAAGAAAGTAAAGCAAAAAACCCTATACTTAGGCATAGCATATTCAAACTACAGAAAAATCAAAGATGAAAAAACCCTCAAAGAGACCAGAGTGGTTTTTTTTACCTTACCTATAGAAGAGCAAATATAAGAATTACATCCAACTTCATCTCAGAAATCATGCAAGCAGGAAGAGAGTGGAGCAAAATATTTAGTGTTAAGAGAAAAAAACACCAACCTAGAATTCTGTATCCTGCAAAGTTATCCTTCAAAAGTGTAGGAAAAATAAATAACTTCTCATACAAACAAAAGTGGAGAGAATTTGTTGCCAGTAGACCTGCCTTGCAAGAAATGTTAAAAGAAGTTCTTTGACAAGAAAGAAAATGATATAGGTCAGAAATTCCAATCTACGTTAAGACAGACCATTAGGAAAGGAATAAAGGAAGGTAAAATAAAAACATTAATTTGTCTTATTCTTAATTGACCTAACAGGTAACAGTTTATTCAAAATAAAAACAGCAAAAATGCATTCGATTTTGTATGTGTGTGTGTATATATATATATATATATATATGCTTATGTATAAGTAAGATGAATGATAGCAATGACACCAGCAATAGGAGGAATTTGGAATATTTTATTATTATAAGATACATGCACTACCTATGAATTCAACCAAACATTTTAAAAAGAATTCATACCAATTGTCTATAATCTCTTTCAGAAGATAGAAGCAAAGTGAATACTTCTTAACTCATTCTGTGAGGCCAAAACCAGAGATTTATTTACAAGAAAAGAAAACTACAGACCAACGTATCTCATGAACATAGATGCAAAAATGCTCAACAAAATATTAGTAAATTGAATGCAACAATGTATTAAAAAATTATACATCACAACCAAGTGGGATTTATTCCAGATATGCAAGGCAACATTTGAAATCAATTAATGTAATCCATCACATCAACAGGCTAAAGAAGATAAATCACATGATCATATCAATAGATGTGGAAAAAGCATTTGACAAAATCCAACATTTATTGATGATGAAAACTATCAGTAAACAGGAATAGAGGGAAACTTCAACATGATAAAGAACGTCTACAGGCCGGGCGCCGTGGCTCACGCCTGTAATCCTAGCAGTCTGGGAGGCTGAGGCGGGAGGATGGCTTGAGGCCAGGAGTTCCAGACCAGCCTGAGCAAGAGGGAGACCCCATCTCTACTAAAAATAGAAAAATTAGCTGGGCGTGGTGCACTCACCCAGCTATTCATGAGGCTGAGGCAGGAGAATCACTTAAGCCCAGGAGTTTGAGGTTGCAGGGAGCTATGATCACACCATTGCACTCTGGCCCAGGGCGACAGAGCAAGACTGTGAGACTCTGTCAAAAAAAAAAAAAAAGAGTCCACAAAAATTGTACAGCTAATATTATACTTAATGGTGGAAAACTGGAAGCTTTTCTGCAAAGATAAGGAACAAGGTATGAAAATCCCCTCTCACTACTCCTATTCAACATTGTACTGGAAGTTGTAGCTAGTGCAAAAAGACACGAAAAAGGAATAAAAACTATACTGATTGGGAAGAAATAAAACTGTTTTTTCTCCACAGATGACACAATTGTCCATATAGAATATTGGATAGCATTGACCAAAAAACTGGAACTAATAAGTGATTATAGCAATGTTGCAGGATACAATGTTAATATACAAAAGTCCATTGCTTTCCCATATACCAGCAATGAGCAAATGGAATTTGAGATTAAAAACATATTACAATTTACATTAGCACCCCCAAAAATAAAATACTTAGGTATGAATCTAATATAGCACATACAAGACCTATATGAGGAAAACTACAAAACTCTGACAAAAGATATCAAAGAAAACGAAATAAATGGAGACATTCCATGTTCATGGATAGAAAGACTCAATATTGTCAAGATGTTGGTTCTTTACAACTTGATCTATAGATTCAGTGCAATCCCCATCAGTAGCCCAGCAGGTTATTTTGTGAATATCAACAAACTGATGCTTATATATATAGAGAGAGGCAAAAGACCCACAGTAGTCAACACAATATTGATGGAGAAGAACAAAATCTCCTCCTTTGGGTCACAGGACTGACCCTACCCAACTTCAAGACTGACTATAAAGCTACAGGAATCAAGAGTGTGTGGTTTTGGTGAAATAATAGGCAAATAGATCAATGGAACAGAATAGAAATCCCAGAAATAGACCCACATAAATATAGTGAACTGATCTTTGACAAAGGAGCAAAAGCAATACAATGGAGCAACAAATAGTGCTGGAATAACTGGACATCCACATGCAAAAAGTAAAATGAATCTAGACACAGAACTTGCACCCTTCACAAAAATTAACTCAAAATGGATCATAGACTTAAATGAAAAATGCAAAACTATACAACTCCTAGAAGGTAACACAGGAGAAAATCTGTATGACTGAGGGTTTGATGATGACTTTTTAGATGCAACACAAAAGGCACAATCCATGAAAGAAAGAATTGATAAGCTGGACTTTATTAAAATTAAAATTTTCTCCTCTGCAAAAGACATGCCAAGAGAATGAAAAGACAAGTCACATACTGGGAGGAAATATTGATATTTGCAAGAGACCTATCTGATAAAGAACTGTTATCCAAAATATACAAAGAACTCTTAAAACTCAACAATAAGAAAACAAACAACGCAATTTAAAAATGGGCAAAAGACTTGAATAGATACCTCACCAAAGAAGATATACAGATGTCAAACAAGCATGTAAAAAGATGCTCCTCATCATATGTCCTTGGGGAAATGCAAAATTAAAACAATAATGAGACACCACTATATACCTGTTAGAATGGCCAAAATCCAGAACACTGGTAACACCACGTGCTGGTGAGGATGTGGGGCAACAGCAACTGTCATTCATTTCTGGTGGGAATGCAAAATGGTACAGCCAGTTTGAAAGACAACGTGACAGTTTCTTACAAAACTAAACATTCTCTAACCATATGATCCAGCAACCACAGTCCTTGGTATTTACCTAAAGGAGTTGAAAACTTATGTCCACATAAAAACCTGCTCATGGATGTTAGTAGCAGCTTTATTCTTAATTGCCAACACATGGAAGCAACCAAGATGTCCTTCGGTAGGTGAATGGATAAACTGTGGTACATCCAGATTGTGGAATATTATTCAGTCCTAAAAAGCAATGAGCTATCTATCGCCAAATAAGGTCACAAATTTAAAAAAATTTAAAAATAAAAAATGAGCTATCAAGCCATGAAAAGACATGGAGGAAACTTAAATACATATTACTTAGTGAAAGAAACCAATCTGAAAAGGCTACATACTATATGAGTCCAACTATATGATGTTTTGGAAAAGGCAAAACTACAGGCAGTAGAAAGATCAGTGGTTTCCAGAGGTTAGGAGGAAGAGAAGGATGAATAGGCGGAACACAGAGGATTTTTAGGGCAGTGAAAGTATTGTGTATTATACTTTAATGGTGTATATATATCATTATACATTTGTCCAAATCCATAGAATGTGCAACACCAAGAGCGAACCCTAATGTAAACTATGGACTTTGGGTGATGATGTGTCAGTGTACACATTCATCAAGTGTAACAACTGTACCACTCTGGTGGGGGGTGTTGGGGGAGGATGTATGCATGTGTGGGGGCAGGGAGTACATGAGAAATTTCTGTACCTTCCTCTCAATTTTGCTGTGAATCTAAAACTGCTCTAAAAAAAATAGTCTTTAAAAAAAAGAACCTCAACCCTATCTCATACCATACAAAAAAATTAACTTGAACTTAATCACAGACCTATATATAAATGCTGAAACTTTCAAATTTCTAGAAGAAAAACTCTGCTTAGTTGGGGCAGGCAAAGATTCTTTAGATAGGACAAAAAATCTCAAACCACAAAAGAAAGGAATTGATAAACTGTACTTCGTCAAAATTAAAAACTTCTGTTCCTTCAAGGCCATTATTAGAAAATGAAATGGCAATCCATCGAGGAGGAGAAAATATTTGCACCCCATATATCTGACAAAGAACACGTTTCCAGACTATATAAAAGACTCTTACTACTCAATAATGAGAAGAGGGAAGAAAAACTTAATTTAAAAATGGGCAAAAGATTTCAACTGACACTTTGCAAAAGAAGACATAGAAATTAACAATAAGTACATTAAAAGATGCTCAGTTATCATTAGTCATCAGGGAAGTGTAAATTAAAGCACAATGAAAACTCTACACACCCACTAAGAATGGCTAAAATTAAAGACTCACCAAACTAAATGTTCACAAGGATGTGGAGCACCAGGAACTCTCATATATATATATGTGGGAATGTAAAATACAGTACAACCAATTTGGTTTTGCTATAAATATATTTATACATTTGCTAAAACAATTTAGCAATTTCTGACAAAGTTAAGAAAATGATATGACCCATTGATTCCATTCCTAGGCATTTATGCAAAAACATTAAAAACATATATCCACAGGCACTTTTACATGAATAGTCCTAGTTGCTTTGTTTATGATAGCCAAAAACTGAAACAGCACAAATATCTATTGACTGGTGAATAAGATACACAAATTGTGGTATATCCATACAATGGAATACTACTGAACAATACAATGTAAAAAACTGATACACAAAACAACATGAAGCAGTCTCAGAAATTTGCTGAATAAAAGCATCAAGGCACAAAAGAGTACATACAACAGGATGACATTTATAAGAAATTCTAGAAGAAGCAAGACTAATGTATAGTTGCTGCATGGAGGGGAGGCGGTATGAGGTTTTCTGCAAAGAGACATGAGGAAACTTTATGGAGTGATGGAAATATTCTATATGTTGATTGTGGTGGTGAGTACACAGATGTATAAATTTGTCAAAACTCATCTGTCTGCACACTTTAAATGGGTTCATTTTTATCGTAAATCCATTTAAGAAAAGATGACCAAGTCTAGGCTTCTTTCTGTTATGAATGGGAACATAAATAGTTTATACTCACCCCCTCACCCATGCCAGAATTTAATCTGAGCAAGAGCAAGGTTTTTCATCTGCTTTTGCTCATAGTACATAGTAGGCATCAGTGAGATATGGTGGGTGCCTGTCTGTTCCTCTTTCCTGTTTTATTTCTCATTTCGCTCCAAACTCAGAAGGGGAAGATGGGGTTGTTATTTGTCTCCTAAAACTCCAACAGTCTCCTCCTACAGATAAGAACAATAACAACAGCGTAACAAGAAACCATAAATCAGCCAGCATCCACTGGGTGTTTACTCTGTGTCAGTCTGACATCACGTGTAAAAACGCGAATATTCATTCTGTTGTTCAATCCTCATAACAACCTAGGGAAATGGGTACTATTGCGATTTCCATTTTGAAAATGATGAAACCAAGGCATAGAGAGGTTAAGTGACTCACCCACAGTCACACAGTTAGTAGGTGGCAGAACTGGATTTTGAATCCAAGTAATCGAATCCCCAAATCATGGCCTTACTACTGCTTCCGTTCTTGTCCTCACTATAGCCTGAACGAGATTTTTTTTTTTTAATGTACATGTGCTTATAAAGCCACACGTGACCTGGTCCCTGCTGTCCTTTCCCATCTCAAGGGAGCTATTTTCCTCCTCACTTACTATTCCTGGACCACCCTGACCTTCTTTGGGGCACATCAAATGGTTTCCTGCCTCAGGACCTTTGCACATGCTGTTTTCGTTGCATGAATCCCCTCCCCCATGCCCACACAACTCATTCCTCAGGATCTGTTGAAATACCACATTTTAATTTTTATTTTATTTATTTATTTTTATTCAGGAAGTATCTTCAAACTATTTTCTTTCTTTCTTTTTTTTGAAGTACCACATTTTTAGAGAGGCTTCCCTGACCCTTCCTTTCCAAATCCAAACAGATCTCCCTATTATTCTCTTTCATTTTAACCTGGGTTTTATGGCCACAGCACTTCCCACAGTTTGAAATAATCTTCCTATTTCTGTGTGTAACTGGTATATCCTGCTTCGCCAGGTTGGAGTGAAAATTAATTCACAACACTTCACTCTTCAAGCCAGAACTGGTCGTAGTTTCCACTTGCCAGACTTCCAGGAAGCGCATTACCTCTCTTGGGTTTTTCTCCTTCCATCAAATTGCCCAAAAACTTCAGGGGTTTACTTAGCTCAAAGGAGCCAATTCGGATCCCAAATACTTTGAGAAGAATAAGATAGAGCCTCTGATCACGTCACTAGTTTACTGTTTTTTAAAAAACTGTGATTGCTTTGATAAAAACTGGCCCTGGATGGGTGCAGTGGCTCACGCCTATAATCCCAGCACTTTGGGAGGCTGAGGTGGGGGGGATCGCTTGAGGCCAGGAGTTCAAGACCAGCCTGGGCAACATAGCAATACCCCACCTCTACAAAAAATAGAAAAAGATCAGCCAGGCTGATTTTAATTTTTTTTAAATTTTTAATTGTTAAAAATTAGCTGGGCACGGTGATACATGCCTGGAGTCCCAGCTATTCGGGAGGTTGAAGCAGGAGGATTGCTTGAGCCCAGGAGTTCAAGGCTGCAGTGAGCTGTGATCACACCACTTCACTCCAGCCTGGGCAACAGAGTGAGATCCTGTCTCTAAAATAATAAAAAAAAAATTTTTTTTTTAAACTGGCCCTGTTCACTGTGACAGGTTGTTGTCCAATGCCCCTGCTCTACCTTTGTTGGTCCAGAGCTCATACTTTGGGGCTTCTACTTCTACTTAGGTAGGACAATGACCTAGCCAACGGTGGTTTCTGAAGAGGACCCACCGTGTCAGGGTGGGTGGTTCAAGGGTGGGTTACCCCCAGCTGGGGCCTAGACTAGCTCCCAAACCCCAACCTCCTCTACCCACCCCTGAGCACATGGGTTCTGGCACTACACCTGGTCCACCAGTTTGCATTATTCCTTCCTAGCATTTGATGAATGGATTCTGCTGAGATCAATTGGGTTTTGCAGCCCCCACCCTCCCACTTCAGAGTGGAGACAACTCTGGGGTGTAACTTACACTCAAGTGCCCTGTGGGATCCAGCTGAAGCATTTTTCCTGGAAACACATCCTTGCTTGACTTCCTTACTCCTTCCCCTGTCTACCCTGGGACGACCCCAGCAATAAGCCACTCACGGATGGATCCTTTTTCTTCTCAGGGTCAGCTTTAGGAGGGGGACCCGAGACAGGTCCTTCCTGAGTCCTTCCCTCCTCCTGAGTCCCCTTCAGGACTCTTGGTTCTCTCTAGCAGCAGAAGTCCTGAAGCCATCTCAATTTTAAAGGTTCTAAAACACCACATCTACAATCAAGTCACCTTCCGTTTCTTCCCAGGAAGTTCCTTGGCCTTTATCCAAGTTTGCCCGCCTCCTTCCTGGATCTGATGACCAAGAGGAATTAGGAAAAGAAGCTTCTGGCAAGCCACACATATACAAATGCCTTTTTATTTTCTTGCCCCCGAGTAATGGGCACCCACTCACCCTCCCATTACCAAGAAGGGCTACCCGAATGATTCTTTTCAACACAGTTTTCTCCCAAATAACTGAGGATGTTCCTAGGCAGAAGCTGTGAGAGATTTTAAATAGAAGCTCATTTCAGACTTTTTAAAAAGAATTCCATTTACTAAGTGTTCACTAGCTGCACGTCTGTCTGCCTGGTTTAAGCCTCAGGTCCTCTGCTTTTTCTATAAACCAAGGGCTCTCCATGCTGCCATTCCTGCCATATGGTGGGTATTCAATTAGCATTTGTTGAATGAATGAATTAGTCACCAACGCCTGAATAAAACTATCTATCAGTAAACTGGGACAAGAGTTTGAGAACCAAAGGACTGACAGAATTATCTAATAATCCTATTAAAAGCGTTGGTGGATATGTACATGTCTATATACATGCAATTTTACAGAATTTTTCTTCTTCTTTTTTTTTTTTTTGAGACAGGGTCTTGCTCTGTTGCCTGATCTAGAGTGCAGTGGCGTCATCATAGCTCCTACAGCGTCAAACTGCTGGGCTCAAGAGATCCTCCTGCCTCAGCCTCCCAAGTAGGTGGGACCACAGGCGTGCACCACCATATCTGGCTAATTTTTAAATTTTTTGTAGAGACAGGGTCTTGCTATGTTGTTCAGGCTGGTCTCAAACTCCTAGCCTCAAGTGATCCTCCCAGCCTTGGCCTCCCAAAGTCCCAGGATTACAAGCATGAGCCACCACTCCCAGCCTCTTTTAATTTAAAGAAGAGCCTCTTTTTTTAAATTTTGAAATGTTAAGGAAAGATTTCAGACATTCAAAATGGTATAAAAAGTAATGTAACACCAGGAAACCCACCATAAAGCTTAAGAAATAAAATAAAACCAAAGTAGTGGAAGCCACCTGTGTACACCTTCCCGATTTCCTTCTCACCAGAAGTAACCATTGTCCTGGATTTAAAGAAACTTCCACAGTCCTAGAGGGGATAGCTCCACACACGTGCCTTTTTCTTCTCCACTTAGAGATGATTAAACAAAGGTGGACTCCTGACTCACCTGTGGCGATCAGGTTCTTCCTCCCAGGAATTCAGAATTGAGAGCCTGAGCTATTGATAATCTGCTGCAACTAGCAAAACTGATAGGTCAAGCTCATTTGAGGGTTCATATTTTTCTGGGATGTGGCCAGCAAGAACCCTGTGAATAAGAAATCATAAGCCCTGTGAATAGTAAAGAATAGTGTGAATACTTACATGAAAGCATAAAAAGATGGAACAGATGCACAGAGAAATGCAAAGGTGGAGGGAGAGAAAGAGAGAGAGCAGAAACAGGGAGAGGGAGAGAGGTTTTTCTTTGGTCTTATTTCCAAATAATTCCCCACTTCCCTTCTCTACCTGCCTGCCTGCTTTTGCTATTTTTGATTTGTGAGAGTTCTTTACAACCTTTCCATGAATGAGTTTGAACTATTTGGCTGGCTTCTATCACTTTGCACCAAATTATCCTTAAGATAAGCTCTCCCCACCAAAAAAAAGAAATTTTATTCATTAATTACAAGTGGACAAAGTTCCTAGAATCATAGAATTTGATTCATTCATTCTTTCAACAGATATTTACTGACCACCTACTATGTACCAGGCTTTGTGCAAATCTTTGGTCCAACCTTTCAACTAGGAGATCACCTTGGCTCAGTTTGCCAGGACTTTCCAGTTTTAGCCCTGAAAGTCCCGAGTCCTAGGAACCGCCTCATTCCAGGAAAATTGGGACCTTTGGTCATCCTACGGAAGTAGGAACCCTACTACAATGTCCCTTACAGGTTTTTTAGCTGTAGATAGTTTGCATTTGGCTAGATTTTAACAGCTAGAAAGTTCTTTATGCTGAGTTTCATTCTGTCTTTGTAGTTTCCACTGCCATATCTTGCTTCTGGTTCTTCTATAATATGTATTTTTTTCCAGTGTCTAAAATGTATTTGTTTCTGACCAGGTGTGTCCTGTAATTTAGGTCTGTATTTGTTACCAATTGTCCACCCCAGAGCAGACACAAATTGGGATATTTTCCAGGCTCCAGCAATCCCCCTGGGGGCATGCCTATGCCAGCCTCTTCCTTCGGAGGAACTTTTGAGAGCCCCTTTCTCCAGCCAAGTGATCCCGAAGTGGCCACCGATCCATGTGACCCATGAGACGTCCTCATCCATTCACCAAACACACATCCACTGAATCTCTGGCACTTCTAGGCAAGTCTGTGACTTGAGTCCTGAACTCCAATAAATATCCCACAGTGTTGTGAGTGCTGAATTCTGTAAGAGGAGTGGATCACATGCCAACGGGGTTGAGGGGAAAGAGTGGTGACAGGCAGCTGGGGGGCGGGGTCAGTATTTACTTTATGTTCAGGTACCACCGGCAGAAAGCAACTGCTGAATTGCAGTTTTCTAAACTCGCAGACCACGCGTGTTGACATATGAACATTCACTGTCAGCTGAATAGATGCATTCGTCAGCCCTCCAGTGGGCACCAGCCCCCTCCTCAAGGAGATGGGGCACAACCTGCCCCTCCCAAGTCTTCCCCAGCCCACGTCATGGCATCACCATCCTCCGCGGGTCCCAGCTGTGGCTGCACAGTTGGACTTATGGAAGGGCATTCCAATCCTGACCCCTGAGTCTCACCTGCGTGTCTTATCAATTGGGGTGTGGTGTGGTGGGGCCTCAGAGTTCCAGATCTCTCCCAGCCTATTCCCCAATGCAGCTAAGGTTGCACTACATGCTCTGAGATAGATGCTCCCTGACCGCCCTTTTTCTCTTACACCCCACGTCCCACCCAGTTGCAAGGCCTGTTGGCTGTACCTTCCAAACAGACACCTACCTAACCCATCATCCGTCCCACACTGCCCCCTGATCCCAGCCCTGGGTCATTTCAGTGGACCTGCCACTGTCCACTGGCAGTTTCTTTTCTACCCAGCCACCAGAGGGATCTCATTAAAGTGCAGGCTCAGCGGCAGCACTCCTGTGCTCAAAACCCTCCTGCTTGTCTTCTAGGAAAAAAGCAAGCCTTTGAGGCAGGAGGATGCCTTGAACCCAGGAGTGTGAGGCTGCAGTGAGCTATGATGACAGCACTGCACTCTAGCCTGGGTGACAGAGAGACACTCTGTCTCTAAACTAAATAAATATACATACATATTAATAAACACAAGCCAAGTCTTTATCAAGCTCATAAGGCCACAGATGGGCAGATTCCTGGTTACCCCTTTCATCTTATTTCTTGCCATTCTCCCCAACCCTCCTTGGCCTGAAAGCCCCCTGTGGCCACCACCCTTGCTATTTCCAGGGGCCCCCCAGCAATTCCAGACACCCCTGCACTTAGAGACCTGGCCTGGATCGTCCTTCCCCAAGGGAGCCGAACCACTTGCTCGCTCACTTCACGGGAGTCTCTGCTTACATGTCACCTTCGCGGAGGTTCTCCTGAGCACCTTGTCTAAAAGAGCATCCGCCGGCCATCATTCACTACCCGCTACCCTGCTCTGTTTTTTCTACTTAACATTTATCATCACCTGTTGTATATATCGGGAGATATAGATATGTATTCGGTTTTATTTGTTTAGTCTTCCCCGCCTCCATTACAATGTCAGCTCCAAGAGAGAGGAGCGTTGTCTATTTTATTCTCTGCTGTAGCTATAATCCCTACAACAATAGAAGGTGCTCACTAAGTATTTGTAGAAAGAATGAAGGAAACAGGTACATTTTGTGGGGGGCAGGGGTTAGAAGGGAGGGAAGCAAACAGGTACATTTCAATGGAGAGAAAAGGTCTGGTGTTGCCAAAGTAGAGCAAGTTCCTGTCGGGTCTCTTAGTTCAGTACTAGCTGAGTGACTCTGAACAAGTTACTTAACCTCTCTGAAACTCAGTGTCCTCATCTATCTGTCAAATGGTGATAATAAGGGTACCTGTGAGCTCCGGAAAGTTGTTGGGAGGATTAACTGGAGTCCTGTGTAAGTAGTTTAGCTTAGAAGTAGAGAAATTGCCCAGTAAGTAGTAGCCATAATGATTGCGTAGAGTATTAACAAGAGCAGGCGAGGGAAGCCAAAGCCCAGAGCCCTGGGTGCTTTGGGGAAAGGCAACCCTCCTGCAGGGAGGGGAGAGAGAAGGTCCTGCGCACAGCACAGAGTTGCGGGGGGCAGGCAGGGGATCGGGCTGGAGGCACAGGTTGGTGATTGATGATGGTTGGTGATCCAGGCCAAATCTTTTCTCTGAAAATCAGCTTTTCGTATCTCCCTACCTCATAGCGTTCCTCTGAGGATCAAAAGAAATACTGCATACAAAGACGTTCTCCTTAAACTATAAAGCACTATATAAAGGCTTTTATTACAACTTCCCAATTTTGCCCATGGCTGGCTGTACAAATACATGCCTGTCTTGTCCTTCTCAGCTGGAGCAACCTTATTCTGCAGGCACTGGCGGTCTAAGGGACTGGGCAGGTGGGAACATTGCTGGTTATCTGCATCTCTCTCTGCTCAAAGGACCCAGTTTCCCCCCCAGTTTATTTCATATTATCTTAGCCTATTTTAATAGAGTTCTTAGAACAAATGTACTTTTTAATTATCGTTTTATCATATTCTAGTTCCTTTGGGAAATATTATTTACTTTTGAAAAGTGCCTGGTTTTTCTAATATAAACATTATCCTGATCTTTGTTGATATAATCCTTTGGTTGAGCTTATGCTGTTTATACATATATATTACTTTGGCTCATTTTGACACCTGTAATCCACTCCCTATTCTAATCTCCACAGCATGATAATGATGTAAGTTTTGGGAATATTTTCCTTTACTCACCAGTATGCGTGCATTTGTTGGATCATTTATTCACTCAACAAATATCTATGGCTTGCCCATGATGTACCAAGCACTGTTGTATTGTGGGTAATGCAGCAAACCAAATAGATATGAAAATAAGTGTTATGGAGGAAACTAAAGCAGGGGAAGGGTTAAGGGATTTAACTGTAGGGGTTTCAACATTAACTAGGGATGGCATGAAAGGGCTCAGAAGAAGGTGACTTTTTTTTTTTTTTTTTTAGAGACAGTGTCTCACTACGTTGTCCAGGCTAGCCTCAAACTCCCGGGCTCAAGGGATTCTCCCACCTCAGCCTCCCAAGTAGCTAGGACTACAGGCACAAACCACCACATCTGGCTAATTTTTTTCTATTTTGTAGATATGAGGTCTCGCTATGTTGCCCAAGTTGGCCTTGAACTCTCAGATTTAAGTGATCCTCCCGCCTCAGCCTCCTGAGTAGCTGGGACCAGAGGCACATGCCACAGCACCCAACTCAAAGTCACATTTTTGTAAAGACTTGAAGGAGTTAGAGGACAATCGTAGTGTCTTCCAGAGGAAGTGGGAACGGCAAGTGCAAAGGCCCTGGGGAATGAGTTGGGAGAGAGAAGGAGCAAGGGGGCAGGACGGGGAGGGAGTATAGGCAGAGACGCAGTGGTGGCAGGGCACGTGCAGGGCCTTGGGGCCATGGTCTGGACTCCGACTTGCTGTCTGAGTGAGGCGGGCAGCCGTGGGCAGGTTCTGGTTGGAGGAGCAGCACAATCCCATGTATGCTGAGACAGGATCACCCTGGCTGCTCTGTAGGCGACAGTCTGTAGCAGAGTTGCTCTTCACCTAGTAGGCACTGGAAACTGGCTTGTGTTCTAGCATATTTTTATAACAGCTTGGTCTGAAGGAGGTAGGGGTGCCCACAGGGAAACCAGTCAGGGGCTACGGCGCCATCCAGGTGAGACACGGGCCAGGGAGGTGGCGGCAGATGACATGAGAAGTGATTGGATTCTGGATATATGATTGTCATATATATATGACAGTCATTACACTGGAAATATGTCACTAGTACAATAGCCATCAGATCTGAATAATTCCTTTTCATACTGAAAAACTGAGAAGGCGTGTATTCCGTGTGGATCCTGTGATATCTCGTCCCAAATGCCACCCATCTATTTCACCGAAGTCAGTTTCTCTGGCTACATCCTCATGGACTGTCCTTCCCCACTGCACGGACCCACCTCCTCTGTGACACCTGTCCGTTCTTGCTGCCCTGAGCAGGGATCGTGCTTCCCAAACAGCAGCTCTTCCCGCTGTCCCATGTGGTCTCTGGCTCTGTGACCTTTTGGATCCCGTTGACATTATAAATGCGTATGCTTGGACTTGAAAATGAAACAAAAATATGCTTCATTTTCTCTCCAAAAGTTTGACTTGTTAAGTTGGTCAAGCGTGAAAATGGCACTTTAAAAGTCATTGACCTAAGTGTGTAACCTAAATTATGCCATCTGCTACCTGAAGTGGGGTTTATATAACACCATGACAGAGAGTAGAGCTGAAGCCGTGTAATGTTATCATCCAAGCTGCTGTCTCCCCGGGATGGCATCCCTCAGGACGCCACGTGGCATTTCATTCTCAGTAGCTTTGAATGTCCTTAGTGATTGGGCTAACACTACTCCCACAGGAATACCATTTGCTGCTTTCTTTCACAGTTCTTAGTAATAGGAGTTCTTTTTTCTTTCCTTCTAACAACGAATGCACCACCTCATTGTGTGTCTTTGTTTCCTGTATTGCATGCGATATATATATATTACTGTGCTTCATGTTTGTGTTTTCTAAATACTTTAAAAAAAGGAATAAAGAGATCTACGGATTGCAAATACTTGGGTATAAAACCATCTGTTATCCTGAGTGTGGATAAAAATAACTCCGTAAATGATGAAATTGGATTATATGTCGCTGAATATTGTCGACTTTCTGATACTCCTTACATTTCATCTCAGTGAATAAAACCAGGAAATTTTAAAAATCCAGATTAAGCAACACTCATTTTCTGACCCCAACCAAACTGAGCCTATTTTCCTTTTCCTCCAGAGAATATGAAGTGATACAGTTAAACTGCCATAGAGCTTATATGGTTTTTTAAAGTTTGAGGCTGGGTGTGGTAGCTCATGCCTGTAATCCCAGCAATTTGGGAGGCCGAGGCGGGAGGATTACTTGAGGCTAGGAGTTCAAGACCAGCCTTGGCAGGCAGCTGCTGCTGTTTTATGGACAGTTCCTGACAGAGATGAGATTTACTTCCCGATGCAGAGAACAGATAGGCAAGGATACCCCACTCATTACATTTAGAAGTACTTTCTCCCAAAGAAATTATTCATCAAGATAACAATACACAAGCCATCTTCTTATTAATGTCCAAACTACCCAGTTAAAGCAAGTGTTAAGAGGAAACGCCAATGAACTATTTACTATAGTACCTTGTCACTCACATGGATTAAGCTCTTTCTTCCACCTACAGACTGTCCTGGGTTATTTTTATGGTTTCTGAAACCATCTGTTCCAACCTGCACTCCGCTGCTATTTGGAATACAGATGTTAATTACCTGTTCAACATTTTGCTGCTCCTTGAATAGAGGCTCAAATGCCCCCAAGCAGCTCTTGGTTTCTCAACTCTCAAGCTTTTTCTCTAGTTTTCTCAACAGCAAAACTCAGGACTCAGGACATCTTTGGTGAGAGGGACGCTGATCTGGCCTGTTGGGAGGACAACAAAAAGGATGCTTTATCTGTCCGTACTTAGTAGCCAACTGACATAGGCCTTCTCCCTCTGAGTTGAATACAATAATCTGAATTCTAACCATCTGAAACATCTCTTTAACAGGATGGGTATAAACAAGTCAGAGAGCTTCCTTCCCACCTCAAACTCTGTCTAGTTCTTCCTTTGGAAACTACGCTTAACTTCTGTGATGTCTGCAGCTGGGTTCATTCCCGTCACTAGGCAATCCATCAGGAAAGTGTTCATTAGCAAGGTGCCATATTGTAGTTTACTTTCATCTGCGGGTCCTATTATTTTTTTTCTCAGATTATAAATTCCCTAAGGGAATCCTGAAATTGACTGTGCAATTGTTATTGGTTTGTCAACTGATTTTTCTCCTGGTTTCTTGTTTCAGGCCTCAGCAAGTTGCCATTGTAATGAATGACATACAACTTCCAAAGCGTCTCTGAGTCCCATTTGGAAGGAAAACATCATTTTCGATGGTTGTTGAGGATGATTCAGTCCTACTCCTTGAAAATAATTCACTTTTGTAGAAATTAAGTATTTACTATTTATCGGATAGTTTTATAGAACTTTAGTTTATCTCTATAGTCTTACAGAACTTTTTGCTAATTATAATTCCTCATTTTATTACACAAAGCTGCAGAGGGAAGGGTGTCTTACAGTCGAAAAGAATGACTTTTGTTCAGTTGAGGGAGGTCTTAAATTTTATTAATTTTACTCCCTCCTGGGAGTTGGCAGTTGAGTTGAAAAGGAAATAAGTCAGAAAACAGTGGAAAAAGAAGAGAGCACAGTGCTAGGCAAGAATAAATTCTCAACAAATGTTTGCTGAATAAATAAATTAAATGGAGAAAGGGGACCCTGAGAACTTAAGGGTTACAGTGGGCAAGATCTCAGAGCTTCTGGGATCAAATTCCATTATGACACACTCAGACCACCTCTTATTGAATACGAGTATGATTTTGTCATGGGGAAGAAAGGTGTTTCCTCTTTGCTTAAATTCTGGAGGATGAAAGAAGAAAATAAAATGACAGTCAAGAGGAGATGAATAAGATAAAGAACAGAAGATGAAGGCAAAGGGAAGAGAAAACAGACTACTACAGCTCATTAAAAGGAAAGTGTGAGGGCCCAGCATGGTGGCTCACGCCTGGAATCCCAGCACTCTGGGAGGCCGAGGTGGGAGGATCGCTTGAGGCCAGGAGTTCGAGACCAGCCCGAACAAGAGGGAGACCCCATTTCTACCAAAAATAGGGAAAATCAGCCGGGCGTGGTGGTGGGTGCCTGTAGTCCCAGCTACTCAGGAGGCTGAGGCAGGAGGATGGCTTGAGCCCAGGAGTTGGAGGCTGCAGTGAGCTACGATGACACCACTGCACACTAGCCTGGGTGACAGAGTGAGACCCTGTTTCAAAAACAAAAAAAAAGCAAGTGTGAGGAAATTATGCAACTTTTCTCATTTTATTTTTCTGTTTTTCTCTCTTCTTGTTCCCTTTCCTTCTTTCTAGTATTTAAACTCAGAGTTTCCAAAGGGAGGTTTTAGAGCAATTTGGAAGTACGTTAAGTAAGACAACACCAGGTGGCAAATGGCAGTTTAATTTCCTTGCCAACAGAGCTAAACACTTAGCATGCTCTTTATTAGGTGAGCTGGGGGTGGGGAGGAAGACAGGAGGGAGAGAGACGTAGGAAAAGGCCATTTAACATGTGTTGGGACACAGGCCGCACAGCGATTATCTGTGCTCTCCTAAGAAATTCTTTTAATGGGTGCATTAATTCTTTTCATCTCACCACCTGCTAGAAAATTGGTTGTATAAGCATTTAAGACATTTTCTCTGGACCAAATATTTACACAGGAGTTCTGTGTTGACATTGTGTGGCTTTGGATCTCAGGGAGCAGGCTGATGCCTCTCAGTGGGGACATGTAAGTGCAGAAGGCAGGGCCTGCCCCTCCCGTGAGGCGGGGCAGCTTCAGAGATGGCTCCAAGATTCCTATTTGCTCTCCAAACCAAGTCAAGTGTGCTGCTTTTGTTTTGAAAATATGACAAGGAGTTGGCTTCTGAACTCTTTCATGCCTTTCTATCCTATGGGAAAGTTGGATTTGGGGGAACCCCAGAAACTACTTAGACGGTGACAAATATACGCCATCTAAGATAAACCAGAAGATCGAGCTGTCCATACTGTTATTATTTGTGCTTTCATAGCCATTAGAATCGTGAACCCCTCTCCCACTGAGGAGGCCTCCAAAGTTTTGTCTTCTTTGCAAGTGAGACTCAGCAAAGTCCTCTTCCTTCCTGGAAGCTCCCTCCACAGTGGTGAGATGATGGGGGAAAAGCCCAAACCTGCTCCTACCTGACCTGAATAATAGTGAGTAAGGCTTCCCTCCTTTTCTTTTCTTTAAAGGTCAGAGGGTGTGGATCGAAGAAGCAGGTAGAAAGTTATTTTCAAGGGAACTGAATTTACAGTGTGTCCCAAAAGTCATCATACATAGGGAAAATGGGAAATTGTAGCTAAATGTACCTTTATTTACAAAATATTCATCACAAAATTTTACAAGATTTTTCCTTTGTGTGGAGACTTTTGGGGCACCCTGTTAAAAAGGAGACATGCAGATGCAATGGAGAATTTGGTAAGATTTGGACAGTGGGTGCTCTGGCGTTCTGTCTGACCAGATCCTCTGCCATGAATCCAGCCATTCTGGGAGACCCACATCTGACATGGTCCTCCCGGAGTGGTCCTCAGACAAATCCAGAAGTGCTGGCTGTGGCTCCTTCTCTCCCACCCTGCCCTGCTGACAAGCCAGGCTGTGTTGCTACAGTCACAGGAGGAGACCGCTGAGGGCTTGGGACAATTTGTGCCCAAGCTCACGGCTGCCCGTCTCCCTGTGTGTTTTTGTAGGGAGTCAGCCTCATCGGAATTTGTCAGCACAGACTCTAGGTCCCAAGACCTCACACTATCTGGAATATTCCTTTTAGAAAAGTATGCCATGGGAGACAATATGAAGACGTTTTAAATGTAGTTCTCAAAAAACTTTCCTTTTTTTTGGTTTTCTTTTCTTTTGGTATAAGTTTAGGAGCTGGGGCTCTAGAAATCTGACTGGGATCAAATTCTGTGCCACTGGCTCAGTTTGCTCATCTGTAAGTGGGGCTTGTAATAGAACTTATGTCATATGTCATGATCATTGTGAGGGATAAATGAATTAATGCTTGTAAAGCACTTAGCACAATGCTGGTCTCATAGGAAACATTAAATACATTTAATATTAACATATTCGTATGAATATTGTTCATTTGTGATGAGGTTAGAAATCTCTTGCATTGCACGGTCTTAGTACACTCTGTTGAGGAAGGGCCACAGCTAGCAATTATGCCACACTTACCCAGAGATTTGTTTTCAAGGCCTCCTTTTGTTTCACTAAAGCTATATAATAGCAGGAATGTTTGCATTTTAGTGAGTCTGCCCGGAGGTTCAGATTCATGTTGTATAACAACCTTCCAGGCTCCAGTGTATCTGGCTCTTCTTGTTAGGTGCTCAAGGACTTGATCTTCACACACAGAACAAAATAGAGAACTAAGGAAACTTTCTGCTAGTTCAGGTTATCAACGTTAGATTTATCTGGGAGATGGTTTCAAATCTTTGGGAATTTATCCTTTGGAAAAGTATTAATACTATTCTCTACTTCCTCAGAATACTAGGTCTTGGGATTGTGATTTATCCATAAGGAAGAGAAAAACAAAAACAACAGCTTTCATGCATTCACCCATTCATCAAATATGTATTAAGAATTTACTACGGCATCTGCTAGGAGTTGGATGTGAAAAGATGAACAAGGCATAATCAATTTTGAGGAATTTAAAGTTAGGGAAGAAGCTATATGAACGTCAGACATATGGTTGGCGGGGCGCGGTGGCTGACACCTGTGATCCCAGCATTCTGGGAGGCCGAGGCGGGAGGATCGCTTGAGCTCAGGTGTTTGAGACCAGCCTGAGCAAGAGCGAGACCCCGTCTTAAGAATATATATATATATGGTGATGTAAGTTGCAAGACAGATCTGGGGAGTCTGAAAAGGCTTCCTAGAGCAGGTGATATTGTTTCTTGAAGGATGAATAGAAGTTTGCTAAGATGAAAGCAGGAGAGAAGGAGATTCTAGAAAGATGGTATAGCATGTGCGAAGGACCAATAGCCAGCAAAGATCCTGGATTACTGAGCAGATGGGTGAGAAGTTTGGGGTAACTAGGGCATGGTATCCTCTCTCTGATGGGTAGAGATGCCCCCCCAAGCCCCAACCCTCAGGGCTGAGTAGAAGGTGAGAGCAGTGATTAGTCACAGCTCTGGTGCTCCTACTCAGAGGGGAGGCACTAACTCATTTCCAAGGGAGAGAGCCAAGGATAAGGCCCCAGAAGGTTATGAAATGACTCACCTGAGTCCAGGGCCATGGTATAAACCCTGCACAGCCAAGGGTTTGGTGAGCCAGAAGGAGGATGTTTGCAGAAGTTGCTGAGATTCATTTAAAGGGCCTAGGACAGTGCAGATACATGTGAGCAAGGAGCCCTGGGGGAGAGGGGTGCATGATGAGTCCGGAGATACAGGTTTCGGCCTTGTGAAGTGCCTTTTATGTCTATCCAAGGTGTTGAGTATTTGCTTTTCCTGCAGGCGAGGGTGAGCTGGTAGGTTATCTTTACAACTCTGCAGTGTGGAGAGCATTTGGGAAGGAAAGGGGCCAAGACAGGAATCCATGTTTAGTGGGGATGTTGTTGCAATGGTGCCAGGGACCCTGTTAAAGTCTGGAGGAAAACAATGGTATCAGAGATGGAGAGGAAGCATAGATAGACTCAGGAGGTGTTTCTGGGCTAGAAATGGCAGGATCTTGGATGGTAGATGAAGGAGAGGAAGGAGGAACAGTTTTGCAGAGGATGGTGCTGGTGGGAAGTCTGCTTGGAGTTGTCCTGTTGGCAGTAGGGCTCTGGGTGTGGAACTGGGAATAATAAAAGCCAACTCTGCCCCTGCAACCATGCTGACCACTTTCCATGGGTTATTTCATTCGATCCTTATTGTGACCCTGTAAGGGGGGTGTGGTTACCCCCACTTAAAAGAGGGGGGTCTGAGCCACAGAAGGGTGAAGTACCTGCCCAAGTTGACACAACCACAAGTAGCCACGCTGGATCTGGGATCCATAAACACCTTGCTCTTCACCACCGTGTGTGCTTGCAGCCTTCCCAGAAAATCGAGCTGCAATCCCAGCTTGAATGTCTGAACCGTTCCAGGATTTTGGTGAACAGGTTGGGCAGATCCTCTAGGGCCTATTTGCATGAGGACTGAGGAACCCCAGGCAAGTAACTCATTGAAGGGAAGACCCTGAGTGAGAGAATGGGGCCCCAGCCAGGAGGGGATGAGTACAGGGACTGTGCTGGAGCCCTCAGTAGAGCAGGTGGTGAAAGTGGAAGGCCTGCTTCACCAGTGTCTCCCTAAGACATCGAGTAACAGGCAGGTGAAGGGTAGAACGTATTGGTGGCCGCAGGAGGACCCAGACGCCTGAGGAGCAAGCTGGGTGGCTATATCCAGGGTGGATAAGTTGTGCTGTGTGTGCCATTGTCAGAGTGTTTGGACACTTAGGATTCATTGCAATGGCTTCAGGGGCCAGACGGACGGAAACAACATCTCAAACAGATGTATGACACTCCTGCAGGGCTCTATGAACCATTGGGAAATAATTTACAAGAGGCTGACGTTCTTATAGCGCTAGGGGAGGACAGGTCATAGACATGATGCTCTGCTTTTGTAACCCTATTTCCCCTCAGGTGGGTGCCCACGGCCCCAGCTGTACAAAAAATAATAAGAACAAGAGCCAACGTCTGTGGAATATTTGCTCTGTCCAGGTGTGGCAGTAAGTGTTGACACACATTATCTTATTGAACCCCCAAAAGGATACCAAGAGGCAAATGCTAATACTGTCCCGTCCTACACATGAGAGAGTGGGAGGAGACGACATGACCCTAAGCTCTGTCTAGAGCTAAAAAACCATGAACAAGCAGTCCTATAGGCTCATTGTGATCATCACCTTTTCCTATTAGATTGAAAAGTACAATTCCAATACATCTCACACAAACCATAATGCTATTCTGAAGATGGTCAATGTGTTCTTTGCTTCTTCATTAAGCTCTAATTTTGAAGATTGTTTTCTCAGCTGACTGGATTTGTCTCGGGCACCCTGGAGGTATAAAGTGACATCACCATCTGATCAGCGTCTAAAAACATTTTGGCTCATTTAAAGAAAAAACAGAGATTTTGAACGTGCACTCTTAATTATATTGGCCCATCTGAGCATGCCACGTGAAAACCCTGGGTAGACAGCCTGCCCTGCCATTTGTTTTTAAAACAAGCTTTTTGAGTCTTGAGGGCTGAGAGGATGCTGTTTAAAGGGTGTACACTGTGAATCACAGTTTCAAAGGAACACGACAAATACAGATCTCAGCCAAGAAATTTGTAAAGCTGGATTGCTGACAGAAACCCAGGAAGCAGCAGAAAAACAACCAAACACAAAAACATCGGCAAGTGGCTGGATGTAACCTGAAGTAACACAGTGGGACGCCCTGGGATAAAACGAGTGATATGAGGGAGTGGAGATTCAAAGAGGCAGTTTTGTTTTAAAAGCTGAGAAAGCGTGGTTGGTCTTGGCCTTGACAACACTTGGGGGGCCCGGAGTGGAGGGCTTCCCTGTGTTTGAACAGGCTGCCTTCCCCAGCTCCTAATGTGTGTTCAGTTGATGGTAGGAATAAGGAACAGAATGTTTGTTAAATTATGTTCATCAGCTTTATTAAATAATCTACTTAATTATTTATCAAATTATTTACTTATGAAATAAAAATGTTTGTTAACTCAATCTATACAAATCTGTCCACATGACTACTGTTGTGTATTTCATGGTCCTTCCCTCATTAATAATAATAATAATAATATTAATAATAATAATAGCTGACCCTTACCCATTTTAAAGAGTTTTCTTCTTTAAAATGTATCTGGACTCTCTCTGCTCCTCACTTGCCTGTGAGTTCCGTGGGGCAGGGATTTTGATCTGTTCTGTTCACCGATGTAGTTACAGTACCTAGAGTAGTGCCCAGCACAGAGAAGATGCTTATGAAATGTTTGCTGAATGAACGAATGTGTGAACAAACGCACACCGGCACGCTGTCAGGAAATACTCTACGTGTTTTATTGATTCACTGGCTCTTTGTCAGAATCCTATGAGGTAGGCGTTTATTATGGTTATTCCTGTTTTGCAGATGAGCAAACTGAGTCTCAGCAAAGTTAATTAGCTTGTCCACAGTCACATGGGTGAAGGTGGCAGAGGCAGAATCAAACCCTAGCAGTCTGGCTCCAGAATCCACTTCAATATACTGCAGCCCTTCCTGATAATACAATTGGCCTTCAAGCTTCCTTTATTCACTTTTAGTTTTTCCTCAATCTCCCTGCATTTAAGTTCCTATAATTTCTAACAGGTCTAACTATTTTATACTGAAGCCTTCTTTACATGCAAGAGGAAACCTTTATTTTTAAAGCACACAAAATTCAATATTCTTATCACTTGTGCCAAGGGGTCTTGAATTAGTTTAGATGTAGAAAAAATTTGTGACGGAGAATGGAAATATTACCTTAAGGAGAATCTTAAATTTACATTTTCTTTTAAGAGGGGATATAAGCTATTATGATATTTTTAATAAAAATATATTTATGCTCAAGTTTTCTCCATGCTACAATATAAAAAATCATTTTTAAGAAGTAGGGACTATGAGGGAAAATTGCCCAGGCCATAAAATTCTAAATATACATTTTTATACCCTTTATAATTTCCAGGGAAATTGTATCTCCTTAAAACAATCAGATATATATAAATGATACTGTATTTAGAGACATACAGGCTTAACAGTAAAGAGATAGATAAAAGCATATTATTTTACTACAAATTGCAGTCTATGCTGTGCTCTCGTTTTTTTTGAAGACACTCCTTATAAATTGGATGCTTTTAAGTTTACTTGCTCATGCAAAGGAAAATCAAGGATTACTTCTGTTGTACCACCGTATTCTGTTGAGTTTGCTTAAGGACGTTTTTCAGTTCAATTTTGCACACTTAGCTCGGTGCAGTGGCTCACGCCTGTACTCCTACCACTTTGGGAGGCCAAGGCGGGAGGATCGCTTGAGGTCAGGAGTTCAAGACCAGTGTGGGCAACACAATGAGACCCTGCCTCACAAAAAATAAGAAAAATTAGTCGGGCATGGTGGTGGGTGCCTGTAGTCCCAGCTCTTCTGGAGGCTGAGGCAGGAGGATCTCTTGAGCCCAGGATTTTGAGGCTGCAGTGAGCTGTGATTGTGCCACTGCACTCCAGCCTGAGAGACAGAGTGAGATTCTGTCTCAATAAAAATAAATTTAAAAAATTTTTTAATTTGAACACACGATTAATTTACACCAGTAAAGCCTCCTATGTGAGAGACCTCTCCCACCGTCGTCTTCACCCAGTGTCCTGCCTTCTCTGGACCCTGATGCCTGTCCTAGTTAATGAAACTCATACTCCAGCTACCACCATTCCTATGTTCCTTTTGCATCAAGGAAGGGGATGGCGTTAGGAGGCAGTGAAACTCTGCCGAGTGTGGGATATGTCTTGGGTCTTCAGGCTACAATCCAACGGCACTTGGAAGTAAGGGAGGACATAGCATTCAACCAAACTCTTTATAGTAGTAATTTGTGTAAGTTACACCAATTCCTCAAAAAGGCCCGTAATTTTAGAACCAAAGTCTTTTAGGGGAGACCTTAATAATCATCTCAGACAACCTCCTGGGTAATTCAGAAATTGTATATTTGCTAACTCATTGCTGAATGACATTAGTAGAAAGCCAAAGTTACAATAGCTCTTATAAAAATATTACTTTTCCTATTGGAAAATGTTTTATGATTAACATGGAAAAATACGGCTATATAATTTGTGACACTCTCAAATTCAGCTGAGTTAGTGGGAATCAATCCTTATGGAATTAGATGAAGCCTCTTTTCTTTTGGACGTGGTTTTTCTTTTGATGAGGCCTTTCAGACAATGCAAATATGAAATCTGAATCTGATTTGAATGTGTGGAAAAACACACCATGAAATTGTCATATCCCAGAGGCCCACTGATACCCTACATACTAATTTAGAAGGATCTCTCCCAGGAGAAAGCAGGTCATCTCCTGCTTGAATTTTTCAAACACTGGTCATGAACCCTGGCTGAATATTTGTGTCTAAATTTAGGAGGAGCCTCTTCAGCAGTTGTCTTCTTCTAGAAGGGTCTCCCTTTGTAAATGTACATACTTCTGAAAAAAACAAAAACAGACATATTTTCCTACCAGACAATCATCATAAGTTTTAGTTCTATCAGATTTTCTGGTTATAAACATTAGATTGTTATCTTTGATTTATTTTATGCTCCTTTGATTGGGTCTGTGGATGTATAAGTGCATGCAGACCCCAAAGTTTATAATCCAGATTTCTACATCTTCAATTTTTAGGGGGAAGGCCATGCTGCTCTTCTGCATAGCCCCAATTACCTCAGGAAATCATCCCCTGCTTTAATAGCCGCTAAGATCTCTTCTGCTGCATGTGTTGGTCTACACGGGATGTCTGAGTCCACACAGCCATCCCAAGGATGCCCCCAACCCACCAATAGCATGTCTTCTCTGATTTAAGATTGGTCCCCTCATGTCAGACCCCTACTGATCTTCCAGCTTTTCTTTTGAGGGGAGTCATTTTTGATCATTGGAAATTAAATACAAGCACACCTCGGGTATTTAGGGTTAGATTCCAGATCGCCACAATAAAGCGAGTAAGGCGACAAAGCAAGTCGCATGAATTGTTTGGTTTCCCAGCGCATGTAAAAGTTATGTCTACACCATACTGTAGTCTATTAAGTGTGCAATAGCATTATGTCTAAAAAACTGTCCTTGCCTTAATTGAAAAATACTTTATCGCTAAAAAATGCTAACCATCACCTGAGCCTTCAGTGAGTCGTAATCTTTTTGCTGATAAAGGATCTTGCCTCAAGTGTTTATGGCTGCTGACTGATGGGGTGGTGGTTGCTGAAGGCTGGGGAGGCTGTGGCAATTTCTTAAAATAGGACAACAAAATTTGCTACATCGATTGACTCTTCTTTTCACAAAGGATTTCTCTGTAGCATGTGATGCTGTTTGATAGCATTTTACCCAGAATAGAAGTTCTTTCTACTCCTCCCCAACACTGCTGCTGCTTTATCAACTAAGTGTATGGAATATTCTGAATCGTTTGTTGTCATTTCAGCAATGCTCACAGCATCTTCACCAGGAGCAGATTCCATCTCGAGAAACCACTTTCTTGGCTCATACATAAGAAGCATCTTCTCCCTCAGCACGTGCTGCTTCACCTTGCACTTTTATGTTATGGAGACGGCTTCTTTCCTTCAATCTCATGAGCCAACCTCTGCTAGCTTCCAGCTTTTGTTCTGCAGCTTCCTCATCCTTCTCAGCCTTCAAAGAATTGAAGAGAGTTAGGGTCTTGCTCTGGATTAGGCTTTGGCTTAAGGGAATGTTGTGGCTGGTTTGATCTTCTATCCAGATCACAAAAACTTTCTCCATATCATCAATAAGCCTGTTTCACTTTCTTATCATTCGTATATTCACTGGAGAAGCACTTTGAATTTCCTTTAAGGACTGTTCCATTGCATTCAAAACTGGGTTAACTGTTTGGCGCAAGAGGCCTAACTTCCAGCCTATCTTGGCTTTTGAGATGCCTTCCTCACTAAGCTTAATCATATCTACTTTTTGATTTAAAGTGACAGATGTGCAACTCTTCCTTTCACTTGAACACTTAGAGGCCATTCTAGGGTTATTAATTGGCCTAATTTCAATATTGTTGTGTCTCAGGGACTAGGGAGGCCTGAGGAGCGGGAGAAAGATGGGGGAACAGTTGGTCAGTGGAGCAGTCAGGACACACAACATTTATCAGTTAAGCTCACCATCTTCTATGGGGACCATTTGTGGTGCCCCAAAACAATTACAATAGTAACATCAAAGATCACTGATAGGGCCAGGCGAGGTGGCTCACGCCTGTAATCCTAGCACTCTGGGAGGCTGAGGCGGGAGGACTGCTCGAGCTAAGGAGTTTGAGGCTGGTTGGGGCAACACAGCAAGACCCTTTCTCTAAAAAAAAAATACAAAAATTAGCAAGGCATGGTGGTGTGCACCTGTAGTCCTAGCTCTTCAGGAGGCTAAGGTGGGAGGATAGCTTGAGCCCAGGAGTTCAAAGTTACAGTGAGCTATGATTGTGCCACTGTACTCCAGCCTGGGTGGCAGAGCAAGACCCTGTCTCAAAAAAAAAAAAAAATCACTAGTAATAATTAAAAAGTTTGAAATATTGTGAGAATTACCAAAATGTGACACATGACACAGAGACACAAAGTGAGCACATGCCATTGGAAAAATGGCACCAACAGACTTTCTCAACACAGGGACACAGACTTGCCACAAACTTTCAATTTGTAAAAAAATGAAATATCTGTGGAGTGCAATAAAGCAAAACACAATGAAGTGAGGTATGCCTTGATCTCCAAATATGTATAATCCCCGTAGGAAATATTTTACACCACCATAACTCACAAGTTTTAGGTTGACTGAAGTAATTTAGTAAAGTTCTAAAAGGAGATTTGTGGTAATATGATGATGATACTGCTCACTTCTTTTCAGAGATTCCTGGGAAAATGGATCTATGTGGTTACATTTAATAGATCTTATACTTTGCAAACACATAATATTGAGGGTTGACACCATCAATATCACTCATAAAAGCTGGTGATGGTAAAAGTTAAGGACATGATTCCATTCTATACAGGTTAATAATTCTATATAGGTTAAAACCAATGTTATTTACCACTCTGTGAATAATAATTGTTTTTATTTAATGTAATGTATTTTTTTTCTTTTATACTCTTTCAGGTGGGGACACTGTCTGCCACCATATATAGAATCTGAGTGGAGAGATATCCTTGGTTCTTCCTTTTCTCTTACTAAAAGAAAACACAGTTTCTGTGCTCTCAACACCTCTGAAAAATGTCTGGGTTTTTTCCACATCAACAACCAATGCTCCAACTCTCCAGACACCACTTGGGTTTGTTTGTTTTTGAATAAATTTCTTTTAATTTTTGTAGAGACAGAGTCTTGCTATATTGCCCAGGCTGGTCTCAAACTCCTGGCCTCAAGTGATTCTCCCGCCTTGGCCTCCCAGAGTGCTGAGATTACAGGTGTGAGCCACCATGCCCAGCCGAAGTTAGCATAATCTTGATGTAAAAACCAGAAAGGACAGTATGAAACAGGAAAATTGCCAGTCAATCTTACCCATGAACATGAATGCCAGAGCAAGTACATCATGACCAAGTTGACTTTACCCTAACGTTGATTTAACATTAGAAAATTGATTTGATCAACCTGATTTGCCACATTAATAGATTAAAGAACAAACAGCCTAGAGTCATTTGCATAGATGCAGAAAAGGAATGTGTAAAATTCAACATCCATTCATGATAAAAATTCCTAGTAAACCACGTACAGAAAGGAACTTCCTTCCAGAGCAAAATTAATTCCTAATGGTGAAAGGTTTAAAACATTTCCTCCAAGATCAGGATCAAAACAAACATGTAGGCCAGGCGCAGTGGCTCACGCCTGTAATCCTAGCACTTCGGGAGGCTGAGGTGGGTGGATCACTTGAGGTCAGGAGTTCAAGATCAGCCTGACCAAGAACAAGACCCCGGCTTTACTAAAAAGAGAAAAATTAGCCAGGCGTGGTGATGCATGCCTGTAGTTCCAGCTACTCGGGAGGCTGAGGCAGGAGGATCATTTGAGGTTGCAGTGAGCTATGATGATGCCATTGCGCTCTAGCTGGGGCAACAGAGCAAGACTCTGTCTCAAAAAAAAAAAAAAGTCCATTATTACCTTTTCTGTTCAACATTCTCCTGAAGGTCCCAGCCAGTGAGGAAAAGAAATAAAAGGTATAAAGATTAGAAAGGAAGAAATAAGCATATTACTTATTGATGATATGATTGTGTACATAGAAAACCCAAATGAATATATAGAAAAATTATGAAAATCAATAAGAGAGTTTGGCTAGGTTGCTGAATACAAAATCAATGCGTAAAATGCCAACTGCCTTTTTATGCATCAGCAAAAGTAGTTAGAAAATATAATTTTGGAAAAGATACCGATTATAGTAGCAGCAAAAGAATAGAATAACAAGGAAGAAATTTTCCAGAACGAACAAGTTGTTTATGAAAACATTTAAAAATTTTATGGATTGACATTAGGGAAGGGCTAAACAAATGGAAAGATGTATTGCATTTGTAGATGGAAAGACTCAATATCAATTGTTCCTAAACTGAGCAATTCTTTTTCAGATCAAGGTCCCAAAGGGTCTTCCCTGCACCTATCTGCCTGGAACTTGTCAAATTCATCCTAAAAATGTATGAAGTGCAAAGGGTGACAAGTAGTCCAGAGACTCCTGAAGAAGTGTGTTGGTTTGTTACATCAACACTTACTATAAAACTATTGTAATAAAGTTGATATTGGCACAAGGTCAGAGAGAACAATGGAAGAGGATCAAAAACCCAGCAACAGACTAATGCAAATGTAGAATATCTATTTATGCCTAAGCAGGCATTGCAGATCAGCATAGAAAGTACGGACAACTCAATAAATGCTGTTGAACCAATTGGCAATCCATCAGAGAAAAACATAAATTGGGTTGCCCCCTCACACATTAAGAATCTATCCTAGATAAAATAAAGACTTAAAATTGAAAGGCAAAGCTATGAAAAAAATTTAGATGACAATTAGGAGAATATATTTATGACCTCAGGGTAGGTATAGATTTTTTAAACAAGACACAGAAAACATTAACTAAAAATAAAAATGTTTTCTCATTAAAAGATGATTTAAGACAGGAAGAAAACAACCCACAAACTGGCAGAAGACATTTGCTATATATATATCACTAACAAAGGATTAATATATAAAATATACAAACTGATTAAACTAATCAACAAGAAAAAGACACTTCAATTAAAAAACAGGCAAAGGCATGAAAAGACACTTCACAGAAAAAGAAACAAGTGGCCCATAAATAAATAAATATATATATATTTTTTTGAGACAGAGTCTCACTCTGTCGCCCAGGCTAGAGAGCCGTGGCATCATCCTAGCTCACTGCAACCTCAGACTCCTGGGCTCAAGCGATCCTCCTGCCTCAGCCTCCCAAGTAGCTGGGACTATAGGCAGGCACCATGACGCTGGCTAATTTTTCTATTTTTTTTACTAGAGATTGGATCTCACTCTTGCTTAGGCTGGTCTCGAACTCCTGAGCTCAAGCAATCCTCCCGCCTCGGCCTCCCAGAGTGCTGGGATTACAGGCGTGAGCTGCTGTGCCCAGCCGCAAGTGGCCCATAAATATATGAAAAGGTACACAATCTCGTTTAGTAATCAAGGCAATGAAAATTAAAACCATTAATGAGATACTATTTCATAGTCATCAAAAACATTGAAAGTCTAACGATATTAAGTGTTGGAGAGAATGTGGAAAAATAGAAATTTTCACTTTGGAAAATAATTTGGCAGTGACTAGGAAAGTTAACATGCACAGAACCAAGAAACCCCTAAGTAATATATCCTAGAGAATTTCTAGCACACGTGCACAAGGAGATATGTGCAAACAGCTTATAGCAGCCTTCTTCATGACAACAGAACACTGGAAACAACCCAAACTGTCATAAATAGTAGGATGGATAGATGGTAATATAATCATACAATGGTTGTACATATTACATGGCATGAAAATGAACTATAGCAACATGCATCAACGTGCTTGAATCTCAATAATACAATGTTTAGTGAAGAAAACATACCATGTACCACATACTATGCAATTTCATTTCTATGAAGTATAAAATAGACAAAACTGAATATGTTGCTTAGGGAAATGTACTTATTGGGTAAAACAAAGGAAAAAGGGGATAGTTGACTTGCAATTCAGGAAAAAGGGAGCGTGGGAGCCTGTTGAGTAAGGGCTTACTTAGAAACACAGTGGAAGTATCTGTTTCTTAGGGATGAGTTACAGAGATGGTTATTAGTATGATTATTTAAACTATACCTATATCTATATATAATTACATAAAAGAGAAAGAATCCAAGATGTAAGAATGGTGGGGGGTGGGGTGGGAAGAGACTCTTTGCGTGTTCAGCTGTATTCTTGTCATGTGACATCCTGGTATCTTTGTAATAAAATTTCCTTCTTTGTTTACTAATGTTATGTGCTGAGTTGTGTCCTCCCACCCCTAAATTCATATGTTGAAATCCTAAAGTCTGTACCTATGAATGTGACTCTATTTGGAGATAGGGTCTTTAAAGAGGTAATTATGTTAAAATGAAGTCATTCACGCAGGCCCTAATGCAATATGACTGGTGTCCTTATAATAAGAAGAGGAGATTAGGACACAGACACACAGATGCGAAGACACAGGGAGAAGACAGCCATTAATTTCTGTTGTTTAAGCCACCTAGCCATGGCGCTTTGTTATGGCAGCCCTAGCAAACTAACACAAGTAGACTGAGTTCTTTTCTGTGGTTTGCAGAGTTCTAAAGTTCACCTGCTGTGCACTTTAATCTGCTGTCCCTGTCTGGCGTACCCCTCCTTCACCCATCTCCTCCAGCTCATGCCTTCAGAGTCAGCCTTGTTGTTACACCTCCAGGAGGCCTTTCTGAAACTAGGTATCCCTGCCCAGGACTTCAAAGTTATCCTGTCCTGTGTCCAGCTTCACAAGGACCACTGTAGATTATAACCACCTGTTTTATGCCTCTGTATTCCCCTGAGTGTAAGCTCTTTGAGGGCAGAGTGAGGGCATCTTTGCCATCT
This sequence comes from Daubentonia madagascariensis, assembly GCA_023783475.1. Taxonomy (NCBI): domain Eukaryota; kingdom Metazoa; phylum Chordata; class Mammalia; order Primates; family Daubentoniidae; genus Daubentonia; species Daubentonia madagascariensis. Next base: position 1,993,844 of record JAKFHU010002239.1, read on the forward strand.
CAGAAGGTAAGTTTCTGGCACACAGTAGGTGTTCAATGGCTGCTTTTTGGTTGCATGCACAGGAACAATTCAGACCTTACAGTTTGGGGAAACACAAAGGAGGATCATTCAAAGCAGTGAACTGCTGTGTTATTCATTTTATTTATATCTATTTAATTTTGCCTTGAAACAATGTGTAAATTTTGGAGAAGGAAGAGAGAGGGACACCTAATACAAAAATGACTTTGCATTTTTAGTATGTTTTCCCTTAAAATGAAAAGCAAATATCACCACCAACCTCCCCTATTCCACATCCTAAAAGAAAGTACAGGATTAAAATTCTAAAACTGGCCAGGCATGGTGGCTCACGTCTGTAATCCTAGCACTCTGGGAGGCCAAGGCAGGAGGATCGCTTGAGCTGAGGAGTTCAGGACCAGGATGAGCAAGAGCGAGACCCCATCTCTACTAAAAATAGAAAAATTAGCTGGACATAGCGGCGCGTGCCTGTAGTCCCAGCTACTCAGGTGCCTGAGGCAGGAGGATCGCTCGTGCCCAGGAATTTGAGGCTGCAGTGAGCTATGATCACACCACTGCACTCCAGCCTGGGCAACAGAGCGAGACCCTATCTTTAAAAAAAAAAAAAAAGATGCTGCAACTTGTTTGCATACGAATGGGGAAATATTGATGAAAAGTTTGGGGACTAAAATTCTTGAGACAAGAGGAGATTAGAGACATATAATTTGAGTTATTGTCAACAGAGTGTTGCTAAAATTTCATTTGGAAAAAATGAAGGTCATTCCATAGTTCTGAACTATAGAATAAACATTATTAATAGCAGTGATAATAGCTATGGCAAGATAATAATCATTTTTATTACTATTAAGCACTTTCTTTACCTCTTTATTTACTTTATCACTCGAACAACACCTGGATGGAAAAAAATTAATATTTTTACAAATTTTTACAAGTTGAGGCTTAGAGAGTTGAAATTTGTTCATGATTAATAGGTAACAGATCTATCCACACGGTTTGATGCCAACGTGCTTCGATTGCCCAATAATGCTCAGACTTAGGTTTGGCAAGCCCCCAACCCAGTGCCTCTCCACCCTGTTCCCACACACCCTCCCAGAGAACACCTTGGCTTCATTGTATCTGATGGCTGCCAAGATACTAGGAAATCTGTCACACTGTTCTGTTCAGAAGCTCCTTCATTTTCTTTCCCCATTTGAAATTATTAAATTTTTTTCTCCCACGACTTAAAATAGTTGCCATTGTTAATGCATGTGCTATTTTCACATATCAACCATTGCCTGAAAACAAAAAGTCCTATGGGAATAAATATGATCTGTTCAGGACAAGTTCTAGCAAGCTGTGTTTAAGGTTATTTATATTTTCTAAAGGCTCTTTATCTGGAGTTCATAAATAACAGTGTGTTTGTATTGCAATCCGTTTGACAATAAGAACTGTGTTTTTTACTACTTTTTATTTTCTTTATAATTCTCTAGGAGCTTGGTATGCAGAAAAGATGCTCAGTAGTGTAACTGCTGACCTGGTTGATGGAAAGTGTTTGTGGAAAGCGTTTGCGGAAAGCTAAGACTTTTACTGAGTTTCCTCTTATCTAGGTCATGAAGAACTCCAGGGAATGAGAATTTTATTGGCTTGGACCCTTGATGGAAAAGACCTTCCTTCCATTTTTAACACCAACCTGGGGAGGGATCAATCACTAAACTTAAAAAAATATGCTATTCTTTGTGCATGTATGACATATAAGATGCCCTCATTATCTGCAGATAAAATGCCACTTTCCTGGAATCCATTTCCAATGGGGAGCAAAATTTCATATTAATTAATTTTTTCAATGTTTGATTGGAATTTATCACGAAAAAATGAAACTGAAAAATGTGAAAAACTTTAAAATTCTTTAAGTTTATTTTTAAGAATATTTAGTTGATATCCTATTACAAATATGGACTAAATCTTAGAATAAACCAAGAATGCATGAATTATTTATTTAGAGAGCGGATGAACTTTTCTGACACAACTGTATAATATAGTTTTGCTTCATGGTTGATCTTGCTTCATGGTTGATTTTACAGTCTGATCATAAAAAGAATTGTTTTCACAAAAATATCCCCTAGCTTGATCCGTTTTCCCAAGGGCCTTTCTGAATCCTTTGATGTTCAAATCCTTCTTCTTTGAAGTACCTATCTTGCATCACACTTGCAGATTTTTCTCTTCAATTTTAAACACTCTAACTGACAGATCCTCCACGGTCAACGGCTCTGCCTTTGACGAGAGCAGCACTCCAACATCGTTTCCATGAAAACCCACCTATTTCATGAAATTGCAATGTCACTTGGTGCCAATTTGCACTGGATGTTTACAACCTCTCACAAACTGATAGTTAATGAATGATTATGACATTGGTATGCTGCATGGCATAAAGATGGTGAACATGATACAAGAAATGATGTTACAATGGTCACAAATGGTGCTTTGTTAGTGGTCTGTTTTTTTGTTTTTTTGTTTTTGTTTTTTTTTTGCTTCCCTAAGATATGTCGTTTTGGACCTCAGATAATAACTTTTGCTCATGCTATTTGAAGTAGTGGAGCAGAGGCAGAGGAGGAAAGAGTCAGGATGATTTAGGGGAAAAGTATTCACTCTTGCCTCTTTTCCCATGCTGACCCATTCAGGTCTCTTGCCGTCCCATATTTCCCTCCTCCTTTAGTGGCAACCCCAGTTACTAACATATCCTACTCACCTCCTCTTCCTCCCCACCCTAAGCATGGAGGAGAAAAGAAAGGACAATTGGAAGGGCCTGAAGAATAAAAGTGCTTTTCCAAGATGCATTTGGACTATTAAACAATGATGAGATGGATCCAGGACATGAGAAAAGGTAGGAGGATTGCACCTTTACTCCTCACCCCATCACTTACATTCTCTGTGCATCCAGGGAGCAGGGTGCAGCTCTGTAGAGCAACTGCTGTAACCACAGCCCTTCAGGGAACGCTGTCATGCTACCTCCAATCTCCCTCCATACCACCCACCACCCACCACTTCCCTCCCCCACAACCCATCGCTGCTGCCCAGCCCAGGCCTGTAGCCACCATCTCCCCCTTGCTGCTGCCAAGGCCAAAAACTAGGTCAGATGACCATTCTGTTCCAGGGGCAGTCTTAAGCCACAGCATTCTTCCTTTACGTTTATAGCTTATGTGCTCTCTAGGCAACTTATAACAATCTGTGCTATTTAGATGGATCTGTTTGTACTGACATGAAAAGTTGTCCAAGATATATTAAGTGAAAAAAAATTTGCAAAACTGTACTCATCATACAATAACATTTTGTTAAAAAATATCTTTACATATATATTAGTGCATGGAACTGGCTGTTAAAATTTAAGTTTCAACAGTTTCATCAAGGTATGGTATCAGATACTAAATGGGGTGTGACACAGGCCACCTTGGAGGAATCTTCAAAGTAAATACTAAAATCCTCTTACCCATTTTGAGAGGATAAGAAAGTGGAGACAAAGAGCTTTGTGAGGAAATTTAGCTGAAGAGTTCTGCTACAGCGGGCGAGGAGCAAGGAATGCTGAGTCCTTCATCTGAAGTCCAGAGAGGATGGGATTCTATGGACACTTACAGAGCTTGGCTTGTGTTCCTTAAAGTTGGGGTACCCTATGAATGGGCACCTGATTTACACCTGAGGAAGCTAAAGAGTCTTGTGGCGGGGCAGAGAGAGTAGAAGGCTGTAATTGAGAAGTAGCTACACTCCCACAGATGACCATGGTCATGGATAAGCAGTGCATGACTGCTTCTCAGAGGTCCTGAGCTAAGTGTACGGAAGAGCCAGACTGCAGCCACTTCAGGTCCAAAAGGAGTGCCAGGGAGGGCCAGGGGTCTCCATCGGTGAGAGTGTGAGTGAGGAGCAGTTCCTCAGAGACCCGAGGGCTGAAGCACGCTTTAGCCAACTGAAGAAGAGGCATCAGCCAGGTCTGAGGGCCTAGCAGGGACCTCCAAGATGCCTTAGAAACACCTTGGAGAGGAGCTGTTGGCTCTAAGCATGCATCAGCCCAGAGAGCGCCAGCCAGCAGCCAAGCAAAGAGGTCTCTGTCTATTCCTTCCCTCACTTCTCTGTCCCCTTGACTTTGCCCAGTGAGCAAATGGGGAAGATGATAAAGGAGAAAGAAGACCAGACCCCATCACCTTCAAGAAAGGAAAAGTCTTTCTTTTGAATGATGGCTGAATTGATGAATAAAATCTTGGACCTAATTTCTGGCTTGACACTGTGTTTTGTGCTTGCAGGACAGTCTCCTGAGCAAGAAAATCGAGCAGCCTGCCAAGTCCTTAGCCAGTGGCAGAGGAATATTTCCCCACTGAATAAACTTTAAAGGGGCAGAGGGAAACAAAAATGAAGTGGAGTTTCTATTCCATTCCTTTGTTGTGCTTCATGGAAAGACTAGGTTCATAAACAAGAAAGAGATGCACCAAACTCTGGATATCTCTGGGGGGGAGGGGCCTGGGCAGTGTTCACTTGTTCTCTTATCTGTTTCCATTATGTTCCAATTATGTAAACAGAGCATGGTTACTTTTGTAATCAGAAAAACCATGATGATAAACATGCCCAGCCAAAATCGGTAATATTACTGATTTCGGCTGGGCACAGTAGCTCACACCTGTAATCCTAGCACTTTGGGAGGCCGAGGCAAGAGGATCACTTGAGACCAGCCTGAGCAGTAGTGAGACCCCATCTCTACAAAAAGTAGAAAAACTAGCCGGGCATGGTGGTGCACGCCTGTAGTCCCAGCTACACGGGAGGCTAAGGCAGGAGGATCGCTGGAGCCCAGGAGTTTGAGGTTGCAGTGAGCTATGATGACGCCACTGTGCTGTAGACAGCGAAAGACCCTGTCTTGAAAAAAAAAAATGCTCGCCTTCGGTGTTTCAAAGACATAAAAATGAAATAGCAATCATCCTCACTAATATTTGTAGAATGCATTACATTTAACAAAACATTTTCATTTTAATGATCTCATTTGGTTGTTACAGCAAGCTCAGAGTTATGCGCTTGAATTATTCACATTGTACAGATGTAGAAACAGAGTGTCATAATTGTTGGTTACTTAACTTGGCCAACAACACTGCCAATGGAGAGAAGACTGAAATTGAGACCTTCTGGCTTTTAATCCTGTATTCTTTCTATTTCACAACACAGCGTGCTGTTCTGCAAGGACATTTAGTTGTCAGGAAATATTCCCCCAGCCCATTCCCAGTGAACTGCACATGGTACCCTAAGTGGACAGGACATAGTAAAGCCATATGAATCCAGCCCACGTTAACAGAACTCTTCTGAACTACTACTATATTCCACTTTCCCCTCTAAACATTGGAATATTCATGTGTTTAACACCTTTTCCCCCACCTTCACATTGATATTGCTGCCGATTTCCATACCTGTCAATGACCCTATCATTTTTCCAGTAACACAGTCTCGAACTTTAGTTACCTTTGATTTCTCCTTCTCATTTTATTCCATATCTGGTCATTTTAAAGTCATTTTGATTCTTTCTGAGGGGAACTCACAGATCTGTTTATAATCCATTTCCATTGCCACCCCCCCCCATCAGTTCAGACATGTAATTTCCTAAGTGGCTGGTTGCCAATCATCCACTTAAAAAATTACCCTTTTCTGGGTAATTTCTGGAAGCTTTCTCTGACCACCTCTGAGCACAGAGGTTTCTAGCCTTTGTGTTCCCAGGGTAAACTGCACATTGTATTATAATGGCCTATTTACATCCCCTCCCCCAAGAAGAGGACATCCTTGAGGGCAGCGACTGTGTCTTATCTTTTCATCACCATTGTTCAACATGGTGCTTGGCAAAATACTAATTGCCCAATAAAAGTTGAATGAATAAGTGAATTTTTTGCAAAAGACTCAAAGCTCTCCAAGGAAGCCTTTGGGGCATGTGAAAAAGTTGTTGGGTTGTGCAGAAGTGGAAAGGGGCTCTTGGGCAGTTTTAGGCCCCTGGGAAAGTCTCTGGGGGACTTGGGAGAAAGCATGGTGGCCCGGCCAGGGTTGGGAGGGGCAGCTTGCAGCAGTTCAGCAGGGACGCTGTGGCAGTGGCCGTGCCAGGGAGAGGCAGCAGAGTGAGCTGGAGCCCCAGCAGCCCATGGTGATACAGCCCAGGGAGGGGAGCAGCTGTCTGTTCAGGGGGAGCCCTGAGATCCCAAGCCTTAGCTGCAGGGACTGGGGTGTGCCCCCTAGAATCTCTGTTTTGCCAGGATGGAGAGTTGAGGCAAGGAGGCAGCCCCAGCTGATCTGACTCTTTTCCCCACAAGACAATTTCACAACTTCAGTCTTGTAAAAATCCTTGAAGGACCCCTCCCTGACAACTGAATAAAAAGAGATTTTTTTTTTTTTTTTGTATAAAAGGCCCACCACTATTGGGTCCCCCAATATACCTTTGGCCCTTTCCCTGTAGCCAGTCGTTTCCAAGAATCCGCCACTTCCACACAGCCTGTCTGGTCGTCACTGCTTTGCAAAAAGCCTTGTGTTACTGCTTCCTGCTCTTGCTTGGTGAGTCGCCCTGCCTGAATCACTCTCAGAACCACCCTTAGGATGCAGGGAAGAAAAGCTGTTGTTCTCAGCTCCACACCACTGCTGAGCTCAGGAGGACCCAGGGCAGCAAAGAGAGGTTATGCAGGCGCACATACACACACACATACACACATACACCCCAGACATCTGCAGATCACAACAGCTGCTAGTGTGTCCAAAGCAAGGAAGTCCACACTCCTCATTTCCCACAGCCACCTTGCAGGTTGCATTCAATGTTCACTTTGAAGTTCTGAGACAATTTCCTCTACATTAAGTGTTCCCTTGAACACTTAATTAATTAATTAATTTATTTATTTATTTTGAGACAGGATTTCACTCTGTCACCCAGGCTGGACAGTGCAGTGGCATCATCATAGCTCACTGCAGCCTCAAACTCCTCAGCTCGAGTGATCCTCCTGCCTCAGCTTCCTAAGTAGCTAGGACTATAGGTGTGTGCTACCACACCTGGCTAATTTTTTAAAAAATGTTTTTTATTTTTGTAAAGATGGAGACTTGCTATGTTGCTCAGGTAGGTCTTGAACCCCCGGCCTCAAGTGATCTTCCCTCCTCAACCTCCCAAAGTGCTGGGATTCCAGGCATGAGCTACCATGCCTGGCCTGGGAATCTGTATTTTTACTAAGCATCCTAGGGGATTTTTAGCTTTATGACAAATTGCTTGAAGAGGAGCCTTAGAATTTCAAGATACTTTAAAATATAGTTCAAAGACTTTCTTGTATAGATGTATTAGTTTTCTATCATTAGGTGACAAATGACCACAAACTTATTGGCTTAAAACAACACAAATTTATTATCTCAGTTTCTGTGGGCTAGGCATCCAGGCATGGCTTAACTGGGTCCTCTGCTCAGGGTCTCACAGGATGCCATCAAGGTTTTGGGAGGGCTGTGTTCTCATCTGGAGGCTTGATTAGGGAAAGAACTGTTTCCAAGCTCATTGGTTATGGGCGAAATTCATTTCCTGGTGGCTATATGACAGAGAGCCCTGGTTTCTCACTTGCAGTCAGCTAAAGTTTCCCTCAGGCCCCAGAGGATGCTCGCAGTTCCCTGCCACATGGCCCTTGCCATCAGCAGCTCATAGCATGGCAATCTGCTTCTCCAAGGCCAGCAGCGTCTCTCCCTCCAGCCTGTTAGGGTGGAGTCTTATATAACGGGATGTGGGATGTAATCACAGGAGTGACATGCTTAACATTTGCCATATTCTACTGATTAGGAGCAAGTAACACGTTCTGCCCACATTCAAGGGAAGTGGGTAATACAGGCTTGTAATTCACTGGAGGTTGCTTTAGGGTGTATCTCCCACAATAGATAAGGAAATGGAAGCCCCAAGATATCAGTCTGTCAAGGTCCCAAGAGAATGAGAGGCAACTGTGGAAGAAGACACATTTCTTGCTCCCAATAATGGAAAGAAACGTTCCTTCTACCTTGCCTGCCTCTCACCTTCTAATTGCCACACATACTTCTAAACCAGGGGTTGGCAAACTTTTGCTGTAAATAGTCAGATAGTAAAGATTTGGGATTTTGCGTGCCATAAGGTCTCTGTTGCAACTGCTCACCTCTGCTGATAGAATACAAAAGCAGCCATGGATAATATGCAATGAGTGAGTATGCCTTTGTTCCAATAAATCTTTATTTAGGGACACAGAAATTTCAATTTCATGTAATTTTCATATCAGAATGTTATTCTTGTTTTGATTTTTTTCTCAACCATTTAAAAATGTAAAAGCCATTCTTAGCTCATAGGCCATACAAAAATAAGGAGTGGCCCAGATTTGGCCTGTGAGCCATGATTTGCCAATCCCTGCTCTAAACAGACAAGTTTGCCTTCATGAATACATGACTTCTCTACCATGTAGAGGGCAGGACCATGCATTATATATGTATCTGACCGAGGAGTGCCCAGCACAGTTAGCATTTACTATTTTAATAATAATAACTTAGGAATCATAATGACATCTACCTTGTAAGGCTGCTCTCTGAAGTGAAGATGATGCCACAGATCCACTAGGTAAAAATTTCTTTTTCCAAGTGACAAATGTCTTGCTGCTCATTAGTGATGGAGATTTATTTAACAAATATGCATTGGGCACTTGTTATGGACTAAGCACTATCATAGACACTGAGGACACAAATGGTAAACAAAATAGAAGAGGTCCCTGCTCTTATGGAGTTTATGTTCTTTTAGGGGAGACAGGCAACTAAGTAATCAAGTAGCTATACGATATGTCAGACGATGATGAGCACTATGGTGAAAAATAGAGCAAGGGACACAGAGAGGAACAAGGGAAAATTATTGCTGTTCTATTGGGTGGTCAGGAAGTGCAAAAGAGATACTGGGCAGAGGCCTGAGGAAGAAGAAAGGAAGCCAAGCAGATACTGGGAGGAAGAGCATTCCAGGCTGAGGGAACAGCACGTGCAATGGCCCTGAGGCCAGAGCCTGCTCGGCCTGTTTAGGGATCAACCAAGAGACCAGGATTCCTGGGGCGGAGTGAACCAGGGAGAGTGGTAGGAAAGGTTTGGGAGTGGAGGATGGATCATGTGGGCCTTTGTAAATCATTGTAAGAACTTTGGTTTTGTCTCTGACTGGGACAGAGAGAGCACTGCACAGAGAAAGGACATGTCCAGGCTCACAAGACTACCCACTGGACAAGAGCAGGGAGATCTGTTGTTATTGTTTTTGCCAGCACAAAGATTTCTAGTCTCTGTGGGTTCTGGATCCAGGACTGGAGACCCACTGCATCAGGCTCCCCCAAGTAAACCTCCCCAGCTGAAAGAAGCGTGTAGCTGCTGCTTAGACCCTGTGCAGATGAAATTCCAAAGCACCAGAGAGAGTTTCTGAAATTGAACTCCTACCTTAATGGAGTAGCTTGACAGAGGAGGGAAGGATGAGTCAGCCATTTAAAATCAGGTACAGAAGATTAGAAGGGTTGGATGTGCTCTGGTCCAGCATATCAGAATTATTAATATTACACAGAATGTCAGGGGTCTGAGGTCCTGGGCTTCATGGAAAATAGCCTCAAAGTCATTCACATCCTCTGACATCAGTAGGTCCAGCTTTGGAGCACTCTAACTTATGGGCAAGAGGATTTTTCTGCTTCAGATGGGCTGGGGTAGAGCTGGGGAGGCTTGCATAGGTCCTACATAGGTCCATGGGCCCTTGATCTAATTTAATTTCACCACAGTGACTCCAATTAAAGCATTTCTTTTACTCATCCTGATTGTTTCAGAATTCGGGAATTTCAGCCATTTAATCTTGACAGGGTCATGCAAAAAAGTATAATGTACCAATTATGAACCTCAGTGCATTTTTTCTCTTTTTCTCTTTACTGAATAAAACTGCTTAGACACATTTGTTAAATAGTCTTTAAAAGCTGATTCATACCCTTTACCAGAAGTCCTCTAGAGATGAGACTTATCTAAGCATTGGTGTGAGGCTTTCTGTGAATTCATTTTATTCTTTTTCTTTTGATCATCAAATGTTAAGTGGGTGCTTAAATGCTTCAACTCATTTCCTTGATCTGTTCCCGTTCCCACCCCATTTTCTCAAAGTCTTTTAGAGTAAACAACAACAACAGACTTTCAGTACTTTATGTTCCTGGTAGAACCATGCCCACCTCAGAGAGAAGGCGGGATGGCCTTCTGCCCAGTGGCGAATCCTGGCTTAAATGCTGAAATCTCCCATGTGTCAGCAGTCTCCCTGCCTGCACCTGTTTTCCCCCAGCAACTTAGAAGGCCAGCACTCTAAACCTCACCAGAGACCTTGACTCTGAACTTTGCTTTCAAAGATTAGGCTGAAAAAATAGGCATTTATAAAGCATCACGTGGAAGCACCTCTCAGGTCAAGCTGCACCACCAGAAAGTGAGTGGCTTAGATTGCTTTACTTGGCCAACTTTCATGAACTTCACCAACAAGCTCCCTTGTCCTTCAGTTCTGGGGCCTGGGAAGGAGGGAGATATTTGAATGGACACCTGGGCTCTGAGTGTTGGATCACAGCAATCACAGGTGCTTTTCTCTGCAAGGAACCTGGGCCTTTTCTGGCACTCTGAGGTTGGGTGACATGGGGGCTTCTAGGAGTGGTGATCTCAGCCTGGACTCTGGCTTTTGCAAGATGAGCTCTCTCAGCAGGGTGGTGCCAGCACACCTTCTAGCAGTTTCTGGGAACTGGAACAGGAGAATGAGAAGGCAATGGACACTTTGGTGACCGTAGCTGATAGGACTGGTTGAGGGTGTCCCTGGAATATTTTGAAGGGGGCTCTGTTTAATTGGGTGAGGACTTGGATATGTATGGTCAGGGCATAAAAGTTAATACAAGCTGGGCGTGGTGGTGTGCCTGTAGTCCCAGCTACCGGGGAATCTGAGGCAGGAAGATCTCTTGAGCCCAGGAGCTCGAGGCCAGGCTGGGCGACTGTTACTCTCACTGTCTTCCTTTCTTGTTTTTTTTGTTCTCCTTTTTCCTTTGTTGACCATTATTTTCACCCACGCAATTCATCTGATCTCACGCTTCATTAGAAAACTCAGTTTTTAGACTTGTGTCTAAAACAACAGGGGAGCTTTACTGAGCCTAATGGCAGTTCCAATTTACCCACCACCACCTTTGCATTTTATCCTAAACACAGCTATACCATTACCCAATGCATGTCTACGTCAAAGAGCCATCTTTTCCTCCACTCCTGCCAATTCATTCCCTCATGCATTCACTTCTTCACCCAGTCCGCAAAAACTTACAGAGTCCTACCTCATGACAGCTTCTGGGGAAATGCAGTGAATAAGACAGAGTCCCTGTCCTCAAAGAGCTTGTGCCTCAACAGTGCATGTGGCTGCTAGCTGACAGCAATCCCCTCCTCCGGAGCTACACTGTCCAGTACAATGGCCACTAGCCACATCGAGTTCTGGAAATGTGGCTGGTCCCGACTGAGATGTGCTGTAAGTATAAACTACACACGGGATTGTGAAGACAGAGTAGGGAAAAAAGGACTGTAAAATACTCATTAATATTTCTGGAAATTGATTACATGTTGAAATGATAATGTTTAGGATATATTGGGTACAATACAATATATTATTAAAATTAATTTCATCTGTGGCTACTAGAAGACTTAAAATTACAAATGTGGTTCTTATTATATTTCTCTTGGACAACATTACTCTACATGGCCTGCATCCTCCTCTCCCAGAAGGAGTGAACACTTCCTCTGGGTACCACTGCTATCCCTAACATGTAGCACTTACTCTACTCTCGGTAGCTGCCTGCTCACATCTGAAATCTCTACCAGACTGGGTCCTTTTTTTTTTTTTGAGGCAGGGTCTCGCTCTGTCACTCAGGCTGGAGTGCAGTGGAGCCATCACAGCTCACTGCAACTTCAAACTTCTGGGCTCAAGTGGTCTTCCCATGTCAGCCTCTCAAGTAGCTGGGACTACAGGCATGCACCACCACACCTGGCTAATTTTTAAAAAACATTTTTTTTGTAGAGACAGGGTCTTGCTGTGTGGCCCAGGCTGGTCTTGAACTCCTGGCCTCAAGTGATCCTTCCGCCTCGACCTCCCAAAATGCTGGGATTACAGATGTGAGCCACCACGCCCGGCCCTGGACACCTCTTGATGGAGGAATTTACAAACCCAGTGTGCAATGCAGGGCTTGATATGAAATAGGTGGCCAATAACTATTTAGTGCACAAGTGACTCAATTCTCCTATTAGACTGAACTTGTGTGAGGCTAGGCATTTGAGATTGACATTATCTTAATATGAGTAGGCACTAATACATATGTGAAAGAACCCAGAGATAACTATAATCTTCAAAGCATGAACAAATTTTAAAGACTCCTGTAAATATCTTCTTTACTTTTTATTATTAACTTTCTAAGACTGAGATGCTGGGTAATAAAATACCAGCCCTACATACATGTGGAGTGTATTTATTTCGTGGTATGCATGAGTGCAGCTGGATGTAGTTGAAATTGTAGTCCGTGTGGTCACACCTGCCCATTCGCAGATAGGCCCAAAGCCCAGACAAACCCTAATTAATTCTCAGAACTCTCTGGGATATTCAAAACCAACTGAAATCAATCACCTATAAAAGAGAAGTACAAGTAAGACAAGGGTCATAATTTTTTACCTAAAATATGCAGATTTTAAGAAAGTAAACACACTATAAACTATTCAGGCAACATTTGACCCCTGACTTGGGTAATTTTGCTTCTCATTGGAACTGGGTTTGGTTTTATGCTTCCCTGAGGCCAGAAGCAATTTGGTCAAGCTAAACATTTTACAGACGTGAAGGTGGTCTGGCCGTAATCCAACTTTATGGTTAGATGTTAGGTGAGGAGTATATTAGTGAAAGCATATTCACAACTTGTCACGAAATTTTATAAATTTAACTCAAGACACCAAAGGGTCTGGCATCTAAAATTATACAACATTAGTTTTTCATCAATTACTAACATAAAGAGAATCACTGTGTCTGGATAAACTAGGTAGATTTAAATAAAGCTGTAAGGCTTTATCTGGTTAGTTGCATAGATGTAATTGTCATTAACCCTATGGATCATGTTTCTGAAAAACTGTTCAGACTCTTATTAACTATTGAATAGTGATGTAAATAAAATGGTACACATATACTCTGATGTCATCTCTCTTATGAAGGCTCACCTCCTTCCCTAGTACTGCCATAAACACTTTGCTGGCTTTTAATATTTAATGTCTTGAATAATAGTTATTTGAGTAGCTGTCTTATTCTAACCTCTAGATCAGCAGTCCACCACCTTTTTGGCACCAGGGACTGTTTTCATGGAAGACAATTTTTCCATGGATGGGGGTAGGGAGGGGGGTGGTTTCAGGATGATTCAAGCACATTACATCTATTGTACACTTTATTTCTATTATTAGTACATTGTAATACATAATGAAATAATTATACAAGTCACCATAATGCAGAATTTAATGCCGCTGCTGATCTGACAGGAGGCAGAGCTCAGGTGGTGATGCAAGTGATGGGGAGCGGCTGTAAATACAGACGAAGCTTCCCTTGCTTGCCCGCTGCCAACCTCCTGCTGTACTGCCCGGTTCCTAACAGGCCATGGACCAGTACCGGTCCGCGCAGCCCAGGCATTGGGGACCGCAGCTCTAGATTGTCCTTCTCTTACTCACTTTTATAATTCTATGATGTTTATCCAGTGCTTCCCACATGGAAGGTCTTCACAAACTGTGTGTGGAACAGAATTAAAGTGAATTAAGAACAGGCCTATGAGACATATGCCCTGGTTTTCCATTTTACTCCTGGCCCAGTCACTGAGCGGTTGTATCAACTGTCCAGTAATTTCTCCAAGCCTTCGGCCTGCCCGCCTTGTCTCTCCCTCCCCATCCGTTGTCATCATTTATTATTCTTTTGCCTATATTTGTAACTTTGTTCCTCTTTGCCTACACTATATAACTCAATTCTACTAGGCTACTCACTCCCATGTGGCAGTGTATATTGTTTTAATACATGATTTAATACTAATAATTTAGAGATGGATATCATCAGCTCCGTTTTTCAGCTGATAAAACTGAGGCTGGAGACAGAGTGAGTGCTGTGTCTAAGGCACTAGTAAGTGGTTAAATTAGGATCTGAACCTAGATCTGTGGGATGTCTGATGTACTCTGGCTGTTACTGAAACTTGACTTCCAATTAGAATTATTTGGAGAAAAGCCCACTCTAAACTAGTATATGCTCCACCCATGCATGAAAACAGAAACAACATCTGTAATTATCACTAAGTGTTGTTGTAGATCCAAGTTTTTTTTTTTTTTTATTAAGGGGGGTTTGTGAGGAGGGTCATCTAGTTGCATTGTCTTTTGTTTTTTGTTTTTTTTTTGTGGAGACAGAGTCCTGGCTTTGTTGCCCTGGGTAGAGTGCAGTGGCATGATTGCAGCTCACCACAACCTCCAACTCCTGGGCTCAAGCAATCCTCCTGCCTCAGCCTCCCGAGTAGCTGGGACTACAGGCGCCGGCCACGACACTGGCTGATTTCTTTTTTTCCCTTGAGATGAGGTCTCGCTCTTGCTCACGCTGGTCTTGAACTCCTGAGATCAAGCACTCCACCTGCCTCTGCCTCCCAGATAAGCTAGGATTACAGGTGTGAGCACCGCGCCCGGCCGTAAATCCAAGTATTAATATAAGAAGCAAGAAGACCTTAGCAAGAGTTGTCATAGTTGTCACTAACTTAATTATTGGGTAGAAATGTTGAATGCTGCAGTGAGGAGCCTTTCCCATGGCCGTGTGGAAGGTCACCTGGACTCTTTCTGGGGCTGTCTCAAGCTTTCTCTGTGGCCTTGGGCAGGATCCTGGAGGAAGATGGCAATGATATAACACACGGCACCTACTTACTGTACTGATTTGCTAGGACAGGTGATCGAGTGTGGAGGTCAAGCACTGTGAAAGGAGAGGAAGTACAGTTTCCCATAACAAACCGCACTGTACCCTGGGCAGTGTGGGGGTACTGGGAAGTGCACGGATTCCTGAAAGCAGATGAACCTCTTTGTCTTGTTTCCTTGTTCTAAAACAGGAGGTGGAATGGGATGGATGGATGATCACCAGTTCTTCCAGCTCTGACTGCTGAAGTCCTTCTCCGGCTCCGGGAAGCTTTATTGCTTTCACGTTTCTAGAAACAACTGGCAAAAATGAATTTAATACAGTCTGGGACAGACTTGGGTCAATGACTCTTTGCTGACATTTGCCCTTCTTTAAACACAATGACATACGTTTATGAAGGAATCACAGCTCATAACTAAGACAGACGAGCTTCGGTTACTTTCCTTGACTTGGTCCACGTTCTTTTAAAACGTCTCCTGTCTTGCATGTAACTCCCTACGGGAGCTGCAGGCTTTCCCGGGTTTAAGTGCCTGTGCTTGGTGCCAGCGCATCGTGGTGAGCCCCTTGCACAGCATTTCTCCGGAGGCATTTGCAATATATCGTTCACAGATTTGCGTTAGGATTGCTTATGTTGCAGAATTTTAAAGAAAGAAATGTACCTAGATTGCCGACGTTTAAGTTCTACATATTTAAGCGGGTTGGTCACCCCGGGGTCAACAGGAAACTTCAAGGTAAATAGTGGCCTCGAGAGAAAGGCCGTGTCGCGTGAAAGCTGCCCCCACGTCTCCCCAGAGCAGACGATTAATTTTTGCTTGTAACACACAACAAGCACTGCCCGGCCTTGCGGCTGAGCGAGGGAGCCAGGGCAGCGCCCTGCCAGGCTGCGGGCCGGGAGGAGGCTAGGGTCCCCCAGGGCAGGAGAGACTCGGGCTGGAACATCCCCGGCCCCTGTCCTCCCCGGGGGTTGGGGACTTGGTGACTGCTCCTCTCTGGACGTCTCGGCCCGTCAAGTCCGCTGCACGGAGCATAAACTGCTTTCCCCAGAAGCGACTGCACCCGTAACCCTCCAGTTCCAGGAAGGGGATTAAAAGTGACAAAGAAAGGGCGGGGGGCGCTCCGTAGAGACCTCTGGGGGCGTGGTGGGGGCGTCCCCAGGGAGGGGCTCGGGGACGAGCGCAGCCCCGCGGCGCGGCGGGCCGGCTGGGCGACGGGGGCCGCGGGGCGCGCTGCCAAGGCGCGGGGGTTGGCGGGCGCGGGGAGGCGGCGCCCCAGGCTCCCCCATCCGCGGCGGCGGCGCCCGGGGAAAGGGCGGGTGGAGGCAGAAGGCCGCCTGCGGGGCCGGGCGCTGGGGTGAGGGGTCCCGCGGCCTCGCGCCCCGCCCTGCGCCGGGAGCGGGCCGCGCCTCCCCCTGCCGCATGTGCGCGGTGTTGTGTGCCCGGCCCTGCTCCTCCTCCTCCTCCTCCTCCTCCCCTCCCCTCGCCGCCGTCCCCTCCCCCAGCAGCCCCGAGTGAGCGCGAGCGCCACACAGCCCCGGGCCGCGGCCACCGCCGAGCGCACCGAGACGCCGAACAGGTGGCCGGAGGCTGCGGGCGCCGCGGCGGGGAGAGGCGAGGCGAGCCCCGGGCGAGGCGAGGGCGGCCGGGCCGGGCCGGGCATGCGAGCCGAGCGGCCCCCCGGCGCCGCTGCCTGCCCGCGCCCCTAGCCGCCCGCGCGCCCGTGCAGCGGCCCCGCCGCGCCGCGTGTCCAGCCGCCCCGGCCCGGGGCCGCTCCGGCCGCGGTCAGCGAGGGGCGCGGGCCAGCCCGCGGCGACGGCGGCATGAAAGTGACCGTGTGCTTCGGGAGGACCCGGGTGGTCGTGCCGTGCGGAGACGGCCACATGAAAGTTTTCAGCCTCATCCAGCAAGCGGTGACCCGCTACCGGAAGGCCATAGCCAAGGTGAGGGGCCCGGGGCGCACCGGGCGCGGGGGCGCGGGGGAGGAGGGCGCGGGGGCGGAGGAGGGGGAGGAGGAGGGGGAAGGCGCCGGGATCAATATGGCGCTTCCTGGGAAGGGGAGGGGGAGACGGAGGGGAGGCGGGGAAAGGGAAAGTGCGGCGGCCGGGCCGGGCCTCGCGGGCGTCCCCCGTCCCGGGCTGCGGGCGGCAAAGTTGTCCGCGCGGGCCGGGCGGGCGGGACGAGCGAGGGCGCAGCCCGGTGACCGCGCCGGGACCCGCGTCCCTGAGCACCGCCCGCCGCACCCCTGGGGCTCGGGCCGCGGGGCCGCGGGGCGCGGGGGGCAGCGCGGCGCAGGCCGGCCCCGGGCGCCTCCCCGGAGTCTGCACAAGGAGCGGAGCCCGAGTCCGGCGCGCGGGGGGCGCGGGCGAAGCCTGGCCGGGCGCCTGGCCCCGGGCCGCGGGCGGTGGAAATCCAGCCCCAGGCCTCTCCCTGCCCCCAGGCCCCGAGGGCAGAGTCTGGGGAAAGGGAACTTTTTTTGGTGCGAGAAGAGTTTAATTATTCCACGCACGACGGCGAGTGGCTGCGTTCCTTCTCCCTCCACTCCCTTCCTGCGGGCGGGGGCCAGGGCCGCAGGGAGGAGCCTTTTCCTCCCTGCCGGGCGCGGGCAGGGGCGGCCGGGCGAGCGTGGGGGCTGCAGCCCCGGGAGTCGCCGGCTCGTGGTCGGGAAGGCGGCCCCGGGAGGGACACCCGCCTGCGCTCGCTTGCCAGCGTTTGTTGGCAGAGAAAATCTCGGTGATTAAGAGGCTCCAGTGCAGGGCTCCTTAAAAAAGCACAACCCTGGAATAGTGACTGAGTTAAAAGTTTTCCTGCAAGGACCTCGCCTCGTCCCTACCTGGAACTACTTCCATATGGTGCCGGGGCCTGATTTCGGAGTGCAGATTTCCCTTTTTCTTCGTGGAGTGATAATATTGTTTCCACTTAACTGCATTCCTTTACAATGTGTCAGAAGTGAAAAGGCATTTTGTTAGATTGTTTTATCGACTGTGTCAGTGTTTGACAACAGCCCACGCTGAAGTTTTTCTCAAGCACCCGAGGACATTTCCTTTGTAGTAGAGTAATGTGGGGTGGGAAGCGTTATTCACTTTGGTACCATATTTGCTGTTTGTTCCCGGGCTTTGGGGCTGCAGGTGAGGGGGAAGGTGGCTTTGTGAGCCTGATTTGAGTGTACACAGGGTGCTCAGGGTGGCATTCTCCAATTCTCCCTGAAATTAAGAAGAAAACAATTTTTTACCCTATTGTTTTTAGTATATACTGGAAAAAAAAGCATAAATTTGGCCTTCGAAAGATAATTTTGGGGGACGTTTAGGAACCTGACGTAAGAATGGCAGATTGGCTTTATTTAACAGCTCTAGGATGTTCCTTACAGTTGGTTGAACTCTTTTATTGAAAATCAAATAAAATTAGTGGAAATTGGGCACCTGTTTATCTGCAAAGCTGACAAGGGTGGAAAAACCCTCTAAACTTACATTTAGCTTTTTTTTTTTTTTTTTAAAGCAGACCCTGAATTCCAGCAGAAACGTTTAGCGTTTTAAAGGATTGCTTTTGAGTGACAGTTTATGATCTCAGTGTTCTAAATGAATAATCAAGTTGTCCATATACTCTGGAAATGAACAAAATAGTGAAAGGAAAGAGAAATACAATAATACAGACTCTGCAGTGTGCCTAGGTTCCTAAATAGGGAGAAGGTGATCCACATTTTCTTTCGCTTTACTAATTTTACATGCTTAAAATTAGTCATATTTCGTCATTCACAAAATGGACATTAGTCGAATTGCCTGTTTGGGAGATACAAATGTACTTGTTGGATCGACTGAGTCATTAATCCATTCCACAGACATTGTTAAGCATTTACTGTGTCCAAGGCACTGTTTTGGGTGCTGGACATCTAGGGGACCCACTGGCTACTTTGTGGGAAATGGACTCTAAGAGTCTAGGGCAAGAGGCCCCAGAGTCTTTCAGGTGGAGGAGCCATTGGTGTGGACATTAATGTAGCAAAGTAGGGAGAAGAGGATGCCTTTGGGATGCTGGGTGGGTACAGTTGAGACACGTTGGTGATAGATCTGGACCTTGTTCTTTCTTAAATATTAGCAGCCATTGTTTCACAGGGACCTGGGGGCACAGAAAAGGGAATGCAGTTTTCTTAGTCTGGGAAGGCATCACAGAGAATAGGGGCATGTGAGCTGAAGGAAGGAAGGGCGATGGTGGCATTGGAGCTGGAGATAAGTGAGAGGGAGGGTCAGAGATGGTTCTGGGCTTTCCAGAGTTGTTTAAATGCTCCTTAAGTGCAACTTACAGTTCAGTAGGTGAATTTTAAGATGGGCTTTGCATATACAGAGTTTAGTCATTGGATCACAAGACTGTTGACTCAAATGTTGCAAGACCCTGAGTGTCTTCTAGGTCCATTTGTATTTTTTCTTTTTAAATTGCTAGGTAATGATTAAGATTAATTTTTAGTCTCCCCGCTCTTCCCACCCTGTATAAAGTGATTGTGAAGCGAACACATATTAACGCTGTTTTAACATTTATTCTCTTATCTGTTCCTTACCCATATTGCTCAGTAGAACAAGACAAATTCTGTATGAAGAATTGGGTAGCTGGGTAGTTGTCAAGTGGTGTTTAGGTTGCTTGGTGACATGTGGCGTGATGAACTGCTGTCTGGTGGGGAAAAACAAGGGCAGATCATGTTTGTAGCTTTGTATAAAAAGTAGCCAAGCCCCCTAAAAAGAAAACAAAAGGAGAAAAGAAAAAGAGAAAGAAAGGAAGATCCCAACATCCCAGCTCACCAAGGCTTTCTCTGCAGTAAGCATTTTGTGGGCTGATTTTTTGGCATTACATTTGAGCTGTTTTCAGGTTAAACAAATCAATTTTTCTGGACAGGGGAGTGGCATGACTTAATACCAGAAATGTCCTCAATGAGTAGATATATGAAGGCTTACACTTAGTCATATGTAACATTGTTTTTTTCTTGTGAAAAAATGTTTTTGTGGTTATGGTCACTGAGGCGGGAATGGCTGTTCATCTCTGTCTCCCTGTCCTCATGCAGGGCCTATGCTGACACACTGAGAACCACGTTATGTGGACTGTTCTTGTGAGGGCTGAGACTGGGAGGACTGATCTGTTCTTGTCCTTGTGGCCTGATACCCATGGCTCCTGATGGACATGGATGCAGAGCACTAGCTGGAAGTATGGGGTTTGTTGAAGGGTTGCTGTGTAGAAAATGTTGTGCTCTATGAAGAAATATAAGACTAAGTTCTCGCACTCAAAAAGAGTATGATCTAAGAGACAGGAAGAATATGTGAAGCTATAAATAACAGTAGGTGGTAGTATTAATTGGCAACAGGGTTGTACAGACAGTAATGGCTCCTGGATTTTGGAGGTGGGAGCTCTCATCATGGGGTGGCTGTAGGGGAAGTCTCATTTAGTCAGTGGGGTTTGCCTTGGGCTTGGTGGGTGGGAAGGCTGGCCTTGATTTAGGGCAGTGCTTGCTAACTGGGTAGTGTAGGGACCTCAAAAAGCACATGCCTGGAGGGGGAGGGGGATCTGGTTCTGTAGGTCTGTAGTTGGGGTCCAGGCCTGGAATCTGGAGAGTGTCTGCTGTGAGTCTGAGAAGTAGGAGGCAAGGCATTCTAAGAAGGGGGACAGTGTGAACAAAGGCCATTCAGGCACATAGGGCTGGTTTGGCTCCTTGGAGGGTTCATGTCAGATGGTGGGTCAGGATCAAGCTGAGGATGCCTGTGAGTGCCTGGGCAAGATGCAGAGACTTCCTGCAGTGTGATGGTACAGGAAGGACTGGGTATTTGGGCAGGGCAACAGGTAGTCCTCTAGGAAGATGACTTTAGCCAGCTGTTTGGATGAGATCTCGGATGGATAATTCTTTAGCATTTCAGTCTAAAGAAATGCTGCTCATTGGTTGCTGAGTGATAGAAAGGGGAAGAAGAGACTGAAGGTGAGGGGGGAGTTGCCGGAACCCCTTTGCTCACCCTTCCCCCTCCCCCCAGTAGCGCTCTCCTCAGCGGGAGCTTTGGATTGGGTTTGGAGACCTAGGTTTGTTAGCCATTTAACCTCAAGCAAACTAATCCTACAGAGCCTCATTTTTCTCATCTCTAGGATGGAATATTCCCTGATAGGGTTAATGCGAGTATTGAACAGGAAGGATGATGATTAAGAAACTCTTCAGTACTAGGTCTGGCCCATACTAGCTGCTCAGTAAAGATTAATTGAGGGGCAGGCATGGTGGCTCACGCCTGTAATCCCAGTACTTTGGGAGGCCAAGGCGGGAGGATTGCTTGAGTCCAGGAGTTCAAGGCTGTAGTGAGCTATGATTGCACCACTGCACTCTAGCCTGGGCAACAGAGTGAGACCCTGTCTCTAAAAATAATAATGAAAAAATTAATTGAATTACTAATATGTTTTATCCACCAAATGGTTTTACTCCCTGGGAATTTTCCCAAGTGTCCCACTATTCCTGCTTGGATTTTTCCTCTTTGCTTAAAAAGGCAATGTGTAATTTAATTGAAAAGATAGGTAGGAATGTTAATAGTTGTCTATGCAGCACCACACTCAGGAGGCCAGATTGTGTGTGCATGTGTGTGTGGGCCAGGGAAAGTCAAAGCTGCCTTAGCTGGGCCTCTGGTTTTTGGAGCACTGCTTCTGTTCCTCATGCATGTCCCTTGGAATTATTTAGTAGCAACCTGTTGTTATTACAGGTTGAGTGTCCCTTATCCAAAATGCTTGGGAGCAGAAGTGTTTTGGATTTTGGATTTTTTTGGAATTTGGAATATTTGCATATACATAATGAGCTATGAGCTATCTGGGGGATGGTACCCAAGTCTAAACACAAAATTTATTTATGTTTCATATGCACCTTATACACACAACCTGAAGGTAATTTTATACAATATTTAAATAATTTTGTGTATGAAACTAAGTTGGTGTTAAGTACTTATATGTTCCACTTGTGGCATGGCATCATGTTGGCACTCAAAAAGTTTCAGATTTTGGAGCATTTCAGATTTTGGATTTTCAGATTAGGGATGGTCAAGCTGTATTTTTAAAACTTGAGTTTTTGGACAGATACTTTTGAAAATGTGATTTCCTTTTTTGGGGGGGTGGGAAGGGACCTCTTGATTACTAAAAGCATGCAAATCACGGTTTTTATGAAAAATCTTGGTGTGGAATTTTTCTGTGAATAAATGTATAACAGCATGTTGTTACACATTTACAAGCTTATTGAAACTTTTAAAAATAGTTACACTGTTGCAGAGATTGAGAGAAAATAGAGGCTGGCATAAAAATAGTGAAGTGAAAGAAACTTTATTATTTTATTAACATTTTCTGTCTTCTCTCTCTAAAAGGAAAAAGAAACTAAACATGTTTGAAAGGCTGATCTTTCTAAGATTCGAATCTCATTATCTTCTGCTGAAGTGCCCCTGTATGCTCCTTCCCCAAGTCCTGCCGCCTCAGCATAGCCTGTCCCTTGGAGGGACCCCTCTTGCCTTCCAAGCTCTCCACACCCCATACTCCTCCCACCTGGACTTGTGTGTACTTTCCTGCCTCTGCTCTGGCACTTTCTGCTTCTTCTGCCTGGAACATTTTCTGTCTCTCTGCACTCACTCATCGAGCCTCAGTGCAGACCTGCTGTCTCAGGGAGGCTGGCTCTGCATCCCAAGTGGTTTGAAGTTCTACCTGCCTGTGCTTCTCCTGGGAATGTCCTGTAGCTCCCGGTGTTTGTGTGCTCGTCTCCCTGCAGGTGAGATGCGTGAAGCAATGGCTGCGCCTCAGTCTTACATGTGTAGCCAGTGTCTGTCACATAGTAGTCATAGAGGTTGAGGAAATACAAAGCTGAGGATCAACACATTGCATGTCTTCTCTCTCTCTCTCTCTCTCTCTCTCTCTCTCTCTCTCTATATCTCTTGCGCGCGCGCGCGCACACACACGCACCAGTACACTTCTGCTCAGAAAACTATAATATGCACTTGCTAATTTTAAGGACTTTAAGGTCTGGTGTTGGCCGGGCTCCGTGGCTCACGCCTGTAATCCCAGCACTCTGGGAGGCTGAGGCGGGAGGATCGCTTGAGCCCAGGAGCTGGAGGTTGCAGTGGGCGGTTATGATGCCACTGCACTCTAGCCCAGGCAGCACAGTGAGACTCTGTCTCAAAAAAAAAAAAAGTTTGCTGTGTTTGACATACTGGCACAAATAGCTTGTAATTGAAAACTAAGATTTAGTGAGATTTGGAGTATCTTAGAAGATATTCTTTTGTGTCAGTTATTTCGAGGGAGTTCATTTTGTTTTTCGGACTGAGCAGAAGATTGTCCTGGGGTTTGCTTTGGGCTAGGTTCAAGGCAGGTGGCCAGGGCTATGTGGGAATCTGGCCCCGGCACACACCTATGCTTGGTCTGGCGCCTCTCATTCTGTCAGTCGGGATCCTTGGGTCAGTGCCAGAAGTAAATAGAAATGTTTGGGATCTGAGCTTCACAGAGAGAATCTGGCTGATGTGAAGTGCTTCTTGGCTCATGGTGAACATGGATGAATTGGTCGTGGAGGGAACGTTTAAAGTCCCACTTGGACTCTGACCCACAGACGGATCCTCTGTCTGTCCTGGGAGGTTTTTACCTCCCAGTAGAGTTGCATGCAAGTAGAGTTGCATGATGGCGAACACTGAACAGATGACCAGAACCCTCTGTTTTTTTTCGAGGATGGAAAGAAATATGTAAAATTGGGCCAGAAGGTGCTTTCCATAGGTCATGTCCATCAGGAGATGGTATGTTAGGCCCACACAGCGTGCTTTCCTCCTGCTTGGACACTTGCACAACAAGGTCAATGGCAGGGGGTCAATAGAGCAGGGGGTAGGAGGGGTGTTAGTAAATTTATACAATTTTACCTATTTTGGGTACCCTTTCTGTTTTACATGGAGAATAGGAAAGCAAATCTTTAAGAAATTCAGAGTTCAATGAACAAAGTAGAAAGGTGACTAATTTTTATCTTTTAGTCATTATTTTATCTTATTGAAAATTTTTTCCATTTGGAAAGAGTATGTAAAAGGACTTATAGATCTGTGTCTTCCTTTGTTTGGCCTGTCATCTTTAGGTGGTTTATGCCATTAAATATTACATTTGTTTATTCCTTTTTCTCCATCAGTTGATACTGGTGCTTACAAATGTAAGATTTCAAGCTCCATGTCCAAATGACTTGAAATATCAATTAGTTAATTTTTTTCTCTTAAAGATAGACTATATTATATACACACACGAGAAATGAGAACACATGTCTACACAAAAACTTGTACACAAATGTTCATAGCAGCATTATTCATAATGGGCAAAAGCAACTTAAATGTCCATCAACTGACAAAGTATAAACAGAAGGTGGTATATCCATACATTGGGATATTACTCAGCCATAAAAAGGAATGAAGTACTGATACATGCTGCCACATGGATGAACCTTGAAAACAGTATGCTATGTGAAGGAAGGCAGTCACAAAAGCCCAAATATTGTATGATTCCATTTATATAAAATCAGATTGGGCAAATCTATAGAGACAGTATAGTAGTGTTTGCCTAGGGTTGAGGGTAATGGAGAGTTTTAATTGGTATGGGGTTTCTTTTTGGGGTGATGAAAATGTTCTAAATTTAGATAATGGGGATGGATGCACGAGTCTGTGAGTACACTAAAAAAAATCATTCAGTTGTACACTATTTAAATGAGTAGATTTTATAGTACGTTTTTCTGTCTCAATGAAGCTGTTAGAAAAATAGACTACATAAGGCATTATGAACAAGGCTCCATTTTTAGGTATTTTATAGTTCTGAGAGTGCCATAAAATAACATGTTTTTGTGCATCAGAGATACTCACACACCTCAAATGACAACTGTCTGGTTCTTTCTTGCGGGGGGATTATCCAGTCCATCCTGTTCCTGTCTGGTGAGCTCTGACTGCTGAGCCCCTCCTTGCTAACCTCCGCCCCCACCTCTTTAAGGCCTCACCAGTTGTTCCCCTGTTCTCCCTCAGTCGGAGGCTCCTTTCTGCCCAGCTCACCAGCTGCCTTTGCTGAATGAAGACTGATTAAGATGCTCCAAGGATGTGCATCATGGAGGAGCTTTTCCAGTTTTTTCGTTTTGGCTCTCAGAAATTTTGAGCCTTGGCAAATCTCACAAGCTCTGCAAGTCTCTGTTTTCCCATCTTCGTCTTCTTATATTCAGGGGTGCTGGGCTGGGCTCCCAATGTCAGTTCCCTGAACTATGCAGGCACTTCTGGTCTGCATGGCTGGTTGTGGTGCCCACAAGGCCATGAGGTGTGGGTGATGTGCAGTGGATTTTCAGAAGAGCGCACAGGGCACAGAATCTCTTACTCCACCCACCCACACTGTGGGAGTATTTTGCAGCCTTGACTTTGAAATGATGGAGCTTGGTTAGATGCATGCTGTTGGGAGTTAGGGTAAATTTTGCCTTGGGCATCCTTCAGAATTACTTATTGTTTCAAGATAAGTATCTTTTAAGGTAGATCATCTGCTCAGAAGTGACTTCATAAGATTATTCCCTTTGTGAATTATATATGTATGATACTGCATGATACTAGATGATATGTATATACATATGCATACACATGTATATTCATGAGGTTTATGTTTTACGGTGGTATAAATTTAAGTGGTTTTAGAGATGCCAATCAAGTCATTATTATTTCTTCCACTTGGTTTTTTAAATATTCAGACACTGTAAGATTTAAATTTTTGGAACTCAGGTGTATGTTTTCTAGTGTATGGTTTTTCTGTTCTTGTTATTTGTACTGCATCCCTTTAGATTAGAAACCTAATCTATGTTATAGAGATTTTTGAAAAGGCCTCTTAGAGATAGACTACACTAAAAATCAGTGTTTCCTTCTCCAACACTTAAGAAAGCAACTTGCTATATGTCTCAAAAACATAAAATTGCTAACCAATCAAAGTATGTTGTATTCACAGATTAAAAACACAAAGAAGATAGTGCTTTTTTTGTGTAGGTGGTTGATGTGAGAATGGGTTTTCTGTTCTATTTCTTTTATGTATACAATAAAAGTTGAAAAAAATTTTCATCTCTGTGTTGAAGTTTTATTTTCTAAATCCAAAATTAAAAAATAAACTCTTTTCCAGGGAACACATCTTCTTATACCACAAAGGCATTCTTAAGATGCATAATTTATGATGCTGAAACCCAGTGTGCAAAGTCATATGTGAATAATGGTTAGCCAGGTTCCTGCCCAGCAGGGTTTTACTCTAAACTGGGATTTCTTTTATTACAGCCAGCAGCACCTGCAGAAGAGGGAGGTAAAATGCACAGGATATTGGTTTCTGATGTACTACCACACAGGACATGACTAATCACTAAATCCATTAAAGTTGAATATAGGATTTTGGTACCTTTACTGCTTTGTTAGAGATCTGGAAAAAAACCTTTTAGACCAATCAAGTGGATCTCTAAGTGCATCATTTGGATTGAGAACTATTTAAACAACAACTACATCTGGAAGATGGTGGCATTTCAGCATTTGTACTATTGAGAAATGTGAAATGAATATATTTTAAATTATGAAGGCACCTATCAGGTATATATTTTTCAAGGAAATCTGGAATGCTAATAATCCCCTGAACGTTCTATGGTGAGGCCAATGTTATCTTTCATTATGTTATGACCCACTGCTTAAAACACAGATGTTTGCAAAAACACAATTAGCTGAAAGTTGAAAAATTGGTAGTGGCTGTTTTTTCTTCCAGGAGACAGGCACATCAGAGTGGCACACTATGGACCATGATGCAGAAGAGGAATCTCTGAGACATTTGCATGTCCGAGAGTGAGAAAACAGTTAACCTCTGTGAATGCAGGATCCTTGCCTTCTAATACCACCTCTTCATGGGATTGTTGTCAGGGTTCGAAGAGAGAATGTGAAAAGGTATTGTAGGAAGGAAAAAGGAGTAGATATTAGGTGTGTTCTTTTGTTTTTGCCAAGGATGGTTGCCAGTGATTAAGGTGCGCTTGAATAAGCTTTTCTAAATCGTTTTTTCTCTTCCTCATTAGAACTTCCCTGGATGTGGGAAATTGGTAAAACTGTCTCCTTTGGAAAATCACTCAAGAAAAACTTCTTCTGCAATTTAAGAAATAAAATCCCAGTGATGTTGGTTTGGATGCTCCAAAGATGTCAGTAAGGGAAGAGCTTGTCCAGTTTTTGGTGTTGGTCTCCCAGTGTTTTGAGCTTTGGCAAACCCTACGAGCTGTGTGAGCCTGTTTTCCCATCTGTAATTTGGGGAGGTTATTATTTTTGTTGGCTATCATGAAGATTAAGTGATTTAATATAGACAATGTCCTTGTCATGTCATAGATTCTTAGTCAATATTAGATCTTTTTCTCTCTTTTCAAGTTTTAAACATAGATTAGGCACAATTTTAATAGCTAATTCACAAAGCCAACTTGATTTTTGTTTGATTTATGACATCAAGTGTTGTTTTTCAAGATGATCTGCTACAGAGCCACTTTTTTTCCCCCTAGAAGTAGAAAATCCCACTATTAGCATTTATAAATCATTTGGAAATAGAGAAAAAAATTCCAGGTCCAAGAACGTTCAGATCACCCACTATTTAAAGCTGAGGTTTTTGTTTTTTTTTTAATACATGTCAAGGAGAATTGCATTTGTCTAACTATCTTAGCTGTGTTGGGTTTTCTATTAGCCCTTGTAACTCTCTAAAATAATTGCAGCTGCTATGCTACTAGATCAAAGGAAATTCTGTAAAATTATTTTCTATATTTAAAATATTTTAAAAAGCATTGCTTACACATTTTCCATTAAAAAAATCATTTAAAACTCAGAAAGGATAAAACTAGCCACTGTACGTACTATTGATATTTATAAACTGCACAGATGTTTTAAAGACCTTTAGCATTTATTAACTAGTAGTAGTTCTGAAAATACCCTGGAGCTCAAAGAGATAATCTGAAGTTATAAAATAAAACGAGAAAGTTGACGTTTTTGTGACTTCTCTAATTCTTTATTATATAGGCCTCTATAATTCATGTGTCCATAACACTTCTGTGTTCTTCTCTGGATCTTAAGATGGTGATCTTGGGCAGCTAAATCAGCAGTAAAGGAACACAGAACATCTTTTGCTTAGGTAGTTAGTTGTAAGGGTTGACAGATTGATGTAACTTTTAATACTTTGGTTCAGCTAAAGGCACCCAATGCCAATCACCTGAAGACTTCACCCAGGAGTTGACCTACTTATCATACTAAGCAGGGTGTGGTGTCTTGAAGACTCATTCAGGTTCTGGGCGTGGCAGGCAGTGTAATTACGTCAGACTTGGAGAGTTGTTGTCAACCACCCCCCCTCCTCCGTCTTTTCCATACCACAATATTGAAAGTTGTTTTCCTCTTTGAGGACCTTAAACGTCTCGTTAATTAAAGTAGTTGCCTCCTCCTTCTGCCCGTATGTATTTAGAGAAGTTGCTAAGTAGTGATTAAAGTAATAAAGCTTACCTAGTTGTGCAATGTTCATATTTTGTCTCTGATCTCTTCCAGTAATTGTTTGTAAACATTGTTTCACGTGAGTGCATGTGAAACCCAAAGCTTTGGTTTCATACAGGACATGAAAAAGAGAGAACACAGTACAAGAGATTGGAATTTTATATATGTATGTCTCTTTCCCTCGAAACTTCCTTTGTTTTTGTGCTTTGCTAATGAGGATGATGAATATTCAGAAACTTTCCAGAGTACTCAAACATTTTATAACAAAACTGCAGAGAAGTAACTGGGAGAACTCAGACAGATCTTAATCTGTCTTAGTAGGTGGGATTTTAGTTTGAAATAGATGAGTTTTGGCCTCATGTTTGTCTTTTTCTTTTTTTTCCACCTATGAGAAGGGAAGTGTCTTTATAGATTCTGGGGAGTGGTATTTTCAGCTCTGTCTTTGCTTTTGCTGTCACAAAGCATTTTAGGTCAGGACTTGTGATCTAAAGCTCTTGCATAAGAAGCACTATTATCGGGGCATTATTTATCTGCCTGTCATTTTGGGGAGTTGTTGGCAAAGCACCTGTAACAGTGATACCTACCACATTTTTTTCAGTCCCAACTTCTTGAGAAGGAGTTTGTTTCAGAAAGGTAGGAGGAGATCCAGGAGGCAGTGGTGTCAGAAAATAGTAGTAGTGTTACCATTGTTATCAACAGTCATGGTTGTAGCACTTTTATGACACATGTCCCATATCAGGCCCTAAGTGCTGAGCTCATGGAGTTGCGATACTGATGCAGTCCTGAGGTTACAGGTGAGGAAGCTTGGGCTAGAGAGGATAAGGGAGTTCCAGAGGGCTGCACATCTGATGCATAGCTTGACCACCTTAGTCAGACTCCTCTAACTTCAGAGCCTGCACTGTGAATCGCTACACCATGAAAAATGGATGTGGCCCATGCATTTTAGGATGATGTGATTCCACAGGAAAGAGTAAATAGCGCCCACAGGAGAACAACAGGCTTTTTTCTGACTTGAGTTTGCTCAAACAGCATATGGGTTTAGGGAAGAAGTGCCCCTCTGGGATGACCTTCAAGTCGGTGAGGGTCTAAGACGTCTGCCAGCTGTCAAAGACCCTTACTTCTCAGGTGTGGCTCATGGACCAGCAGCCCTGGCATCTCTTGGAAACTTATTGGAAATGCAGAATCTTGGACCCCATTTTAGACCCTCTGTATGAGAATCTAAATTTTAACCAGATCCCCAGATGGCACCAGTGCAGTTGCTCTCAACCTTGGCAGCAAGGTAGGGACAACTGAAAGGTTCTTAAAAAACTGATGCCCAAGCTCCACACAAACCAAAGAGATCAGCTCTGTGGGTCAGAGATGAATATTGGTATTTCAACAAAACTGTTCCTGTGGTTGTCTGTGCAGCCAAGGTGGAGAACTGCTAGTGTAGGCCACTTTTCAGACCCTGTGGGGCTGTTGCATTATGTGATTTGGGGCCCTAGTTGCTTCATGGCTGTGCACTGAAATTTCCAGATTGCACGTTGAGAGGATCAGCCAGGATGCTCAAGGGCTGGTCACTTGTGTGACAATGGGCCAGTCTGTACATTTTCATATCTGACTTTTGAAGTCACTCAATTCTCCTGCCTGTTCATCGTGTTGAGTTTTCTTTGTGGAAACAATAAATAGGCAACATGTGTGTTAGGTGTTCCTTAGGTTTCAGCTGTGAGCTCTTAACGATGTCTAATCTGAGTTTAGGAGCCACTCTACTCAACAGAAATGGGCTACAGGGTTAAGGAGGCACAGTAAAAGACAGCACAGGGTTTTCGTAAGAAGGGGAAAGGAAGGCCAGGCTGAATCAAATACATGAATTATGTTGTGAGCCACATTGTGTCCTCTGGGTGTTTGTGATATACGGAAACAGGATATCTAAGATTTTTGGTTTTGTGTAAAGCAAAGAAGAGGGCTTGTGAGCAGTGGACTAAATACCTCTCTTGCTAGAATTTCTTTTCAAGCTTGTTTGTGGATATGCATGCATATGTCAGAGCAACAATGCTATTAGAGAAAACTGTTGGCACACTTTCACAAGGCTGGGGGATTCCTTGTACACACTTTTATATTCTGTTTCTTAGAATATTCCCATTGAATGATTCCTACCCTGGCACCAGTGTGCCAATGGCCTGGCTGTTGCTGGCAAACAGAATCTTCTGGCCATGCAGGCGTGTGAACCTAAACGTGGGTCAGAGGACTTGTATGCCTAGGGATCAGTTTTATTACCTTCAGCACAGCATCATTATTTTTGTTTTTCTTGTCATCATGACTCCTTATCTCCTGCATATTTATACATATCATATATTACTAAAAGTAGGGAGAAGGGAACAGATAACCAAGCTGTCATTATTAACACAGAATTTGCCAGCCTTCATTTAGACAGCTTGCGCTGGCAGCTGGGCTCATGTAGCTGATGCTCTGGGGGCGTCTGGCTCCCCTTCCCTCAGTCCAGTCCCCTGGTGCTTTCCAAGTAGAATTCAAATTCATCAGCACGAAAGCTGAGCCCCGCCTACTTTTATCTCCCTCCCCCTCTTCAGTCCACCCCATCATGGCAGAACTGCCTCCTCTCACTGTTTCCCAGAGTTGTGCCGTGTTTCCCAGTCCCATGCCTTTGTACAGGTTGTCCCTGGCCTGGAATATTCTTTCCCTGGTTTTCCCTCTCATCTTGGTTCTTCCACCTGCACTGCTGCCAGACCTGTGCTTTTTGCTTAGAAAACTTCAGGGGCTCCCTGTGGCCTCCAGCACACCGACCTGCCCCCACCTGGCCCCGCCAAGTGGATTCAAGGCTGTCTGCCCCGAGCCCAGACTCCTCTCAGCCTTGCACCAAGTGCCACTGCTGGAGCCACCTGAGCCATCCCTGCTGCAGCCTCAGGCACAGCCCAGGTGGTGCCTTCCCTGGCTCCCCACCCACAACCCAGAGAGATTCAAGGATGGATATGTCGAGTACAAGGGATAGAAAGAATCACTGTGCAAACATGTACTTTTTGAAAGGAAGTCGCCCTGATAATTTTGACTGTGTTATTACATGTTTTATTAGTTGTAAATAATTAAAAGAGGATGAACTTTTAAGAGAGAATAAGCTGATACCATCAAGAAGTATTTCTTAAATGCTCCTTCTCTAGGGTGGGTGCTCATCCTAGCTGCCCGCCTGCGTGAGAAGCCTGTAGTGTTCTCCCACTCCTGCTGCTGACTACTGTGGCTTGACTCGCTCGGTTTACTGCACTCACATGTCACCATGAAGATTCTGGGTGGATACGCTAGTTCCAGGTGGTGGATGACTTGTCTATATAGCAGATAAAAGAGGGTGAAATGTATCCTTTGTGGGAAAACAGGGTACTTGAAAACTGCAGGGCAGCTATGACTAATGTGGTAGTTAATTAATTAAGAAATACTCCTCTGGCTTTGTGGAGCCAAGTGTTTTTCATCCTTTAGAATTAAACCTGAATGAATATTTGGGTGTGTTTTTTCCCTCAGTCACTGTTCTCTGCCCAGTGGAGTCTGTGACATGTTGATAATGAGAAAACAGGTGTGGCTATATTAAGAAAAAAAGGGGAGCTGGGGGCTGAACTGTGTAATTGGAATATTGATTGTTAGGTACCTTGAGAAGAGCCTGTGGACCCCATTGTGTCATCCCTGGTCTCTTCCCTGCCCGCCTTGGGCAGAGTGAGAAACCCATGTGTGGGGTGCATGAGCGCGTGTCCACCTGTGCCAGCTTGGGGGAGGTGTTGGAGAGGTTAGGGGGGAGCTGCAAGTGCAGGAGACATAGGAAGAAGTCCGTGTGCAGCCTAAGGCATGCATTCCAGAGTTTGCAGGCCCTTGGGTGAGACGAGGTAACTCCCACCACTTTGGCTCTGCAAGAAGGGGCTGAGGTAGTCTCTGATGGGTTGCTGTGTGGACCGGCTCTTTTGCTTTCCCACCTTGCCACATGTCCCTCCTTCTTGTCTCTTCCCGAGGAGACTGAAGCAATCCTTTTGAATTACTCAGTAGCTTGTCCTCTAAATCAGAGCTCGGTATTGGCTTCGACCACAACTTCCTGGGGAAGAGGGCCTGGCCCAGCACAGGCTGTGTGGTGACGCGCCCCAGGCAGTGGGCAGCAAGTGAGGCTAGGGCTGTCCATGACCACTGTGACACTGTTCCTGCTTTGAGGGCTGTCGCTGGCAGTGGGCTCAATTCTTGGAAGCTTTGTGATCCTTGGTTTGGCAGTTGCCAGCAGCACAGTGGAGCACAGAGGGATACACAGGTGGTGGAGACGCAGGCCAGCTGCTTCTGCCTGGGACTATTGGGGTCGCCCATCTCAGTGTTGGTCTGAGGTGGCTGGTGGCTTCCTGTGTAGCTGCTGCTTGTTGGTGACAGGTACAAGTTTCTGGGCATAGAATATTACACAATGATAATGCCTGTCTGGCCAGATTTAGGAACAGTGTTATAGGAGAGAATTGTGTTTTGTATTACCTAAGTCTGTGGTCCCTACCCTTGGTCTGCAGACCCCTACTGGTCTGTAGCCTATTAGGAACCGGGCCGCAGCAGAAGGTGAATGGTGGGTCAGCAAGCGAAGCTTCCTCTGTATTTACAGCTGCTCCCAATCACTCGCATCATCGCCTGAGCCCTGCCTCCTGTCAGATCAGTGGCAGCGTTAGATTCTCATAGGAGCTCGAACCCTGCCATAAACTGCACATGTGAGGGATCTAGGTTGTGGCTTCTTGCGAGAATCTAATGCCTGATGATCTGAGGTGGAGCTGAGGTGGTGATGCTAGTGCTGGGGAGCGGCTGCAAATACAGATTATCATTAGGTTTGACTGCACAATAAATGTAATGTGCTTGAATCATCCCCAAAATCATCCCCCCCCTGCCCAGTCCATGGAAAAATTGTCTTCCATGAAACTGGTCCCTGGTGCCAAAAAGGTTGGGGACCGCTGACATAACTGGGTAGAGGAATAAGCATTTTAGAATACAGTTAGGCTGTGGCTTGTCTTGTTTCCTCCAAGTGGAATTATTTTCTATTTTGTGATGTTCTCAAAGTATCAAAATGTGTATGTATGTGCACATCTGAGTGTGTGTGTGTCCACATGTATGTACATCCGTGTGTGTGTCCATGCATGCATGCCCGTGTATTTGCGTGCATGTGAGAAGCTGGGATGGAAGGGATTGTTATTACCAAACTCTTCGAGTTTCCAGTGGAAAGGCTTGCAATTTATTTTACAATCACAGGCTGCCTTTGGGTTTGTTTCAAGTAATAGATGATTCTTTTATGTAACTCCATGGATTAAAGAAATGCAGTCAGTTTTTGTATGACTCAGTAACTCTTAAAATAAAAAACCCATTTATATTGGGATGTTTGCTGGAATATTTAGAAAAAAATTTACAATCAAATTTTTACCTTTGTCTTTTTTTTTTTTTTTTATTAACTGAACTGTAACTTGATTTTTCATGCTTTGTTTAAAAAACAATACTGTTTTTTCCCCCCTTTGCTGGTACTCCAACTTCTCATTTCCTTGCAACCACTGCATGGCATGAATGCTGGTTCTTCAGCAGGCCTGGCTGTGGTAGGAAGGAGTGTCCCAAGGGTGGAGGGTACTTGAGTCAGTACAACCAAGGGCTTGCTACAGCCTTGTCATGGGGGAGGACAGAGCTTCTAGGTTTCCATTCTCTGTCACTTTCAGTAAACCTATCATGGGTGTCTGTGCTGTTAGCAGTGAAATAATTTTAGCATCTTTCTTCCCCCTTGATGACTGTGCATGCCTCCTTGGGGATCAGAGTGTTTGGTAAATTAGTGCTGGCAGAGGAAGTGGAAGACAATGTGTGAGTGTGTTTTATTTAAACAAATATACTCTACAATTTATTTTATTGGATTTTGTCCTTTGAATGAGAATAACCCAAGTAATCCCATTACAGTTGAGAAACTACCTGCTCACCAGGCCTCTGCCTTTGAAAGCACAGAGGTCTTTAATAAATGAGGCAATTTCCAGATTCATCAATAATTAACCAGGATATGACAAGTTTTATCCCAACTCAGAGCTTTCCCATATTTCAGACAGTCTGCTCCTACAGGTGAAATGTCTTCATAGTTCATTTTTTGTTTGTTTGTTTGTTTGTTTATTTATTTTTGAGACAGGATCTTTGCTCTGTTGCAGGGACTAGAGTGTAGTGGCGTCATCTCAGCTCACTGCAGCCTCAAACTCCTGGGCTCAAACGATCCTCCTGCCGCAGCCTCCTGAGTAGCTGGGACCACAGTTGTGTGCCACCACGCCTGGCTAATTTTTAAAATTTTTTGTAGAGATGGGGCCTTGTTATTTTGCCCAGGCTGGTCTTGAACTCCTGGCCCCAAGCATCCTCCCTCATTGGCCTCCCAAAGTGTAAGATTACAGGCGTGAGCCACCACACCCAGCCCAGATGATTTCAAAGAAGATAATAAGCCACCCATAATCTCGACGCCTAGAATAATCTAAAATTTAGGAGTATTTCTTTTCAGTCTTTCTTTGTTTGTATTTGTGTGAATATAAATACAAATGCTTTTTTAAATAGTTGAAATCATGGTGCATATACAATTATTTCTACTTATTTTACTTAATATATTAGCATTTTTTCTGTGTCTTCCAAAAATTTTCTTGGCTGGGCACGGTGGCTCGCACCTGGAATCCTAGCACTCTGGGAGGCTGAGGCGGGAGAGACCCTGTCTCTGTTAAAATAGAAAAAAAAATTAGCTGGGTGTGGTGGTGTGCGCCTATAGTCCCAGCTCCTTGGGAGGCTGAGGCAGGAGGATTGCTTGAGCCCGGGAGTTTGAGGCTGCGGTGAGCTATGGTGATGCCACTGCACTCTATCCAGGGTGACAGAGCAAGACACTGTCTCAAAAAAAAAAAAAAAAATTTTTTTTTTCTTAATTTTAGAGGCTGTATAGCATTTCATTATGGGGATATATAAATATTTACCCGTTTGACTATTGTTGGGAATTTAGCTTATTTCTTCACTTTTCACCATTTAAAAATATTATTATAGTCTTTGCCTGAAGTTTGGTCCACAGTTGGGACTACTTACTTCAAGTAGCGTTTTCTGAAGTGTAATTATTGGGTGGGGACGTCATGAACCTTTTAAGGTTCCCAGTTTCTGCACCTGGCCATATGCTTTTCAGGTGGGTTGCGGCAGTGTTCACCTGGTCTGCGCAGGAGCTTGCTCTCTGCCTCTGCCAGGGAGACCTCCAGGGTCAGTGGTGACAGCGCTGCTACCGTTTCACAGCTGTGAGTCCCTGGGCCTCATGTTGGTCATCTGTTAGCAGAGCTGTAATACCTACTTCTCTCTGAAGATGAAATGAGAGCTATGTATGTAAAAGACCCGACTTAGACCTTGGCCCAGAGCAGGCAGTCTCCGCACGGTGGATGTGGAGGCTGATCTTGTGTCCAGTGTTTAGATTTCTCCCTGTTAATGGGGCAGAGTCATGCATTGGGAGATGGCAGGTCACTCCACCAACTTGTCCTACACATGTAGGCAAAGAACTTCTTTGAACTGGGGTTCTGTGTAAAATAGTTTGAAAAGCAATGTTTGATATTAAAAATTTCTTTCCTGAGACTGTTACATGGAGTGGAATTTGAATGTTTCCTAATGTCTGGTAATTTCCTGTCTGTCCGCATGGCCTGCTTGTGTCTTATGAGACCCTTGGATGAGCCTGTCCCATTTGTGTTTTGTGAATGCACGTGGGGTACCCCTTTGCTCTGTGCCTTGGATGAAGACATTTTTCACATCTTTTCTGCTAGCCTGACTAGATTATGACTATGAACGTTGTCTTTTCTCCACTTTAAGACTTATACATTTAATTTGCTTCTTTAGTCTTCAAGAATTCCTTCCATCTGTTTTTTGTTTTGTTTTGTTTTTAAGAGACAGGGTCTTGCTCTGTTGCCTAGGCTGGAGTGCAGTGGTGCTGTCATAGCTCACGGTAACCTGGAACTTCTTGGCTCAGGCAATCCTTCTGCCTCAGCCAGTCCAGTAGCTGGGACTGCAGGCATATGCCACCACACCCAGCTAATTATTTTTTGGTAGAGGCAGGATCTTGGTGTGTTGCCCAGGCTGGTTTCCTGGCCTCCTGGCCTCCTGGCCTCAAGTGATCCTCCCACCTCAGCCTCCCAAAGTGCTGAGAATACAGGTGTGAGCTACGGCGCCCGGCCCTCCTTCCATCTTTAATGAGATAGAACAATACTGAGCATCTCTCTGCAACATTGTCCAGCTGCTTCAGTGCTCTCAAACCTTGTTTATACCAGTCGTAAAGAACATTTGCTCTGAACAGTTTCCTTGACAAATCTCACGTGGCTACTCACCTTTTTCATCAGTTATCTGATCAATATGTTATTTTTTTTTAAGATTCTGCCATTTTGGAATTATTATTATAATTGTCCTCCTTTTGGGTGCATCACATTCCTCCTATCCTACCTAAAGAATGTGTCTGTTTGTATGAACTGGGCTTTATTTTGTATTCTTGAGGTGTGTAACAGATTTATAGGGATTTTTGCTAAATCTCCAAGGATTGACGAAGACCTAGTAGTTTTCTGGTTACTTGACTTTGAGCTGGATGTGGTGCTAATTTTTAGACTGTTTTAGAGACCATTTTTTTAATGCATCACAACTGCATACACCACTTTTTGGCGTTTGATCTACCTACAATAATGATGCGTTATTAATCTCTTTTTCTTTGAACTCTGCATGCCATTTTTGGCCTTCCAAGAAACAAATTTACATGTATATTTTGGAAAAAGAAATATATATAGGATCCTAAGACTCATTTTTAAGTTTTTGAAAGGCCTATAGTAAGCAGTAAGTGTCAGGAATTGGACACATTTTAAGTGGCTCTTTATAAAGTGCACCTAAATAGAAACATTAATTGGATCAGTGTGTGGATCTCATGGAGCTCTGTTCCCTGTCATATGCTGGCAGGCGCATTTCATTTCTTTCTAATCCCCAGATGTAATGAGATGTCCCTGACTATAGTTACTGCCATTTGCCATTCATAAAATTGTTGGTCATTCGTCCTGGGTGGCAGTGGTGATTATAATGCCATTCAATCAAAATGTCAAGGACTTCTGCCATTCCCTGATAGCCCACTTGCCATTTCCCTTACCAGGCCCATATGCTGTAAAACTTGTAGTTTAGCATCCAGTGGGATACCTTTCTTTGTTTATTTGGGCTAGTCTACCATCACCACTTGGTCACTTCAGTCAGTGGTTATGGGTCAGAGCTTTGGCTGGAACACAAAATAGTTGGCAGAAAGAGTTATCTTTAGAGTTAAGTAACATGTTGTGGAATCTGTCATCTTGCGATGGTGCATTGGCAGTGGGCTCATTAGCTGAGAATATTCACCGTATGGATGGAGATTGGAGAGCTGAGTTGGCTGGGTGACCTTAAATTGACTGGGTCTTTACATGGGAAAAAAGTAAATTGTCAGAGTTTGGTATTTCTTACGTGATTTCATTTGTGTATCTACCTCTGTCTATTGAAATCATTTCACTGATAAACAGCATTACCACAAATGCTCGTAAAGCGGAGGAAAATGAGCAGGGTGGGGAGCAATGCAGGAAAGATGCTTTTCTTTTTGAAAAATGTATGATGCATAAAATAGTCTCACTTGGAGAAGGTTATCCTTAACTTGTATGAGAGTTTAGATTTCAAAATGCAAAATCAAGGAAATAAGGAGAATATCATGGATTTATATTTCTGGGGTTTCAAAAGCATAACTATTTGATATGTGTGCAGGTTTTTGGAAATTGAGGTCATAGGAGATTTGAAAAACCACTCATTTTTATAAGGATAAAATTATACCTCATTTGTGCGTTTAAGTAAAAATGTAACCTAACATCCCAGGTAGCTTTGCCGCGTGGACGGAAAGAAAGCACTAGCAATTATTTTTCCAGTAAAAGTCCTTGGAACTCTTTGTCTAGTCCATGTATAGAATTTTCCTGCAGCACCTAGGTTAGGTAATCAGTTTAATATTTGTTCCTATAAATTAATTTACATAGATTCCAAATTCATTTTAGCCATTTCCAGCAGTTCTCAGGCAAGTAGGAAACTTAGCTGGTGATGAGATTTCTGGCTCTGACTTTTCGAAGAGGACAGTAAGAGGTGAAAGTGGAAGGAATGCTAGAAAAGTTACTTTTGTAAAGCTCTGGAGGGAGGTTTCCTGCCAGTGAACTGTTGTCTGCCCAGTTGACAGTGTGGGGATGTTAAACTTACCTTCCCACCGTTCCACGAGATTAGAGGAAATGAAGAGACGGGAAAAGAAACGGGAAGAAAACCTTTTAAAAAGTATTTTGATATATTTGAAAATACCAGGAGTGAAGCTTCTCTCCATTTTACCCTGTTGGTAAAATTCAGGTCTGCACGGGGGGACGTGAGGGTCCTTTTGCTCCTCCCACTCACAGGGGGCTACAGTTTTCT
Source organism: Daubentonia madagascariensis (assembly GCA_023783475.1). Lineage (NCBI taxonomy): Eukaryota > Metazoa > Chordata > Mammalia > Primates > Daubentoniidae > Daubentonia > Daubentonia madagascariensis. The sequence continues at coordinate 2,032,708 of JAKFHU010002239.1, forward strand.
TTCTTTGGTTTTTGTATCTTGATGTTTATATTGTGTAACTTAGAGTACTGTTAATTTCTTAGAATAATAAGTAGTACAGGGTGTCCTGAAAGTCTCCATACAAAGGAAAATTTTGTAAAATTTTATAATGAATATTTTGTAAATAAAGGTATATTTAGCTATAATTTCCCATTTTCCCTATGTGTGGCAACTTTGGGGACACCATGTAGAATGATGGTTATAAAAACTGTAGCAGTTTCAAAACCATGTATAAGATGCACATGTTGTGTATAGTATGCTTCTAAAATGTTAAGGAATGCTCTAAATGATTCGGCAACATATTATATATAAAAGTCAGTAGCAGCCTTTGTTTTAGAGTAACGGGATGATGGCTGGTTCTCCGTTTATTTCTTTCTAAAACTTTTATAGTGTGGTTGCTTGTATTTTTGTGATAAATGGAAACTATGTAATCGCTAGCTTTTATTTTAAATGTGCTAGAGGGCTGGGCTTATTCTTAAATAATTAAAATACACCCTGAGGCAAAAATATTCCAAATAAAAATGGAAGTCAATTAGAAATATTTAAGAATTCAAATAAGTGTACTTTATTAGAAACCAAATTTCTAGGTGAGAGTTTCATCATTCACTATGTTATACCGCCAAATTAATGCTTTTTCCCTATTGTCCCTTGCATTAAAATAAATGCAACTTGACTCAGCCAAATCTTAGGTTTTGACACACTGACAAAGGTGTCTGAAAATGTCTTAAACTAAATAAGGTTTAAAACCTTTCCTAACATTTGATTGGATAAGCTCACTTTTTAAGTCCTTGGAATAAAGCTGGTGTAGGGAGGGAAAAATAAATTACTCTTTGTAAATTGCTGGGAAAAGGTAACCACGTTTTATGTGTAGAGGAAACAATTCTGAGTATTGCAAGTCTTTTGACCAGCCAGAAGTGGAATGGTGAGCACTTAACATGTTTTGATGTCATTGTGAGGATTGAAGTTATTTGAAAATAATGGATGTAAAGCTGATTTTACCATTTTGAGATTATGAAAGGTGGAGAGTTCCTCAGTGATTTGTCGATGTGCCCCAGGTTGGTTGAGCATAGCTTGGTCCCTCTGAGAGTGTTGCAGTCCTCCAGCAGGAGTCCATAGGTAACCTTTCTAAAACTTTGCTCCAACACCCAAAGGAGGAGGCTGGGTCCTGCCTCTGCTCTCTTAGAACTTCTCAGTCTTTAATTACAATTAATTATTGCAGCTGTCTTCACACACACCATCCTTAAATTAGGCCTTCATCGTTTGTTGGCAGCTTTCCTTTTGCTATCATATCAGCAGTTGGGTCCAGAAGCCAGTTAGGATGATATTTGATGGGGAAAAAATTTACATGTGGTTAAAATTGGGTCAAGGTGCATTCCCTTACTCTCTTCTCTTTACAAGTTAAAAATATCTAAAAAATTATCACAGCCATGTCACCATTTCTCAGTAGGTGCCAGATTTAGTTACTACCTTTCAGAATGCTTAAGCACTGTGAAGGGAAAATTCCATTACTTACACAGTTCTGCTTGTCTAAAAAAAGTTCAAAAACATCTCCATTGCTATCTGAGCGTTTGGGATTGCTTGGACCGCATAGTTCAGTTCTGGATTGTCCAGTAGAGCACAGTGTTCTCTCATTGGTTCAGGCGCTTGGCTTTTTTACCCCACAGCAATGTGAATTCTAGTCAGGGGTGATATTTTATATCTTTCACACTGTATGTATAGTGTGTATAGTGCTAAGCATGGTACAATTGAAATTGTTAATTAATTTCTGTTGTACTCCCCTGCCCCCAACTTTTCCTCCCAGAGGCCCCCACCTGAATTCAAGAACAAATAATTGAAGTTAAATGTCTTGTAGAAAAAGGCATGGTATATTTAAAGGATCAGATCCAACTCTCGTTTTTACATTCTGTTATGGAACCATACTAACTTTTTCCTAAAAATGCCATCAGGCTGTTGGTTTTATAAGTTTTCTTCTGTTCCTTTTCTTTTTAAATCAAGTTTCAGTTGTGAAAGAAAGCTGAAATCTGGTGGACCTTTTTATTGTGCTCTGTTTTTCCGAATGTGGAAACTACCAGAAACCAATTAAAAAAAGAATGGGAAGTGACCAAAGAGCAGACAGGAAATACCAGTTTCCCTGTTGAGCACCTCAGCTCATCCAAGGACTGCATGGGTCCCGCCTGGCCAGAGGGGCAAGTGAAATACCACAGCTGCCTCCTGCAAAGGGATGTCTCTTTTACCTTACGAGCAACATCTGCAGCTGTGCAGGCTCTCAGACATGCTTGGGGTCATCCACATTCCTTGATTTATGCTCCTGTGAGCCTCTGCACATGCGGGTGCTCAGGTGGGCTAGAGGGTGGAGGGAGGGTCCCCCAAGTCCCCAGAGGCCCTGAGCTTTATTTGGATACCGAGTCCGGAGCTGAGAAGTGTGGGATGCGAGAGTGATCTTCTGCCCCAAGTTCAAGAAAAGTACAACGTAAACGGAAATGCATCCCTTCAAATATAGGAAATCCCAAGTTGCTTATATGTTTCCTGTTACAGCTGCATGAAATCATATCTTGAGATTTAGCCTTCACGTTGGGTTTCAGCTGCTTTTTATGTGTGGCACTGTGAATGTTAGTTTTCAGTATTTCCCTATTCCAGTGTATCTTGCATCTGCATTGATAATTTGTGAATTTAGAAGTCTTGTTTTACCCAGAGACACAGAACAGGAAAATAACAGCAATTTTAAATTGCAGTTCTCCCTACCCTTTTATTTTAAAAAGTACAGCTTCTGTAAAAACTGTAGCAGGAGAAAAGAAGGGGGCGTACTGTTGTCCCTGGGGATAAAATAGACATGAGACCAAAGACTAAATTTCTACTGAGCAATTATTTTATTAATGAATCCCAGTAGAGTTTTAACAGCAGAGCAGGATTTCCTGCTATTGTGATTGCTGGTGACCTGCAAGAAATAATTCCTTATTGTAGTACTCACATGACATGTTTCTGATTACACGCTTGTAATAATTAGATGTTTATTACCAGAAAATACTGCCAGCAAAAATTTATTAATAGTGGGAGGGAAGTGCTTATGCACTTTATTATGTAAATCGTTATTTTATATTCTGCATGATTCCACAGTTTTGAGAGGGCTAGCGAGCTAAATTCCCAAGAGGGCTACCATACACCAGTACTTGGGCTTACAGCAAATACTCTCAAAGCACCTCACAAATTATACCTGCACCTCTGCTGTTAAAAAGTATCCAGGTCTAGGGGAAGAAATGGAAAATCAGGACAGTATTTGGTGATTGGTTTTCAAGGTTACTTTTGTCAAGGGCGAAATAAATTTTTTGTAAAGTAAGTCTCAGCAACTTTAGAATCATTCATACCAGAGATGCAGTGTTAAAATGAACTTCACAATAGTTTCCACAGGGATTACCAACAAATGTAAGGCGTCTTCTGGGGAAAGAAGGTAATGGACGAAGAAATGCAGGAGAATGTGGTGGGGAAAGGTAGAGGATCACGGTTGATTTCAGGTGCCACTCAGTGGCATTAATGTCATCGTTCACTTCCGAGCATCTAAATTCTCAGCAAGAGAATTTAGGGACCCAAGAAAACAATGAAGGAATTTGCCTGCCTGTAAGACTTTCTCTGAAATGGGCACATCTCCCTGAAAGTGCAAAGTGAGAGAGTCAGGTTGGATTTCTCCATGCAGGAATCTCGTCTGGATAGAATTTGCAGTTTTGCATGACATGCTATTGAAATGTTACAGCTAATGAGTGTCTTCTACTGCCTGCTCCATGCAGGTCAGATAATAGTGCATTTCACTTCACAGAAGTGAATCCAGTGGGTTCCTTTTAGAAATTTCCAAAGCTGGTAATATCTGCATAGTTGCTTTAGATTAGTTGGATGGTGACTGTAACTTTAGGCGTATTAATACTGATCTAGTAAAATATACTGTGTATACTGTAGGATGCTAGATTTTTCTAAGAATCTGAAAACTTTCTCTATTAGCTGTTGTTCATCAGTCCTTTGTGAACAAAATTATTGGTCTACCTCACTTTAAGGAAACTTGACAGGCGAAACGAGATGTATTTTCTTTCTTTTTTTTTTTTTTAACAAAAGACACTAATGAGAAAATCAGTCACACTGGTTCTGTTAAACAACAAGCTCTTAATGTCATTAAAAATATGATTTGTCGTTTTCATCAATTCGGCAGACATAGTTTCTTAGCCCATATAATTTATAAAATAGAATTTAGAGTTGAAAGGAACCTAAGAGGTTCCTTCTAAATGTGTAGACCTTCCGAAAGCACTGTAGAAATATTTTCTCTACCATATCTACCACAGGCCACACTGCCTGTGGCCATGTACTCAACACCTCTCGAAGAAGCCAGTTCTAAGGGTTAACACTTCTTACTGGAAAATGCTCTGTTGGCCTGGTTTTTGTGGCATTTTTACACTTAATTTATGTTGTTTGCTATTTAGCAACACAGACGAAGTCTGTTCCCCTTCATTCATGATACCCAAGTCTTGAAGCTAAGAACCCAAGATGAGGTTGAGGCAGCACAGTGATATTGCTGACGACTAGTCAGACAAGCGGATTTGAACCAGCCTAGTGCCTTATGTCTGTCCTTGGCCCAGGGGGTTTACACTTCGACAGACTGAGAATCCATCCTTTGTAAATCCAGGCAGGCTGGAAAAAAATAAGTACATAAAATAATCCGATTCAGAGAGCGCCAGGTCCCCTTGCAACTTTCCTCCCTGTCTTCCCTGTCCGCTTACAGATGAGCACCTTGAGACACCACAGGCTTAAATGTTTTGCCCAACCACGCACATTGGCTTTGAGTTTGGTGAGTTTTGTTTCAGGTCTGGGTTCAATAATGAAAAGGTACTTTGATCTCTGAGTTAAAAGTTGCTAGTTTTTATTTTTTGAGTGTGGTTTTGACCAAGTAGAACAGCATTCTCTGTTTCACTGCCTAATGTAGTGTCTTGGGGAATTGTTGAAAATACTTTGCTGACATTTGGCAACCAGGTGACAAACAGGAGGCTAGTTTCATGGACCCAGCTCTGATGATCCCGGGAGAGGTGGCAGTGTCTCTCACTCTTTGCTAATCCTCGCAGATTCTGCTCCTTCCCTCCCCCCAGCTTGGTAAGGCGAAGAAGGAATAAGCCGGACGCTTGTGGACATGGGTTTGGAATCATTTCTTGCTCCTGAACCTCAAGCAGGTTACTCAACTGCTGATTTGCAGGTTTTCTGTTTCTTTTCTTCTCTCTTCTCTTTTCCCTCCCTCCCTCCCTCTTTTCCTTCTTTCAGGGTCTCACTGTGTTGCCCAGGCTGGTCTCAAACTCCTGCCCTCAAGTGATCTCCTGCCTTGACTTCCCAAAGTGCTGGGGTTACAGGCATGAGCCACCACACCTGGCCAGCCCAGCTTTTTTTAAAAAAAATTTTTTTAAACGGCATGGCTCTGCAGTCAGCCCTCCTTATCCATGAGTTGTGCATCCACGATTCACCTGTCCACAGACTGAAAATGGGCACATCTTCCTGAAAGGGCAAAGATTGAAAATATTTTTGGGGACAAAACCCAATAAAAAATAACACAAATAATATAGCGTAACAACTATGCCCATAGCATTTACATTGTATTAGGTATTATAAGTAATGTAGAGATGATTTAAAGTGTATGGGAGGATGTGTGCAGGTTATATGCAAATATCATGCCATTTTATATCAGGGACTTGAGCATCCACAGAGTTTGGTATCTGTGGGGGTCCTGGAACCAATCCCCTGAGGAATGTACTTACCTCCAGAGGACATTGAAGAATAAAGGAGAAGCCCCTTCCCCACTGCGATCCTTGGGTGGAGGCAGGGCAGGCCCGTCTTAATTTTCTGGTCTCTTTGCTAGTCTCATGTTCATTCCTCAGGGAATCAATCAGTCACTAGTTGATTAATTAAGAAATGCTTAATGAGCATCTGCTACCATATGCCTGATGCTAGCCGTGTGAGGGTGCCCTCTTGGAGCCCCCAGTGCAGTGGGAGAGATGCTGTGTAGAAACCTCTGCAAAGGTGGAAATGGGGTAGAAGACACATGTGGGGGGACGTGGGGCCGCAGGGAAGGTCTTCTTCACTCTTCCCAGGCTGATGGTGAGTAAGAGACGGTGACGGTGCTGAAAAATCAATATTTGAGGCAGATTTGGGAGATAAAGGAAGCCTTGGTGGGGTGAAGGGGCTTGAACGCCTGAGCATAGGGGTTTCTTGTCACAAAGGAATTTGAACCTGCTTCCTGAGCAGGGGGCAGTCTTTGAAGGTTCTTATGTGGGGAAATGACACAAAGCTATTGAACATGCTTGGAAATTTTCTCCTTGATATTTTTTTAATGGGATGTTGGGGGTGGCTTCTAATTTTCTGCTCGCCTTGTTCATTGTTTCTTCTCTAGCTTGAAGATTCTTCTGTTGTTGTAAAAGACCAAGAAAAAATAAGATTGGTTAATAGGAGGTGCCTTCTCCCCTCTGCAGTGTCTCTCATTTTTGTTCCAAATATAGCTTAAAACTTTGCTCTCCTACTTACTAAAAAAGAAAAAATTGTTCATGAGCTTCAGCTAATTCTGGGGTTTGTCTTCCTGACAAAGTTCTTTGTGGTTCATACGACATTTTAGTTTCCTCCTTGGCCATGTGCCTGCCTCTCCAATTTTTAGATCTACTGTTTTAAAAACTGAGCTCCCCCGTCAGTCAGATTAATTGCTCTGGATGATGCTTTCTTGTCTGTGTCAGATTGTCCTATGTTAGTGTCTCCTGTGCCACATAAGCAAGTAATCTCTTGTAGGTGTGTAATATATTTTTTCGTGGATGTCTCAAAATTAGTTCTCTAGAGCCTAGAGATGGTGTCAGGCTGTGCTTACTGTTCCCTTGTCTTGTTATTACTGGTTCCAAAATTATATCCTCAGTTTCTTCCAGGGTTCTTGGCTTCCTGATGGATCAATTCTTTTTTGTTCAGAATTATGGATGAACTTAGTTTTCTTCCTACTTTTCCATAATTTCCACAATTAGCCTATTATTACTTTTATAAAAGAACAAAGTTTTTAATTACAAAGAATGAAGGGGAGGATGATAGCTTTGCTTGTTGTCTCTTTAGCAGCAGGTCAAGAGTGGTTAGGACATGCTTTTTAAAAAATTCTAGAATGAGACCTACAGGTTTCTGCCTTACATCTTGATTCTGTGCAAATTTGTATGGGTAAAAAATGGGAGCATCTCCTCCGTATCTTTGGTTTCTCTGGACGGTAAGTGGCAAACTCTCATGGCAGAACTTCATCTATTTTGCTTTGTTTTTACTTCCACCCACATTTCTTCATGCTCTCACATGTTCTTACATCATCTCTTCTAGTAGTAAAGTTTTTGAACAAAAGGTACCTTTAATTGGCAGCCTTGCATTCTGCTTGCCTGCCCAGTCTTGGTCCTTTAAAAAGATTTGTTCTTTTTGATGGTCAATCTTGGTTGAATGGCACATAAATTTAGGGTTCTACTGCATTCTGAGCAGGTTCCGAGTCATACAGCCTTGAAATATTGGGTACCATGCTGCTTCTTTCTATGTTGTCAAAGTTTCCAAATTAAAAGGATTTGGGAATTTAAAAAAATTTCAACCTTTCCTTAAAATTTTTGTTTCCTTTATCCGGTTGGCACTTGTCTTCAAAGCATTGATTTTTCAAAGCACAATTACTTAGAAACCTTGAGTATTGATGCAAACTCTCTATCGGGTTCTTCCATTCCATACACTTTCTTTAAAAAAAAAAAAATGAAGTAAAATTCCAAGAGGTACTGAAATTTGGTATCTGTAAATGAAAAATTACTGTGTTGTCACATTGATTTGAGTTCAGTGTTGTAAAGTCTGGATGTTACTTAATAGTTGGCAAGGTTGCAAAGCAATGGCAGGTGACATGCAAGTAGTTTTAATTCAAGTCACTTTTGAGAAGGATGTTTATCAGTATATGATCAGTGTAGTCTTGAGTTGGTCATGGTTTTCAATTGCAGCTTTTGTTTTGCTTTTAAATTATAAATTAGATCATTTGGCTTTGTCATTATCATTTTACAGGTGCATTGTGTCATGTGCATTCAACTTATGCTAATTCAACTATAAATGTTTAAAAATAATGAGCAACATTTTTTTTCATGCAACATTCCCTTAACACAGGCCAGACCCATTTCTTCTGGTGTTGAAATGAAGAAACAGCAATTTCTTCCAACACTGCAGGAAAACTGGCAGCGTTGGGCATGTGAAAGATAGCGCAGTACTCAAAAAACCACATGTGCTTACTGTGTGTGCCATTTAAGTAATTTTCAAAAATAATTTTGTCTTAACCTTAGCCTTGATGTTAGAAGCCAAACCTTGTATAAAAGGTGACTCCATGCAGTTTCTTGTGAGTTCTTTAGCCAAATCTTTAGGGTGTTAGGGATGCATTTTATTATCAGCAGTGTTTGGGGCTTATAATTTGCTAATAATGAGAATTGAAGTCCTGTATGTTTTGCTGTTCAAATATGAATTATTCGTGACCCTATTTCTAAATAGATGTATATTTTCCCCCCTCAATTTGTTTATATGGTGGCAGTCCATTTTTACCATTGAATTTGCTGTATTGGAAAGTAGTAAAGGGTAAGAAATGTGGGCTGTGTTAAATAAACTGGAGAGCTACTTACTGGCTTCAAGTAAAGCACATTTTATTTCTCAGAGGTGGGAGACCATGGGAGTAGTGATGTGTTGGTTTACTTCTGAACACTTACTCAACTGATCAGTGATGGAATTAAGTCTCTCTCATTCTTCTAATATGAAAGCTTCTAGTTGAAAATGCAAAGCGCTTATGGGGCACTTTGACTCCATCAAATTTGAGACGAACATTTAGAGCCCTGTGGATGTTTGTCCAAAGGACCCAAATGGGCAATTCACAAAGGAGGGACTTAACCAGTAAAAAGCCACAGAAAAACATTGAATAAACCTAGTATTCAAAGACTCAAAAATTAAGATACTGTCCTTTATCCTATTAAATTGGCAAAACCAAAAATGATTCAGATGCCTGATGTTTCAAAGGCACAGTGACCTAGTACATTTGGACATTGCTGGTGATGTTTTTGTAAAAGTGACCATCTTCTTAGAAAGGGGATTTGGCAAAGTTATCAAGATCTACAAGAATGTTCATACCCTTTCTTTACGCCTCTGGGAATTTCGGTTCCCTAGGAAATTGAAATTTTGGGTAAGGATATTCAATCCAACATTATTTAATTTCTGAAACAATTGGAATAATTTCAAAGGTTCGACAACAGGAAACTGGTTGAATAAGCCACAGTTTATCCATTATAGGAAATAAAAGGCAGCCATTAAATGGATGTAGAGACCATATAGCAAAGTGAAAAAAAGGTTTATACTAGGTTAAGTGGGAAAAGGTACAAAATTAAATGAACACTGTGATGTTAAACATGTTGTAACCGAGGTAATACCCAAGTGTTATTAGTTGTGGGGTAGAGTGTTTATAGATGTATTTTCTTTTCTGTTTTTTTGTTTGTAATTAAAATCTTCATCAAGGTAAGGAGAACATTAAGGAATTAGATAAGGCTATGGTAGGATGAAAATGAGATGCTGGGAATACTTTGTTTTTAATCCAAAGGGATGTGTCAGCTTCTTTTGGTGTGCCGCCTGCTTCTGCTAACCATTCATTTGCTGTGCAAATGGATATAGCTTTCCAAGATGCCCAGGTATGAATGAGAAGTAATTTTGGTAAAGTAACATGTTGAGGCCATATTTTAAAGCTCAGATTCCATCTGCTGAGTGTGTCTGTATTTGCAAAGGTAATTATTATAGCCTTACTTGCTCTATTGAGAATAAGAAGCAATAGAACCCTGTAGAAACAGATTTTTTTTTCTTAAGCATTTTAGAGTAAATCTTTTAATAATCAAATGTTTTGACTCTTACTCCTCATTTTAAAGCTTTGGATCATTTTTATTTACCTTGTTTTTAAAGATACTGTCCTACCTTTGATGTTGTCAGTTGATAACAACTTTTAAAGATGGATTTACAATTGATATACAGTTGTGTATTAGTTGTATACAAAAGCGTGTATTGACTCATGCTTTCAGGAAATGTACAATATTTACTACCATTTTCCATATGTACATACACATCTCTCAAAGATATTTACTCCTCAAAAACTAGGATCATGCGTTTGGATAAATGTTAAAGTTTTGCATAAATGTTTGTTCATGCATTTATGGTGGATCTTAGCCAATAAAGAGGCATATCTATTCCAGTATTGACCTCTCAGCTATGTTTTTTATTTGTATGCATTTTCCTTATTGTTCTAGAAGAAACTTAAAATTACTTTATGGGGTGGGCATGGTAGCTTATGCTTGTAATTCCAGCATTTAGGAAGACTAAGGAGGGAGGATTGCTTGAGGCCAGGAATTCAAGACCAGGCTGGGCAACATAATAAGACCCCGTCTCTACAAAAAATAAAAAGAAATTAGCTGGGCACAGGGGCTCATGCCTATAATCCCAGCACTTTGGGAAGCTGAGGCAGGAGGATCAACTGGAGCCAGGAGTTAGAGACCAGCCTGGGCAACATAGACCCCATTTCTACAAAAAAATAAGAAAAAAAAAGTAGCTGGGTGTGGTGGTACATGCCTGTGGTCCCAGCTACTCAGGAGGCTGAGGCAAGAGGGTCACTTGAGCCCAGGAGTTTGAGGCTGCAGTGAGTATGATGGTGATACTGCACTCCAGCCTGGGTGACAGAGCAAGACTGTGTCTCTTAAAAAAAAAAAAGTACATGTACTGAAGAACCTCATTAGTAAATGGAATTTGCATTTTGGGGGACAGGAAAAGAAATGGAGAAGGAGCTAATTTCTGCTTAGAGCTGATTTGTTCCTTAATTTCTTCAACTCTTCCATTTTTATTTGTGTACTTTGGTTCTTTACTTACTGGTATCTCTTTGTAAGATAAATGAAAAGAACAAAAAGGAATCCCTTTATTTAACAAATATTTGTTGATTGCTTACTAGGTACCAGTCACTTTTTGAGGTACTTATACTTGTGGCTACATGGTGTCCTTGAGCTTATGTATTTTAGAGGATATTTTAGAAAATAAGATTAATCTCCTCTTTTAGAATATAATAATTGGCATATTATAAAGCCTAAGTTTTAAAAATAGCGAGGGGTATACTTTTCTTGTAAATATAACATTTGATAGAAAAAATTCCCATTGAGGGGTGTTTTTTCCCTCTTCATCCAGGAAAGATATAATTTCCTATTCTTTACTTGAGTTGGGTGGGTTTTAGTACCAATTCAGAAGAAATTCCTTTTGCTGCAGGCTCAACTAGTCATTATTCCTCAGTGTATTTGTTGACCCCCTCCTGGGTTTATCATTATAAAAGGATTCAAAATATAGTCATTATCCAGAGGGAACTTATCGAGGCCGGGTAACAATACAAGAGAAGAAGGCTAAGTGCATGTCAGTGAAGGTGAATTATTGCAGGAGTTTTGGAACATGGAGAGCCCTGTAGCTTTGCATGCTTAGGGGAGGCTCCATGGGGGAAGTGGGCCTTGGCCTTGACAATTGGGCAGTATTTCAGTAACAAATTCCAGGTCAGGAGACAAGTTTGAGCAGCCTTGAATGTGCAAGCTCTAGTGAACTGCAGTTTACCAGTGGCACAGAGGGAAGGCATTGGGCGTCATGGAAGGTGAGGTAGGAGATAATGTGACACAGATCTCACACCGTAGACTATGGAATTTCTCCCTCATTCTCTAAGAAATGGGGACCCAGTGAAGTGTTGAACAGGTGACACTGCTCGTGATATTTTAGGATATTTTGGGAAGACTATGCTGGCAGGGATTGGTAGGATGGATTTCATTTGGAGAGGTAGGAGGCAGGAGACCTAAGGTTAGTACCCTTCTGTTACACAGACAGCGAGTATAAGTACATTTATGTAGGTAGTGAAGTGAGCATCTGCATAGAGATCCAGGTAGGAATAGAAAGCTCAAGTGCAAGAGACATGGAGACTTCTTTGAGAGGAAGGAGGCAAAGATTTAGCTTTAAGAGTTTAGGCTGGGAGACAGGGAGAAGAAAGGAGTGTGTATAAGGGGAACAGTGACAGCCAGCTGCCTTTTTGGGCCAGTGCAATAAAGGAGAAAGAAAATAAGATTGGAGGTCCTCTGGTAAGTTATGAAGTTTCAGGGAGGATTTACTATACAACATCTTTTTGTTCTTTTTAGAGAAGGGGTCTCGGTCTGTCACCCAGGCTGGAGTGCAGTGACGCCATCATAGCTCACTGCAGCCTTGAACTCCTGGGCTCAAGTGATCCTCCTGCCTCAGCCTCTCGAGTAGCTGGGACTACAGGCACACGCCACCACGCCCGGCTCATTTTTCTTATTTTTTTTAGAGACAGGGTCTCATATGTTACCCAGGCTGGTCTTGAACTCCTGGCTTTAAGCGATCCTCCTGCCTCAGCCTTTGAAAATCTGGGATTACAGATGTGAGCCACCACACCTGGCCAGTATACAGCATCTCCTTAAATAAATGTTTAGATGTTATTTGTGGGTAGAAAGCTTTTGTGCCAGGACTTTCTCTTTCTCATGGGGGGACTATCTTCGGTTACCCTGAGAGCTGAGTTCTGATTTTCTCATCTTTGGCATTTCCCGTTCTTTATTGTTTTTTTTTTTCTTTCTTGAGAAAAGAGCACAAAATCTTACAGACTTTAAACCCTCCAGAATTATAGGTTAATGTCCATTTGAAAAATCACAACACAGTGAGAAAGACAGATCTGCCATTTACCGAGAATCTTTGCTCCAATTTTTAAATGAAGAATTGTTGAGCAGTAACTCAAAATTCCAACTCAGCAATCACCTTTGTAACCTTGCACATCAATTTCCTGATCTAGGACTTAACCTGCAAGTTCCCTGAAACTTGAAAGTGTTATGCTTGTCTCCTTTTATGGTGATCATGTCTTATTTTTTGGAACAGCACTGATTTGTAGTCGGGAGATAATCTCAGACCCCTCACATCCTTATTTTTGCTGTGCAAATTTTGTCATTTGGATATTATCATAAGACTGTCAGGACTTTATCACTGCCACGTTTGGGAGGCCTGGTTTTGTGAGTTAACTGCCAATATTTCATAGAACTTTTTTTTTTAAAATGCCATATTCTTTTAGAGTAGTGCTTCTCCAACTTTAATGTGCACAGGCCCCCAGGGATCTTGTGAACATGCAAGTTCTGATTCAGGAGGCCTGGGTGGGGCCTGAGAGTCTGCACTTCACACCAGTTCCCAGGTGATGCTGATGTTCAACTGTCAAGGACCAGGAGTGGCAAGGCTCTGTGGGAAGTATACTTCTATGTCAATTACAGACTTTGAAAACTAATTAACTTTTTTGATGGTAGGAAGGAACTTCGGTGCTCCTGGTTTTTCATGTTATTTTAATATTGCTGTGAAAGCAGATTTTGTTTGCTCTGTGCTTTCCATATTGCTGAAACATCAAAAAGAATACCTTCCCCCCTTTCTTGAGCCTGCATTATAGAAATATGAATTTTTTTGAAAACGTTTTACCTATTAAAATAAACTTAATATTTGAATAGTGATGTTCTTTCTAATATTAAGGAAACCTATACTGCTTAATATTACCTACAAAATACAGTGTGTTTCCAAATGACTTTCGGCAAGCTGTGATTCAGAGTAGTCCTTAGAAAATTAGCAGGGTTTGTTTTAATAGTTTCAAAGAAAAGTGGTGGCTTCCTTTACTTTTGAATCACGAAAGCACAGTGGAATAAAATATTCAGTGAAAAATATCGGAATTGGATTAGTGAATTTTACATATAAATGTATATCTATCCCATTCTGGTGCCAAATGATTTGAAACAAAAGTGGTTGTGGCTGCTTAAGAAGATAATCATGGGCTGAAAATGAAATTTTTGTCTTTCTCTGGGAGGTTGACTCTTGATTATATCTCTTTTAGAGAAATACCTATAAATAGGTATTTTAAATAAAGAAAGGGAAATAGAAATCAGTTTAAAAAAACAGGTCAAGTAAGCATTCAATTAGTCTGATTTTCAACATTTCATTCTCATTGTTTTGCCCATGTTTTTTGAAAATTTCACTCTACTTGTTGCTTTAGTGCTAACATTTAAGGTACTTTATATATTTTTTAAAGTATTGGGTAAGAATTCTCAAGGATGTGTGTGTTGAAACTTGAGCTATGTCCTTGATGTGTGGAGTTGTTTGGTCTCTTTCTGAATGTTAAATCAAGTGTAAAGTTTTGCTAACATAATCACTTGGATTATTTTCCATTCACATTTTTAATATAATTGAGTCTCTTGGGGCACCACTTTACTTTTGCCAACTTTAGTATAATTTCCTTTGTTCAAAGATCTTGTGTAGTTATATTTGTCATGCTATACTTGCTCAGGTTGTGTTGTCCCCCCTTAGCAGCGACAACAAAACCATATACGTACATATGGATATCCATTTTTTAACGTGAAAATATTCCTTGCATCCTTGTTCTCTTAGCGCTGACATCTGTGAAGGACACAGACGGCATCACCTTTGCCTGCCAGCTCCTTTAGCAAAGGCTTCAATAGCAAATGTGGGAAATTAGCTGTCTTGAGAGGTTGAGATTCAAACCTGATAATGTGTACCATGCAAGATCTGTTTATATCCAACTGTGTTCATTTGGTTTGTTCAACCAATTTAAATGGGGTTGAGTATCTATTTTGTGTCAGGCATTATAATCCAATGTGAGTTGAGCTTGGGTTTTAATATATATTTCTGCTGTAGAACTGACCAAGGCATCATGGAGTTGTTAGTAAAAGCAGAAACCTTTAGACCAGCACATCCTTACATTCTGCTGGGCAGTTGAGGTGAATATAGGGCATCCTACCTTCCAGTCTGCAGAACTTCCTTGGTATTCCCCTTTGTGAAAGGGATCCATGACTTCTTACCTCCCAAGGCTTGATCCAAAGTTGTTTCCAGATGTGGGACTGATCCTCTGCTTATCCTGGTGAGCTGTTTGGAAGTAGTGTCATTTAATTTTCCGTGTTCCTATGAAGCTCTGTAAAGCAGGGTCTGAACTCACTCTGTTGAAAAACTCCTTTCTTTCTACCTAAAAGCACAGGATGTTCATTTCTATCAGATCAGTTCTTTTCAGTATACCAGCCTGAACATGTGTATGTCTTTGCCTAAGTACCTATTGCTTCATAAGATAACACCACAAAATTGAAAAGAGTTAATGAAAAACTATTCATTGGTTGGCATCAAAACCAGACACCAAAGAAAAGCCAGCAAGTGATCAGAAGACTTACGTGGGTAGGGCTGAACAACGTTATTTTTCTTTTTCTGTTTTGTGTAACTATTTTCTGTTTAAAAAAACCTTGTTTTGCACTAGCAACATGCTGACAGCAAGACTCCGTGCATTGCCTAGTCATGATCTTGATAGCGGTGATAATAGTAGCAAACCTCAATTGTGCACTCCACGTGTGCCAGGTACTGGGTATACTGTACATGGGACCCCTTTAACCTCACAGTGATCCTGTCTGGTGGTATGGTTGTTGCTGTTGTCCTCAAATGAAACGGGGAAGCCAAGTGATGTTGAGTCAGCGACTGGGACAGCAGAGCTGAGTTCTGAGCCACACTGTCTACCTTCCCACTGTAACCCTGTGTCGGACAGATTTGGCATTGGCAGTTCTTTGTCCATATTTGCTTTCAAAGGCCAGAACATTTTAATCAAAGGAGTGTAAACTTCTAAAAGACATCACGAATTTACTTTTCGTGTGATGAAAGTTATGAATGTATGCGTGTTCTAAAATGACAGATTTTAATTCTAGTTTAATATGCTTTCCTCCATCCCACTCTCCCTTTTTTCCCACAGGCGTACTCTAGCTCCATTGCAGAACAACCTCATAGACTTTTAGGGTTTTGCGTTCCCAGAGGAACATCTTGAAACCTCCCCCAATCCAATGATGTTAGTCCTTAAAGACCATAGGGTTCTGGGATGGCAAATCCCTGGCTGCACATTTCTCCTCTGATTCCCAGGTCTATGTTAGAGACTGAGACGGGTCACATCTCTGCCTGGGGTCTCTGTGTCATTGCAGGCTGTCACCCCTAGGAGATTGGAACAGGAACTGGAGAATCAATTTATTTGCCATTTTAAATTTATTCTCAAAGCAAAAATTCTAGATATCTGGTACCTGTGGTCTGTGGTGGGCAAGTCATCTGTCCAAGGTCACATACCTAATAAGTGGCAGGTGAGTCTTGACGCCAAGCCTAGTGCTTTCCTCTGTGCCAGGCTGCCTTGATTCTCTTAGAATACAGGTCCAATCACAGGATTCACCTGCTCAAAAGTGTTCATGGCTTCCTTTTACTTACAACTGGTTCCTCCTGACCCTCAGGGCTTCTGGGATAAAAAGTTTGGGTAAAAGTTATTTCATCAAATCCAGATAGCCCTTTATATGCAGGGTGTTCAGTTGGGGGTGCTGAGATGCATCAGATTTCAAAGCTCTGCCCTCAAGGAGTTCACAGGCTAGCCAAGGGCTGGAAGTATAATATCAGTTTAGGAATGCTTAGAATGCCAGGCAAAAGTGATAGTTTTAATCAGAGGTGGGATGTACTTTTGCAGTTCAAAGGCATGAGAGGTGATCGTGGATTGGCCGTGACCAGGAAAGACATCTGGGAGGAGATGGCATTGACTAGGTCTTCATAGGAAAAAGATGTGTGGGCATGTTGGCTAGGGCAGCACGAGGAGCCACAGAGATGCAGGGATGACTTGTGTCTGAGGAGCAGGAAATATTTGGCTGGATCATATGGGCTGCCAGTGGAAGATTAAGCTGGAAAATGACTGGTAGCATGTAATGCAGGGTCTTGACTGTGGGGCCATCCGCTGACGTTCAATTTAGAAAGTAATTGAGAGCCACTGAAAGTTTTTGAGCAGGGAGATTAAGTGATTGGGGCTGTATTTTAACAAGACAAAGCTGGTTTGGTGGTAAGGGTGGATAAGAGAAGGGGACCCCCATCCCCACGCCGTTCTGAATTAACATCACTTAGAAAATGAGCCTCAGAAACTGGGCAGCTGGAGGTTTAGGTACAGAGGCACTTAGGGCTCACAACCAATTTCAGACACTCATGGATGCTGTCAACCTAGGAAATTGATGTACTGGCGCAAAACTAGTGCTCTTTGAAAATTTAGCGATTGTGAGGGCTAAAACAAGCATCTACCAAGCTAATTAGAAGACACATTAAAGGAAATTATCATTCTCATAAGTGAGGAATGGTTATAATTTTGTGTGTATGTGTGTGAATTTGATAACAGTGTATAACTGAAGAACACTAGGTGTGGTTTTATACAAAGAAAAAAATTTACACTAAGGATGTTTGTCTGATATAATTCTTTAAAATTCTCGCTAATTGGTCTGTCAAGGTTAATGACTCTGTGGATGCACAACGTATCTTTTTTTTTTTTTAAAGACCGTTGTGTTATTTGGAGCATTTTGGTTGATTTTTCATGGTATGTAAAGTGCTAAAAGTGTTATTTTATTTTTGATATGAGAGAACTGAGAAAAGTTGAGGCTGGTTCATTTGTATAATTCTCTTAAAAATAATTCAATGGCAGAGAAATCAATTTTTATATTCTATTATTGCTCTTTTCCCCAGTGAATGTCCTTAATTGTTTGGGGACTAAGTCTTTGCTGACTTAGCTCACCCTTCCCAAATCCTTCCCTGTCTTTATATACACTCTTACTCTGCCAGCCCTGTTATTCTTTAGTGATCCCATAGCGTTTCCAGTGTGCCCTGTACTATAACATGTCATTGTAAATACTGTTACCTGTTTGTGTTCCTATCACACCATGAACTGCTTGAGAGGAAGGCTCCTGTTCATCTTGTACCGCAGGTGATACGTGCTCAACAGACATCAAACACATGGATGAACTAATATATATTTGCAGTGAAGTTGGGGTGGTATTTTGGGGAGTAAAAGGAAAACTGCTGTAATTGCTGTGATTAATTGTAAGCAAGCACACTTTGAGGGAGGTAGTGTTGTTGCACCCCTTCCACGTTTCTAAATGCTGTGCAGAAACTTTTTAATTAAGTCCCATTTATTTTTGTTCTTGCTGTATTTGCTTTTGGGGTCTTAGTCATAAGTTCTTTGCCTATGCCAATGTCCAGAAGAGTTTTTCCTATGTTTTCTTATAGAATGTTTATGGCTTCAGGTCTACATTTAAGTCGTTATCATCTTTATTTTGTATGTAGGATAGGGATCCATTTCATGTTGTGGCTCTCAGTTTTCGCACTTTGAATAGGTCTTCCAGTATGTTTTTGGGCTGCTTTTCAAAATTGGCTGTAGCTATATGGCTTTATTTCTGGGTTCTCTATTCTGTTCCATAGGTCTATGACAGGTGAAGTAACCAGCCCAAGTCACGCAGCTGGTGACATGTTCATTTTCACACCTTGCTGCCTGCGGGAAGCCTTCCGATAGATTATTCCAGAGCACTCATAGAGTTCTGGTGCTGTACAAAGCCCTTGAGGGTATGCGATAAAGGTTAACTGTGTGCTGTACTCAAGGGGCTTTTATTGAAATGGCAGCAGAATATATGAATGCAGAACCCATAATAATTGCAATAGCATGTCCGTGGTCGAGGTGAGGTCTAACTGACAAGTAGTTGATGAAATTTTGGAGGGTGGGAAAATGGTAGACCCAGTTCATGTTCACTAGCTTAAAGAAGATGGGCTCGTATAAAACAGAGGTTACAAAGGGGAGTATGGTGGGAGGGCAGGGTGAATGTGGGGCTGCCTGTACTCTTTGGCGACGCCAAATTTGACCTTCAGTGTTTAGAGGCACTCAGTTAAGCCATTTGAAGGCAGTATTTTATGTTAGAGTATGGTTATGGGGGTGGGGGAGCAGATATATTTGGTAACCCTGGAAGTCCACTGGCATGGCACATGCGTGAGCGCCTAAGTTCAGCTGTGCCCGCAGCCCTGTGCAGACAGCTGCAAAGCACAACTCAGAGCATAATGTGGGCCACCTTGGTTACTTGGAGGGTAAAGGTTTGCCGATGGTGAGATCAAGATTGAAATAGGATGGGATAGTGGAATTCATTCAGTTTTGGCAGGAGGCAGAAGTCAAGGGTGTTCATTGATCTAAGCCTTGAAAGGGGAGGTAATGAGCAGAGCATTCTCAGGTGTGTTGAGCAGTAAAGTTTGGGCACTGGGGTAGACGTGAACTGGAGTTCATTGCTGGGAACTGGATATTTACCTGTTTATACCTAAGGGAATCACACCCCATCAGAGCTGTCACCATGCCCAGGGTGGAGCCACACCCTGAGTGTGCTCAGCAGGTGGTGGCATGTGTGCAGGGCTTCAGCCAGGGCTGGCAGCCAGCGGCCAGGCTATTTGCTTGTCTCCACCATCCGCAGTTCAGAGAATAAAAGTGGGCCAGAGCCAAGTCAGGTTTTCTTTGTCTTTTTCACTCTGCCTGTGACACTCTCAGAGTGTTGAGTAACAGTTAGGGCTTATATATGGAAAACTTGGGTTGTAGAATATCCTTAGAGCACTTCAGTCTGGTTAAGCAATGGAACTGACATCATAAGGAAACTAAGTTGATAAAGAATTTCAAAGAAGAAAAATTTTATACACGTTTTTGAAAACAAATTCATACTTCTTATAAAGAGATTGGAATCTCATCACCTACCATTTTGTATTTTCATCCTTTTTAAAATCTCTTTCGTGTTCTTATGAATTTAGAGGTCACACTAAGTCTGATCATTTTCTGCTTTTATTTTTAAGTTTTTTTTTTTTTTTTTTTTTTAAAGAGACAGGGTCTTGTGCAGTCACCCAGGCTGGAGTGCAAAGGCACTATTGTAGCTCACTGTAACTTTGAAATCCTGGTCTCAAACGATCCCTCTGAGTAGCTAGGACTACAAGTGCACACCACCACACCTGTCTAATTAAAATTTTTTTTTTTGTAGAGACAGGGTCTCACTATATTGTCCACACTAGTCTTAAATTCCTGGCTTCAAGTGATCCTTTAGTCTTGGCCTTCCCGAATTTCTTGCTTTTAAAAACATAAATTTTTTTGTATTAATATTATTTCAAACATTCTTAATGTCTTACATATTTCTTTGTATACAGTAGATATAATGTTTATTTAACTTTTCTTCTTGGATCTTTAATTTGCTTAAGTAACACTGCACTGAACTTGTTTATATGCAAATACTTGTCTAGATTCCACTACAGGAATTAATTGATCCAAAGAAACAAACTTTATATGTATCGCAGTGTTGCTTTTTAGGAAGGCTGTAATTTTATAGTTCCACCAGCATACCAACATTGTATGAAAGTACATGCTTCATTCCATTTTTATCTATGTAATAATATAATTTTAAAAATTTTGCTAAATTTTGTTCAAAATGTAATAAGAAAAAGTCTCCTGTTGCCTTCCTGAAGCTGTACTGCAGGAGGATGTCCACTGCTGAACTTGCATCCAGCAGTGTTTGGATTGCAACAGTAACAGGCTGGGAACTTCCGGGCAGAACACCAAAGACAACTTGAGGCCACTTTTCAAGATGCTTCTGCTACTTGTATTAACAAGAAGTCATTTTGGAAGTAACCTCTCGTTAGCTCAATTAATGAGGTTGAATTAAAAAGACACAGTTAGTTGAGTCTTCTCTGACTGCTCGGGGTTCTGGAGCCCTCTGCGAGGGCCAGGCCGTGTTACTTCCCCCTTTAGCGCTGAGCTCCTGTCTTCCCTGTGCCCTGAACACACCTTTCAGAGCTGCACGGTGAGTTAATCAAGGAGCAGCATTAACCAGCTGCCGTGCTAGCTCAGGTGGCACCTCGTTGCTCCTTGCTCTCTCATTATCTTGTTTTAGTTTTTCCAGCATGCTTCTTACTGCCTGAAATTACCTTATGTGTTTGACTTTGTCTCTAGTATACCAAGCACTCAGTTTTTCTAGTTCATGCTGGATCTCCAGGATCTGGCCCATAGTAGGTGGTGAATATATGTTCATTGAGTGACTCCCAGAAGGTTTCTGTTGCCCATGGAAACAAGTGCATTTACCCCTATCTTCAGTTTGCTCCAAGCAGTGAGTGTCATGTCTTGCTGCTTCCTGGTTAGGGATGGGGGGGCTCTTGTGTTTCCCAGAATGCCTCCTTTCGCACTGAGTCTAGATCTGAGGAAATGCTGAGTCTTTAGGACCCAAATCAGTTGCTAGTCTCTTCCACAGAACCTTTCCCAACTGGTTCTGTGCTCATCCTTTTGAACCTCTGAAAGTCATTTTAATTATCTTAAAAATGCCTTGCAGCACGTTCTTGTGTTGTAACCACCTGTGTGGTTGTCTCTTTGACTGTAGGTCTCTTTGAGTCAGGGAGTCCCTGCATCTTTTCCTCTAAGGTCTTTGTTTCCCATATTCCTATGTTTCCCCTCTGAAAAGTTCCTCAGCATCTCTCATCTTGCATCTTAATGGGTTTTTTTTTTGATAATTAAATATTTAAAATATTACAGCTGGTAGGAATCTTGACCAATGTCTAGTCTCATTAGAATGTGTACCTGTACTGTGGTTTTTCCATTAACTTTTGCCCCAGGAGTTTTGAATCAGCTTTTGGGCTAGTAGCAAATGTAGATAATTGTTTCCTGATTAGGAGTCAGATTTGACACTTCCTATTGAAATGTTTTGCTGTCTGGGATATGAAGCAGATGGTCGCTTATGGCAGAACAGATGTCTGTGTTGAATTAGAGCATTTTAAATCTGCTGTTGTGCCTTGAAGTGTTTCCCTTGACAAATACCCACTTCTGACCTACTTGTTTCAGGTTTGGGTGATTTTTCCCCTTAATATGAGGCTACACAGACCCATACAAAAAAGTCTGATGTAAAAAATGAGTAATAAAACATATTTCAGTGTTGGTTAATCCATCATACTTTATTCTGATGCAAGTACAATGTCTTGATTGACTAGGTAACCAGTGATTCATTACTAAATACACAGTTAATGCAAACTGTTGGTTCATAACACTAAAAGAAGTCATTTCAGTTAAATATAGTTTGATTCTTCAGATTGTCTGTGAGTGGCGTTATCAATGGAGGAGTTCAGATCACAGATGTTATGCAGGCTGTCAGCTCGGTCACGTAGGACCTATGTAACATTTTGGCAAATTACTTAACATTGCAATACCTCGGTTTTCTCTTCAGTAAAATGGGGTGGTGTGTAATAATAGTACTTAATTTTAGGGTTGAATGAAGATTACATAAGTGAATAAATGAAAGGTACTGGGAATAGTCCCTGGTTCATAATCGCTACAGAAATGTTAGCCGCTGTGATTAATATCATTAATCTGTGTTCTTCTTCCTCTCCCTATGAGAAATCAGGGCCCTCACGGCTCCTGTTTTTAGTACAAAGGCTGCAAGAAGCCCAAATCTTAAGCAGAGGTGCTCTGCTCAAACCTGTGCCTGATCTACCTGGTGTGGCTTGCTTTCTTCTTTTAAGCTGCTGGTTGCACCATAATTACCTGGGATTCGTGTAACGTGAACGGACTGCTTTAGTTCTAAAGTGTAAGTTTTTGGACATCTGGTTTAGGTTTGAGCCTTCCCCCTCAAATTTGATATTCTTCTTTGTTTGAGGGTAGAGATGTTGGATAAAGGTACCAGAAAACCCATGTGTTGAATTTGAACTATGTTTTCTTTTGGCAGATATGTATCTTTTTCGCAATACTAAGTATTCCTTTTAGCCTATATGTAGTAACAAAGGTGAGGGAGGGTGCTAAAGCCTGATAATTCGCAAATACATGTTTTTCCTGCTGTGGGTGGTAATAAAAACTATGAGACCTAACCCCATCGCGGAAACTTTTCAATTTATTGGAAAGTGAAGTGTGTACAATTATTGACAATGTATTGATGAAGATACTTGAGTTTTCATCTTACAGCACCTTGATTGAGTGCTGTGCCAGGCTAATGAGAGACACAGGACAGCAAGGTGCTAATGTAGATTTGCCCTGTCTCAGAAAAATGGGGTACAGAGTCAACACTGACAAGGAAACCCTGTTTTAAGCTGTGTTTCCAAGCCACTATTTTCCATTCAAGGAGATTGCATTCACTGGCTGAAGGATGCAGGCTGGCCATCGCCTGTCTCAGGGGATGGTATAATTGGTAGAGCTTGTATTTAATGAGCAACCCAGATTTAGATGGCCTTCCCTCAGAGGTTTCAAAGGAATCCTAGGTTGCTTCTTCTGAAGGTCTTGCAGACACACCCCTATTGATAAAGAAATTTCTATTGGGTTTCTTGAAAATTGTAAACCTGAGAGGGTACATGGCCAATGCCTGGGGTCACGCATAGCTTCCCAGCTAGTGTGTGGGATGATGATGCCCTCAGTCCTCAGGCCAGGTACAGGTAGCCCCAGGGTGTTGCACAAATGCTGTTTTCTTTATATGCCATCAAGTGAAAAGGGTTGGCAACCAAAGCCTATTTATTGGTGGTGGCCACGTGATCCAAAATTGAGAATCTGGCTATTACTCTGTTGACATATTTGGATCTTATAAATATGTGGCTGGGAGGGGATGAAGTCAGTTGAACTTATTTCAATTTTGAAAAGAAAGCTCTACGTGAAAACTAGTATTTGGGGGTAGTTTTTCTACACTGTAAATATAGTGGCAGAGAAGCACACAATCTGTGTTCTAGCGAAAGCATTGAATTGGGAGCCAGGAGATGTGGGTCGTAGTACACGTGTCATCTCCTGAATACCCAGGTGGCTTTTGACTAGTCATGGCTCTAGGTTTTAGTTTGTAGGAGGTGGATGAGGAACGGGCTGTAAACGCAATGAAGATTGCTTTGGTCTTGGTGGAGTGACAGTATTCTTGTCTTAAGGGTGATGAGTTCAGGGTGGTGGTTTTCTGCCCTATAGGACTCAACATGTCTCTTTTTTCTTTTTACTTTTAATTTTGAAATAATGATAGATTCACAGCAAGTTGCAATGCTAGTACAGAGAGTGCTCTTGTATCACAGGAATAGGACAGCATGTTGAAGTAGGTGTGTGGCATTGGCCACTCGGTATCACAGACAGTGTTGCTGTAGTCCTTGGCACTTCCAGAATGGTGACCTGCTCCCAGAATGTGCCAGGCAGTCTTCTCTCAACTTGCATGGTAACTGCATTCCTGAAATATTGAGCGCTGTTAACACTGGCAAAGATGCTTTGTGTTGATGTGCTGACGGCTCAGAAAATTATAAACAAGTTACTTACCTGAGTGTCTGGTGGAACCGTCAGACCTTCAGAAGTAGAAGACAATTTCTTCCTCCTGGGGGACTGTCCCACACATTGCAGAATGTCTAATGTTCCCTGACCTTTGCTGCTAAATACCAGCAGTGCCCTCCAACCATTGTGACAACAAAGTTTCCAAGATGCCTTCCAGGGGGTGGTTCCATCCCTTTGAGAACTAGTAAGATGGGGGACAAATATGCCTTCTGATGGAATGTGTTCCTTCCTGCTCATATTGGAGAGAATGTTCTCAGTGTATGGAGCATTGGTTTGAATGATATGATATAATAATATTGATGTTCTGATGTACAATGTTCTTATTTTTTTTATTTTTATTTTTTTGAGACAGGGTCTTGCTCTGTTGCTCGGGCTAGAGTGCAGTGGCATCGTCATAGCTCACTGCAGCCTCCAACTCCTGGGCTCAAGCAATCCTCCTGCCTCAGCCTCCCCAGTAGCTGGGAATACAGGTGCATGCCACCATGCCCAGCTAATTTTTGTATTTTTTTGTGGAGATGGGGTCTCACTCTTGCTCAGGCTGGTCTTGAACTCCTGGCCTCAAGCAGTCCCCCCAAAGTGCTGGGATTACAGTTGTGAGCCACTGCGTCCAGCCCAATGTTCTTATTCTTAAAAATACATTATACCCCCAGGTATATGTTGTATTTGCAAAGCAGCAAATTGAGTGCTTTGAGGGGTAGCTGGTAGGTTTACTGGTCACTAGGTATGGGAACTCCAGAAGTCATCTTTATGGCTTGTGTTCTTGGAGAGTGCAGAGCCCTGCCAGCCCTGCATGACTAGCTAGGGTTCCCTCATCAGCAACAAAATCATTTCCCCCCACTCCCAGTTTCTAATATATCAAAGATATTTTGGGGAACATTAGAGTTTTTGTCAAGTATGTAATATCATGTAGATAGAAAGAACCTTTTACAAAGTAAAATGTTTATTAAATTGATAATTGTTATAGGGCTCCTAGGTGACTTTCAGGGTTGGAAACAGTGTTAAGAGGTTTCTGTTTTTATGATTTTTTTTTAAAAGACAAACTTGTTTCAATGTCAAAGTATGAGTGTAAAGTAGGACATCAATATAGTCTTGTTACATGAAGTGAATGCTCTTTTTTGGGTGTGTCTGTATCTTGTGCATATGGTATGTATAAATTTCATGGGTTCTCAAGCAGTGTATATAAAGTTGCTTATATGTGGGGAAGCACTTTTTCAAACCCCATCCTTGAGACAGCTTCCTCCCTAGTTCATTTATCATGACATATGTAATTCTTTGGTGGCCACATTTTGTTTCTTTAGGACTCATCCTTTTTTAAAATGGAAAGCCATAGCCCTTTCTTTGGAGCAAAGCAGTGCATTACAGAGCATAAAATGTGCAAAGAGATAATAGAAGGAAGGCATTTGTCTTTGCTTAACATTGATTCTCCAGGGTAATCTACTCATTTTAAGTGTCAAGGGACAAATGCTAGAATCATTTTGTGTGAGTTAGTAGAAGAAATAGGCCATTTTCTTTTTTTGCCACTGAAAATCTCCTAGGAATATTATAATTTGCCTATATTTCTAAAATGTTTCACTGATTATTTCTTACCATAGAAGAATAATAAATCCAATTTGCTTTGTTTAAAGCTAGCCTAGATACCAGAATATGTGTGTAATATATATATTTTTTATGTTTGAAAAAGAATAAATCCAAATTGGGGTTCTTCTTGTTTTTACTAAGGCTAGATACGTGAATACATTTGTGCTCTACCCCCTTTTTTTTGGTTGAAACTTATGCCCAAATAATGTTTCATCTTCTGTGACAGGATCATATATAAAGATAAGCATATTAATTATCTAATTTTATATAATTTATTTATTGCAGTGTAACTCATTATCTCCAAACTTAGTGACTTAAAAAACAGACATTTATTGACTCATTGTTTCTGTGGGTCAGGACATCAGGTGTGGCTTTGCTGGATCTACCTGGCTCACTCTCTCTTATGAGGTGGCAGTCATCAGAAGGCTCAAGTGGGGGTGGGGAATCTGCTTCCAAGCTCACTCATGTGGCTGTTGGTAGGCGGCCTCAGCTCCCTACTACATGCAGCATGGTAATTGGAGAGAGCCAGTGAGCACGTGTAACAGAAGCCACATTCTTTTCATAACCTGATTTGGGAGTGACCTACTGTCACTTCTGCTGTATTCTATCCATTAGAAGTAGATCAGGGAGGGAGTTATACAGGGACATGAAAACCAGGAGATAGAGGCCATTTTAGAGGCTGCCTACCACATTGAGTTTACTTCGTAACATAGTTTGCGAAAGCTTGGAATTACATTAAACTTGTTGAAACCTATATACCTAAGGGCAATGTGAGAGATTTTGATAGGTAGAGTTATATATGCAAAAATGAATAAAAAAATTCCACTCTGAGGAAAATGAAGTTTTTTTTTTATTCATAAATGTTCTTAGCTAATCTTTAAAGTAGACGGAAAGCAAAAAGCTCAGCAGTATATGCAGAGCTTTCCACTATATTAAAAAATTAAGCCATAAGACTATTTTCTCTTTTATGTTATATGGGAAATAAAGTGACTTGTGAATTGCCATCATGGGTGCCTTTATTCAGTAATCCTCTTTAATATTAGTCTTTACCTCAGCACATAATGCTGGCTGAAATCTTTGTACTTAACATGTTGCTTGCTCAAAAGAATTTTGCCTTGGTCTTGGGTAAGGTGCTGTTGAATTGGCTGCCCTGAATCGATCCTCCAATTCTTCCTTTATACTGATAATTTTTCTTTGCCTTCTTCCACTCACTTTAAATTGGAATGTTTGAGTCCTAAGTGTGTCATCCTTAAATGAAATGTTTGAGGCGGAGAGTTCTAGAAGTTTCTCTCCCCCTTTGGTGAGGTACTCAATAGATGTCAATTGCTTTTGGAAATACTCTGGATGATTCCAACTAAGATGTGATATCTCCTTAAGCAGGGCCACTTGTGAAACAGTTCTAAAGAGTACATTGTATCTAGTACACATTTACTTGTTGATTAAATTTATACATAGTTTTTCTCTGAAGGTGATAGGACCGTTTAGGTCCTACATTTAGAGATTTAAAAGTATGACTAAAATCCATTGCCAAACCTATTCCTTTTTTTTTTTTTTAATTTTTTACTTTAATTTTTTTTTTAGAGATGGGGTCTCACTCTGTTGCCCAGGCTGGAGTGCAGAAGCATGATCTTAGCTCACAGCATCCTTGAACTCCTGGGCTCAAGGGATCTTCCCACCTCAGCCTTCTGAGTTGCTGGGGCTCCAGGCGTGTGCCACCATGCCGGGTGCCAAGCCTATTCTGTGCTAGTTTTCTATGCTGTAGTATATTTCTTTGGTTCCCTATTAGAAAACCAGTGCTCATTGAGTTATATCTATTCCCGGTGTTGAGTTTTGATTAGTGGAAGCAGCTGTGTTTCCTCTTCTTCATTTGTCTTCAGTGCCTATGCCTCTAGCTCTTCCCCATCCCCGCTTTTCTGTTCTTCGTGGGCAACATTGGGTAGCAAAAACCATCCTCTGTGTAGCCTTTGTTTGCATAACCTATTCTGTCTGACACAACCTTCAATCATGACCCGATTTAGCTGTTTCGGGCACACCCAGTATAATTTATATCGTGGGGGATTTCCAGTGTTGTTAAGCCTTGTCACCCATCACCAGCTTAAATTTAAGGAGCTTCGAGGTGTGCCCTTTCAGGGGGCGGGCTCAGACTCTTCTAATTCTTGCATTTTAGGTAGCAGCTGTTTCTCAGAAATTTTTTTTCTTCCGTGAATGAGTAACAGTGAAATTAATCCAAACTCAGTGCTTGCAGGATTAAAACGTATTTCCATACTACGCTGTAAGTTGAAGGGCCACAGTGCTTGAGTGCCCCAACTAGAAAATGATTCATCGTTAGGTGTCATTCTGTAGAAAGCATGATGTGGTAGAGGAAAAAGGAAATTGAAGGGGGAACAGTGACTCCCCTAGGCACAATTCACTGGCCTAGTATCCTTTATTTCAGAGCCACTCTCCGGCAGTTCATTATGAGGTGGGGTGCAGTGGAGCAGAAAGGCTTTGGAATAACACTCTGCCACTTACTATTACTAGCTGTATTATTTCAAAAAATTGCTTAAATCTCTCTGAACTTGGGTTTCCTTATCTGGAAAATGGGAAGAATACTGCTTTTTTTGAAAGGATCTTTTAGTATGAATGTATGAAATAAAATCTAGCATGGTGTGAGGAAATTGGTGGTTACTCCAAAAAAGTTGGTGTGATTTTGAGATTCTTTTTATGTATTCAAATAGGCTAATATTTCCTAGCCTAGCTTTTCCCATGTCAATACTAAACACTGATTGTGTGAGAGGTTTTGTTAGAGTGGCCTGTGTACATAATTGTACATTTTGTAAATATTTCATAGTTTGGGTGGATACTGGACAACAGAATAAAAGCACTGAGTGCTTATAAAGGAGTCAGGGACAGATGCATTTTGGAAGTAATGATCAAAAGTTAATAAAAAGGAAGTTGGTTTAGGAAAGTAAATTTTATGCCTAAATATTTCATGTCTAAAAGGGCAGGTTTGTCTTAGAAGAGAGGAGAATTTTGGAGTAGTATAGTGAAGCACCATCAGTGAAGCTCTTCCAATGCCAGGGCAAAACCGAGGCACTGTTTACTGTGAATTTTTTTAACATTTGGCAGAAAAATGTGTCTCTTACAAGATTAACTGAGGACCAGAATCTTGGGCATGGTCCTAGTGCATTGGTTTTCAGGATGCGTTTTCTTAAAGATAAGTTAGCAGTCAGCAAGTGGAAGAGGAAGGGTGGGTAGATGAAGGACAGGTTATAACATGTTGCATCTCATGGTGGTGGTAAATTTCTGTCAGCCAGATACTGTGTTAGAAGAGAATGTGAACTTTAATTTTTTTTTTTTACTTGTGACTAATAATTGCTATAAAATTCAGTCATGATTATTGTTTTTGAATCTTTCATGCAAATATCCTGGAAATATGTGTTTTGGATGTGAGGAAGTTTTAATGAAGGCTCAGAGTAAAGGAAAGGATTAAAAATGCCATCACAGACTCCAAAATGGCTTTGAACCAAAAACCATTGCACATACCAGAGGAATCAAGGAGAAGTTTTCTTCCACAAAAATTTAAGGAATTATGTTATTTATCTTGTTTTAGAAACCTCCTTTTGTGATTTGAGTCTACAGCTGGAAACTAAGATTCATGCAGAAGGGCAAGTAGAAGAGTAAAATTTCAGGAGGAGAAAACAATAGAGAAGAGTCTGTTCATATTATGAGAATTCCCATTTCTTTTCGGCCTGACTGTTCACCAGAAACTGGGAGCTTTGCACTGTAGACATTTTATTGGTTCAGAAGGACAGAAATTGTCTGTAAAAAGATGACTGGTTTTTTTGGGGGGGGGGGTAGGGGTAGGATAAGGGGTATTGTCTACCTGTACGGTGGTATCAGTCCAGAGCAGTACCCTAGTGCCCGTGCTGGTTGTGCTTAAAATCTTAGTATGAGTTAGGGTCTCCCGTTTGAGCCCGGAGTGAGGCACTTTGATCATGGGTAGGCTGTCAGTCTGCAGGACTAGAGCAAGAGGGGCCACTGAATACAATTCCCAGATACTGTCGTCTTTGAGGCAGGTAAGCACAGTCTGTCTTGAGCCTTGAGATAAATGACTATCTTGTTGATTTGTCACCATGATTTTAGTTCTGTAATCAGTTGATCGGGACAGGAAGGTAAAAATTGAAAAAAGCGTGTTGTGCATGTTTAGGGTGGGATGTTTTCTTTTTCCCGTCCCTGATCTCAGTTCCCATTTTAATGCCAAATCTTTGACTATGCACATCCTTGAGGAGAGACTATTCTTGAAAATCATTTGACAAGAAAACTGCTAAGCAGCAGCTGCAGATGCCGACCTCAGAGGCCAGTTTAGGTTATCTGTTAGCACCAAGATGCAGGTCCAGATCACGGTAGCGCTGAGCGGAGACAGACTCCACAGTTATGATGTCATGAGTTGCCAGTTGAGCTTCGAGGGGGGAGGATTCGCTGTGTGAGGGCGCACCCTTGAACCTGGGCTCTGGGGCTTGGCCGGGCCGTTCTCACCGAAGCTCACGGTCATCCTTTGCCTC
This sequence comes from Daubentonia madagascariensis, assembly GCA_023783475.1. NCBI lineage: Eukaryota > Metazoa > Chordata > Mammalia > Primates > Daubentoniidae > Daubentonia > Daubentonia madagascariensis. The sequence goes on from JAKFHU010002239.1 coordinate 2,063,074, forward strand.
ATTGGAAACGTGTCTTTGGCCTATGATACCTGTTTTAAGAACCTTGGAAAAATGGAAAGTCTCATCTTGACCAAAATCCTCACTTTGTTCTTAAGTTTTAAGGATTTCTTACATGTGGTCTTGAATCTTTATAATCACAGGTGGTAGGTCTTTGCTAATAAGCCCAACTCATGTTCTCATCACTATTTTCATCTTTGGCTTTAGTTGACGTGTCTCTTCCTGTTGTTAGTTGCCATTTATTGAAAGGGGGGAAGGTTATTTCTATGAGAATTATTTTTGATGAGATGTTTGTACATGTGTAGTTTAAGTTGAGGGATTGTCTGTAATCCAGCACAGTCTGAAGTAGTTTTTGGAAGCTGGCATGGTTTCATTTTAGCCTGTCCAATTTGTTCAGAGAAGCCTAGCATTTATAGATGTTAGTAGAAGAAAGAAAAAGAAAATATGCCTGTTTTTCAAGTCAGCAACTTTCAACAATTGTATCTATGGTGTGAAAAGGACAGATTCCTTGCAGCAGATACTCTTTATTAATAAAGTATGTTGTGTATAGCCATGAGGCTGCATGCACAATGGGTGAGTGTAAAATATGGTCTTTGCTTTCAAGGAACTTACTTATTTTGGGAAGTAAGGGACAAGATACAAGGTGTTTTTTAAGTCAGGGTTTGTAGGAATAGATACTTATTGCTCACAGTTTTGGCTGTAAAGGCGAACAGATGCTTGTATATTTCTCAGCAAATTAATGATCTAGTTACAAAAAATTCCATGTGTTGACTGGCCTATGATGACTATTTTTTGTTTTTTCCACATTATCATAAAACCACTTATAATTTGTTCTTTAGGGGAAGCTACTTTAAAAAGTTTCCATTTTAAGTGTGACCATTTTTGTCCTGTTAACATGCTAGCGGTCTAACAAGCACTCCTAGTTTCAGATAGGTTTAGAAGTATCCTTGATCAGAAATAAAAATTTGCTTTTTTTTTTTTTTTTTGAGATAGGGACTCACTTTGTTGTCCAGGCTAGAGTGCAGTGGTGTCCTCATAGCTCACCGCAAGCTCAAACTCCTGGGCTCAAGTGATCCTCCTGCCTCAGCCTTCTGAGTAGCTGGGACTACAGGTGCGTGCCATGATGCCTGGCTAATTTTTTTTTTTTTTTTTTGGTAGAGATGGAGTATTGCTCTCTATCAGTCTGGTCTCGAACTCCTAACCTCAAGCAATCCTCCCATCTCAGCCTCCCGGAGTGCTAGGATTACAGGCATGAGCCACCTCACCCGGCCTTTGCTCCTTCTTAAGTTTGCTTTTTCTCCTTATACTTTTTCCTTTGAGATCACTTTTGTGGCCTCACTTTTGTGGGCTCTCCCTGTCTGTGAATCTCAGCTTCTCTCCATGGCTGGATTTGTTGGTCTGGAGGTACAAGAGGATTTGAAGCAAATATCCTCTTGGATTTTGTTAGTCAGATCTCTGAACACTCAGAATTCACACAACCCTCTGCGGTGCTCTGGAGGGATGGGCTGCTGGGAGGATATACTTACTGATAAATAGCTAACTACTTAATTTTATCCCACTGGGTGATTTGAAGCATAGCAGCAAAATACAAAATTGCATTATTCACCAGAGCATGAGTTACTTTCTGTAAGTGTTATCCACGTGATAAGGTCTTTAGAAATATTTGTCTGTGCCTTTGCCATTTTAAATGGCTACACTCCAAGGCTTCATTTGTGGTGATCTGGTCTTACATAGGCAGATTGGAGGGGTAAAGTTAATTGGTGTGTTCCAACAGTTGGATATGGTGTGGTGGGTTCACGGTTGGCATCAATTTACCTGTTCTTCAAGGTTTACCTGAAGCTTATCTGCCGGCTTCTCCAAGGGTGTCCTAGGCTCTTAGTTTGTTTTTCCATTTGTCAATCCAAGTGCTCTTGGGTCGTGGATAGAGTGTCATCCAGTTTTGCCCCTCATTTGGGTGTGTGTGAAGAAAAGACTTCATTTGTACACACAGCAATCAGGATCTGAGCTGGAGCTGCAGAAGACAAGGTGCCTTTTTGATTCAGTGAGGACCAGTCCTGAGGCTGTATCCTTGGAGCTGGGAATAGCAGCAGGCGCAGGTGATAGAAGTGAGTTAAGGAGGAGGTTTTTGCCTGCTGCTCTGGTGATTTTCTTCCATTATAAAGCATTTCATGATGGAATATCTGGAAAAATAGGTAGTTGGAGGAAGAAAAGACTTCTCAGTCTGACTTTGAGACCAATCTCTGTTAATGTTTTGGCATAGAAGGATAGCTTTCTTGAAGCAAAAGCTTTTGGCTTTTGGTATTCCCAGACAGCCCCTCCTCTGCATATGGAGATAATAACCCCAAATCAAAGCACTGTCTTCTGGTAATTACTGAATTCCAGTCCTTTTAGTTTTAGTTGTGTGGCAGGTAATAGCATCCCTCTTTTGATTAAGGACAGGTGTGTCTGTTGTAAGTCGTAGTATGCATGGTCTGGCACTTGCGTTTTGTTTGAATGTTTTGTAAAGAGATTCGATTGAATTGAGAGACAGTAAGTATTTTATGTAAGTGATTACATTTGATCACATAAAACACTTTAAAATGCCATGACTGGTCTTCATATCAGCGCTGACCTAGCTTCAGATTTTTTTTTTTTGGACAAAACTATAGCTTTTGCTATGGTTTCAGGAACATTTAAATGTCTTTTCTTAAAAGCTTATAACATAAATAATATAAAGAGCTGACTTGTGTCGGTAATACAGTAGTCTGTGCTTCATGCCAAATTGGTAATACTGTCTGTACAACTTGCTGACTTGAATACGTTATTTTCAAGTTGTCTTATTAAGGTTTGTGCTAGGGATGGAAAGAAGACGGCCTTTATCACTTACTTGTTTTAATGTGATTAGAGGATGAGTTCTCTTTTGGTAAGATTGACCCATAATAGTACATTACAGTTTTGTAGGAACCTTAGAGGCCGGGTTTTTCTTATCCCATAGAAAAATCCCCCACGAAAATAAATTGTTATTCTATAAGAAAATGTACTGAGAAATATCATGTACTGAGAAAAGCATTAGATGAACAAATTAGGAGAACTACATGTCTTAGATGTATAGTCAGCTCTACCTCCCTGTCCTACAAGCATACAGTGGTCTGCAAAGTCGAGGTGTTGTTACTTTGACCATAATTTTCATCAGCACAGCAACCAATTCCATTTATTAGGTAATAATGTGCCAGGTACTAGGCTGACTATTTTTACTGCATTTAATACTTGCAACAACTCAGTGAGGGCATAATCCTCATTTTGCAGAGAAATGGATGGACTTATAAGCACCTTCCCTGAGATCACACCAACAGTGCATGGAAATGATGGGTTTGAACCTGGTTTTGTCTGATGGCAAAGCAGGTGTGTCTCTGTGGGCCTCCCACTCCTAATTTACAGTACAAGGGAGTATAAATGAGAAATAAAATGATTCTTATGTCACTGCCAAGAATAATCTAAGCTGAGGTTACAAAGTGTATAAACATTTAGGAAACTTAATTAGTACAGAGAAGAAATAAGTCTCCCTGCTCCTAACTGCTCGCCTCTAAATGTAAACATGTGAATTGTGTCTTCTGCATAAACTTCTAATTTTCTATAGTTTTAGGGGTGTGTGTGTGAGAGAGAGGAAGAGGATGTGATAACTAGTGTGTCTGTAGCTTTCTAGAAATGGAATTTCTGGGCCAGTTTATTTTAAAAATGATCACTCTCTTCTGCTTTTACATGAAATGTGTTATTTTCCATAAATTAAGATAGGTTTACCCTTTCTGTGTTCTGTATACTTTCATTTATTTTTTCTTCTTTTCTCAATCCCAAACTGCTTTTAATTCTGAAAAGGCACCTCAATGTTGTGTTTTGTTCATAACTTTTCTGAATTTTCTGCTTTTATTTTTCAAGATTATAACTTTGGACTCATTTTGCCAAAGGTGACCCATCCCACAAAAGCAAAACAAATAGAAATTCTGCTAATATTTTAATTGGGACTGCATTGTATTTATGTACTATTTTTGGAGGGAATTGATGTCTTTAAAATAGTTAATTCTGACTATCCAAGAAAGGTTACACATATCCAAGAATATATATTAATTTCTCATTTACTTAAGTCTTCTTTTTGGTCACTTTTTAAACTTCTATATATATCATATAAGTTCTATACATTTAAGTGTTTCCTAGGTATTTAACTATTTGATTGCTATTGTCAACTTTTTTTCATCATGTTTTTAAACTGGTTATAGTTTATATGTAGAAAAGGCAATTATTTTATTTTTTATAACCCTTCATTTTATGACCTTCAAAACGAAGAATTCTCTTGGTTTTATAATAATTCAAGTTATTCTCTTGGGTTTTCCAGGTATGCAATTTAATTATATGCAAACAATGATGACTTTGCCTCCTTTCCGTATTTATAGCAAACATTTACTTCTCTGTTTAATTGCACTGGCTAGTATTTCCAGAATAATGTTAGCTAATCGTGGTGTTAGTAAGCATCCAGTTAACTATATGCCATATGACATCATAATATTTTTGGTATAAGGATTTGAAAGTCTACCATAAGAACATGCAACTGCTACATATGTAATTGTGGAAACAGATCAAGAGAAAATAAATTAAAAGCAAAAGTATATGGGGGGAGGTAAGAGAATAGGACTAGAGTTTGGAAGGTAAATAATGGGAAAATCTAATGGGAGAAAATTAAAGTCAGTCCAGGCGGATGGGTTACACTTCCTACCGTGGTGCTGTCTGCGGCTGCAGTTAGTATTTAATAACCAGTTGTGCGTCAGGCCAAGTGGTGATACGAAGATAAAGAAGATAACATCCTTTTGTGAAGTGCTTGTGGCACAGGGGCACTCTGTAGGTGTTGATGAGTACAAATGAAGGGAAAATTCTTAGTGATTAGTGCAGTAGAAGTGTGAATGTTAATAATGTGTCCTGAGCCACACATTGTCATGGGATTTTATTAGAAGGCAGCATCATCTGCCTTCACCGCTGCGGTCCTGGAACCATGCCTGGCGCAGAGTGGGTGCTCGGGTCTGTGTTCATGAAGGAATGAAGCCACCGCTCCTTGTGGTTCTTGGACAGTGTTGTGGAGTTTCTGAGCGAGGTTTTTGCAGGTAGAGAGAGTGGGTGGAGAGGGAGTGGTTGCTGCTTGAAGAGTCTGATACAGGGGAACTGTCACACACGGAGATGGGGAAGTCTGTTCTGTTAAAGGTTGGGGTGCTTGCAGAGGAGTGAGGGGTCGCAGGGAGGGCACAGATGTGGCCGGCAGCAGCGCTTTCTAACCGGTGCCGCGTGGAGGGGTTCTGGTGGCCGAGGTGGGGCTGGCCGACCTAGTCACCTCGTCCCACATTGCCTGCGTTTTCTGTGATGTTCACGATGGGAAAGCGGATTGTCCAGGTGGTCGCCCCACGTCTGATCCTGTGCTCTGTGCCTGTGCCATGGCCCACTTTGGCTTAGGTCTCACTGGGTAGGAAACCCTATTGTGTGGCCGTGCCCAGCGACGAGGGGAGCCTGAAACAGTGAGTGCAAGACTTTTGCTTTTCCAGCCACCTTAGGCAAAGACGGCCAGGACAGAGGGGTTTAGGAAGGGGTGGTGTTGAGTCAGCCAGTTGTGGCGTCTGCCTCAGAACCATCCTATAAAAGCTGTTTTTTGTCTCGTGTTCTTTCACTCACTATATTGTGAACATGTCTCAACATCTTTCACAAGTGGTTTTTAAATCATTGTTAGTCACAGAACCTTTGATTAAGGGAACTCATGTAGGGAGCCTTACATGACGGGCGCACCGTGACCCCCTGTCTGGGACCCAGACTGACGGGGACACGGGAGCCCCTTGAGGTTCAGTGAGAGTGTTAACAAAGAGTAGTTGGTGATGAAAATTTCTTTTCTATCTTTTTGACTTCCCAAACGTCCTTCAGGAGAAAATTTTCATTTTTAGTTGAGATAAGGTAGCGTAGAAACTACCACTATGAGGCTTTGACTTTCATTTGTCGCTCCAAACTTTTTTGCTTTTCTTCTTTTTTTTTTATTTTTAAAGGAGGAGAATAATAATGTCTTGAGCAGTTGAAATAGCTTCCTTACTAAAATGCAGAACCCTGCAAGGCTTGGGCTGCTGGTAGATCCTCAAGAAGAATTTCCCGGTGGGAAAGGAATTGACACCGTATCTTCCCGAGAGACGTTGCCTCTCTCTGGAGACACCCCTGGCTTTCTGTGCTCACGGTCACCCCAGATGCTTGGCTTGGATGATATTCCTGGTCCCCTTTCCTGATTTTTAAAGCTTAAGAACCCCCCCCCCCCCAGCAAACTAGTAGAAAATATAAGCAAGATAAAACATTGATTTCCAACGAACAGATTTCTCTTCTTTATAATCTTAGCAAATGCAGACGTGAGAACCAAATTCTCTTTGGTTGAAGATCTTTGGTTTCCATCATAAGCAATTTTTCAACAAAACCGCACATAGGAACAGGAACCTGGGATGCTTTCTCTGCCTTCTCTGATCCCTACAGGGAAGGGACAAGGGGTTGACATACAGTGACCCTGAACCCCAGGAGCCTGGGTGTCCATGGCAGAAGTCAGAGCGCCCTTCCAGGGCACGGCTAACAGATTGTTCTTCTTCTATCTACAAGAAGATATGGTTCCCTTTTAGTAGAAATGTCATAGGAATTTTAAAATGTTTTATAAGTGAATTTCCAACCAATCCATTAGTAGAAACAAATTCCTGTTTCTTGGAGGAGATTCCTAGAAAGCTAGAAACTTAACATAGAAAGGAAATTGGGTATGTAGATAGCTGCTCTTTTGAGCTTCTTTCATAATTTTCAACTTCTTAAAAAGTGTTAAATCAATAAAGTCAGTTTTTCTCCATTACAGATGCTTGTGATTTTTTTTTCTGCTTTATATGAAGCTGGCTAAAATTGGGGGCTACTTATGGATATATTTGCAAAAGTACTTAGAAACTTAAAATTGAGACATTTGACTTCCATGGTTTTAAGAAATAAATTATGCTGTCAAAATTTTGAAATAGAAATTCTTTTCTTTTCCTTCTTTTCTTTTTTTTTTTTTTTTTTTTTAAGAGACAGGCTCTTGCTCTGTTGCCCAGGCTGGAGTGCAGTGGCTCCATCAATCATAGCTCACTGCAGCCTCGAACTCCTGGGCTCAAGCGATCCTCACACCTTGGCCTCCCAAAGTGCTGGGATTACAGGCGTGAGCCACTGTGCCTGGCTGTGAAATAGAAATTTTTTTTGATAGTAGAGTTATTCGTAAAGGCTTCCATGTTTCTCAGTTATTTTCTAAGAATTACTGTGCTATTTTCTTTATATAATATGAGGTCACTAGGTTCACTCATAGCGGTTGTGTGTAAAACCATTTCATCTGTGTGGGGGAAACAAGGTCTGCTCTAGTCTATTAAAGGACTTGTATATTTTGCCACGGAGTTTATTAATGTGGGTACAGGATGTTTTAAGAGTCCTTAATCTTTTACTGCTTATGAAAAGTTCATGTGCCTGTGTATGTCTCTCATTTCTATGTGAATTTTTAGCACAGAGCTACTGAGAGAAGTACCTTTAATAAGCACATTTTTGATAGGTTGCTGTGGGACTCAGTCTGGTATTTCTTGTCCAGCTATGTCACAGGGTAGGGGTTTTATATACGTTATTTGATTTAGTTTTCACATCGATTCTGTGATGTGGGTGGTATGATCCCCATTTGATAGAAGACTGAATTAAAGCCTGGTGGAGTTAAGTAATTCGCACGATCTCTCAGAGCCGTAAGTGAGAGAGGTGTGATTAGAACCCAGGGGTGCCTGGCTCTGGAGCTCCTGGCTGGGAGGGAGGGCAACGAGGTCTCTGGGCTGTGAGGTGTGACGAGACCACTTATTGGAGAGGATATTTTGTTAGAGGGGACTCTACTATTGTAGGTGTGGGGGAGCCTGGGATTTCTCCCTGTTCTGAGAATTCAAGGTTCTGTTTCCTGTCTCCCCAAACAAGATGCTGTATGCTAAAGGCAAGCTTATTAGAGGAATTATAGAATATCACTCAGCCCAAACAAACACTTTTGGGTTGGAAATTGCAAATCTTTGTAAAATGGGACTATCAATTGCTAACACCAAAGTGATTTTGGAAAAAAAAACAACTAATAATATGTTTTGCATTTATTAGGGAGAAACTTTGGTACTTGAAGAAAAATCTACTGGAACAGGGAGACCACATTAGGGTCATATGGGAACAGGGAGAGTGTTTATGGGATTTGGTGATAAAAAACTGAAAATTACTACTGTTAGGTATATTTGCTAACATATTGCAAAACTATAATCTGCTTTTTAAAAAGATGTGACTCTTTAGTTTTTTAAGTAAAATCATAATATGGAATGGCCATTAAACATGACTTCCAGTATGTTAAAATATTGGATCTGTCTGAAAAAAGTTAAATTTTAACTTGAGTTCTCAAGGCTATTCCTTCTGTATTGGGGCAACTAATCCTGTTAGAAATTCTATCATATTAGTATTATTTTTGTTGCCCTAGTTTTGATTTTTGAAGAATAATAATCCTGGAAGGACAAATGAAGAGAGCTTTTTACAAAGAAAATTTTAAGGGTTAATAGCTATCACACAGTTACATTCAAAAAATTTTGTAAGATGTGGAAGTAGGAGGCCTGCCCACATTGCCAAGTCTTCCCGTGTGACGATTCATCCGAGCGTTGCAGGAACACAGGCAGCCCTGGGGTGGGAGGTGTGGGGTTTTGTCCCAGCCTTTCCACTAACAGTTGACGGGCACAGAGTGTGTGTATTCATGTCTTAAATTTACCTCTCTGAGTCTCGTTTTTCTTAAGTGTAAAATGATGAGGTTGGTTGCTAGGTTCTCGCTGTTAATTTTCTGGGGTCGGGCCAGGGACCGGGTGCCTGGGAGGCCCACCGCTCCCTCCGGCTGCCTCTGCCGTCACTATCTGGAGGAGAAGGACTGAGGCAGGGGCTCTGTGTCGGGAGGTTGCCCTCAGCGGCTGGAGCAAGACCCTTTTCAAAAGATTGCAGTGGCGAGGCAGGGGTGGAGGGGTGGAGGGGCCACTATCTGAGGGTCCTGAGCTCCTGGGTGTGCCGTCCTTTCTTGAAGGCCACTGAAACTCTTCTGTTCTGTCGGGCAAGTGGTGTGGCCTGCGATTATGATGAACGTTTAGAGAGAAGTTTTCTAAATTCCCCTCTCATCAGACAGGATGCTCAAATAACTCTGTTTTTATTTAAGATTGTGACATTTTGTTTGTCTTGGATTTTTTTTGCATCAGTTTTTTTTTTTTTTTTGCAATTATTGCATTAAACTCTTTATCATGACTACTGAGATTTAGACACTCCCTTAAGTTTTGTCAGAGGCAAGTGCCTCTGATTTCACCCTCATCCCTGCCCTGCTCCAGTCCCTGCCTTGTAAACACTATAATTCTTTGTAGTTTGTCATTAAAAATAGTTACCAAAGCCAAGTAATTTAGAGGTTTAATCAAGAGATTCCAGTGATATGCTGGTAAGTGGATACCTATTATGCTGACTTAGTGGCTGGGCAATAGCAATTGTAAAAACCCAACATAAAAATAGGGCTGGAAGACAGACCTTGAAGGCATAGTTTTTCAATCCTGTAAGGTAAATCATAAACAGCCAAATATTGGATTAACTTAAAAAACTTTTTTGTATTACTTTTGAGATGGTGAATGTAATATCCTCACTGTTGAATTCCTCTTAATGGTGAATATTTTTTAAAGTGGGATTTCTCAGGGTAAATATTTCAAGATTTGCCTGGATAATGCAAATCTTTCCCTAACATGGGTAATGTTAGGATAAACAGAGCTGTCTGGCTTGTTGCCTTTTAACTATAAAATTAAGTTGTTGTGCTATTTATTGTTGTTTCTAAGGGACACCATGGAGAGCCATTTGACTCTCCATGGGTGAAGTGCACTAGTCTGAGCAGCTGAGATTCCTGCTACTCTATTGGTCGTCCAGATTGGCCTGGGCCTGGCTGTTTGTTGCTGCTTTCACAAGCTCAGAGTGTCTGGAGATCTCTTCAACTAGCAGAGACATGTTGTTACTCTGAGCAATTTTGCAGGCAGCCATGAGCGTGGAGGGAGTCAGTGCCAGGTGCCCGGTGCTGCTATATATGGCAGGGAAGGGCAGCAGGGAGGACCCGCCATGCCCCTGGCCGGGGGCAGCAGCTGTGAGTGACCATGGGGCAGTCACGTGGCTTATGTGAGCCTTCAGACTGACTGTTTTCCTCTTCCCTCCTCCAGCCTTGGCATTGATTTTAGACAGCTGATGTACAGGTGGAATCTTTGTAATAATGGAACAATCAGTTCAACTTTAGATACCCATTGCCAGTCGGTGCTGTCTGTAAAATCTGTCAAGGCTAGTTAGGATATCTGTGTGGCTCAGAGAAAGTTGATTTCAGATACAGTCGAGTTTGGCTACCTGCCTTTGTGCTTCTGTGTATTATGCTAATTGGCATGGGATTTCAGGACCCGAAATTTAGTGTAGATCTCAGTTCATTTTGAAAGGTGAATGTGAGGTGTGGTCCTCTATGTGATAGGTGCTGATTTAAGTTGGGGTTCTCTTAGGACAGATTTATCCTACTCTCAGTTGTATATTCTTCAGGTGGATCAAAGAAGCTGGTCTGAAGGTGTACCGACACCTTCACTTCCAAGATGACAAAGCTATACCTGCCCATTGGTTCTGAATAATGCAGATGAGAAGACTAACACTGTTGATACTTTGTGTGTGTCTGGTTCCTTAGAAAACCACTCTCTTGGTGGTGAAGACGAATATTATGCCCTAACATAGAAGTCTGCCAGGCCTTTGGTCCTCTGTATGCACATGTTATGGAATCTAGAAGTTTCCAGAGGTTTTCTGGTTTGAGGAAGGATGTAATAGAATAATGAGAAGATGATAAGAGTGAATTGAATACTAAGTCCAATGCATAATCCTAGGCCTTCAACATACAAATTTATAACTCAATAAATGAGATATTATTTGATATCTTCCTTTTGTACAAAAGGAAATTGATGCTTGGTGGTATTAGTGAATAGCTGAGTGGGACTTGGAGCCCAAGACTGTGTGACTCTGTGTCGCTCTCAAAGGCACCTGTGATAGGAACTTGGGGTCCACAGCTTCTGATGGTTGCTGCCTGCCATGCCCTATTGCTGGTTATAGATTCTTCACTATCAACACAGAGAGGCCTGCTTTGCTTCCTTTCCTGTGAAAAATTGGTTTTAAAAATTAACTACCATTTAAAAACAATTGCAAGCAGTATGAAAATAAGGAATGCAGTCTCTTCTTGCCATTTCACTTCCTAGTGGTGGCCAGTGTCAAAAAGCCTGTACGTTCCCTGTCTCTCCCCTGTGCATCCGGGAATGGAGAGATGTGGGCAGACCACCTCTGGAGTGGCCGGGTGGGGGGTGGTTTACATCATCTATGAGGTTGTGTTTTTAGGTCAAAATAGTAACCCTTAATCTTAAGATACAGTTCTACTGCCAGGACATTTTATGAACAGGGAAACTGAAAAGAAGTAAAGAACTTGGGCTGTGGGATCCGTGAGATGGAGACCACCCCGGGAGCAACGTTGTTTAGAGGCAATTAAGCCAAGGACTGGGAATCCGGAGAAGGTCTGGTCTGGCAGCAGAATCGATTAATCTCTGGGTTCCTCACTCTGTCCATCAGTGAAATGGACATATTGTGTGCATTTTCATCCTCCCAAGGTGATTCTGGGGAGGTTAAGACAACAGAAGTTAAAACACCTTGAAAACCAAAAAAGGCAATTCCTGTGCCAGATGATACCAAGTATTGTCATTGAACCTGCTTGTTAGGAATTTGCCTTGCTGTTATACTATATGTTTCAAGAAATTTTGTGATCTTTTCTGTTCTAATGCTTTCAAAATCTTAAGAGTCGTCCTGTGAGTTTGCAAGTAAAAACCAGTGCTTATTTTTTGCATTGATGTGTTTTAGGCAGTTTTTGTTAGCTTCTGTGTTGTATGTGCTTCGTTGACTTCTGTTAAACTGTAAGAGCTTTCCTATGAAAGGTAAAGCCTGAGTTCATAGATGGTAAAGGATAATGTGATCGCAGAATCTTCTGGCCCAGGGAAATGGGCATCACAATGGCACTGACCAGTGTGGGAAGAGTTTTTGTGCCAACAGCTGAGTATTCTGTTTGGTCTCTGGTCCACATGCAGATGGCTGTGCTCATCTGAACAGGGGCTGTCACTTCTGCATAGATTGGTGTCCAGAAAACCCCACACAAACAGGAATTAGCTACTCCCTTTCTTGTTCACCAAAAATTTTCTTTTAAAATAAAAATATTAATAAATGTTTGCTTTATAAAAGCATAGCAGTGGTCTTTTCCATGGGCACTTCCCTTATTTCTAGGTTTGACATTTTATTGCATTTGGAGATGTAGTATTGAGTATTCCATTAGCCTATTGGTCTGCTCATCTAGTTCCATTAAGCCAAAATATTCATTTTAGGAGGAAAAAGGTTGTGCGTAAATAAGTTCTTTGCATTTATATTTGCACCGGTTAAAAGTTGAACTCAGGAGTTACCGATTTGAGACATCGATAATGTTACCTACTCAACATGTTGTCAATGTGGTTATATTTCTGCGTAAGTAGATGTATGAAGTCAAGTTTCACGTTAAAAAAATTTAAAACACTCTTTATCCTACTTCGTATAATTAGTAGACTTAATTGATCTTCTTATGCCATGAAGTCTGGATCTCAAAAGGATATATGTCAGTGTTTTTTCTTTCAAAATAAAAATTCCCTCTGAATCGCCAGGAGGAGAGGGGAGGAAACATAATTTGTTGTACTTACAATATAAGAGAGGCTGCTGAGGGAGACTGATTGAAGCTTCATGACAGGTTGACAAGAGCGCGGGGGAGCCCTGGGAGCTGACAGGTAGCAGGAGTGGGAGGGGGCGGTGAGGGCGGGAGCCAGAAGAGCAGCCCAGCTCCGAACACACCTTTTACAGTCCTGCCAGTCACCCATGATAGAAAACTGCATTTCTTTAGAATTGGCAAAGGGAGCGGCGAAGGAAGTTATTTGGTGCCACTGCCACGGAGTCAAGAGGTGCCTCTGGGATTCTTGGTCCTATGGATACTTTTGTTGACAGGGAGACCAGATCCACTGATACATTCATTTTAATTAATTAATTAATTAATTGCTGTTTTGCTTTCAGAACATTTCTGTCTCCTTGAATTAATTGCTACCTCAGAGTCTAGGAGTGCTTTTGGAGCCCTCTCCTGCCACCGAACTCAGAGAGAGCTTTCTCCAGCAGGCTGCCCTGCCACCCGCCAGGACCTGTGTCCTCCCCAGAGGAGGCAGAGGAGGCGGAGGGGGCAATGGGAACTGCCTCGCCTCCCTCTTGAAGTGGTTTCAGGTTTCCTTCCCTTCTCCTCTTGGGGTAGGGGTGGGGGACTCTCACCAGCTGCTGTCTTTGTGTTCTCTCTCTCCAGCTAAAGTCGTCTGACATCTTTCCTTCCTTCCTTTACCTTCTCCCTGAACTTGCAGCGGTGTCACTTGTGGGTCAGTGCGTAGGAGGGTGAACCTTAGCAGTTCTGAGTTGTCCCCCAACTCTTCCTTGTGACTTATCATTTCCCTACTTCTTTGACAGAAGATAGAGAAGATTTCCCACTGAGCTGTGGAATATATTCTGTGTTGCATGGGCATAGACTTTCTGCGCATAGAAACTTCTATAGGATTTAAGTTAAGAGGACAGTGCTTGGTAGACTTTCTATTCCTTGTTCCCGCTTAATTGATCATCATAGGAAAACCAGTAGTTTAGGATGCATTCCTAAGGTCAGGGAAAGCTATCAGGATCTTCTGATTCTCTCTAGAATGATCTGGAGCACCACTGAGGCTAGACAAGGTGGTTGGTGGAAGCAGATGGTGATGCCTGTTGAGCAGCTGGTAGCAGTCTTGCTGCAAGTGGAGGGGTTGTGGTGGGCTCTCTGGGACAGAGGGGAGGTCTTGAGGCCTTTCCTAGCTCCACATCACAGTTCCTGACCCCCCCACCCCCCAAGCACTCCTGGAATTACAGCATTTTAATTAATACAAGTCCAGTGGAAACACTTACCTTGCTAGATCATTCAGTAGTACTTGGTATAACTTTAGATTTATAGAAAAGTTGCCCAGATAGTATGGAGAGTATACCCCTCGCCCAGTCCCCCGTGCTGACATCTTACATTACCGTGAGACATGTGTCAGAATGAAGGAACCAACGTTGGGCTGTGACTTTAGTGGAACTCCAGGCTTTATTTGGTGTTTACCAGTTTTTCCATTCATGTCCTCTTCCTATTCCAGGATCCAGTGCAGGGAACTACGTTGCATTTAGCTGCCAACTTCATTTCATGAAATAAAAACGTCACATGCATTTTAATAATTGGTAATTCTGTTTAAGGTGGTGGTCGGTGGTTGGTGAGTGAGTTACCTTTGGCTAGCTGTAGTGTTTCTTCACTTCCGTGTGTAAATTTTTGTTCAGAGGTATCAATTATAGCCATCCACTGAACCACCCCTATTTCTACTTGTTCTGGTTTTATGTTTTACACTACAGTGTACTTTAAACACTTTACAAATAAAATTAGCAATACTTTGTGTGAAGGGGCAGCGGCTTCCTTCCACTTTAATGAGGTGTTGAGTACATAGCAGTTTTGTGTGCTTTGGGACTTACTAAAAGTGGGATTCTGCCTGTTTCACTCGACGGTCTAGCACCAGCTTTCCCAGGACCAGCGGTACTTGTAAAAGCCTGATCATTCCCTCCAGCTATCTATTAAAAGTATTTTCCTTACAATTATGGATGCATGTATCATGTAGGATGGTTAGTCCTCTGTGTGTGTGTGTGTGTGTGTGTGTGCGTGCGCGCGGCACTGGGGAACAGAGGAAGGAGGGTGTGTTCCTTCCTTGGTTAAACTGGCATTTAAAAAAGAGAGAAAGAATAGAATAGGGAATATTCAAGTGCATTGCCTGTAGTAAGACCCTTAGCCTTTAGGATGAAGTTCAGGGTCTTAGCTTATTCGCCAAGATGCCTGCATCTGATCTTGCCTTCCTTCCTCCTGAGGCTTTGCCTGGTGCATCCTTTGCTTTGGGTGCTCTACCTCAATTGCTGTTCTGTGAACCCCCTGGCTGATGCAGGTTTCCCTGCTGTGCCGTGCCACGTTCTTGTGTTCCTGTTTTCCCAGATGCATATCATGCTGATTTGCTGTGTGTCTTAGTGCATTTGAGCTGCTATAACAAAATGGCCGAGACTAAGTAATTTATAAACAACATAGATTTATTTCTCATAGTTCTGGAGGTTGGAGGTCCAAGATCAAGGCACTGGCAGGTTCGGAGTCTGGTGAGGGCTGGTCTCTGCTGCCAAGGTGGCGCCTTGCTGCTGCGTCCTCACATGGCTGAAGGCAGAGGGGTAAAGGGCTTAGCTAGGTCCCTCCAGCTCTTTTATAATATAAGGCTGATTCCCTCCTGAAGGCCCCTCCTCTTACTACTGTTGTGTAAGGGATTAAGTTTCAACGTGAATTTTGGAGGGGACACAAACATTCAAACCAGAGCACTGGTTAAAGACGTGGTTTTGCCTCCCCCAGCCATAAGCTTGTTGAGGAAGTTGTGACCTTCCCCTCTGCCCCTCTGTGGCCCTCGGGTAAGTGCTGCCCGGTCATGGGTGGCAGACACCTTTCTCGGTCCGTGGTGGGGCCCGTGTGGAGGTGACTACACAACTTCACCTGTCCTTTAAGGCAGATGTTGCCAAGCACCTCGAGGAGGGCTCTCAGCTTCTGACTGTGTTAGTGTCAAAGCGGGAAATCCTCCTTGCCTGACCACATAATCGCAGAATAAACTTTGGCTTCTGTTAAAACGTGAAAGGCAAATTGTATGAGTGAGATACCTTTGACCTCACCAACTATTAGCTCAACCAACTAAGTAAACAGCCTGTATAATGAATTCTTGGGACCAGGTCAATACCACATACCCCTGCTTCTCTCTCTCTTCCCCCCAACCCTCTTCTCTTGTCGTTTGTGTTTCTGTGACTGGGTCTTCATGTTCGCAGTTGGGATTGTGGAGAGTCTCACAGTAGAAGGGGAGGGAGAAATGAGACTTGTTGTTTCTGGCCTTTTGGAATGTCTAACCTACTTCCAAAATTTTGAAATAACTCTTCATCTTTCATCTGTGTAGTTGTCACTTTTGTAAGAATATAGATAATCATGCAGAATTCCTTATTCGAGCAATCTATTTCTGTCTCACATCTTTTATAGCCCTGTTAATGAAAGAAATACCATCTGTCAATCAAGTTTAACCAGCTATGTATTATAAATGTACAGAGGTGCCTAGGAGGTGCACCTACCTTTGGTAGGAAGTCATTTGTTCATTTATGTGTTCCACGGATGTTTACAGAGCACGTACTCTGTGCTGGGGCCACAGCAGTGCATAGGAGACACAGGTTCCTGGCTGCGTGCGGTTGGCTTACAGTCCAGTTGCGAGGGTGTTGGTGTCTGTCACCGACAGAGGGAAGTCCAGGGAGGGGCACGTGTCAGGGGACTTCAGAGAGTTGCATTTGGCCATGCTGAGTTTGAGATACCAGCAGCGTGTCTTTTGTTTTCATAAAGGTCAGAATTCTATACTCATTTTCTCGTGAGTGCAGAAAACCATTATACCCTCCTATTTTTCTGTTTTATAGGTTTGAAATGCACTTATAATGGTCATCCATTTCTGTTTTTCAGCATCATGTATGTATCAGTGAAAAAGGAATATTTTGTTTTGATTGTTTCCTCTTTGCCCTGTTGGTGAGGGGAGTATAGACCCCGAACGGATACTCACAGCCCAGGGGAGGAGAGTGCCACACTGGAAACAGAGTGAACAGGCAGGGCTGTGGGAGGCTTTGTAGGATCAAGAGGCTGGGGGATCCCTCCTTCCTGCAAGAGGATGTGATTAGCTTGTTTGAGTAATTCTGTGGGGTGGTAAAGAACTAAAGCCCTCTACTCAGGGATAAACAGAAACTGTGCCGGTGCCTGTCATAAGGAGGGTTGTTTGGCTAGGGGGACCTTATCTGCAGGATCAGCGTGGGGAGGGGGCCTTGCAGCCAGGCCATTTGAGACCCTTCTGAATCCGCAGGTGTCAAGGCAGCACATAATATTGGCCCTTAATTTTAGGCCTTGTACCACATATTTGAATTAAAAACAATGCTTTTTATTTATTTAATACTCTAGAGAATGGTTCCCACATTTTAGACGGTAGTAAATTGAGAAGATAAGACATGCACGGTTAATTACAGTATCAGAAATTATTATGCAGGTGTCATGGGGATGATGTGCTCCGTATAGCTTCTTGATATGTCATGCCTCGGTGGGGGTCCAGAGAACCGATTGGTCATTTGCCAGCAGCTCTGTGTGGCTGGATGGGAAGTTGGGGGCTGGAGGTGGCCTTTAGGGAATAGCCTTTCAGTGTGCATAGTTGACCTTGGATCTCTAAGGGCTGTAGCCTATTTTGGTTTTCCCCACGGAGAGTACATCCGCCCGGTGGAGGGAGACCTGTCATGGGTCCAAGGGATTTTTCTACATAGAAATTTAACTCCTGTTATGATTCTTGCTAAAAGGAAGAAAACATGCCTGAATAAAATAAACTGAGTGTTTCAAATATTGATCTCTAGTTGATGATATGCGTATTAAAATGACTAGGGACAAAGTGTACTGATGTCTGCAACTGACTTTGAAATGCCTCAAAAAATAAGATGGAATAACAGGGTGGACAGAGAAATGGATGGATGGATAAATTTGTGATTAAAGCAAATACGGCAAACTGTTAAGAATAGAATCTAAATAGTGGGTACGTGGGTATTCATAGCATAGTTCTTTCAATTTTCTGTAGGTTTGACTAGTTTCACAATAAAATAGTGGAAGAAAAATGTTTCAAAGTAATTGGGATGTGTTTCATTAGTAGAGAAAACTGGCATTAGAAAAGAGAGTTGGAAATATTTGAGTGCACATGTAGGACTGTTCAATAGAAATTTTTTCCCATTTGTGTTTGTATGTAATGCAGGGTTTGGGTGTAAAAAATGTATTTTGTGGTTTGAAAACGCTGGCCTCAGGTGTTTTCTTTGTAATAAAGAGTGCAGTAGTCGTATAGGGCCCTGCTGCAAGATGTAACATATTTTACAACTCTTAGCCTACAAGCTGGTTAAGGGAAAGCTAAATAAGTAAGTGAGATTCAATGTGTCTAACTTCATGAATTTTTGTTCAAGGGTTTAATGTTGAAAAATTTAGCATAAGAATTAGATTATACCTTTAGTGATGGTTATTTTTTGCTGTGTTTTGTTTTCAATTTTAGGCAAAAGAAAGGGAAATGTTTCGTTGATGGGGCAAACATATGAATGTGTATGTATATTCAGTTACAAATATTGCATTTCCTTTGAAAAATTATTTTTTTTAAGGAAAGAAAGATGATGAAAGTGGCTCTATTGGGTTACTTACTGTTTAATACTTTCTTTCTTTCAGAATGACTCAGTTTGGGTATGATTTTAAAAGTCTTAATTACTTGTGCAAAATACTTTGGAAAAAGTACATATGAAGAAATCTATAATTTTTATCATTCTAAGAAAAGTCTCATTATACAAGTAGAATGTATATCATATATAAAATATTTCTTTTAGAAAATTGGGATTATGCTACAGTGCATATATTGCCTTGCTAAAATGATTACAGGCAAAATGTACTGACATCTGTCACTTACTTTTGAAATGGAAAAAAAACTAAGGTGGATTAATTGCTTCAATTTTTTTTTTTTTTTAGTATAAAGGGCCTGATGCGATTCTTTCTGAATAAATAATTGCATACATCTACTTTGTTTTCTCTGGGGAAATCTCTGAAGCCCATTTGGTAAGGTTAGGTAACACTTTGATAGGCATTGCTGATGAAGTCAGAGCGATAGAATGCTTAAAGCCTAAGCCAAATTTGGGGGCTGGCAAGCAGATCTGTTGAGTTGGAACAGATCATTTGAGGAGGAGGAGGAAGAGAAGCCGGGATTGTGGTTAGTCACATTAGGGTTTGATGTCAGATTGAGTCAGGATTTCAATTTGTATCTAGTGAGATGTCCTGTAATCATCACTGCATATTCCATTAATATCTCATAATATGGAGGTATCATAACTTAGATAACTATTCTTCCAATGACAATAATTAATATATTTTTTCAAATATTCTGCTAAAAATAACTACTACAGCATCTTAGATCTATTCTTGTGTATGGAAGTTTTCCTGTAGATGAGTAGTTTGGGGCAAAGGAAGTATACATCTTATGTTTTATTAGATATTGACAAATTGCACTAAGACTAATTTATCTCTCTGCCTGTTATAAATACTAGGTTATCTACTTATTTTCCTTTGTCACTTTGATAGTCAAAAAATGGTACATCATCATTGTTTCAATTTCTTTTAGCACCAGTGAGTTTTACTATTTTCTTACATGTTAATATCTTTTTCTCAGAATTTCCTATTTATCCATTTTTCTCTTGGGTTGCTTTTCTTATAAGCCCTTTACAATAGTAACTTTTACTGTGATACATATTGAAAATATATTTTCTGACTTTTTTCTGCTGGTTAGCTTTTTTTTTTTTTTTTAATGGCCTATACCGTACTCTGTACAGAAATTTTAAGCTTTCTGGCTTTGGGGTTTTAACGTCTAGTGTCTTGTGTTAAGGTATTACCTCATATTGCAAATTATATTCACTATTTTTAAATCAAATACTTTAAAAATAATAAAAGAAAACATTTAGAATCTAATCTTGAATTCATCTGGAATTGACTTTGTGTTTGATAAAGTAGAAGTCTAATTTCTTCCCCACGTCTCCGCAAGTGGAGGGCCGATTGTTTTGACACAGCATCTGAAATTTTTGTTTAGTATCTGTTTTGTTTTTAAAGTGCCCCATATATTTCTTACGTGAGCAAATCTTCCCTGATGGGAATTTGGCAGATCTTTAAGTGCAGAAGTATATTATCCATGTGTCTTTATAAAGTACTTTGTTGGTATAACATGTGTTTATTTTTTGAGGATTGCATTATGATAGAAGTGTTTTAAAGGATGTTTTTTGAACCTAAGAAATTGTAACATTCTAAATTGCTGTATAAATTAGGAGATTAGAAAACATTTTATTTTGTTGTTCATTCTCTATCACTTTTAAAGCCATATGGTTTGCTTATATACCCTACACTTTTTTTCTCTGCATAAGTGATTGTTTTGTTATTTATAGGGTTCTTTTTGTCAATGGGAAATAAGTATAAAACAGCTTTGATTTTGCCTTTACAGAGGCATAAGTTATTCTCTTTTTTTTTTTGTGGGTTATCATTAGCTTTATATTAGGGGTTTTGAGAAAGATGGTTTATATTAAGTTTGAGTCTGCTTACCAGAACAAATACCTGATGAAAACTCTAATCATGCTTGTCACTAGTTTTTTTTTTTTTAAAACTGGATACTTTTTCTTATTAGTGACAGCAATGGAAATATGTTTGCATTAAAATCTTAAGACAACTGGTAGTAAAGAAATTTTTTTCCTCTTAAATTTTGTCTTTAAGAGAAAATTCTGTGAAGAGTGATTGTAATGGCATTTTCAACACGTACTGCCAGTGATACTGGGAAAGTTCCACTTCCACATGCAATCGGGAGGTGACTGGTTAGTCATGACTTGGTGTTAGTCATGCCTTTGTGCGCAGTGATTAATGGAGTTATCTTTGAACTTTGGTATAAAGTCTAAGTACAGGGAAGCCAGTGTTTCATTGTAATAGTGATACTTTTACGTTTGCAGTTGGTAGAGGTGTATTGCCCACCACCTGTGTTCTTGAGAAACTTCATGTTTCGTTGTCTGACCTTGGCACAGACTCCTTGTTTCCTCTAGAAGGCAGGACAGAGAGTGGGATACAAAGAATGGCCGGGGGGTGGGGCAGAGACACTGGTCAAAGAGGAACTCCTCCAGTCCCTTGTCTGCCTGGTGCTGAAGGTCGATGGCTCTCTCTCAAACTATTTGAGAGACAAACCGGCCACTATTTGTAGTGGCACTCTAGGATGTGCCTCACACTGGGTATGAGCACTGCTGGGGGAGGTGTGGGTTTGCCAAGGCTGATTGTCCATTTATCTGAACGTTCAGCTTTTGTTTCATTAAGGCAAATATTATGGAATAAGATGTAAATTTTATATGTACTTAAAAAATAAAAAATCAAGGTACTGCAAAAGAGACTTTGAAGACATTTTGTAGTGGGCAGGGCGAGAGGCGGTTGTGCAGTTTACTTCAGACCTTCTGCCCTAGAATGTCTTCCATTTTACTACTTTTGCATTTACACGAGAAGATGACATGAACTACATCGTTGGGCTCAGCTGTACTTTTGTTAATATTATTGGTGACTGTTCAGAAGTTTCATGTTTTCATGAGATTGTATATCTTAATGGAGGTATATGATGTTGTTTTCCTCTAATAGCTCTTTGGCAGGGGGACTTTTAAAGTTAGAGACAGGGAAAATACCCTGCTGTCTTATGTTTTTCA
Source organism: Daubentonia madagascariensis (assembly GCA_023783475.1). Lineage (NCBI taxonomy): Eukaryota > Metazoa > Chordata > Mammalia > Primates > Daubentoniidae > Daubentonia > Daubentonia madagascariensis. The sequence goes on from JAKFHU010002239.1 coordinate 2,084,605, forward strand.
AGGAAAGATGAAGAGCTGTTAAATTTGCAAGTAGCTATTCTTTTGGAGAGTTAGTCTTGCAAAATTCTTTTCTTCCTTTTATTCTTAACCTATTAATTCTGAGAAGCTGAGAAAACTGAGCCTTGGATTTTTTCCCCATTATATTAATTAATACTTGTCTCACTGAACTTATTAGGCTTACTTTCTTTGCTTACCTCTTGTAAATATTTGCAAATTCATTGCAGTATTTACTTTCCCTGTGGTTTAAATTAAAAATAAGGATTTTGGTAAAACATGTATGGCATGGCGAAAAAAATATTGGACTAGGAATTAGGAGTTGCAAGTTTCAGATCTTGCTGTCCAATTACTATTTGATTTTGAAAAAATTACCATTTGATTTTGAAGCTTAACTTTTCTCCATTGTCGTTGACCTCCAGAGTCTTTGCAATCTCTTAAAGTCCAGTGACTTTAATGGCAAATAATTATTTAATGGCCTTTTATGGCCTAAAAACTGTTGCTATTTTATGAAGAATCTTAATTTCATAGAACACACATGGCTACAGGTTTTTGTGTTGCTTTGAAACAAACTTGGAAGAATAGTTCAGGTGATGTGATACTTGCTTAGCACCTGCTCTAGTCAGCAATAAAGCAGTAAGTGTAACTTGTACAGGTGTCAATGTCAGCGGTTACGGTAAAGGACTAAGATTTTAAAAGAGTAAGATAAAAGACTAGTGTAGAGTTGATTGAAGTTTATAGGGCAGCTGAAGATCTCACACCAGAATACATTTTCTTTGCGTATGTCTTCTGTATTGCACCTTAAGGCTCAGACCTGCTCTATAGAAGAGTAACTAAAAGAAGGTGATCAGTCATAATTTTATATTTTGACATTTTTTTCTGAATATGAAGATCATAATGAAGCAGGGAGAGAAAGTAGTATAAAGAAATAGCCCAAAGCATATTCAATAGCTGCTTATAATGATGACTTCATCATTATGTATACACAAATATCTTTGTCATATGGAAACCCTGCCTGTGGAAATTTGTAGCTGTAAAATTCTTAAGTCTGGGGAACAAAGCTGTGTAACTGACACTAATAGAGCTATGTAACCAGACCAAATTATGGGCTGATTCCCTAACCCCATTACTTTTGGCATTAGGTCATTTCCTTCAATTGGCAAGAGACATTAAACTCAATGCTGGATTTATTAAAGAATGACTTTGAGGACATGGTTTAGTATGTCTCATACAGCATTCTCTTTGAGAATCCACAAGAGAAATTTCTTTCTGGTATAGAAATAGTTGTGACTTTCTTTTTATATGTATGTGCTCATTAAAGGGAACTCCTTCCTGCTCTGGGCTGCTGGAGTCCTCACAGCATCTGTGATCCGCGTCTACCCACAATGCAAGACCTCGTGGAGTGCGTTTTGAATACTGCCTTTGGTGTCATCTTCTGCTTTAACATTTGATTTCTCTCTTCCTGATTTATAGATTGTTAAACAATAATCCTGTATTACACAGGTTTGTGGTACAGTATATAGTGAAAGCTTTTCAATCTGAAAACTCATTAGTTAATTTAATTTCCAGACCCAGTTAGTTTATCTTTTAGAGAAACAAAAGAAAAATTTTGGATTTTGAGAGAGAGAAAGGGAGAATTGTAGTTGTAGACAGGATGCCTTTGTATCCCAATTGCTTCTTTTGATATATTGCTGGATTTAATTTGATAATATGTTGTTAAAGATGTTTGAGTCTGTGTCCATGAGAGAGGAAGTATATACATCTTTGTCTGATTATGGTGTCAAGTTTATGTTGGCATTTAAAAATATTTTAGGTCAGGATGTAGCCCTGAGAAATTATTTTATTGAACATTTTAAGAAACACACTAAAATTCTTTATGAATTGCTCTTTAGTTCTGATTCAGGCTATAAAACCTATTAAAATTCTCCAAAACACATATTGAAAAGCCCCTGATTTTGATTGAGGGGGTGACATTGGATGTGTTTTTCATTGGAAGGAAGGATCTTTTTTTCTTTTGCCCATCCTTTCAGATTTAATCTCTCCCTGGGGATGGATCACAGATGAGTACACAGCAGCCAGGAGTGAAGCACGATGAACTTCTTTGGGCTGCTGTCAGATTACTTTCTGGCTCCTCTAGGAAGTTGCCTGTTGCATAATAAAGTTAATTTGTGTGTATAACTTCCTTAGTGTATTTGTAATTAAGTGGAAACTTTCTGGGCATTTACTTGTCTGGTTAGTTTATTGTAGCAGACCTTTCTATATTAAATCAAGTTATACTATTTAAAGATGTTTAGGTTCCATTTCGCATGTAGAATTCTTCAAATTCTTACAACAGTTCTTTCAAATAGCATTATATATTTTAAAAAGTAGGCTGCTTTTAGCATTTTAAGGATTTATATTTAGAGTCATGCATCACTTAAGGACAGGGACTCGTTCTGAGAAATGCATCGTTAGGCAGTTTCATCATCGTGTGAACATCACAGAGCATACTTGCACAAATCAAGGTGGTATAGCCTACTGCACACCTAGGCTATATGGTATAGCTTATTGTTCCTAGGCTACAAACCTGTAAGCACGTTACTATGCTGAATAATGTAGGCAATTGGAACACAATGATAAGTATTTGTGTATCTAGACATAGAAAAGGTACAGTAAAAATAACGGTATTATAATCTTAAAGGACCACTATCTTTATATTGCCCGTCATTGACTGAAATGTGATTTATGCAGTACATGACTGCATAAGGCTGATTTCATAATTTTGCTTGATGTGAAACCCAGGATATTACATTGAATATGACCAATTATTTTAAAAATTAATGTACCTCCTGAAAATTTTGGATTTTTTGATTGCTGTTTCTAGGCAATGAGAAAGAAAAGACAAGTACAGAAATGGTTGTATTCTGCTGGATAATAAAACCTTTTATTGGAGCTGGCAATGACTTCATCTAAATTGGGAACACTTGAATATAGGCAACAGTGTGACATATTTGCTGTAAACTGGTTAGTGTAGCACTAGGATAAATAGAAGTGTGTCATATTAAAGTGGGGAGTACTTTAAGGTGCGAATTTTCCACTCTTTTATTAGTCATCTCTTGGGATACATTCCAGGATTGAAGAGAAGTGTGCAGCTTTCTTTCTGAAGTGCCACTATGTCACTGCAGTCTGTGGAAGTATTCAAGATGTGGGACTAGCTGGCTGCTAATGTAGCTATTTTTCTAATCTATGAAAATGTTCAGAAATGATACTTATTTAGTGTCAGAATCTTGTAGACATTTTATTTGGTCTTTAATGCACAAGTTTCCTGAAGTGTTTGTATGTATTTGAAGTACCATGTAATTTTGTTAAATATTCAAGAGCTTAAATTTGACAGTATTTTCTAAAAACTGTATTTAATTACTTATGATAAATTCTTAACTAACCTGAGGAAAATGAAGAATGAAGGGCTTTCACTCTGCATTTTTCTCACCTACAGATCCATTATACATACTATTAAGCCTCACAATACATAGAATCTAGTAAAATAGACTTAATATACTTGGCCTTTGATCCAGAATGCATTGCAAGGGTCTTGTGTTGTCTCAGGGTTGACACTGTTTTTGTTTGTTTTGAGACACGGTCTCATTCTAGCTCTGGCTGGACTGCAGTAGTCTGATCACAACTCACTGCAGCTTCAAACTCCTGGGCTCAAGCGATCCTCCTGCCTCAGCCTCTTGAGTAGCTAGGACTACAGGAGCTCACAACCACACCTGGCTAAGTTTTTAAATTTTTTGTAGAGACAGGGTCTTGCTATGTTGCCCAGGCTGGTCTCAATCTCCTGGGCTCAAATGGTCCTCCCACTTCAGCCTCCCAAAGTGCTAGGATTACAGGCGTGAGTCATTATGCTTGGCCGAAGGTTGACATTGTTGAACATTGCTTGTCAGATGTCAGGTGCTTCAGAGGACTGTGCCCAGTACATCATTGTGAATGAAGATGGAGGGGTTGGATGGAGCAGGGTGAGTGGGTGGGGGTGTTGAATACTTGTGTCACACACAGTAGGGAAGCCCGCTTTTCATTCTCAAACAGGAGAGTGTTTAACAACAGGGCTGGAAGAATTTTATGCTGGCAACAGTGTGTAGGATTGGGAACGGAGAGAGGAGAGACCGGGGCAGAAAGAAAATCCTAAAGGCTTTGAAGTGTCCACAGATCCCCATGTATATAAACTTGAATTTTTTTTTTTTTTTTTTTGTTAAAAGAAATAAACACAGCAGTCTCTCTTGTTGCTGTGTTCAGATTTGCTTCAGTTGAATAGATATCGACCCCTTTACAAAGTACAAGGTGGTACTTTTTTCTGCTTTCAGGTTTGAGCAATCTGGAAGGACTGACAGACTTGGGGTTCCTGGCAGGCTTACCCTGGCTGCAGAGAGGTGGTTTGGACAGCATTTCTTTAATATCATCTGTCATGGCCAGCCTGAGAAAATGAGAAGATGCTACAGAAAACACCAGAACGTGTAGCTCTTCCTGGGGCCTGGGAAGCCAGGTGGAGCAGGTGCCCATCTTGCGTGGCTCCTTAGATGTGGTGTGTGCTGGTCTGTTGGGCAGGAACCCACTCAATCCCTCGCCCACTCGGCTCCCATAAGCATATGAATTTATGACTGTTGGGCCAATGTATTTAAGCTTCTTAGAATGATGTAATAGCCCACCACACTGTGTGCAGTGGGGATGGATGGTCTGATTTTTGTGGCCTCAAAGGGTAGTATAATGTTAAGAGGGGCCCTTACATCTTGTGCTACCCCTTTATTTTGCAGGTGGGGAAATGACCAGGGTGTTTAATTGCCTCAGCTCACCCAGCTAGTCATTGGCAAAGCAAAGACTAGACGATTCCCAGTCCACAGAAAAGTGTGGAAAGTTGCCAGTAACACAGGGCTCTGAGACACCCTGAGGTCGGGGGAGAAGCCCTTCTTAGGTCTGTGCTCAGGGAGGAAAGACAGTATAAAGACGGAATGCTGGCTTTTCCCGTACATAGGAGAGAGAAGCTTTTGTTTTAGGAAACCATTGACTCTGTCTGCTGTAAGTATTAAAATAGCGCTGAGAGCTTTAGGAAGCTATATGGCATCCGTTGATGGTTAAAAAACATAATTTAGGCAAAAATCCTTGTGGTGCTAATTGATTACCTATATACATCTTTAAAGCTGGAGAGAACTTTAACCAAATTTCAGCCTAAAGAAATTTATACTTAGATACTGCAGTTAGCTGTTACATCACCAAGAATTTGGGATTTTTTCTTTTTTAAACCACAAGTGTGTATATACCCAAGAAAGTTGAATTTGCCCACATCAAGCAAATAATGTTTTAGGTGTACTAGAGAATCTGCCTATTTGCAAAGTAACTTTTGTTATTCATTTGCAACCTTAGAGTTAGGCTGGGTTACTAATTCGGTTGGTTTGGGTTGGGGTGGTGGGTAGCTAGTTAGTAAAGCTCCCCAGGATTGAGAACCATCCGTTTATTCCCTCCTTCCCTTTTGAGATAGATTGACACTAGATATCGTTCCCCAAAAGGGTAGAAATCCTGGCTTATAATAATAGCAACTAATACTTACTGGGCAGTGATTAAACGCCTTGAGATATTTTGAAAGCTTTTAAAATTTTGGACTTATTTAATCCTTTTAACACCTCTATGAGTTGGGTGCTCTTGTTACTCACATTGCTCAGATAAGGGAAATTAAGGCAGAGAGAGGTTAAGTGATTTGCTCCAGCTGGGTCCAGAGCTGTCAGTCTTAACTCCTGGGCTCTGTTGCTTGTACTGATCGAGCTAATACTTCCTTCGTATTTATGGTTGACAGAGGCTGTGTAGTTCATGAAGCTGATTTTAAAAGCTCTGGCATGGCTCCTGCTTGGGTGTTTGTTCCAGAGCACGTCTTCTTTGTCCCTTGGGTTACAGCATCCAGTAGTCTGTGTGATGTGTGGCACAGTGAGTGTCCCAGCTCTCCCTCACCCCTACCCTCCAGCCTTTGGTGTTAAGAGTTAATAATACAGAGAGAAAAACAGAAATATCTCATGGTCCATTTTCTAATTCCTGGGCTTAATGAAAACTAGCCAATTTAACTTATATATATATTTTTCCATTGTAGTATTTCCTGTGTTTCTATGTGCTATGTTTACTGTGGTCATAATCAAATTATTTTAAATATTTTATTGGGATTAGGAGCAGGGTAGCCTATTATATATAACTTTAATTTTTTTATTAGCAAGTTTAGAAATTTACTAGCAAATTCAGAAATGTATGAGTTTTAAAAAAAATGAATCATGTAAGAAAATTGAAGGGAAATAAACAATAGTGCTGCCTCCACTATTATAAGCGAGTGGGTGCTCCTACAAGCTTTGACAAATAGGCATTATTTGGAAGGTCATTTTAATTGCATGGAGAAAGCCATAAATCACAATGCAGTTTCCAGCTACACTGCATTGACTTTTTTTTAACCTTAAGAAGAGTGTTATCTAGAAAAATATTTTAAACAGTATAGGATACGTCTTGTAGCCTCCTCGGATTGCCTGTTCATTTTCTCATGAACACTTGATTGTATTTGAATTTCTGATTAAACTGTACCCATGGTGGATATGAAGGTTCCATTAAGAATGTGTTTTCAGAGCTGGTCATGGTGGCTCATGCCGGTAATCCTGGCACTTTGGGTGGCCGAGGCAGGGGGATCACTTGAGGCCAGAAGTTGGAGACCAACCTGGGCAATATAGTGAGACCCCTGTCTCTACAAAAAATAAAAACATTAGCTGAACACGGTGGCTCGTGCCTATGGTTCTAGCCTGGGTGACAGAGTGAGACCCTGTTTCTATTAAAAAAAAAAATAGGTTTTTGCCTCAATGATGTAAGAAATCCCATTTCCCACTGCAAGAATAGGAATCTGTGTGCTCGTAGAGTGCCCTCTGCCGGCGGCTGAGAGTTTTGATAGAAATAACAGATCCGTAACAAGTATAGACGTCGGAACTCAACCTTGAGAGTCAAAGGGGCTCTCAAGCCTGACTCCCAGTCAGCAGTGTCCTCTATTGAGTAATTAACCTGCCTGGGGTCTGTGTAGACAGCCCCTAAAGACACTGCCCCCATCCCTGGTACTTGCATCCCTGTGGTGTGGTGCAGCCCGCAGCACCTTCAGCTCCTCCACTGCGACACTCTGATCGATGCTGGAGCATATTTTAAAACTCAGTGTGCTAGGATGATGCAAAATGTATGAAGTGGTTGGGTTTTTTTCCCCCAAGCAGGGAACTAGCTGTGGAAAACAGGAAGTTTAAAAGTTTTCTGACCTCATAAAGCTGAGATTAATTACTATGATATGATTGATATAGGATACATTTTGGTTTTTAAAACATTGTTTGAAATAGTAATCCAAGCTGAAAGAAGTTTATGATTTTATCTGAGACAGACACCGACTTTAAAATTTGGGGAATCAGTAACAGAAATCAAAGGCATTGTGTTCCTTTACAGGAAAAAAAAAAAAAAAAAAAAAAGGCAACCAGAAGGGTAGAATAGCATAATGGCTTCATTGGTGGGTGAGGGGAGTGTGTCTGTATGTCTGTCTCAGCTGTCATCGATGACTTTTCTCACAAGGTTTTGTTGGATACTTACAAATCAAAAATCTACCCCTTCAAGGCAGTATATGTATTTTTTAAAAAATTATCTTTTTTTAAAAGGAAAAATTTCAGATATACTACAATTGTTAAGAGAATAACATACCTCCATATACCTTTCATCCAACTTCAACAATTAACATTTTTGGCCAATCTTGTTTTTTATATACCCCTGCACTATTTCCCCCCCATCATTTTGCAGTAAATCCCAGATATCAGACAGTTAAACCAGTAAATATTTCATTATGTTCAATATATGTATTTGGCAGATGGGAATATTAAATTAATATCCTGTCCTCAGCCACACTTTGTAAAGAAGATTCTGTGTTTTGAAAGATGGTTTTAAACAACGCTTTGTGATATTCTAAATGCACAGGCAAAAAATAGGAAGTTCAAAGTGTTTGAGATTGAGGCCTTAAACAGTTTTTAGAGCACAGGCAAGAAGACTTGTGGGACAGGTGTGCACAGGAAGTGTGAAGGCCGGTGTGTCCCACCGGGAAGAGTGAGGTGGAGCGACCGCAGGGCACTGTGCCGAACACAAGCCTCACCCCAACCTGCTGTCCCTTGAGAGCAAGTGGCCAGGCTGGTTCTTCAGTCCTCACTTGTCATAACACCCCCGTGGGTGTTTTTTATGTTTGTGGTTTACCCTGCTACCCTGTGCCGAAGCGTTGAGCCAGTTTATTATTAAAACGTGGACTAGGTACACTATAATTTGTTTCCTGTGTAGGTGACAACCAGTGGAAACTGCAAGGGTGACGACAGCATGGTGATGGGCGAAATCTTCCTTGTTACTGTTTAGACAATATTAAAGCCATTGATTTTCTAGTGTCAGAGTTGCTGTATTTACAATTTAATATATGCTGAATTGACGGTATAGGTATAACTCAAAAATATGTTTTTTTCATATAAGCAGATTAGCAGTGATACTCACGCTTTATTTATATCTTTCACCAGATAGCTGAAGCTATCATATTGGATCTCTTGCTTTCTTCTGTAATTTTGTCCTAATTGGTGAAAGCTGAGACTCTGACAACTGTGGGAGATGTCCGTAGAGCAGTGCATATGTGTGATTTGAGGTGTGGAGCAGGGGCGCTTTGGTCCCCTGGTTCCCTGCGAGTGGTTGAGCCCCTTGGTCACTTAGCGCATCGCCTGTGGACGTCCCGCACTCTCAGGGAGATGAGACCCCCTCCTCGGGTCTACCCTGCTGGCTGTGGCTGAGAGTGCTCACGGGGGCTGCCCAGCAGCTGCCATAGGCTGGACACCAGGGTGGACACCAGGGTCAGGCTTCCTGCTCGCCGCCCAGGCACACCCTGTATGTGCAGCCGAAGCATTCCTGGGCTGTCAGCCTCTGTTGTTTTTCTTCTTTTCACATGGTTTACTTTACACCCTATTCTTTCCCCAGTTGTTTGACTCTTTTCAAAGACAGGGTGGAGGTATAGGAAAGAAATAACTGAATTTGAAGATTAGAATTCTGTTGTTTCTAGAATGTAATCTCCTCAACTCTGGAATTGATTTCTTTGGTTGCCATTGGTCTTTGTAAAGAGCATGACGTTGCTTAAGATTCATACATAACCGAGTCACTTTTTGCCTCAGTGTCATATTTAGGCAACCTATTTCAAGGGTATTTTGAGTATTTGGTGTAGATTTAAAACAGACCAATCACCATTCTCAAGATATTTCTATTGCCTTTCTGGTATAATGCAGCACGAAGTTCTATCAAGTGCCCTCTAATTAGCCTGAAAATTGTTTTCTTTACTTCATCTTGATGTTGTGGCTTTTAATTAAGTGAGAGTGACAATCCTTAAAGGCAAATTATTTTGTTTGAATCATGGTCGACTTAGCTTTACTACATAATTTGGGAACGTTTTTATGATGACGTTAGTGGTATATACTCAGGCATATATCTTAATTATAAATACTATTTTAGGTGAGTTGAAAAGAATTTTTGACATAGTACAAAATGGCATTATTTACAAAGTAAATTTTTTAAAAGTAAGAAAAACCAACCCCCCCAATTTTTTATAAATAAATAAATAAATAGAATGTCAGTAATACAAACTAGATTTATTTACTTGAGGGAGAAATTGTTTCCTAACATACCTTGTACCATGAACTAAAATTTTGGTGCCAATCCTATTGTTCCGTGTCTATCCAACAGAGACAAGTTTTTGCAGGCATGTCACGTGACTGTGGGATAGGGCCGTGCGGGAACAAAACTGGGAGGTTTTTCATCAAAACAAACACCCACATAACCACATGGACTTTGCCCTGAGAGTTGTTTGGCATCATAGATTTTCAGTGAGAATGGGCTGTAGTATTCACATATGTGGATGTGCTAATTTTATAGTAATTAAGTCATAGTTGTGATATTGCTTAGCTGTAGCATGAAAGTTGAGGGTCTTGAACTTAGTTTTGATAAATTTATAGTACAAATCTCTAGTTGGCTTCAAATGTCTTTACGTCTTTCTGGTGGGACGAAGGGAAGAAGGGCCATGGATTGAGGGTTATATTGGAAATATCTGGTTGCTGTATGGTATTGAACAGGTCTGACTACAAAGGCAGGTCGTGGTTTCTCTTGTGCTCATATGAACATGTTTTTGGCCTTGGCTGTCAAACGAGTTTTGTGTTTTCCTTGTCTAGTCTTGTTGACCTGCTATTTATATTAGTCTTTTGATAAACAGGGAGAGCTGCTGCCATACACTAAGGGAATGTTTTAAGGAACTATTGAACAAATTTGAGGGCTGAGAGTTTTATCCAGAAAGGATTTAACTAAAAAAGGGGGGTTGGGGGTGGGAGAATGATACAACTCTAGGATAATAAAATAATCCTTAAAATTTTAGAATTTAAAAAAATTTGATATTGGGTCTTTGGAAATGCTTGTTTTTCCTCTTTCAACCTCAAATTGTGGATTTGCATCTGCTGCTTCTGTTGGTGGCATATTACCTTGTTTTATAATTGTCATGACAGACATGACACGTGATGATGACATTAAGGTTAGGATTTGAGCACTGGCCACTTTCACACGGATCTAAAACGGGCTCTGCCCTAGTCTGCTTTGAGGAGGGATCGCACATGTTGCTGGCTCAACTCAACATATCACCATAGGGGGAAAAGGAACAAATAAGGTAAAAACACCAGTGCTGAAGGCATGCGTCTGGTCTAGGCTTTATTCTTGGTTGTTCCAACACGCCGTGTATGTTTTGACCTTCTCACCTTTGTCCTAAGATTTCCCCTGATTGAAATGAAATGATAATTCCTTCATGAAGTGTTCTTTGTCTTTGGTGTTTACTGAATTTTTGTAATTCCTGTACTACTTGGTTGGCACTTCATTTTTATAGTCGAGTATTGTGAGTGAATTTTCCATATAGCTATAGCTTTCTTCCCAGAATTGATTTTAAAGTCTTGGAGAACCAGGAGTGTTATTACAGACTTGATTGTATCCCCTCCACCTCCCACCCCTTTATTCCAAAATACAATAATACTTTCAGACTGGATAGGCATGGTTATCTTATTTCTTCTGAGGAAAAAAAGCTGCCTGGGGTGTATTTAATTTTTGTGATATAGCATCATGGACTGGTAGAACAATGTATGAACCTCAGAGATAATCCAACCCCTTCATTTTTATACAAAAGGCCTCGATTGGGTGCCCACAAAGAGGAAATAACTTGTGCAGTGTCAGGCCACTTAACCACATAGAATCATTTTATTGCCTTTTTTGTGGCTGTTGGTAGATGGGGCTTGCACTTGCTAGACACCCTTGTCACCAAAGCCCAGGTTTCTTGTTGCACATACTCTGTGTGCCTTTAAAGCTTCACAAACTACTTTTGCTTCATTTTGTCCCCTCCCCATCTGATAAGTTTATAGTTACGAGTTTTATTGTTGTTTGAGGTAGTCCATTTCACACTTTAATTACTAGTTGTGTAATTATGTTTTGCCTGAGTTCCCATAGAGCTGATTTGTTTCCTTGCTTCCATGCAGGATTTTGGTCAGATGCTTTAAGTATCCAACAGAATGTTAACAGTGTAGGCTGGTTGTATTTGTGCCTCCTGTATTTTCTGCTTTAGTGCTTCGACTGTGTTGCTTAATTTTTTTCCTGAGATACTATGTACCATAATTTCTTAAAATGAATAAATTGAAGGCACAGGTAACTAAATTTCAAATATCTCATAAGGGAAAACTTATAGGAATAGAGAACTAGTCATGTATTTAAGGGATTGTGAATTATATGGAATTAACATGTAATCACCTTTACATGTATTTCATAAGGTATCTTGGAGCCCTTATTACAAAACTCCTCTATTTTAAATGCTTTTCAGAAAAAAATTTAACTGGCAACAAATTTCAAAACAAATAGATTAGTAAAGGAATACAAATTGATCTTTGACTTGGGATAATCAGTAACGGATATCAATGCACGTTTTAGAGTGTGAGGGCTGTGTTTAAAATAGAGTCCCTGTTGTTTCATATGCCAGACTACAGATTTTAGGAGGGTAGGGACCATTCACTGCTATAACCCTGCATCCAGTTGAGTGTCTGCCACATAAATGTTCCATAAATACTTGCTGAGTGAAGGAATACTGTTGCCTGTCACACTCATCAGGGTGATAAATTGTAAAACATGCGTATCTTCAAGACATTATTTTAAGTGCTTTGAAGAGACTGGGCTTAGATAAAGAAGGACTGAAGACCTCTGTCACGAAGAGATACGTTGAAACTGGGAATTGAAATTTGAGTAAGATTTCCACAAGTAAACAGATGGGAACAGATTCCAGGGGGTACAAACAAGCAGATAAGTTTGAGCAACAAGGAGAGCCCATGGACTGAATAGCTCCTGTATTGTTGTATATGAATATACCTACATATGCCTTTGTCTGTGTTGCTCTGTCTCTGCTGAAAATCTTTCCTAAAAGTTGATGTGTGTTTCTTGCCTGCAAAGATGTCCGTGGTACTAAGATTCAAGAGCACCCTCTGATCTCCGGCAAATCTTTTGAAGATACCATCATAGATCCCTCCCTTCTTGGGAGTATCCTGAGCAGAGAAGGGAACCCCACCTCTGGCATCAGCAGTCCTGAGGGAGGCATTGGGAACAGGCCCCTCCACCCTCCCGAGTGGCTGTGGTCTGAGCTATCCCGCTGTCTGGCGTCCACTGCCTTGGGGCCACACTTGTGCTGTGATGTGGAGCTGCTGTGGGACTCTAACCTGGACCCCATCCAGCATGGGGTGTGCTGGCTTTGAGTACAGGGGCCGCAAGGTACAGCTGGGTGACTGTTTGCCCAGGGTTCCAAATCGGAAATCAGAGGTAGGTGCAAGTCCTTTGTCAGAATTCATTATTTCCTAATAGACTCCTCTGCTGTCTTAGTTTAGGAATGTTTCTTCCTATTCAGTCATGTTTAGTACAGCCAGGTGTAAGGAATTAACATACATGGTTAAGTAATTTGAGAGAATTTCCTTAAGTAAGAAAAATCAGGAGGTAGTTTCTGGTTTTAGTAATGTGATGGGAGCAGTGGGGAGTTGCTTTGGGGTCAGGTTTTTTGTTTGTTTGCTTTAGAATTCAGAGCCATTTAGAATTTATTGTGTTTCAGTGAGGTTTTCTTTCCAGGTCAGGAAAATTCCTTTTGGTCTGAGTCAGCTTGTCTTGTTTGAGAGAAGTTAGTAAATGTGAGAGGGTAGGTTTTTCTTTTGTTAGGTTGGATGAGTAACCTTAAGGATCAGCTAGGTTTGGTTGTTTTGCATTATTTCTTTTATAAATATGAGAGAGACATTCAGCATTTTAGTTGGCTTTTAAAAACATCACACAATATAGTAGTCACTGTCTTAACTCTGTGTGTGTGTGTGTGTGTGTGCTGTGGGTCCCAGAGGCCGCAGGGTGGGTCTCTATCTTGAGGTGTCCCTGACTCTATTTTATGTTTATAGATTGTTTTTTCTACAGCTTTGAATCCAGACCTGCCTGGAGCATGGAAAGCAATGCATCTTAAATTTGTTTATCTTTGATAGGTCACATAGTGTAAGGCATGACTTCCTCATATGGAAGTTATTCCAGTATATTACCTGGTGGGTGATACAGTATTCATTATTCTCCCCCCCACCCCCATTCTAAGGGGGAAAAAAGGTCTTTTATCTTGGTTATTGCTTCAATTTCTCCCTTTCAAATTTGTCCTGTTGGCAAACCTGTCAGACCCTCCTGGAAGAGGCAGCGTGTCCGGAAGCGTGGATTTCCACGTCACATCAAGCTGCCCTTGCTGTGTCACATTAGTTACATGGTGATGATCTTAGACAAATCAAGTTTCCTGGTCCTCAGTCTCCTCTTCTACAGAATGGATCTGGAAACATTTACGTTGCAGGACTGACGTGCAAACAGTCCCATGAGAAGGTGGGTTGTGCATAAGAAGTGCTGAGTTATCGGGCCCCACACCGGCCCCTGTGTGAAGTGTGGGTGAAGGCATGGAGTGGATTAGGAGGTGGGCACAGTGCCATGGTGCTGATGGTGGCAAAGCTTTCTAATAGAGATTCGGGTTCAGAAGCAGCATATGCTGTAGGTCCACATTGACCTTTAGGGACTTAGGTTTGCATTATTGCATATCCACTGGCTCTGTATGTCCTTCCTTCGGTAAAGCCTTCTGTTCCCTGTCCACCAGCTCATCTGGTAGCAGTCTCCCCACATCCCATCCTCTGGCACATTCTTACACCTGCCAGGACTAGAGTGGGGAGAACGTGGTTGGTCACGGTGAACTTTTGTCTTGCCCTCCTTCTCCTGGAGTATGAGCAAATTTATCTAGGCTCGAACTCGCTTCTGCCTGGAACCCAGTCACGCTGGGGACTTGCCTCTGTGGGTGAGGACAAAGATATTCACACTGCAATTTGGGCTTCTTTTCATCACAAGGGAAAAGTATCTGGATGTTTTCTTTCTCCACATCTAAAATGTGTGGAACGTAAGCTAGAATAACCGCACAGCATTTCTTGAGCCAGCTCAGAGGGGCAGGCAGAGGATGAAGGGTGACCGGGGGCGTAGGTTCTGACACGGCACGGCACGGCGTGGCCACGCGTGTCTTTTGGCAGTTAGGGGAGCACAGGCCTGTGTTTGTTGATTATGTTCTCTGAAAAACTCTTATGTAAGTTCTTTCCTTTACCCAGTAAGGATATTATTTTTATTTTTTGCTTTAGTACACACCATTTATACAACACAGTACTTTGTCCTTTGTTCTGTGCTTAAAAAAAAAAAAGCAGAAGATGGTCCCTGCCTTTGGGGCTCTTATCTAGAGATAAAACAGCAGGCACAGACAGGAAATAGGCCATTAAGGGACGCATATGTGGTCTGGATAAATACTTTAGGGTTGGGGCACCTTTCACAGAGGAGGTGGTTTTTGAACTGGGTTTGGAAAGATAATGTAGGATTTGGGCAGTTGGAAGCGTGGCGATGAAAGCGCTGCAGATGTGTGGAAGAGAGTGAACAAAGCGTGAGGATTAATTTGTTCCCTCGACTGATGTTTCCGTCTCAGAAAAAATTTTCTGGGTGCTTGGGGTCTCTTGGAGAACTGAGCAACTGAAGATTCAGATATGGAGAGGCAGTGTTGAGGCCTGTCACGAAAAACAGGCTTGGGAAGAGCTTTGAGTGTTTGGCCAAGGATGCTGGATTTTTGACCTTGAGGATGTAGTGAGTCACTTCTTCCAGTGACTCATGTTACGGGACAGTGACATGATCAAGGGGCTATTTTGTGAAGGCAAATGTGGTGGTAGCAAGGTGCAGGGCAGGCCTGAAGAGGTAGGAGTCTAGAAGCGGGGACATGAGTTGGATGGTGACTGTTGAGAGCAAGAGAGGACAGAATGGGAAGCGAAGAAATGTATTCACTAGTTACTTAAGACGACATGGTTTTAAAATTGCACATATATATTTATTATGGAAAGTCAGACAATATAGACAAGTACTACCAATTGTGTATAGCAATTCTTCTTGTCTTTTGTCTATGCCTAAAGGCAGCACACTCTTCAAAGTAAGGATGAGATGATCCCTTGCGTAGTATTCTGTGAACAAAATTTTGAATTGCTGTATCGTGTTTCATTGATTGGATGTACTCAAACTGTTTCTTATTGTTGCATATATAGCTGGTTTCTTATTCTGTATTATTATATATTAAAACATCTGATTCAGTACATCTTGACCGTGTATCTTTCTCCACATTTTTCATTACTGCGTCAATGGGTATGCTTAATTTTAAGCATTTTGAAGCATGGTGCCAAATTTCACCTCCCTGTCCCCCTCTCCATCCAAAAATGCATGTGACAGTTTAGTACTCAGGAACAGTATGTGAGAATGCTGGTTTCCTGTATTCTCATGAACCTGGGTCATAAAATTTGTTTAAAATTAATCTGGTTTCCCAATTTGTTATGAAAAACTTAAATAGTAGCTGAGAGAATCATACACAGTACAGCTGTTGTCAGTTGACCTGTGGTCGGGCTTGGCCAGGGGGAGATGGGAGACTCTGTGATGAGACAGCCCTGAGGTACATCCCTGTCCCTCCCTCCTTTGGGCTGTATCTCTGCAGCTGCTAAGTCTCTTCCCAAGTTCCAGCTCCTGCCTCACTGTCCTCCATGGGTCCAGCTTCTGCCAGGCACTGCAGCCCTGGGCTCTGGAGCCACCTCCCTTTTTCCTTTCAGTACCTTCCTGCTTCTGCTGATCTGTGGGGGCAGGGGGCCCACCCCCACCGCCATCCTGGTTTGGAGTCTCAACTCTTTTTATGAGTCTTTCCCTATATTAAATTCCCTCTGTTTAAGATACTTGGGATGATTTACATTTTCCTCCTTGCACTCTGAGTGTTTGATATTTATTCGTGGGGTGTGTGTGTGTGTGTGTGTGTGTGTGTGTGTGTGTGTCTGGTATACAGGTTGAGCATCCCTAATCCAAAAATCTGAAATCCAAAATACTCCAAAATCTGAAACTTTTTGAGTGCCCACATGACGCCACAAGTGGAAAATTCCACACATAAGTACTTAACATAAAGTTGGTTTCATGCAAAAAAATTATTGAAAATATAGCAGAAGATTACCTTCAGGCTATGTGTCTAAGGTGTTTATGAAACAGGAGTGAATTTTGTGTTGAGACTTGGGTCCCATCCCCAGGATATCTCCTATATGTGCAAATATTGCAAAATTTGAAAAAATCAGCAATCCCAAACACTCCTGGTTGTAAGCATTTCAAGTAAGGTGTGCTCAGCCTGTATATGTGTATATATATGCACATGTGTCCATGTATATATATGTGTGTGGGTATATATATTTTAGCTATTTTAAAGTTAGTAGCAGATATCATGACACTTTATCTCGAAATACTTCAGGACATATCTCCTAAGAGTAAGGATATTTCCTTAAATATCCACAAAACTATTATCACACTTAAGAAAATTAAGAATGATTTCCTAGTATCATCTGATATTGATTCCATATAAAAAACTCCCAAGTTGTCCCCAAGATATCTTTTACAGTGACTTCCTTTTTAACCCCAGCAAGGATCTAGTCAAGACTCACGCCTTGAATTTGGTTTTGCCTCCTTAGTCTCTTTGATCTAGAACAGTACTCCAGATTGCTGTTGTTGTTTGTTGTTTGAGACAGGGTCTTGCTCTGTCACCCTGGCTAGAGTGCAGTGGTGTCGTCATAGCTCACTGCAACCTCAAACTCCTGGGCTCCGGCGATCCTCCTGCCTCAGCCTCCTGAGTAGCTGGGACTACAGGCGCACCCTGCCACACCCTGCTAATTTTTCTATTTTTTGTAGAGACCGGGTCTCACTCTTGCTCAGGCTGGTCTCGAACTCCTGGGCTCAAGTGATCCTCCTGCCTCCGCCTCCCAAAGTGCTGGGATTATAGGCGTGAGCCACCACGCCCGGCCCCCTCCAGATTGTTTTTTTTTTAATGACAGGCTTTTAATATTTTCTCTTGAAAAATTTCTATTGTACAGACTGATGAAATGAACTACAGATATACCCTTTACCTAGATTCACCAATTGTTAACATTTTGCTATATTTGCTTTTTTCCTATCTGTATAAACACATAGATACACGTTAGCAATAATACTATTTTTATTTTGTGCAGAACCATTTGAGACTAAACTACAGATATGATAATACTTCTAACCCCTAAAAACTTCATCGTACATTCCCTCAAAACAAGAATAGTATTTTATGTGACCATAGTACTATGATCACATTCAGGAAATTTGCCAGTTGTATGATTCTATTACCTAATTTCTTCAGTTGTCCTTTTTAGCAATTTTTTCCTCTGCAGATTCGGGGTCCACTCTTGGATGCATGGCACCATTGTGCTTAAATGTCAGATGAAGTGGATTTTTTTTTTTTTTTAAAAGATCAGTGCAGTTGGGTTATTAAAAAAAACAACTCACATTCTGGATTTGTCTGATTGCTTCCTTGTGGTATCATTGACCTTGGTTCTCTGTCCCCTATATTTATTTCCTTTAAAAAGAAGTTAGGTTATGGCCTGATTAGGTTAAGTCAGAGGAGGATGGTGCTGCCATTAGGAATGAAGAAAACAGTAAGTTGGTTCTAGAGGGCAGATAGGGAATAGAAGCTTAATAAATTTGAAATAAAATAGGACTTGATAAATATATTGTCCAGACGTCAGTTATTCCCAAATGGTTGTCCTTTTATTCATTGCATAAAGATTTCCTGGCAGGCTTTTAAAACAAGCTCCTTGGGGGATTCAGACAGCTCCCAGGGTGATGTGCAGTGAGAGGTGGATGTTTGAGACAGGAGTGTTGGGAGGACTCTGGTCTAAGGACATGGTTTTTGCAATCCTCTGCCCAGAGCATAGAGTTGAAACAACTCAGAGAGAGACTGTCTGACAGCGACCACTGAGATTCATCTATATGCTTGTCATAGGAGACATATGTATAGGGGTGTGTTCATGGTATCCATTACAACTAAAGATGTAATAGCTAACATCTGTTTGATTGAAGAAGTCTGGGTAAGAGCATTAAACTCATGAATTTATTGGCTAATACATACTATGTAGAAGAAACACAAAGTGTTTCAGTTTCCTCCCCACCCTCCACACCCATTCTGAGTCACTGGATCTCAAACTTTAGGGTGCATCACAATCACCTGGAGGGCTTGTTTAAATGCAGATTGCTGGGTCCCACCTCTAGAGATGTTAATTCAGAAGGAACCCGGGTGTATCCCCCAACCCCAGCATTGGAATTTTGGATGAGTTCTCAGGTGATGCTGCTGTTGGTCTAGACTCCCACTTGGAGAACCACTGCTTTAAATCATGCATGAGATTGGAACATGTAATAAAATATTTAGATGAATGGTTTTTCCAACTTGGCTTTACCAGCCCAAACCTTTTTATTAAAAGAAATATTTTACGGACTTCCTCTTTATGCACTGTATTAAAAAATGAAGCTGCTGTGAAGAGGGGCTGTAGAGAGAAGGAAGACGAGACAGCAACCGTGATGCTGCAGGTTGCAAATCATCAGTGTTGGTCTGAGAAAGGGTGGACCAAGGTTGGAGTCCTGGCTGCGACAGCATTTATTAATTGTGACCTCGCATCAGCAATTTATGCGGAGTCTCAGTTCTCTCATCTGAAGATAGAGATTATAAACCCACCCCCATATTAGACAGTGCACATGAGTGCACTTTTAAAATTGTAAAATGCAACGCAGATGTAAACAGTGGTTAGGTGCCGTCTCCTTCGTGCTGTGGCTCTGTCCTTCGCCAGCTCTGTGGTCTGGAGCCATTCCCTCAACTTGCGTGGAATGGTGGCGCGTAGGTGACTGCGTGTTGACGTGAAAGTCGTGTTGGATTTGGAGGTCAACGGTGGGCTGATATCCCATGTCAGGGCATAATGTGCGACCCTAGGAGAGATTAGGTGCTAGTTTTAATAAAGCAAGATGCCTGAAAATTGTTTCCTTGAGGTTGGACCTCACCTTTGATGTCACGCTGCCCTTTTCGTTTTTCGTTGACGTGATAAATGAAGCCATCCACCCTTCAAGGAAGGCAGCAGGTTTGTAGTTTGCTTTGTGCATGTTGTGGTGCTGAGGTGTTGGTGGTGTTGGTGTTGGGTGTGGTTTGGGGCAGAGAAGTGGGGGCCGGGGAGTGCACTTACTGTTAAATATCAGCCCCTCCCTTGTGGTGGTGCAGGGCATTATTTTAATGTTGAATGTCAGGTGTGACATCTGACCATGTGTGTCTTCTACCTTCATTGAGAAGGCAGCATAAAAATCTGTTTAATGTTTAACAGGGTTACTGTAACAAAATTGAAAATGCGTCCTATGTTTGAGATTATATTAAAAGAGGCATTTTTGAAATGGAATCGATTAAATCCTGAAAAGTCATAATTGCGTGTATCTGTCTTAAGTGCCAATGATTCATTGTTTTTTTTTTTTTTTAAAAGAGAACTTAAGAATATATTTTAAAAATGTTTTGATTTTGGCTTATATAAATCAGAGGTTTACTTACCCGGAGATTCTAGAATGACCCATAATTCCTGTAGATTGTGCTCTTCTATTGACTTTAAAAAATGAAATGTTTTCTATTTGTAGTATTGTTAACGGTGGCTTCATTTGTCTGAGCAACATAATTATCCCGTGGCTAATTGGATTGATGGATGCTAAACTTTTAAGCTGTTTGCAATGGTTATTATTTAAAGGAATTTTTCAAACTGTTTCCCTTTATTCTTTTTGTTGCTCAACGTTACATATGTGCATAGTCACATATTCCTACTGGGGTTGTTATGAAAAAAAAGCAGAGCCTTCTCCTTGAGAGGTTACCGTTTCCAACTCCTGCACCTAAATTCTTTTGATATTTACCTCCTTATTTCTGTGTAAATTGCTCATATTACTTCTTCTTGATTTTTTTTTTTTTAGTTTGTCATCATCTGTTTACTTAACATGGAAGGTGTAACCCTATTTCACTGCCTACTCTCTCACAGATAGCCACTTCTTCTTGGATCCCTATTTTCTTTTCTTTTCTTTCTTTCTTTTTATTTTTTTTTTGAGACAGAGTCTTCCTCTGTCACCCTGGGTAGAGTGCAGTGGTGTCACCATAGCTCACTGCAGCCTCCAACTCTTGGCCTCAAGCAATCCTCCCGCCTCGGCCTCCCAGAGTGCTGGGATTACAGGTGTGAGCCACTGCTCCCGGCCTCTTTGTATTTTCTGTCTGTCTGTGTACCTGTGTCTGTCTCTCTCACACACACAAACACATATACTTTTTAGACTGCTTTCCTTACAAATGTTATAATTTTGATTAAATATTTGAGGTTCACGTTACTTTCATTAGTAAAAGCTGCTTATAGCTGAACCACGTATGATACCTTGATTACTTTTTCTTTCCTTCGCAACTTTTGTGTTTTCCCTGGAATGAAAAACGTTTTTTGCTTTGGTTGGTCTTCTGTAATTTCACAGCTAATTCAACCCCAGCTCTGCCGGTATGTTCTGTTGCATTGGGTGCACTTTCAACGTCATCGTGAAGACATCGGGTCTGGGGACTCTGGTGTGCTCCTGTCTGGGCTGCTCGCTCCCTACACCTGGTTCACAGCTGACACCTGGGATCTGGGATCTACCTTCATCATTCCGGATGCTCTCTTCTGTGTTATGTCTCCTGTTGTCATATGCTGTGTTGTTCTCATGCATGCTTTATTTCCTTTTTCTGTTGGAACACATCTTCTAGTACTTTCCAGAAAAAGTTACAGTGCGGGTAATATTTTTGGAGACATTGCTTTTAAAATGTTATCTTTTTTTTTTTTACCTTTACATTTTACTGGTAGCTGGGCAAGGTGTGGAATTCTAGGATGGGAACATTTTTGGTAGGAATTTTTAAGTCACTGGTATGTTATCATCTAGATCCCAGTGTTGGCTCTTGAGAAGTTCAAAGTCATTCTGATTCTCTAATCTCTCCATCGTGACTTGTATTTTATTTTCTGGAAGTGTCGTTTCCCCCCCCCCCCCATTTGTCTTCTGTGTTCTGGTGTGGCTTGGTATCGTGTCTGTTTCCGTAAACTGTGTTGGGTTCTTTATGATGGGACTTTTAAATGTGGAAACACGTCGTTCTGGGGAATTAACTTGAAATTGTTTTTGTTATTTTTCTGTTTTCCAGTTCTCTTTTTCTAGAACTCAGCAGCTTGACTTACTTGACTGGTCTTTTAATTTTATTACCCTTTCTATTTTATCTTCCGTCTTCAGTTCCTTGGGGAGATATTTTCATCTCCTTTCAACTCTCTATTGAGTTTTTCATCTTCAGTATTTTAATTTCCAGATGCTTTTTAAAAAAAATTCTCTCTTTGCGTGTTTCTTTTTTTCTTCCTTCCCTCGCTCCCCATCCTCCCCTGAACCCCGGATGCGCCATCATCTGAACTTGCCTAGGGTGTCAGTGATGGGTTTTAAATAGCATCTTCTTTCTGTGTAGTCGCTGGTCCTTTCAAGTTGTGTTTACTGTTTGCTTTGGTCTTTCTTCCATCCTTGGCACTTTCTTCAAAGGCCTGAGCCTCGGCAGCCGGCTGGGATGGGAGGGGTGCCCAGGAGTTCAGGTGAGGGAGGGTCGTGGCTGGGGCCGGGCTGGATTCCCAGCCCTTTTCTCTTCTGACGGTTCGAGGCCCAGGGATGATCTTCCAGCCTCTTGCCCGGGTGGCGTAAGCCCAGCCGCCAGCATTCTGGGAGCAAGTGGAATTCAGTACGTGAACGTTTCTTTATCTCCTCCCATTTTTAACCAGAGCTTCTGCAACTGTTCCCAGCCCAGACCTGCTGTCTTGCCCAGGGGAGGGACAGTCACCTGCTGCGAGGAGTCCCAGGGAAGCTGGGCCTTTAACAGCTGCTCAGATAGACCTTCAGCCAAGCCTACTCCCTGTCTTCCCGTCTTCCTTCCTGTGTTCTGACAGGCCTGGTTCTCCCCGTCCTCCTGTGGGCTCCGTAGGGGACATCACACGGCCTCCCGGCTGTCTGCTCTGCCACCTTGGGGCTCCCTTTTTCAGCTCAGCTAAGTGTGTCACCACTGGGCCCATCTGCTTTCCAGCTTCCAAAAATTGAGTTGCCTTTGTTTCCCTCTGTTCTCTTTTTGTGGGATTATGCCTGGCAAAGCAAAACAACGACAGAAAACCCCCACATGTATGGTAGTTTCAGTGGACTTTCAGGAGAATAAATGTGTGTCTGTTAGATGTGAGGTTTTTACCCTTCCGTTTCTGTCTTTAACCACTTCCTGTGTTCACAGCCTTTTGAATCAACTCTGCCACTCCCCTGCCTCTTACCCGCTCCCTGCTCAGGGTGCCCCCCTCCCCCCTCCCCCCTCCCCTGCTCAGGGAGCCCCCTCACCCCCTCCCCTGCTCAGGGTGCCCCCCACCCCCTCCCCTGCTCAGGGAGCCCCTCTCACCCCCTCCCCTGCTCAGGGTGCCCCCTCATCTCCTCCCCTGCTCAGGGTGCCCCTCTTGTGCTCCCCTCCCTCGAGTCTGCTCACCTGGTAGGAGCCGATTCTGATAAATCCTCTCACACAAATCTTTCTGGAACCTTCCCAAGTGACAGTCATCCTTCCTTCTTCTGAACTCATGAAGCATTTCTTGGTCTGTTTTTCTTCTGACACATGGTCTGCCTCTTTTTAACTATTCACTTATGTTTTATCTGATAAATTGTAATTTCTGACATTGGGCAATGATTGTTGCTTTGCCTTCATTCAATAATTAGCACATAGTAAATACTGATTTTTTTTTTTGTCAACATGGATTTTTAGTGATCTTTTTTCTAGACTTCTGTTTATAGGTGTATTCTCATCTGAACATTGGACGGGATATTGACCATTGCTGTATGCCATGGTGAACGCAGGAGTAGGATGATGTTTCCAGTTGCAAATACTTTTCTTGAAACTTGCAGATGCATAAAATATGCAGAGGCTATGCATTGTACAGGTCACAACTCACAGAAACTCATTAACTTGTTGCATAATGTGATTATGCTCTTTAAGGAATCTGAGAGATTTTTTGAAGGTGGGACAGGAGTCAGTCTGTCGTGCGGACTTCACCTGCACTGTTTTGTCTTACCGCTCCTGGAACTGAGTGGCCAACAGCATTCCTTGCAACTTGCATCTTGTGACGTTACCTGTGCTTATGTCCTGACTTGGTCTCAGGGAATGTTCTCTCCACCCCTGTTCCTCCTGCACTAGGCCAGGCTCCAACCCATTCTTTATCTGGGTAAGCAGCAGTGATTCTTCATGTGGTTTTGTCTCCAGACTTCTCTGGGCTTGGACCCATCCTTGGGAGCAGCCTTTCCTGACCAGGACATTTGCCTCTTGACAGTCTACTTGATGGCTGAACTTTGTTCCTCATTTATTGCTCATGTGTGATGGACTTTTGGATGTCATAGTGTAAAATTATTGTTAATGTTTACATCTCTGGTTATTTTAAGTGGACATATCCAAACTGAGAAATATTCTTTTTCTTCTTTTTTTAAAGTTGAGTATTGTGTCATGTTTGTTTTTTAACCTAGTGACCGGTATCATTGTTGTAAAATTAGTGTGGATTAGTAATGTAAAAAGTGGCTTATCACATCTTACATTTCTAAGTTTCTATAGGCAGGATGGCAATAAATTCTATTGTTATTTCAAACTTTTGAATGCAGACAGCCACAAAATAGAATCAGTACGTATGCTCCAACTTTCCCCCTGTTGTATACTTGACTATTCCCATGAAAATACAGCAGGTCCTCTGTTTATTGAAGGAGAATTATTATGTTGATGAAATTTGCCAGTTAAATCTCCCAAGAGATCATTGTTCCAAGGAGTTGTATTTCTCAGTGGCAAAAATATCCTTGGTGGTCTTTATGCTCTTGTGGGAGGAGGTCATTTTTATATGCCCTGCTCAGATCTGATTTTTTTTTTTAATGTAGCATGTTTTGTTGGGATTCCTGGTGATCTCCTCAGTTCTCTCTCTTCAAAGAGTCATTTCCATTCAGCACAGTTTTATGGGGCGTCAAGCCTGATGTATGCCTTGGCACGACGTTATCATGGCTGCTCGGCATAGCTGAGTGTTGAGTCAGGACCCCTCTGGAGGCAGGAGTCAGCAATTGAATCTCAAAATTAGAAAAGCCTTGATCTGTTAGTCGGAGGATTGAAAGTCAAGTTTATAGAGTATTCCAAAGAGGGGAGAGTGATCACTGGTATCAAATTCTGCTGACAAACTAAGATGAGGTTTTAGAACGGACTTTTTTTTTTGCATTGGGCAATGTGGAGGCTGTTGGTAACATGATGAGCAGTTTTGGGAGTGTGTCGGGGGAGGAAGCCTGATTGGAATTGGTTATGGGAAGAGACAAACCTGAAACAACAAGTATAGAAAATTCTTTAAAGAATTTTGCTGTGAAGATCAGAGAATTGATTGGTATAGTAACTGGAAGCTAAAGTAGGGTCAACAAAAGGTTTTGTGCTGTATATGGAAAAATAAAGCATTGATGGTCTTTAAGGCTCAAGCTTGGCACCTGACTACTATTTTCCATACTATTATGGTTTTTAGGAACATTAACAGTGAGCTGGAGATAGACTTCTGTTCTGCCTTGTGGGCATGATGGTCAGGACAAGCTCTTGGGGAAGCAGATGCCTTTGAAGTCTTGATGTACGGACAGTGTTGGCGGGAGGAGAAGTTGGGATCAAGGCATTGGAGGCACTGGGCTCGGGATTGGGGGTCCAGCCCTGCAGGCCTTAATACACGTTGTGAAAGAGGACTTGCTGGGTAAGAGGCTAGAATGTAGCAAGTTCTGAAGGATGAAGTTTTGAGGTTGAGAAAGTCTTGAGTTGGGGGTTTATCTCAAAGGGGTGGCTCCAAGTGTTATGTAAAGGCTGCAGGTTATGATCTCATCTGGAGAGTGAAGAGGGTTAGGAAGCTTAAAGAATAGTTTTCATGAGACACATCTTGGAGGTCAGTCTGCTTGTCTGTGTATATGGAAGTGTTTTAGAAATGAAAGTTGATATGTAGTGTATTAGGCCACCCCAGAGCTTGCTTGATGGGAAGGGGAGGACAGGATGTGGCTATTCTTAGTGGCCAGGGACCGGTGGCCAGGGGGCACCTTTTCCTTATGCATCCCTGGGGTATTAGCTATTGCCAAATTCCCTTGGAGAGTTAATATCATTTGGTAAGGAAGATTAGGAACTAGGAGTATAGTTTGTTTTAGGACTTTGTTCTTTGTTGGCTCACCAAATCTGGAAGTGACAAATTCTGGAGCTCTCATGGTGGCAAGTTTCCTGGAGGACATTGTAATCAGGGATTTCATGTGCAGTCAGGCCCCAGAAAGGAAGAGGATACCAAGATATATGTGTGTGTGTGTTTTACAAACTTACTCCTGGTGTTCTGGATGAACAATTCCTTTTATAGAGGTCCAGATAATTGAGGGTTCAGAATAACTGGAGGTTATTTGCATACTAGTTTTTATGGTAATGTTTAAGAACTTTGAGGATTAAGGTTTGAGCTGATTGCTGTGCTGGTTAAAAAGTGAGAAGGATTGGTAATTCTGCCTTTTGTAATAAGAAGTGTTCCATTTTAGTGGCTCTTAGGCATGCTTTTTTAGAGATTTGCTTGGAGGGCTGCTTAAGAATGTGGATTTTCATCCCCCTCCCCATCCCAGGGTCTCAGTCCATAGATCTGCCGGTAGGATCCAGGAATCTGTATTTTAACTGTTTTTAATCTTTTGCCTCCATCTCCCTGGCTTTGCTTCAAGAAAGAACTGTAGCAAACATCGCTTTTTAGATTGGAAAAATGGAGTATTAACTTGAACTTTTGGATAGCAATTTGGTGTCGCAGAGAATGCAGTGGCTAATGGCAAAACCTACAAGTTGGTATTTTTCACTGGAGTATGTAAGTGAGAATGAGGTGGAAGTTCAGAAACAAGCCGCTGTGTTCCCTCTTCAAATGATTTGAAAACAGGGTTTTAAGTTTTTTAAAAAATATATGCCATATAGAAGTGTATACAATTTAAAACGATGTTCTTTTTCTCCCTTCTGCCCAATTCCACTTCCTAGCAAGAACCACTGCAAATTTGGTGTGTTTTTAGGCATTTTATTATGTATATATACAGGTGTGTGTGATTTTGCCTTTATAAAAAGAGGCTGAGACCACACACGCTGTTCTGCAGCCTGCTCGCTCCATTCGCGGTCTTGTCAGCATCCTTCTGTGTCAGTGGCTTCAGACGCGTTTGTAAGGCTCAAGGTGCAGATAAGCAAAAATATGAGTTTTTCACATGTACAATACGTGCTGTTGCTTATTAGAATATTTTTGTAGATTGTATCGAGGGGATTAATATGTATTTATTACATGTTAATAAATGGGAACAATGGGAAACCTAATATACTTTAGAGAAATTGATGTTTCCTCTGCACTGAGTCTTGCTGGTTTCTGCAGTTCCTATCATAATAGTGCATCAGCATCTGAGCCAAGGGAAGAGGATGCATGAGTCACTCCCTCATAAAAGAAAAGGAAAATGGACTCGATACCAAATTTAAGCAGCTACCTGAGTTTTTAATCCATTGCAGTGTTGTGGATACGGTCGATTCCTTTTTATGGGCAGGAAGTTATCACAGTTTAAATTGTCAGATTACCTTTTGGTGTTGGCTGACTCGCTATATTCAATATTTCTGTTCTTTTGTATAGGATCCAAGCTACTGGATACAGGTGCATCGCTTGGAACATGGTGATGGAGGAATTCTGGACCTAGACGACATTCTCTGTGATGTAGCAGATGATAAAGACAGAGTGAGTTCTCGTCCAGGGGAAGCTGCTCTGAGTGCATTTTTCTGGGACTGGGGAGAGGGGTGGGTAGGTAGGAGTCCTTTCATTCCTGTTTTAGATACATACTGTAAAGAACGTTTGGGCCACCCACTTGAGTATGTTTTGTTTGATAATAAATACCATGAATCTTCACTACCCTGAATGCCAGGGTGTAATGATTTTCTTGATACCTGGGACTTAATATTAAGTTTTGGAATTTTAAAATGGAAATATCACAAAAAGGTTTCTGTGCCCCCTTTCTCCCTTATTTTAACCAAACATAACCTCTTTCTTGACAACTCAGGCCCATCTATGTGATCACTGTGTTGTACGATATACAAGGTCTCTGAGTTCAGGTCCCAGCCTTGGCTCAGAGATTATCTGTCCCGACAGCGGGCCTGAGTGCTGCACTGCCTTGCTACGAGATAAGCAAGTGTGTCCCAGGCGTCCTCCCTTGTGGTGTGCCTGGCTTTCAGAAAGCCACCTTTTCCTCCGTCGTTGCTCTGGGTATGCTTTTATGTGGTAACCCATCTTCAGTGTAGTCTGTGATTTTGGCATTGTAAACATGGCCACCTATGGCACCTCAGTGTTACTTTGCACCCCCTTTTTTATGTGCTCTTGGAAGCAGTCAGGAGGAGGAGGAGGAGAAGGAGGAGAGGGGACTCGAAACATCCTAAGCATGTGTGACAGGGTGCTTGGCTCTGCACACAGAAGTCAGCACATTCTTTACTGTGGTGAGGTGAGCCTTGAGCAGGTTTATGGAGCCGTGTGGCCACACCATTTGTGTTTGGCTAGGAAGGAGTTGCAGAAGGGCTCACAGCCACACGCACAATTGCACTGTCACGGCTGCATTAAGGCAACTGTCTGATAACAGAGTGATGATTTCATACACTTCACTGTGATAGCACAGGGTGTTATTAAGCCTGCCGGGTTGCACCGTGAGGTTGGGAGATGGTCAGATCCTGTGGATGCTCATTCTGCTTCTTTCTGGGGGCTCTAGTTACTGGACCTTTGCCTCGCCCTCCCACCCGCCCCTTCACCAGCTGGGGGCTGGGTGGGTACAGCTGTCCTGGTCTCGTTCACACCTATTCCTGACAGTTAGCATTGTGCCTGGCTCAGAGGTGGCACATATCTTATATGTTTTCTTGAAATCTCAAGGAAAACAAAAAATTTCAGATACCAAATTTTGTGTAAATTTAGAACTTTTTTTGCCTATTTATTATTTGATGCTTTTCTTTCTTTCTTTCTTTCTTTTTTTTTTTTTGGTGCTATTTCTCCTTTTTGGGCTTTTCAGTGAGCCAGGCATTGGGTAACAAACTCTAAAATCCTTTTCTGCAATCCACATGCAGAGTACCATCTGGAGATTTAAATTATAGTTAATTTGTTGTGTGGTCCAAGTCCAAAGTTAAAGCACCTACAAAGATTTATGAAGAATTTAACAGGTGCCCTTTCCCAACCATAATATTAGAAAGAGATCATCTTCAATATTTTCCTTTTCTCTCTTCCTCTTCTTTATTTTCTCCCCTCCCTCCCTCCCCTCCTTCGTTCCTTCCGTCCTATATAAAAATAACACAACTCCTCGTATGGAGAAATTGGAAAATGCAGAAATATATAAAGGAAATAATCACCTGTGATCCCACTGACGCCCGAGGCTCACCACTGTTGTTGTTTGAGCTTTTCATCCTGAACTTTCTCTTTCTTTAGATAGACACACACAATCTTTTTCCTTTAATTAAAGAGGCTTGAATAGTAGCTTGTTTTTTTCCTCTGAGTTTAGCATAAGTATATTTCCACATCCATTAAGTATAGCTATACTGACATGGGTGCAGAGTCTTTTGTTTTATGAATTTATGCATGCTCTTGTAGTACTTGTTTTGGACACTTAGACCACTGTGGAGAAAGCAGGGGTGGGGAGTTGGGGGGTCATCTGTGTCCTTTTCTCATCAGCATTCTCTGTACTCTGAGCAGCTGGGATGAGCACACCTGTTTCTCCACTGTGTTTCCTTTTTCCTTTTACAGACTGAGGCTTTCCGCTTTGACTCTGTGCTTTCAATAGAGCGAGTAAGAATCACTTGTAACACGGCTTCTGTGATGTGCCTCGCTCTGGCACGTGGCTTAGAATAACCTGTTGTGGAAGTTGGGTTGTTGTACGAGTGGGATTTAGGGGGCTGTACACAGTCTGTGTGCTCCTGGGAATTCTGAGCGGAATTGACCCGTATGTTCAGCACAATGCAATAATGTCTTAAGGGTTTATGAAGTACCAATTACTGTTGTTCATCCTTCCTAATCAATGTGCACTCCCAGTCAACACAGAAACCCTAGACAGAGTTTACCTTTTGAGTTGGTAGAATATAAAGATTATAGGTATTTGGCAATATGATTTTTAAAAAGTCTTTTCAAATGTAGGAGACTTATTTTATGGTCCAGCATGTGGCCTTTTTGGCCAGTGTTCCATGTGTGATTGAAAATAATGTGTATTTTGTAGTTGTTGGACTGAATGTTATAAAAATCAATTAGGTTAAAGTGGTCAATGTTGTTTGGATCTTTGGGGTGGTTTGTCATTCAGCAGCTAAAAGCAATGCACTCTTCTTTCAACACGATTAACTGTTAGATCACACACAGAAGCCAAGGATAAGGCCAACTGTTTCTGATCTTCTGAAATAGTTGAATATTAAAATCACAGAATTCTTAATAAACTGTATTTTAGATTTTGTATCTTGTATACTTGTGCAAATTTGATAAGTCTACATTTTCTAGAATCTTTTATTGTATTTCCTGTACAAGTTAAAAAATTCTTTGGAGGGCAGGAGGGACAAAAAAAAAATTCTTTAACCTGAGAAAAAAGTTTTAAACGTGAATAAATGGATCCAGTTTTAGACAATTTTATATCATGCTGATTGAAATCCATTTCTGAATAGAAAAATGTTAGAGAGTCCAATGTGCCACAGACTGAAATAGCTTTTAATTCAGTGTTTTGATTATTTAGAAATACTTTAAAAATATATGCTTAATTTAAATATTTTTGAGTGCTCTTCCAAAGGTACCCATTTAAGTTATGACTGTTAAAAAAATATATGATTAATAATCCAGACTCACAACACCCAGATTCACAGGTATTGTTGGATGTGTTATTCAAGTCGAGGAACTGTGTAATGTTATTGGTTGTATGGCTTTTTTCCATGGCTCTGAAATTCAATTCTGCTTTAATCATTTTGGAGTGTTTTCAACTATTTTTGGTGGCTACTCTGAGTAAGGATCTTTACACTTGTTTTGATTTTTGGCTTAAAAAAATTACAGCTCTTCTAAATAATAAAATTCCTTTTAAGAAGGTCCTGTTTTGTGACCCCCCCCATTGCATGCTTAAAATGCAGGTACCCAGCCTAGGGAAGTGGGATCTCAGTGATTGGAGCTGGACATCTGTATTTCACAACCTCCCCAGGTGCTATTTATGCTCACTGAACTTTGACACCACAGCCTAATGGCCCTGTCTCCGTGATGGGGAAGGTTTTCTTAAAGGTACAAAATTTGTACCTGGTCATTATGAATTTGTAAAATTATGAAAAATTATTTTTTTATGGAGGGGAAATTTGGATTGAGAGGCAATATTTTAAATGACTGCAAAAGAAAATTGAAGTCAAGTACTTAATTAACCATAATTTTGCTCATTATCCTTTAATTATTAGAGTTCAGAGCACAGCACTAAGGAAGTTTTCTTTTAGTGCCTTTACAATCCCAATTCTGGGATTTACCCACATTTGTTCAGAACGGTACTCTAGTGTAGGTTGTCTTGGCTTCTTGGGGTAGGTTTGATATCTAATATATAGAATATTCTAGATCTACTTTGGTCCTGAAAAGGTGCCCTGTTTTGTTTGTCTCTTCTTTGCGATGCTGCTTTCTGGGAGAACAGAATTAGGGTGCATGTGTGACTTATTTACTCTTAGTAGCTCATTCTCCGTTTTTTCAATCTACATTTTGCCAAATTATGAAAAACTGAGATGGATCCCATGTCATCTCCAGTACCATTTAGAGCAGCTGTCATGCATTCGTCTACGTGAGCTTTCCTGAGTGTTGAGCTGTATTGTGTCTGATTTGATCTTCATTATTTGTTGTTCCAGAACCTTTCCTCAATTCTCATGAGTGGGTCTAAAGGCCACACCTGTCATTTCCTCTGGGTATGACAGCAAATTTAGAAATTTCCTAAAGACAGAATAAAAATATTTGGGATTCATTTCCCTCTGCATGCCAGTCACCTGACATTGATTGTTAAGGGGCGTGAACAAGGATTTCAGGTGTAACTGACCAGGTACTTAGAGTCAGGGGGAAGTGTGCTTTAGTGTGGGTGATCAGCAAGAAGGGAGTCTTTCTCTTACATACAGCACCATCTTCTTTTTTATATCTTTGATGCTGAAGGTGATTTAAATGTACATTGTCCAGCACTTCCTTTGTCATACTTTGATGTAATTTTGTCTTGAGCAAAATTACAAAGCCTTTTTTTCTCCTTATTTAATGCATGACCGTGTATGTGCCTGGTAGAAGAGAGTTTGGAGATTTAAGTTCCTTTGCTATCAAGATGAAAACACTAAATTCTTCTTGTATGCCCTCGCTTCTTGGGGGGTGGGGGGGAACACACTGAACTGCAGCATGGGGGTCAGGTATTTTAGAATGTCCGAAGGTAGTTGAGAGAGTTCCTGGGCTAACTTCATTTTCATCTATGTTTTTTTGCGGGGGTGCGGGGGTCTCATTTCTTGTTGAGGACTTGGTCCATGTACTGAATATGATGCTTTCATATTTTTAAGTGCATAACTAATATGGACTACAGTTTCCTAAAGAGGTTCCTTTGGTAGATAGAATTTTCAAAGATGGCCAACTTCCTTAACACTGAAATATACAATATCTTAAAACCAACTTGAGTATGTTGTGAAAAGACCATAGAAAAAGAGCCATAAGGCAATTAGTGCATAAGTACCCGTTTTGTGTATTGTCATTAAGGATACTCATTTGTTAACATTACCTGTTGCGCCTCCTGAGAACTGCCAAACTGTAACAACAAACATAAAACCAGGGAGGACCTGAGATACTAGATGTGTAACAATTGTAGTTCACACTTTAAGGAATTCAGGTAAAATGTGTCTCAGTGAAAAGCAGTGATAACCGAAAAAATCAAGATGTTCTCATTTTACGTAAATAGTGTTTTAGTTACTACACATGTGAAATTAATTGGAGCTTAATGTTTTACATTTAAAAATAAGATGGGTTGCAGATGGGGCTCCCAGCCTTTCATTTCTGTTAGAATGTGGCATCATATACTTTTCAAAATTTCAAATAATTGTGGAAGTCATGTGCATTAGGTTGTAAAACTCCTTAGAATGTTTTAGTACAAACTGTTTACACTGAGTTTTTTCCTTTGTGCAAATTCTGGCTTAATTTCCTTAAGTTACAGTGAATTATGATGTCTATCCAGAGTGTCAAATGGTGACCAGCATATTGTTTTTTGCTGCTCAGGTAGGTTAGTCATAGAATCTATATTCCTTGCATTCCCTTAAGTGAAGTGGATGTAGCCCCAGGGACCATGATTTTAATGCAGACAACTTAATCTTTTAGTCTTGGGGAAATCTTGTACATTTTAAAGAAGCAATGTTTTTTAAAGGCGTACCTCTCTATTTATGGAAAACGCTATAATAAAATAACTTATGAAATGTGTTTTCTGTTGTCTTAATCAAAGGGAATAATTTATTTACACATAAATACATACCCTACTGTCTTTTGATGAATATTTGAGGTTGAGATTAAGTGGAATACATTAATTAAAACCTAGTCTCAATGTTGAACCAAAGCTAAGTGCCACCTTCCCCTTCTTGAATAAAGGTTAAGAGAATTTTTTCAAACCAGGGTGCTTAAATAATAATAATTTAAAAAACAGCATGTGGAATAACTTCCTTGGAAAGATTATCAGACTAGTATTTTTAAGTTAATTCAACCAGTTTACTGAGCACCTGTTATGTGCCAGGCATTGTGCTTAGTGCTACTATACAAAGTCAAACAAAGGTAGACATGGTCTCTGCTTTCTTGGGCTGTATAGTCTATTGTGAGAGTAAGAATTAAACAATCACAGAAATTAAATGTATAATTACTAAGAGATAATGGTTCTGAAGAAAAGGAATAGTCCTGTGAGAGATGTAACAAATTCCCCTAACCAAGCTCAAGGTGAGACAAGATTTGCCTGGAAAAACAAAATATGATCAAGGTGAAATTTTAAGGACAGATAAGTGAAAATTGGGGTGTGTGTGTTAGGTGATGAGATTTACATTTGGGAAATATCCCCCTGCCAAGAATGAATGGGCATGGGGCAGAGCGGGTGGGGGAAGGCCGTCAGCAGGTTTTGGGGAAGGAGATTTGAAACTGATGGAGGTTGGACCAGGTAGAGATGGTGGGGACGTTCACCAAGGTAGGCAATGTACTGTAAGGTAGCCAGATTCGGGGCGGGAGATCAGGAGTTCAGTATTGACTTTAGTGAGTTCAGGTGCATGGGAAGTGTCACATGGTTGGATATTTGGGACTGAAGCATAGATAAATCTAAGAATCAGATACAAATTTGTTAAAAATAAGATTAAAACAACATATAAAATATGGTCTAATTTTAGTGGACATAATTACGTACATTGGAAAAAGTTTGAAGGGATAGACCAAAAGGTGTCAATAGTGGTTATCTCTGAGGGTGGACTGTGTCATTAACTGGCTTTTTCCGTTACTATCTACTTTTTAATTTCTTTATATTCTACTTCTGCCTAATTCTAATATGAAGAAAGCATTAGGCAGTCCTAAATCGAAACATCTTTTTTTTTTTTTTCTTTAACTTTAGTGTGAATTGGCTTAGGGAAGGAACTATTTAAAGAGTTCCATAACCTGGAATTGAAATAATTTGTATAAATAGACTTCATTAACTAGATGACTTGATTAATGTCCTCCTAAGTGGACTTATTTCAGTTAAACTCTAAAGAAGAGAACATTTAAGTTAATTGCCAAGTAGAGCACTAAATGGCTAATTAATTCAAAGGGATTACTTCCCAACATTTAAATGTATTTTATGGGTACTGGTTTGCCCACAGTTCATCAATTCGTGGGAGCACAGGGCCAGACGTGGCAGAGGTGGTGTCAGTGAAGGGTGTCAGTGGAAGGGAATTGGGAAGGGGGCTGGGTCTCCTGCATGAGCAGTGAGTGTAAAGGCTCTTCGTGAGCAGTAGGAGCTTTGCATTTGGGGGTAGCCTGCACGGAATCAGCTGGTTGTCAGCCGTCCTAGGGAAAGCCATCAGGACTTTGCTTGTCCAGGGCCAGTGAGTCAGGAGAATTGGGGACAGAGTCTCTCACTCTTTCAGTTATATTGATTGGAGGCTAGGGCTTGGTAACTTGGTTGGCTGCATCTTGCTTTTATGTTGCTTCGTAAGTGATGGGCATCTTGTGTGGTGGTATCTGGGGCCACGCTGCCTCCATTTGAATCCTGGCTCCATGAGTTCTTTACTTGATGAGCCTGGGCAAATTACTTAACCTCTCTAACCTCAGTATTACCATCTCTAAATGGGCTATAATGATTGTACCTACCTTATGAGGTTGTTTTAAATTTAAGATTAAACCTTAGAATTTGTGCCAAGGTCTTAGCATTGTGCTTGTCAAAAATAAGGTCCCAGGAAATGTTATTTGCTGTTGTCATTGCTGGTCACCACCACCATCGTCAAATTAGGCTATTCATTCTTTTAATACCAGCTTCTAAGGATTTAAAAACAAGCAAACAGGGCTGGGCACAGTGGCTTATGCCTGTAATCCCAGCACTTTGGGAGGTGGGAGGATTGCTTGAGGCCAGGAGCTTGAGACCAGCCTGGGCAACACAGCAAGATGCTGTCTCTACAAAAAATAAGAAAAAACTAGCTGCACATGGTGGCGTGTACTACGCCACCTACTCAGCTGCTACTCAGGAGGCTGAGGCAGGAGAATCACTTGAGCCTAGAAGTTCGTGGTTGCAGTGAGCTGTGATTGTGCCACTGCACTCTAGTCTGGGCGACAGAGCGAGACCCTGTCCCATAAATAAATAAATAGTCTGTCTTAGATATTTGTTTTATGAAATGGGTTTCTATAGATAATCATTTTCATTTGTTTATTTTTACATTTCTTTTCAATTTGAAGAGAGCTGGGTATATAACTGGTGCTTAGTAAGTCATTGGAAGAAACACATTCTGTTTTCTGCATCCTCAGAATTTGACGACTCTCAGTATACTATCAATATGTGCATTCTTCTGAAACAGAAGAGTAGCGAAGATCCCAGTTTTATATTTTTAGTATTTGTGGAACCAAACGAGGACTGTATCATTATTCCTCCATCCCCTCCGCCCAAAATACAAAACCAAAAAGGAGGAAGAGGGTAGATGACAGTTGGTTTCATTGTCTTCATTAATATTTTCTGAATAATTCTGGAGAAGTAATTTAGGTGCTAAACAAGATCATGCCATTCATTCATAAAAGGATAGAAATCATATAGAAAATAGCAGATTTTTTTCTCTTGGGTCTTCCAGGAAAGGAAGGGGAAAATAGGCAGAGCCTGTACCCATTGCCCATAATTACAGAATAAGTGAGCTAATATATAACAATTTTTTGTCAACCTTGTGGGCTACGCACGGTAATAAATAGGATGTGGTCGCACCTTGTATCAACCCTGCAGGATAGATGCTTAACGTCCCCATTTCAAAAAAGAGAGAAACCAAATATGTTTCCTGGACTTACAGATCTCTTTCTAATTCTCTGGGCTTGTTCCTGGCCCCAAATAAAATTTTAATTATTGTTTGGGGTTGGGAGAAAGAAGCAAGTTTGGTTACTACAAATGTGGATTTTAACTTTATTTCATTTTGTCAGATTTCTATGTTGTCTTTTTTTCCCTCTATGTCTTCTTATATGATTATTTGTTAAAAGGTCAGGTGTCATGCATAATTGTCCCTCAGTTCATGTTTATTGATACTGATACCCATTGTTCACATGTCAAACTAAAAATTGTAGAATTTGAGCAAAGGTTAAGCATATCTTGCAGATTCATTCAGTCCATCTTTCCGACGTTCATTGAAGAAATGCTCGTTCAGTCCCTAATGTATTTGAGAAACAGCCAGAGGTGCTGAGAGGATGTGTCAGCGAGCAGGAGGCGGGTCCCTGATTCGCAGAGTTTCACCCGCATGGTCTACACCCCTCACTACAGGAGTGTGGGATGTGATAGAATAGGGGGCTGGGTGGCCCTTTCAGGTGCTTGGAAAGGACGTCTCTCAGGAGGAGACAGGTGGGGAGGGGGGTGTTTGGGAAGGAGCCAGACCTGGGAACCGCTGGGGGCAGAGCACTCTAGGCAGAGAGAACAGCATGTGCAAAAACCTCACGTGTTCCTGGATCAAAAGGGAATTAGTGTGGCGGAGATGCTGGCAGCAAGCAGGAGAGAAGGTGGCGAGGCTGGAGGGGACGATAGGGCCTAGATCAGGGACAGTGTTAAAGGCCAGGCTGAAGGATTTTGAGGTTTGCTACTCAATGCAATAAAAAGTCCCTGCACTGTGGAACTGTGGCGTGATGTAATCAGGTGTGTGTGTTCAGAGGATTGCTTCGGCAAGGATGCCTTGTCACCGGGAGAGGGAACAGACCCGGGTGAACAGCCATCCAGGAAAGAGATGATGGTGGCTGACACTGTAGTGAAGTTGGGGAAGAATGAGTGGAATTGGGTTAAGTTTGGGAGCTAGAATTTCCCAGCATTTCAGGCTGTTAGGAAGGAGGGTGGACAAGGAATTCAGGATGATTTTTAGAGTTACGACTGGAACAAATGGAGGAAGGGTTATAGAGCCCCCATTTGCTGGCATGTGGAAGACTCGAGGGGAATCGGGACACAGGCCACGTCTCCTATTGGGACACTTTTGAACTTGAAATGCCTACGAGACATCCAGCAGAGGTGTCAGGTAGGTCACTGGGCCTGCAAGTCTAAGCTCAAGGGAGAGAGTCGAGTTGGAGATGGGAATTTGGAGGTCACCACCCTATGGAACAGATGGTGTTTAAAGGCACGTGGCAAAAGTTTGCAGCCACTGCAGCCTGGTAATCTCGATCAGCTCCTCTGACGCTACACACCCTTGACTTATTACTGGCCCTTGACTATGATGGAAAATACCAATCAATTTTAATTAGGAAATACAGTATAAAATGTGGGAAGGGAACGCCTTACATTTATTCTCCTGTATCCAAAGATTTGGATGAGAGTAACATAAAATTTAGATTTCAAAAAAAAAAACAAACCAGAATTTGAAATACATAGAAGAGACAACAAAGGGAGAGGACTCCTCAGACATGAGACATTGGTAGTATTACTTCTAAAATATGTTTTGAAAATCAGATTCGGAAAGCCACTACAAATTTATGACTGTTAGAACCATGTGATGTTTGGTGGCACTTGACTACCACTCAGGAAAGAGCTTATTTGATATAATAAAGGCACGTAGTATAAAATCGGAAATTCTCCTGGAAAGAGAGGTGGAGAATCTGTGCCCTGAATTCTGAAGTTCTCTGTGTCTGAATGTGTGGTATATTGCTCGACTTATTTTCTTACAAAAGGTTGATAAGAGTCACTTCTTTTGAAGGATTCAGTCAAATGCTGACCGTCTCCTCTCAGGCATTTTGGTGTTAGCCCTAATGGGTAGTGTCCGCAGGGATCTCTGGTACTTGATGCTAAAATGAAGGTGCAGTTGGATTTCTGTAACAGCATAGTTTTCTTTCATTTAGCTCCCATATGTTTATTGAGCATCTATTCCATTCCAGCAGGACTTGAGATATTGAAGCGAATAGAAAACGCTTACTGTTAGGGATCTGTTGTAAATAGAAAGGGAGGTAAAAATGTTAACAAAATATTTTCAGCTACAACAGTTTTGTTCAGTGTTGTATAAAGTGGCTATGTCTTGAATCTTTTTTCTTCTTAGTATAACTACATTGCAGTTACTTTCAAAGCAAGAAATGTTCCATAT
This sequence comes from Daubentonia madagascariensis, assembly GCA_023783475.1. Taxonomy (NCBI): domain Eukaryota; kingdom Metazoa; phylum Chordata; class Mammalia; order Primates; family Daubentoniidae; genus Daubentonia; species Daubentonia madagascariensis. The sequence continues at coordinate 2,122,967 of JAKFHU010002239.1, forward strand.
GTAGGTGGGAATATTCAGGCTGGATAAATTAGGAGGTGTATTCAGGTCAGCCTCCGGATGGTACGTGCATCCTCCTCACTAGGGCCAGTTCTGACTTCCCCTCGCTCCCTGGAAGGCAGGCTTGAATATTCTGCCTACCTACCTGCTTCTCAAACTGCCTTTGTGAGGGGGACTAGACTTGTTTTCTTTTTCCAACCTGTGGCAGAATATATACAAATTTTTTTTTAGAGACAGGATCTTGCTCTGTCACCCAGACTGGAGTGCAGTGGCCCATTCACAGCTCACTGCAGCCTCGAACTCCGTGGCTCAAGCGATCCTCCCGCCGCAGCCTCCCCAGTAGCTGGGACTACAGATGTGCACCTCCACGCCTGGCTGATATTTTTAACTTTTGTAGAGACAGGGTCTTGATGTGTTGCCCAGGCTGGTCTCGAACTTCTGGCCTCAAGCAGTCTTCCCACGTCAGCCTCCCAGTGTGCTGGGATTATAGGCGTGAGCCACCATGCATGGCCAATATTTTTATAAAATATAGTACAAGTGAATTACTAGGAAAAACTGGCTTGTATCTTGCATGTGCTTATTTCATCTGCTATTAGAGTTAACAGACATAAAATTACTTGGTCAAGTTGCTGTGTTTCCAGAAGCTTAATCTATTATATTTTTGTACTTCATGCAGACTGGGACCACACTTTGAGCAGCACTGCAATATATGACGCTTTGTTAAATACTGTGGCTTTTACCTTTCCTGTATTTACATTATTCATAAGCTATCTATTTCTGATGCAGGCAAATGTTTGGGTATGCTGTGTCTTCAATTCTGTAGTTTCTTTAATGATTGGTATGTGTGTTTTAAAAAATGATTATATGCCTCTTGTTAAGAAACTTAAGATTATTAGCTAAATTAAAAAAAAATTACCTTGAATGTACCACTTTTCAATCCTTGGGTTAGGTTTGTGTATCCTTAGTACTGAGTTTTGTGAGGCTCCGGTATTAATAGTATTGTGAGTATTAATTATATTGCAAGTATTCATAGTATTCAGTACTCACTAGAGACCTATTTCTCCTTTTTCTCATGTTTTGCTTTCATGATCTTTCCTGACACTCAACCTCAGTTCAGTTAGACCTGACATAAAATGAAGGAAAGATGTTCCTGTTGCCTTTTGAAAGGGTTTTATAAAAATACCCTTTTATTCTTTTCTGGAACGGAGGAGGGGTGTTCCAGACTCCTAACTCATAATGCTTGTGCATATTTTGTTCTCTGTTTTTCTGAGTAAAATGTGTATATTTGAGCATTTGATCACTCCATTTCTCATTTACTGGAAGAAGGGAATGTTCAAAGAGCTTAACAAAATAGTCGTGCCATGAGGGCTCCTGTTTTGAGGCAGGAATTGTGATTTGATTCTATCCTGTAGCTGTTTTGGCAAGGAATGAGTTAAAGAAACTTCTTTGGACCTGATGGACACGATCACACCCTGCTGACTCCAAGGTGTGTGGCTACACCCTGTTTTACTCTTGACAAACTACTCCTGTCCTGTTTAACTGGGGAAGGTGGTTTTGGTTTGGTTCAGTGGAGCCTGCGCTCAGCTGCTTCCCTGGCGCCATATGCAAAGTTCACGCTGTCCATTGATGGTTACTTATGTGGAATGGGTTCTGGTCTCAGTTTTCCAGCTGTTTTCAATTTCTTACCCTTTCCTGAAGACTGAGCAAAACATAGGTTATATATTTGGGTTTTGGACAGACTGTTTATTTGGGGATTGTTTTATTCTGTAGTTAGTTTTGAAATCCAGGTCCTTGTGGATTTTGCCTTTCTAATGATTGAGATGGCAGACAGCGAAGAGGAAGCCTGCAAAGAGGCATCACTCTTTTTCTGGTACCTGTCGAAAGGATTCAGTGAAGGCGCTGAGGTTTTCAAGGTCATTGAACCTCAAAAGAGCCACTTCAGAAATCAGCAAAAGACAAGTTGGTACAGAAATTTCTGACCTCTTAAAAATTTTTTTTGGAGAGAAAGTAACACGCATTCTTTGTGTTTATTCCTTAATATTCTTTTGAAAAAGTTTCTTGATTAATTTTTGAACGTTTTTCTATGGTTTCAAAATTATACTGATTTTTCTGTGTTGTCAATCCACTTGTGGATGTTGGTTATTTATTAGTGTTCATGTTTATTCGTTATGAGGGTGTAAATTACCATGTGTCACAACGCTAACAGTTGTAATGTTAGCAGAAGATTCTGATTACTAACATGGAATCTTCTACTAAAACATGGTTTTAATGAACACCTCGTGCTACCCAAACATCTCACTAAAAGGATTGACTTTTATGCATAAACAAAATATTAGAATAAAAACGAATTAGTACTTACATAGTTTCATAGGAATAGTGTCCCATATGATTGTTTGGAATTAAATTTACTTTCCCTAAAGAATACTTTGAAGGTACTGAATGGAGATATAAAGGATAGGAAGTGATTGTGACTCTGTGCTTTAAGTTTAGGCTGTTCCAACAATGCATAGTGTATCTTTTAACAGTATCGTCTGTTAAAAATTAGATTTCTTAATGTTAATCATTTAAAAATTAGATTCCTTTTCTTAATAATCTTTTTGGAGCTAGTTTGTAATTACCAAACAATAAGAATAGGTAAAAGGTAAAAATAACCCCACACATAAAATGTAATTTTTTTTCCTTTATAATTTATTTTTGGATAAGTGCCACAGGTTGTATGTGCCCTCTAGTGGTCTTCTGTTACAATGGTTGTTTTTGAGCTGTGAAACCATTGAGAATTAGTTATGATATCCATGTTCCAGCCAGGGGAAAAATGAGGCTTTCAATATTACAGATAAATATATTAGAACTGTTTCCTTCTTATTATTCAAATTCAGCTCAGATAAGTGGTATTGATTCTGGTCAGTTTATGAATGATATGTGTTTTGGGAATATCTCTTAAGGGTTTATACAAGTGGACACTTAATATCAACATGTATCATCAATTCTACACTTATTTTGGCCCTCACATGTTTGCCAAATCTTGACTAGTTTTAGTTTCATCTTTCCTTTGTTTTCCTTATCATGGGGAACATTGACATATTGGAAATAAGTCAAGTTTGAGACATTCTAAGTCTCTATTTTATAAATATTTCCTCCAGCAGATATTACCACCATAATAGATATTTGTTGGTAAAGAATTTTCAGCAATTATTTCAATATGGTAATGTTCAGATTAATGTAATTTGAGTAAAGACACAGAGTAAAACCTGCTTTTAAGTAATAAAACCTTCTATGTAGTGTATACAGAAAGTAATACTAGAGACCTATGAGGAAGCTATTGCCTGAAAGTGTCGTGCTGATTCCGTTGGCAAAATCTTTTCTCTTCCCTTTTGAAGAAGCAGGGTATTTAAAACTATACTTGAACCTGAGGGTGGTGGCCTAAGTGTTCATATTTGATACTTGAGAGTTTAAATATGAGTGCTTTGTATTGTCCTTAAGTGTTCCGTGGCATTGTTTATAGAAGTAGGTTGTTGACCTAGAGATCATGCCAAAATCCAAATTGTTTAATTAAATTCTGCTGAGTATTTCTAACTTCCTGACCTAAACTACTTCTAATTGCTTGTAGTTCAGTGGCACTCATAATGATGATGGTGTGCTGCTCTTGTAAGCACGCCTGTAAATTATTAAGTTCCAAACTGGTTGGTAAAAGGGTGTTACTTTTTCATCGTAGAGATGGGTTGTGGCCTTTTGGAGAGTGCATAGGGACATTGGTGTGGGTGAAGAGTTCATCTAGACCTTGTGCACCAAGTTCCTGAATCATTTTGTTTATGGCAGTGTGGAACACTGATGAAATAGACTTTTTTTTTTCCTCCAGCAAGAAACATCCCCTTTAGAGCATTTTGTGTGCGAGAAGTTAGCATGTGACGTTTAAAGCAGCCATATGATTTCATTTCTGTGCATCATTTTGTTGGGTAGGGTTTCCATAGAAAACATAAGTTTTTAAATCATTGTTTTGTATACTTTTTGGGGGGAGGGGTTGTAGTTAGAACAAGAGTGTAATAATACCTCTAAGATTTGTTGAGAGAGTTGAGATTATTTATTAAATGGAAAAATAAAAAACCTAAGATAAGTGGAAATATCCTATATTGGGCTGTTTTCTGGGCTTGCTAGATGAGGGGTTCAATTTATAGCATGCACAATTGAAATTCCTGCCTTGGCAAAATCAGAACATAGTGTTTGAAGTAAATGGTTGAAATTTCTGCTTCCACATGTATGCATGACCCAGCACATGGACTTCGATCATTTACTTTGAAACGTACGTTATGATTATTTATCTATATAGCTGAGTCCATATACTGACATAATAATTGTATAGAAAACCACAGTCTAGGTGTAGAAGTCAGCAGAATGATACATTCTGACAAGCTTGCTTAATAGTGGGAAAACAATGATGCTAATTCAGAAAGGTAGATGATTTTTAAAATTCAACAAAAAAGAAACTTTAAAAACTGTAACTCAGAGATACAGTTTATATAATCGTTTTTCTATTAAAAAGACTTTCTTTTTAAGGAAGTATAAAATAGAAGACACAACTCAAAATAATGCTGCCTCGACCTTGTAGGGACTTACTGTTTTGAGCCCTCTTAATTCAAAGGTAAGACACAAAGGGAATTGGGTGGATTTTGTATTTAACACATTGACTGCCACACTAGAAAAAAAATTTTTTTTCTGTGGGGTCACAGTGTTTTATTGCAAAAATAGAATAAAAACTTTGAAAACATAACTATCCTTTCTAATGGAATGAAAAATTTGTTTTTTTATGATTTTCTGTGCACAAGATATATGCAATTAAATTGTCAGTATTAATTGGAACAATAAGAACATCAACAAGTAAGATTTTCATGAACCAACTGCAGAGTTTTGCCGAGGGAGCCACCCGTCACATAACACGTATGCTACAGCACGGCAGCATGAGTTGCCTGCCCACCATGGTAAAGAGACGTGTGAGTTACATGTGCTTCACGAGGCCCCAGGCTCAAAACCAGTCTGAGTTAAATACAGCTCACACGATAAATAATGTGTTAAACAGTCTGGAGATTTGTAATATGTGTTACATACTTGTATATGTGTGAAAATAACATACTAAGGTGTTACTTATAATTTTCAATGTTCTAAAAGTGGCATGCAGTAGAATTATAGTTAAATGAAGCATAGTTCTGTACACACACGGTTGTGTTTTTATACCATTCTCTCCACAATACAAAATGCCACTTCTTGTTGATGAGAAAATGCAGATATATCCAGGATAATTTGAAGTACAACATTATTTATGATAATATAAACATAAATATGTTCCGGTTAAGTGCTGTGTTAGAAAACTACTCGTTAAGAATATCTAACAAGTTAGGAATTATAACTCTTCTCCTGTTTTATAAAGTGGTTGTAATCCAGGTGCATGCTCGAGTGCTCTCTTTTTTTTTTTTGTAAAAGAGAGAATGACTTAGATCCCTAAATTGAAAGTAGAATACGTATGTGTGGACACCTTGCAAGAGTGTTTATTTTCTTCATTACCAGAGTAGTTTCCTAATTGTAGCAGAAAAGGTGGTGGTGGCTACTAATGTCACCCAGACCTAAAGGAGTAATGTGTTCTTGATAAGTTTTGTGACATTGCTTTGCTGGGTAAATAATAAAATATTATGGAACTTGATTTCTTGTTACTCTTGTGTTGCAAAAGTTGTGCATTCTTGCTTCTTTAGCAACCCCAGTTAATGAGAAGTTCCTAAATTTAAATACTATTCGTATTTGCAAGGATAGCTTTTAATTTTTTAAACAACAAGTTTAGCTTTACTCTATGTAATTAGGTAAAAATATACATATCACAGGTATTCAAAATATTAGTTTAAAACAAGAACCAAAAGCCTTAAGTATTTGCTACCCTTAGTTTAACCTATGGCAAATAAACTTCCAAAAAGACACTCTCCCCAGATTGAGAGATTTCTGATTTGGATTGAAGCAGGGTCTCCTTAGTTATTTTTAAGTTAATATTGTGCAGAGTGTTGGGCATCGATTGTACTCCTCAGTTCTCCATTGACTTTTTTTTTTTAAATTTCAGAATATTATGGGGGTACACTTTTCGTTATACATATTGCCTATGCACTGCCCAAGTCAGTGCTACAATTGTGAACATCCCCCAAACTGTGCACCCTTCAGGTGTGAGTTTTCCCATCCCCTCCACCCCCCTGCCGCCTGCCCAACCACTGAAGAATATTATTTCCATGTGTGAACATAAGTATTGATTGGTTAGTACCATCCATTGACTTTTTTTTTTATTAAGATGATTTGGTCAGGAACAGAAGCCAAGTTTAAAGTAGGCTGAGATAACTTTGGATTTAAGAATAGACTATTCCAGAGCATTGAAGACCTTAGATATTCAGGGGAAATGAATGTAGGAAAAGACTGTTGAACACAGTTCAATCCAGAAAGAATCAAGCAGGTTCAAGGTCTTTAAGCTTTGTTCTTATTCCACATCCCTTAATCCAGATAGAAATTTCTCTGCAGCACGATACTAACTGAAGCAGGCATCGGATACCAAAGTGCAGAAGGACCAACGTGGAACCATTGCTCATTTTGAAGAAAAAACTTAGGTCACGTCATTGGAGGATTTATATATCTTTTTGAAAGGCAGCAGTTCTTCTAGAGAGAATGTGTTTATTAAAACAAAGTGGGTATAATGCAATTGAAATTAGGGAATACAGTGCATATTAGGAACTGTTGGTTATACGTGATCTCAGTGAAGAGCTGTTTCTATAAGATTATAAAAATGATAGGGTGTGCTGTGTGGGAACGTGCAGTTGCTTGGTTAGAGTAGGCGAGTGCCCAGATGGCGGTAAATTTGTTTACCTTTTTGGGTTGTGAACTAACTGCACTGCAATTTATGTTAATTTTGCTTTAAAAGTCTTCAGTGTTGTACTCGATCATAAGGGTGGGTGAGAAAGATAAAAAATAGGCATAAAAAATAATGCTAGTGGTAAAAGGGAGAGAGGTTAGTCTCTTGAATAAAAGCCATATGTAACTAAACCCTGTTTTTTTGCCCATGATACGTAGATCTTAGAAATTATCGTTAGGACTATAAAACATATTTTTGAAAGTCATGACCCACTTTTTTTCAACTTAGAAATGCTATTTCTGAATTCTCACAGAAGTACACATTGCACAGTTAATGCTGATCTTTACAATAGATGGAACTATTGACATTAGCTCTTGAAAATCAATTCTTTTTGATTTGGAAATACATATAATTTTATTTTGGCAAGCATTTTACCTTTTGCAGTTTCTACTCACCATGATGTTTAAATTTATCTTGTAGCATTATATAGCAGTTCCTTAATATTTTTCTTGATGTTAGTTTTCTTCTGGAGTTTGAAATACTGTGTGTATTACTGTGATGTATATGGTAAAAATTATCGTTTTTTACCACTATATTTTAATGGGAAGCACCAAACACCTTTACATTTTTTAAAAATTAAGGTTTGAACATTGTGGAAGAGATGGTTACTTGAGGAAATAGGTTTTAAATTCGTACTCTTTTAAAGTTTGACTATCATTTTATTTTTCTCTGCCCACGTTGACATTTTATATAGTTTGCATATCTACCTGTGCACTTGGGTTCCCTGACTCAAACTATTTTTTAAAAGCAAAAAGCAGTGAATTACTACTTTATCGTGCATTTTCCCCTTTCTCTGGAACCATGACTTTGTAACAGAAATAACATACACAGGCCAAAAGCCAACAACAGCTGTTTTATGCTATATGTATTGTGGCCTAATCACTTATTTCTTTTTACTTGAAGACTAATTCTTACTTGACAGTGTCAGTAGCTTCTGAAAGAGCGGGCATTGACTGGTGCTGCTGATCTGACTCTGTCTGATGACTCTGGAGTTGGTCTGGTCTCAATTTAGTGAATTTGATGGCTGCTGGTGTGTTGTTAAAGTAACCAATTGAAAAGTGAGAAGATAGGAATGCATTCTTGTCTATTTTGTAGGGCCCAGGTACAAACAAATTTAGGTTGCTAATGATCTCAGTTCCTTCACTGTTTGCCTCTCTCTTAAAAACAAAGTTGAAAGCATAAACAAAGAAACAAACAAAGTTCCTCTTTGATCAAGAGTAGGGGTTGTAATTGTTCAGAGGCAGAGTTGGGTTGGACCCAGATTTGACTATAGATACAATTTAATCTAGGAATTCTTAACCACCTTTGAACCAGATGCTTCTAGATACTCTAAAACACCCCCTCATCCCACCCCCAGGTGCCCAGAAAATACTCGGGACTTGCTGAATCAGAATCTCCACTGGTGATGGGAAGGGTGGGGGCTAGTCACGTTCCCCCAGTTTCCTCCCCCAAAGGTCTCCAGGTGAGTCTGGTGTAAACCACTGACCATTGCCAGGTAAAGATACTGAGCTCTGGAGAAGTCAGATGACTTGCTGAAGATGATAGAACTATTTAGTGGCAGATTTGAGAACGAACACAGTGACAATTGAGCAAATTACCTGTGCTTCCCCCAGGAAGAAATTGGAAGCATAGTGGCTCAGAGACCTGTGAACATCACCTGCCTGAAAGCCTTTGGTGGTTTGGGGAGCTGGCATGCACGTGCTGGCTGTGCTCACATGTTAGCTTTTGTGAAGGTGTCCGTGTGTTCTGAGGCATCTCAAGTTCTGAAGTGGCATCTACAACTGCATAGAGGTAACTGTGTGTGCAGATAGGAGGCTAGCCTCTAACTGTTGCTCAGATTCCAGTGACAAAAATGGTCTTTATCAGCAATAACAGCACGGGTAAGCCACCTTCCTTTGGGTCAAAATTAAACAGTTAATATTGAAGTCTCTAACCTGGTGACTAATTAAGAATCTCTCAGCCCCTCTAACATAAAGCATGGCATTGTTCATAATAGTCATTCTATGGTTACCTAACTTTGAACAGCTTTCCAGTATAAACCTTGAGATAGATAAATAATAACTTTGTCAAGAGTATTTTTTTAAATTCTTCCTAGTATAATTTTACTTTTATCATAGGATTGAAAGGAAAATTTTTAACAAATGACTTTGGAATATCTTTTACACATTTGAAGACCATCTGAGGTGTCAGATACCTTAGATAAATTTTTTTTTAAAAAAATCACATTTTGATGCTGATACTCAAATCATCAAAATATGGCAAAACAGCCATTTTTAAAGGATCCTGTTCCTTTTCATTAGCTCCAAGCTAATTATCACCTCCTTCTCTCTTCAATTCATACATTTGTTAGTAGGTACAGGTATTTTTTCCCTTCTCTTTTCTGTCTCCTCTGTTTTCACTGGTTGTGTTCGCTGCTGTATCCTGCAATGCCTGGCACACAGGAAGCACTCAGTAAACATGTGTTGAGTGAATGCACGAAATAAATGGAAATGAACTAGTGCCCAAACTGTCTTTGCCTCGAGAAGGTCCTATTGTGCAAATAAGTTTTTTCTTCTTCTTTTGCTTACCCATGAAAATGAAATATTTACCATTAGATATAAGTATAACTTTACAAAGAAGGCTTCGTTGTGTTCTTCCTGTATTTGAAGACATTTATTTTTATGGGGATCACAATAATGAAATTCTGTAAAGACAGGTTTGGAGGAAGAGAATTATCTGTTTTTTCATCGTCCCCCTCTCTCAGCTCTCCCTGGATTTTGAACTCTCTTGAAGCTACTCAAATTTATGTGAACTGTGATGGACCCTGACTTTCCAGTTCACATCTTTCATGAGATGTAGTAACGACGGTGCAGTTACACTGGGCAGGTTATGTCAGGTAGCACCTATGAAATCCCATCATAGACAATACTGTAACGGGTGGAGAGGGGTTCTCCATAGAAAGACACTTTGATGCTAGTAAAAACAGAACGTTTTTGATAAGGTCAAGAAATTTACCTGAGATGAGGTTTGTCTGGGTGGGGTCCTGGAGCCTTTCTTATTTTCATTTGTTGTAGGTGAGGAATTGTTTGCTGCCGAGCTGTTTTATTGCTTTTGATCTGCGAACAAGTCAATAGGAGTTACTCTCATCTTTCCAGCTTAGCCATTTCAGGCCACCTGAGGAAAATCCATCTCGTTGGCGGTCCAGCCAGGAAGCTGGAGGATGAGGAGGAGATGCAGCACTGTTAGTTTGTGCTCCTCCTCCTCTTCTGGCTTGCAGGAAATCCCTCCTCTTCTCTCTTTTCTATGACTTTGGACCATTGAAGCAGCAGGTGATTTCTCCTTCAAGCCCCACAAATGAGAATAGAGCTTATTATGATGTGTTCATTTTAACAAAATCATCATCATATTATTAGTATTTCTTGTAGAGTTTAAAAATCAACATTAGCCTCAGTGGCTGATATTTACGTTCTGAACTTACCATGCCTACCAGGTGGGGCATTCGGTGTCCATCTTTGGGCTGGTCCCATTGGGCTGCACTAGAAGGATGCCTTTGCCCCGTATCCCCCGTATATGAGTACTTTCATGTTAGAATCATCTTGCAAATATTTTCCAAATATGGCTAGATGCAAAATCATCTTAAAACATCATGTATTTTTTAGTGCCTAAGGCTGTCAAAAATATCTCTCTTTTCTGCATGGTGTTCTCATGGCTCAGGGATGAATAAGGTGACAGCCTTCCTTGTAGTGTCAAATTACTGCACTGTCATTGGTCTGGCCATGGTGAACGCCATTGCAGAGCAGGGCACCTTGCTTTAGCTGTTGATAAATGGGTTTCATGAAACACTGTGGAATGACACTTGGAGTTTAGTCTGTTCTTTCTTTAGAAATGGAATTTTTATTTTTGACCTGTGGGCATTACCTAAAAGAGAAATATCACCCCTACCAGCCACCTAGATTTGCTGCACATGATTTCTTCATTTTAATGTTTGGATTTTGTTCTTGGATTTCCAAACCTATTTTTTTTTTTTAACAAAAGCATCACAGGAACAAACCTGTTTTTCAACCTATGTGCTAATAATCTTGTTATGGGCTAGCTATTTATAATTAAGTTTGGAATGTTTCTGAAAGGTCTGAAATAGATGTTTTTGGCAGGGGGGTAGGAGTAGGTGAGGTGGAGAATTTGGTATGTACATCAAGGTCTGGCTCCAAATTTGGTCCAAACAAGGTCTGGTTCAAAATTTTGGAACTGTCAATCCCGTATTATGTGTACCTGCCCTGCTCCCCTCTTCCTGCCTGTAAGCATGAGGCGGCGGTGAACAAGCCCAGAAGCAGAAGCGCAAGGGATCCTTGCTTGGACTCCCAGAGGTTAATAAGGAGAAACCTAAGTATCCAGTGGTGTAGTCTGATTTTTGTTGAGTAATTCCTATAGCGCCACCTAGAGTCTATTGCTAGTGGTGAATTAACTTTTGAGCTTTGACAAAGAATGTAGAGAAATTGAGATTCTTAGGTATTTTTGTATTGTGTCATGAAGAGAATCAATAGTGACTAGAGTCAGCCTCAGTTTCTTGCTACTTGAATAGACAATTAGTATATATTGTATCAATATATATGGTACAGTTTTTAAAACAGTCATTAATGACTCGATAATATATGTTCTGTGCTTAAACTGGGACTTTTTATGTGTGTGTGTGACTTGACATCGATAACCATATTTTGGAAATCTTAATTATTAATAACTTTCATATATTATATCAGGCACAGGAAGTTAGGCAAGTTTTCTTTTACTTAAAAAAAAAATTCTTTTTCCATGTAATTGTGGTTTTGCTTGTGTTGCCCCTATCAGTAGAGTGCCTTTCCTGGAGGGTGCTCATTTTCCTTTTTGGGCAAAAAAAGAACAAAAACAAAAAACAAAACTGCTACTTATTCACAGATCCAAGTGATGTCTCCCCTCTCTCCTTCTACAAGCACATTTATATAATTCATGAGGTGGTTCTGTACTGTCTACAAATTCTCTACAAGCCATTACAGAAGAATAGGTTGAGAGTATGCTTAAGAACTCAGAAGTGAATTGGAGGAGGGTATTCAGTATTCCACACACTAACAGTAGCTTGAGATGCTCTTAACAGCCTTATCTGAAATGGACTGCAGCAACTAATTTGGCTAAGAAAAAAGGTTTTGATTGCATTTGCTATTGATACAGACACTGGCATAACCAAATACATTCGAAAAAACACCTCTTTTTTGGGAAAAAATTGGAAAGTGGAAAGTGTTTTTGTGGATGCATGCAAGAATGACACAACTTCTTTGAAATGTGCATGGTGGGTCTTGAATAGGGAGCCAGTGCCCTGTGTTTGGTGTGCCCCTTTGTCACATCCATCTTTGTCTACAATCAGATGCCTGGAAGTAGAAAATTCTCAGAATGAGGAAAGCTGATTAAAGGGCCAGCAGTTCACTTGAGCCACTCTGAGATGTCAGCAGGGGAGCTGTCCGAGCCCCCTTTTTAAAGAAAGTGAGCATAGACAAAGTTTGTGTTTTCCCTGACAGATGTATCTGCAGTCAAGTATCTGAGTAGCTCCCTGCCCCTTGGTAGCCTTCACGTGTAGGCCAGCTGGTCCTAGGAGCAAAATGTGACCCTTTCCCAAGGGTGCTCCTGTCCTGTAGGAGCTGACTGTGGGGTTATCTTTCCTGCAGGACTTTCAGGATGAAAATTTCTCTCTTTCTTGGCCTGCTTCACGATTAGGAACCTTTATCTAGTTGGACTACAGCGCCCCACCTTCCACACTGAAGGGCTTATCTGAAGGTCAAAGCCTCTTTTCTGTGTTGTCTCATTTCATTGTCTGGGCAGGTCTCTCCCTTGACAGCTTGTTGCCCAAGCTCTGATAACAACTCTGATCCTTGTGATTCTTTCATTATAGATCACTGAATCTGGATGAAGGCCAGGGGATGAGTTGATCGTAATCTAGGCCCAATTTTGGCTGTAGGTGAATAAATAGGTCATGTCCATTCCTTCTTCTTTCCCCTTTATTCTATACAAAGAAGATTAGGCTGTTATCATAGCTGTTATTTCCTGTTCCTAACCTCTATGGAAAATAGATTGGCTTCTGTGAAATACTACCCATTTGCTTTGTATAACTCCATCAGACCACCAAAGTGGTGGTGGTTAGCCAACCCATTTGCCTTCTGTCAGTTTAGTGGGGCAGAAAGGACCTTAATCCAGCATGGTCAATAAAAATGTTTGACATTTGCACTGTATAAATGTCTCAAGTCACTTTATTTGTACATTTGTTTTAGGATATTTGAATGTAGGTATTATTTCCTAATAATTTGTTGCCTTATTAATCATAGATGAGTTAGGTTTGTCAGCCTGTTGTTGGGTACAGGAAATGCATCTTCTTGTCCCTTGTTTCTCAAGTAGGGTGATTATAGCTTCAGTTAAGAAGTAGGTTCTTTCCTTGAGATTCCCATTGTGTCCTGAAGGGCTATGTCACATAAAAGCTGAAAACCTCTCTGTTACACAGAACCCTCATACTGTCTCTCCCAGTCCAGTTAATCATAATCCTTCTGCCATGTGTAAAAAGCAAACTTAATGTGTAAAAGGACGTCTGTTGTCAATTCAGTTTTTCCAAGTCAAGTTTATTTAAATGACTAGTTCATTTGATCAGTAGATTCACTTCTTCATCTAGTATGAGGGGCAAATCGGGACACAGCCAAAAAAATTGTTTAAAAAATTGTAATAGAACATGATGTTTTTGTGTCATGTTTTAAGATAATGTTTCCAGTCTGGAAACAGCTGAGCACAGCTTCTGTTGAGTGATTTAGTTCCCTGCATTCTTGCTGAATAGGAATTGCTATCATATTTGGTACTGATTGAATCTGGTATTGGCAATTTCAGCCAGGTATGCCTAATGGTTGCTGAACCTACACTTTATAACCCTGAGCGTTGTCTATTCATTGGTGTGTGTTTGGGTCAGTGAGCAGATGACAAATACACTTTATTCTCAAATGCATCTTCATTTTGTTCAGTTTTGCTGTGCATTTGCTATGCATTAGATCAGGGCTGCTGTGTGCATATCCACACCCTCAGCATCTCCCCTAAACCTCGGTGTGGTGCAGCAGCCCTGTGCATGGTTATTTACATCTGTTTATGCTTCTCTGAAAATACCCACATATTTAAGATGTACTTTATGTTCTAGAATTTTATTCTAAGTTTAGAGAAAATATACACATATAATGTAGGCATTTATATAGATTTATGGGTGGTTCAGCCAAACTTCTGTGCTATGATAAGCCTTAATTAAAATCAAGGAAACTTTTAGAAATCAGTTTCAAGTTAGAAAATTATTCCCTCCCCCCCAGTTATTGGAGTTGGGAAAGAAATACAATGGGAGGCAAGGGGAAAAAGTTGCATGTATGATAATATATAGCTATGTTTGGCCATCATTTTGGTGAAAACTCAAATTGTACTTTCTTAGAGTTATTGATGTTATGGGTTGTTTCAACAATAGAGGGAAAGATTTGGGGGAAAACAAATGTATTTTAAATTAATATGCTTTCTACCTTGGCCCTCCCCCACAAAGTTGCATAAATTCTGGTAGATTTCCAAGCACTTTTTAGCAAATCTGTTTTATGAAAATGAAGGTGCTAATTCTAGTGTGTGGCTAATGTAAATAACCTTTGAATGGAAGAACATACATGTGTGGAAGCAATATGATAGTGCTAATTTTAATAAAAGTATGTACCTAAGGCCCTTGGGTTTGTTTTGTAACCTCTAGATGGCATGGGTTAGTCATAGAGGTTCTAAGTAGACACATAACTTTGGGGCTACAGGAAGAAGAGAAGTAAGGCTTTACTGAATTATGTAGTGACTTATGAATTAGAAATTAACTGTGTTGTTCTGAGTGGAGCTTGTTGGTTTTTTAAGTGGAGTCGTTTTCACCATACTTTTAAATAAAAAAAAATGTACATTGATTCAAACAGTGGGTGTGGGTGGTGTGGGGGGAAATTAAAAGTGATCCAGACTTATACTTGAAGGAAAAGAATTAACATACCTTTATTCATTTAAATAATTATGTCTTGATTTAAATGTTATTGCATATCGTCTAACATAATGCTATGAAGACATAAGAAATGGCCTCTGGGTGCCGCAACATAATAAGTGGCATTTCCTTTAAAATGCTCCAGCCAAAAAAATACAAATAATAAAGTGAAGGAATGAAACCATATTGGCCAAAGAAGAAGAAGAATTACAGCTGAGTGAGAGATACATAGATACATAGGAGTTCACTGAACTCTCCTTTCTGCTTTTGGAAAATTACATCATAAAAAAAGTAAAGAGTTTTTGTAATTATATTTTTAAATACTGGAAATAATTTTATCTGGCTCCCTTATTTAATGGAAGACATTCAGGCCCCAATGGCGCGTGTCGATTTGCCCTGCGTCCCAAAGCTTGTTGGAGGCAGAGCATCTTACGGGGTGCAGGTCTCCTTGTTCCTTGCTTTGTGATGTCTGTCTGCTTTTTAGCATCAGATACCTAAGGGTGTACACCAGGCCTGTGCTTTTTAGGTGTGTTCTTGTATTGCATTAATATTTATTACATTACATGGATTTTGTGGGTAAATCCTGACCAATTGTAGAAATTAAATAACAAATACTTTGAAAATAATACATATATACATTTAGCATGTCTTCTATGACATGCACCATTATAAGTGCTTTACATATTTTAACACACTTGATGATCACCACTCTGTGAATTGGTTCTGGTATTTTGTCCATTTTATGGATAAGGAGTTTGAGGCCCGGGGAGAAGGTACGAGGATTCAGCCCTTTGTACTCTGCTTTGCAGTGACCTCTTTGTCAGTTGCACCCTAGCAGAGGGCTCCCGAGGGAGCCTGGGAGGCAGGAGGGGGACATGGCGCTTGTTTTTCCTTGTTTGCTTGCTGCTCCTGTTAAAAAGCATTGCTCGGCAGTGGCCGTTGAGTGGCAGCTGGTTCTAGTTTTCAGCTTTCCCCCCCTGCAGCCTCTTCTGGTCCCACGGGAGAAGTCAATACCAGTCCTCAGAGGGCGTGGCCCAGCTCTAGGAAGTCCTTCCACAGATCCCTCCACAAGCCCGCCCTGGCATGCAGCTCCTTCTCCTTAGAGGTGGGCACCACGTGCCAGGGACGCCTCTCCAAGCTTCTGGGTTCTCATGGTCCAGTCTCCTGTGCTCTGTTGTTCACCTGTTTACCCTATTCCTTCTATTACCTTCTCTGTCGTGATTTCTCTTTTCCTTACTGGATCCTGACTATACGTTTGGTGTCTATTAAATGATATTCAGGATTCGGCAAATTGAATAATGAAATAATTTTGGTAAATTTATTCTAGGTACTATTGTGATTTAAAATAATATCTAGCTATTAATTTGTACTAGTACATATTTCCACGTCTTTACCAAAGGCTGTAAACCCAAACCATCTTTTTAAAAATTCTCAATGATGCCACTCCTGTTTTTGATCTCCAGAAGAGTTAATAGGAAGCTGAGAAGCGGGAAAGGTAGCGGCGATGTGTTAATTAGTAAAATCTTGTGTCTTTGGGGAACGATTGGGATCCAATTAGAATAAATGGTGATCAGGTGATATTAGTGAGATCTAAGTGGACCTTTTTTTGACAAAAATTCTTTCATCACCAAATGAATTTCAGACAACAAACTTGGTTGTCTCGGTTCTTTTCTCTCTCTCCTTTTCACCCCGAAATTTAAGGAAACGTGAAGTGTTGTTTGACAGTGTGCATGTTCTTGATCCGGAGGCTTTTCCTATTTGTGCTATTGCCGAGGCGCTAACAGACCTGGGCGTTCTTTGCAAAAGTTTAGGGTCAAAGTTTGTATCAGAACCTAATTCTGTACAGACTGAAATGCAGAAAATGTGACAGCTTGGCTATCTCCCTCCCTTAGGCACAGTTTTGAATGTTTAATAAAAGGCTGTTTTCTCACAACATGTTTACATCAAGATGCATGCATGCCTTAGCTTGGTGCTTTTGCAATTTTTATGTAGCATCTGTTTCCAAATCCGAGAACGCTAACAAGGCCTTAATACAGATAGCAGAGAGAGAGGACAGCGGGGAGTTGCTCCTGTCGGTTTCTGACTTCTCCTGTGGTCTTGGGTTATTATTCATAATGTAAATTCTCTCTCCGTTCCCAGCATGTACATAATTAATGGAAAAAACTATCCAAGGAAGTTCGGCAGCCACAAGTAGGTCACCATTACCAGATGTTTAATTATTGTCATTAGGAAGCATTTGGAAGTACCTGATGAGCTTTCTGAAAGCATAACAATAAGCAAATCCCTTTGGATCTTGATGGATTGGTTGTTTTGTATTGAATGATGATTAAAGTGACTACAGGCACAGCGCTAGTGCCTTCTTCCGAACATCTTTATCAAAAAGAGGTAATAATTATGCTACACTCAATATGAAATACACGTCATCCTCCTTTTCATATGTTCTCTGATTTCCTTCAACTGTGCCAAGTTTTAATTAATGTGCTTCAATAGTACGAAAACTTGAGCATCTGTAATTACATCTTTAGTAGCAATATTTAAAACCTTTACCGTCAATATATTTATCATGTAACATTTCCTGGAATTAAGGTCATTTATCTGGAACCAAAATGTGCTTCAGATGTGTTTTTTTTTTTTTTAAATCTTGAAGGTTAAAATAAAGTACAAAATAGGAGAGGCTAACAGAAAGCCTGTAAACATGACAATTCTTTTGGTTTATTGGCGGGGGGTGGGGGGCGTGGTGGTAAATGAATTTGACAAAGGTAGGGAATTTTAAAAAATGACTCTTGTTTTTACTTTTTTCTTCAACCTCAAATTTGTATATCATAAAAAATTTTGACATTTTGCTAATATGTGAGAGGGCCATTTCCAAGCCATCCTTCTCAAATGTTTTGAGTTCACACTGAAGAATATAACTTAGAAAAAATGCTTTTGGTTTTTCAGTTCAGGTCTGAGGAGCATGGGGAATCTCTGTATCTCTTGCTCTTTGCTGCTTTCTCGTACTGCATCTCTTGTCATTCTTAGCCTTTGTTCATTCCCGCTCTCGTGGCTTGTCTCTAGGGAATTTAAAGTTCTTAAAAACCAAAATTTCCTAGTCTTCAGTTAGTTGTAAGATGGACCCACTGGCTCCCCCTCGTGGCTACTTTCTGTGTTGTCATTCCCAAGGTGCTCGGTTTCACAGCGGGTAATGTAACTTTATTACCGCTCTTGAAGTGACAGAGGCTGTGTTCGTCAGAGTTCTCATTTCCTTGTTTACTCTCCTCTGCCTTCTGCCCTCTTCTGTAGGATTGGGAAGAGAATAGTTTGAGAAGAGCCATAAAATGGAAGATCTTGAAAGCCAGACATCAGAGCTGAGAGTTTGGAGTACCACCTGCTAGTACTTTACTCTCCAGTGCACTCAGATCTCTTCTGCAGGGTTGGTAGTGATGCCATGCACATGACACTCGCGCACACACACACACACACACACACACACGGTCCTGTATGATCAGGAGAAACACAGGCTAGGGCAATGCCTATTGTGTTTTACAGGTAAAACACACAAAGAAATCATTGTGAACTAATATGCTAGAAAGATTTATAGACAAACACTACATTGTGAAAAAGCTAAACATGTGGCCCTAGAAGAGAAATTCACATAAAGTTTTTATGTTATGTACAACTCAAATTTCACGTCTTAGAAATCTGTAATGGTTTGTTATGGGGTCAAGTTTATTTTTCTTTTGAGTAAACCTTGTCTTCAAATTGTCACTATAATACAGGTAAGATTGCAGAGTGAGCATGTTAAAGCATGTAAAAAACTGCTTGATTATATAAAGGAAATGGCTGTTTTCTTAACAGGTTTAAATTGCAACTATTGCTAAAAGTTGTTGATGTGCTTAACAAATGTTGGGTGGAGTGTTGGGCTCAGAAAAAGCATTTGTCCTATGCTCTTCTGTTTTCATAATAGGAAAGAATACAAGGTAATTTTTAAGTGCCTGTTTATTGGTTCTTACTGTAAGGCACTGGGAGTGTAGGGGGAAATTGATGACAGGTGTGAGCAATCAGGGACAGATTGTCACCTTAGACAAGGTGGGGTCAAAAATGTGTTGGACATTGATCAGCATAAAGGAAAGCGTAGAATTGGAAATGTGCAGCGTGTGTCCATGTGACAGAAGAGTGTCTTTGTTAGAGAGTATCTGGGGAGAGCCATAAGATCTTGAAAGGCAGACATCAGAGTTGAGTTTTGGTGTACTGTGGGTTAGCAGGGCCAGTGGGGTAAGGGAAATGGAGAATCAGAAGTAAACAGATTCTGTGATTGCATTTGGTGTGGAATTTGGTATAATTTAGCAATGTAGGAGTTTTCATGGAACCACGGAGTTCTATCTTTGTTTTTCATCCATTGAATTTGTGCTTTTCTTTAGAGTCATAGGTATTTTTTTCATAGAAAGACAGTGCAGCTTGGATTCTAGAGCACAGAGTTTGAATTCCATTGGCTTGGGTTCCAATTCCAGTCCTGCTATTTATCAGCTGTGTGACCTTGGGCAAGTTACTTAACCTTTCAGTGCATCTGTAAAAGGATGATAATTGTACCAATTGCATGGGATTGTTGTGGGCTTGAAAACATTGTTTGGTATATGATATCATTTTATACATGTTAGCTATTATTATTGTCATTTTTTTTTTGTATTTGCAAATTCTTTTCCAGGAGCCAGTAATAATCTTTATGATAGTTCTTTGAACTGTTTTTTTCACAAATTTACGGGCACCAAATGTGTTTATCTACACCTAATCCCCATTAGAGCCATGCGATCACATTTATATTTTTATAAAGGTTGTCAGTTTAATATTCAAGCAATAAATAAAGATAAGGTGTGAATTGTTCTGTTAACTCATGCCTCTGTGTTAATGTGAAGCATGAAAAGATACGACTTTTCAGTCCTTAAGCATGGTGAGGGTGTCTCTGTGGAGGGACTGAGGAGCAGGTATCACTGGGTGTGAGGGAAGGAGGAGTCAGTGGGATTCATCCTTGCTGACCAGGAGAACATGATGTGGGGTGAAGGGCTTAGAAGAACATCAGATGTTTTGAATTTAAGTATTGGAAACCGAGCCTTTTTTGTTTAATCGGTACTATTCCCAAATGTTGCCTCCTTTTTAATGTTTGAACATAATTTATTCCCTTCTAAAGAATGTAGTCCTTGCAACTTAGCCCAAAATACCATTTTTGGGGTTATTAACACTTAATACAAGAACCTCCAAACCTTCTTCTTCCTTAAAAGTGATCTCTGCTAACATATACTCTTTTTTCCTTATACATGTGATTGTGGCGGGGGGGTGGGGGTGGGGGTGGGGGTGGGGGTGGGGGGGCAGTCTATGCTCCTCCTCTCCTTGGGAGCTGTAAGGTTTGTCCTTTAAATGAGCACTTCTGTTTAAATGCTCCCAGGCTCATTGGTCCATTTGTTGTAGTTACCAGCGTTTTATCTGAAATGCAAGTTTCTATGTAATAGCCCAAACCTAACCCACCTAAGCCATTTGTTACTTTATATAGGAGCCCTTCTGACAACTAAAGAATTTGCATAGATGTTGGTTATAGTTGTAGTCAGCCTTGGACTGATATATTTTCATCCTCTAGGAATGATGTGTCTGTCTTTTCCACATGGGATCTTCTGGGGAAGCTGTCAGCACACTGGCAGAGGCAACCGTCTCCTTGCTAGGCATGAGTGAGCCACGATCCATCCCCTACACAGCACGCAACTTATACGTGTGCTGTTACTATGTGAGGGTGTCCACCAGGCCCATAATATCTGTACTTTGGTCTGTTACTTGAAGGATACTGACTATTTTGGAGTCTTAGTATTTCTTTCATGTTCCCACTGTTGGCCTCAACGTCCCTGTGGTCATTCAGTGGAACGTCTCGAACTAGGCATGTGCCCTGTTTTCTGGGACTCGTGTTTAGCTTTGGAAGAAAGTAAGATCAAGTTCCCTAAGGAAACAGAATCCGCTCCCCCCACCAACGACCCCTGCAAAGAAAAAAAAAAAGACACGAAAGCTTCTTGGGCCATTATGTTGTTCCTCTGCCTGCAGCCCTGGGCCAGTCTTCTTGACATGCTCCTTGGGAGTTGGTAGCGGACCAGCAAAGTAGCTTACCTGTCCCACAGGTGTGCTCGGAGGGAGGCGAGTGTTTGCAGTGATTCCAGCCAGTTTGCCCGGGGAGTCCGTGAGCAGCAGGAGGAAAGAACGCCAGGCGTGGGCGTCAGGCACCGCGCCGGCAGTGGGGATTGGTTGTTGAGCAGGAGCAGATACTGTGTCTGCTGCACGGAATGTCGTGGTCAGGGGCCGGCCACCAGTCCATCCAGCCGTCGCAGTCTGGAGCCCAGAATTCGCCAGGGGGGCGATTGCGGGGTACAACCGGAGTAAAGGGATTATGCTTAGACCCATCGGAGGAAAAAAATGATTGTCGAAATAAAAAATGGGACCAGAACAGCCTGTCCACTTTGTTCTACCAAGAGAAAAAAAAATTCATTGTTATCCAAATGAAAAGGCCTGAAGTAATTAATATGATACCGTTTTTCTAAAACCCAGGTCTCTTACGTACAACATTAAAATTGCTCACAACAGTGGAGTGTTGCTGGGTGTTGGCTTTGGTGATTGGTAGTCATTCATTGCAGGCCACTCTCCAGGGACCCGTGTTGGCTCTAGAACATGCACGTGTGGCTTTGTCTTGTCACATGTCCCTGCCCAGGAACTGCATAAGTGCCAGCGCTGGAATCTGGGGGGTTGGACGGGTTCTGTTCAAGGGCACAAGTTCTAAGTAGTGTCCAGGTTTATGCCCTGGGTATGTGCTGAAGGGCTTGCTGAGCCAGCTGTCCGGGGTGGGTTGTCAAGGGTGCCCACCCTTGAAAACGGGTTTTGGCTGAGGAGGGCCCCAGGCTCGGTCAGGATGGGTTGGGCAGTGCCTTTCCCTGAGGTTGGTGGGGACAGCCTTCTGGCGGGCAGTGATTCCTGGGCTAGGTCTCTGTGCCACTCTCTTTTCTGTATGTGCAGGCTTCTTTGCTATCGGTGGTTCCCTTACATGTCAGTGGTAGGGCTGTTTTGTGATAGCAATTCTTCCTACAGAGAAAGTCGCTGGCAACAAGCCCTTTTAGAGAGGCGTATCTAGGGATTGTTAGTGCTCGGTAGAAAAGAGAAAGACTTGTCTTAAGAGGAACTGTGTATGTCATTCTCCACTCAGACCCATGAAAAGACATGGGGAGGCTTTGGCTATATTGATTTTTGCCTTTTGGAGCAAAAATTTAATTTTCATGAGAGCGATACCAGGAACACGTAGTCCACGTATGCCACGGTTCCTTGTACACTGGTAAACACTTCATTCCTCACGTACCCAGTGGGCCCTTGACTGCGGTTACTTAGGCACCATAGGGTTTAGTACATCCAAAGTGTGATCAAGAGTGCTTATTTTTACACTTTTTTTCTTTTTCATTGTAGCATTCTTTTTTGCTTTCCGACCTAAGTGCTGGCAACACATCTTTAATGAGAAAATTGACTGTGAAGACAATTTCTAAGAGCGACCCTCAAGACTCAGGTTTTGCTAGGCTTTCTCTAATCCTTGAAGCAACTTAAAAAAAAATTCCATTTCATCTTTAAGGTTCTAGGTTTGTATAAGTACACTTTAGGATGTTCACACAATGACAGCATTGCCTAACGATGCATTTCTCAGAGCGAACGCATCCCCGCTGTTGAGTGACACGTGACTGTATGTGCTCATATGATGCCTGGGCTTTACTTACCACTTGTACAGTCATTGATCAGATGCGACTTGTTGGGGAATATAGATCACTCAAAGTTCAGGGATCTGCTGATCTTGGTCCGTTGAAAGCGCAGCATACGCAGTTCCACAGCTGTATGTATAACCGATGAGGATGGTTTCTCATTTTTGGAGGATTCGTTTGCAAGTGACTATAAGAAGTGTATCCTGGCCATTCCCCAAAGGGTGGCAGGACTCTTGGCTTATCTAGGAAGTGATGAATGATGGGCCGTCTGAGATAGTGGGGCCTCCTTAAAAGTATCACTGGAAGGGAAGGGGCACATGTTTCCACATTTATGGAATATTGTTTAGATCTCACAATATCACCAGGTGCTCTTTGGTCTTCTCGAAGACTCCTAACAGCATCACCAACATGAAAAGAGGAGCCATTCACAACAGCTCTTGGCGCTGGTTTTAAGATGAAATACATCAATATTAAAAATAAACTATAAAACATTCATGAAAGTTTTTGGAGTTTCTTTTTAAGAAGTTCTTTGAAGCTGACTTAACATTGCTGCATTTATTACAGTCCCTCTGTAGTTCAACAGGGCTTTTATAGGTTTTTTATCTTGGGTTCACGTATGTGTTTTGAGATGATATAGCATTACATGAAGTTTCAGTCTGTTTATATAAATCAGAAGCAGTCCTCAGACCCATGTGTATGCCACATGGCGATGCTAGCACGAAGAAAGTATTTCTATTTATAAACAAATAGATTCATGAGTAGTTTAGATATGATTTGCATGTTGGGTTTCTATCTGGAATTGGTACATATCTACATGCACAGAGAAGAAAAAAGAAACATCAGGGATCTCACTGCACCCTACTCTTTGACACCATTCTCTGAGGTTTTAATTTAGACCCGTGACGCAGTGTTTAGTTTAAATGCCCCATCACCAACTGCCAGTTTCAAACAATACAAAGCTAGGCTTCCAAATCATTGCTTGGTTGAATATTTGCAAAAAGGGGCTCATCCTAGGATTTCCTTCAAATAGGTCTTAGCAACTAATATGGATTAAAAGATAAAAAGTGAAACTCTGTATTTTACCTAAAAAATAGCAAAGTAATGAGGGCTACAAGTCAGTCTGGTGCATTGACTATGTCAAGAAAAAACTTATTGGAGTATAAGCTCTGACAGATTTATTTTTTTGATTTTTGTGTTGGGTATAGATCTGTTTCTGTGGGCTCAAAGAGAAAAGTCTTTCATGTTTCCATTTTTTACCACCCTGGTTCTGTGTATGTGTTAGAATACAAAACAACTTAAAATTGGTGGAATCAGTAGGACTGCTGATTTTGCTAAACCATGCCTGACGGACACTTTGAAGTCACCTTCCTCGTGTAATTCATCCACTCTCCCTCTCAGTGAATGCACGTTGAATGCCTACCATGTGCTCTTCCAGATGCTACAGCAGCGAATGGAGTCAAACCCCCTGCCCTCGTGGGGATTATACTCCAGTTTAGTACTTGTCGCTCACAATAGGTGATAAACAGCGTAAGGTTATTTACAGGAGGGGACAAATAATGGCTGGTTCTTCAAAAATGTGATTCTGGTTAGGTACAGACAAACTGAAGTTCCAGGTGTACAGAGCCTTCTTCCTTTGTTTAAAAAGCTACCCCCTCCCTTCCTTCCTCTTAACGTGTATACCATGGTGATCAGGATGGAAGCATGATTGATAAAGCTCTTTGCCAAAATGAAAGCAAAGACTTCCATGTTGCCAAAAGAAATGATTTACCCAGGTAGGAGCTATATGGCTGTGATGTCACAGATGACCATGAGAAGTAGATGGAAATTTGGGGAGGGAGACAGTGATTATGTAAAAGAACATGCACTTATTGAATTAGAGATGTGATATGGGAAATACTCCATCTAGATAATGACCAGAGTATGCTTATGTGAAGAATATTCCATAATAGATATAAATTCCTAGCAGGACTTCCCTCTCGGGTTATTAGTGGATGATGATCCTACTTTGTTTTATTACCAAATTACTATTATGCTCTCCGAGGTATGAAGTGATATTAATGACTGTTTTCAGTGAGAAATAACACTTGATAGCGTTGCTATCATTTAAACATATTAAAATATGTTGTAGTGCAGAAGAGCACCCTAGGGGAGAGAGGTGAAGACTTAGGAGTTTAATTTGAAATGCAGTTGGGAGATTATTTGGACAGCAGAGAAAGCTTTAGGGCAAAATTTCAATAACAAAGTATATTATTTTCTAAACTATTCATGAGGGAGAAGGGTCTGTGTTTTTCACGTACCTGGACTTAATTATGGTTACCAAAAAAAAATGTTTAGTTAATTGTACTCACTTATCTGTACTAATCCAAAAACAAAAATGAAGAGTTATGATGGTTATTTAGGAAAAACAATTTATATTTTGACCGTAAGCATTTAGATGTGATAACCCATGTATTCAGTATTTCTAACTTGCCTCTTTCATGAAAAGTGGTATTTTGGCACTGTTACTGAATCCGTCTGTGCCTGGGGGGCTGTGGCCTAGTTACTATAACCTGTACCTTTATCAAGATTCAGTACTGTCCTGGCGATTCTCCAGAGAGCTAATCAGTTAAAGAGATTTTCCTTCCCGTTTTGATTTTTAGCCTGGAGTTTTACTCTCAGTAGTAAAATAGTATCTAAATATAAAACAGGGAAGAATTAGAATGTGTCAAATATAATAACACGTTTTTATAATTTGCTCTGAAAATCTGCTCATCAGCTGGTGACCTCTCCTTACTTGCATTTCTACTTTTTTACAAACATGGTTTCTTAATATCCCAGCGAGAACATGTGCC
This sequence comes from Daubentonia madagascariensis, assembly GCA_023783475.1. Taxonomy (NCBI): domain Eukaryota; kingdom Metazoa; phylum Chordata; class Mammalia; order Primates; family Daubentoniidae; genus Daubentonia; species Daubentonia madagascariensis. The sequence continues at coordinate 2,148,482 of JAKFHU010002239.1, forward strand.
TACAGGAGAAACTCAGTTGCTTTTAGCAGCAGCCTGGAGTCTAGAATCCTGATACCTTGGTTCTCCATTTCATGCTGTTTTCTTTTTCTTTCTTTCTATTTTTTTCTGAGACAGGGTCTTGCTCTGTTGCCCAGGCTGGAGTGCCGTGGTGCAGTCATAGGTCACTATAACCTTGAATTCCTGGACTCAAGTGATCTTCCCACCTTAGCCTCCTGAGTATCTGGGTCTACAGGTGTGCGCCACCACACCCAGCTACTTTTTCTATTTTTTGTAGAGGCAGGGTCTCTCTGTGTTGCCCAGGCTGGTCTGGAACTCCTGGCCTCCCAAAGCGATCCTCCCATGTTGGCCTCCCAAAGTGCTGGGATTACAGGTGTGAGCTACCATGCCTGGCCCTCATGTTGTTTTCTTTAAATCATACCGTCTGCTGGTCTGATGATAACAAATGTCCCTTTTGGAAAATTAGTCGAGAAAACTCAGTGCTACAAGGAAACTTAGTATAACGTACAAGCTTTATTGTGCTCATTTAAACTGTGTAGTTTTACCCTTCAGTTATTCAGAAAAATAATTCCTTATAATTCATAAACTATACAAGAAATTAAATTCCAGTGTTCTTGTCACTGAGAGTGCCATTGCATTAGCAGACCTCCATATGATAAATAATTATCCAATGCCCATCAGTCAGGGAAGATATAATGTGACCAAATGTAAAGTTGTTGTCACACCCTATAAATGCCGTGAGAAACTGGAGTCAGACTATCAAGTGGGTACATCTTTTGTCCTTATGCCATAGATTTGTTCTTGAAGTAAGCCGCCAGTAAGAATTCCAGGGCTCCATGTGCACTGGCCGTGTGTGAAGCTCTTAACATGCCTGGAACATTGAATGCAACTCCCCTCTTCAGCTGCCCTGGGCCATGTCAACTGGCACCACCCGTGCTATGGCACCAGGGAATTAGCTTGCGCACACGTCACAGAGTCAGAGAATCGCTGGAGTGCAGAGCTGGCCCTGGGGAGTTAGCTGCCACTTGTATGAAGCGGTTTTAAAATGTTAAGCTTAGACAACTCCCACTGAGCTGGGTAAAGACTTTGTGTCCTTTGAGTCCCTCTCCATGTTTTATCAGCTTCCGGCTGCAGGGCAGTTGTCTCCCCTGGGCTGAAGTCTTAGGCACTAGGATGTGTGACTGGCAGATTTGACTCTAGAAGCCCCAAAGGGCAAGGAGAAATGGTTTTGAATTTTGTTCGTTGTCTTTTCTGTGTTGTTAGTTTCAGAGTTCAATAGCCAGTCACTGTGGATGGCTTCGCAATGTTTTGCAGCCTAAAAAAATTATGCAGGCAGTAAATGGAACAAAAATCTGAAAAATCCACACAGGCATATGCCAGAGTGCACGTGCATATGTATATTCCTCTGTGGATTCTTTTACTTTCATATGTTTTGTAATTCTCTTTAAGATTTACATGAAGGGTGATGCTGTTTTAAAATGTGGTGCCCTGAATCCAGGGAATTCCAGTGGTACTATATATTTACACATGTCAAAGCGCTAACAGAGCTAGCGAGGGCCTTGGCTCACCTTCTAGTTGTGTATTTTATATTTTGACCAATGACGGACGCTTTGGTACGTTTAGACTGTGGTCTCATAGAGGCATAGGGGCATATAAGGCATGCAGACTGTCTTTCCCTGGATTGATGTTCCTTGAGCTCCTTCTGAGCACGAGCTGTGGGTGGGACACCAGAGCAGACGACAACACAGACCCTGCCCTGATGGCGTTTACACTGTCTCAGCATCACGCCACAGAATCTCACGGTTAGGGAGCTGAGGTCGCATTATGAGGATGCATAAAGGGAGAGAGTTAGAGGTGAGAAGAGGGGCCCCAAAGCAAGTCCCCGGGCCATGGGACCGTCCGTCCATCCCGCAGATGTCCAAGTGACCGGGGCGCCTAGCGTGATTCTAGGCTCAGCGAGCAGGCCGCCTTTCTGTGCTTGTGATCCCTGTCTTGTAGGTAAATACGTGGTACGGCAGGACGAGATCAGTGTGGCAGCATGGGTTGCAGTGCGGGACACAGCGACTGGAGGTGTGGGGTGCAGCTTTAGAGAGACTGAGTCAGTCTTCTCTGGTGGCAACATTTCAGCAGTGGCCCTTCTGGGCATATTAAAGTTTCTGCATCAATTGTAAGAGCAGTGGGAAGCCACTGAGGGGGTTACTAGCTAGTGGTCAGATGTATGTTTTAATCAGGTAGCCTGGCTCCACTGTGGATGGGGACACCCGAGGACAGGCTCCTGCTGGGTCCAGGAGAAGGGGGGAAGGTAGCCCTGACTGGGAGGGGCAACAGGGAAACGCGGACGGAGGTGAGTGAGCAGATATTTAGGAGGTGGGTTTGACGGGCTCCCTGTAGGTGATGGGCAGAGAAGAGGTTGTCCCGGTTGTTGTCCTCAAGGTTTCTGGCTGGTATAACAGAGAAACGGAAGAGGTTTGGGCAGGAAGGGGTAATCATGAGGCGGATTTTGGGCGTGCCAAGTGGGGGTGCGTGGCATTCAAATTGCAGTTTGCACAGGTAATTGAATTTGGGGCTCCTAGGAGAGGTCTGGGCAGGAGAAATGAGTCTGGCAATTCTCCGCTCAGGCTGAGTGAGTGGGGCCCTGGTGGAGAGCCGGGTCCACCAGCTGGGGGCCGGGGGGCAGGCCATGGGGTGCGAGTGTGGAGGGAGTGGGAGGGGAGGCCTCCGAGACGGCGAGAGTGGAATTTGGCTGTTTGAGGGAACATTTCTAGGAGGATTGGTGACAGGGGCACTTTCACATGGTAGCTGGAAGGATCGAGTGGAGGGAGGGAGGTGCATGCAGGAGAGGTGAGAGAGAGTGGATGGTGCAGGCTCCCAGGAAGCAGGAAGCCCTGGGACCATGTGCGTGGGGGGCCGGGCCCCAGGGGACCGGTGTGCACAGAGGTGATAGGCCCCAGGGACAGGGTCCTGGTGCTACCCCTGGGCTAACTGTTGATAATTGTATGGGACCTTAGGCGACGTTATCATTTTATCTTTTTCACTGCCCTGTGAGAAAGGTAGTGTATATGCTTAACAGCCGAGGAAACTGTTGCCCCTAGAGCCATCTGCCCAGGTGCAGTGGGCAGGAGACCTCTGTCCACCCTCTGATTGATGGCAGCACTCCACCCTCACGACCTCCCCTCCCACCCTCCCTTCTGGTTGCATCACGTACGCACATGTAATGTTGCACAGGGTGGGGTTAATGTTCCATCAGCTGTTACTGACGGAGCTGTTCACACAAGGTGTATACCTCCCAGGGAGTGGGCCATCACCCCGTTTTTACAGATGAGGGCACAGACACCGAGGTGACAACTGCATCTCAGGTCACCCAGCACCACATGTGCCGCTCAACCTGTGCGGAAGGGAGAGGCATGTGGCGGCTCCAGGGGTGTGGGCACGTGAGGCCCTGGGCCCTTTGGAGAGTAGGGAGGTGGGGAGAGTGGGGGCCACGTGCTGCGTGGCCGGCTGGTGTCTGTGACCAGGTGTCTTCCTCTGTTTCCTGTGCTTACCCTAAGGGGTAGCTCCGTGGCCCAGAGATGTTCATGTGGTATGCGTTACTATTACCTAATCTAGTAAAGGCTACTGCCAAGTAAAAGATAAAACCAGAATGCAGAGCTCAAATACTTGTAGATTCCACCTTTGCAGAAGTTAGCTCAGGTAGGATCATGCCTTTCTGCAGAAGACACTAAAATAGGCCAAAACCCAAATCTCCCAACCCATTTCTGCACAGTTTCTTCTGGGTTTCAGAGGGCTGACGGGGCCTGGAGGGGAGACCCTGGGTGATTTTCATTGCTGTGCATCTTTGGCCTCTGCAGTTTCCTCATTGGCCTCCTAGGATGTGTGTTTAAATAAGTAAAAATTCATTACTGATGATCCAAGCTTTCTAATTTGCTAAAAAAAAAAAAAATGATCATTGGAGTTCTTTTAATTATAAAATAGCGCTTGCCCGTGGTCAGGAAGTCACACATCACAGAAGAAGGGAAGGAAAACACTAGAAGTGTCTTACCATCCCCACCCCCACCTCGTTCCCCAGAATTAATCACAGATAACGTTGTTCTGTGTGTGCTTTGTTGCAGAAATTTTAAACGTACAGAAAAGCCTACCGTGTGTAGTCTTCTGTAATTTTTCTTTTTAAATTTAGCATATGATTTGGGTTTATTTCTTGATGAGCACATGTTAGACCCATTCTATTCTTTTTAATGATCAGAGGGTATTCCATGTTTATTTACCATCTCACATGTCCCCCCTGAACCTTGTCTCTTTTCTTCCCCCGTAAAAAACAACAGTGTAGTGAACCTGCATATATCCCGCAGAATATATAACTGGAAATGGATTGCTGGGTCAAAGGGAGTGTGCATTTATAATCTGGATAGATGCTGTCAAATTGTCCTCCCTAAAAATGCCCTTTTAAAGATGCCTATGACGTTAAGTTCTAGCTTCACAGGACATTAAAATCTTCCAAAAGACCTTTGAGGGCTCTTAGATGCTTTACTCTTGTAGGATTTATCTGTGCAACCTTCTGCCCAGGGATGGAGCAGAGGGTGCTATTTAGTTTCTGTGGGACCCTCTCCAGCCTGACTTTTTCTTTCTTAAACTGCACCAGGGGAAGGCTGAGTCTGCTAGTCCCAGGGGCTGGGATTTGCTTCTGTCCTTAGTCTAGAACCTTGGGAAGTTTTGTTGGGGGGAGTTTCTATCTTCTATCTCTGTGTATGTGTATAACATGTGGTGGTTATTGAGTATAAACTGTGTGCTGGGTTCTTTACATAAATGAAGTCTCTTAACACCCCTGCGAGGTAGCTGCTATTTTCCCTGTTCCGTAGTTGAGTAAGGCCCAAGACCACTCGTAAGTGCTAGAGCTGAGATCTGATTCTCAACTCGGCACCCTCCACTGCACTGATTGTAGCTATGCTCCTGGACATGAAATGCTTCATTCCTGTTTGTTTAAAAACATGTGTTATATTTTTCCTTGTATTTTCCTACATATTTTAAAAGGACTAGTGGTCATAATACATACTGCATTTTCCCAGGCGTACTTTTCCCAGAAGAGATTTGGCATCATCTTTATCCACCTTCATGCCTAATCATGTCTTGTTTCACAGATTAGAATAAATTTGAGAGCAGAGAAAATTTTAGATATTATGCTAATGGCATGAGGACCCTAAGCCTAGTTAGAAATAATCCTTGAAATAACTTCGTATAGCCATATTTCTTATTTTATATTTCTCTCCTAAGAGTCGTGAAAGAACTTAATTTTATTTTCCCTGGAGGGAGAACTATAAATCATATAAATGGTAGCAAAGACAAAAAATGTTTGTGGATGATTGAACTCAATTTATAACCGATTTCCGAGTCTAAGGAAGCCCATTGAAAGCGTAAGATTTTACATGGTTTTTCAAAAGCAGGTTGAAGGGACTATACTAAGGATAAACAGTTGCTGTTCTGTGGTATTTTTATTTCAAAATACCCAGATCAGGGAAGCAACACTTTTCCCGTTGTCAGGGTGTGATTCATGCCTTGTCCAGCAGAGGTCACTGCCAGTTTGTGGTTGGGCGTCACTGCTGGCGACTGGGGGAGCCTGTGTCTCCGCACACTTCCCAGGAAATTGGTCTGAGCGTGATGTGAAAATAGTTAGATTTTATTTTAGAATGTTGTCGTGAAAGTTATTACAGGTGTCATAATAACATTTGTGAGGTGTCTCAGAAGATAGCACTGTTTCCTGCTACCTCGATGCACTGAACATTTTGCAGTTAGCAACTTAGGGTAGTTTATCATATACGGGGGCTCTTGCTAACGTGCAGCCGAGTCCCTTCTTTGCCTTCCCCCCAAGTTGGATTTGAGTTTTATGAAGGAAATCTTACTATTTATGAATCTAGGGAAAATACTCAATTTTCAACGTGATCTTGATGTGTAACAAGATGGTGGCTTCGTGACTTCTTGTTAATTTCTAATTTTTCTGAAACTTCAAGTGTTTCTTTGCCTGCTCTGGGTCCTGGGAAATGGTTGCGTTTTACACGGAGACTCTCACAGCCTAGTTTAGTGCGCTGTCCACGTACCTTCCTTCCCACAATGTCCAAATTATCTTTCAGTTATGCATCGTCTGCCAGACTGACACAGCCATTATATTCTGTGGGCTTTGAATTGCCACTTTTTCCTCCAGTGTAAGAGTGGTGGGTGCAGTTAATCTGTGTGTATGTTGTATACAATTGTGGGTACAGAGTTTTTTAGTATGTAAAAATCCTAGAGTGTATTTCATGCCTGAAACCTTGATTATTTGATGCCCATAAAATACCATTGAATTTTTAGAAGCGTTCACTTAATTTTTTTTTCTTAGGTTCACTTCTATTTTATTTTGTTTTTCCCCCTCATGCTGATGTCAGCCTGCTCCTGCCTGCTTCTTTAGGGCTGCTGTGGCGGCAGTGCCCGCTGGGGGGCAGCGTGATTGCGCACCAGCCAGCACGAGCTCCTTGGCTTCCTCTTCAGTTGGCAGGTGTGGGGGGCACTTTTGAGAACAAAGCGCATTATTACTGAACGCTGAAACCCCTAGTGACAAAGCATTGTAGTGAATTCAAATACACGATCTGGGGAAATTCTCAGAGCCCCTGGAATGGTCTCCGTGGCGGGGCCTGATACACGGGATCACTTGTAATTAAAACGAGCACTTGTGGATGGGGGGTGAGCGCTCATGTTAATGGACATTCCTCATTGTAGAACTTTCAAAATATGTGGCAGGCTTTTGATAGGGAGCTTTTTTTTTTTCTTCTTTTTTTGGGTTTGTTTCTATCCCTTGAATAGTTATGAGGCGTAGAAATAAGATAAGAGGAGTTGGTTTGGAGAAAACTTGCGCTCTGGCTTCATCTTTGTTTTTTGAAAAGAATGGAAAATACTTGCAAATAAAGGCATATGGATTACTTTACATTTTGATTTTTTGAGTCCTGGCTAACAGGTTTATTTTACTTATTGATTTCTGGAAATAAAGCAGGCACAAGACTGGATCATTTAACTCATTCATCCTTGCAAAAGGGTGTGATTATACTTTTAGATTTGTCTTTATGTCAGTAGTGTAATGCATCTCGGATGATCGTCTTGATTTTGAAGTTCCTCTCTTTTACGGTCCACACCTTTTTCCCAACTTTCTTACTGTCTAACATAGAGTTGGGAATGGATAAGGCTCAGTAAACATTTGTCTAGTGGGTTTTCATGTTATGAACAACTGCAAAACCCGTTGCCCTCGTCAGTTTTCATGTGGCACGTATGTTTTCCAAACTGTGCACTGATGGTAGAATACCTTCCTGCCTCGTCCATCCCGGCAGCCAGAGCTTTCCTGTCAGCCACATCCCTCTGCCCCACCTTTCCTTTCTGTCTTCTTCCTCCGCTAGCATGCACGCAGCAAATTAACACGGAGACAGAGCCCATTGTGAAGTAAATCAATTTATTCTACTAATTGGGTGACAACATTAGGCTTGATGGGAACTGGCACATCATCTTCAGCATCACTATTACTAAGATTCTTTGTGAGGTGACTCGGGGCACAATTTGGTTATTATTTTCCATGCTCCTGCCTGGCAGAAACGCTGGTGGAGTGACTGTCTCAGTTCACTTGTTTCATGCCTTCAAAGTCTCTCCCCAGTGGCTTCAGAAGACCTGATGGTGAGATTGGTCAAGGAGCCGGCGGTGAAATAATGCCTGAAGGTGGTGTGACCTCGGAAGGGTCAGCCAGAAAAGAGGTGTCAGCCACGGGCCGTGATGGAGAAGTGGGGGCTCGTGTGGAGTCCGGTGTGAGCCGGGGTGGGTTTGGGTAACTGAGAAGATGTAGCGATTAGGGCAGAAGAAGATTAAAAAAAATGTGGAGATGCCAGGAGTGGAGCCCAGTAAAGGGCTGGTCTACGAACGCGGACTGATTGTTGGTTTGGCTTAAACCAGTGAAGACTTTCAGCAAATGCAAAGGCCTCAGTTTGTTCTTTAGGCAGGGGATGTAAAACCACTGAAGGTTGTTGGTTTGGGTTTCCCCTCCCCACCCCTTTTTTTTTTTAGAAGAAATGTAAATTAAGAAAGGTAATCCCTATCATCCTTAGAACCAACTTCCACTGAGGGAATGTGGTGTGGTGGGCTGTGTCGGGCCTGGGGTAGAAAACCTGGTCTGCCCACACCCCATCAGGTTCCTGACCTCAGGTAGTTCCAGAACCTTCCTAGTCTTTGCCTACTAATCTGTATAATATCAACTCACACAGCCAATGTGAAGATTCAGGTCTGCTGTGTTCATAAAAGTCCAGCACAGTATCTGGTCCATACTGGTAGGTATTCACTTGTTCCTGTTTCTTTCCACATTATCCTTTAAGATTGAATGAATAGCAAAGGATAAACAGTGATACCAAACGTATTATTTTCCACATGCTAGTTTGCAGATCTCAAGGAATGAACCATTCAGTAGATTTGGTTGATGTGTTCAGAATAACAGGTGACATGACTCCGAGTCTTACTGAGCGCTGGGTACTGTTCTGAGTGCTTTGTTGTCTCAGTTCTTTTAACAACCCTGTCAAATTGGGACCCCTCCTTTAGCCCTGAGGTTACTCAGGACAGACAGAAAGGTTAAGAAACTTCCCCGTGCTGGGAAGAGGAGCTGGGGGCACAGACGCACACTCTCTGGCTCCAGGGCACAAGCCCTCAACATCATGCTCAGCACCTCTTGCTCAGGGAGGTAGCGAAGAGCTGACGTCAGCGCAGATAGACTTATTTCATCCTACTTTCTGGCTACCACAATTTGAAATGCATTTCTCTGCAGATGGAATCAGAGTACAGGCCATAGGGTGGAGTGAAAGCACCCACAGGGAGAAGCCTTGGTTTAGTCTACGGTGCTTACACATGAGCAGATCACTTCAGTTCTTTGGGCCTTGGTTCTCCTCCTCCTGTTCTGAGCGGTGGTTTCAGTAGAGCCATCCGGAAAGTCTGCGCATGCTCTGGGACTGCAGCGGCTGTTTAGGGACCCAGTGGAGGCTCCCATTCTTCAGGTGGGTATTAGATGTTAAGCACCGTTGTGGCCTGGGACTCATACTTTGCCTTGAGTGATGCCATCATAGCTCACCTCATTCCTATTCAGGATGTCACCTCTTTGCTTTTGGATGCTGTTTGGTCACAGCACCTCAGCTTCAATCTTAACTAGAAATCACCCAACAAATTGAAAAGCCTCCCGATTCTGGAAATGGTATTTTGCAGCCTTCATTCCATCCGTGATGTATTTGAAAGCACCCATTTTAGGGTCTCTGCAAAGAACAAATCTGTTTCTGTGTTTCATTTGGAGATGTTTCTGTTTTCAGTTATTCATTGTGCATATAAGAGCACTTTTTGCCCTGTGTTTGTTTCTTCCTTATTGAACAGAACAATTCTTAAAAGCCTTGTACCTGCCCCATGCAGTTCTTTCTGTTCCTTTACAAGCCTGAGTCTTTCTTGTTTAACAGTGGTACATGCTTATGAAAAAAGAAAAGTGAGAAGTGTGTAAAGTGGAAAATAAATAAAAATGCCCCGAATGCCACGCCCCTTCCCTCCCCTGGAGGGAAAACATGGAAAACATAATTATCTTTTTTTTTTTTTTTTGGGCTGCATCCTTCCAGAAATTTTCTGCACATATATGAGCATTTTAAGCACACCCACACACACAAACGGTTTCCTGCTATACATACTGTTCTGCCAATATAACTTGGATATGTTTCCGCATCAGCATATATAGATTGACTTCATCTGTTAACAGCTCCTTAGTAATTAGGGGATAATTTCTCACAACTCCATTTTTTTTTTTTGGGTTTTAAAACAAGCTGCTTTGGATGTATTCCCAGGCTTCTCCCGATACCACTTCCTATCTTCAGTGCTCTTCCAGTTCTGCTTCCTTTAGGGAAAGAGCTTCCTCTTCTCACGCCGTCACTCCTCATGGTCTGTAGCTTCTGACTACCTGAGTCTGCTACCGATTACTCTTTTAGTAAGGAGGGGGCAGGTCAAAGAGCCTGGGCTGTAGAGGGGCAACTGCAGGGGAATATGGAACTGGAGTCAAGACATATAGTAACAGCCTCCCAGTCTCAAATCAGGGGAAATGCAAATTAAAACCACAGTGAGCAGCTGTCACCTCACACCTGTTAGAATGGCTATTACCAAAAAGACAGAAATAACAAGTATTGGCGAGGATGTGGAGAAAAGGGAACCCTTGCACACCGTTGGTGGGAATGTAAATTAGTACAGCCACTATGGAAGACCGTATGGAGGTTCCTCAAAAAACTAAAAACAGAACTACTATGTGACCCAGCAATCCTACTTCTGGGTATTTATCTGAAAGATTTGGAATCCCTACATTGACAAAATATCTGCATTCCCATGTTCATTGCAAGCACTATGCTCAAGAGCCAAGATATGGAATCAACCTAAGGGTCCATCAGTGGATGATGAATAAAGAAAACGTGTGTGTGTATATACACTGTACAATACTACTCAGCCGTAAAAAAAGGAAGGAATTCTGTCATTTGTGGCAACATGGATAAAATTAGAGAACATTACGTTAAGGGAAATAAGCCAAACAGAAAGACAAATACCACATGTTCTCACTTATATGTGGAATCTTAAACAATTGAACTCATAGAAGCAGAGAGTAGAATGGAGGTTACCAGAGACTGGGGGTTGGGGGATGTGGGGAGATCGTAGCTAAAGGTACCAAGCCTCAGCTACATAGGAGGAATAAGTTTGATTTTTTGGGGGCCGGGGAGGGGGAGATCATTGCACAGCATGGTGAACATAGCTTATAATTGAGAACTGTTTATTTTAATATTGAGTAAATTTCAAATGTTCTCATTACAAAAAATGTTAAGTATTTGAGGTGATGGATATGTTATGGATGTGAGGTTTAAATATAATTGCCTGATTTTTTTCAAGCCAAATACCAGCCCTTGTGTTGTGACATCAGAGCAGCAGGATTTGTTGTCTGTGTTCTGGCAATTCCTGTGATGCTGTAGGCATCAGTTACCTGGGCAAGTGGAGGGTGAGAAAGTGGTGTGGGACCCCTAACTGGTACCATAGAAATACAAAAAAGGAGGCTCTCAGACCACCTCTAACCGCTGGCCCCTCCCGAGGGGGAGGGCAGGCTGCTTGGCCTTGAGAATGTTCACTCTACACTTGCCCCACCCCTCTCGCCTTACCCCAGTTGATGTACTTGCCTTGATGTCATTTACCTTTTCAGGCCCTATGTGGTTGTGTTTTTGTACCAAATTTAGAGGAAAAAATGATGGATTAATGGTGGGAGGGCAGGAGGGAAGGGACTGAGTGGGTACATTTGGAAACGTGATCGTAAGGGCATTTTGCCTCAATGATCCCTTTGGCCCATTATGATGACTTGCAAATTTGGGATGTTGGAAAATAAAAATCTTTGTTTACAGAAATCACTCTGTGTGTGTTTGCTGCTCCTAGTGCAGCCTTAAAGAGAGAGGATGAGTGTGGTCTGGGATGCCCTGGCCTGGGCTTGTGGCCATGTACAGTTTAGGGACCTGGACGTGAAGAGGTGCCTTTCTGCAGGGGGGTGTCTGCCAGATCCGGGCAGGGTGTTTGTGGTTTGAACCTCTGTGAAATCAGATAAGGCCTGGTCATGCAGGCAGAAGGGAATCCATTTTTCCAGTTTTGATCATCTGGAGACCAGCTCCGTGCTGAGTAAGCCCAGGTCCACAGGGTGTTGAAATGTTCTAAATTTCTAAACTCCTGGAGTATCATTTAGATCACCTGGCCCATCTGACCTGGCCCTCAGTTTGATGGGCCCTAAGTTTAGGTGACTTGTGTAGGAACTGCACATTTATGTGAGTAATACAGGCCAAGATTAACTGACCACACTGGGGGACAGCCAGCTGCATATATTCTCATGTATTTTATTTTATTTTATTATATAGTAGATATGTAGATAAATATCTATGTATACTAAATATATTCAATATCTAAGCGTACTCTATCTGTAGTATTTGCTTAGTGAATAAATAAGCACACTATGGACCATTGACCTCAAGAAAATGAAAAATTATCCCAAAAATAGTCTTCAAATCTCCTAATAAAAGCTGAGGGTTTAGAATATTTTAGTGCTTATTGTTTTAAACAAGTCACGAAACAGAGGGTTATGACAACCAGATGAAGTGTTTTATCTTGAGCGTTTGAGCTGCTGGGTGGTCTCTTTTTAATGGGTCCCAAATAATGCAATGTAATATTAATTTCCATCAATCTATGTACATACATATGAAATGTGCAACTGAGGCCCCCTTTGTAGGTTTCGTCTAGCAGTTTGGAAAGGATCTTTCTTTCTGGGTTTGCAGTTAGCAATGCTTTGAGTAGCATAACGTATTCCCAAATCTGTATTCCTTGACCTTAATGTGTGTGTGTGTATCCACATGCACGCGTGCACATATGCGTGCGTGTATAAATTAAGAGGAAAAAATCCCCCTTTGTGCTTTTGGATTACTACTTTCGTACATGCAGACTGAAAGACTTCCTTTCTTTTTTTGTCAAGGGCTATAAAGAGAGATCACATTAGTATAACCTTTGCCTCCTAAGGTGTGGATGAGTGAGTTGTGGTTGGAATTTAATTTTAACAGGTTTTATCAAACTGCTAAAAGATATTGGAAATGTTTAATATGAGAGTCAGGGGCAGTAAATCACACACAGGCTTGTTAAAATAGATGTCCACAGTGCATGGGCGGATGGAGCATGTGTTCCTGCCCAGGGACTTTTCATTACTGCACCAATTGGGTACATTATTCTCACCTCGTAACTCTGCAATATTAGATGGCTGGTGGAGATCTTGGTGACGGAGGGATTTAACACCCCTCTTTCTCCATTTTGGGGGAGGGTTTAAAGACCTATTCTTTTACCCATTTGTAAGCCATTTGGCTTTGCACAGGGATTTTAAAAAATCATATTTGAAGGATGTAAGCAAGTAATTTTCGTGTCACCTGTAACGTTGACTGGTGTCTTGTGAACCATTCCTAGCTGTAATGCGTTCTTTTCCCTTGTTCTTCATTTTTTCTCTCCCCCCCAATCCCCCCTTTTGTGGTGGTGGTGGTTCTCCAGTTTTTCACTGTTTCACTGACTAAAATCTTATTTGCTGGGAACACAGGTATCGCAGCCTCCCTTGCTGCATGGCATGGCTGTCAGAGCCCTCTGGTGTCTGTCTTTCAGGCTAGATGAAGCCGCTCATTCCAGGGCAGGGCCACCTCGTCTCTCCGTCATCTAAGTCAGCTGCCAAGTCCAGCCCGGTTGTTGGAACACAGCCCCGCCCGTTCGTTTATGTGCTGCCTGTGGCTGCTTCTCACTAGCATGGCATTGGGCATTGTCGATCAGTTGTGACAGGGGCTTACGTGGTCCACAAAGCCTAAAATACTGTCTTGGTCCTGTATAGGAAAAGTTTGCTGACCCCTGACCTAAATCATAGCAGACATTCAGTAAATGTTGAGTGAATGAACGCATTAAAGGCTTCCCAATCATGTTTCACTTAACATGTAAACAAAACCACTGGGCCCTGGCGTTGGGCTACTGATAATCCTGTAGCGAAGATGCATCAGAGTACACGCTTGAGCTCAGACCATGCAGATGGATCGTCCCATCCATTATTAAATGAAAATCTTGTCTAAGCTTCTGTGCGGTACCTCTCAATAGGAAAAGGGAAGAATTGGGGAAGAAGTTGCCCGACCTTGGAAAATATTCCCAAGTGGCACGGATGAACATCCTGGGTTCACTGTGAATTGGTCCCAGCAGAGTGGGGTGGATCAGGGCACGATGTCAGAACCTGGCTTTAGCTCAAAAGGCCGTCTCTACCCATAGAGCGAGCTTGTGCGCACGTGCATGTGTGTACAACTGGACTGCTCTCGTTTCCTCCTGGAATCAACACTCTTATTTCCCACATGAGACTTTAAAACTATTTGTTTCAGTCAAAGGGCTTGTGTGTGGTTTATTAGTTTTGTAGGGATGACATAACAAAGTACCAAGAACTGGATGGCTTAAAACAGAAATTTATTTTCTCAAGGTTCTGGAGTCTTGTCTGAAATCAAGGAATTGGCAGGACCATCCTCCCTCCGAAGGCTCTAGAGAACGGTCTGTTCCAGGCCTCTTCCTGGCTTCTGGTAGGCCAGTGTTCCTTGCCTTGTAGGTACATCAGCCCTCCACCTTCCCATGGCGTTCTCCCTGCACGCATCATCCTCCCTCTGTGTTTGTCTGTCTCTCTGCTCAAATTTCCCCCCTTTATAAGGAAACTGGTCATATTGGATGAGGGCCCACCTCATGACCTCGTTTGAACCTAATTACTTCTGTAAAGATCCTGTCTCTAAATAAGGTCACATTCTGACATACAGGGGGGTTAGGACTCAACATATATTTTTAGGGGGACACTATTCAATGCATAATTGATGGGTATCTCAGATCAGTGTAATTGGAAAGAATGTTTGTCTTCAAAAGTGGAGTCTTCCTTGTAAAAATACGGCCAAATGAAGGCAACATACGATTCTGAGTCTAGAAAGTCTGGAACAAGATTGTTTCAGCTTTATAAACGGTCTTAGGGGTTGATTATGGTGGTGTGACATTTTATTTAATACTTCGGATGTGCACATTCCATCATTCATATCTTTGGGTATGGTTAGAAAGAAGGGCCTGTTTTCCAAAGCTTGCCCTGAAATTACAATACACGCAAGTGTGTTAGACGTGAGGATCATAGCCATGTTCTTCTCACATGTTTTGTCATTTCCTTAGCTAATTTTCAGGTGTTTGTATCCAAATATGAGTTAGTGCCCTCAAACCAGTCAGAATTTTCTTCTTCATTTGATATCTCAGAACAGATATAATATGTGCCCTGTGAGTGGTTTCAGAGACTATGTACTACCACAGTGTAGAGTTCTGGGTGAATCACAGAATGGTGTCCAATTATATTGTTTGTTCTCTTTGTCTCTGTTTCCATCTCCTGCCCTCCCCAGAAAGAAAGAGAGAGATTAAAAAGAACAAACGTTGTTCTCACAGATAGAAAGGGAAGATGAAAGTCAGAGAGAGAGAGGGGTGGGGGAGAGACACAGAGAGACAGGACACCCTCTCCACACACAGAGAGGAGAAAGATGGCGAGCGATTGCAAAAGGGTTGCCAGTGCGCCTGCCATTCCACTCAGTGAACGCATCTGTGAATAATTATTCAATGGAGGTGTGAGTCAGCCCTTTCCTCCATGGGAACTGTAAAATACCACTTGCTATATGAAGTGGTTTTTAAAGCTTTTCCTTCTACAGTCAGAACCTGAAATGAGAACAGGCTGTGGTCTCAGAATCCACAAGGCACACTCAGAATTTTTGTCTCTCTTTTTATCTTCTAGACTCTTGACAACATCAGGGACCATTGACACAGTTCTTACTAACTCTCCAAATTCAGTAATGCCCAGTGAGGTTCCTGTGGAACCTGAAGGACTGAGCGTGGCCCAGGGCCGAGGGGCTCTGTGGGAGGTCACCTTTCATAGTTCTCGTATGTTTTTGCAGCCTATGGCTTAGAGCTGGTGACATGTGCTTGTCGAAGTCTGGTGACCCACACCCCTGGCCCGAGCCCTGAGAGGCTGATGCAGCCAGCAGCGTGTCTGGGTTGTGTTCCGCACGATGCCCTGTGGGAGGCGTTACCAGAGCTTGGCTGGGGCATTGTCTCACTGCAGTGGGACATGGGCCCAGACGATGTAGCCCTGGCAGCCTTTGCCTGGTCGACATCAGAGCAGGCTGAGTAGCTGCTGCAGTGGGGGTCTCTTTGGGTATCCACTCCCCAGAGGGCCCTGTGCAGGGCAGAGTGTCAGCTTTCCAGCCTCTCATCCTTCTGTCTGCAGGGAGGCCCCAAGGAGCGAGTGTGACGAAGGCCTCTCCTCCTCCTGGCAACTTCCACACCGGCCTCGGGGGTGCGGTGGGGGGTTTCTGGGCTCAGTGCCTGCCATCAGGTCTTGCTGGGTGTGTTGGCCTCTGGGTGCACCAAGGAACCCACACATAATCTTGGAGCTCTCACCTGATCCTCTGGTGACACTGCTCACTCTGCTTCTGTTCTGGGTACATGGACAGGGACTGTTTATCCTGATTTTGTGGCTTTGAGCAGAAATCAATCTGTCTGAGAAGACTCTGCCCTTCATCACAACAGAGCCTTTTCTCTGTGATTTCTACCCAGTTTCCTTTCCAAAAGTTCTTCTTTCCTCACAGCTGTGGGACAAGGGTCAAAATATCATGCTTAATATGTAAAAGTGGCAGCTTATGTTCCAAATGCTACTTTCGCAGCAGAAAGGGCTTTTTAACTTTTCACACACATTTTCCTGCCTAAAACAGAAAGGGCACAAACATTATCGTGGGAGATACAAACAGTCATGAGGTGCAGTTCTGCACTGGAGGACTGTACGTTCTCATTGGAAATTGACAGAAAAGACCAACAAAAAATAACGTGCAGATAGTAGCCATGCGCACACGACTGTGTGTGGGTTCCAAAGACCAGACAGCTTGCGGGACGGATGAGTGTGGGCCAGCACTGTTAGACGGGCCTGTCTGGAGCAGGCGGAGCCAGGGTTCTGGGGGTTGAAGAATGGATTGATTTATTACTTCTGCTGAGATGTACCCCGTTAAAGTTCTTTCCAAACTCCTTTTGGTTAACTGTGGGAAGTGTGCTTTTTTATTCTTGTTCTTCCTTTCAACCACTTGTTTTGTTAAGTCACTAAAACACTTTGGTCCAGAGGTTTTAAATTCAAATGCCTTGCTTTCAGTTACAGTTGGAGATTTAAGTTATTTGAAACTGAACGTAATCATTTGGGGGGAAAAGAGTTTGAGGGCCTATTCAAAGATGCGCTGAAGAGTTCCCATTTTGGTTTAGTGGTACCGTTAGATAATGCATATGTAATGTGTATAAGTAGTCACGTGTCTGCAGAAATCAGGTCTGCTATCAGTAGCTGTTGTCAGACGTGGTGAAATGCAGTTCCTTCACGTGCGGGAACAGCCTTCGGTGGTGTTCCACGGGCTTCTACTGTATGTGTTAACGACGCAGCCGTGTGAAAGTATCATTTTTCACTTATGGGCTGTCGAAGCCCAACTTATATTCCTATATGCTTTTGCGTGTCTTTGTAGAGCACTCTCAGGGTGGGTTTTTTGCAATTTCATCGCTTTTGTTACTCTGCCTTGGGGGGCCAGCAACACTGAAGTTTCACGTTTGACCTGCACACTCTTAAACCTCTCATGCGTGGCTGAGGGCCGCTCAAGGAAAACAGCACAGTCCATTTGTCAGGAAAAAAAGAAATACGTGACAAAAGCTCCTGAAAAGGCCCAATTTGCACTCTTCACAGTGATCATTTCAGGAGGATTATAAGAAATGATATTAATATGGAACATGTCCTGTACACACACACACACACACACACACACACACACAGAAAAAACCAAAAAACCCAGGCCCTGTTAGTCATTGCAAGGTTTGATTACTTTGGACACCTCTGTTACTGTTCAAAATCATAGATTTTGTCCTAGCCCAATAATCTTGTTTTCCCAAAAATCTTCATTTTGTGAAAGAAACTGAAAATGAATGACTGAAGTTTGCCCAATAAATTTATTCCACCATAATTTCTTCAGTGTTTCTGTGTAGCCTGATGGGCCTAATTGGAATTGATATCTTGTTCACTAATACAAACTCATTTTTATCTCTGAAATGACTTTCTCCCCACAACCAAAAAAGAGGAAGAAAAATTTCTCTTGTGACAAATATAATCTAACCCATCATTTTATAACCACTGAAATGGCTCGTTTTTTAGGTGAAAGTTCTAATGTGGAGTTATTTTCAGAAATTTCAAAGAAGGAAACATAATTTCCTTTCAAACACATAATTTGCTTATTTCATGTCCCTTTGTATGTTCATTCACGATATCTTGAGACTTTGGGGTTTAATTTAAACCAGCATTAGTTAGAAAACTCAGTATTTATATAAAATTTATGCAAAATGTATAGATCAGAAAAAATCGATTTCTTCCAAATAAATGATGATCTTGGATTTTTGTTCCTGGAATGTTTTCCAAATTAAGTTCTATAACTGTATCTTTCTTTCTGTGTGTTTCTAATAGATGTGTTATATTGCCCTGTTCAGAGAAATTCCGTTCTTTGTTTTAGCAAGGAATGTGGTCAGATGTAATATAAACTTGATTTGGTTTAAGTAAAATGGTCTAATTGAAAGCAAGAATAGGAATAGCCAGCTTTAGGAGTGCTTGGTTCTTCTACTGAATTTAGAAATGTGTGAAAATTAAGTTATGATTAAGTAAATGATATTCATGTCTTCATTGAGAAATCTTTTCTTCAATTTGCACAGAATGTTACATAAACTCTCTGAGCACCACGGATTGGGTACTTATTTTATCAACATGCATTTTAAATGAAAATATGTTTAAGTATGGAGTTTTTTTTTATTCAGCGTTGGTACTGTGAAGCAGGTTTAATAAGAAAAAATCCGACATTTAAAAAAATTGTAAAATCTGTGTATAATATGATTACATTTGTGTTTATTGGAATTGTCTGTCATGAAAAATTCTGAAAAATAATAACATGACATGTGTGTTCCTTTAGAAAGCACAGTGTTTAAATAAATTATCAATGAACTGATTTGTGTAAGGGAGTGAAGGTGGAGATGCTGTTCCTTTCAGTTTATGGTTTGAATTGTGGTGTTTGGGTTCTGTCTTAGGCATTTTCAAGGGTGTTCTTGAAATGCTGGGAGTGTACAAATACATCATGTTCTAATGTTAAATGTTGGAAACTATTAATTCTTTCATGTGTCCCGACAGATTAAATCTTTTTCTATGCAAACCTTAGAATAGAGGTGGAATCTCCCACCATCTGTTGAAAGATTTCTCTCTCTCTCTCTCTTTTCTTTTCTTTTCTTTTTTATTTAGGAAATGGGGTCTCATTCTATTGCCCACGCTGGAGCGCAGTGGCACGATCATAGCTGGCTGCAGCCGTCAACTCCTGGGCTCAAGAGATTCTCCTGCCTCAGCCTCCCAAGTAGCTGGGAGTACAGGTGCATGCCACTGCACCAACTAGTTAAAAAAAAATTTTTTTTTAGGGGTGGGGTCTCACATATTGCCTAGGCTGATCTCAAACTCCTGGCCTCAAGCGATCCTCCTACTTCAGCTCCCCAGTGTGTTGGGATTACCTTGGTGAACCACTGCCCCTGGCCTGAAAGATTTCACTTCAATGTATCACTGGTGAGGAAGGTTGAGCTTCTGCCCTGGCCTACTCTGGGAAATGTGTACCATTCTGTATACCATAATTGCGCTTGCACACCACGCTAAGTGCCTGGAAAGTTTTAGGTGCTTCAGTTGTGTGATAATGAGAGAACATGTGGCAAGATGTGACAAGATATAGTCTGTGTGTGTGTGGAAGGGAGGGTGGTGGTGGTGGTGGTTCCTATTCTAAGGTTTGGGTGCATTTTGTCTCATGTAGTTTTCATAAGGAACGAGAGCTGGCTCATTGTTAATGATTCAACTTTTTGAATCAGAAATTTCCCACTTCCCTTTTAAGCTTTTGAATTAGTTTAATCAAAAAGTGTCCTGAAATTGCAAGGTGAGCTTTTTATGTGTTTATCTGTGAGAGTTTTAAGCTGATACTGTGTAAGCAGAATAGAAATGCAGGAACAAATTGGATTCCGAGGTTGATGTAATGCTTAATCCCAAATTCGAGTTACCGTGTTATTCTTCAAAAAGCCTCATTGTTTTCTTTGATGGGCTTTTTAATAAGACATAGTATACATTCCAAATTAAAAGATAAATTTATGCTAATATTGATGTTAGCTGTTTTATGTATTAGCATACTGTGAAAAGTTTTGTTTGCAAGATGTATTCACCTCCTGGTTCACATGGTGGATGGAGGAAGAGCAACAGGGTTTCTGTATCACAAAAACCTCTTGCTTTCCAGTGATAGTGAATTTGGATTTTCTGGAAAAGAAGCATGAAAATATGAATGGAATCTGGGATCATAAGTGGGCATAACTTTGTCTATTGATGGAGTAAAAGTCGTATCTTGGTGGTCAGGGAGGCAAGCAATGTTTTCTTGAATAAATTGCTGGCATTTGGGAGCAAGGAGCCAGGATGCCCAAAGGGAGGTGAGATCATATCATGTGCTGATGGTTGATAAGCTAGGGATGTATAGCATGGGTGATTGTCTGAACAGTGTATTTTATACTTATTTTTAACTCCATGGGAATGGGGGCCTCAGAGGTGGAGCTGGTAGGGGTGTTGGGGCATGTGTGTGTTCTGTATCCCGGGTGCCTGCCATAGGGGTTCCTGGTAGGTGTTTGCTGATTGAATGTATGAAGGGATTAACCTAGAAGTTCACTCTGCTGTCATGCAGAAACAGAGGTGGGCTTGCTTTTCACAATGTCAGGGTAGGGCGGGGATCCAGTGTCCAGAAGAGCTTCCTAAAGTCAGAGCTCTCAAAGATTGCTGTTGGCTGCCTGGGTAGAAAGGGAGTTCAAGTAGAGGATGAGTGGTACAAATATTGTAGAGAGCATTCAGAGATGTTTAATGGGCAGTTAAGCCAGATGATTCTAAAATGCTGTTTATATTCCGAGACTCCATTAAATTCTTGAGCATCTTTTGTTTCCACAGCAATGGGAGAGTCACAGGAGACAGATTCATCAATGTGTGAACCAAGGAGGAGATTGACATGCTGCTGCCCTTGCTTGGGTATTCCCAATCTCCTGGTGTGGTGGTAACATAAAAATTAAAAAATAAAAGCTGGCAACTAACAGATTATAAATCTATCCAATGAAATTCAGGGGATTTAAGCCATTCATCGATTCAATAAATATTTGAGTGCCCATAGACATTGTAGGTGCTGGGGTCATCTTTGTAGTTGGAGAGAACAGCAGTGCCTTCTACAAGGGGGGTCGAGTTGAGCTAGACCACAGAGAATTTGCAGGACGGTGTGGGTAAACTGGAGCATCCAGTGAGGGAGTGTGGGGTGGGTGACAGCTAGGTGACAGGAACGATGAGGAGTACCCCGGGGACAATGAGGAAACCTTAGGAAAGTGCTAGCTGGTGAAACCAAAAAGGAGGCAGGGATCACACTGTGGGTGACCTTGAGCAGTACCTTAGCATTGAGGTGTGACCTGTGTGACTGTCTAGGGAGAGGCGTGTATGACTCCTGGGTTAGAAAAGCCCTTGTCTCTGCCAGACAGAAATGTGGAGCTGTTCAAACTTGCTGTGATCTTACATGTGATATTTGATATTTTAATATTGTCAATATTTTGGAGATCCAATTGGAAATAGTCAATCAGGAAAGATGTCATAACTAAAAAGACATTTGAGTTTTTGAGAACGGCTCATCGATTTGCTGATATGCACATACATTTGGTTCACTTTGGGTCTGTTCTTTTTTGGGTCCATTTTCTTTTAAAATGAATTCATAGACATTTGCCAGAGTGCTATTATTTCTTTTTTGAGATGTCACTTTCTTATTTTTACCCGAACTGTGGCTGACTTTGTCACTGTTATGGCAGTGTTCTCACATGCTGGCTTCACAGTGCAAGATGTCACTTGATGTCACCAAGAGTTGAGAAAATCTATTTTAAGTGGGGTAGAAAAGGAATATATTTCAGTATTTGCAGGAGTCACTGTATTTTCAAGCAAAGCTAAGAAGAATTTCTAAAGAGCCTGGACACATGTGCATCTTCTGATACTGGGAGGTCTTAAGTTTTTTATTTTATTCTGATAATTTCATTGTAGGTCATTGTTAGTGGAACATCATTTAACATTTAATTAACAAATACAATTATGTCTTAAGTTCTTAAAATTTTAAAATACAGATTAGGAAGCCTGAACTTTAGGGGAAGTGGTAGAGGATTTGTGCATTTTAAAATTTTTTAAAGCTCTGGGTTTATAGTTTAGAAAGGTTGTGGTTTTGAGGGTACCCTGTTGTAGCCAAGTAATTTTTGCAACGGAGAATATAGTTGAGTACCAATATTTATAGAGAGGCTATATCTAATACTCTAAGATGTTTTGCTTTTAAAATTTCAGATCAAATTGCATTTATTTAAAATTTTATATCTCACAATTTTACCTAAATTAAATTAAAAAGTAAAAAAAAATGTTTTAAATCTGTAATTTTGATCTCTCTAGACTGAGTCCCTGGAGTGTAGCCCTTTATTCTTTGAAGGTGGCTGTCCCTTTTGTGAGTTGAAATTTACAAAACTAGTCCTGTAAAAGTTGTCCACCCCCCTGTCCCCCTACCCTTGTGTTCTTTGCTTTCAGTTTGACTAACAATTAGTTGGTTACGGTCTTGTGGCCCACAATACTAGGTTATTTACAGACAAATTGAAATGTACTTTAAAAAATTATTATTTTATTTCATTATTATTTTAAATTGACACATAATGATTTTACATATTCATGGAGTACAGTGTGATATCCAGATGCACGCATACAATACAGAATGATTAAATCAGCTTAATTAGCATATTGATCACCTCAAACATTTATCATTTCTTTGTGTTTGGAACATTCAAAGTCCTTTCTTCTAGCTATTTGAAAATATACAATAAATGATTGTTAACTATGGTTGGTTACGGTGCTGTAGAACACTAGAACTCACTCCTCCTATCTAGCGGCAGTTTCATATCCATTAACCAGCCTCTCTCCCTCTCCTCCCCTCCCTGCCCCTCGCAGCCTCTGGTGTCCACTGTGTTACTCTCTACGTCTATGGGATCCACTCCTTTAGCTTCCACATATGTGGAGAACGTGTGGTGTTTAACTTTCTGTTCCTGGCTTATTTCACTTAATATAATGTCCTCCAGGCTCATCATATTGCTGTGAAGGACAGGATTTCATTTCTTTTTCATGGCTGAATTGTATTCCATTGTGCGTACGTACCACATTTTCTTTATCCATTCCTCGGTTGATGGACACTTAGGCTGATTCCGTATCTTGGCTATTGTGAATAGTGATGCAATAAACATGGGAGTGTGGGTATCTCTTTAACATACTGATTTCCTTTCCTTTGGATATATACGCAGAAGTGGGGGAGCTGGATTGTAACGGTAGTTCTGTGAGGGAAAAATAGAAATTCGCTAAAACCCTTTTACCCTGAAACGGACAAGCTATATCCCTAGTATGTTAATTGCTTAATCTGCTTCTGTAAGACTGCTTGTCGCCTTGTGAAACTGACTAACGCCTGCAGCTCATGCTCCCGTAAACAGCTCCCCTTGCAGCAGCCACCTTGTAAGTTACAGTAACTTCCACGTGTGCACTTCCTGGCATAAACCGCTCTGTACCCCCCCTTGCCCTTGAAGTACAAAAGACAAGTCCCCCTGACCGGGGGTGCTCAGATTTTGGCGGAAGATCCCTTCTGAGTCCGCCGGCGTTAATAAACCTGGTCTCTCTGCATCCTCGTGTACCTCTCGGTGTTTCCTTGGGCAACATGACTCCGGTTTTTGCCGTTACAGTTCTTTTAATTTTTTGGAGAACCTCCATACTGTCTTCTATAATGGCTGTACTAATTTACGTTCCCACTGACAAAGTGTAAGAATAGTTCTCCTATCTTTGCGTCCTCGCCAGCATTTTTTTTTGTTTTGTTTTTTTGGTCTTTTTGGTAATAGGTATTCTAACTGGGGTGAGATGATATCTCATTGTGGTTTTGATTTGTATTTCTCTTAATGATTAGTGATGTTGAGCATTTTTTCATATATTTGTTGTTCATTTGTATGTCATCCTTTGAGAAATGTCTATTCGGATCATTTGCCCATTTTAAATTGGATTACTTGGGTTTTTTTGCTTTTGAGTTGTTTGAGTTCCTTATGTATTCTGCCTGTTAGTCCCTTGTTGGACAAATAGTTTGCAGATATTTTTCCCCATTATGCATATTGTCTCGTCACCCTGTTGATTGGTTCCATTGCCATGCAGAACTTTTTTGTTTGATATAATTCTCATTTGTCTGTTTTTTCTTTTATTGCCTATACTTTTGAGATCTTATCCATAAAATCTTTGTTCAGACCAATGTCCTGAAGCAATTCCCTTGTGTTTTCTTCTCGTAGCTTTATAGTTTCCAGTTTTATGCTTAAGTCTTTAATTCATTAGAGTTGATTTTTGTATATGGTGAGAAATAGGGTCCAGTTCCGTTCTTCTGAATATGGTTATCCAGTGTTCTCAGCACTGTTTATTGAAGAGAATGTATGTATGTTCTTGGTGCCTTTGTTGAAAATCAGTTGGCTGATTTGTTTTTAGGTTCTCTATTGTGTTCCATTGGTCTATGTGTCTGTTTTTATGCCAGTTACCATGCTGTTTTGGTTACTATAGCTTTGTGGCATATTTTGAAGTCAGGTAGTGTGATGCCTCCAGATTTGTTTATTTTGCCCATGGTTGCTTGGGCTATTTGCAGTCTTTTGTGGTTTTATACAAATTTTAGGATTTTTTTTCCTATTTTTGTGAAGACTATCATTGGTGTTTTGATAGGGATTGCATTGAATCTATAGATTGCTTTGGACAATATGAAATATACTTAAAGATTTTTTTTAATTTAGAAAGTTAAGCAAAAATATCAACCAGTATTAAAAATGTTTTAAATATGTTAGACATTTAGCATATGATTTAAAGAAAGAAATGATCTGTGTTCAATTTAGATACCTTGTTAATAAACTGTTTATCATTTGTGATCAGGTTTATTACCCTTGAATAGGATACCTTTTTTCTTATAAATTTATAGTTTTTATTCCTGTTTTTCCGTAGTCTTCTGATTGCTCATTGTTAGAGAACTTCTTGATATTCCCAAATTTACAGTCTTCAGAACTTCAGTTCCTATTAGCTGTTCTTCATGCAGTGGAACAAAAGGAGAGAGGTCATAGACTCAAATGACTTCTCTATGTTGATGGACTGCTCCATGTTGATGGACTTAAAATGTCATGATTGTTCTTTCCAAGAAGGAACAAAATTTTAAAGTAGGAAAGTATTTCTGTCCTTGAATTTAGCTTTTTACCTTTGAAAGCTAGAATCCTGCACACAAACACATGTATGTGTGAGCATACATGTTCTCACATTTCTGTGTTATAAAATTTTCCTATTAGGATACCCTAGCAGTGTATTCTTAGTTTTAGTCACTTGGGTAAGTTCACAAAAGGATCTGTTGACCAGTAGAATATAAATCCACAGCTTGTGATGAAACATAATTTTAAAAAGCAAATTTAGAATAAAAATTAACATTTTCAGAAAAAGATGCAAAATGGTTTTTGCACATTGACCCTAAATGGTTTCCTCCATAAACTTGGAAACTTGGAAGCTGATCTCCAGAGAATATGGGAGAGAAAACTAATTTTTAAATCTTTTTAAAAATTCTACAGGAAATGAATTTGTTTGCCCTTTTCCTGTGGTGCCATACCGTCTGCATTTTCTTTCTGTTCTTATAATAGGCAGAATGAATACAAAGGCCACACATTTGCTAATCCTCTTGATGCTGTGTGGTACTATGCTGTGGGGTTGAATAATTATGATTAATTGTAAGCTGGACCGTGTACATTTCAGAGAGTGGATGGTAATTAAATAAAAGTTAATGATTTTAACATTGTGCTACTGGTATGTATTTATGATACATAGCTCTGTTATTCCTATAAGATATACTATGTAATTGCACAGATGTTGTTGGGCTCAAATTTCAAGCCATAAAAGTGTTTTGGGGTTGCTTTCTAATGAAAATAAGGATTTATACATCTTTGCAATTCACAGACTAGACCTAGGAAAGGTGAAACTAAGAGCTGAGTCAGAAAGAAAGCAGGTGGTCAGTAGTGCATGTGTGCACACACGTTAATCAGGAGACCTTTTTGATTTATTCACTTTACTATGTTTTTATATATTTTTAGAAAAGTGCAAAAATATGTTTGTGTTAATGCTTTAAGATAACTTGAAATGATCGAGCAATTGTAGGCTGGTTCTGAGCATGCCTTTAAGTTCAGGAAAAAAAGTTATTTTGTATGTTGGGCTTTAAGTAGAAAAATTTATTAATATTTGTACTGTATTTAGTAGCTTTAGTTGATTTTTAGTCACCTGTGTCAGTTTATGTTTTGTATAGCTACGTGGAGAATTATGTACATTAACTTAAAAAGAGATTAATTAAATTGAATTTTTATTAAAGATAAACAATAACTAGTACTGCTTACTTGATTGGCTATTCAGGTACTTATCATCTCTTCAGCTGTTTTCCAGACCCACAGTTGCAAATACCCTCGTTTTTTTCCCAGAATGGGAATAACAATACTTACCTTGCCGCATTGCCGTGATGGCTAGCAGTACTATATTCCAGCATTAAGCAGCTTTCTGCAACCTTTAGCTCATGAAATCTCACTATAGCCCCCTGGGGTAGGGATTGTTGCCCCAGTTTTCCAAATAAGGAATTTCGTTATCAAGATTAATATGACTTCCCCCAGATTGCATGAAACTCCCAAGGAGCTGAGCTAGGACTGTGCAGAGTGAGCATGCAGCATGGTGCCCCTCATGCAGTTGTCATTGTTACAGATCATAGTGATCATTTTCTAGATCCATAATGATTGTTTTGAAAAAGTGACTAAGAGCCAGAAACCAATTTTTTTTCTTTAAGCTTTAATTGTATTAGGCTTTAAAAAAAAATCATGGTTGTCCTCTCCTAAGGAATAATTTCTCTCTAATAGGGAAAATATCCCATATTTAAGGATTTTGGGGTACACTTAGAAAAGGATTTACTTTTTAAAATTGTTTTAATTTTTTCTTTTTTTTTTGCATTTTAAACACAACTGTAGAACACTTGGGATATACATACAATTAAATGTACATATTTCTAGCCTATAGCCTATACACTGTATGATAGAGGCATACCATCTTTGAACTACTTTATTCTAAATTCATCAAATTTATTTCCCATCTTCATGTACGTGGAATAAAATAAATTTATCACTTTTTAGCTCCTCCTGCCCAATTTCATTATGAAATACTGTGTACGGGGACCTCAGGAGTGAAGGGTTTTTGTGGTTTGTCCAACATTCAGATTTTTCTCTAGACCTTCTATAATTTTATTCTGATTTGCTTTATTAGAAGTTCAGAAGGAAGGAATTCTAAAAACAGTGTTAATCTTGTGATTTGCCAAATTCATTTTTCTGGCCATATTTGAAATTAAATTTGAAAAGGCATTGGAAAAACTGCAGTTCCTTCCTTATATTTCATTTCCTGACCCTCCTCAGTGCACGAGCACCCTGTGCTCCTTCCCATGCTGTGGTTCTGCCTTCAAGTTTTGTTCAGATAATGCTTGGTTAGGTGACGTCTCTATAAGAGTTATGCTGTCTTATAAAATGTTTTGTATTTCCAGAAAAATTTCACATTTAGACTAACTTATTTCCTTCTCATTTCTAGGTTGAGGACTACAGTTGTCTAGAAGTAAACTAACTTAGCTGTTAGACAAGGTTATATTTCCAAAATGTCTTACTAAAGGTAGAAAATTGTGATGGAAAACATTTATTCATGTGTGTATTACCTTATGTTGTAGAAGTAACTAGTAAACACGGAATACTCTTGAAAGCTATAATTAATTTTACTAGCCACTACAGATTTTCCCTTTATGCAAGCATGGAAGCATTAATAAATGCAAGGATAAACTGGCTGTTATTCTGCCCAATTCAAGGTGCATGATTTTCTTCCACTTTTGGAAGTGAGTTTGGCAAGCATCATGAACAGAGACTGAATACAGCTCTCCTAAATTGTTCAAGGACTGGAATGTTTTCGGCAACTAGGTCTTTTTAAGAAAGAAAAGAAAGCCACCACTTTTTCTGTCACTGCACGAATGTATTTTCCTGGGTGCTGCTTACTTTCTAAGATCATTAAGAATTGAAAATTCCCAAGTTTGCTATCAACATACACAGACCCATAAACCTCCCTAGTCAATTGAATTTGCAGATATAAATAAGTCTTGTATATTTTCAGTAATCAAAAGATATGGATACTTTCTAATTGTTCTGTTGGGTACGACTCTTTATAAAACTTAGAGTATACCTACTAGTTAATCATACATATATAGTGTTCAACAGTTTCATTTTGCTCAGAAGCAATAGACTGAACTGAATAATTATGAACTGAAATAAAACAAAATGCCAACAACAACAACATTATCAAAAAACATGTAACTCCTGACTTGTCCAGCATATTCTAAGAACAGCATAGTTCAACCATGATCATACTGGTTCCTGAGAATTTTCCTCATACTCATTTTTTGTATGGAGATGCTTTTTTCCCCCCCCCTTTTGATGATTAACACAATTCCACATGTAACACTTTTTGGTTTATTTGATTATCCTCCTAGCATGTCCTTTAAGGCTAGATTTCTTTTAATATTGTCTATATAGCGGTTCAGTTGTTCGAGGAGTCTTTTGTTCCCATAATGCCTGACTAATTTTTGATGAGTGCTGTCCTTTTTTATTGTTTTTTGAACAGTGACATAATATAGTGACAATTTCTGTTTGTATGTATCAGAGCATTTCTTATGATAAGGGAACAATAATAGTAGCCGTAACTGTGGCTTCCTAATCAAGAGCAGTCAGTAACTTTACATTACCTGGGTGGTTTACTAGGTACCTGGATTATTGATTGGAACTTCAAGATAGTTTAATGACTCATCTTTGTTGCCACACGCCCTAGCTGATATATTTAATATTACGTCTAGTCAATGCCAATAGAATGTACTTTGGAATGTATAGGAATATACTACCAGAGACTAGAGCAGATGTTGGTGAATCTATCATGAATAATCAGAGCTTCAATAAAAGGACCCTTTGGTATAGGACTCTGAACTTTGAAACAATTAACTGGTAGCCTCTACATTTATAGAATTCTACAAGTTTTGGTATGTGTCCACTAAATATACACTTCACTACTCTTTTTTTTTTTTTTTTTTTTTTTGGGTAATAGACAAGTTCTCACTCTATCATCCAGGCTGGAGTGCAGTGGCATGATCATAGCTCACTGCAGCCTCGAACTCCTGGGCTCAAGTGATCTTCCAGCCTCAGCCTCCCAAGTAGCTGAAACTACAGGTGCACACCACCATGCCCAGTTAATTCTTAAAAAAAATAATTTTTTTTTAAGAGATAAGGTCTCACTATGTTGCCCAGTCTGGTCTCGAACTCCTGGCCTCAAGCAATTCTCCTGCCTTGGCCTCCGAAAGTGCTAGGATTACAGGTGTGAGCCAGCACACCCAGCCCACTTCACTACTCTTAATAAAAATAATAATTCTGCAGAAGATTTTCCAACTTTTCCAAAGGTAGTTTAATGTCAAATCATTTTTCTCCTCTCATAGTTTATTGCCTAACGCTTTGTAACTTCTTGATAATTTCTCTTTTAAAAACACTGTCAAGAAGAGCGAGGCAGGGTGGTACATGCCTATAATCCCAGCTACTTTGGAGCCTGAGGTGGGAGAATTGCTTGAGGCCAAGAGTTCAAGAGCAGCCTGGGCATAGCGAGATCCCCATCTCTAAAAAACAAAACAAAACAAAAAACACACCAAAAAACCCAAATCAAAACAAAAAAAAACCACACAAAAAAACCCAAAACAAAACTATCAGGAGAAGGAAGTAATTGCTCAAGCCCTTGATCTCTTCTTATGATCCTTAACCAACTGGCTCAATATCCCAGGGGTCTGATATAATCTTAAGAGTAGGTTTTAGTGTTCAAAAAATATTGACAATATTGAGATGGGTGGTACTTGCCCTGCATTGTTTGAATTTTCTATTTTTAGAAAACCTACTGTGCAAACTGTGCTGTGTTCTTTGGTTTTATAGGTGCTTCAAACTTTCCCATATTAAATTCTTGGAGCTTTTCTTTATGTATCAGCTATAATTTAGGCCTGCTTTTGGCAGAGGGGTCTCATTTTAATGTTGTGTGAATGTTAATTAATGCTAGATTCTTGTAATTAATTGACCAGAAATAACCCGTGGAGCTGAAAATGTACCTAGGATTCTAAATTTTCACTAGAATTGTTAGCTTTAGAAACATTTATTCTGTCACTTTAGAGGAAATACTGCCTTGAATCCAAAATTAGTTGCCTTATACATAACTTATTCACATGGTGTCTGAGGGTTGTATAGTGCCACAGATTTTTTAAATGTTATGGGCCTTTTGGTGCAGCTGTTAACAGGGGATATCTAGTCAATTCAGAGAGTACTAATAGACACCAGCCAAAGATTCCAATGAGCTTTCTTTCATGGAAAAGAACAGAAAGTACAGTTGTCCCTTGGTATCATGGGGGATTGGTTCCAGGACCCCCATGGAGAGCAAAATCTGAGGATGCTCAAGTCTTTGATATAAAACGGCGTAGTATTTGCATATAACCTACACACATCCTCCTGTCTACTTTAAATCATCTCTGGATTACTTAGTTTTCCTAATACAGTGGAAATGCTGTGTAAACATTAAATAGTTGTTATACTCTATTCGTTTTTTTGTTTTGTATTATTTTTTATTGTTGTATTTTGTATTTATTTATTTAGAGACAGGGTCTTGCTCTGTCACCCTGGCTAGAGCAAGGTGTCGTCATCATAGCTCACTGCAGCCTCAAACTCCTGGGCTTGAGTGATCCTCCTGCCTCAGTTTCCTGAGTAGCTGGGACTACCGGCGCGCACCACCACGCCCAGCTAATTTTTCTATTTTTTGTAGAGATGGGGTCTTGCTATGTCGCCTAGGCTGGTCTCGAACTCCTGGCCTCAAGCAATCCTCCTGCCTTGGCCTCCCAGAGTGCTAGGATTAGAGGCGTGAGCCATCGTGTCCGTCCTATGTTTTATTTTTTAATATTTTATTTTATTTTTTGAGATAGGGCTTCACTCTGTTGTCGAGGCTAGAGTGCAGTGGAGTGATCACAGCTCACTGCAACCTCAAACTCCTGGGCTTAAGCGATCTTCTTTCCTCGGCCTCCCAGAGTGCTGGGATTACAGATATGAGCCACCACACCCAGCCTATTATCTAACATTTTTGATCTGTAGTTGGTTCAATGCACGAATATGGAACCTGTGGATTCCTGTAGATGGCTTTTGGAGGGTTTTTTGTCCTTTTTAAATTTTTAAATGATGGAAAAGATAATGATTTCCATCTTTCCCAGTTTTCATATTATCTTTTATGCTATATAAATTGTCAAAAACTGGAGGTGCAGGTAATGGTTGGGGAGGAGCCCAGGAGGAATAGTGGAGAGATGGTTGTGGGTGGCTGTCAGCATATTTTACTTCTAAAATGTTTTCTTGGCATGGAATTCAGAGGGACTTGAAGTCTCTTGCTCTGATCTCTGCGCTTGCTGGCGCTGGGCCCTTGTGGCATCAAGAGGCTGAAGATGTGCCAGCATGTGCAAGAGTTTTGGTTAGCAACCAGCGAGATGCGTGAGCCCCTAAGAACAGATGAGAGTCTTACTCAGGACCAGATGCATAATTTGCAGGGCATGGTCTAGAATGAATGGGCAGGGCACTTTCCAAAAAAATTAGTAAGAATTTCAAGACATTGACAACAGAGCTTTAAAACACAGCGTGAGGGGTCTGTGCTGATGCTTGCGTGGGTGGCACCCACGAAGCGTGCCCTGCTCTAACTCTGAAATAAATGAAAGATAAACACCTAAATGTTTCTCACAAAACTTTGGTTCCTGATTCTAACATGAGAGAACTGAGTGGAGGGGGAGTTGACTTAGCACTAACTATTCTAGGTCTTTGAATCAGAGTTTTCCTTGCTGGTTAACCCCTGGCCCTCCCACAGACTGCAGACAGCTCTGAGAAACGTGTCCAGTGACGCCAACAGAAGAGGACTTGCCTTTTCCTCCCTTTTCCCAACACATTTGCAATAGAAAAAGGACTGTGCAAACTCATATCATGCAGGACGACTGTCATTTGGAATTTGTGTGATTATTAGAATTTGTATAAAACACAGAATATCCCTTATCTTTCTTCCTGTTCATTCTCCATTTGTACCCTTTTCCTTCCCACTATCCCAGGAAGTTACTTAATTATTCAAGGTTCCTCTCACTGTTACACATTAAGAATTCCTATTGTTGGCACAAAACCCATTACTCAAGCCTCATCTTGGGGAGGCGGTCATCTTCTTGTTTCTGATATGACCATGAAATGTTGCCGTTTTAAGCACATTTGTTTGTACACTGGGGAGGGTTATTTGCCAATACAGATTGCATGTGTTGTGTATTTATCTGGAAAAAAATGCTGGAATTGTTTATGGTTTTAATGTATCTTGAGTAATGACTTGTGGTGGGATAGGGTGAAGCTCTGTCAGTTTTGAAATCTGTAAACTGGAGCAAACTTGCTACTACTTTACAAGGAACTTAGATGGGCCCCCAAAGATTAAGATTTGTGCTTAAACATACTTCTCAACTTTGCCTCACACTTCAAAAATAATACATCTGTCCACAAATCTGAACAGCTCCTTACATACCCCAGCTGTGTTAGGGCTGTCTTATTGATAATGCTTTTATAGAAATATGGCTTCTTTTCCTCCCAAGTCCCATGAAAAAGCCAACCAACCAACCAACCAAAAGAAATCCTGGAAAATCATGCTCTACAACATGCTAATTTGATGAAGGGCCTTGGACCGACATGATTTTCTGCCTGCCTCTGGTCTTACTTCTTCTTCTCTTGGTGACTCTGCCTAAGTTTGGCACGTTCCAATGTCATACTCCCATGCTGTCTTCCCCCTCCCACTATAAGCACGTACCTTTACACACCTACACACATACGTAGACAGATGTAATTTCCTCCTCTGAAAACTGGGAAGACTGACACGCAATACTTGTGTTTGTTGACTGGGTAGATTTTGATGACTCTCACTGAAGAATATTTCATTTGGACATTTCCCCTTTGCTTTTGGGCCCCTTTTTGTGGAATGAGTGAATTAACACACCTTTGTTACCAAGATTTAAGGTAGCAGGTTTGGGGAGAAAACTAGGTGGTTTTTGAATTTCTTGTTCCCGAAAGGATTTGGGACTATAAAAACACCTTTCGCTGCCGCCGCTGTCCTCTGGGATTTGGTTATGGAGGGATTGGCTCCAGTGTTGGACAGTTTTCTCTGTGTAACATGTACCTTAGCTGTTGTCTGTCATTGGACTTGGCAATGGCCTAAACCAGCCTAGCTTCTGCCCACCTTTCTCTTTTTCCCTGTGACTGCCACATGCACATTTTATGTTGTCTAGTATACGTATGTTTTTTCTTTTTCTATTTTCATTCTTTTCCTTACTTCCTGTCTCCTCTGCCCCTTCTACTCCCTATCTGAATATGCTGGGATGGATGTTATGGCCTCACATACTATTTACACGCTTCTGGTTTTAAAGGTTGTGGCAGAGAAGTGAGTTGTTGAAGTCCCTCCTCTTTGCTAATTGCTTTGATAATTGAGGTTCTGTTCTGCGTTTTGAACTCTGATTGATTTGGGAACCCCTTTCCCCAAACACAGGGTGAAATGCTCCATCCTGAACTGAGCATCTTCTGTTCAATGTGTTCCTTGACTGTTTGCATTCCTTTTGCATTAATTTGGAGGGAATTAGGCAGAAGGGACAATCTTTGCAGATTAAACCCAGGCACATTAATATTGTCCTTGGGACAAGAGCATTAACCCCTGGGGCTCTTGGAATGTGTCAAGTCTTCTCTGCCAAAGGCAGGATGCCATCAGGGACAAAGATGAACTCTTAAGGGAAACAAGGATGCAACTTTATGAACAGCAGAGCTGCAAAGCACTAGGCAGGTGGTCCTTTCTAATTTAAACTTGCAGCCCACCAAGGCACCATTGCTTCATTCTGGGACATTTTGACAATCTGCCAGCAAAGAGTAATTTTCTTAGCACATTTATTTTTCTGATATACTCTCTCAGGTCCTATATACTGTGCTTAATTTTGATAGCCCTTTGCTGCTCTGGTACTTGACTATGCTTTCTTCTTTCCATTAATCTCTCTCAACCAAACTATCACTTCAAGGGATAGAACATAATCCCATTTTGAAATTTGAAAACCACAGCACCGTTATTTGTCAACTACTCTTAACTATATCCAACATTTTTTTTTAAGTGCTAATGATCTTGGATACATATTTTACAGTTTTTGAACCTCAATTTTGCTTTTAGTTCCGTGTGTGCATACACGGACAGTAGAGAAGGCCTTTTAAAAAAATATAAGTGGTAAATATAGTGAAGACTTGAGAAATTTTTACTATCTATCAACCCGTGTAACTGCCACCCAAGGCGGAGATATAGAACATTTTCAGTGCCCCAGGAGGCTTGCTTGTGGCCTTCCCAGTCAATCCCCTGCCCATTGTTCTGATTTATCACTCTGGATTAGTTTTTTGTGTTCTTAAACTTCACCGAAATGGAATCACAGAGTATACATTCTCTTATTGCTGGCTTCTTTTGCTCACTGTTATGTCTGTGAGATTCATCTATGTTGTTAAGTGTGTCAGCTGAAGAATGACAAGATTCATGAATTTGGAAAGGAGAGTTTTATTTCTCATAAAGGGGTGCAACCTGCAGAGTGGCCATTCCGACTGGCTGGGAGCAGAGCCTGAGGGCAGAAGTCGGAAGCAGGCACATCCAGGGAAAGGCACTGGGAACAGGTATTTATGCTGAGCAGGCATGGCTGAATATGCGTATTTTACCAGGTATTGGAGGAGGAGGAGACGTGAATATTTATGAAAGGAGAAACACGAGCATGCTCAGTTGAGCTTCGTAAGTCACATGTACAAAAAACGGTGGCATTTGCATGGTCAGACGGTAGAGTGTTTGGCCCTCTGACGTCAAAAGGTGAAGCATAGGACACAAAAACCCTCACTGCTCATCCTCCATAGACTGACCAGAACCAGTCCGTGGTCAGTGGCCTCATTTCAGGTAGGAACAGTGGACAGTGGTGCTAAAACTGCGAAAAGGGAGGAGCAGCATTAGGTGGTTGATTGAAATCAGCGGTGGGGCAAGTCTTTCCAAAAGGCTGTTCTGTTTAACCCCGAGGGGAAGAAAGCCTAATGGCACTTACGGAGGGAGAGTGTGTAAGGAGGCTTGTGACCTCCCATCCTGTCATGGCTGGGATTTCAGTTTTACGCCACCCTACTACACAACAAAATCATTTTTATTAATGATTATGGTAGGAAACACATAATAATCACACAAAAGAAACTTAGTGAATATTTTCTATTAGTGAATCTCCAATATTTAATTATGTCAGTTAAAAAATACAATACATATTACAATACAAAGAAGGAAAAAAGAAATGGATTAATAGTTTTTAGTTATTTAATTTTTTTTTGAAAAGTGAAAAATGTATACCCGTATATAATATATTTTTTTTCCTTCAAGACCCTGGCTAGAAGAAAGACGCATACCCATATGTTGGTCTGTCACAGTAATGAATAACAACATTGCAGTTTCTGTTGGGAGCCTTCTCCAGATTTATCGATGAGTTTGTCAGAATTTATCTCTGCCATATATTCATGTTCAGTAGATAGTATAGCCAGATTTGTCAATCTCTCTTTTGTTTACGGTTTGACAAATAATGCTTCTTTCTTATAATTTTGATTTTGAAAAATTTCTTTCACATAAAGGAACAACCTCTATACAAGTAAGTAGTTACAAAAAGTCTTACACATAAAGATAACTTTTAAGAGATTCATAAAAGTTGCATTTCACGATAAATTCCAGGAATTGGAATATTTTTGTTTCTTGGGGGGGTCATTCTAGTTGAGTTACAAATGATGTCCCTATAGTTGAAAAATTTTAAGCACAAATAAAAAGTACAAGGGCCCACATAGAAGGACTACATGGAAATAAGATGTATTTCTTTATCTTTGCAGTCATTCTCTGTTACTTTTTAATGATATTTAATGAATTTCAAATCTACTCTAAAACTGAAGGATTACGTAACGCCTCAGGGATTGGAGAAACAAGTGGTGCCGACTCAAGCTTGAATGATTCTCAACTCTTAGGAACTTACTTGAAATGAATCTGGGTAGCTGAGTACCTGTGGGGGTGGGTAGTTCCACAACTGGAGTTTTCTGAATTAATGTCCGTGTGGAAAACAACATTTGCTAAAGCATAACGTTGTTGTTATATGTTACGGAACATAAAATGCTAATTTGAATTTTAAATTAAATTGAAATTAAAACTTGACGGTAGCCCTAACAAGTATTTAGAACTCAGACCAAGAAAGGATTCTTTTTGGGGAGGTGTCTTCCATCATTGACTTTGTTTGAAGTTGCTAGTACGTGGTGATGATAAAAAGGAGACTAATTTTTAGTCTGTTAAAAAAAAAAATTGTTTTCAAATTTTCTTTGATCTATTCCTTATTGCCTTTACCTGCATCAGGGCCCCATCCCTGTGCATCCTTAGTCCTTGGTTTGAGCTCTTGTCTGAATATATCTCCTATAAATATTCTTGTACAAGTCTTCTGGTGGAAATATAGGTCCAGTTTTTTCACATCCTAACACTGGATACTACTGATTTTTTTGTTTTAGACATTCTGTGTGTTTCTGTAAATCAGTGGTCCCCAGCTTTCCATGGACCGTTTTGATGGAAGACAATTTTTCCACAGACGGGGTAGGGAGGAATGTTTTGGGATGATTCAAGCACATTACATTCATTGTGCACCTCATTATATATTACGATATAATAATAATAGAAATAAAGTAATTATACAACTCACCATAGCTTGGGGACCCCCGCTGTAAATAACAGCTTTCCTCTTCCTTTCCAATCTTTATACCTTTAATTTCTTTTTTATGCCATATTCCACTGAGTCGCATCTCAGCACAGTGTTGAATAATAGTCATGATAGCGTGTGTGGCTTTGTCTTGTTCATGAACCCAGAGGAAAGTGTTCAGTTTCTCACCATTTTGTAGATACCATTTGTCAGATTAAAAAAGTTCCATGAAGCTCCTTTACTTAAAAAAAAAAAAAAAATTAGTTATGCTGTAGTAAAGTTAAAACGTGGTTTTAATGTGATTTCATGAACATGTGGAAAGGATTGTGTCTTTGTGTTCTTCCTTTCAGTAGGCATTATTTATTAAGCCTCACTTTCATTCTGTGGAAACTTAAGAGATCTATTCTTGTTCTTAGAATGTACTAGAACTTCTTATAGATCTCAGCTTAAATTTTGGCCTTACCATTTGTCATCTTGATTTCTGCACCTGTAAATTAGAAAAGTAATATCACATAAGGTTATTAAAATCATAAAAGTAAAATGAGGTAATCTATGCAAAGTGCTTAGTGTACATATGCCGAGCATATGTATATACAAAATGCATTCAGTAATGCAATAAATAGTCTGTATCCTTCAATTGCTGGCTGTTTGCTTCTGACATTAACTTGAAGAGGATCATAAGGTAAATTGCCAAAGTTTAATATTACTTAGACTTGGTTCATACAAATACTTGAAGAGAACAATTAATCACCTGGTCCGAGGTATCAGTTAAGTGAGGTTTAGTAGGGGGTCAGTTTTTCAGTTCCATGCTGGCAGTCTGCATCCTAGTTATAAATGCTTATTTTGTCATAATCTAACAATGAGTGGCAGTGAACTGTTCATAAACATTTTATTGATTTATGCCCATATTTGAAGCTGAGTGATTTGATCATTTTGGATGGTGGAGTGAGCGGTGGGTTCAGGTCTGGCCTAGGTGAAGGTTAGTGATCATTTGTTCAACCCTAATGTGTCAGGCGCTGTACTCAGACCTGGGTGTCTAGTGTTGAATAAGACACAGTTTTAGCATTTAGGATGGGATTAGGTGACAGCGATGATAGTTCTGAGCCATGCTTATGCTAGGAGTTATGTTCAGAATATAGCCCTGATGACAGAAATGC
Organism: Daubentonia madagascariensis; assembly: GCA_023783475.1. Taxonomy (NCBI): domain Eukaryota; kingdom Metazoa; phylum Chordata; class Mammalia; order Primates; family Daubentoniidae; genus Daubentonia; species Daubentonia madagascariensis. The sequence continues at coordinate 2,186,337 of JAKFHU010002239.1, forward strand.
AGGTGCATGTGGATTTTGTTTTATTTGTGGGAGTGTGGGGAGAGGGGGTGGTGGTGGTGAGTGGGAAATGCTTTCAGACATGACCTTTGTGTTGACTGAGTCAGTTTAGCTGGGGGGTGGGGGCAGTGGAGGGCGCCATATCTACACTGGCAGAGGCTGTGACCTGTTTTTTTTGTGTCGATAACTCTAAGTTGGTGTGTAATTCTGGACCATAAGGGCAAGGTGGTTTGGGGTTGGATCAGGAGGTGGTCTGGACCCTGGATGTCCATCCTTCTACACTGTGTGGAGGGGTTTGGGCTTTCAGTGTTGGGCACACTGGAGAGTGTTGGGATTTGTAATTTAGATCATTATGGCAGAAGTGTTGTCCCCTGTATGAGAAGCTGCTCATAACTGTCAACTGTTGGTGCCCAACTCCCCAACCCTTAGGCCTATTGATGGCTCTTGACCCCTGCCCTACTTTTTCACAGTTTTCAAATGTAATTGCTGATGGAGTACAACCCAATTTATTCCTGAAGTCCTGGTGTAAACCGAAGCATGCCTGAGAATAGTTCAGTTTAATAAATGCTTTGGAAAAAGAGCCTCGTTTATGGACATTCTCTCCTCCCTTGCTTTTTAAAAATATTTTTTTTCCATTCTTGTATTATCAAAAAAGTGCTCTAAAAACTTACAATGCTATATAAATGGAATGTTCCGTTTATTTTTACTTTTGAATACTAAATCATGTTATTCTAGACTGGACAATTCCTTGTAATAAAGCTAAAAGTTTAATTTCAAACTAACATCTGGTGTCAATTCTATGTTGTAGTATTTTATTTATATTTAAAATTCTCCTTTCCCTGTGTTTATAATATCTACTTTTTATAATTGTGTCTTTGTGTTCATTCAGTAGGTATTATTTATTAAGCCTCACTTTCACTCTGTGGAAACTTAAGAGAGATACCTTCTTGTTTTTAGAACATACTAGAATTTCTTCTCTCTTTCAGTATCTGTCTTAGGCAGATGATTTGAATATGTGCATAATTAAATATTTCCTGCAGTTCTTAGCTCGAGGATTTCTTTTTAACTCATATATGGGCATTTATGGGTAATAGTTGTTACTAGAGAGTTCATTTTTAAAGTAGGTAAATGTCTTCGAATTTTCAAAGAAAAATGGTTCCAGAGTCCTTGGGTTGTGGCTTGATAGGTTCATGCAGACATAGGGATAGGTAGGGCCTGGAAGAAAGTCACAACTTCCGAACCATAACTAAACATATAGTAACTGACACCCAGTGGCAAAAATTAGAGTCATCTTCTTCTTTCAAGAGCAAACCTTTAAGACTTAATTGCTAACTGAAAGTACAGCAGCTGTCATGTTTCTGGAGGCTGTGATGCTCACCAGATAGCAAGGGGCAACGTGGCTGGGAAAGACGTTCTTCCTGGTCCCCACACCCAGATACTTGGTCGTCTCCTCTTCTGATCTCCACGTGTGTGTCCCACTTCACCCCAACTTCATCTTCCCATGCACAGGGAAGTAGAATAATTCTAAGACTTGTGTTTCCTCAGAAACAATGTTTTAACTGATGGTGAAGTGAAAATTATTTTTCTAAATGAGATATTGGTCCCAGTAAAACTTATGGGGGATAATTGTAAGCCAAAAATATATTATGCAAATATATGAATGTATATGTCAATGTTATAGTATCTATTTTTATTTTATTTATTTTAATTTTTTATTTCATCTTTATCTTTATTTTTATTTTTTTTTGAGACAGGATCTCACTCTGTTGCCCAGGCTAGAGTACAGTGGCGTCATTGTAGCTCACTACAACTTCAAACTCCTGGGCTCAAACGATCCTCCTGCCTCAGCCTCCCAAGTAGCTGGGACTACAGGCACCCACCACCACGCCCAGCTAATTTTTCTGTTTTTTGTAGAGACAGGGTCTCACTGCATTGTCCAGGCTGGTCTTGAATTCCTGGCCTCAAGCCATCCTCCCACCTCGGTCTCCCAGAGTGCTAGGCTTACAGGTGTGAGCCACTGCGCCCAGCCTTAATGTTATGTTTTATATAAGTATAAACAAGAACCAAAAAAAAAATCTTTAAACAATAACAGTAGTAGAGGAGGTACGTAGTACAGGATGTACAGTTTTGCCCCTTAGACCACTGGTTGCTCTAAGCAGCCTTTGCCACCCTGTTCTCCTATCCCCATAAATCTAGTGCAGCTGAGAACACCAAATCCTTCCCAGCTGTTCTTATTCTAGTATATTCTTGATAATGCCTGTCAGTTACTAACTTTTTCCTTCTCCAACTTAACACCCCAGGACCTTTTCCTGGACCATTCTGTTCAGAACCTAGAGACTTCTGGGGTTTTCAATGTTTGATGAAGCAGATCCTTGGAATGTCTTTGGCTCTGGGGGTGTAAAATTTTCCCTCCCTGTATTTAAACTCTACAGCTGGGAGCAATTTCGTATTGATGTGCCTAAAGCTAGTGAAATCCCTGCTCTCTAGCAATCTCTCTCTAGATTTATTTAAGATTTAGATAATATATTAAAAATTGCTGGTGTGAGCCTCTGCTGCTCTCTGAGATGCTGCGCTAAGAAATACACCAGCTCTTCCCTTTGTCATCTTCCCAGCTTCTGGAACGGGGTTAGATACTTGTAGTGTGTGTTGGCATTTTCTACAGGGTTTTGAACATTTGTGTATTTGGAATATCAGGAAAGTTCATATGCAGTTATATTCAACTAAGTAAGCACATTTTCTATATTAAAAAAAAGAGGGGTGGGTAAAAATTCGGATTGCATAAAAGTTGCTTACAAACTTGAATGCTCCCAAGGTTATCTGCAGAGAAATGCTGAGTCTCACCTGATTTGTTGTGACTCTATTGAATTTACCTTGTGTTCGAGCTAAGGAGCAAAAGCAATAATTTGAACAAAGTTTGGTTCTTAAAGGGTAATGTGGTATCCACTTGCACTTATAAATTGTTTTTCAAGGGAAGAGTTGGTATGCAACACAAGGGTAAAATTAAATTTTTATCCTCACCATTTATTTGGCATTTGAGGCAAGAATAGAAAAAAGAAAGCCAAGGGAATTCTAGTGTATAAACTGAGACAGAATGGTTTTTAACCTGAACAGTGAACTCATTGTATTTGAAATAACTAAGTGAAAAATAAAATTTTATTTTGTGTCTGTTTCAAAGGGAAAACTTAATTTATTCCACTACAGCATACATAAACTTTATTCATTTTCCTAGAAGGTGATTTAGGTAGGGTACCAAACACCCTACTTCCTTGAAATACTTTACATAGGAAGGATATAAAAGAATCACTGTAATTAGCATTCAGAATGCCACTGGATACGCATGAGGATAATTAAGAAAATACAGTGAGATCAACTTAGAATTTAACCAAATTGGTGGCATTGGGTCTTGTAAGGTGCTTTATAGAATATAGTCATATTTTGTAAAATAATTCACAGTAAGCTTAAAAAGTTCTAGTTTTAAGCAAAAAAATCTTTTATTCTTGGGTTTTCAAAGTTTTTTTTTTAACTCTGAATGAACACTCAGTAAATACTTAGTCCATTGATATTTTGCAATGTAAATTTCTATCATATAAAGTTTAGTATTTTCAATTTATTAATCTTTGCCATGCTGTTAGACAAATAAAGATCTCCTTGTCCTCTCTCCCCCATCCCACCCCACAAGACTGACTTAAAGTCCAATCAGAGGCTAATTTGACTTCTCTAAGACTAGAACAAAAGAATGTAGATAAAATTTTACAAACTTGGTCTAAATCTGACATCCTGATATTTTTAGGGAATGTTTTGATTTTTAAGTTGTAAGAAGTATTCATATTTTTCTGAACTGCAGAGCCCCAACCTCACATTTGGTGTGTCTGACAAGCAAATTAATACTAATAATCATAGCAGCTCTTGGCTACATGACTGCTTGTCTCTGTCCTTTGTGTTTTAGACATTGCCATCATATTCAGAAGGCAAACAGCCTCAAGGTCCTATATGGGTAAACTAAAGAGAGTCACTGTGCCAAGACACATCACATCTGGATTGCCAAAACTGGGTTAGAAGCCTAGATCTGACTTATTTTGAAGCCCATTTTCTTTTAATTGTCCTCCTCTGCCTTCAAAGGACTTCACGGACAGTGTAATCCTATCTTTATAACTCCTGGGATTACCTCATATTCTTGAGCTTTTCTGGTCTCTTGCAAAGCCATGTGAGAGTTCAGTTGAGCTTTTTATACAGGCTTTAGTGGTGTGTATATTGGTGTAGATGGGACACAGAGGTAAGAAAAAATCTTGGAGAAGCCCATTAAGTTCACTTCTTTATAACAGAAATGACTGTATACAATTTCATTAAGGCTTTCTGGTAGTTGGAAATAGGAGTTTTACAGTCGTAGTCATTAAATTAAGTGTAAATTGTGGCTCATTTCAAAGACATTGTTTTTGCAAATTGATTACATACATACTAGGTCCTTCAAATAACATGCTTTGAATGAGCAGAAAGTCTTACTAACAGGACATGTCCGCTGTGCTCTGTATCGTCTGTAGGGCGTACAACTGGCTGTTAAAGTCATAAACCTTTTCTTTGCTGTCTCTGAGGTGCAAAAGGAAGCTCTACTCTGAGTGCTTGGGAGAGGCATAAGTCATAATTGAGAACTATAATAAATGTAAATCCAAGACAAATGGTTTAGCTTCAAACAGCGGAGTAGCAGAGGCTTGTAAAACTGTGCTCCAGTATCACTCTCTGGAGGCCATATCATAGAAGAATTTATCCATCTTTTCTAACAGTGAGATTTCTAAGGCTTCTGAGAAATCTCCAGTCTCTTGGTTTCTAGCAAGAGAACAATACCAAGTCTTAAATGACAGAAATGAATTCCTAAGTAAGTTAAACTTTTTCAAGTTTTTTACTAAATTTAAATAATAATGCACATGCGAATGGTAGCTCAGGTCTTCACTGCGTCAGTGGTACTGAACTAACATTCTAAATTCGAAATGGCAGGCTCTCTGTTCCCCTGTCTGGGTAATCTCTGATAAAACATTAATCATCTCAGGGTTCTATTCAAGCCCATTGATGGAAATTGTGAAATGTAATTTAGCTTGAGGAATTGAATTAATGTTTTCTAATAGCTCTGAGATATTCAGTGATTTATAGGTTTCAATGCTGGCAGGTGTGTGTGTGTGTGTGTTTGTGTGTGTGCCCTCACGCTAGTTAATCTAAATGGGCGATTAGAAGTGATACACGTTCTATATCATAAAAATATGTATTAGTTCTATGACTGGTGAATATGAGTATCCTTTATTTGTGCTGTTATCATAACTTACTGTTTTATATACCTAAATGTAGTGCTCAGGTAAGAAATATTTATTGAATTTTTAAAAACCTTTTCATTTACATGCATATATATAGACATAGAATCATATATATATATTTTTAGTTCTTATGTTTTATTTTCAAGCTAGTTCAGAATTTATTCTAATTTGATTACTTATACTGTGAACCTCTGTCATACAAATATTAGTATTCTCATCCATCATTTCCCTGCTTTATAGTTTTTTATTCTCCCATCTCTACCTCTACCCCGTAGCATTTCTGCCTCAAACCCACATTGAAAGCATACTTATGTGTTTCCCACTGCCCACTTCTTTTTAAACGTTCCAATAGGATGAAAATTCCATTTGTCTTTTGCTCTCTTTTGCTCACTTTTGCGTCTGTAGGGTCTGAGCGGTGTCCAGCCTGGGGCAGGTACCCAGGAACCATTTACTGAATGAGTATGGAGTGGGAAGCAGCAAAAAGCAGTGTCCTGGGATCCTGGGGAAGTCTAATTGTATTCGTTCTGCCTCTTTTGAGTTACCTTGGGCCTGTTGTTTCATCTCTTGAGACTTCGTTCCTTATCTGGGAAATATAAAATGCATTATTATACCTACGTTATTGAATTTGAGAGTTAAATGAGATTATGGAGTTGAGGCATGGTATGCCTTTTGAAAGCATGTTTCTCTTTTTGAAGGCAGTGTTCTGTACTAGGTGCTATGTGGAGTGTTCCAGTAGAATGCTAATAGGATGGAATGCATCCTAATATCACATTCCAGTAGAAGAGGTATGCCAGTTACTGAGTGCACATCCTCACTTGGATCCTTGTGTTAGTTGCCACCCAGAGAGATAAAATTAATGTCCCAGGTGATTCAAAGTAGGGAGGTTTCACGAACTCCTGTTGTAATAGAACTTCTTGTATCAGGATGAGTTTTACAGACATTTTCTGAGTATTATGAACAAATAGTGTGTCATACTTCACAGGGAATAGTGCATCAGGGGTCTGGAAAGGAAAGTTAGGTCTCTATTGTGGAGGGCCTTGGATTAAGGATAAGCAATTTCCTCTTAAGTTGGTGGATGGTTTGGAGTTCCTGAAGTTTGGGTTTTTGGTAGGACTAAAGGTTGGGGAAAGAAATTTTGGAATCTGGAGTGAAGAACTTTGGAATGATGGCGCTTACTGCAGTATATTGTCAATCTTGGTCTGTCTGGGTCACAAGTCATCGCTGATCCCCATCCCCCCACCACCACCCCGGCTTCCCTGCTGGCTGTTAGCAGCCACTGCACCTTACAGGTTCTCGTAGTCATGACTGTATTGTCTTATCCCTGAAGCAGGCATGCTCAGGTTTGAAGCCTGGTATCAATGAGTAAGTACAGAAACTCCTAACTCTGACCCAAACTCCCTCAGCTTATCTTGCACCTGTGACACCTCACCCACCAACGTTATAGAAGTGGGGGGTTCCTTTTTGCCCCTTGAGCCCATGAACTTCATTTTTGGATTAGGGCCTTGCATGTTGTCTCCCTGCTGGGAATTTTCACCCCTAGATTTTGGGATAGTGGGCTCCTCTTTGTCTTGGGTTTGTCTTCAGTCTTGATGCTCAGAGAATTCTTCCCTGATCAACAAGACATTCTCCATTGCATCCTCCTGATATTAGCTTATTAGTGTAATGTGAGCTCATGAGAGTGAGGTCTTGGGCTCACTGCTGTGTCCCCTGTGTTTAGCATGTTTGGCATAGTGTAAGCACTCAAATGTTGGTGAAGGAATGGAAAAAGACACCCCAGCCTCATTTCCTAAGTCTCCCTTCCCCTACCGAGACCCACTTACATTTAATAGAGAAGCAGAAAGGCCACATTTACTAATTATAGACACTTGCCGAGTGCTAGGTAATGGAGAACCTTTGTGCATATGTAGAAATAAAGTCAGATTTAGTTATTCTTTGCAAGAAGGGCCAGGCTGAAAAATGGGTATTCCAATCTCAGAGGTGGATGAAAGATGTGGGGTGTGGTGGGGAGGGGGCGGGGTCTGGGCACAAGCTGGTCCTCGTGACTGGGGCTGGGGGCTAGGGTTGGGGCAGAGTGATGTGGGGGCTTGTTTCCCTTGTCCCTTCTCTTCCCTGTTTCCCAGCAGTCCTGCCAGTGCAGACCCTCTCTGTGCCAGAAGGAGGAGTTGCAAGGTGTCAATTGGGGTCGGTAGTGTCAGAGGGAGGAAAGAGAGATTTAATAAATGGCCACAGTAAGGACAGAAAGGTTTTTGCCAGCATCTGGGTGCTTTGCCTGCAGTGCCTGCCTCCACACAGCTGCTCCTGCGTCGTGCGGTTTGTTCTCCTACATTTTAAAGAAGCAGGATTTCCACAGGAGGAGTCCTGAGGGATGCACCTAGACTCTGTGGACGTGCCCATCTATGGTTTCTGCTTTTAGGAACCATTTTAGGAATGATGCTCTTTGCACAGCAGGAAGGATGTCCTGAGCTTGATCCATGTTGAACAGGGTCCTTGGCAGGCAGCAAGAAGAGAGCGGCAGGCACTCGTATGCACGCTCTGCTTTGGCTGTCACAAAAGTCAAAAGCTCCGGTGTTTTCCTTGTTCTTCTTTAGCCGAGTTTCCAACTACTCTGCACATTCCCAATTTAAAAATAATAAGTAACAGAATTGTACTGTGAATTAATGACAGTGCAGTCAACTATGGATTATACACTATCACCATTTTCAAATAAATGGTTTATGTCTTTTTTCTCTCCTTTCCCTCCAAGGGGAAAATTGGAAACTAGGGGAAAACAAAAGGAGAAGTCAGTCAGGCAACAATTCCTCATGTATTCCAAGAAGCAAATAGGTGCAAAGTCACATTTGAGTTATCATGATTTCTAAGATATCTTTTTTTTTTTTTTTTGAGCGGACATTCTGAGTCTTTATCCTCCTTTGGCACTAATTTTAAATTAGATTTGAAGGGTGGCTGGTGAAGGCCCTCAGTTGCTGTGCACAGATGAGCCCCCGGCCAGTGTTGCCTGCTGCCCGCTTGCAGAGAAAGAGAAGAGCCCTGAGCATGATGCTTTGCTGAGATCATTTTCCATGGAAGGTGAATTATATATGCATGGTAGTAAAGCCCAGAGTGAGAATCGCAATTGGCATTTCATGGAAATAAGTACAAAATGATTCTGGTTGGGTGATGTTCGCCCTTTTTATATAAATAACAGAAGTAGAGGTCAGCATTGCACATTCTTAAGATGACAGTGACCATGTCATTCTCCTGCTTGCTTTGAGCATGCAGATTCTAGTGTGTGTAGCCATGGGAATTAAGAATAAATACTGTGTGTTCTTGACGTGTGTTACTCCTGTACATGGAATCACTTCTGATGTAAGGCAATTTAATTTAAAAAATGCAACATGTGGGTACCCTCCTTCTCCCCCCGAATTGTGAATCGAAGGTTAGCAAGACACAGTCAGTACATGGATGTTGTCAGAAAGAGGAAGAAACTATATTTTATATGCTTTGGTTCTTTTTGAAATATACTTGTATTAATACTAGTTTGCTAGTACTGCCGTAACAAAGCATTGCAGACTGGGTGGCTTAAATGACAGAAATTTATTTTCTCACACTTCGGGAGGCTAGAAGTCCAAGATCAAGGCGTTGGCAGGGTTGTTTTCTTCTGAGGCCTCTCTCTTTGGCGTGTAGATGGCCACTCTCTCCCTGTGTCTCGTGTGGTTTTCCCTTTGTACATGTCTGTGTCCAGATTGCCTCTTCTTGTAAAGACACCCGTCATATTGGATTAGGGCCCACCCTAATGATCTCATTTGAACTTAATTACCTCTTTCAAAGATTCTATCTCCAAATACAGTCACATTCTGAGGCACTGGGGGTTAAAGACTTCAACACATGAATTTGCAGGGGGCACAGTTCAACCCTTAACGGTACTACACTAAAAAAAAAAAGATTGTGAAGCTCTTGGTAAGTGAATTTAAGGATAGGATAGCAGCTCTGTTTAACTATAGTTCTTATATATTGGTTCCTGTAAAGCAAAATACTTCACTTCCTTTAGTTACTATTTAGTCTCACAGATGGATTGAGTTTGGAACCATTTGTCATGTATATTCCACCGCATGGTGTTTTTGAAGGTAGTTTGTATTCTAGTGTAGAACTACTTCCAACAGAGCAGTGGTCCTCAGACTTAACATTTGTGTTAATACCCAAGGGTCTTGTTAAGACGCAGACTTTGGTTAGTAAGGCTTGGGTGGGACCTGAGACCCCACATTTCTAGCATGTTGTCTGGTTGATACAGGTGCAGCTGGCCCTGAGATCACACCTTGAGAAGCAGGGCCAGGACTGGCTATACACTTTGCAGGACCCAGTATAGAATGAGAATGTGGGTCCCTTGTTCAAAAATGATTAATAATTTTGAGACGGGAACAGCAGAGCATGAAACCCAGTGTGGGCCCCTGTGTGAGTATACAGATGACGCTGCACACAGAGCCAGCCCTGAGGTGAGTGTCCGAGTGCTGTCAGGAATAATCTCAGGGCACTTATTCACACTCATTTGTAAGATGATTGCTTTTATTGGCCAGTAATAAAATCCCTATACCTTTAACTAGTCATGGTTTTACATAGTATCTGTAGAAATCTCCTCTAAGAACATGCGGATGCATTAGCTTACAGGAAGTATTAATATAACTAAAGCAGGTTGCTCATGACACTCTAAATATCTTTGTGTGTAAAATGCAGAGTATTACTACCAACATCACAGTGATTATAACATATAACTTGTCCTTCTTTTGGAAAGTGTCGAAGGAATGTAGGCCAGAATGCATGAATTCCTCTGCCCCACGATGGTGATTCTTCTTTGCTCTTGAGATAACACCGTGTCCGCCTGCTTTTCAATGACAGTATTTAACTCTGGGAGCAACAGTCATTCCATTTTTCTGAGGTGAACAATCATTATCTTAATAATAATACAAAAATTGATTATAAAATGCTTGTGTTGCACATATGCATGAGTTTGTCAATTGATCTACGCATAAAACACAGACCGTGCTGTGCTCAGTCATACGTCTTCAGACCGGCTCCCGTTTCCTCGAGTCTCCCCCCTTCTCCACTCCCTGTGCCCCCTTTCCGTGAAGGGAACTCTGCAGGTCCCTTGTGGAAGCCACGGAAATGTTTTTCCTTTCAGATTAGCCCAGGGGGAAATTTGAGGTCCGATAAAAATGGTCTGAGGTCTGTTCCTTCTCATCCTACTAGATTGCCTCTTGGTGCTTTTCCAAATCCTTGATGCTGAGTTCCTTTAATCAAGTAATTATTTCAAAGAAAATGATCAAGTTTCTGTAGGGTCATTACTTCTTTTTATTAATATATTCTTGGTTCTTTCTACCTTATTCCACATATCTTTATTTCCAGGTATTTGTGGCTAAAAACTAATCTGTGTTAAAGCAGTAGTTGTTACTTGATATGACTTACGAATTTTTTTCTCAAGGATATCTGAATATCATGGGATTTGGGGGAGATAGGTTTTTTTTTTTTTTTTTTTTTTAATACCAGTAAAAATCTTGTGGAAGATTCTGATTCTCTAGGTCTGGGATGATAACCTGTATTTTTAAAATAAGTGATACATTCGTGTGGTTTGAAAATCAAAATGTGTAATTGGCAGTGCTATCTCTAAGCCGTTTGGTTTCTTTCTTTGGAGGCGATCAATGTTGTTAGTTTTTTTGCATGTGTTCTGCTAGAGTTAGTTTAAGCTTATAGGAGCAAATGCAAGCACCTCTTCCCCATTTTACACAAATAATTGTCGCTGTTTTCTACCTTTAGAAAAACTATATAAACTGTAATGTTATGTGTGGTTTTACAAAAGGCAAAACCTTCAGGACTGTAAGCAGTGAAGGCAGAGCGATTTGAATGACAGGAAGTAGGTGTGCCAAATAACCTCTGAAATAACACCCACGCGCGAGGACCGTCTATCTTCTCTTTCTTCCCAGGGAGTCGATACTATATGTTGGCTTCAAGAGTTTTGTGGAAATAAGAAAAATTAGAAAAAATGGTAGGCCTTAGTATTAGAAGTAGTAAAGAATTAACAAGTGGAATTTAATAGATTGTTTTTAAAAAGAAAAGTTAGCATCCGGTTAGTTTAATTTCAGTACCTAATAGATTGATGAAATAAACATTAACAGGAATGTGTAAACGTCTATAAGATAATGGAAGCAGGACTAAAGACTTTAAAGGTAGTGATCATCATACAAAAACCTGATTGCCTTCCTTGGTAGCTTTATGGAATTACTTGATTAAAAAGGGCTGCAGATGTTAAATATCATGATTTTGAGAAAGCAATATTTTTGAAATCTTATATACCAAATTAACTGAATTGGATAAAGAAATGGTGAATGTGTAATAAACTGTCCAAGATTATTGAAAATATATCAAATTGAAGAGAACCACAGGACAATATGTATATTTTCTTTAATGATTCAGAAGAATTAGCTAAGCAGTATATTAATGAAATCTGCAGATAATCGCAAACAGGGTGCGTTTTCTTTTTTTTTTTTCTGAGTATTAGTGAGAATGAGGCAATAGGGCAAACACGCAAGTTTAATATAACAGCAAAAGATGAAAAAGACATCTTTGCAAAGAGCTAACATATCTGGGGCTAAATAATCAAATCCGTGGGATCAAGGGAGGGGAAAACACCTAATGAGCCGGTAACTGTTTTAAGAGGTTCGTAGTAAAATTACAGTTGATTATTGCATGAATTAGGTGTGAACTTGAAGTACAACTAGCCTAAAGTTTTTCCATTCATATAATGAAAAAATATCAAGCAGTAATCTTGGACTACTGTTACATATTTTGTCTACACGATTAGTATAGTTTTCGGTCATTGTTTGATGGCGTTATGGTTGGGCAAACCAAGAGCTTCTACTGCAGTAATGGAAATGTTCAAAAAAGGTGTCTCTCTCAACTGAAGAAATAAAGAAAAAGTAGACATACATTGTAGGCACACATGAAAACTGGTCGAGCCAGGTGACATTTCTTTTGACGTGAGTTATTAGGATACTCAACTTTTTGATTAGTTGGACACCACATACCTCTCTTCCTCAAGGTACTGAACACAGCAGCTTCAGAAGTGGGCCAAGGAAGTAGCATTTGAATGCACTTGACTGTAGGTATTTTTCCTATTTTATATGTGGTTAAGCTTAATCTTAGAGAAGTTGCAGTGTCTTACCAAATGTGTTGTACATGGCTGAAGTAGAATTAAAACTCATGGGTCCTTCTCCAAGCACAAAGCTCTTTCTTCCTTACTGCGCTAGAAAGACCTTTTCATTGGAGTATTCTGATGAATAATGAACATCAATAGTTCATTCTTCTTTGTAGGAAGTGGGAAGGTATATGTTTGCATGGACAAAGGGGAAGGAAAGGTTTCAGCCCCCAAAGCAATAATGATGGGTTGCCCTTTTGACTTAAGCAGTCTCATCAGCAAATGCATGTCTAGTTTGGACCAAGAAAAAATAATAGTCTGAAAAATAATAATTTGAAGAATCAGTAGGACATGACAGGCATCTTCATATCTTCAAATTTGTGTGTCAAGCATGGGTTTTGTGATCTCAGTGATACGAAGAATTTGTCATACCATATGATTTATGTATGCCAAAGACTCTAATACATATCTAGAAATGACAGCGTTATTGATATGAATAGGTAGAGATGAAGGAATTAAAATAAGTCCCTAATTTGTATTGATTTTTTTTCAAAAAAGCATCAATTTTATAGAAAATTTTGGAGCGTTAAAGTGATAGAAAATTGTAAAACACATTCTGCTTCCGGTAGGGAAAATGGTCTGTTTTCCTTTTTTGATTATTTTAACATAGAATCAATACTAATATCATTTGTATTGTGCTTTAGTGTTTACAAAGTGAATTCACATATATTCTCATATTTCATCTGTGCAATGACCTCTGGAAGGTAAGGTTTCCTAATTATGTTTTTTAATGTCTATTTCTTAACAGTGTCTAAAAGCAGATTGATTGAGCTCCATTTCCTCAATTTAGAAGGCTGGAGTCATTAAGTGTTTGATGGAACATTGAAGAAGGAGAGGAAGGAAGAGCCATGATTCTAAATAATAAAAGCGACACCTGAAATGATTTGAATATCAGTCTGTCTTATTTTTCCATAGGCTGTAAAACAAAAATCATATCAAAACAAAATCCAAATATGATGATAAAAGCAGGGAGCATATGTCTCTGATCCTCTTGCTTAGAGTAGCAGCTTTCTTAACCGTTTTTGAGAATGGAATACTTTGGATGTCTGTTTGATAAGGGCAACCTTGTTTTTTCTTCTCACTGTTTTGTTGTTTTACTGGCATATGCCTTAAACTTGATTTAAATTTCATAATGTTAAAACCCAGATGGATATATCTTTCTTGTCATAGTTATATTTATTAAGTAATTGTATGAGAAATTTGGTAAAGCTTTTACTTTATTAGTTATAAGTAAATATGGCAGTATATAACCCCAAATTTCCCAAATAATACTAACAGTAGCTTAAACATGCTAAAAGTTTATTTCCCTCATACGTAGAGGAAGTCAAGCAGTTGGCAGCCCAGGGCTGGTGTGTATGATGGCCCCAATGTCAGAGAACCAGACACCTCTCTCCCTGTGGTGTCATTCTTAGTATATCACCTCGTGGTCTAAGATGGCTGCCTGAGTGTCAACCATCAGGCTCACGTTCCAGGCAGCAGGAAAGAAAGAAGAAGGGTATCTGGTTTTCCTTTTAGGATGATTTTGGGAAGTATCAAATAGCATTCCTGCCATTATCATGTTCTGGTTGTACAGCTAATGTGAAAACAGCTTGCTGCAAGGTAAGCACATGACTACTCAGCTAAAACTAAGGTTTCTTTGTGAAGGAGGAAGGGCAGAGTGAATGTTGGTGTAGACACCTCTCAGTCTCTGTCACACAGTGTAAAACACAGCAGATCAGCGGTGAGGATGCTTCAGTGCAATTGGCTCACATAGTGGCTGAGATCTTGTGACCAGTCAATTACTCTTCGTGTGGGGGTGCATTTATATATGTATGTGTGTATATATACACGCATATATGTTAATATATTAGAATAACTCTTCATTTAGACAAGTGGATACAGGAGGATATTGGAGAGCGTTATTTGCTTTCACAGATCATTTTCTAACCAGTAATCCTAACACTAGATAGATTGCTTTACTTTGTCTAATTTCCACATTATCTCTAAAGTCTTCAGGAGGAAATGCAAACAATTTGATGCTAGAATAGTTTTCTATGTGGCTTTTTTCCTCCTTGTTCTTCATTGGAGCCAATAGTCGCCTAGAGAACAATGGGAAAAATGCCAACTCACCATTTCTTTAAGGGTCTGAGATTTGGCTTTAGAGAATGGAAGAAAATTCCAGAAACACTGTTAAGAAAGTTATTTCCTTCGCATGTTATTTGGAACAGCAAAGGACAATATGTTTTATAGCACAACTTATAAGACAACTTGAATTGGCAATAAATTCACATAATGAAACTTCTAGTAAGTCTTTATATTTCTACTGGGGAATTCTTTGCTTCTTGGCGTAAATTTTTAAATACTTGATATCAGCTTTCTATTCTTTATATCCCTTTAGTTGTAGAGCTGATGTGAAAACAGCTTGCTGTGTTATAAAGAATATCTTTAGTTTGCCAATGAATCAACTCATGCCTGTCTCAGTTGTCAGGCATGCTAAATAGTAGTTTTTAGGCACTGGAGGTGTTGCCCATAATATCGTTATTGTGAGCTTCTGTTTCTCATCTACACCTGATGAAATCGCTCCTTCCCACCACTTCCTCTCACAGCCTCTCCACTATGGTGCTGCTTTTATCAGGTTCTGTTCTACCCCAAGAGAGCAAGTCCTGTTTTCCTGAAGATCTAGACCCTTTTTTTTTTTTTTTGAAAAGACATGGGGGCTCACTCTGTCGCCCACCCTGGAGTGCAGTGGCTCAATCATAGCTCATAGCTCCCTGCAGCCTCGAACTCCTGACCTCGAGCTTTTCTCCTTCCTCAGCCTCTCAAATTGCTGGGATTACAGGTGTTACCCGCCATGCCTGGCCAGACCTGGATGTCAGTTCTAGATTTCCTATGTATGAGATCAGGCATACTGATGTGTCTTTTGAGGCCTTCGTATCCTTGCATTTAAAACAAGGAATTGAGTAAAAGTACTATTTTCTTTTACTTCCAAAATTATCTAACTCTGTACAATGACTTTTTATTAATTTTCTAGAACAAATTTCCCAAGAATCCCAAATAAATATTAATTTATATTTTAAAATATATTTTATTTAAACAATGTAATAATTGTTACCTTTAAAAGGAATTTAAATCAAGAAGTGTTTGACATTGAATATTTATTATGAGTTCAAGTATGTAAGCTAATTTTTAGCATGATACCTACATATTTTTGTTGTTTGGGTTTCTTTTTTGAGAGTCTCACTCTGTTGCCCTGGGTAGAGTGCAGTGGTGTCATTGTAGCTCACTGCAGCCTCAAACTCCGAGGCTCAAGGGATCCTTTTGCCTTAACCTCCTGAGTAACTGGGACTCCAGGCGCATGCCACGATGCATGGGTTATTTTTCTATTTTTTAGTAGAGATGGGGTCTTACTCTTGCTCTGGCTGGTTTCGAACTCCTGAGCTCAAGCAATCCTCCCGCCTTGGCCTCCCTGAGTGCTAGGATTACAGGCGTGAGCCACTGCACCCGGCCGATACATATATTTTGTGGGGGGGAAAAAAGCTGAAGCAAAAATATAACTTTACATCCTGATCATGTTTTGCATTTTCTGTTAGAAATTAAATGATAAATGACTTAGGTCACT
Source organism: Daubentonia madagascariensis (assembly GCA_023783475.1). NCBI lineage: Eukaryota > Metazoa > Chordata > Mammalia > Primates > Daubentoniidae > Daubentonia > Daubentonia madagascariensis. The sequence continues at coordinate 2,202,454 of JAKFHU010002239.1, forward strand.
TAAGTCAGACAAAGAGGGCTGAAGGAGACACCTTATGAGTCGGCAAATAATCGTTAACCTCCTGGTAAATTTTTTTTGTATTAAAATAGTGCGGGTCTCATTTTACTGGCAGTTATCGTTGCTCTGGAGTTGTGGAAGCTGTCCTGAATACATTGTGTCTGCAAGTCACCCTACTACTGTAATCTTTGTTTACTCTTTGAATTATGGTATAAAGCTTTATGTGCCCAAGTTTGATCACAACTTCAAGCTTAAAGATTTAAGTGTGGGAGATACCAAATTTTTGGAATATGTTTTAGGGACAACAGCCAGGATTAGTAAAAAGTATGGAGAATAGGCACAGCTTTAAAAAAAAAAAAAAAGAAATCTCATTTTACAATTTTCTGCAAGCAGATTAAAGTGCTTTTTGGGATTCAGTCAAGAATGTTTTAATGGGAAGATTTAAAATTATTTTCTGTTGTGAAAATGTTCTTATTTTTTTAGTGCTCATTGTCTGGCAATGAACTAGGCTTCTTACATATATATGTTTTTTCATTTAATCTTTACAAAACTCCCAAGCAGAACACCCATTTCACAGGTGGGCAAACCAAGGTCATCTAGGGTACATGATGGAGAGAGTGGTTTGCAAATAGCTTCAGCTGAAGCAGAGCCAGAGGTATTCACCCTCGTGCAAGATAATGCTTAGAGGTGCCTTTATGGAAAAAGACGTTGCTAAAGTGGTTTAATAAGCAGATTTTTGAATACAAATACAAAAAAGATTTTGAATAAGCAGATCTCTTGAAATTTTATATGCTTAGCCTGTCTTCCTTCCCTCTCCCTTAGCACCTCTCCCCATAAATAGTATAAATTTAGCCTGAACTAATTTAGCAAAAAAGAGAAATTAAAAATTTTGTCCACATAAAAGTCTGGTTAATGTGTGTAATTCAGGGACTGGTAATAATGTTATTCTTAGAAATGTAGGTAATATATGTTATGTCAGGATTCCACATATTTGAGAAATTGGAGACACTGAGTGTGAGTTGGTAAGAGCACAGGCTCTGTAGACAGAGAACCTAGGTTTGAATCCTGGATCCATGAAGTACCTGATGTGTGACCACCTAGAGCCTCCGTTTCTTTGTATGTTAAATGGGCTAATAGAACTCACCTCAGAGTTGTCAGGTTAAAATGAGATAATGCATGGCCCAGCCGTCAAGCCTGTAATCCCAGCACATTGGGAGGTTGAGGCAGGAGGATCGCCAGAGGCCAGGCATTCGAGACCAGCCTGAACAAAATGGCAACACCCCATCTCTACAAAAATTAGCCAAGCATGGTGGTGTACAAATGCAGTCCCAGATAATCCAGAGGCTGAGGCAGGAGGATCGCTTGAGCCCAGGAGCTTGAGGCTGTAGTGAGCTATGATTTCACCATTGCACTCCAGCCTGGGCAACAGAGCGAGACCCTGTCTCTAAAAAAAAGAAAAAAAAATGAGGTAATGTATGTAAATGACAAGTGTAGTGCTTGGCACATAGTATGTTCTCGATGAATGTTAGTTGCCCTTACTATTTCAGAAGTTATTTTTTGGTAATTCTATTGCTCATTGGCATGGGAATGCCTTGGTGTTTGATTTAAGAAAAAAATGGCATGTTTTAAGAATTCTTAAAATAAGAAATGAAGATTTACCCAATTAATACTGGGAGTGTTTTCACAGCTTGTTTATTTAAAAAAAACCATTCTGTATCATCCCCTTAAATAGAATATTTGTCAGTATACCCAAGATATGATGATTCAGTTAAAATATTAAAAAAAATTTTTTTTTTCAAAGTAAAATTTTGCTGTGTTTTGGTTACAATTGGAATCTTTTTATTATTCCTGGGATATTTTTATTGAACAGTAGCTGAAGTATTCTGAGGAGGTGTAACATTTTTAAAAGTTTAAATTGATTCTAGTATCAATTGATAAATTAAATGATTCTTGTCCCTGAACAGCATGAAGCTCTGATTTAAAAATGTAAAGGAATATATATATATTCTAGTAGTCCTGTGGCGTTTTTATTGGGAAAAATTATTTTTCATGTCCATTTTATAGACAGGAGATGAGTCATGTGACGCTCATTTTACAATAGCAATAGAGTGATGGATTCAGACAGAGAAGGAAAATGGTGTGGAGAAAGATGTATTATTGATTTTCATTCAAATTGGATTCGTTGTGCAGTGCTGTGCTGTGCTGTGCTGTGCTGTGCTGCCTTCAGCATGGCCAGTATTTTGAAACGTTAAATTTTGATTCGGGGTTGCATGTGCCTCAGTGTAAGTTCTCTTGGGCAGAGATGCTAATTTAAGAATGTTGTCAGTCTAAATGTTCCTAAGAGGATTAAACAAATTCCACAGCAAATAAATGGACATGTTTGGAAGATTTTTTCCCCCCAAAGCAATTTCCAGAAAACACACATGAATCGTTTGCTAAAACTAACTATGCAGGTGTATTAATAAGCTCATCTCACATGAATGGACAGTTACTGAAGGAATGTCCTATGTAGGCTGGAGTTCAGCTGTATGAACTGCCTACTAAGTTTTAATTAGAATTTATTTACAGCTAGAAGCTGTTCCTGTGTTTTTCTCCCCAAAGTCAGTAATGAACCATTCCTCTTTGCCTGGTCATTAGTATTCAGAGCTCCATCAGCCTGCAGTTCAAACCCTCTCCCTTGTTTTTGTCAGAGAGGATGATGGAGCAAGGTTGCTTAGAAACACTCAGCCTCGCTCTCAACGGGAATTATGAATCTGTTCCTTACGCTCACCTCCACATGCAGGGGAGAAAATTGAGTTTTGCTGCTGATGACGTTAATTGATTGCAAGTTGTTTTAGTGAGAGTGTGATGTTGAAAACTAGATTTCGTTTCATTTTTATGCATTGGATGCAGAGGAAACTATGCAGTGGCACATTTGTACTGTAACTAAAAATATCAGAGAGGTATCTAAATTTGGATTTGTGTGTTTTAGCATTCAGATGTTGACACTGGTCAGCTTACAGGATTATCTTTGGGTTTTGGAGACCGTTTCTGTAGTGATTTCTTTGGTTCCCAGTCAATCCACACAGCCATCTCCTTCAATAGAGTTCTGATTAGTGCAGTCAGGGGGTGACACGCTAAATTAAGGGGGAGAGCAGAGGGGAGAAATGAAAACCAGCTGTCATCTGGTTACCTATAATTTTATATGGTCCAGAAAAAGCTTTTGTCCTTTTTCTCCCCTTTTCTCTGTTCTTGTCAGATAGTCGTCTTCAAAAATTTCTTGCCCTACAATGTAAAGAAATGAATGCAGTGTGTTTCTATGGATGATTTAATTTGACTTGAATTCATTTTTAAAGATTCCCTGCTTTGGCTGTTAACAGATTTTAAAAGCTGAAACAAATAAGATTGCTTGTATGAGAGAAAGTTACACACGGCGAAAAAACAGAACACCTCTGGGAGGTTGGAATGGGTAGGATTTAGGTGAGTGGGAGAGGCCAAGAGGCAAGCAAACCCTATGATTTTGTTTTGGATTTTGTCCTCTGCGGCACCTGCGCAAGTGTGTGTATTTAAGCATGGTGTCTTTTGTCATAATATATTTTATCAAAGACTCATTGAAACTCATGGATTGAGACTTTGGGCTTCCCTTTTACTCCCTTGTCAACATAAATAAGATAAGCAGTTTTGCTGCTTCTTTATGTAAGACTATCCATAAAAATCACCTGCAGGGCTTAAAAAAGCAAGGCACCTTCCTTGGCTTGTTTTTTTTTTTTTTTTTTTTTTTTTTTGGATTCTGATTGAGTAGCAAAGAAGGATGCCTGGGCCCATCTCAGGCCTACTCAGTCAGAACCTACTGAGGAGGATCCATAAGCATCCCTGAAAAGCACTGCTCCTTTGGCATGGGAGGTATGGGATGTGAGCTCTTGGATCAGGCCTGGAATTTCTTACTGCACAAAAGCCAGTCCTCGTCCATGGAGTGTGCCCTTTGTGTGCAGTAATAAAAGATGGGGTCCAAAATTAGTTCTGTATCTACTACAGTTTTCCATGAAAGCCCAATTTTGAGGGAAAAGACAAAGCATACTACCTAATGATTATGTCCTAAGTGCTTAAAATCTAATTGAAATTTGGTCTTGAAGTCACAATTTCCTTTAAATAAGATAACTTAAAAATTATTGATCATTGATTTAAATGATGAATACTGCATTTCTATGTAATGTGAAGCCCCACATAAGATCATATAAAATAAATATCCAGGGATGTTTAATCTGATTTGTTAAGAATTTGTGCATTCTCAGAATTTTGCTTAGTTTTTTTTTGAAAATACATTTAAGTAGTCTTTTTTGTTTTATGAGTATGTTCATATGTAAAGAGTCTTGTGGAAACTGTTCTGGGTAAAATTATTAGTGTAGGTGGTACCGGAATGATGGTTTCGAATGGCTACCTAGGAACTTGGCTCTTATGACTCTTGCTGCTGACAATTTTTGAAAATGTTTCTTGTTCCAAAGTGCATAGAGGTCCTCTAGGCTTATTCTTAGAGTATTTGTTTTGAGGGGAGATGGAGCTTCCAAGTCTTGGTTCTGCAGTTCTCTATCTAAAGTTAGCACTGGCATAAATACTTCATTCGTGGGGTCATAGTTTAATAAAGCCCAAGAAAATCTTGTAGCTAATTTGGCTTAACTCTCTCACTTTTCATTTGAGGAAACTAAACGGCTTGGATGAGATCTGAAAGCTGTTTTCGATGAGCTTTCAACCATGTTACACTATCTTTTCACTAGGGTAGGTCCCTATTTTGAAGTCACATGCCTTTGAATTTTGCGTGTGTCTTTGATTGCTGTTAAATGCTGAGGATCTTCGTGTTCCTCCATGTGGTAGGAACACTGATTAGTGGATCCTGATGTATTCTGTATTCAAAGGCCTGGAAGACACACAATAAATTATGGACAATTGCCTGGATATGATGATGCTCAGATCAGGATCTTGGAAAAGTAGGTATGTCTATCACTACAACTGTGAATTTGGGGGAGGAATTTAGATAGGTTTGACACAATTAAGATGATAAAGAACCTTTGCTTTTTATCACTTAAAGTAGCGTTTTATTTTTATTTTTGTTGTAGAGACGAGGTCTCACTATGTTGCCCAGGCTGGTCTTGAACTCCTGGGCAATCCTCCCACCTCAGACTCCCAAAATGCTGGGATTACAGGTATGAGCCACCGCGCATGGCTAAACTAGTGGTTTTTAACCCTTAGATCCAATACCTCCTTTTTATAATGAATGTTCTATAACTCTTCCTTTTGGTGTCCTGAAATAAAATTCATAGAAAATATAACCTACCTATAAATAGATAGGTAAATAGAAAAAGAAAGTACTTGAATTCTTACATTATAGAATATGCTCTATTAATTTATTATGTTAACATTATAGGATGTATTATAGTATTAGGCCATTAAATATGAAATGTCTGATTTCGAATCAAAAGTGTAGTTTATTATATCTCAAACAAGAAGCAGTACAATTAATCAAAGTATGCACCTAGTACGCGACACAGTTTTGCCATCTTAACGGTAGCTGGTTTATGCCGGCAGTGAAGAAGCCTGGAGAGCGAGTGGTGATGAAATTGCGAAAGTCGTTTTCCACAGCTTGTTGAGAATTGAATACTTTTCCTTGCAAGAAGTGGTCCAAAGCCTGGAAGACGTGGTAGGCAGTTGGTGCAAGTTCTGGTGAATACAGTGGATGACAGAGAGTTTCCAAGTCCAGCCTCTATAGTTTGAGCAGCGTTGTTTGTGCGACATATGGTTAAGTGTTGTCTTGCAAGAGGATTGGCCTGTCTCTATTGACCAATCTCTGCTGCTTCATCACAAGCATCCTCATCATTTTGTCCAGTTGGTTGCAGTAGACATCTGCTGTAATCCATTGACCAGGTTTCATGAAGCTGTAGTGGATAATACCAGCACTGGACCACCAGACAGACACCATTAGCTTTTTTTGATGAATATTCGGTTTTGGACTGAGTTTCGGCACTTCATCTTTATCCAATCGTTGTGCTGAATGCTTACGCTTGTCAGAATCCATTTTTCATCCCACATAACTATACAGTGTAGAAATGGTTCACCCTTATGTCGTGACAGCAAAGAAAGGCAAGCTTCGAGCCGATTTCTCTTCTGACACTTGTTTAATGCACACAGTACCCCTCTGTCCAGCTTCTTTACCTTTCCCATTTGTTTCAAATGGTCCAATATTGTTGGAATAGTAACATCAAACCTTGCTGCTAATTCACGCGTAGGTTGGGATGGATTTGCTTCCACTACAATTTTCAGCTCATCCTTATCCACCTTGATCTCAGGTCGCCCATGTGGTTCATTTTTAAGATTAAAATCACCAGAATGGAACTTCTCAAACCATTGATGTACTGTGCATTCATTAGCCACATCCTTCCCAGACACCTCGTTGATATTTCGAGCAGTCTGCGCTGCATTGGTTCCACAGTGGAACTCATATTCAAAAATAACATGAATTTTTGACTTATCCCTGGCTTCACAAAAATTGCTAAAAAAAAAAAAATCTGAAAGATAACCACAAGAAAACCATGTGTTTGAAAGACTGAGGATGTACCTTCACAATAAAAATAAAACAAGAGGGTCAAAGTGAAATGTCAGAGAGATCAACTGTCAAACTTAGTACTTAAGGACATCGGGCATTTCATACTTAACAACCTAAATATATGCTAATTAGTGAGCTCTCAAAAGATAAATACAAAGGAAGTAACTTATAATAAAAATATCAATCTAATTTGTAAATGCTCAGGCGTGACTAAACTGGAAAATAAATGCCTTCACAATGTCAAAACACCCCCCAGTGGGTGGCACATCTCCTCTTGAAAAACTCCTGGTTTAAAGTTAGACTTCATAATGACATTTTATGAAGTGTGCGTGAAGCAGGTACAATTCAGAAACTACACTGAAGCTCACTGACTTCGTGTGTTCCTTCTGAGCCATGACTATAATTCGTCCTTGACATTCTTGATGTTAGGTACAGATGTTATTTTAAATCTCTAAAATGTTTGGAATATCAGTGTATGATACAATGTCCCCCCGAACATATGTTAAATAAGATAGAAAACATTGTGACCTCTATAGGATATAAAATAAAACATTTAAAAATTCTGCCATCAAAATAAATTTTACATTAAAATTCACCATTAGATTAGACAACTGCACTATCACTTACTTGTAATACCACAGCTAGTAGTTAGACTTTATTCATCTATTTTCTTAAAAAGGAAAAAATCTCAGTTTACTAGGTCTTCTGTAAGCGATGACAAGCAGAGCGTGACAAAACCGCTATGAGATGTGATGCTGGTCATTGGAGGATTAGCTCAGTCAGTACTTAATAATTCATCTCAACTCACTGTACTGTTTTTCAAGTCACATTCTTACTTGGAATAACTTCTGTATCAGTTTTCTTACTTAGAGCATCCGTAATATTTTCAAGATATCAAAAAATTTGTGGAAGGCGTTTGGATTTAATAGTTGCTTGCTCTAGTAATTTATAGTTCCAAATGTTCATATTTATCTCAATTTGAGAAATGTCTTTTTTTTTTTGGCAGAAATTCTAATTGCTTGGCTAATGCAAGGGCAAATAATTTCTTAGCGGATAGAGCATAATGATATTTGTTTGTATTCTTTTACTAAATCTGAAGTTACCTATTATTTTTGCCTGTTAGGTAACTTTGAAAAAATATTTTTGTTAATCTAAGTAGCTACTCTTGTATAAGTGATACACAACAAACTGGCGCAGATATGAATTCCTGCGTTTAAACAAGAGAGTAATTTCACACCCCAGTGTTCCAAAAACTCGAATTTGTTGGTTCAGTCATACTGGGGATATTAGCATTCTTAACTGAATTGATCATTGCTTTCTTCAAGAAAAGTTTGCATCCCATTCCATCTGTTATTTTGGTTTATTATTCTTTGGTGTATCATTGGCTTTATTTCCCAAATATAGAAGATTTTTAACATTTAGAATTATTGCTAGTTTTGCTACCTCATGCTGAAGAGGAAGCCTTGTGACTGTTTATGTTTCATAGTAGCTGATTTACAGGGCTGAATCCTACCTCACAGGGTGGTAAAGACTGAATAAGTTATATATGTAAAAGGCTTAGAGCACTGTGTGGCCTGTGCTAAGGGTGATATAAATGTTAGCTGTCATCATCATCATCATCATCAATATTGATCGATATTATCCTTCTAGTCATTCAAGAAGAGGAACATAATTATTCTAAATATAAAATCTTTGCCAAGTGTTTCATCAATTAGAGTACTTTTTAAAAGCCTTGCTATTAGTAGGACTGTAGGTGTGTACGTCTCCTTCTACTTGTTAATGCAGGAGGGTGGTTTTATGTGGCTGATGACCAGGACATTTGATACTTAAGAGTGTGGCTCAGGGACAGCTGGGATCCTCAGGACCCTTTTAGGCATTCTTGAGGTCACCACTATTTTCATAATAGTGCTCAGATGTTGTCTGTCTCTCTCATTCTCTAGAGTCCGTATGCAGTGCATTTTTCTAGAAGCTGCACGATGTGCCGTGATGTCATCTGACTCTGTTGTGATAATATATGCTTGTGTATTCTTGTTTTAAGATTTTCTAAGTTTTCATTTCTGGCACGGGTAATGGTGAATATAACCCACATAAACAAAAGCTCTGTAGAGTTCTCAGTAATTTTTAAGAGTGTCGAGATTCCCAAGACATCTAAACTTGAGTCTAAGACGGAGGGGAACAGTTCACAACTCCTAAATCCTACCTGGCAGGCTGAGATTGGCAGCTCATTTTGCTCACTGTGGTGTTAGGGTAATAACATTAAAAACCTCTTCCGTGTTGTTACCTTTTATAAAATCCCAGAATCGAACCTTTTAATATCTAAAGGGGAGTGCCAATTTGAATTTGCATTCACCTAGATTTATCTGGTTGTAAGAATAAATTAGCATGCCCCTGACAATTTGGGACTCAGTAATTGACTATTGGAAATCTGAATGTAAACAAAACCAGTCTATTACATTTTGTGTTTTCTGGTTTCTATCCCACCTTCACCACTAGGAAGAAGACAAACATTGCTAAGCACTGTTGTGAACCAACATAGTTTATTGTATTGTGATTATAAAATAACTCAAAAAACATGTAGAAATTGGAATATACTGTTGAGTATTTTGGCCATAACTAGGAGAATAAGCAAATTTTGGGATTCAAAACTGAAAATTCTTATGTTTTTTATTCTGTCTTCCTATTTTTAGAAAATTTCATATGATTCTGTTATTTGTCTCTGCTTCAGAGAAATAAGTCTGTTGTTAGCATTGGAATCACCTAATCTTAATTTTATTTTAGCAAGATACAAAGCTTTTAATAATGAAACGAAAAATATTTATAATCTATTGTTTCTAGTTGCTTGAGTAGGAAGAAAAGGCTTGTGTAACCAGTGGTCATTGAATCTTCATTCAGACAACTATAGATGACTTTACTTCCCTCATTTTTTCTGATGATGTAATTTTTAAAAGGGTTTTGGTAGCATTTGGTCATGCTAATTTATGTTGACTTTAAAAAAATTACTGTCATTTATAATACAGTATTAAGCATTGCAAATTTATTTTGTGAATAATTTCTTCTTTATAATTGAAAAATATTTAAAAATCAAAGCCAAATTAAATTGTGTCAGTTTTCCTGGGGTAAATGTCCTGTGGTAATGTCAGCTTCTCCCCACGTCCCTATTATTCTATAGCATGATTTTGCATTTCTGTACAGTTTCCACATGCCTATGTTTAAATCTTAATGCAGTAAAATTTTTCTTATTTTGTGTTTGGCTAATGTTGTGTTATTGCCTTTGCTTACTCGGGAGAGATCTAAAATGATTTTCTTCTAAAGGAAAATATAGTTATTCTTTAGATTATTATTTATAAAATACTGTTCATCTGACATTTCAACAATTTTTCATACTTTTAGGTAGTATGAAGAGGACTTTGGAGAATATGTGATGTATTTAGATTTGAATATTACTACCCTTAATAAATCTTTCTTTTTGGATTTTTTAAAAACATTTTTATTTGAAGACAATATACACTGTAAATGTAATTAGGTCTGTATCAGTTGAACGTATTTCCTGTGCAATACTATTACAAAAAAGATTTAGGAAAAGGAATTGGGCAACTGACTTTTGAGTGCATCCTTCTGTAGTTGAGGAAATTGAAGTTCAGCGAGGCTAATTTGCCTGAAGTCAAGCAGCCAGCAAGTTTTGGAGCAAGGTGCTAGCTCTTATCTGCCTGACTCTAGTGTCCCTGTTTTTTAACTTGCAAGTTGCTGTATCTGTGAAGGACAGAGTGGGTGACCTCACTTGCTCTGCCACTGCTTCCTCTGCTCGACTCTATGTCAATCATTATTCTATGACTCGGGTTTGTTTATTTTAGAAAATGCCTGCTATTTCTAATTTTTTATTTAATAAATCCCTGTGGTTTTTTTTAATCTTATTTCTGTAAATCTTCTAAATATGATTTTTGGTTTTTTTTTAATGGTAAATTTAGATGGACCATTTGCTTTCAATTTATCTAGACTTTCAAAATGAACAAGGTTTTGATTCCTAACAAAAGTATTTAAAATCATAATAAATTAGGTCCTCTTAGAGGGTAAGTGTCTCATTTGCCAGTAATGGAAACATTACTACGCGACCGACCGGTTGGATATAAAAGCGTGATCGTCATGGTGGAGAATGTTAACCCCGTTTGTAATAGTAACTTCCGATGGGTGAATTTTGACTTAACTTTTATGGTCGGGGATATTCCCAGCAGGATAAAAAGCAATTCTTTGAAGGCAGTTACTAAAACTCCTTCTCTATTCACTGGGAACCGTGGGTAACAGACTTGCGTGTTGCTTGGGGTGGTCGCAGATGGACTCCGGCAGGGAGACGTTAGAGTGGTGTGTTTGATTACCCCACAGGAAGGGAACTGCCGGGTGAATGGAAGGCAGTTGGTTTTCCGCCTTCTTAACCCACCTATCCCATTGACAGAACTCGATTCTATTTTGTTGGATACAGAGCTCTGTAACGTGTGCCTTGTAGTAAACTGATTGCGCTTGCTGGCTAGATGCTACAACAATTATAGACACCCCACGAGTCTGAGGACAGATGGCTGGAGTATAAATTTGAAAATGTTCCTGTCAAATCTTTTGTGCAAAGCTTCTTGGTACAATATTGATAGCTTAATGTCCAGCTGTAGCTGCTGGTTTCTCATCTTCCTATTTTTATCTTATTGTTTAAATGAATAATGTCATTACTACTTTAAAAGCCACTGAAAAATTTTAAATTAGATTAAGTTGTCAAAGTGCATAAGGGATGTTTGTCTCTCTCTGTCCTTGTGTTAATTAATGATTTGTAAGAAGTGCTCTATGAATGAATTTAACCTCTGAGTGGTTGAAATTCTGATTAGACCACTTGTTTAAGGTTAAGTCGAACCAACGTAAAAGGAAAATGCTGCAAGAGGACTCTGTTTTTCCTAAGGTTTAGAAATGACTTGGTGGTTTCAATTTTTATAATATTGGTAATACACATTACACTCAAACATTCATATGTATGCATATTTCATGAATATCTTTATTTAAAAGTCTTCATTCTTTATCATTGTTTTTGAAATGATATGTTTGTCTATGGTGCCATTGTTCTTTTTTAAAAATTTTGTAGGGGATTAGTGTTTCATTTTCAGAATATGTGCTAAATCGGTACTTCGTATAGTAGAATTATGTTATAAATGTTGATATCCATACTTTGTGCAGTTCCTTTCCCCTATTGCACGTTACCAACAATCCTCTTTTCAGGAAAGGTTAGCTCAACTAGATCTCATTAAGCTCAGGTTTTTTTGAGTGGTGCACTAAACTAACAGTTATAAATTACATTCCCTGTTATTGGTTTCCTGTGTGGCAATCTGTCTTACCTAGTCAATACTATTCTTTCTTTCCAGGTCTTTAGAGAGGAAGTGACTATAAATAGTCATAGTAGTTAAATTTTACCTTACAATATACTTTTCTTTTAATCGGAAAGCATCCTGAACCATTTTAGAAGTGTTTTCTTTATTTTAACCCCTTAAAATAGTACATTCAAAATAGAATTTTAATAATGCCATTGAAAGATATATTCTTATCTTAAAAGCAATATTGGCTTTAACAGGAACTAGATCAGCGCCTTTTGCTTTATTTGGCCTGATGGAGGAATGCATGGTGCCAACTGTAAAAACACTTTGATTAATTTGTTTAATTAATATCTAGATAGAATACCATAAAAGGACTATTATGGGACTTTTGTGTTATATTTTGTATTGTAAAAGCAAAAGAACATGTTTCTCAAGTGCATTTAGAAAAGAAAAACTCAAACCTTATATTTAAAACCCATCCTCCCCCGCTTTTTTAATAGTTCACAGGTTAATTTTCTGTTTTGATTCTTTTTGCATTGATTTCTTTACTATTTTTGGTCAGACGCTGTTGTTGCATTTCCTGGATAATGTATTTACCATACGTTTTAGTCATTACGCCACTGAGTCTCCACCTTGCTTTCCTCCGGGATATCTTTGCACTTGTAGGTCAGACAACACAAGCCATGACTGTGATCTAGTTTTCAAGGATTTTTATCTGTTTTTGGAATTAGTCAAAATCTGTGTTTTGCTGTCAGATTAAGTCTCTGGAAGGCTACATGTCCTTCCTCTTTGAAGATGCTTTTAATGACCTCTATAGAACTGTCCCACAGAGGTGTTTCACATTGTTTTCACATCACTTTAAGGAACACACAAGCCATGTCTGTCAATCTGAGAAAAAAAAAAAAGATTAGAACTTTTCTGACAAAACAGAAAATGCCACGTGTGTTGTGGTGGCCATAGGGCCTGGCATTCTTCCTCATCCCCACTGCAAGGCGTTGCTGACGTAGCCCCAGACACTGTATAGTAGAAGAGCCGCCTGCTTGTGCTAGCATTGTGGTGGCTCCAGGATCAGTGGAATGTATTGAGTTGGGTTGCCAATGGCCTGTTCCTTGGACTGCATTTAATCATTTAACAATCAAGACTTATATTTTTCTTTTGACAAGATGGAAAACCAGCTGAATCATGACTTTTTTTTCCCTTGAATTTGGAAAATGGGACAAATTATGAAAAGCCAATTATTATAATTTGAATTCCACATTTTTTGAAAGCCCTTCCCCCCCAATTAAAAAACATGGTAATCCCATTAGTGTTGTAAATTGCCACAGGTTCTTGAAGGAAGGGGCCACTTCCCTTTCACATTTCAAAAGTGAATGCCGTACAGATACAACAACTTGTTATCTAAAGCGGAGGTGCTCAGGCATGCTATACGTCAAAATCACTTCTTAAGAACTCAGATTTTAAGAATTAGGAATACATGACCTGAAGGATAAAGTTGTTAAAGAGGAAGTTGTTTATTGAGTTAAGAAAAATGTGCTTAATTCTTTTTTACTATTATGTCTTTTATCTGGCCATATGGTCTTCAATAATGACCAGATGAAGAACTATGTTGATATAATTAGACTAGCTGTCATAATTGAGTATAATTGGACAATAAATTATCTTAGGTTTCTGGCCAGCAATTAATATCACTGATGTTCTAAACTTATTTTAGTGGTATTCATTTGGTAGACAGTATTGCTTGACATTATGAGTATGGGCGTGAGAGCAGTCTGTTTGAGATTAATCTTGGCTCCACAAGTGAACGGTTTTGTGCACTTGGGCAAGTTACTTAGCTTTTCTGGGCTTCAGTCTACCCACCTCTAAAATGAAGATAAGAGGTGTACCAATATTTATTAAGTTGTAAGAATTAAATGAGCTAAAGTGAACATTTGAGATGTGTTATTCTATTTCATACCTACATTAAAATGATCATATTAATGGCTTGCAATTACAGATTGAAATAATAAAAGGTGTTTACATATTTTCACAAAGCAGGAGCATCCTAGATGTCTGCTCAGTCAACCTGTATGCTAGTAGGAAAAAATTCACGTAAAAAAGATTCAAATAATAGAGGATCTGTATTTTGCATAACCACAAAATAGGGTGATTGTGAGGTTAATTATGTAACTCCATGATGCTATCAAGGACCCAGCTGTTTCTCTTTCCTCTCTGTCATCCTCAGCACCTGGGTTAGCTCTTCTCAGAATCTCGGAAGAGTTGTGGCAGCTCTGTCACACACATTCCAGCTGTATGAGCTGGAAACCAATCCCCAAAACCTTTGAAAGATTGTACCTCGTGTCTTGGGAGTTAGAATTGGGTCTCTTGCCTTTTTCTAAGCAGATCCTGAAGTGGAATAAAATTGTGAGTCGCATGACCAACCAGAGATAAATAGGTACCTGGAAAATATCAGACTTCTGTTAGGGATGGAGGAAGGTAGAGTGGATACCGAGCTAACTAACATTGTCTGTTGCATCATTTATATTTTTTATAGATAAATAACATTTATGCATAAATAAAAAGGCTAACATTTAGGTACCTATTACCTATCTACCAGGGGATGGGTTAATTGACATTTCATGAAGCATAACTTGTATATGTAAAACTTCTGCTCATACAAACCCTTTGGGGTTGAGATTATTAACTTTATTTCATGGATTGAGAGGGTCAGTAGTCCAAGGTGATAGAATAAGTAACTGCTGACAGATATGTGATCCTCCAAAGTTATACCTTTTCTATTATAACATGTGATTTTTTTATTCCCTTTAAGCATCAGGACATAACATGTACTTTTTGTTTCCAGGCCATCTATTTGGTATATGTGTACTTTTAATCTTACTTTCTTGTTAGCACTGATTTACCTTCGTTATTTTTAAACACAGATATGAATTTTGTGTATGAACAGATTATAGATCCAAGATATAGTGTTCTGTATTTCATACTAGCAAAATTTTTCTTAATAAATTGACTATTCATTAAATATAAATGGGATATAGGATTTATGGAATGTTATGGAATGCTTCATTAGATCCTTTTTTCTTTTTCTTTTTTTTTCTTATTTTTATTTTTATTTGTTTATTTATTTATTGCTTCATTAGATCTTATGCAGTAATATGTACTTCTGTTTGGTCCTGTGACTTCATTGACTCATCCTAAAATACACATTTTAAATTCTGATTATTTTCTTTCTCTCTTTCTTTTTTTTTTTTTAATTTTTAAGGACAGTGTCTCACTCTGTTGCCCAGGCTGGTGTCCAGTGGTGTCATCATAGCTCACTGTAACCTCGAACTCTTGGGCTCAAGTGATCCTCCTGCCTCAGCCTCCCGAGTAGCTGGGAGTACAGGCGAGTGCCACCGCGCCCAGCTAATTTAAAAAAATTTTTTGTTAGACGGGGTCTTGCTGTGTTTCCCAGGCTTGTCTTGAACTCCTGGCCTCAAGGGATCCTCCTGCCGTGCCCTCCCAAAGTGCTGGTATTACAGGTGTGAACTACCGTGCCAGGCTAAACTCTAATTTTCGAGATGTTGTCTAGAAAACTAAAAAGAGGTCCTTTATTTTTGTCTATACTTAAAATATTATTACCTTTATAACCTGGGTAGCTGAAGGAGAATGATGATACAAAATATGGTTGTATTTAGAAGGATGAATGATTGTAGTGTCATGGTTAGTACAGAATAGAGTTAACTGGGATTCATGGAATTAGAAAAATGGATTATGTTTTAAAAATTAAATGAAAATCATTAGTTTTAGTTGGTTAAAAAGAGTGTATTCCTCTCTGTGCCTCTCCTTCTGTCTCCAGAGAATGGTGATGTTTCATTTGGTTGAAACTGTTCATGTTCTGCTTGGTTTTAAAAAGTAGTTCTAACATTTATAGAAATGGTAGACTTAAAAAAAATTAAAAACAGTAATCCTTCCATAAATCTTTTGACAAGAGTCTTGGAAGACAGAAAACCCGAATGGACCTGTGGAGTAATACACACGCGTGTGGTGCTGGTGCTCCTGATGCTGCTGCAGAGCCGAGGCCCTGGGCGCCTGTGCACAGGGAGGAGATGCTGTCAACTCGGGTTGATGGTTCTTAGTAATCGCCAACTACTAGGATGTCTGGTGTGGAAAATGCCGTTATAACATGGCTTTTCTGCTCTACCTGGTTTTAAAGAACGTGATTTTGTATGAGGATACACGGAAGTTTGAACTGACAAATCAAGTAGTGGTTTGGGATTGAGAGGGAAAACCCAACGCAGCTGGTAAACCTTTAGCAAGATAAGATTCCCTTCCTTTCACTTTTATACTCGCCATGGTGAGGACTATATATATAAGACTAGAGTTGTTTAATTCCTGGAGAACAAAAAGGCACAGGGGTGCTGGAAAAAGGGATTGCCGAGAACAACTGGTTTTTCCTATTCCTCGTCCTGTGTCACCCTCCAAGTTTAGAAACAGGGTATAATTTGCATCACACATTTGGAGTATTCAAAACAATATTTCCTGGGCCTGTCTCACTTCTTGGCGTTAGAACCTCAGCATTTGTTTGTATATTTGATGTTGAGTAGCAGAGCCACTTGTTTTACCTGTTTTTTGTTTAATTTCTTTTTGCTTTAAGACTTTACCCCAAATAGTGGTTTGAACGAGCCCCCACCTGAGTACATGTGCAGAGGGGAGAGCTGAGCAATTTGAAATAAAATTCTGATATTTTTACATGAACATGTTGAGTTAGTTCCAAATACCTCAACAGATCCAGATGAGGTGCTGACACTTATTCCCCCAGCTCCCCTTTGCAGCTCATGAAAACGTGATCATAATTTATTTAACACCATTGTCTCAAAAGAAAAAGACTTAAAATGAGCTTAGTGGACATGCTATGCTTCTGCTGTTCCCTGACCACACCCTCTGCCCAGGTGACCAGAGACAGGCCCCCATTCGTGAAAAGGTTTTGTCTCCCTGGAACTTTTATTAATACAGTAAAATTCTTGCATCTTTTAACACTAACTTTCAAGTATAGGAATTGTTGTTAATAGTAGCTTACAAAAATAAAATTGCAAAAATGTGTAACACAGAGGAAGCAAAAACTGAGTATAATTTCATTTGGTAGATGGTTTTTGGTTTTCTGTGACATTGTCTCTACTGGGCTTGTGTCCTGATGTCATAATCAAGTCCTTCACATATAACCACCGCTTAAACTCTTTAAATATTAGAATGAAAGTTGATGTATATACAAATATCTGCTTATCAGAAGTATCTACAGTATCATTAACTTTTTCTGCATGGCCAAGTTCTGAACAACAGCTGTTGTGGATTTTAGAAATATTATTGCTATGTGCCAGTAGAACCAGTTGAAAAAAATATTTGGAGTATGGTAAAGTCAGGAACCTAAGGTCCAGGAAAATTCTCACAAAATCCTTCCCCCCCCCATCTCAAATTCCTTACTCAGGAATCATGGTTAGCTATGGTTTCTTATATTTGAGTCTTAAAAATGAAATAATTTTCTTTTCATGGGAAGCCCAAAATTTACCAATATTTTGAATTATTCTGAAATTGTATGTGCAGTAAGATATATTACTTTTTATGATGTAGATAATTACGGTATGTGAGCTATGTCAGCCTCTAATTCAAACTATTAAAGTCTTTTACTTTAAAAAAAAAAAAAAGAAACACCAAACTTCTCTTTTTAGTGACTCATTTGAAATGTCCGTTTCTACATAATGTGAACCTTTTCAGTTCGGCTCCTAGGATTGTGTTAACTAACATCCGTGGTGCTCTTCTTCATTGTGATGTGCAGCAACAGCATAAGCCTCCCAAGTACATTTTTGTTGTTACAGTCACTTACTTCTGTTCTCATTTAGTGAGTAAGGTCAAATTATATCGCTGTCCTGGGGGCCATTCTTTTCATCACTTATTGTGTGTCTTTCTATTGAGTGAGTAGCTCTATTTATTAAGCTGAGGGATAATGATTTACTGATAATGAGGGAAATTGTGGCATTGACGACTGGGCATTCACTTAAGGAATCTTGATTTGCTGGGATGTTAAAAAGATAGCAGTCTTGTTTTCTCTTCTTTTGTTGGTGTATGTCTGTTCTTCTGACTGCTAACCAATGCAATGCAGGTAGAATTCAGATCTCAGCGTTTCCGTTCTCCCTTGGAAAGTATTGTGAAAGGCCTAGAGGCTTACAGTTTTTAAAAAATTGGGCTTTAAAAAAAAATCCCCAGCTATTTCTCTAATATTTGTTTATGACCCCTGCCTAAAAATGCATGGGTAATTCCAGGTACTTAACAGTTACAAATAAGAGGCCAAGACATTCCACCTAAGGCATGGGTTTTAGAAAATCATAACAATTTTTTATCAATTAACCTACAAGCCTTTTAATCTTGGATCAACGAAAAATACTACTTTGCCAATAAGATCAATGTAGTCAAATGGAGCTCTTGTAAGACATGTGTGCAATTAACTAAAATACAAGGCAGAGTATGGTATCTATATTAAAAAGACGTGAAAATACAGAGGAATTAAAAAGAGGAAATGCTTTGGCACAGGAGCTCAAAAAAACTTAAAAGGAGGTGGCCTTAGAGCTTAACTCTGGGTGGGAGGGAACAAACTTTTAATTCTAAGGAAGACATTTATTTCAGGCAGAGGGAATGGCAAATATGTGGGTTTGAAAGGAGCATGTATTTATGTAATTAATAACTGGTTCAGTGTAATTGGAATAAAGGTAACTATGTGCATTTTTGGGGATGGGGACATTGTATAATGGAAGCTGAGGTGTAGACACTTTCCTTGTACTAATATTGCTCCAGCCTCTTGCAAATTTGGTATAATAGTAAGGAGTGCCAGAGGAGCAGCAACACAAAGAGAACTCTTCCACATCATGATGAAATGGTTTGAGGAAAAATAAGTATGTTAATCAAGTACTTAAATATAGCATCTAAATCAGGCTAATGTTGTGTATTGATTTGTGGCTTAATCCATGTGGGAAATACATAAGAACTTCTATAGAACTAAACTTCTAAAACACCTTAAGTACGTCACTCAAGTTTGGAATAAGCAAATAATGAATAAGTCTCTGCAATAGCAGTGCTAGAGTCATTTGGGGTGTAGCAATGGGAGTTATAATGACTTAATATTTTTGAGCAAAGAGATGCACAGTCCACATGCAAAGTGATTAGGAGCTGAGAAATGTTTGTCATCTTCTACAGAGGAGCATGCATATCCATACTTGCTGTATACAGCCTGTAACACCACAGTTGTCTTCGTCTTAGATCGAAAAATAGCCCAGGCAATACAAACAAACAAACAAACAAACAAAACAAACGAAAGATTCTATCATTCCTTTTATATTTTCTAGTTATTTCTTTTAATTTTTTTGGCTACCTTGCATTGACGTATGCATATGATGATTGAAGATGAAAGAGCATATACCCTCTGCAAGTACCCTTGTTGTATACCTTATATTTTCAAACCATATCCAATTCTACCCAACCCAACTCACAAAGCCCCTTCAAGAGAACAGGGATCCTTGGAAGTGATGAGATGGAAACCAGTAGATTATTGCTTGCAACAGTGCTAAGTATAGATTACACCTGCAGTACGGAAATTACCACTGGAATTAAGCTGTACGTAACCCCTGGCGTTGGGAAGATCACGTAGCATCAGTGTTCTATGGTTGAGGATTTGTATGAGAGAGACAGTCTGTGAACAGGAATATCCTTTTATAGATATTTAGGTTATAGAACTTAGTACAGGACAGTGGACTGGGGTAAAAGAAAGGATTCATGTTGGTAGGGTTAGGTAACCTTTGAAGTTCATGATTGGAACACACATGGACAGAAAAAAAATACACGCTCTAACTTTGTTCATCTAAATTCCCTTAAGCAAAGGCAGCACAGTTGTGTGTATTAAATCCTTTTCGCACATAGGATGTTAGGTTACACGCAGTTGAGTTTCTTGATGTTCCACGTAACAAAAGCCCAGTCAATTTAGCTTCAGTAGAAAAGAAAAAAAAAAATTGTTGTGCTACAGAGGTTCTTCATAACCTCAACTAGCACAGGAAGTTAATGGAAACGAGAGCTAGAGAGGCATTAGGAAGTCCAAAAGTACTGCTCAGTCTCTGATTTCTGCTTTCTTCTGGACTTTTGCTTTATTCTTCTTTCCCCAGAGTAGCTTTCCTTGCCTCTCTATTTCTGTGTTACAGTGTATCAATCTCATATTGCTAAATTTTCCTTGTGATAATTCTAGCCACAAGTAGAGGTCTGTCTGTCTCTCAGTCCCAACTCCAGGTTCTCTGGAGAGAGAATCTAGTTGGCCCAACTTTGACGAAGGGTCCAACCCTGATCTCATCAGTGGTGGCTAGAAGGAGGTGGTACAAGGTGGTGACAATGATGATGGTGGCTGTAGCTGTGGGTGATAGGGTAGAGTCATGCGAAACACCTATGTATACAAGGGCCCATTCATTTGGATAGGGTGGTAGGTAGGTAGGTGTGTGGGTTGGTGGATGGAGATATTTCTCAGAGAATGGGGGACTGCTTGGATAAACTGACCTTATAAGATATATATGATTACAAAAGACTAAAACATTGAGGGCATAAGAAAAATAGGAGTAAAATAATAATGTAAAAGATAAGCATACAGGCATGGAAGTTACACAGTCACCTTGTTTCAAGGCTTCCTAATCATTAAAGCAAAAATTAAAGTATTCATTATTCTATGATCCTATGAATTTTTTGTTTTGCCCCTTAATTATTTCTGATATAAAATTTTCCTAGGAGATCATTTTCCTATGCATGCAATATAAAAGATTTTGTCTAATTGAATTTTACAATAGAAAAAACCCCTTCCCATCATTTTCTTCAAGTAGGAAAGTGGCTGTATTATTCTATTGGGGTGGAATGGGACCACATAATTCATGTCTTTAAAGCTAACATTTGAATTGCTGTTCTTTATTATTTTTTAGTAGACTTTATTTCTTAGAGCAATTTTAGGTTCACAGCAAAATTGAGTGAAAGGTACAGAAATTTCCTGTACACCCCCTGCAGCCACACATGCACAGACTCCCCCATTTATTGACATCTCCCACCAGCGTGATACATTTGTTACAACTGATGAACCTACATTGACACATCATTTTCACGCAGAGTCCATGGTTTACATTAGGGTTCCCTTTTGGTATTAGTATTGTACATTCTATGGATTTTGACAAATATATAATGACTTTGTTCATACAATAGAGTTTCACTGCCCTAAACATTTTCTTTGTTCTGACTATTCATCCTTCCCTCCCTTGAATTACTATTCTTAAAAGACAAAGCAATGTATTCACTTTGAACCAATTTATTGATTCTCAAATACTGGACTCAGTGTCATTTCAATATCTTACTATTGGTTTTCTAGGTTTCTCTCTATGGATGAATGGATGCCTTTGACTACTATTCTCATTGTGAAGAGTTAATGTGGTTTTAATAAAAATATATCAGTTCCTTCTATTAATAATACTTGTTCTAATTTTAAATCTTGGTTATTAAAAAAAAGGGGGGGGGACCCAATACTGTGAAATTCTGATTTCTAATGTGAAAGGCTATTGTGATGTCTTTGGCCTTAATTGTAACTTGTTAAGTTTCGTTTCACTTATATTAGTTCTTTTGTAGCTATTAGGATTATTTTCCTTAGAAAGTAAAGTCTTTACATTATGAAAAATTTATATTCTCCCCTTTAAATTACTTGAGAATAAAGCACACTTTTAAGCCAGATGTTAGACATTCTAACTTTCCCTATTGTTTAAAAAAGGCAATCACTAAAATTTGGTACAGAGAAAGATCCTAAGCTACATTTATTCAGAATCTTTCAGCTTCTTCATACATTGAAAACATTTGTCAACACTTCATTACTAACATGGAGTATAAGTTAATGATGCACAAAGTTTAAAACCTCTTATATTCAATTAGAGGACCTATTAGCTTTGAAAGCAGTAAATAATAATTGGCGTTTACTGAATTTTAAATAGGATCTACATGTTACATTTTTGTTTTAGAGTGCGTATAATGTTTTGCATTGTGCTGTGAAAACTTGATGTTTTGAAAATGCAGTTACCTTTCAGCATTTAACCTAAAGTCTCTTCCTGATTTTAATGTGGAATATTTCCTCCCTTTAATTGCTAACATGTTTTTGGAATATTTACACACAATTTTTAAGGTGCTAATTGGCACTAGAATAGCTGGTGGATGGTAAACTGTTGGAATCAACATTAACTTAAAGCACATCCACAATAAATTTTTGTATCCTGGCCTGGAATTGCTGGCATTTGTGTATTAAATGCATCACTAGTCTAGTAGTAAAATACATAAAACCAGCAGTAGGCAGTTTTAGTATTTACCTTACCAGAGCCTGGAGATGCCAGCCCCTGGGTCTGCCTCGGCAGAATTTGATGGTCTTTAGTATTGTAAGTGTAATGGTGAAGGTCTTAGTCATCTTCCGTACAAAAACATCGCTTATTTGTGTGTTACAGCTCATTTGGTCCAGTGGGGTTAAAAAAACCCAAAGCCAAACCATTCTTCTAAAACTGTGATATTTGATTAATGGAAGCTTTTGTATCTCCTGCTTGCTTTTTGTTTCTTGCTTTTATTTTCTTCCCAGATTTTCTTTCACTGTAACTTGCTATCCTTAGCATGTTCCAGGAAAACCATGCATGCCAGTACACTGAGCATGCTGCTCTAAGCAAGGCATCTCTTTCTCTCTCTCTCCTTTTTTTTTTAACTTTTCAATAAACATTTTTTTTATTTTTGTAGATTCAGGGGGTACATGTGCAGATCCGTCGCATGGATATATTGCACAGTGGTGATGTCTTGGCTTTTTGTGTAACTTTATACTCATTTTTCATCCTGCTTTACTTCTTGTGTTTTCCCTGAGAATGTGCCATTTATCTATCCAATCTACCATTTTTACATTAATTCCTCTACTTAGTTTTGCTAATTCTGTTGTTTGTGAAAAGACTTTCAAAGACCTTATTTTCTCAGAATGCATAACCTGGCTTGGGCTCATAGCACCCAGGACAATTTCTTATATGGTTCCTTGGGTTTTCCTCAGAGCCGGCAGGTTCAGTGGTCGGGCAGGAAACCCCTTTTAACCAGCCCTTTCTGTGGTTCTGACCCAGGAACGATGTTTGCCAACCACTGTAGCACCCAGTTGGTCATTTCCACTGTCCCGAACCTGGCTGCTGGTGATGATGTTGGAGAACATTTCCCAGGCTCGGCTGATGGATGGTGATTTGCCTCCATTGTCCTAGATCCTCAGCAGGACATCACACAGGATGTGCTTAAGTCTAAAGTACAGTCACATGGTACCTCTGTTTAGACGTGTTACTTGGTGTCATTCCATGGAGCTTTTGAGTATTTGAAGTGTCTGCTTCATCTAAAGGCATAGAGTCGCTTCAAGTTGGCATTGATGTAAAGTTTTGGTAGATTTTACTGTTCTATTTTAATGATAGTTATTTTGATGTATTTTCTTTTTTTATGAAGGGGGGAGTGAGGTTCAATTTCCCTTTTTTTTTTTTTTTTTTTTTTTTGAGATAGAGTCTCACTCTGTCGCTGTGGCTGGAGTGCAGTGGCATCATCATAGCTCACTGCAGCCTCGAACTCCTGGGCTCAAGCGATCCTCCCCCCCTCGGCCTCCCAGAGTGCTGGGATTGCAGGTGTGCGCCACCACACCGACCTATTTTGATATTTTAAATGCTTTTTCAGCCCATCTGTTAAAGGTTCCTTAAAATTTAACATCAGTCATAGTCATAGGCAATAGTTAAAATATTTGATGCCTGAAAAGAGTAAACTTTGCTTTAAATGATTGTTTTCTTTGAAGTTAGATTTATTGTCTGAAACACTAAGTTGGAAATGTGATTATGGGTGTTTTTCCAGGTGCTACTGCCTAAAACACAATTTTGAGCATTCACAGTTACACAATGTCTTTCTTTTATTTCAATTCTTGACCAGTTCTTTTCCTGCAGCAGGATCGAAACAAAAAAAAATTTGGCAGTAATGGTAACACTGGATTGTGAGATATTTGTCTCTGAAGACTACATTGACCAATTCATCCCGGAGGCTTCTCCTGTGAGGTCACGGTTCCTCCTGCCTGTGGTTGCATCCATGTCTCCACTTGGGAGAGCCTTTGGGGAACATACCAGTGTGGCCCCTTCTCACTTGTGGCTGCGCTTGCATCGTCCCTGAGGAAAGCCTGAATGAGAAATAACACGTACTTATTTGCGGTGGGAGCTTTCTGCTCCCCGCCTCTGTTGTTATTCCTCCTTCACCCATTGTGCTCGCGTGGCGCTGGTCACAGTCAGGAGCAGGAGTGGAGGAGGCTTCCCACTTGGGGCAATTCCTCAGCTTCCAGCCTGGGCCTTGAGCAATTGGAAAGGAAGATGGCCTGTTAGATTCTGTTATCCGTGTCCATTTGAGTGAATGAATGTACTCAATGGGTTGAAAAATGACTATTTATATATGTTGTATGTAACTTTTAAGGCACTTTGGTCGTGCAGTCGTGTTAGTTGGTTAAAAATCACTGATTTTAGCTGGGCATGGTGGCTCACGCCTATAATCCTAGCACTCTGGGAGGCTGAGGTGGGAGGATCACTTGAGCTCAGGAGTTTGAGACCAGCCTGAGCAAGAGCGAGACTCTGTCTCTACCAAAAGTGGAAAAAATTAGCCAGGCATGGTAGTGCACGCCTGTAGTCCCAGCGACTTGGGAGGCTGAAGCAGGAGGATCCCTTGAACCCAGGAGTTTGAGGTTGCAGTGAGCTATGATGATGCCACTGCGCTCTAGCTTGAGTGACAGAGTGAGACTTTGTCTCAAAAAAAAAAATCAAAATCACTGATTTCCATGGGTGAGGCTGTTGATGTTGGAGGTCTTGCCTCCTGTCCTTCTACCGTGTGTCCTTGGGGAACCAGATGAGTAAGCTGTGTGCCTCAGGATGTGAGCATTTCCTTCTCACCCCCGCTTTGTCGTGTGTGTGCAAAATTTTGTGACTTTGGATTTCCATATCCAAGTATTTATAGCCAAGCAATGTGCCATATAATAATTCACATGGGGATTTTCCTTTACAATTTCAGTTCATTCAGGGTCATTCTTTTTTGCGTACATTTTTGAAGAAGATAATCATCTCTAGCCTATTTCTGTAGCTGGGGCTCAAGAGAGCTAGGTAAATATGAGAGAATTTCTCTACTACTTACTGCATTAAATTGGCAATGTATAAGTAGAACTCTTGTTCATGCTCAAAAGTGAAGGGCATGTGTTATATAATACATTATCTCTGTGATGTTTTAGATTGGGGTCATGCAGACATGTTGTCTTTAAAAATAATGAATAGGTGGAAAATGAGCAGATTATTAAAATAATGAAGAACATTCTCTTTTTGAAGTGAAGCCTTTTAATATTATGCTCCTGCTGTTTTATTTTTAAACTAATAGTTAAAAGAGCATAACAAAGATTTCTTTTTTTCTGGGTTGGAAGAAAATCCTAATTATCCCCAAATATGGAGTGACTATAAAATACGTGAGCCCTGAGGAGAGGGACATTTATTTTTCTTAAGCTTCTGTGAACATGATTGCCTTGAAAATTTTTATGTTGCACTGCAACATTTTTTTCAAAAGAAAGGGTTCACTTTCTCTATGTTGGGTAGGTGCCAAATGATTAAAGGTGTTGAGTTCGTGGCAGTGATCTGCATGTTATATGCTGGCTATGCAAGGGCTGTATCTTCCTATACCTAGCATTTATAGGTGCTCCAACTTTTTGTTGAAAGATTCAATAAATGAACCATGATTCATTTCACAGAACCTGTGGGATTTTCTTTTAACCAAGTTGGCCTGGATATGAGAAGGTCTAGCAACGTTCTCACCTCATTATTGGCAACATTGCTTGAAGACATTGTTGTGGTCTTCAACAATAATTCCTGTTGATTGGTGCGTATTTTTATATCAGGGATGGTACCTGCTCACTGAGCTCTCTGGGCAGGTCATCCAGGAGAGGTGACAGTGTGGATGGGCTCAGATATTTGTGCTGCCCAATCTTGTCTGTTGTGAGAACCTTGTGACAGAGAGGTCTGAGTACCACAGCCAACCTCACCCTCAGAAAGAGAGGAAGAACGTGCTTCATTGAAAGATAAACATAGTTATTTTACGTTTAAAAATAAAATTTCAATGAAATATATTTGAGGATAAACAGGATGAAAACTTTAAAAATAATGACAAAATTCCTCTAAATACAATTCTAACCAGTGTGTAAGTTCAGTGTATTTTAGTAGATGTTATGAATGTTTAAATGTTTTGTTGCTAAAGTGGTAGTCGATGTCATGAAGAAGCAAAACTGCATGGTGGGGTACAAGGTACAAAACTGCATGGTGGAGTACATGCTTTAGATAAAATGCAGAAACCTTCACATATCTTTCTTATGCTGTAGATTGTGGACTATTTTGTAGGACTTCAGAAGAAAGTGAATATAGGAGCTGTGGATAAGAGAATGTTTTATGATTTTTGACTTTGGTCTATAAGGTGCATCATAAAATCTAGGACTGTCAGAGAAAAAGTAGAGTTTGTTGTCTGTTACTGAAATAAGACTTTATTGTCAAGTTAAAGGCAAACGTGCACATTCTGCTGGAACACATATCCATGATCCCAACAGATCTCCTCATTTAGAGGATTTCTCATGTGGGGAATAAGCACTGTTGCAAGAAATTTCCATGGTACTGACTTTTGAAAGTTATCACAATTATTGTAGGGGGAAAACATATTGGGTCAAGTTTCCTATTGTTTGAGAATATCAGCTGAAACATACAAAAGTATGACTGTTGAGCTGTGATGTAGTAATCTGATGGTTGTAGTTTAGTTTTCCTGCTCCATCTCACCCTCCAGCGGTGCTTGGGTAGGCTGTTTGATGAGTTGGACCTAGCTGCAGCCAGGTCTAAGAATGGATATACCTGCATGATTCCCTTCCTACTAATTGCAAGTGGACTGCTTTTAGCGGGATGAATAGGGATTGGATTTGGGATGTGATAAGGACGAATAAAAGACTTGTAGGAGGTGACTGACAATTTTGTTCAAAGTATTTGCAAAAGTAAAACCAGTCATAGTCTGCCTTGTCTGTGGCTCTTCCTTTAATTCCTGACATTGGTCTTGGAATCAGAGAAAAGGATGGCACTCCGTGTGGAAAAGACTGAAGAGTTGAGGAAGATTGTTCATAAGCCACGTTCATTGAGTGCATGATGTGTTTAGGGTGAAATTTTAAAGCCATTTGTGTCATGAATTTCATGCTGTTTTAAATAGTGGGGAAACTTCTGTAGGAAATGAGCTGGACACATGAAGAGAGAAGGACTGCCTGTGACCTGCAGAAAACTGACTTTCCACGATGAAATCATGTTATTGCTTATAAATAAATGTTTAAAGTACAGCTGGTCTAACTGATATAACCTAAAAAAAGAAAAAGAATCACATGGAAAGACTGTGTGCCTGATCTCTAGGCACTGCGTTGCCTAAGGATGACAGCTCCGTTGTGTAACTGTCACCACCTGGTTACCTTTCAGAGCCTATTGAAGTACATTTGTCAAATCATGGGAAATTTTTTGTTAAGAATTCATAATGTAGACTGCCTTTTTAGTATTTACCAAAACTGAGGGTCAAAATTTGCTGATTAGTTAGCCATTTTTAAGTATAGTCATTTCCTGAAATACGTTTTTCCAGTCTGCACAATGCATTTTTTTTCTCTCATCACTAAACAGCAATATTTTAATTTGAGTCGCCACTTGAACAATAGATGTCAGGTCATACCATGGGAAGAAGAAAGCTCCCAGTAAGAATCCATCCAATTGGGAACCCACCCGTTGCTTACTGTCCCCTCCTGCAATCTTTGGTTATCATTTCTCTGTAATATGAAGAGCTAAACATGTGATTTCCTTACAGAGCCTAAAAGCTGTATGTTTTAATGTAATAAATCTCTGGACGAATTCTTATCAATGATGCATAAGTTTTATGTGTGCTGTTGATTATCTCTAGTCATAATTATTTAATACACATGGTATATGTAACATTTATAATCTTCCCAATGGGAAAAATGATGTGGCATATTTCTGGCAGATTATTTATGTTGTTTATGTTTAAAACGTATTGTAAAAAATGCTATGTGCCTGACTTTGAAACCCCCACTGTTCTATTTTTAAATGGTTGTGTGAAAATAAACTAAACACAGTAAGTAATCCTGTTTTTAAATATTTCCTCTTGTAAATTACTGTTAATTGCAAATGTTAATTGAAATTGGCCTGCTAATGGGCATACACTGACAATGGGAGCTCCCCCCTAACTTTTAGATGCCCTGTTCAGTAATGTCACCCACTCCATAAATTTGCATGCAGGTTGAAAGTTTCATTAGCTGTTATGGTCTAGGAAAATTTCTGTGTTCTTATTATCAAGTATTGAATAAGTAAATTTTATAAAAATAACTTGTTAGCGTAAACTAAACATTTAAAAAAATTGTTTTGCTTTTGTATGTTTGAAAAGTAGACAGTGGGCTAATAATTTCTTGCCTTTTCAGATTGTTTCATTTGTGTTCTGACAGTAATAACTGTTTATCTGGCTGTCAGGGGTCCTTCTAGTATGGTCTTAAAATCTAAAGTGCTCATTCATTGTGTTAAGGCTAAAGAATACATTGAATATCTAAAATATATATATATATATATAAAAGAAGGAGAAAGCCAGCTCAGTTAATTCCAGTGAAAATTAAAGCTACATGTTTATTCCCAGTGGAACCCTGAAACTTGTTGATGAGATAGATATTGGTAATTGTTATGATCTACAAAGTGCATAATTTTTCTTTGTACAAAAATGTATTCATCTAGTATATTCAGTGTTTTGCAATAGTTAGTTTCATTAAATTGTGCCACATTTTAACTGTTAATATAAAATGTAAACTTCAAAATTTAAGACTTTTCATCATTTCTTAATGTTAAAAAAATGTTAATATTAACATTTGTTATAGGTTGATAGTTTGCTAGGTTCTAAAAGTATAGAGCATATGTTTTATTTAGTTATTGTATTTCTAATTTCATTTTTTTATAAATATACTTTTACCTTAAAAAATGATATAGTCTACATAATTGAAAAACAATGGAGTGCAAAGCAGAAAATACATCCCCTGTAATTCTACAATGTTAAATATTTCATATAATATGTTAATGTTTTGGGTACAGATCTTTTTGTCTTCTTTTCATGCCTATGGATATATGTTTTTATAGCTATATAGGTTTTTAATAATATGAATATAGAGTGGTGCATATTTAAGAGTTTTTTTTCAAAAATTTTAATAAAACACTTATAAATATTTTCGTTTTCAACACACATGTTGACAGATTCTTGCTGACGCCTTGTGCTCCTGTTTCTCTCTCTTGAAAAGTGCTTTGGGATGGTGTCTGTGTTTGGCCCTCACACCTCTCATTTCCTTGAGTTCGTGGGAGATGCCGCTTGAAAACCCTCCTCCCAGAGTGCCTGCTAAGATCTGCCTCTCCCGCCCAGCCCTCTAACATTGGGGATGTTGGGTTTTCCGTTTGAGCTGAACCAGAATATGGAAAATTTGCCTTGATTCTGCAACAGGTGATCAGGTTGTACAGATGATGAAGGGGCTGTGCAGGTTTTTCTTCAGTCAAGCAATTAAATAAAGATCTGATGAAAGAGGAATCAAATGGCCATTAACACCCTGTCTACTTTTTGAGGAGGGAGCAGCAGCAAGGCATGTGGCGTTTGGAAGCACATGTGGTCCAAGAGTGAAATTATGTCCTCGCGGAACCCCTGGGTTTCCTAAATTCTTTGGCAATTTATTGAGTGCATGAACTCAGTACAGGCAGCAAGAGAGCAGAGAGTGTGAGAACCACCCCTTGCCTGTGGGCTTCTAATAGTGGTTAATAGTGAACTTGGGCTTTATACCAAGTGTCTCCACTTAATTGCTTAATTTTGCTAAGCCAGGGTTGCTCCAATGTAAATGAGGCTAATAGTTCCTGCATCATAGTATTATTCTAAGAATGAAATGAAATACATTATGGATGTTGCTTACTACAGCAAGTCTTCATAAATGCTCTGGTTATTCTTTGTTCTTGTTCTTTATTCTGAAATTGTTATCTCTATGAGGTTAGGACAGTGTTTCCCAAACTTAAGTTTGCATTACAGATTTCCAGGCCCCAGCCCTGGAGTTTCTGAATCAGTAGGTCTGGGGTGGAGCCTGAGAATTTGCATTTCCAACAAGTTACCAGGTGATGCTAATGCTACTGGCCAGGGGACCACACTTTGACAACCTCTGGGTTAGGGCATCGTCAGGGCAGGTGTTATTGTGAACCAGTGAATGACATAACCTTTCCTTTTTAACCCCGAGTAGATAACATTTAAGATGTGCAAACTCAATATGATGTAGTAGGCCATATTGATATGATATAGTGCCATTTTGCCCAACTGGTTAAATTTGAATTGCCTATTAGAGCATTAAAGAAATTCATGGCTGGAATTACCTAGTTATTTTAGAGCTAGAATGATTTAGATTTTTGAGGATTTTTATGGCATTTAAGTAAGTACGTATAATATTAGCTTAATTTTAGTGAAACTTGTTAAATAAATGTTTTCCTTGGATGAGGACACTTTGCCTATGTTTCTAACGGATCTAGTTCACTTAAACTTGGGATTTTTTTTTCAGAATTTTAAGATAGATGCAAAATTTTTGAAAATATTAGACTATATGAGCTTTAGTTAATTTACTTTTTTGCTTTCTGTGAAAGAGCCACAGAGACTAAGCTCCTTTTAATAGCATTATTTCTACCAGACCTTTGAAACAACTGGAATTGTCAACCAAATCTTGTGAGTTGCCAGTGGTCTGCCGTTGTCTGTGAGAATTAAACTTCGCTCATGTAATTTTCTTGATGAGTGCAAGGCAGAAGCAAGTACTGAATATATGGTGTTGACACAGTTAATTTACTACTCTTTCCATAAAGCTATTAAGTTGACTATTAATTAGCCTTCTGATAAAATTTCTGCTTAATGCAAATGATGAAAAAATGGCATCCTAGGACACTAGCTGCTCTTTCTGAAATAATTCACATGCCCTGAGATCCCATGAGTGACACTGTGCATACCTGCTTTCCTTTTGAATGTAGTAATTAGGATTCTTTTACTCCAATTCATCAGACTGTGATTAAGAAGATATTTTTGGCAAAATCCCTAACTTAAGACGTCGTAGGTCATTGTTCTGTTGTGTAGTTGCACTTCCTCAACAGTTTGAAAAGTAAAGAGGAGCTTTGTATGTTCTGTGCTTCACAGTCTGTGGTTTTCCGTGACTCTGGCCCTGTCTGGGAACAGGTTGCACGTGGGAAGTTTAGCAGTCTCAAACAACAACTTTAAATTGCGTCGTGGATTGAATAAGCGTGGATGGGTGTATAGGAAGCAGGTTTCTGTCTTTTCTTGCTTTGGCCTTTTTTTTTTTTTTTTTTTTTGCCTCTTCCTTAGTTTTCTGTTTCTGACCCTCCTCCTCATTCAGCAGCTTGTGTTTTAGGATTTTTCAGTCAACTCTAACATCTGACCCTTCAGCATGTTCCGATGAAGTGAGTGAGAGTTTTCTGAAAAATAGAGAGTTTGTTCACCATGTGTATATCATAGGAATTCATTACTTTCTCGAAAAACGTTTAAAAATTAGGATGTCTTGCTCCATCTTTTTAACACTGTGTAACAAAAGGCTTTATTTTTAGTTTCACAGTTCTCTGCGGTGAGCACCCATGATTTTTATAAATAGAAAAATGTTTGTAACCAAGTTTTAACAGGGCTCATCGAGAGACTACTGTTACATTTACTTTTTACATATTGACAGGCTCCAGTTAAAGGCAATGCACACCTAAATTAATACGTGTTCTACACGGTAACCATCAGATAGGGTCAGTAAAGGATCAGTTAGTGGCCTTTATCTTTTTTGTTTGTTTGTTTTTTAATAGAGACAGGATCTTCGGCCTCCCAAGAAATTGGGACTACAGGTGCGTGCCACCGTGCCCAGCTAATTTTTAAATTTTTTGTAGAAACTGGGAAACTGGGTCTCACTATGTTGCCCAGGCTGGAATTGAACTCCTGGCCTCAGGCGATCCTTGATACTCCCACCTCAACCTCCTAAAGTGTTGAGATTACAGGTGTGAAACACCGCCAGTCTTTAGGTTTTTGACTGTTTCCGGTAAAGGGGTTTCTCAACCTCTGCACTAATGACATTTTGAGTGGATTATTCTTTGTTGTGTGGCACTGTCCTGTGCGTTGTAGGATGCTTTGCAGCTTCACTGATCTCTACACCTAGATGTCAGTAACACCATCCCAGAGTTGTGGCAACCAAATGTGTCTCCAGACATTGCCAGTGTCCCCTAGGGGCACAGTTGCCCCTCATTGAGAAACACTGCCCTAGAGTAAGAAATACATTTCACTTGGCAGCACAGTGAGCAAATGCATACACACACACACTCACACACCCCCCAAACAGCCTCACTACTGGAAGTGTACATTGATATTTTCTGTGTTATTTTGTTCCATATTGTTCATTCCATACCATTTTATTTAAAAATTATTGTAAGGATATTTTTCTGTGTAGTGTGATCCCCGTGGCACTTAGTATTCACTTAAACAGGTATGTGGGATAAAGGTGAACTGTTTTCAGTCTATATGGGTTTTCTTAAAGTCAGGCACACCAAGTTATTCTGGGCTTCCTGTAGATGCCATGTGTAGTAATGATCCTGAAAAATAGCTAGTGGAGGTACTAGACTTGCTAGTGGCCCCCCCTCCCTGTGATCTGACATGTAACACACAGGACAGATCCACAGTGGTGTGGTCTAAACATGTAGTTGCTTTTGTTTAGGAGACGGAGGTTATGCTGTCAGCATGAAAGCCTTGTGCCTTCTTGGGCTCAGGGGTTTGTATAAGGCTCAGAGTGAAGGTTTCCTGTGAATTTAGAATTCATTTGCAGAAGATTCATAGAATGAGAGAATTTTATTCTCTTTAGGAATATAGATTCCATCTTGGCAGGTGGCTCTAGGAGTCTCACACTACAGATTACAGAGATTTAAATTTTCATTTCTCTAAAGGAAGCATTTATAGTGTCAGGTGCTTAAGGGTTCTGGAAGGTCCTCCCATTCTCTTTGCAGTTGTGTTTCTTATAAGTATACTGTGCATGAAATATTAATTATGCTGCAGTTATGTGTAGGATGAAGGGTTCTCCTTAGGTAAGAAATAAGAAGTCGTCCAAGTGCCTTGTTAAATGCTGTGTTGAGATTGGAAAAGCAACTTATTATTTTTGTCATTTTAAAATCACCTTCTCCCTTTTCTATGTTGTTATATTCAATATGTCTTTATGGAATGTTTTGTCTCTTTAATTTTTTGATTTTTAAAGAAATTTTACCTTTATGGCTAAAATTATGGCTGTGGGATTTTGAGAAAAAGTTGCTATGGTGACTATATATTTGAGCTTGATGTCTCCAATTTAGGAATGGGTCTGTGTTCCAAAACTCCATTTTAAGATCAATTATATAGAACTTTTTTTATTGAAACAATATTGCAAGTAATAGTTAAATTTCAGACTCAAAAAAACTTATTTAAAACAGTAAGTAAAGGAAACATTATATACTTAAAACTTTATACGTATATTGGAGTAGTCTTTTTTTTTTCTTTTTCTTTCATGAACTCTCATGCTGGAAGAAGAGGTTGAGCAGATGGTGTGTTGGGCAAATTTTTACCTTATAGGATTTGAGATATTGTGTGTGTTGAACCACAGGGTGCTTTGGACTATTCATTCATTCCTTCAATAAGTATTTACTCTGTCTCTGCTATGTGCAAGATGCTGTCCTAGGCCCTGTGGATGTAGCAGTGAATAACAGGACGGGAATCCGTGCTCTAATCCATGCTAGCGTTGGAGAGCATAACCCTAATTGAAGGCCTGGGAAGAGGAGGTGGCCCGTGTGAAGAAGTCTGCCCTACACAATGTGCTGACCGGTGGCAAAGCAGACATTGGGCAGGAAGCACTGTGGTGC
This sequence comes from Daubentonia madagascariensis, assembly GCA_023783475.1. Classification (NCBI taxonomy): domain Eukaryota; kingdom Metazoa; phylum Chordata; class Mammalia; order Primates; family Daubentoniidae; genus Daubentonia; species Daubentonia madagascariensis. The sequence goes on from JAKFHU010002239.1 coordinate 2,236,443, forward strand.
CTGAAACTTCTGTTCCGGGGGCTCTGGCTCCTCAATTCCAACCTCTACACTATCTGTGGGGCTCTGCAGCTCTCCTTCTAAATGATAAAATCCAGGAGGTAGTCACGTATTCATCTTTGTCTTCAAGAGCACCTAACGCAGTGGTGTGTAGGTAAATGTTTAATATCCACCCTCCGAGAGGGTGAAGGAGGGAGTATGGGCTGATTTGTAGCGTTTGCCCATTTCTGTGGTGGAAACATTCCCACCGTGGCCTATTTCAAGAAGCCACCATGAGGTCACTGAGTGTGGAGTTGGATAACACACGGTCACAGGCTATTAAATAGTGTTGCCACCACACAGGTGCAGCAGACGTCAATAAATTCATGACCATCTGTAGTACTCAAATGCAATAAAACAATTAGGAAGGGATGAGTTTTAAGTATTTATTACCTTCTATTTTAATTTATTGTAAGTTTATATAATTTAATTTTTAATGGTGAAAGTGATAATAACTGGCTCACAAGATTCCTGAACACCTAACAACCAGTTGTCGCGACGCAGTCCTCACTGGCCCCAGCCCAGCTCAGGCTCCACGATACCTGACCTGGAGTCACTCTGGCCAGATGTTAGTCAGAATCCAGAGCTGTTCAGATTTTAGGAAGGTAATATGGAATATGTATCATAAGTTGTAATGACTCCTGTGATGTCTGAGGCAGAACCCTGTAATCAAAACATTGAGATTTCTGCAGCAAAATGTGAATATTCACCAAGTGAGTAAATAAATATTATAAATAATCTTGCATCAGCTCAGGCTCAGTTTTGCCACCAAATGTACTTCTTACAAAACTTGTGAACCTGTATCATTGTCTGCGGGACTAAGTTGGTAATCCAGTTCTTCCAGGCCTAGAGGAAAGAACTATGAGAGAAAATAGAAACTCAGCATGCTGTCCTCCTTGGATGTAGGCACCTGCCCCGCCTCTCCCTTCACCCTTCGGGCCTCGTCCTGTCCTCCACTCTTTCTGCCAAGCTTATCTGGCCCCACTTCCTCCCCCAGTGGTTCATGCCAGTTGGTCAGAATCTCCCTTTCTCTATACAACTTTCTATAGCTGCCCCATTCACCCCGTGTTTGGTGTATACTGCCAACCACTGATGACACTGAAGCGGTAAAATTACAGGACCAGTTCTTGAGCTCATACTCAAGAGAGTGGAATGAAACTAATAGCTACCTCTGGGTGGCCCACCGCAGTAGTGGAAATGCATTTCCCAAAGTGCTCGGCATCATGGCTCCTGTGTCTGTGAAGCTTATTCTTTTTTCGATTTCTACAACTGAGACAGCTTCAGTTAGATTCTATTTAGTCATTACCTGTATCTTTATATACCTGTTGTGTCCTGTGTATCAGTGAGCATATCTTGGAAGGATGTCAGCTGGTGGGAGCCTCTAGAAATAAAGCCACTAGGAAACTGAGCTAGTGTAGGCTGGAGTGTAGTGGTGTGATCATAGCTCACTGCAGCCTCCAACTCCTGGGCTCAAGTGATCCTCCCACCTCAGTCTCCCAAGTAGCTGGGACTACGAACGTGCACCACCACACTTGGCTAATTTTATTTTTTGCAAAGACAGGGTCTTGCTGTGTTGCTCAGGCTGGTCATGAACTCCTGGCCTCAAGGGATCCTCCTGCCTTGGCCTCCCAAAGTGCTGGGATTACAGGTGTGAGCCACTGCGCCTGGCCCTGAATTCTTGATTCTCTAGTGGTTTTTTAGGCTCTGCAGGGAACATTTGATACTAGGCATTCTGGCTTAACCAATTTCTGGGTTTTTTCCATAATGTTATCTTTTTACAAGGGGGAAACTAATGAGCAAACATATTTTAATCACATTATGCAGAAGTCTAATTCAGCCTTAGTCCTTTCTTAGTGAAAAGTATTATATGTAAAGATTTCACAATCTTGTGCAATATTCTATTTTGTTCACATTTATTACACTTAGAATGAGGTGTCACAGTTGGTGAATTGCCTTTTTCCCTTGTCATTTGCCACTTGCCTAAGTGTACTTCGCTGTCTGACAGTATTGAATCAGGTCAGTTTTTAGGTGGCAGCAATTTATAAATAATGTTCTCTTTCCAAAGAAAAAAGCAACAGCTTATTAATGGTTTGTTTATATGAAGCTTGTTTTTATTTTTAGTCAGTCTTGATGTTAATTGTCTAATCAGAGTTGTGTTTTGCAATAAACACTAATTTGGCCAGTTTTTGAGTTTCTATTTCTCTTTCTTTTGGGCTAGTATTTAAATATATAAAAACTGCTGTTAAGTGTCTCAGCCATGGCTTCCCTTTTAATTTGCTGTCACGCCTGTTTACTACCGTGGTCTGTGGGGACTCTTGCATGTGAGAGTGATTGAGTTGTCTGAGTGGTTTCCAGCTTCTGGGTTATTAAGACATTTCCAGAGTTTTTTATGGTTTCAGAGGTAAAATTGTTAACAAGTGCGGGCCCCAAAGCAGCCAAAGTCTTGGTTGGCCTTCAAGTCTGTAAACATCCAGCGTTTCCTTGGCTTTGGTCGGTCGTTCCTTGTTGTTTCTCTTCTAAGTACTGTTCTTGCTTTCTTCTCCATCAGTGTCTGTCTTGCCCTTCGCTAGAGTCTGTGTTTTGCATTTCTATTCTCTATTTTCTTTGCACAGAATGTAACTCAATTCGATATCAAAGACAATATTCGGGTCTTGAAATAAAGGAAGGAATCACCACCTTAGAACGATTCCTTACATTTTCATTTCTAACTTTGCCCCCACTCAAGTTTATCACTCAAGCCCTGATTATTCTTTTGCAAAGTTACCCACCTAGAGGCCTCATCCCTTTCTCTTTTAGTCCTTTGGTCACGAATACGGTTATGTTTTAAATTCAGTATGTCCTGTCCAAGGTATTGACTGTGTCGACTTCTGTCGAGAAGAGCAGGGTGGTGAGCTGTGGCCACTGTGCCCTCCCAGGGGGACAGAAGGTACACTGCAGCCTTTTGGCCAGAGCCACCATCTTCCAGTAATTCGCCAAAATGACAAGCACAAAGTGAGAGAGGAAAGGCACCTGATACATGTTCCCTAGGCCTTTTAGAAATCATGGAATTGTTCCTTTGGCCACATACATTTGAATCTACAAGAAAGGTGATACTGTAGGCACCAGGGAATGGGTACTGTTCAAAAAGGCATGCCCCACAGATGTTACCGTGGCAGAACTGGAAGAGTACAACGTTACCCAACGTGCTCTTCGCGTTGTTTTAAACAAACAAGTTAAGGGTAAGATTCTTGCTAAAAGGATTAACGTGAGTATTGAGCATATGAAGCACTGTCAGAGCCGAGATAGCTTCCTGAAACGTGTGAAGGAAAATGATCTGAAGAAGGAAGCCAGAGAGTAAGGTCCCTGGGTTCAGCTGAAGTGCCCCCGGCTCCATCTGGAGAAGCACACTCCGTGAGAACCAGTGGAAAGGAGCCGGGGCTGCTGGGACCTGTTCCCTATGAACTCATGGCATAAGAGATGTAAAAAATAAAAGACTCCTGGACTGTAAAAATGTTTCTCTTCATTGTGTAGAAGTGTGGTGTCCCCTTCCCCAAGAAATATTTAAAGCAAATTTTAATTGCGTCCTAAAAAAAAAAAGAAGGTATCACTGCAAAGGTTCAACCAAGAATGGCGAGATGCACACCAGGTCCCCACGGCGGTGGTTGGTGTTCTGGTGTGGACATTGTCTTCTCAAGATTGTGAGAGGTTTTCAGGACCTTCTACAAGGAAACGTTTTTCTAACAGTATTTTTAGAAAACTGAGCGATTAAAGTTAGAAGGAGCTGAGGCTTTGTCCTGCTTGGATCCTTGATGTATAAATTATGGCATTTGATACACACAGGTAAGGTGCAGAAGTACTGCTAGCCTTTGTCACTCCTCCTGTAGATGGTGGAGACGGTTATGAAGGGGCCTTAGCTTTTCTCCAGATTCTCTTCTGTTTAGTAAAGTTATGAGTCACTGTAGATTTGAAGACACAATAACACTCAATGATTTAAATACTTTATATGTATGTATTTGGGGAGGTGAGTAAAAACTTTCAGAATATTTTTAATATTCTAAATATTTTTCTGTTATACTAAAAAATATAAGCTATTCAGTGGCTCTCATGAGTGGAAACATAGTTATGAGCGAGACACCAAAGTCTCTCAGCGGAAATAATGGGGTCGTGGTGAAACAGTGGTGAGGAACTTGGGATGGATTATTTTTGGAACGTTTTATCAGCCCTTTGTCCATAGAATACACTCCTGTTCTCAAATTTTTTTTAAAACACTGTTAACAACAGTAGTGACTTGATTCATTTACCAAAGCCCAGTTTGGGTGATTGTCTAGCAGGTTTAGTATCCTTGAATGGAAACATTCTTGGACCAACAGAATTTTGACCCCATTTTCATGGAGTTGTTTGTAATCGGACTTGGCTTTTTAAAGCCTAAGTATTTTTTCAAGGTAATTGCAGATTGAGCGTTAATTTTTAAAATCATCTTACTTTAACATTGCTCCGCTTTCATGTGTGTTGCTATTCTTGGTCATGGGAGGCACTGGAGGAAATGCCTTCCGTTGCAGGAGCTGCCTCATAGCCCTTTTTGTGTCCCTGTGAGTCAGGGACTGCTGCTCTTTGTCTCTTAGACTGGGGATCTTGGTGCACACTGAGACAGCATTCTCTGATGTTAGTAAGCCCCTCGATCTCTTCTTCCCCAGCCCTTTTAACTTTCTGCTGATGTGTTAGCTTTTCTTTTTCTTCATAACTTTCTCTCTTCCATCCTCCCTGTCCTCACCTGTTTCTTCCCATGCTGTTGTACTTCCTCAAGACCCTCCCAGAACATGTGGGAATGTTCAAAGCAGCTATTTACATATAGTTTTTGTAGATTATTAAATTATTTTATTAAACTTATTATAATATTATTTTTAACCCCTGAGTATCTTGCCCAGGAATATAATTTGTCTTCAAAATAAACAACATGTGATGATCCTAATGAAAACAACAACATCACTCTACAGCCACCAGTTCTTGAGCTCACTTCCTTTGTGCCTGTTATTTTCTATTTCCATACAGCAGGCTTATGTTTGCTTATAATGACCTCACAAGGTCTATAATACCTTCACAGGGTTGGCACTGCCATCCACTCCATTTACTAGATAAGAAGAAACCGAGGCAGAGAGAGATGAAGTGATTCCCCCCTATGCCACCCAGCTAGTTAATGGTAGAGTGTGGATTTGAACCCAAGTCTTCCCGACTCTAGGGGCTGCCTTCTCCGATTCCTTCTGCTGCCCATCAGCCTGAAAAGTGCACCCATCTTTTAGGGCTGGACTCATGTCATCGTGTTTCCTTCAGCTCTTTCTGCTTGACTCGTGTGGACTTCTCCTTTCTGCATTCCCATGGCATTTGTATTCCTTCTGTGTTGTAACATCTCCAAATGCTGACAGTTGCTGCCTTACAAGTAGATCATCCTCTAACAGTTAACTTGTTGGCTGTGTGGAAATTGAACTGCAGCCTCTCATGGAAATTGGGGGGTGTTTACTATCTGCTGCCAGACTACTGAATGCTTTCTAGAGCTGAAATATTTGAAAGATAGTGTTGCAAATGACTATTTTGTCGTTTCTGGTAGGTGGAGATGTTTAGGGAGAACTGGGTTAATCAAAGGAGTATGATGTGCTTTGATGTGACCATGCTTGATCAGCCTGTTGGCCCTGATGTGGGCCTTGTGCTGGGCAGTGGCAGGCAGTGGTTCTGAGCAAAACTGCTGGCTTCGGGTGCACTCAGGCAGTCCTGACACTTAGGAGTGGTGATAGACCACCTGCGTATGGAATGGATATGACAGTAGTACTCTTAATATATGGAGGATTAATTAAGATTACATATAAAAGGCCTATGTACAGTAAGAAATACGAGCTGCTACCATTAATATCACTATGATTGCTACTGTTACTGCTATTATTGTAATCACATTTTTTAATATTCAGGAATTTTGTGTTATGATTCTCTTGTAATTGATGTAGAGTGATTGAACATTGCTTATTTCTTGGTTTTGTCTTTCAGCATTTATGCAGTCATGTACCACATAATGACATTTTGACCAGTGATGGACTGCATGTACAATGATGCTCCTATAAGATTATAATGTATTTTTACTGTACCCTTTCTATGTTTAGATAGTTTTAGATACACAAGTACTTGCCATTTTCTTCTAGTTGCCTACATTATTCAGTGCAGTAACATGCTGTACAGTTATATAGCCTAGGAGAAGTAGACTGTACCATCTAGGATTGTGTGAATATACTCTATGATGTTTGCACACAACAAAATCACCTAATACATTTCTCAGAACGTATCCCCGCCAATAAGTGATGCTTGACTGTATAGTAAAATAGGAAGATGGAGCAGAAAAACTGGAAGAGATACTTCACTGTAAAAATAGAGAGAATCAGAAGATATTTAGAAGAAATTTACACTCTACTAATTGTCAGGTTTGGTTTTATGAGAGAGCTGTCCTGATTAATGTGTAACTTTGCAATGCCAGAGTAATGTGATAGAATTTAAGAAATGCTCATTGATATTTATGTGAATGTTAGAAAATGTGGTTTTTATTCTTTCTAATATTTCTTAGAGCAGGGATCTGTGAATCTGCTGAAATTATATCCATAATTGAACACCTCTGTGCATTTTTCCATGGAGAAAGTTCATTCGTAGCTTTATTAAATTATCAAAGTGGTCTATAAGCAGTGGTTTGCACGGTTGCTGGCATGTAGTGTGTACACGGTATGGATAAAAGAATAAATACAGATGAAACAGGTGATGAGCCACAGCCTTATAAGCTGGTGCAAAGTTGTCTCATCAGAAATGAGAGTTTGGATACCCAGGAAAGGTGGGACCCACAGGCGGAGAGGGCAGGGATTACAAGAACATGGGCTGGCTGTTTGGTTTGCATTTATCTACTGTTTCTTGAGATTGTGGGCTTAGCCTAGTGTAAGCCCGCTTTTTGCTTTAGAGACTAATAAGATCTGGATCTTTCCTTAGAATGTTGGAAAGTAGGAGGACCGTGACAGGGATGATTGGCATAATCCCTTGGACCGAGGTGCGTGGCCCAGTTACCTCTTTCTGTTCTTGCAGGCGGTGAAAAGAGCTCGATTTCCTGGGTCAAAACAAAGGGGTGAGGTTAGAGAATGATGTCTGCTTATATTAACTTGTCTACACTTTAAAGGGATTGCAAAATAGACATGGTAAGTGATACTAATTTATCATGTATTTATTGGATCACTTCTGGGTCAGAAGCAGGGCGGGGATACTAAGATTAATGAAATAGACTCTTTCACAAGAAAATCAAGAACAGTTTATAGAATTCTTCTCTGTTGAGACAAACATATTGCAAAGATGAATTCATCTGCTTAGTGTTACTTGAACAAATGTTTGAGTGTGTATTTTTGTGTCAGTGAACTAAAAATTTATTCATATTCTTTTAATATTTATCCACCATAATTGAAAATATAGTTGATCCTTGAACAACATGGGTTTGAACTGTGTGCGTCCACTTATACATGGATCTTTTTCAATGAGTATGTTCAAAAATTTTTTGGAAATTTGTGACAATTTTTAAAAACTGATGAACTGCATAGCCTAGAAATATTGAAAAAATTAAGAAAAAGTTAAGTATGTCATAAATGCATAAAATATATGTAGATACTAGCCTATTTTATGATTTACTACCATAAAATATATACAATCTATTATAAAAAGTTAAAATTTATCAAAACTTACGCTTGCAAATACAGACCGTACGTGGTGTTATTCACAGTTGAGAGAAATGTAAACAAACATAAAGATGCAGTATTAAATCATAACTGCATAAAATTAACTATACTACATACTGTACTACTGTAATAATTTTGTAGCTACCTCCTGTTGCTGTTGTGGTGAGCTGAAGTGTTGCAAGTATCTGCTTAAAATGCCTTGTGGCCATAATCATCTCCCTTGTGAGCAGTTTGTCTCTCCAGCAAATTCTGCATCATGGTAAAAAGTAATCTCTTTCGGTTCTCCTGTATTTTTCATCGTGTTTAGTGCGACACTGTAAACCTTGAATAACACCATGGGACCTGTATGAAATGCCACTAGTGATGCTGGAGTGCTTCCAAAAAAGCAGAGAAAAGACATGACATGACAAGAAAAAGTTGAATTGCTTGATATGTACCATAGATTGAGGTCTGCAGCCACGGTAAATGAATCCAGCGTAAAGACCATTATAAAAAAAAAACAAAGGAAAATTCATGAAGCTGTTGCTGCAAGTATGCCAGCAGGCACAAAAGCCTTGCACTTTTTGCAAAATACCTTTTTATCTCATATTGAAAATGCAGCTTTTATGTGGGTGAAAAATTGCTAAAGGAAAAGCATACCTATAGATTCTAATACGATTGAGGGAAAAAATGAAGTCATATGACACATGAAAGCAAAAGGAAGCTGAAAGATCTAAAGCTAGAAAATTTAGTGCCAGCAAAGGATGGTTTGATAATTTTTAGGAAGGTATTTGGCTTAAAAAATGCCCAGATAGTAGAAGAAGCACCTTTTGCTGACCAAGAGGCAGCAGACAAGTTCCCAGCTGCCATTAAGAAAATCATTGCAGAGAAAGAGTATCTGCCTGGACAGGTTTTTAATGCAGACAGGAGTGCCCTATTCTGGGGGGAAAAAGAAATGCCACAAAGGACATTTATTAGTAAGGAAGAGAAGCAAGCACAAGGATTTAAGGCAGGAAGGGATAGGGTAGCTCTGTTGTTTTGTGCAAATGCAGTCAGGTCTATGATCAGAACTGCTGGTTAACCCCCAGACCTTGAAGGGAGAAGATAAACACCAGCTGGCAGTCTTTTGGTTGTACAAAAAGAAGGGCTGGATGATGAGAACCCTTTTTCTGGATTGGTTCCATTGATGCTTTGTCCCTGAAGTCAGGAAGCTCCTTGCTAGTAAGGGACTGCTTTTTAAAGTTCTTGTGATGTTGGACAATGCCCTTGGCCACCCAGAACCCCATGAGTTCAGCGCTGAAGGTGTTGAAGTGGTCTACTCGCCCCCAAACTCAGTGTTTCTAATTGAGCCTCTTGATCAGGGGGTCATAAAGACCTTTGAGGCTGATTACACACGGTACTCTATGGAAAGGATTGTCAACGCTATGGAAAAGAACCCTGATAGAACGTCATGAGAGTCTGGAAGGAATACACTATTGAAGATGCCATAGTTGTTACAGGAAAAGACATGAAAGTCATCAAGCCTGAAACAATAAATTTCTGCTGGAGAAAACCATGTCCAGATGTTGTACATGACTTCACAGGATATGCAACAAAGCCAATTAAGGAAATCGTGAAAGAGATTGTGCATATGGCAAAAAGGGGGTGGGGAGTGAAGGGTTTCAAGATACGGATCTAGGAGAAATTCAAGAGCTGATAGACACCACACCAGAGAAATGAACAGGAGGCGACTTGATCGAGATGGAGCGCTTCCGGACCAGTGCCAGACGGCGACGAAGACGCTGTAGAAGAAGACAAAGTGGACATTAGATGATCTGGAAAAGGGTTCCAATTACTCAGGACTATTTTTGATTTCTTTTATGACATGGACCCTTCTTTGTTGCGGGCACTGAAACTTAATAAAACAGTGGGAGAAGGATTGGGACCGTGGAGAAACATTTTGAGAGAAATGGAAATCAAAAAAGACAGAAATTATGATGTCTTTCCGTGAAGTTACACCAAGCGTTACAACTCCTTCACCTCTTCCGCCTCTGCCACCCGGGAGACAGCGAGACCCACCCTTCCTCCTCCTCCTCAGCCTGCTCGACATGAAGACAATGAGGATGAAGACCTTTATGATGACCCACTTCCCCTTAATGAATAGTAAATTTATTTTCTTTGCCTTTTGATTTTCTTAATAACATTTTTCTCTATCTTTAGCATGAGAATAGAGTATATGATACATAAAACATTCAAAATATGTGTTAATCAACTGTTTATGTTATTGGTTAGGCTCTGGTCAACAGTAGGCTATCAGTAGTTGTGTTTTGTGGGAGTCAAAAGTTCTATGCAGATTTTCAACTGTGTGGGGTGTTGGCACTTCTGCCCCCCACGTTGTTCCAGGGACAACTGTATTTTAGCACTGGTGTGAAATAATTCTGGGTCCTACTTGTTGGAAATATGTATTGATGTAACCACCTCTTGAGAAAGTGCCGATGTGCCTCCTTGTGGTATTTAAGTACAACTGGTCACTTTATTCCATGGTACTTGCCTTTCCCTAGTTTCTGTGAAACCTCATTTCCTTGAGTTTACTTATATTTTTTAGTCAATTCTTCTCAAATCACTTTGAAAGTAGGATTAGAGGAAAGAAAGAGAATCCTGCAATCTCAGCTTTATCCAGGTTTTGGTCCTGATTTTCATGCATTCTCCTTATTCGGATTGGGGTCCTTGCTTAAACCCCTGGCTTCAATTGTACCTTCATGCCAACATCACCCAATTTCATAGATTTAGCCTTGGCCTCCCCTTTGCACCGTGGACTCCTGTCTCCAGTTGCCTATTGAGCGCATGATAGTTTTATCTCAAACTGAGTGTGTCATCTTCTGTCCCAAACTTGTTTGTCCTTGTGCTTGTCCTCTGCCCAATCACCCAAGCCACAAACCTAGACATCTAAAATTCATTCCCCTCCTTTATAGTGGCCCCCACCCTCCATACACCAAGCCTTTTAAGTCAGTCTCAATTCTGCATTTTAATAATTATGCATTTTAATTGTCTTTTCACTTCACTGCCTTTCCATTAGTCTAGGCCCTTGTGACTTCTTCATTATTGGACCGACAAACTATGAGTGTTTGCCCTCCTAGTCCTTTCTCCATACCCCTTGAAACCTTGCACAGAACAGATGCAAATTAAACTGCTGTGCATTCAAGGAAGCCCCACAGTTTTCAAGATAAAGTTTATGTGACTTACCTTGTTACCCAGTGCCTTTTGTCTTCCTCTGTTGATAACTTCAATCTCTTGGAACTTGCTCACATAATAATAATAGCTAGCATTTATTAAGAACTTGCTATTTGCAGGAATAATTCTGAGCAATTTGTCATAATTAAATTAACATATACAAGAACCCTATGGGTACTGAGCCCTGAAAATTGAAGAAACTGCCCAGAGTCACGCGGCTAGTGAGTCACCTCTTTGAACCTGACCCCTCTAGGAGAAACCTCGAGGTAATGATTAGCAAGCCACCTCTTGGTAATGAGGTGACTAGAGTGCATTGCAAGCCACAGGATAAACAGAACTGTTCTAGGTCACCTGTGGGGATGTTTTCTGGGAAAAGCAAATGAAAGGCAAGTAGAGGCTTTGGTTTTCCTCAGAATATATTTTCTTGAAAATTCAAAATTTCCAAACTCTTTGTGCTTGGCTAAATCCATTAGATGGCACTGGTATTTACCTTCCAAAAGTTTTGCATTAAATTTAAGTATTAAAGCGATTCATGGATTCAACTTGTAAGTTATTTCTTTAACTGTCAAATATGGGGCATAAAGGATCTACACACAATTAGTATTTATTCTGTGTTCACGTTTCCAAAAACATTGCTAAACAGGTTATACTAATGAAGTATTGATAAAAGAATTTTATTATTTAGTTACTTTTTGAATAAACCTGCCAGCTGATTAAAACAAACCTAATTTAATCAGCATTGTATTGTATACCGGAGATAATTTAGGCTAATGTCAAGGACACTGTTATCTCTCCTTTGTAGAAGGTATTGAAATAATGAGAGTAGCAACAAAGGAGTCAGAAAATGTTTGAAGTTTTTCATCTCTGCCCTGGGTGGATATTTAAAAATCATGCTCTTCTTTTTGCATGCAAATGAAACTGAAAGTCATTTTGTACTGTAACATTAGCCTTACATTTTACAAAACAAATTTATCGAACTTTGATCTTTTGCTAATATTGGCTTGCAGTTGTCAGAGTGAATACAGACTTTTCATAATGTATCATTTTAAACTGAGCTTTCATTGAGAACTTTGAGTGAACAGAACTAGTGGGTCGTGATGCACCTTAATTTGAAAAGAAATCAGTGTTAAGCAGCAATTTCAGTTCTACTATTTTCTTCTTTTCTTAGGTCACTTTTTTTTTTATCCTTTTCCCCTCCAAGTCTTAATAGAATCATCTGAATTCCTTTCTTCTTTTCAAACAGTTAAACTGCTCTCATTTTTCTGACGATGCTTTTAGATAGAAGCTAAGTTATCACTGAGGGTCTTGTTCAAAAGGTGAAGTCAGCAGTTAGAGGGATTGCTAACTCCCAAGTGAGTCCCCTGTACAAACGGCAGGTTGCCTTGGAAACAAGGCTAGCTCTCTTGAGTGGAAAATATTATCTTGTCTTTAAATGCCAGGGATGATGATTTGCTCAGCCCTGTTGCATCATCTCCAGGACTGACGTGTGGAGATGTTTTCTGTGACTTTGTGCAAAGCGCTTAACTTTTCAGAACTTCCTGCTTGCAATCCATTGACTGGAGCCATAGCCAAGTTTTCTTTTCTAGTACTTTTAATCTTAAACATAATTTGCAAAATATAGAACTAAGAAAGTGATCCTTCATATTTCTATATTAGAATGGAAAGTGTTCCACTACTGATTGGCTAAAAATATATAGTTTGCCAGATTTGACTGGCAAGAAATTTTAGTGATGAGTCATTTTTTTTTACATTTTCAACAATGGGATCAGGGATGGGTTGATAAAGTATAGTTTGTGAATGTGAGATGGTGTTGCTTGATGAAAGACAGAGGCTGATTTCAGCTGCGTTCCTGAAGACATCTGATACAAACTCTAGCACAGAGTTCGAGGGGCCAAACTGGTAGGGGAACACGATTGTGGCTTAAATGGGACCCCTGCTTTTCTTGCATCTAAACATTTGTATCTTGCTGGTTGCATGGTGGAAGGAGGATTTGCAGGTAGCCTGTGGGTATCGAGACAAGGTTTCCAGGTCCACAGAACAGGCCCTGGTTTAATATACCCAGATAGCACAGGAAGTAGAAAGTAAAAAGACTAAAAAAGTAGGGTCTTCCTAAGTAAGGAGCTCAGCTCTGTTTTGGTGACTCACCAAATGGAGGCAGAAACTCTGATGGGCCAGAGAGCAGGGCACGATCCTGCCTGGTGGTAATTGCAGTGCTGTGTCTCTGAGCTGAGCACTCACATTGGCGGCTGGCCGTCCCCATCCCCTAGCGCTGTGGGTCAGGGACTGGGAGAGGTGAGGATGTTACCCTGGACCTGGGACTGAACGGGGCAATGGCCCGTGTAGTGTAGGAAGAAGGTGGGGAACTATCGTTTCACTCATACTTGCTTACTAAAGTCTAAGTAACGTCATGGTTGGTGCTGTGGGTTTTGATAGTGTGTCTTTTAATTACAGTTTTAGAGTAAGACATTGAGAGCCTCTGTGTGTGTGTAGTTGGTTTATTACATTAAGCCATTTCTATTTCCTTCGTGATGTTGGACTTTTGATTAATAAATTTTTAAACTTAAATCCCCAATCCCGAGATGACAGCATTAATTGAAGGAGTTACTCTTGAAGGACTCTCTTATTTGTCATTCATTGATGCAGCTGTTTCTGAACACGTGTAACACATATTGTCGTAAAGCTAAATTGTCCACAGATTAAAACACCCTATTGTTGAATCCTGTTTCCACAGGTTATCACTTTTAGATAAGTATATGTTGGAGGGTTGGCAGAGGAGCAAGGCGAGGAGGGTACCCATAGTTGAGGAACACCGCTGGAGCTGGAGGTTGAGGGAGGTTTGAGGTCGAGTCTTGTAGTACAGTGCAGGGAAAGGACTCCCAACACTTTGCCAATCTTAGCTTTGCCAGTAGGAAAAGAAGCTATCCTTTAGTGTGCTCATGGAATTTTAGAGTTCCTTTCTAAGTTTTTGGACTTTTTTTTTTTTTTTTTTTTTGAGACAGGGTCTTGCTCTGTTGGCCAGGCTTGAGTGCAGTGGTGTCATCATAGCTCACTGCAACCTCAAACTCCTGGGCTCAAGCGATCCTCCTGCATCAGCTTCCTGAGTAGCTGAGACTACAGGTGTATACCACCATGCCCTGCTAATTTTTTCTTTTTCTTTTCTTTTCTTTCTTTTTTTTTTTTTTTTTAAGGGTTGGGGTCTCACTATCTTGCCCAGGCTGGTCTTGAACTCCTGGTTTCAAGTGATTGTCCTGCCTTGGCCTTCCAAGGTGCTGGGATTATAAGCATGAGCTGCTGCACCGGGCCCTGGGACTGTTTTAAAAAAAATCAGACAAAATGTATTTAATTCTTAAAATGCTAATGAAGCATAGAATTAATCTATAAACTTTAAAGTTTTTCTGTAGTGAGTTAGTTTTTATTGGTGTAGCTTGTATTACTGCTATTACAAAACATCATTGGCCCAGATAGATCCTTTTACTATTGTTTTGCTTACTCGTCCAGTAAAACACCGGCTCTGTTTAAATGAGTTTTTAATGAACCATGATAGCAAGTAAGGCTCAGAGAATGATTAAAGATTTAGTGTTGTCTCTATGTCATTAGATTCACTCATCACAAAGCTTCCAAATTGATTTTTAGTTTCTTTTTTTGTGTGTCTACATAGTAATTAGTTGTTATATCATTACATTTGCTTCTGAGGTTCATATTGCCTATTTCCCAGTCTTGCCATGGCGTCTTTGAGGGAAAGCTGCATGTGTTCATGATAAAATCACAACTAATGCCACCTCCTCCAATTTGGAGTCAACCTATCTGTGTGTGATTAGCCAATTTTGGAATTATTTTGCGCTGTCTTACTGTGCTATACTGCTTTTTATTATTACTTAAGCAGTAGTGTAATGTAGTTGTAACCTCATGGATGGGTACAGATGGAACAGTGGCACTTGGGACAGGGAGGGGCAAGAGAGGGGCTTACATTCCATCTGACAAGTGGGTCAGCCAGCTTATGGCTATACGGATTTGCATATTTTCATTGTGGTTTGTGGTTGACATACTCAAGGCTATTAGTTAAACATAACTCTTAAATTGGGAATCTAATTAGTCTGAAGGTTCAGTGGGTGATAGTGTGTGTCACCCTGAGGGATAGCAGAAATAAATCTCAGCTCTGAAGTGTAAGCGTCAGGGCTGGAGAGTCTCATAGGTGAATATCTTTCACTGTGGTTTCCAGATGGAGCAGAATATCTCTATTAGGCATCTGTGACCAAGAAATACTACCTTCTTAAAGGATGCTATTTGCTCCTGTGTGACAGGTGACCTTTGACAGGTAGGAGCTTATGGTGGTGGTGGTCTCCTGAGTTGTTCAGGTACAAAAAGGGAATGTCTTGCCTTCTCTTACATGATGTATAGTTTGAAACAGTGCTGTTCAAGATTCATTTCATTATGTTCCTTTTTTTTGTATGTTGGATAACACACTATGCTAATCTACATAAGCATGTTAGTGTCTGGTTAGTTTTCCTTCATGTAAGTGCCACAGGTTATTAAGTGTGCTTTATGGGAGACAAGTGTAAATGAAATTTTTTTAAACATAAGGGATGGATAAAGGGTATTCAAAAGCCCAAATACTTGATCTAACTTAACTTTTTTTTGTACATCCCTGAGTGAAAGGGCAGACAAATTTAAAGGTTTTGATACGTGTGATCCTAATTATAGAAATTCATAGATTAACCTATCAGAAGGACAATTGATTTTTGGAATAGTGATAATTTAGAATTATATGTTATAAAGCAGCCTCACTTAAAACTTAAGATACATCTATCTCCATCTACTTGATTTTTATTGTTAATTTTTAGGAATTTATTGCAATATGCTATAGCTTTCCCAGTTCTGCTGAATTTTCTTTCTGTTGTTTCCTATTGCATTTATTCTTTATAGGCAGATCTGCTCATGAAAGCTACCTGCTATTGCTTAGAGATGCACTTTCTGTTTTGTGTTTCTTGTTGACTTTGTTTTGATTCTGTAGGCCAAATGGTTCAGTATCATAGAATCTGGCTTATTCATTTGAGGCCACTCAGGTTTCTTGGATGAAGAGAGGCTTGTGGAGACATCTTCAAGTTTATTCTCATTTTTAGTATTTTTCCACATTCTTTAGACCTTCTCCAGGGCCAAAAATGTGATGCCTTTCTAAAGAATTATAAGTTTTTATTTCATAGTCAAACAATTCCATGTATTAACATTGAGCATCCAGAGGACATTCATGAGACCCATAGCAGTCAACCCCTGGATATATTCAGCCTGTACTTGAAGAAAGCAACAGAAACAGAGAGAGCAGTTGCTGGGGGGATGTGGCAATAAAGTGGCTTCTCACATGTGAGCAGTGTGAGCCAGGAGGTCTTTCCGATCTGACTTAGACAATTACTTGAGTCAGCGGTCCACAGCCTTTTTGATACCAGGGTCCAGTTTCCTGGAAGACAATTTTTCTATTCAGGGGGTGGATGAGGGGGGCGTCGCCAGCTCGGCTCCACCTTAGATCATCAGGCCTTGGATTCTCATGGGCAGCGCAACCTGGATCCTTCGCATGTGCAGTTTGCAGTGGGGTTCACGTTCCTATGAGGGTCTGATGCTGCCATCTGACTGGGGGGTGGGGGGATTGAGGGGCGGGGCTCGGGCGGTGATGGGAGTTTTGGGGAGCGGCTGTGGGTGCAGGTGGGGCTTTGCTGGCCTCAGTCCTGGCTCACCTCCTGCTGTGCGGCCCCATTCCTGGCTTGGGGGGTGGGGTGTGGGGGGTGGGGACCGCAGACTTAAGTCACCTGTCATTTTCCTGTGTGAAGGCAGAATCTGCAAGTTCCTTTGATTCTTTTAAGCTCTCTGATGGAGACGGAGTGATGGTATCACTGGCATGGAATTGTTTGTAATTATCTTGGTTATCCCCAAATTGTGTGAACTTGAGAAAGGTGGGTTATTACTTTTGGTTAATCAAGAATAAACAGAATCCTATTCAGAGCCTTGCAGATGATCATGGTCTGTACCTTGTCAGTGGACTGTGCTGTTGACACGTTAGATGTTCCGTAGACAGGATGTGCTTGTTCATATGTTAGATACTCCAGAAGCAGGAGGATTTGGAAGAAATATGGTCTTTGGAGTCAGACTTGATTTCCAATCTCAGATTCATTCTGTACTTTAAATTTATTTAAACTCTTTTCAAATTAATTTCTATGAGCCTTAATTTTCTATAAGGTGAAATAGTAAAAACTTCTCTGTTTTTCTGTGCGGTGTCAAGGGGAGGACGTGGAACATCTGTGAAAGATCTTCGTTGTGTTGTTACATGTTGAACAAAGTGTTTTCTAGCAAGGTTTCTCCTTTTCTTTTCTGTTTTTTTTAATTGGTTTATAGAACCATCACAAAAATATGTATTTATCAACTACCACAATATAATTTAATAAAAGCTCATAATAGTAAACGTGTGCTTGTTGTGTTTTGAGCATTGAAACACCTCATCTCTTTATTTGTCACAAGTCTAGGAGAGTGGGCGTTGCCATTATATTTGTTTCCTGTTGCTGCCGTAACAAATTAGCACAGACTAATGGCTTAAAACTACACAGGTTTATTAACTTCCAGTTCTGTTTGGTAGAAGTCTGACGTGGATCTCACGAGGGTAAAATCTAGATGTTAGCAGAGCTGTGCTCCTTTCTGGTGGCTCTAGGGGAAAATCTATTTCCTTGCCTTCTAAATGCTGCTCACATTTCTGGGCTTGTGGATCCCTTTCTTCATCTTCAAAGTGAGCAATGTAGCATCTCTCTGACTGTGGTCACATCTTCTTCTAGCCACAGCCAGGTAAGGCTCTCCCTTTTTCCAGATAAATGATTAGATGGGGCTACCTGGATAATCCAGGATAACCTCTCCGTTTTAAGGTTCTTAACCTGAATGTCATCTGCAGAGTCCCTTCTGCCATGGGAAGTTACGTTGACTAGTTCCAGGGTTTGGGTGTGGCCAACTTCAAGGGGACCATTATTCTCCCTGCCACAACCATCATCCCCTTTTGCAGATGAGGAAAGTACGACTTAGATGTGTTAGAGAGGTCAGTGGGTTTACCAACAGCCATCCAAAAAATAAAGGCCAGCACTGGTTTTGAATGTAGCTCTCTCTGATTCCATATTCTATGCTCTTAGTGACGGCTGCATGCAGTTGTGGGCTTTAAAGGGGCCTCCCTAGATCCAAGTGGTTTGTAAGCATTTATGTGTGATGTTTATAACAGATTTTCTGTTGGAGTGTTCTGATGTTTTAGAGAATTAAAATGACTTGTCCTGAGGTAGGTGGGAAACGTGTGGCAATGTTTAGAGTTTATTTGTACTTGGCTTACTGTAGGTGTTATCCAAACCTGGCCTGTCTTTTTTCATGGTGATGGGATGGATGATTGGAACAGAAGAGAGATTGAGTAATAATTATTGAATGTAAAAATGAACTTTCTAAAATGATCTACTTCATGGACAGCAGTGAAGTTTCCATCTGTTAAAATATGGATTTGAGTCACGTTTCACAAATTTAAAAGCAGACATTTCCTTTACTTTTTGAAGGGCATGATAGAGATTTTTAATGTGGTGTTTTTGTGAAGATCTTTGCTTTTTTTTTTTTTGCTGTGTTATTATATGTATTCTTTGTAGAATAGATTTTCTAAAATTATATATCCTTCCCAATTTAAAACAAAATTACTTCATATCTGCACCTGGCACTTAAATTTTGGTTTAAAAGAAAGCTGTAGAATTGTATGTTACTGGCATATTGCAAATCACCAACTGTGATTCTGCCACTGAAATTCAAACAGCATTTGTTCATGACACCGTCCAGATTTCATAATACTTGTGTTTTCTAAAAATGCTGGAGATAATTATTGAAACTAATATACGTGTATAAGCTCTTCCATCATGTGTGGCATTTAACTACTCGTTCTTTGTAATTTTTAATCTCAATTTTCAGTTTGCAGAAAGGACTTGATTCTTGAGAGAACACATCATTGTGAAAAGTTAATAACAAAATGTGAATTTCATTTGCTTCCAATTAAACACCAAAATGTCAAAACTTAATGTCATCAAAATGTGTATTAAGCCACATACCTTGTGAAAAGTATGATGATATTAAAACCAAGTGTAGAAGTCCAAAATCCTGATGATGAGCTTGGTAATACTGTTAGTTTACCTTGTTTTATTTCTCAAATTAAAAATTTTTTAATTAGGTGTGTTACTAGAAAGATGGGCAGTCTAGCGCAGGGTCATTGAACTATGATGGCCCATAGGCCAAATTTGGCCTGCTGCCTGCTTATATAAATAAAGTTTTATTTAAACATAGCCACATTCATTCGTTTATTTTTTTGCCTGTGGCTGCTTTCATGCTACAATGGGTGGGTAGAACAGGTGTGAAAGATGATATGGAGCTCAGCTCCCAAAGTATTCGACAATCTGGCCCTTTTCAGAAAATGTTTGCTGATCCCTGATCTAGTGGGATGTCTGTGCTACTAATACAGGGAGACACTTTCTGGTTAATGTCAGATAACAAACTGATTTTGTTTCTGTATATGGAAAATTGGGTGCATTTTACATTTTTTGTAACTATTAAGGTTTTCTTTTCCCACTTACGTTGCTTATCATAAGGTTGAGTGGCCCAACCATTCCTTCTACTTTGATTTCTTCCTACCTCTAAACCTCCTCCCAGCTTATTTAATCAGCTAATTGTATATCATACCTCAGCAGGGTTCTGAGATTACTGTTTGTCTCCATGTCTCTGTGACCTTATAATGGTTTTCTTCATTGTTTCATGAATGGATAGATGATATGTAAATGTTTATGGAAATATTATAGCATTTTTGTTCAAAATGACAAAAGATGATGAAATGAGGATTATAATTATAGGTACTGTTCATGTTCTGTAGTTTCTTATTACTGTCCTTTAAGTCATAGGAGTATTGGCATGGAAAAAGCTTAGATCGGAAGTCGTAGAAGAGGGGGCTTCATTTTGACTGTCGCCATGGTTCTCTCCTTGCAATGCTAAACTTGCTAGGCGTGGGATTGTAGGGTGATTATCCAAGGTGATAGCCATTACTGTTCCTTAGAAATTTATTACTCTTTGGGATTTTTAAGAAGTATATTAGTACTTTAAGAATGACATTAGCTATAAGAAGAAATAGAATGAATTCTTATTTTTATAGTATTTTTAGTACTGTATTGTAACATTTAAAAATTTTCAATTTTAATAATTTTATACTTCAAGAAAGTTGGAATAATAGAATATTTCCATATACCCTTCATCTATTCCTAATGCTATCATTCTACATAATCATAGAACAATTGTCGAAAGTCAGAAACTCACATTGAATCAGTACCGTCAGCTAATCTTCGTAGCTCATTTGACTTTTACTTCTTTTTCACCAATGCCTTTTTTCTGGCCCTGGATCCGGTCAAGGACTTCACATTGCATGTAGTTCTCATTTTTCCTCAGGCTCCTCCTATTTACACAATTTCGTTACCTTTTCTTTTACTTTCATGACCTTGATACTTTAAGAGTATTATTTATTTTCTAAAATGTCCCTCAGTTTGGGTTTGTCTGATGTTTCTGCACAATTAGATGGAAGTTGTAGGTTTTTGGCAGGAATACCGCAGAAGTAATGTTATATCCTCCTCAGTGAGTGTTATCAGATGGTCCGTGGTGTTGCCGTGTCTCATTACTGGTGACATCGACCTTGGTACAGTGGTGGCTGCCAGGTTTCTCCACTGCAGAGATACCATTTTCCCACTTCTAGTTAAAACGTGTCTTACGGGAACACATTTTGTGATATGTCAATATGCTGTTTCTCATCCTATTCTCACCCGTTAATTTTAGTATCTCTTGGTAGAGTTTGTTACTGTGGAGGTTGCCTAATGCTGATTTCTACTTCTGTCATTCCTTCTGTATTTATTATTTGGAAAGCCACAGTGGAGAACAGCTGTCCATTTGCCACCATTTATTCCATTATTTATTTATATCATTGCAGGCTCGTGGATATTGAGTTTGTTCTTTGGATTATGATCCAGTGCTAGCATTATTTATTGTTTACAGGTTGTTTCAACTTTGGGCATTGGGAGCACGTTTGGGTTGACAACTATTTCCCTTTGCTGTGCCTCCATCATTTTTGGGTACTTCCTTTTTGGCATCACAAAGTTTTCCAGGCTTATCAGGTGTTTTCTCTGACCCCAGCCCTAAAATCAACCATTTTTCTGAGGAGCCCTGGTTCATTTACTGGAGAATTGTATTAGAAAATTAAGATCTGGGCACTAGGTGTACTCTTTGGTACTGGGATGTCTTTGCTTCTGGAACCTCTCAGTGGATAGAGCTAGGAACTCCATTTGTATATTCACACACGCATTAACATTTGTCTATACCTATCTGTGTGCTTACCTAACTCTACCTACTTATAAAAATCATGAGTTCATACTGATACCACAGATTCCAGTCTCATTCCACAGAGTTTATTCTAGCTTTTGTGTCTTTGTAACTTCTGTTTGTGAGATCATTGACTTTCATTATCCAAAATATTTTTACTCTTTTGTTTATTCCGTGTGTGTGTGTGTGTGTGTGTGTGTGTGTAGCAGAGTGAGAATTGCTAAATCATACACTTGTGAGAAATGAATTTACTAGCTAGAATACAATATTTGCACCACACATCTTTTTGCCTTTAGCTTTACATTAAACAGTGAAAATAGAATTTTCCTAAGCTATTTAGGCTGGTTCTTTTCTCCCCCGCCCCCTTCCATGTGGTCTTGTTGTTCATTCAGAACAAAGTTAGGTTTGTTTCTATGCCATTTTGGTTTTTCCCATGTGCTGCCCCTCACCCCCCTTGCCAGCCTGGTTGATTTCAATTATTTATTTCTGTTGTAGGTAATCAAATCCTTGTTATGGTTCTAAGAGTCAGAGCTATACAGCAAAATATAGTCAGAAAAGTGTCACTGCCTCATTGTTGTGTTGTCCATTTCCCAGTCCCTCTTTCTTTCAACCCTATTCCTATTTATTCCTGTAGGTAACCCATGTCATTGTTTCTCTTTTATCCTTGCCATATATCCTGTGCACAGATGAGCTGATACATGTATCGTTTTTAATACTGTCTTCTTCCTGTATGAAGAGTAGCTTAAACTCTGTGTGTGTGCACACACGTACATATATACACACACACACACTCTTTTGCATTTTTCATTTCCAATTAACAATATATCCTATATTAAAAAAAGATTTAAATCCACCCTTGCGTTAGCATGCTGTGATAGCAAGCAGTTTTTATTATTTTTTACCCATAGAATTTTGAAGATGAAATATAGAACTTAGAAATGTGAAAGCAAAGCATCAAAATCCAGGGAAACACTGTTTCTTTGAGGTTTTGCTTCAGAAAGCTTAATATTCCAGGGTCATTAATACCAATATTTTTCCACTAAGGGTTTATCTCAAAATAGTATGAATTTTTGGTAATAATTTAAATGCTTTTACTTATAAATGCAAATTTGCCTTTCATTTCTAGCTGGTAGCAGTGTTTGATGAGCAAGATCCACATCACGGAGGTGATGGCACCAGTGCCAGCTCCACAGGTACGCAGAGCCCAGAGATATTTGGTAGTGAGCTTGGCACCAACAATGTTTCCGCCTTTCAGCCCTATCAAGCAACGAGTGAAATCGAGGTCACACCTTCAGTCCTTCGTGCAAGTAAGTAAAAGCTCTTTCTTCTCTGCACATTTCATCTTAATTTACAGGGATACCAACTTCAGTTATCCATCCATGCTCCTGCAAATGGAATTCATTATCTGTTTTTATCAAAAATTGATTAAGTTTAGAACCTGGGCAAATGTCTTTTGCAAGAGAAGTAGGCAATTCTTCACATTTTAATAGATAGGGCTTACTTTACCTTGGACTAGTATACTTTTAATTGCTCAGTCACAGTAAATGAGAGCAATAGTTCAGGTTAATTTATCTGGATTTTCCTTTCCGTATATTTTATCTGAATGCTGGAACAAATAGAAATAATCAGAGGGCTTTGCATGGGAACAAAACATAGCATCATTTGTTCTGACAATCAACTCGGTTGCAACCATTGTTTGTATTATTTGAACTTTATCTGAAGAGCTGGGGAAGAAGAGACCTTAGGGCCAGAGTTACCTTCAGGGATCTGGAAGAGCTGCTATTACAATACCACCTCAAGAAAAGCAGATTTAGGACACAGTGACTCTATAGAAGCAATCCTAGGACACAGAGTATTTCTCTTCCAGGACACTTGCTTGAAGAGTTCTGTTAGCCATTCATGAAAAGCTTACTCAGGAAAGTGAGGTACTCTTGCTAGAAATAGTACTTAGTGTTTGTAATTATATAATTTTATAATGGAGCAGTTGTTACCAGTTTGAAGGTACATTTCCAGAAATTTAAAAGTTCGTAGGTTATTTTTATGCATATCTATTGGAAACACCAGTTTTTCAAGCGGAAAATTTGGTCTTGTATGAGTTTACTGATTGATAGTCTTCAGCCAATCTTCAGGTACAGATGGGTAATTATATATAATATGTGTTCATGTATAAAATTAGCATATAGAATGTAGGTAGTGGTTAGAATGCATAGTTTATTCTTCTAAAATGCATGCTTATTCTCATTTTATTTTTGCATCGGTAGCAATCTATGGCATTTTGGCAATTTGCTTCTAGATGTTTACAGACCACTTCCCTGAATGTATATAGAAGGAAAGAATATTAATTTAAAAATTAACACATCTGGTTGTCCATCAGAACCCACAGGAAAAGTGTGTCATATAGATGTGTAGAGAATTTAGAAGGAATAGTGCAAGATGGGACATGTAAGTAATGCCTTAGAGGATTCTGTTCAGGTGAAGACCAATGCTAACCACTTCCTACAATTGCCCTCTATCATCTGGACAAGATGAGACCCAGATACAATGAAAAATGTTTCCTGGCAACCTTGGAGTGGAATGGCTGCTATATGTTGTTTTAGTCGACTATTTCTTTATGTGCAGGATATTTAGATTTGGTTGTACACATATATAAGCAAATGTTTTTAAAATTAATTTTATGGAAGTAACATTTCTTTACTCCAAGGATATATTAATACTATTTTAAAAGTCTGATATTAGATTTACTTTGGACAGTTTTTCAAAATGTGGGGCAGGTACAGTGCATGGTATACAAGGTGATGTGTAGGTAGTACACAAGTTACCCTAGTTTCTTTTATTATATACTAGCTCATTAAGCCCATGATTTAATGGATATCTGCTTGGAATGAGCCTATGTATACAACATAGATTGCCTAAATTTGAGAAAATTTTAATTAATAGTGCAAGTATTCAGGTACCTAGAATGTGGAAAATAGCGTCTTAATGTGAGTAATTACACCTTAACGTATATACTTAAATACAAAACTTTGTGTTGTGGTTTTGTATTTGTGTGTTTTCTAAGGCAAGATAGATGTACCTTTAATTTACTGTACCATAGGAAATGGAGGAAAGGTAAATCCTGTGTGGATGTTAAGGAGAATTCGAATGGCATGCTGTCCCTCAATTTTTATCTTTTGTCTCCTCTGGACTCAACAAAATCTCTAACACACAACCACCCACATTTGGCTGGCCCTATGTGTTAAAATTTAAATGCTGTTTTCAACCCAAAATATCTCTTTTATCTTGTTTTTACTGAGAAAAAGAAGTTACATTTGAAGCATATGTGTTGTCTTGCAGCCACCCGTGAGAGAATATGCAAATCTTATTTTCTTGCTTTTATTTTTATATGCTGAGGTCGTTTAGATTTTAAGGCCTTGGCAGGCATTGGATAAGTACATGTTACACATCTACTATACAACATTCGTGACTGTGTAAAAATTACCATCACACATGAGCCCTTTAGCTATTAAAATGATATTTCATGCTGTATTAATGACATTCATTCAAACATAGAACATGAGTTTGTCTGTGCTGGTCAGGCATTGAGCCCTTGCTGTCAAGGAGCTATGGTTCACTGTCTTCCTTATTTACAGATATAAAAATAAATAAGCCAGTAATATCTAGAGATTTGCTCATTGAGGGATAATCAATTCTAATTAGGGGCATGATTAATAAAGACTTTCAGATAAATAAACTCCTAATTTTTGCCTTGAAGAAAGACTGATAACTTTCCTGTGTTTTCCAGTGAATGACGTCACTCATTCCCTGTGTTCCATAAAGAATTGATGGAAGATAAGAAAAATATATAGAGTCTAATTTTTTTAGACTCTATATGTAGAGTCTAAATATCTGGAAAAGTGGATATTCAATTTAGATATTAAGATAAAGCCTGGATGGGTTTAATACACAGAATTCTTACCTTGAGGTTTTTTTTAAATGTTTTTTTAGAAGCTGCCATTAAGTTGGCCTTGAGCTTTGTTTGTCCTTTTTTTGTACAAACAGAGAACTCTGATTTAGTTAAATCAGTGTTTCTCAACCAAGAATGGTTTTCCCCCAAGGGACGTTTGACAGTGTCTGGAGATATTTTTGGTTATCACGACTGGTAGCTGTGTGTGTGGGAGATTGCCCCTGGCATTTAGTAGAGGCCAAGTATAGGGTTAAACATCCTGCAAGCACAGGACAGTCCCCCACATCAAAGAACTTGCCAGCCCAGATGTCAGTAGTGCCAAGGTTAGAAACCATGAACTGAATGTGTCATTGTTTTTACCGTCAAAATAGTTACCTGAAACTTGAGAGAGAAATTTTCCTGAGTCCAGTATATTGAACAATGTCCTGAATACCACCCTTAAACTAAAGGGACAAAGGCGTGCTTACTCGCTAATAATGATATCGTTCATAGCAGGTAACTACTGGACAGTAATAAAGGGTGGACCATGAGTAGTATTACACAAAGTATTAGTATAATTATTATTAGAACAAAATTATAAACTTTTCTAAATACAAACTTTTTTTAAAGAAATGACAAAGTAAAGAAACCACGTAGGGGAAGCCTATTTATATAAAAGCTTCTTATGTTAAAGAAAATAAAATAGCATAACCATAAAAAATAAAGACCTGTGGGAAAAGAGAGAATAGGATGGAGGAAGTGGAGTAGAAGCTAGATGTATACGACCTTGTTTTGTATGTTTGACATTGGAGCCTTATTATATTTTCCGTAACTACAAAACAATCAAATTTTAATTTTTAAAATAAATGTTTTAACTGAATAATAATATTCATAATAAAATGTGAAGAAATAATTCTTAAAATAAAAATGAATATGAAATACCTAAATATAAATATATATCTGGTTGGTGGCCCCAACATACCGAGGGTAGCTATTTTAAGTAACTTTACAGAACAGTAATTTGTCCAACCAAAGGCAGATGTCTCTAAAGGAAAAAAAGAACTGCCAAACAAACAAGAACCCTGAAACTATGTGATATTGGTCTTGTTAATCTTAGATTTTTAGGTGGGTATTATGGGGTGAATAAAAATAAGGAATTATGTTATCCAGTTCTGTCATTCCTGGTGTGATTGAGGAGCCAGGATTCTTAGCATAGACAAAAAGGGAGACAAATGTATGTTAGAGGAGATTATACAAAAATTTTATAGTCTTCAATTTGGATAGGACATGTCATAATAAGTTCATGGTATGTTTTATTTCTTTTAAGAAAAAGAGAATGTGGAAGGAAGGAACAGTCCTGTATGTGTTCACTGAAACAGTCTAGCATCAATGACCAACCCAGTAACTCACATTTCTCACATCCAGCTATGCTCTAGAAATAGCGTCTCCCATTACAGGGGAATAGAGCTCCTTAGAGAAATGCTTGAATTCAGGTCTGGACACAAAATGTATGAGATGATCTTGTATCATCATGTCACTTTAGTAAACCAGGACACTAGGAAAGATTCCTAGTGTGTGTTGGCCTAGGAGCCAACATGATGTTCCTGTTGGCCAACAATGGGACAATTGGAACGTCAATAAGTATAGTAACAGCAATAAACGCATGAGTTTGTAATGATAATAAATAAATAAGCCGCAAGTGCGGTAAAGGATTCTAGCAAACCAATTTATTATTGGAAAATTGAATAAGGAAGGAAAGAATTAGTCATCTATTCTGCATTTCCTATATGAGTTGGTATCACTGGATAACCAAATAGTAGATGAGGACAAAGTCACTTTTTAAATAAGTATCCCAGGTAATAAGTGAAGACTGATAGAATTAGAATATTACTATTTTGCAACTCCTGATGGAAATAATGGACTTAGGTATTGATCATTGCTGTGGTCTTAATGTGTCCCCCCCGAATTTGTGTGATGGAAATCTAATCCTGAACGCAGCAGTGTTAGCAGGTGTGGCCTGACGCAAGGTGTTTAGGTCATAAAGGCTCTGCCTCATGAGTGGATTAATGCCGCTACAAAGGGGACGTGAGGGAGCAGGTTCACTCTTTTCCACTCTTCTGCCATGTGAGGACACCACGTTCATCTTCTCTTTCCCTTCTGCTTCCTCCGTGTGAGGACGCAGTACGAAGGCCCTCACCAGATCTTGATCATGAACTTGATCTTGAACTTCCTAACCTCCAGAACTGCGACAGCGTAAATTCCCATTCTTAGTAAATTACCCAGTCTCATGTATTCTGTTACAGCAGCACAAAACAAATTAAGACAATTACCAACCACTGCTAACATAAAAAAAATAATAATAAATTAAGGAGAGACATCCATGCATTGTATGCCTCCTGATGGAAGAACACGACACCTCCTATGAGGTAGCCTTGACAAAAGAAGTTAACCATGTATCTGATTAAACATGTAGATTCAACTGCCAATTTACAGGAAATACAGAGCACTAAGAAGCATGTTAACACCACAGGGGATGCAGTCAGCCAAGTCAAGACGGTGGGAAACTGTGTAAGACAAATCATCCAGGTTCTTCCATAAAATCAATCGTGGGGTGGAAAAGGGATGGAGAGGGAATTTAGAGATTAGTAGAGACTTTTGAGATACATAAAATCCAATCATAATATGTAGATCTTATTTAAATGCTGATTTAAATGAAGCTTAAAACAATGACATTTATATGCTGATGAATTGAGCATTCATTGGGTGTTCAATATTAAGGAATTATTATTTAGGTGTGATAATGTTATTGAAATTATTTTTTAACAAACCTTTATCTTTTAAAAATTCATACTGAACTATTTAGTGTTAAAATGATGTATCTGGAATTTGCTTCAAAATAATACAGGCTGGGGAAGTGAGGAATGAGTTACACAGGGATTCAGTGTACTGTACTGTTCAAAATTATTCTCAATAAACTTTTTTTTTTTTTTTTTTTTAAAAACACTTAGGCACTTCTTTAATTCTTTGAAAGTTTACTTAATTACTTTTTCTCCTTGAACTTTTTTCCCCCTATTCCATACAGGTCAGAATTTTAACCCAGTGTCTTTTAGGCTTGAATATCTTTCATTGGTCATTTTTTCATATTTCTGTGCAACAAAGAAACTATATTAAAAATGTAACTCTTTTCAATTTTCTGTAAAATGTAAATATACTACTGTGATCATTATAATTATTAACATATTATTGATCCAAATAGCACAAATATACAAATATGTAACCAATTTTGTTTTCATATGAAAATTAATGAAGACCATCCAAATGGGAACAAGCAAAGGCCTTTTGTTCAGAGCTTGCTATGGCAGGGGGGCCAGCCACTATTGCATATGTTTGGCAGAGGCTCCCAGACAGGCAGAGGGGAGTAGGAAAGCTTTAGAATGGGAAAAACGGGAAGGTTCTGGGTGTGCTCTGATTGGAAGCTGTTGGCATGGGGCACTGCAGGTGGGCTACCTAGAATAGAAGAAGGGCGTACCTTGTGATTGGTTAGAATTGTATATTGGGCTTTCTCGGGTTGTTCCTAAGTTGGAAATAGGGTCAAAAAATTAGCGAGAGTGTGGAGTTTTATTACAGCAGTATTACCCAATCCTTCTAACTCCCTCCAGTTAAATGCTAAGTATCAATTAGTGATCCTTCATCAAAAATTATTTTTATTGATATATCAGTGGGCAGACAAATGGCTTATGACACCCTTCCTTTTTGTTGGAAAGAATGGTCTAGGAACTAGTCAAGTGACAAGAGGATTTGCCACTCAGAGGCATTTCCTTTGTCAGCTTCAGGGTTACTGTATTAAAATGTGCTTTGTTTGTCATCCTGGAAGCTTTTATGCACATCAATTTTAACGGCCATGATCGTTGATACTTAATTTTTGTGATTTTTTTCAATGTGTATGTGAGAGTGTGTGTGTGCGTGTGTTTTATATATTTTTTTATTTTATAAAGCAAGAGAAGGCCTGTTTAGGGAGCACTGATGACTTTTTCCTGGAGGCAATTTGGCCTTTGTGAGCCTCTCCCACCATAATAATATCAATAATAAAGTTATTTTTGATATAACTTTAAATATTTCAGTATTCTATTTTTTGTTTTATGCAAAATTTAATGGATTTTCATGGGCCCTAAGAGTATCATTTTCTTCTAATAATGAAAAATTTTCTTTGACTCTACAATTTTGTTTTTTCTCTTTTGATTTTAAAAGAAATTAAAATGTTGTTGTGGGCCCCAAAAAGTATTGTGGTCCCTGTGCACTGTGCCCTGTGCCTCCTGGACATACTGGCTTTGGGGCTATAGACAGTGGAGCAATGGGGAAGAAGAAACAGGAGTACATCTTGACCCCCTTGTTTTCAGGCAAATAGAACCTTTTTACAGAATCGTGTATATTAAACATGAGGATCTTGACATTGAATCCCTCTCTTGGAAGGTCTTTGTGTCCTCCAGACATATGCATGTCCGACCTAAACAAAACTGGATCCCAAATATTCTGCATAAATGTTGGGGTTTTTTTCACCTAGATTTTGATAAGTTGAGTGGGAGTATACTCTACTTTATGCTTTTAACCTGAGCTCACTATTCAGATACTCCTTTCTGGAACAGCAGTATACAGTGTTTATGGTTCAGAAAGAGAGTCACATAGTGAACACTGGGCAAGGTTAGTCATCTGTCTCAGCCTGAATTCCATCATCTCTGAGTACCTACCTTAGGATTGTTGTGAATAGCAATGAGGTAATGTTTAAAGACCTACTACAGGACTATCAAGTAAAGCACTAGATTTCAGAAGGTTGTGGAATGGTGTGATATAAGGTCTTTTGAGTGCCAGACCCTTATATGGTGTTTTAAAGGGTTGAGATATTTTCAAGGCCAAGTAACTAAGACATGTATTCTTGAATAGGGCACTGTTGGCCCCTTAGGTAGATGCAGCGGAGTACTTTCATATGGTGTCAATTTGGAGCCGCTTCTGTGATATGTGTTTAACCATCTCTACTTGAAATATTAATCAGGCTTAGAGAGACCTAACGTGTTCAGGGGCACACAGTTCACATGCATGTCATTGAGTCCAAGTCTAGTGATTTTTTTCACTCTGTGTTTTTTTTCTTTTTATAATCTCAAGGAATTTTCATAGAATTCAGCCAATTGGGGGTAGCCTGGCTTTAGAATCATGGCAGGATTCCTTTTCATCCCAGAATTTAGGTTTTTTAATGTCTCATGGAAGATGCAGACTGAAGAATTAAGTTTCCTGTGGAAATGGCATATGCCCCAGTGAAGGTATTAATAAAATTTCTGCAAATAATATTGCACCAAAAGTTTTGGGAGACAAACTGTGATTTGCTACATTTCCTTTTCATTATCTTTTGAGTTTTTTATCACTTTTAACCTTTTCTAAGTTATGTTAATTTTGTTAACTTTTTATCCATTACTTGGAATTTGTTTTCCTAAAATGTTATTTAACTGACTTATATTTTACTAACTTCCTAACTTTTAGAACTTAAAGAAATACCAATAATTGTTATAGAGGGATTGTGCCATATGTTTGCATTCCTTTCCCTTCTTGATCTCTTCATTTTTGTCTTACCCGATGATATACAGATTGATTTTGTTTTTCTAGAAGATCCAAGATCTTTGGTTTCGAGATCTATTCTCTTAACATTAACTCTTATTAGAATACTATTTTCTGGATCTGATTTAAATACATATTGAAAATAGAAATAATAT
Source organism: Daubentonia madagascariensis (assembly GCA_023783475.1). NCBI lineage: Eukaryota > Metazoa > Chordata > Mammalia > Primates > Daubentoniidae > Daubentonia > Daubentonia madagascariensis. The sequence goes on from JAKFHU010002239.1 coordinate 2,267,468, forward strand.
TCCTATTGTATTTCCTTTTAACTTGTGAAGTGGAGCATGGCATACAAATGGTATTCTCAGTATTTCAAATAATTACCTTCTTACTGTGCAAGTTCTATTCAGCATATAAAACCCATCCAGTTTTGTTGTAGATGCAATCTGATTATTACATGTTGACAAGGTCATATATCTATTAATTGGATTGGAGATGGGATACAAAATTGCTGTAATTATTGTAATTTTCTAGCTAATTGCAGGGTTGGTGGTGCATATTTTACTTCAGCAAAATGAAAAACAGTATTCCATCAGAAGTTGTTTTATGGGGTTTCAGACATTTTGTTTTGTATCTTTGGTGCTTTTTGCCCATAAAGTATCTCTTTTTGTATTTTTTTTTTTTTTTTTTTTTTTTTTTTTTATTGATCTGCCTCTGAATGTCACAGTGCTCATTGGCAGGGATCAGTGGAATGAGGCAGAGAGCTGAGTGGTACTCTCAGTTACCTCTTTGTTCTGGTTGCCACGGCACCTCTATTGTTTGTTTATAAATTGGAGTATTCTCCTTTCAGACCAGTACAAAGGTTGGATGGGTTAGATCCAGTTGGAAGAGGAGTCCTCTGCTCTCTTGTCACCTGTGCCCCACTCAGAAATACTCTCTGAAATGAGCATTAAAAAAATTAAATTCGTATGCTGTATGTGTTCTTTTTTTTTGAGTTAAAAAATTAATTATTGGTTAGCCCACTTAATATTGTAATATGAGGCTTGTTTTGCATATTCTCTCTCTCGTATTTTTGCTTTATTTAAGCTAAGTTGGCTTCCAAAGCTGGAAGCTGAATTGACATTTTAAAAATAATGGTATGTATACAAGGTATGTTTGCCGGGCTGTGGATGGGGGGGCTACTGTGCTACCAAGAGGGTATTGGAAGCTCGCTGCAGAAGATGGTAAAAGCAGACTGATGTTTATTCCCTGCTGAAATATAAACTGGAGGCGCAGGTGAAAATTGCCAAACCTAATGAGCAATTTGGCAGATAAGACAGGCTGTCAGGTGACAGCAGTTCGGCAGCGGGCACACTGTGAACCAAGTTGTTTGTTCCAGAAGACTATATTTAAATACCATAAATAAAATCATCTTTTTCACTTATTTGGTATTACAAAGAAGTATATTTTAGCCTTCAGATTTCCAATTAAATAGCCAGCCATCAACATATGGCGATTTTGGTTATAAAATTATTTTAAGCTTGCCTTTTCACATTTCATCCATAAAATAATGAACAAGATATATTTTCCCCCTGTCAGATCATAAGTAATATCAGGCTTTAAAACACTAATAAAATATAAGTGATCACTTGCTTCATTGGGCTGAAACATTTTTCTGTGGTCTTTGCATTGGAACACTCCAAAGTAACATTATAGTCTTTTCAATGTACTGTGTCATTTCTATCTGCTTACTTTACCCAGCATCCTTTCCTCCCATTGAGCACATGAAAATTTAGACATGTGCATGGCTTTTCCCTACTGAGGCCATTGATATATTGAACAAGGGACATTTGGAAAAGATTTTCATAACTTCATTGAATGTAACAGTTCCTTAGGAAGCTTCCCAGCCCACCTTCCCTATTTTTAAAAACCATTTGGAAACTGAAGCTCAATAATGTAAAATAACAACATATTCTGTGCGCATGGCAAAACTGCAGCTCAGGTGTTCCTGTTCAGCACAAGCAGAGGTATTACCAAAAATGTATGAACACTTACTCTGTACCTCAAGATCGCTTTGTACCCCAAGATCCCTTGGTTTATTTGTGGCATTTCCAAACACCTGACTTGAGGCCAAAGCATCTTTCGATTCCTACTTGGCGTGAGTATTTCTAAGTTATCTTTAAGTAGAGTAAATATTTGACCCTTACATTTTGTTATGCTTATGTGAAGCACTTACATTTTTAAAAACTCTTCACACTTATGTAATTAAATACTTCACACTTAATAATGGTGACTGGCAGTCCATTGGCCTGAGAAGTATTATGTTTTTAGAGATTTTCTGCCCCATGTAATGAGGTGTGGACATTGGCCTTTAGTTAGCAGATGACACCCTGGACAGTGCCCTGGTGTTCATTTGGAAAACCTTGCCCTCGGGGGTTCACAGTGCTGCCCATGGGCTATCTCTACACCCTTGATATGTGGCACTTTGGTACAAGGTGAGTCTCAGATTTCACCAGAAATTGCCTTTGAAATTAGACCCATACCTTGTACAATTGGACCCTTTGTGCACCAAGCTCTCTGTATCGTTCAAAACCTGCTGAAATCTTAGGAAAAAACAGTTTTCCTGATTTGCTCTTTTTACCCAGAAAATTTCCCCACCGCCCAATCACTTCCCTTCTCACTTCTGTTTGTCCTGGACTATTATATTTTACTTGGCTCTGAGGTCTTGCCTTGGACTCTTGCCTTTGTATAGGTATACACCTTATCTGCTCAGTTAATATTATCTGTTTATCAAATGAAGAAATAGTTACTTACACCTGAAAATATGTAAAGGCAATATAGCTATGCATATGTTAAGAAAGCATAATTTAAATCAAAGCAAGAAAGCCCCTTTCCAAATGGCAATAAGAAGTGTGTTTTATAGAGAAAATAACTGCATCCAAATGTTTGCTTTCAATAGACAACATTAGATTGTATAATACATTGGTGAATAAATAAGATTTCTTTTTCGTTTTCATCTTCCATTTCAACCAGGTATTTGGGTTCTTTTTTCTATTAGCGCGTGTCACAGAGAGACCCACCTTGTGGATTGTTTCGTCCGCATGAAAGCCTGGCAGATAAAATCCTTTCTTCTCTTTTGGCTGCACGTGATATGGATCTCTTGTTTACTTCTTGAGAATATGGTTGCTTATTTATTTTTTCATTGCTTTTAGTGTCAGAACTGGCTTTGTGTTCCCAGTTCTGTTTGCTCTTGTCTGGCTCCTGTACCCAGATGGAGATGTACCTCACGTCTCAGGATCATTGTGTCCATCCCAAATAGTGAAGGACTGAGAGGAAGCTACACAAAAGGCAGCAAGATGCTGATAAGCATGCCTCTGATATTTTAACTCCTCTGACTTTTCCGTGGAATAGACAACTAGTAGTCCCTGTGAGGGTTACCTCTTAAAGAAAAAAAAAAAAATTTGATGTCTAAATCAGTTCATTGATTCATTGTGTTATGCTGTATTTACTCAGTTCATTTACATTGATTTGTCTATTATCAATTTATGAACGATTATTTATCAATTCATTGCCTACATATCAGCAAATAATTTTTCTCCTTAATAAAGAATCCAGGAGCTACAGTATGTGCACACAGTGTGGCTTGTGAATGCAGAAGTGCACATGAGCTTATGTGTGCTAAAGAAATGATTGGTGATAATATCGTGTTAGAAATGAAGGTCTTTTTTAATAAAGAGCTTTCCGTGTCTTAGATTTGATGCCTCCTTTAAATATTTTTCTCAAATTGACATTTGAAAGCACCTATGCTTAAATAAAATCATGAATTTTCATAACTCCATATATGGAGGATTATGGCCTTACCTACTATTTCTCCCTCTTGGTCTCATAAATCCAAACCATCGACCTTGCTTGTTCTTAAGTACTGTCACACTGTGTATTCCCTGCATGGACTGCCTTTCTATTTATGTTCTCTCTAAAAGTTGCAGAAAATTTTCTGTACCCTAAATTTTTTATCTGTTCTAGGGATTAAGCAGCTATTATCCATTATTTTTCAACTCTTATTTTTATAGTAAAGGGTAAATGAAGCGAACACAACAGCCTGTTGCCTGTGCTGCAGTTGTATTTCCACCACATTACATGCAGTGTTTTTTTCTTGTCCATTTGTAGTAGTGCCCTAGAGATAATTTTAAAAATATATATTATAAAATGTGTGTGTACATGGAGATATATATATGCACATATAGCTCATACTTAGTGAAGTTTATGTATGGAAGGATTGTAGAGGTAGCATGTAATTTCAGGAAAATAAATCATCTTTTAAAGATAAATCATTTAAGATAAATGTTTAAAGGGAAAACATTTAAGATGGAAAATTACACTTGGATTATTAGGGAAGCCTCAGCCCAACCATAATAGGGAAAAAGCAGTAACCAAGGGGCATTTCACAGTACTGCTTGGTTACTCAACCTATCATCACATTTAATTAAAATGTCAATTTGAGTCATCGTTGATCCATTGGTTAATTTGTTATTTAAATCTGCATGAGAAGTATTTATTTTAAATACAGAATTTGTGTTAATGAATTGGAAAAGAATAGTCTATTGCTTGGCAAAGATGTTACAGCCTAAAGATTTATGACTTAGAACAAGAAAAACTAGCTGGTGATCAGTTTGCATAAGTAGCATATGAGTATCTACTCATATTCGATATCAGCCTATTTATTTTTTGGTAACCAGAGTAAGGGAGTTGGGAATGGGAGGCAGAAACAAGGACACGGATATATCAAAAATCACAGAACAAAACTGCATTGAGTTCTGAGTATGGGCCTATGATCCATGGGTAAGGTGTGGGAGGATCATGCATCCCTCCTGAGGAGGAAGGGGAGGCCCATGTGGGCAGGGGTGTGGATGTGGTGCTGTCTGTGCTTCACCCAGAAAAGTTACCAGCTCTCCTGTCCTTGTTTCACACTCTTGTCTACAATTTGCCTCTTCTTTTCTTCAAAATTAGGAAATTCACTTAATCAAAGTTAATGTGTAGTTTATCTGCCCCAATCGTGAAGAGCATAGTGTATGTAATTCTGTGTGTGTTTATGCATAGAACTATTGCTGCTATGACAAATTACCACAAAGTTAGTAGCTTAAAGCAGCACAAATTTATTATAGTCCTGTAAGTCAGAGTCCAGTGTGGATCTTACTGGGCAGAAATCCAGGTGTGAGAAGGGCTGTGCTCCTATCCGGAGGCTCTAGGGGAGAATCTGATTTCTTTCCTTTTCTGGATTCTGGAGGCCACCTGTGTTCATTGGCCTGTGACCCATCTTTCCTCTGTCTCTACCATTAGCAACCTCGCATCTCTTGGACCCTTCATTCTTTCTTCTCTCTCTGGCTCTTCCCTTATGCCCTTCTCTTCCACTTTTAGGGACTCGTGGGTCTGGGCGCGGTGGCTCGTGCCTGTAATCCCAGCACTTTGGGAGGTCAAGGCAGGAGGATCACTTGCGGTCAGAAGTTCAAGACCAGCCTGAGCAACACAGCGAGACCTGGTCTCTACAAAAACATTTAAAAGTTAGCCGGGTGTTGTGGCGTGCACCTGTACTTCCAGCTACTCAGGTGGCTGAGGCAGGAGGATTGCTTGAGCCCCGAAGTTTGAGGTTGCAGTGAGCTATGATGATACCACTGCACTCCAGCCTGGGCAATAGGGTGAGACGCTGTCTCAAAAAAAAAAAAAAAAAAAAAAAAAAAGCTCCGTTTACTTTGTCCTGAATGGATGAAGACACTGGGATCATCCAGTGGCCCTAGTGTCTTAGTCCATTCGGCTGCTATAAGAAAATACCTTAGACTGGGTAGCTTATAAACAACAGAAACTTAATTCTCACAGTTCTGGAGGCTGTGACGTGCAAGATCAGGATGCCCTCAGTTTCCGTATCTGGGGAAGGCTTGCTTTCCCATAGATGGTTCCTTCTCGCTGCATCCTTACATGGCGGAGGAGCAAACAAGCTCCACTGGGCCTTTTAAAAATAAGGGCACTAATCTCAATCATGAGGATGAAGCCTCCCCAAAGGCCCTACCTCCTCATATCATCACCTTGGGGGTTAGAATTTCAATGCATGAATATTGGGGGGAAACAACATACATTCCAAAGCACCAGGATAATTTCATGTCAAGGTCTTTACCTTAGTCATGTATGTGAAGGGATTAGGATGTGACATCTTTGGGGGGCCATTATTCAGCCTGCCCACATTATACATATGTTTTAATATTTTAGACTAGCATGATAAAATTACCACTTGCATTGCTTTATATATGCATCATCTTCTGTGATCAGGTAACCATTTTGATTTAAGTACGTTGGGAAGGAAAGTAATGAGTAGTGAAGGGCAAACCACCTCTTTAGGGAGTATGTCTTTGAGACCATTTTTTATTTAAGTGATCCAAACGGGGCAATATTTGTAAAAATAAAACTCTAGCCATTATTTTGTAATTATGTTCTCTTGATTAAAAAAAATAATCTGTGGTAACAAAGTTGGTTGATATTTAGCTCTTTTGCATAATTTAAAAAGATTTTTAAATAATAATTGTAGATTTTCGTGTGATAGGTGTGAAATTTTGATTAGAAAAATTTTATACAAATTATAAATACTGGACATGTTGGGCAGTTTAATTCTTTCACAAGTACCCTCTTGTCCAAGGTCTTTCTCTTTCCTGCCTTGTGATTTATTTTACCTTTAAGTGTTAAAAGTTATTATAAGTTACGTTATTATATTGTTACTTATGTTATTGGAATGTATGTTATTGTATTTAACTTATTGGAACGTAAGTTAGTTAAGTATTGGATTTAACTTTCCTTTGTAAAATTGTGTATCAGTTCCAATTCTTGAGCTATTTTATGTTTCTATTAATTGTGTTTTGAAGAGAGGCTTTTAAGATGACTGAAGACTCATTTTAGTGAGTGTTCACGAGCACATCGACCTAAAGGCCTTTTTTTCTATTATTGCAACTTAGGGTTTTTTTTTTTTTTTGTGAAGAAGTGGATTCTTGGGTATTTACCAATCTTTTATAGAATTAAAAGTTTTCTTAAATACAGCACCCTTTTCTAGTTTTGTGTGTGTGTCTTATATTCTTTATTTTGTAGCTGTTTATATACCTCTCTAGCATATGTTTTTATAAAACAAGAATTATATCTTCATCATCCCTGTGTGCCTGTAGCAGCTGGCTGAATGCTTTGCATTCAAGAAGTATACAGTCAGCCCTGTGTATCTGTGGGTTCCACAGTCATGGATTCAATCAACATTGGATTGAAAATATTTGGAAAAAAATTGCATCTGTACTAAACATACGCAGGCCTTTTTTTCCTTGTCATCATTTCCCTAAACGATACAGTATAACTATTTAAATAGCATTTATATTGCATTAGGTATTATAAGTAATCTAGAGATGACTTAAAGTATCTGGGAGGATGTGTGTAGGTTATATGCAAATACTATGCCATTTTATATCATGGACTTGAGCATCTGCGGATTTTGGTATCCACGGGAGGTCCTGGAGCCAGTCCCCCGCAGACACCAAGGGAGGATCGTACTCCCCTTTCTTCTTAGTCCCCTGTGCCTGGCAGTGGCATCAGAGGAATGGCCTAAAGCATGTCCTTGGGCAGAGTTGGTTAGAAGAGACAGAGAGAATATTCAATTCAGTTAAGGTTCTAGATAATGCGGTGTGATAAAAGACTGTTGATATGTATTAAATATAAAATTTCAGTAGATCCATGTTCAAAGATATACTTGATTTTTTCATTTTATTTACCAAATTCCTTTAGTAGGAATGTTTTTTACACTGAAGGAATGTATTATAATATTTTCCACTGGATGCAATTTTTATATATTTCAATTTTTATGCATCCTCCAAGATTGTATATTGATGTGGGAACCTCACAAATAACTTTTTACATCTTTATCCTCAGCTGGACATAGTTGATTACTGACCAGTGCAATACTCTATTAGCATAAAATATTGAGGGTCTTAATTAGGGGATATAACTGCTGAAAGCGCACGTGAAATGACCACTCTGCTTTATATTTATGTCATCCATCTTCGTTCACTTTTTTTTATTATCAAGGCAGATTAAATCGCTGCAGTTTTGTTAAGATCTTAGAACAAGGCTTGTTTGTTTCAGAGAAGGTTTGATTTAGTTTTATTGGTGTGGGTATTGTCCCTTACCCCAACTTTAAGAAAGAACATATAGTTAGAGGGGAAAAAAAAACCATTTCAAACTAAACAAATTGAGTGACCACTGGGGGCATAACTTTGTTCTCAGGTATTTGGCTGCTGTGTACCTTGACTCCTCTTTACTCCTCCATAGCAAATGATGTTTCGGCATCATTGGTAATGCCCATGTTGATGTGTACATTCTGCTTTCTTATGCAAAAGTCGGGGCTGTTCATACAGTGGTGTTCTCAAAGTGTCTAGAAAAGATGGGGGGTGTGTGTGTGTGTGTGTGTGTGTGTGTGTGTGTGTGTTGCAATGATGCCTTGCCCTTTTTGTTTTTTGGTTTTTTTGGATATTTACACTTAAGTGATTATCCTTATTTGTTGGCTGAAAATTGAGTATTGATATAGACCTTTTTACTTCAAATGTCCACAACAAGAACAAAGAATGACATAGATGGTCATGTATGATGCGAAAATAATGTTTATAAAACTCATGGGACAGGTATTTTTTTTTCTGTGATTGATATGTCTCTACGTAAATGAGACGTTATATTCTGTGGATTGTTTTCTTGATGTATTTTTGTAAACTCTGTACCTGAGTTTAGAAATACCACATGTCACACATGCGCCCCTCCCCAGACAAACTTCTAAGAAAATTATTAATTGGATGAAGCTAATAAATAGTGAATTCTCTCTCTCTACATCTGACTGCCTTTTATAATTTGCTGTAATTCCTGTGGTTTTCAAGCTTCTGGTTTTTATGCTACTCACAATTAAAACTTTTGGTTCTTTCTGCTTCTGTATCTACTAATCATATGGGTAAGTATTATCTTTTTGAACATCTTCTAGTGATATACTTAAGGGCATAAAAATAATACAAGTATTTTTTTACATTTCTTCACCATTACTTACTGCATTTTGTTTTATTGCTGCTTGAATTAGTTTTCAAAAAGATCTAAGTATGTGTGGGTAAAATGCAACTGGTTTACATCCGTAACTTAATTATGATCAAATTTGCTTAATCTTTCTTAAAAATGGAAGAAATCAGACTATAATAGTATTTGTTACTTTTCAAAATCAAAGCGCATTTAAGTAAATGGGGTTCAGGCCACATCTGGACCCACTAATCATGTTGTTAAATTTCATGTTGCATGTTAGCTCATTTAACTTGGGAGAAACAGCATTTTAGGAGGCTTGGTTTAGCAAATCTTTTCAGTAAAACTGAACCTCTTCTGAATGAATGTTATATGAAGTCAGCGCAGCCTGTTCTAAAGAGATTTATTCACCTGTAGCACAGAAAATATTGTAGAAACCATTATGGTGAATATGTGACTTTAGGCAGCTTTCCTTTTTTAAAATTTAACCCTAATTGCGGGGGGGAACTCATATAGCCTAGGACCCCCTGCAGATAGCAAAATCCATGGATAGTCAAGTCCCTGATATAAAATGGCATGGTACTTTGCATATAACCTATGTATATGCACCCATATACTTTAAATCATCTCTGGTTTACTTATAATTCCTAATAGAATGTAAATACTATGTAGATAGTTGTTATACTGTGTTGTTTTTTAATTTGTGTTTTGTTGTATTGTTTTTATTTTTTCAAATATTTTCAATCTGTGGTTAGTTGAATTTAGGGATGCAGAACCCACAGATATGGAGAGCCAACTATATTCAGTGTCACTGTGTTACATATTTTTCACTTGTCTTTAAAGTTTTCTACATTGATGGATCATTTGTATTTTATTACATTTTTTGTTAGAGAAAATTTTAAACATATGCAAAACTAAAGAGAGTAGTATAATCAAACCCTATACCCTCCTAACGGCTCTAACAATTATCAATTTATGGCCAATCTAGCTTTGGCTGTACTCCCACAAACTAGTCCAAATTGGATGATTTGAAGCAAATTCCAGACTGCCTGTCATTTCTTATGGAAATGTTTTAGTACACGTTTCCAAAACATGAAACTTTTTTGGTAGAATTGAAATTCTGTTTCACAAAAGATAACACTTAATGCTATATAATATTATTATTAAAATTTCTCTGATTGTTTTGTAAACATGATTTCTATTTGGCTTGTTTAAATCAGAATCTAAGCAAACTCCACACATTGCATTTGATATGTCTCTTCAGTCTATCTTAGTCCATAGGTTCTTCCCTCTGCCCCATCCCTCTGTGTGTGTACTTCAGTTTATTCATTGAAATTAGATTTGTTTTTGCTGTGGATTCCCCATGTCTGGATTTTGTTGAATCCATCCCTGTGGTATCTACCATATTCTTATATGCTCTGTGTTTCTTACAAACTAGTAGCTAGATGTAGAGTCTTGATATGATTCTGATTTTAATTTTGACAGTAATATCTCTAGGCAGTGTTGTGTGGTTCCATCTGCAGATGTATAAAGTGTGGTTGTTTATCATTTTGTGAGCAGCCATTGGTAATTTTTGCCTGGATCCATTATTTTGTTTGCTACATATTGTTGTTCCAATTCTCTTATTTATTAGCTGGGCCATTTCTATCAAGAGAAACTTTTCCTTGTCAACTACTTTGTTCCTCTGAGGTACAGTTGGTGAGGAAAAAACAAATTCTTAGTCACATCTCTGTCTTTATCTGTTTTCAGAGTAATTAGTTGGCTTTCCAGGCCTTCATCCTCCTGGTTTAGTTTCTTTCTCTTTAAAAAAGCATCATTAAGAACTTATAAACATTAACATAGTTGTTTCCACCTATTACATTATTATTCTTATGGATGCTCAAATTGTCCCACATTTGTAGCAGTGGGACCTAAGTCAGCCCCTGAGGGCTGTTAGTGATGGCATCCTTGCATTCTGCCATGACAATGTGTTCCATGCTCATCTCTAGTATATTTTCTGCCCTATATGTGGAATTAATCATTTCTCCAAGTAGCCTTGTCCCTTTTAATGGGGAAGCATATTCAGAGACCACTGTTTTGATCCATTCGCTTTATTTCACATAAGCTTAAATGTAAATTAAAATCAAGAGTGTCCTGGGCTCTAATTTCAGTTTTCAAAGTGATGTCTGAAAGTATAGTGAATCTACCCTTGATTATTTGAGAGATGAATCTTTCCAAGCATATGGTTTAACATGAGTTCTCCATACCAATTCCAATTTCCCTTTATTTGAACTCTGCTAAACTTCTTGGACTTCTTAGGTAGCGTATCTGTGGGCACTATGACTGTGACTTGGATGAGGGTTCTTATTTGGCAGGTGTCAGAAGCATTGCTGGGCAGTTCCCCTTGGCTCCAGTATGAAGGATGCTAGAACACAGCTATGGCTGTGCTCGATCTGAATTGTTGTGTTTTTTTGTTTTGTTTTGTTTGTGTTTGAGTACAAATAGTGAGGATGAAATGACATCTAAATTAATGAGCTTAACATTTTATATTTGTCCCTGGTAGAGTTGAGTGCCCGGAAATTTTGCCTGACCATGGTGATGTGTTCAGTAGGCAAAGTGTGAGGGAATTTAGGTATAGCCAGGTTGCCAAGCTTTGAAGAGGTTTTTCCTAGTGTGGTGTGTCTTAGCACAAGTTTACTCTTTCCTGAGAGTGGGATCTGGCTTCAGCTCTGTGCAGCGCCCCCCAAGTCCTGTGCATCCTACATTTCCCAAAGTTGTCCTTGTCAGTGGTCTCTGATATGCATTGCAGGACCACTGAAATGTGGGAAAGGAATATCAGAACTTTACATATATCTGTATTTTATTATCTCACATTTTAAAATTTCCTATTCCTTGTATGTTTAATAATGTTTACATTAGTAGAATTGAGCATGCATTTAACTGATAGATAAATAAAAATACTGTACTGCTGCATGCTCAGAAAGTTTTTGCTAATAGTGCTATATTATCAGGAAAGTTTGGAGTCACTGGGCTTGCCTTCTGGTCACTGTCTGCATCTTCTCTTAGGCAACCCTTTGGTACCTTCTCTAATTGAATCAGGCATGGTTATTTAATAATTCACATCTCTCTTCCTTCTACCCAGTGCTTAAAAACCTTTAGTAGCTTCCCATTGTTTTTTTTTTTTTTTTGTAAATACAGTTAAGAACATTAGTGTGTTTTGTTAACATTTGCAAGAAATGTCTGTGTCTTTTCAGCCTTATCTCTCTGTGCCCCTTAACCAGCACCCTGGGCCTCTTTGAATTTCTTGAATGAGATTCTGTCCTGCTTAACTCTAAGCATTCTGTTTCCCCCTTGCCTGGTAAAACTTTTTGTCCTCAATGACTTGCCCACCTGGCTAAGCTCGACTTATCCCTCAGGACTCTGCTCAAGTCACAGTTTCTCTGGTAGGTCTTTCCTGATTCCATAGACTTCCCACATAGTCCCATAGTGCCTTTTCTTTTTGGTGATTGCAGGAGAGTAAGGAGTTTGTCTGGGTTCTCCAGATCCACTGGTGTGCTGGTAAATATTTAACAACTGGCTCTCTGAAAACCACAACAACCTGGTTTGTGGCATTTGCCCATTCCCATAGTGAAAATATGCATATCATAGTCAGTTTCAAGCTACCAAGGTGATGTCTCTGAATGCAGAGTTGGGAAGAGACGTATAGTAACATACCACTATGTGATATTTCCACTGTACAGAGGCAGTAAATGCATTGTGAGCCTATATTTTATAATAATAAAATGTTAAATAATTAGAAAGTAAAGAGTTCGGAGCATTATTTTCGTTTTAATATAATTTCTTTAGTTGGAAGTTTATGTAATTTAATTTTTGATAATGACTTAAGGATCAACTCTCAAAAATTCCCCAAAATTTAATGATCTGCTCTCATTCAGTGGTATGAGCCAGCTCTAGAAATCCTTTGTCAAGCACAGACAGGTCACGTTTTTTGAACTGGTTGAAAACATTAGGATAAGGTAACATATGTGCTGCTGTTCTCTGGAATTCGCATTGCTATCAATTATCACTTTATTCTCTTAAATCTTGCATGTCTTGCATTATGCTAGCTTTTACATGAGAATAAGGATGTATCAAAAAGGAAGACATGTACAAGAGCAACCAGACAGATACTCAGGGCCAATTCAGTAGTGCAAGTGATTCACTAAGGCATTAACATTGATCTAATGAAGTTCAATGGCAGGTGATTTGCTCTGAAAAATGAATTATAATACATTAATCTTGCTTTGTTGAATATACAGGGTAGGAAGAAAAAAACAGTGGACATTTTCTTCCTCGGAATATCCATTTTGCAGTTCATTCTCTCATTTACCAATCATTGAGAGGTGAATTATCAGAAAAACACTTTCGTGATATTTGCCTGTAGCTACTAAATTGGTAGTTTTGACTGAATTGCTTAATCAGTTCAACCTAAGTTCCTAAATTGACTAAGCATTTGACTGAAAAGATTCTTTGGGTGAAAATATAGACTACTTCACATGACTGTAGTGACATATTGTGTGAAAATATAGATTAAGGGCATCCAACACATTTCTGTTAATCCAAGTAAGTATTCCTGACACAGATGTAAGAGCAAATGCCATCGTGGTTATAAAAGCTGCTGCAAAATTCAGACATTTAATAGCCATACAGTTGGACATTTCGAAAATTATTTTCCAAAGGTTAACTGTCAAAGTTTAGGTCCTGTAAAGAAAAAGCTTTAAGATGGCTTAGAATATAGTATTTATCTTGTAAGCAGTGTTTTCTAGACAAAACAGCCCTTCTATACTTTATTTCTAAAAATCAAACGCTGTTAGAGCCAGAAAGGTTTTTAAAAGATTAAATCTAAGCCTCTTTTGTTCTAGATGAGGAAACCGGAGCTGAGTGTGAATATGCACAGCCCTGTGCTGTTTGCGTCTATGTTGTGAAATGTGTGGTTTGCCATTTGAATTAAGACCTAAGCAGGTATGAGCTTGTCTTTGTACCAGACCATGGCCAGGTACATGCTTCATCCTGCCCTGTCCCGTCATCCTGGCTGACTCTCTTCTTTTTATGTTGGATCACCGCATGGTCATATTTGCAGAGAAAACTAAGGAGACATGTTAGAAATCTGTACTAATGCAGATACATTTTGTAAAATCAAATATAAAATCAAATAAGATTGATTACCATCCCTACTTAATTCAGAGCAAAGGAAGAGAATCTAATTTTTCTATTTTCCCCACGCCTCGTCTGCTGTAATGAAAGTGGTATTTTACTTTGAATCATTTCCAACGAAATGATTTTCAATGTTGTTGTCTGTGACATTTTGACAATTAAAATGCATTTCTTAAGCCTGCTGGAAATGCTGCAGTGGTTTTCCTTGTTTTCAGCCCCCCCCCCCCCCCCCCCCCCCCCCGTGGCCGTATCTGTGCTTGTTGCCTAGGAAACCACTATTGGGTTGAATTTTGTTTGCTTGGTTGTCAGACGGGCAGAGTTATGGATAAAGTTCTTGGCTTTAGAATTGTAAAAGTGCTACTTAATTATTAGAAATGTTTTATCAATATTAAAGTGCTTTATCTTCTCAATTAAAGAGCAGTCAAGCATTTGTTTGGTTTTCTTAAAATACTAAATAGAGGATTATCATTTTCCTTGATGATTATTGGAATTTCCTGTTTTGTATACAAATTTGCAGTAGGATTGGAGTTGTCACAGTAGTTTAGTTCCAAAGATAGCACTTTAATAAAAAAAATGCTTATGGGAATATTTGTTTACTTCCTTAGGGATTCCTGGATGTATATTTAAATTCCCAAAAAGTGCAAATATAAACATAAAGATATTTTATAAAGAATTCAACAAGATGTTAGAACATACCAAGTTATTTTGTCCTGCATTTGATAAGTAGAAAAACTGTTTTCTCTACATAACTTTTTCAAATTAAAATTAGAAGTAAGTAGTGGAACTGCTTCAGATTTTTCCTTTCTGGGCAATTAAAAGTTAATAAAATTGAGAATGTAATAGCTGGGTGGTGCTGCGTGTATCTGTAGTCGCAGCTACTTGGGAAGCTGAAGCGGGAGGATCTTTGGAGCGCAGGAGTTTGAGTCCAGCCTGGGCAACATAACAAGACCCCCATCTCTAAAAAACTTTTTAAAAAATGAATAATCTTAATTAACATCTATAGAATATTTACTAGATTGTGCATTAGACCAAGTGCTTTATATGCATTATTATAGCTGGGCACCGTGGTGTGTGCCTGGTAGTCCCAGATACTCGGGAGGCTGAGGCCAGAGGATTGTTTGAGTCTAGCCTGGGCAACATAGTGAGACCTTGTCTCTAAAAACAAATAAATTAAATAAATAAATAAATAAATTATAAGTTACTTAATTATACTTTTATCTGGCTAAATTGAGTATTTTACACAATTTTTTTAATACTTTAAAAATTTCAGAGAGACGTGTTTTTGTACAGTATGATAGCCACTAACCCCGTGAGGCTGTTGAGCCCTCCTAACAGACGATGTCTTTCCTTCCACCTCT
This sequence comes from Daubentonia madagascariensis, assembly GCA_023783475.1. Classification (NCBI taxonomy): domain Eukaryota; kingdom Metazoa; phylum Chordata; class Mammalia; order Primates; family Daubentoniidae; genus Daubentonia; species Daubentonia madagascariensis. The sequence continues at coordinate 2,282,738 of JAKFHU010002239.1, forward strand.
GACTTTACCTGTAGGGACAGCTAATGTGCTTTTACTGCACTCCAACCATGCAGTGATGGTGGTGACAGATGTTGGTGAGGGAGGTGCACATAAGTCAGAGTCGCTTTCTTTACGTTCTTGGTATTTTAGGATTTCATGCCTACTGGTTAGGAGCATGTTTTCTGTGGGCTGACTAGTGAGGCTTGGGTTTTGTTTCTATCAGTTATTAACAGATTAACTTTCTCCAGGATATCTTTATCCCTGTAACACCAAGTTTCCCTACCTGTAAAATGGGAATAATAACATAACCTATTTTGTAGCCTTGTTATGAAGATTTGATCAGTTAATGCATTATCGTCCTTAGCACATACTTGACCCATAGTAAATGCTCAATAAATGCCAGTGATTACAGACTTAATTGGTTTATTATAAACGAATAGCGCTTATTTAGTTTTACAATACTCTTCCCTTAAGGAGAAGAATGAATGGATTAGATTAGCTATGAAAGATCTCTGTGTTTTGAAGGTAATATAAACAGACACGCAGCCATATGTTTCAGAACCATGAAGTCTTATTGCCGCCTTGGAGCAACCAGTTGGTGCCAAAAGCCTTTATTAATAGCCAGTGTGTGCAAGGCTCTGTGGTAAGGAACTAATGTGAAACTGGAACACTTTAGACAGAGAAATGGATAATGAGCCATTTGAATGATTTTGAAGTGCTTCAGTCGTACCCTCCTGTATAAAATGGCATTTGTTCAACTTCCATCAGCCTCTGATCTTTCTGTTTTCTTTATAACACTGATCGCCTCATGACCCGGTCTATACTCATGCGTTTGTTCTTTGTCCTTCTTTCCTCACCAGAATGTAAAATCCTTGAGGGATTATTTACTGCTAAGACCTAGAACAGTGCCTAGCACATAGTAGGTAGTCAATAGATGTTTATCTTGAATGAATGACTTTTTATACCTATTTGTTGGTATGGTGACGATTCATATTCAAGACAAAAAGTCCACCGATGACCAAAACAAAGTATAAAGACTATGGAAGTTTAACAACCGAGAGTTAAGAGGAGGCTTGCCGTTATGAAGAAGCTGATGATAGTTGACATGCTAGTGAAAATGATTATAAAGTCAAGTCAAGTAGAGGAGCTTCAAATGTATATCCTTAAAAAATGGGACAGGGGCTAATGACATTAGTGAATCACTAGTCTCCAGAGAAGGGGAAATGTTACACTTAGTAACATTTAGTAACTTTAGTAACTTTAGTTACTAGTTACTAGTTACTAGTTACTTTAGTAACTTTAGTAACTTTAGTAACAATATAGTATTGTGGAGTAAAGGTTATCATAATAAAGGAATGGCAAAATAATGCTTACGAAAAGTTAACATGACAGTTACTGAAGTACTTGAATCCTTAATAAAATAATAGAAGGCAAATGTCAAAGGAGAGGGCTTCGTGCATTTAGAGAATGTCTTCAGGGCAATCAATAGTCAGCGTCAATTTTTGAAAGACAAATGACTTGTCAGATGAAGTTATAATTTTAAGATTTAATTACACGATTGTTGAACTAAACTGGTAAAGTGGAAGTGATATGAGGGATTTGATATAGATACATGTATAAAATTATATGTGAAGAATTAATTTAGATTGGTTCTTACTCAAATATTCTCATAGGGGAGTCAGCCCTGCTTGAAGGACAATAGTACAAAGTTAATAGTTATTAAAAAAAATAGTGAAACATGGTTGGGATTTCTAGCCTAGGAGTTTATCGACAGCATTTGGAACAGCAATTCTTTGTCTTTTTCCCAGCAGAACCCTCCCCCCCTTTTTAAAAAATATATATTATTTGAGCCCATCTAATATCTTTGTTTCTTCTTTGCTAAAAAGCTTGGCTTTATGATACTTGAGACAGTCAGTGTGGAAGGTCTTACTCATTTCATGTCCTTTATACAGCAGGACTTTCACAGACATTTCCGACCTGCCCTTTGCTGGGCTGGGAGCTGGGGATAGAATCACAGAATTTAATGAGGAAGGCAGACAAGAAAGTAGCAGTTCTAACCAGTGACATTAACATAAGCATGACTTCCCTTATGCTGAAGGAACCTCTTAGACTTCTCAGAGAGGGCAAAGGCCCCCCAGGCTGACCTTTGAGAGGTGCAGAGGGGTGGGGTGGGAAGGGAGCCTGGAGGAGTCTGTGGCCTTCTGGTAGCTTCAGCATATTCCAGCTGACCTGAGCGTGAGGGTGGAGGGGTATGGTTCGACCACAGAGGGGACTCTAACGGTACTGTGGCCCAACCAGACCTAGAATCCGGTCACACCATCTGACTTTTGGTTTGGGAAAGTTGTCATGGTGCTTTCTAGCAGATGAATTGGAGGGGGCCAGGGCTGGAGGGATAGAGTAAATGGAGCTGAAAAATGATGACAGCCTTTGGCCACAGCTGAATTTTTTTTTTTTTTTTTTTAAAGCATGACAGAGCCCTGCTGGTCAGAGTCTCAGAGGGGCATCGGTCAGACCAGCAGCACTGATGTCACTGGGAAACTGAAATGCAGAATTTCACGTCCTACCCACCCAAGACCTCCTGAATCTCTTCAACAGGATCCCTGGGTGGTTTGTGTACACATTAACGTTTGAGAATCTCTGACTTGTAGGACCCTGGGTTGCCCCATCCAGGGCTACCTTGCCTGTTTCGTTGTTCTGCAGTGACACCGTTAACCTTATCATGCAGCCCTTCTGACTTTCTTGCAGTTTTGTTAATTCTCTTGAATCTCCGTGTCTGGCCTTTGCCACTGCAGTTTTCTCTGCTCACGTGTTCCCTTCCTTTCTCCCCCTCCCAGTGGCCCAGGCACCACCATCATCACCCTGAAGCAAAACCCAAACAGACAAACCTGAAAACTTCATCTCTGATGTCTTAGTCATTCACTTCTTCATTGGTTTAGCACACATTTGTTGAGGCCTTGCCTCTGGGGATATGACAATGAAAAGCACAGTGTTGTTCTCTGGGAGGCAGATGTAAAAGCTGTGATGGCAGGGTGGCAAATACAATGGTAGGAACAGGCAGGCCATAGGAGGAGCTCAGGTGAAAGTGGTCCCAGGCTTTCTATAAGAGTGGTGTCACACAGGAGGGTGTGAAAGGATACTAGGTAAAATTTAGCTGTCCCTTCTCTCTTGAACTGTTTGCTAGAGCTGTTAAAGAGGGTGCCTCTCCTAGGTGTTCCTGTAGTGCCCCGTTCCTCTGAAGCACCATGAGCACACTGTGAGGGGCTGCGTCATCTGTCTGCCTTCTCCAGGGCACTGCAAACTTCTCGAGGGCAGAGACCAGGTCTCTGTTGTGTACTATGAGATACATGGTGCTCGAAACTATGCATTGATAAAGGAAGGGGGCTTATGGTGTTCTTGGTAAAAAGAACTTTATTATTTGAGTAGTGGGGAAGAGCAAATTAGGCACCTAACTCAGAGAGAGGATTGCCCACGCAGAAAAAAACAAACCAAGGAACAGTATCCAGAGAGGAACCTGGCAGAAGGGGTGATGCTAGTTCTCTTTTAAAGATTTATAAGTCATTTATTCATTCAGCAAATATTTATTGAGGAAAGTACAGTTCATCCTCATTATTTGTGAATTCCATATTTTGATTTTTCCTACTTGCTAAAATTTATTTGTAACTCCAAGATCAATACTTGGGGTGCCCTTTTGGTCATTCATGAATGTATACAGAGTGGCAAACTGTTTGAGTCACCTGACATGCATGTTACCAGTTGAGGTTGAACTAGGTGACACTCTGCCTTCTTGCTCTAGTTCTCATGTTGTAAACAAGTGTGCTTTTCATGGTGTATTTAGTGCCACGTTTTGTGCTTTTTCTTGGTGATTTTGCTGTTGAAATGGCCTCCAACCGTACTGCTGAAGTGTTGTCTAGTGTGCCTAAGCGCACAGTCTGTGCTGTGCCTTACGGAGAGGATACGTATGTTAGATAAGCTTCATTCAGGCCCGAGTTATAGTCCTGTTGGCCATGCGTTTATAGTTAAGGAATCAACAGTATGTGTTAAATAGGGTATCTTTAAACAGAAGCACACATAAAACAAGGCTGTGTATTGAATGGTGGACGGCAAGGTTGTGATCAGAGGCTCTGCCTAATCCTGCAGTTCCCCTAGGAACAGTGGTTGAGCATTTGCTAATTCAGTGTTTGTGGCAACTTTATAGAACATAGTGATTGTACATAACATGAATCAACTGTATTTACTCTTCCAGGCACTGTTCTGGGCCCTGAGGATGACACAGTGAGGAAGACAGATACGGTCTCTGCCCTCGTAGCTCTTACTCTCTAGCTGGGTCTGTTGGCCATATGCAAATGGATGAATCATGCCTGTGTTACTCAACACACATCTACGAGGAAAAACAACATTATCAATAGCAATAACATAATGTTTTTTTCCATTCTTTCTCATCCCCAAATATTTTGTTCATTTTTTTTAAGGAAAATATCTAGCTCCTGTCTGCTCACATGCCCTTCTGTGCTCGCGCTAGCTTGCTGCTTTTTCTTTCTCTCCTGTTGTTTCTTTCCAGCTCACATTCTCCTGGTCTCTACTTCTATCCCCTCATTGGCCATTAAGGTATTTTTCTGAAAGTACAAAAATAAACCAGAAAAAATATTTCCATAATATTCTCCCAAAGAAAGTCTCTAGTGTCAGCTGTGCAAATACCTATGGTTATTTTCCCTGGGCCTCTTGTTATATTTGTTACTGTTCTTACTATTCCTGTCTTCCTTTTACTAACATTTGTCTCTTACCTGTCCTGGGCCAGTCACTGGTCTATTAGAGGATTTGTTCCCTTCTGAATGGTCACAGTAAATGACTCTCAATCACTTGGCCCCCATAGTCATTATTTTTTAAAATCTCTAGGATAGTAGTGCCTTGTGGATGGTCAGGAAATGTTTGTTGGTTGAAGTATGCAGAGAGTATGCTTACTATAGCAACACACGAAGGGGACACCCAAATTATGTACAAGGGAAAAGGTCATTGTTGTGAAGTGCTGCATCCCTCCTGCTCTCCGCTGGCCTTAGCACTCCCCGATGTGCCTGGCAGGTGCGCAGGAGTCTGACCTCACAGACTGTTTACCCTGAGCTGTAGCCGTCTTAGCAAAGGATCTGGGGACACTGAGTTTTTATGTCCAGGAGTCAGTAGCTAATGCCTGTTTATATGAGCAGCTGGCCATTTATATAACTGTCTCAGGCCAGGCCCTACCCTTCCCCTAGGAGGCAGGAAGAGAAAAGTGAAAGGCTTGTCCCCTGTGCTGCCTGTTTCTTTCATGCCTTATCCACTCTTTTCTACCCTCAGGCTGAAAAGAAAGGAATCCCTGAATTGAATCTTTAACAATTGGGAAGGTTTTTTTGTTCCTGACTCATGTATTTTAACCAACTTAAAAAATTGTTATTCCTGCTCTTTCAGGGCGTGTGTGTGTAGGGAGGGTGGGCTGTTACAGTGAATAGAGTCAGTAGTCCTCTAGTTGAATGACTGGCTGATATTATTAAAAGTTGAAACATAGTACAGTGGGAGAAAGAGGCAGAGGAATTTTCTGGCATCTCTGACCGACCCTGCTCTGCCACGTGTGCCAAGAGGCCAGCCTCACACAGGGCGTCCATGGGGAGTATGAGATGGAAAAGCAGGTCTTCCTCCTGGGCTCCCCCTGGCTGTGGTTTGTGGGGAGCTGTGTACCCTCCAGTGACAGCCACAGGTCCTCTTGCCTTCTGTGAGCAGAGGGCACTTTGTCCCTTGCTGCCTTTCTTAATTCTGCTATATATTTGTAAACCATCCTTCTGTTAAACTGTCCTCAGTTACTCCTAGCTGAGTCAGCCAACTGTTTGCTGCTGGGGCCCACATACTAGATCTGATGGGTTGGAGGAGTTGCTGTCATTTGAGTTCTACCGGTGGGAAATAGGACACATGGCAGGGGGGAGTGGGCGGGGCGGAGGGTGAAGGCTCCTGATGATGTGAGGACACAGTTGCAAAAAACGATACTAAGAGATTCTTTATTCTTTATACGTTTGCCTCAATGGTAAGATTTTGAGAGCCTGTGGTTTCCTGTCATAACCGCAGTGTCACCTTTGATACAGCCCAGTGATCTCACTCGGATTTCCTCACTTTCACCTGCACTTATATGAGTGTTTGAAGGGTTTTGGATCAGGGTGGTTGTGTTGTCAGTCGCAGAATGAGAATCTTAATAATACAAATTTAATAGATCTCAGAAAAACTCTTGATTTTTTTTCTGTGAAAACGTTAATGTGACATTAGAAAATTGCATGTACTTTTCCCCTTGACTTTTTTTCCCCATTTTATATGTCTAGGATTCATTGAAAACATCCTGTTATCTACAGAAATGTGTTTTAAATTTACCAGGGGATCACCTGTTATTTGCAAGTGGAATGCAGGCATCTTGTGCTTTTGATGTATCTTAGTTCTTTCTGGACAGTGGTGTGGTCAAATCCAAATTGCACAGACAAGGAGTCTAACAAATGTTCCAAGTGTAGCTGGGTCACCCTGGAGCACTGTGACCTTTGGCCCAGCCCTTAAACTATTTACCCGGACCTCAGTGCACTTGCTTGTAAAATGGGATAATTCAGATTATCTCTGAGGCATCTGCCAACCCTAGTGTTCTATATTTATTGCTTATACATAGAAAATGGTAAGAGGGTGATAAAACTCATTTTTATATCTTTCTGAGTCATTCTTTGTTTCTCAAAGTTTATTTCATGTCCTGCATTCCACAAGTTTCTTCCCAGGATTTTACGTGAGTAAGTTAACTACGATTAAGTACCTTTATAAAAAGGGGCAACACATATGGAAGGTTGGTTTTGCAATCCTGATAACAGGCTTTTATCCCCATGGCATGTGCTATTAACTTGGTTCTTCCACAGTGAGATGTGTCTTTAGGAAACATGGAATTGCCCTTAAGATAGGGGAGATGGTTTTCATTTTGCATGAAGAGAGTTTTGGTGTTTGCATCGTAGGTTCTGATAGAACATGTGTAACCATATTATTTTTGGATTTGATTAAATATCTTGATGGCTTATCCCTGTCTTCTTTGCAAAGGTTTGTGCATTGCTTTGAGTGGTTAAGTACTTTAAAAATCACTTGCAGAGTTAAGGAAGAGAGGCATTAGGCAAGTAAATGAGGAGAAGGGATATTTAACAGTTAAAAAAGTATATATCTGCTCTTTAGTATTTGCTCTAACTCATTAGATTTACCATTTCTTCCACTTATTTAAAAGACACCTTACCTAGAGGGAGACATCAATATTTACAGGGCATTAGTGCCATAGAGAATTTCAGATCTTGTGATGAGGGTTTATTGCCGTTTTATCCCCTCTTCAAAGCAACGTACACATCAAACAGTCTCCACCATCGTACTGGACCTGGTGACATCGCGCCAGTTGCTGTCTGATTCATCCAGCAGCTTAATTATTGAAGGTCTGTATCTTTGAATTTTCCTTTAATATTTTGGAGGATATACTTGGAAAATCTATATATTAAATAAATCAGAAGATCATGAGGATAGAAAGTTTTATTTTTATATTTTTTAATGTATCAGTCTTCCCTGGGGATGAGGAATTGCAGTAATCATGACCTTAAATGAGAAGCTCCTATTATTTATTTCTAATTCCTGTAGCAGACACAAATTATATCAGATTATTAGTAAAGCTGAAATAGTCCATAGGCCCCAGAAACAGGTAGCAAAGCATAGGCGAGAAGACTGTATTTGTATTTTATTCCTCTGAGGCCAAGGCAAAATTACTTTCTTTATGCAATATTATATTTTGTCAGGATGGTGAGAGGTGGGGAAACTCTCAGATGAATCAGGCGGTTGTGTTTCATGATTCATTTTGTTGATAAGGCCAGATGTTTATAGGAATCTCTTTGCTTAAAATCAGGTTCAACTCCTTAAAAGACCTCATGCCATTTGTGGCTACGTCTGCACAATTCCCTACAAGTCCTGTGTATTTTCATTCTCTTGTGTTGTTGGTAATACTTTACCCTGTTTAGAGATACCCTGATAAAGGCTGCTGATACTGCTTTGAAATGCTTTTATATTTTTTTCTAATACATTTTTCATAAATTGTCATAAGTTCTGTTAGGATGAGGTTTGGCGGATGATCACTGGTGAGGCATGTATGAACATATGTGGAATCACATATTTTTAGCATTAAAGGGATCTTCTAAACCTATTAGTGCAGCCTGTAATTTTATAAATTACGGACAGAGGCTCAGAGAGGGGAACCGATGTGCCGGGATCACAAGTCTTGGCCATCGGTTCCTACCATGTGGTCTGTGTGTCACCAGGATCATTTCAGGGAGGCTGTGAGGGCAAAACTATTTTCAGAGTATTATCAAAACCTTTTTTTGTGTTGTTCACTGGGTTGACATCGGCACCAATGGTGCTCAGGCCCTGAGGGGGAAACATGTAGGTCACTTGGTATGAATCAAGATAGTGGCACCAAATGTATTCTTCATGCCATACACTCACAGTTGGAAAAAAAAACAAAAAAGCCATTTTTATCTCCTGTCCTTAATGAAGCAGCAAAAATGGTTACTTCAAACCTGACTCTTGAGTGCACAATTTTTAAACATTTTGTGTGACAACATGGAAGTAGGCATCAAGCACTTCTGTTACATATGGAACCTTGTTGGTTGTCTTGAGAGAAGTTTTTTTGTGATGGTTTGAGTTACATGCTGAGGTAGCCGTTTTTTCATGGAACATCATTTTTATTTGAGAGAAGGACAGAAATCGTGATCATTCAGACTTGGGTGTCTGGCAGAGGGTTTCTAAGAAACAAATGATGCAAGCCTGTCAAACTTTCTAGTGAAAATTATGTTTTGGAAAACTTATATCCCATTGTGAGCATGACTGTTTTCGCAAAGCGTAAAGACTTTTCTGATGAAATTGGTAGATTTATGAACATGTAATTTTCTGATATGAAGAAACGTATCAACATTTGGGAGATTGGCATAACTCAATAACTAATATTTTCCAAATGACTAATGTTATGGAATTTTTATGGTTAGAAGATCCATCCAAAGTGTGGACAGGCAAGTAGATTTTAACGTAACAAAGAAAAAAACGTTCACATTTCACATCCATATTGCAGCTAGCTTTCAAGAAACTACCGTTGGTCAAGTTTTGTTGTAGTATGGAAGAATATCCACAATTATGTGGAAAGGCTATTAAAATATTCCCTCTTCCAGCTACATATTTGTGAAGTTCTTTTTTTCTTCATATACTTTGTCATATTGCAGCTGATTGAATACAGAAGCAGATATGAGAATCCAGATGTCTTCTATTAAGTAGAATGTAAAACACTATAGCTCTTCCTACTAAATATGCTTTGTTTTGTAAAATAGAGTTTTCATAAAATTGTGTTATTTGTGTTAACATGTGATGGGTTTATCATTGCTACTTTAAAATGAATTAACTAAATATTTTTAAAATTTTCTCATTTCACTTCTCAAATGGTAAATATCACTAGCTGTAATTCACATAAACAAAAACTCTTTGAGGTGCTTAAATTTTAGAGTATGAACAGGTCCTGAGGTGAACGTTTGGAACCACGGTCTAGGCCTGTTTCCTGTGAGGCATGCTTCATCATCTTACCCATTGTACTTCCTCTGTTTAACCAATAGTTTTTTTCTTGTTTCCATTTCCTGTGCTAACATTTCTGAAATTTGGAAGCCTGTTGTTACAATGTATGTGTATGGTTAATGTGATGTTTCTTCCTCACCCCAAAATGAAATGGTGCTATCGGTTAAACTCAGTCTACGATTTCTTAGTGCATAATTCCACTTTGAAAACAACGAAATTCTTCCCTCTTGCAAAACTGAGGCTAACATCTATATCCACAGGTAGCTAAAAATGGAACTTGTTTTTCAATACATTGTTGAATAATAGAACTTATTTCATGATTTGTGATTGAGCACTGGCGTGGGAGCCTGAATGAAGTCTTGGCTGGAAAGTTGTCCTATGACCCTGTGCTCCTCATGTCATCTCTTTTAGCCTCAGCTTACTTATTTGTGTAGTGGGTCATACGTTTTTCCCCATGACTAATGTAGTGAGTGACTCATTTAAATTAAAAAAGATTAAGATCTGTGTTAAGGCATAGGTTCTAATACAGTGTTACTAAACTTGTGTGTGTTTGTGTGTGTAAACTGCATTAAAATGCCTTATAATTTTCACGCAGTCATAAAACCAAGAAGACATTATAAAGCAATACAAGTCCAAATGGACACCATCATTGTGAGAGATGACAATGTGTTGCTGAGTCCAAATCTTAGGCAGCATGAACACAGACCCACCCTGTGGTGGCATGGGGGTATTTGCCTTTGGAGCTGGTACGCTGCTTGTATATAGCATGATCACTCAGTTCTTATAGCTCTTCCAACTGTAGGAAAACCTTGATTTTGACGACATTATGATGTCATTTGGCATTCCCTTAGTGATAACACACTATGTACTTCTTTAATTGATTCTGTTCTTTTCTCATCAGGCTGTTAATGTGGGACACTTTCCTGAATTTGACAGTGGACACAATGTAAACATAGGGCCTGAAATTGCATGGGAGTACTCAGTTACAAGATAGCACAAATAAAAGATTCAGACTGTATTTATATTAATTTCTTTCAGCGATATCACTACAATGAAAACAAAAAGTTTAATGTGGGAAGAACTCACAGGAAGGGCTGCATAATTGAGCATCCCTGGGGCATTCTTCACAGTGCAGTTGATGTGACTGCCCCCACCACTCACCTGGAAGAGACAAACCATAGCATCTGCCGTCCCCTCAGCAACCTACCTTGTTTCTAATCCCCTCCCTTTCCCCACATCCACATTTTATTTAGAGAGTTACAGATATATAGATGCTAATATATACAGATATAAAAATGCTAATTATTTTTGTTTGTTGCAGACTAACAGATTAACACAGTGTTCATGGCTAGTTAGAAGGAGGTGGTCCTAATTACTTATCTAATCGAAATCATGTATGTGGTGTAGTATCCTAAGGAAATTTTCAAATACAAGTAGAGTAAGCTGTTTTATTGTGGCCTAGCCAATTCAATGAAATTATATAGACCTTGGATTTATTGGGGTATGAAATATACTTTTGTGTGGATATTTTATTATAGCTAGTACTGCTTTTGGTACGTAAGTCTACCGTTTTTTAACACATTAACTGCCATGTGAGTTGTATTTAACTCACACTAATTTTGAGTCTGGGGCCTCATGAAGCATATGTAACTCGTATGTCTCTTTACCTTGGGAGCCGTGCATGGTGCACAGGCAACTCACACTGCCATGCTGTAGCTTACATGTCACATGATGGGTGGCCCCCTGGGCAAAACCCTGCAGTTGGTTCGTGAAAATCTTACTTGTTGATGTTCTTATTGTTACAATTAATATTGACAATTTAATTGCATATAACTCACAGAAAACAATGAAAAATAACACATTTTTCATTAAATTAGAAAGGACCATTTTGTTTTCGAAGTTTTTATTCTGTTTTCATAATGAAACATTGTGGCCCCAAGGAAACATTTTTTTTTCCTAGTGTGGCAGTCAGTGTATTAAAGACCTCTTGTGAGCTAGTAGTGTGCTTCTTTTAAACTTATATGCGCACGTGCACGTGCACGCGCACACACACAGATATTGAGAGATTGAGGGTAAACAGAGCCGCTTAACAACTGAATAATTAACACCCCTGTAATTGGGAAGCAACAGAACCCCTATCTAAGTAACAGTACTGTATCTGTCTAGAAGTATTTTAGTCTCCTCCCTGCCCCATTTTGTTACTTTTCTGCTTGTATTTTTTATTTGATGATTCTGGGAATAATTTGTTTCCTCTTGGTAGAGAACTTCCCTTATAGTAAAGGCATTGTAATATTAACACACATAGATTCTTAGATGTGTATTTTTGTAAACTTGTTTTGAAAGTGACTGCATAGTTCTTTTTGGTGTTTATTTTTATTTTTTGGGTGCAAATGATAAGCAGCAAGAGCTGTCAAAGGTATTTGCACACACTAAAAACCAGAAATTATTCTCTATAATTTTCATGTGTTTCTCCCAGCAAATTAAGATAACCACCACCAATATCAAATTAAGTGTTGGACATATTTTTTTCTCTGGTAGTGTTGCTCAGACTGTGTTATTGTTATCAAATTTTCATGATGTAGAAGCAAATGTTAAATGCAATATTACTATGATTCATATGCTTCTGTTGTCTCTGATTATTTTTTAATTTGCTTTGCCATCTTAGAAAGTATTGGATTGACAGTGATTTAAATGTGGCCTTCAATGTATATAAATAACCTGTCTTTAGTTTAGCATCCGCAAAGATCTGTGTATCCACACCATTGACCAATGCATCAGTGTTTCAAAAATGTTTCTCATGTTTGAATGAGACCCTTTCCTGGGCAACATAGTGAGATCCCGTCCCTACAAAAAACAGAAAAAGGAAATTAGCCAGGTGTGGTGGTGCACACCTGTAGTCGTAGCTACTTGTGAGGCTGAGGTAAGAGGATTGCTTGAACCTAGGAGTTTGAGGCTGCAGTGAGCTATAATTGTGCCCCTGCACTCCAGCCTGGGTGACAGAGTGAGACCTTGTCTCTTAAAAAAAAAAAAAAAAAAAAGTTTCTCATAGGATAAATAAGTTTAATGCTTCATGGTTAAAACTGTTTTGTTAGAGGCTTTTAAATAAATATTTAACTTACATCCTAGTTTTTGAAAACACATTACTCTAAACATTATTTAATCTAAATTTAGTGTTTCAATGTTTATTCCGTTTTTGAATGATTTCACTCAGTTGGTGTGTGGGACTTTTGGTTCTGATTCTAACTGTTGCAGACTCATGTACTTTTGGTCTCTCTGCTTTTTGTAGTTCTGTTTCTTCTCTGCCGTAACAATGATCATATCTGCCAAGATGTTCTCAGTGCTACTGATACAAATGTTCTCCTGAGTTTGTTGTTTTGTTACAGCAATTGCAAGCAAACTCTAATTCTATGTGAATACAGTTGCTAAAATGCTGTTTTTCCTGTAATTGTATATGTGAGTATATGGCAAAAACTACCTGCATATTAACATAATACTTTTATGATTTTCTCTATCTTAAGAATAAGAAATATGTTTGGGCTGTACACTTTTTGACAATACTTCATTGAGCAAAAGAAACATTTTATGCAACAAAATTCTTTAATAGACTAGCCGAACATTGTGTAGATTTTGTAGCTTTTTGGCATGTGTTGAAGAGATTTTTTTTTTTACTGATACATAATTGTACATATTTATGGGTGCATGTGATATTTTGGTGTATGCATACAATGTGTAATGATCAAATGAGGGTAATTAGCATATTCATCACCTCAAACATTTATCATCTCTGTGTTGGAAGCATTTCAAACCTTCACTTCTAGCTATTTTGTAAATATACAATAAATTGTTAACTATATAGATTATGTATTTTTGATCTAGCAAATATGATTAAAAGTTAGATGAAATTTGTATAGTTGCTTAGATTTATTTCTTATGGCATATATGATAATTTATTTGGAAATAGTGGGATAACGTTAAATATTAGCAGTAATAGTTATTATCGTTACTCCCCACTGAATATACGCTATGCGCCAGGCACTGTTTGAAGCACTTCATATCATTCATGTCCTCACGTTACCCTCATGAAAGAAGTACTGTTATTGTCATGTGAGTTGGAAGGAAGTAGAAGCAGAGAGCGGTTAGGTAACTTGGCCAGAGCCACACAGGTAACAAGCTGTGATCCCCAGATACAAGCCTGGGCAGTCTGGCTGGGAACTGGCACTTCACCACATCTCTTTCCCCAGAAAGCATTTTAAAGGAGCTAATGGAATTACTATTCAGAATGCTCACCCATTGTCTCTTTTTAAAAAGTGTTATCCTATTCTTTAATCTTTGGGTTTTAACAGCATTATCCTAACATGTCGTTTCAGACGTAAGTATCTTATTTTTAAACAGTGCTTTGTTATATTTACAGATATGCCTCTTCATGTCCGACGAAGCAGTGACCCAGCTTTAATTGGCCTCTCGACTTCTGTCAGTGATAGTAATTTTTCCTCTGAAGAGCCTTCGAGGAAAAACCCCACACGCTGGTCAACAACAGCTGGCTTCCTCAAGCAGAACACTGCTGGGAGTCCTAAAGCCTGCGACAGGAAGGTAACCACCTCTCCTTGTTTGCTGCGTCCGCTGCACCTCCTGTCTTCTCAGTATCAGTGATGAGTGTCACTAGGTAGACCATTTGCTTCTAGGGCATCCTCACTATGCCTTTCATGTGTGTAGTATTGACTTTCACATCTAAGTGCAGGTAACCTCCTATTTTATATCACACTTAAATTTTCCGATAAAATTCAGGGCCATGCATGGTGTACATATATTAATGTATTCATTTTTGAGTAGATAATATATTCATGTGATTAAAAATGGAAACTTTCAACACAAAGTGTATACCATATAAAGTCCCTTTCCTACTTGTTCTGGGACCCATTCTCTTTTGGCAACCTTGTTCTTTTGTATTCTAGGATATTTACACGTATAGAACATTCGTTGGCTCGGTGTATAGAGTAAGCTGACTTAAGGAGGACTGTAGTTATTATAACTGAACTTCCAGTCCACAAATGAAGAGGTGTCTATCTAATTTCTTTGGCCATTTTAGTCCTGCTAAATTAGCTATAAATAACTTTATCTGTGAGTCTATTAAAGTTGTTAATGCTCTTTGTCATATTATTTCTACAGAACCCTTAGTGCCCCATTTGGTCATACCTCTAACCTGTTACCCATGAGCTGTAAGCTGTGTCTGTTATTTTCACTGCTGAATCTGTAGAATAGATGTTCAATAAACATCTGTTGAATGAATTAATAAACATTTTTCAATGCAGCCAGTAATTTAGCACAGTATGTATTGAGAAATATGGAAATAATACTCATCACATAATATTAAAATGGATATAGCTTGATATTTGCTGGATTTATCCTTTGCATCTGTCCAAAAATGCTTGTTTTAAATATTTCTCTTAACTTTGTATTTCAACAAAACAACTCTTTGTACTAGTTCAAGTAAAAAAAAAAGTACATGGAATATATAAGTTTAAACTGAGAAGAATCTACTAGGAAGAAATAGAGTATGTTTAGTTTCTGATTTTTTAAATTATAGATTTAACTTAGGCTTACTCTTCTAAAATATTTTGTTGTTATAGGTTTGATGGGGAACCATGTTGGAGTACCTTCTCATTAAGATTAGCTTAAATATTGATATTTGAGGATGTTATCATGCAGTAGGACACCCAAACAAGCAGAATCCACTTTATGAATAGGACTCATGGCATTTAATTTTTGTTCAGAATAGACCTAATTTAACTTACACGGATATTCTATTTAGAATGTATGAACAGGTTAAGTTGGCAGTTTAAAAAAATTTCTTTCAACTTGGATTTCAACTAATTGCAGGATGCCAGGTCGGAAGTCATGAAGGCAGTCGGTGGTGTTTTTTTAAGTCGTTTGACATCTTGAATGTATGAGTCACTTTCAGTTGCAGCAAACAGAACCCATTTTTAAACATCAAACATGTTTTAAATGTGAAAGGACTAATACTTAGAATTTGTTTCTCACAAAATCGTTGGAAGGGCTTGCCGAGCAGGCAGGCCCAAGGTTGGGCCTGGAGAACCTTTTAAACTATGCAGTTATGTTCTTCTGGCCTTCCCAGGGAGCTCTGCCCTCTGCCAAGGGGAGGAAGGTGGGACTGCAGTCCAGGGACCTGGACTTCTTCCACTCGAGCCTGCCCACTAGATATTAGTACCTGTCTCCAGGTGTGCTTACCTTGCCTCTTGTCACCTATGAAACTGGAGACTGAACTCGGAAATGCTGCCAGTGACAATAGCCCAGGAAGATTCGCTGTTTCACAACCACCATCAAAATCTCCTGCTATTGAATCTGAACAGGTGGAATCCAATTTATATACAGACTCTTATCTGTGGAAGAGTCTGGGAGATGGAGCGTTAGCCTGCCAGGCTCTGCGGCGTAGGAAGGTGTGCTGGAAGAGAGCTGAGGTGCTCATTGCCAATTAACCATATCGACCTCACTGACTTTGTTTTAAATCATATGCATCTATCATTGCAGAAAATTTGGGAAACTGTTAATAGTAGAATAGAACAAAATAAAATTGCCCATAACTCTAAAACCCAGCAACAAGTATTTAAATGTTAGTGAATACACAAACACACACACACACACACACACACACACACACACGGGTTGGAGTCATGCCATGTTCACATACTTGCATGATTATTTCTACATTTTTCTCATAGGGATTTCCCCTGGTATGAATTTTATTAGAAAATATTTTCAATGAATGCAAAATGTTCCTTTTTAGGGTATACTCTAATTTATTTATCCTTTTCTTACTGTTGGACATTTATACTCTTACCATTTTTTCACATTATAAATATCAGTGTTGTGAGATCCTTGAATATAATATTATTTGTCTTAAAAAATATTACGTAGTCAACAAGCTTTTTTCCTGTATGGAGTAGTATTTTAATGTAGCCAAATGCCCACACTTTCCTGTAGGAAAGGCCCTGACCTACATATATGTCTCTAGATGACATCATATTCACATACAACACACATAAATGGTAATGTGTAATGAATTAGTCTTTTGAATTTTCTTTGGCTTTACTTTTCAAATACTAACTTACTAATCTTGCTGTCTAAATTTTATGCTGTTTGTATTTTAGTCTGAGAGTTTACGTATATGATTAATCGGTATTTTATTTTTAGTTATAAAAAGACTTCTCATCTTTACAATATTTAGAAAGGAGGAAGGCATACTTGCTGATGAGATACGAAGCATTAAATTTATTTATTTCTCTTGAGTCCATGAGAGCTTACATATGCTGGGCAATTTTAAGATGTTATAAATTCTTTTTAGTGTGTAATGGCTTAGGTTTTCTGTATAAAATCATGGAAATAAATTAGGTAAGCATTCAGTCTGTGATTCATTGATCTCTAATGGTTATAATAAGTTAACATTCTTGAATAACTCACATAGTTAATTGGCTTATATTGTTCCCAGTTAAATAAGCAAAACAAATAGTTTTAGAATAATGTTACCAATCAATTAAAATCTCTTATTTCTGAGCGGGAATGTTCCATTCTGATATGTTAGAACACTACCATGTTAAAGTCTCTCTGTGGTTCAAAACCACAGATGAGAGGTGGCATTTTCCTAGTTGAGATTGTGCTAATATCTCACGGCACTGTTGAGTTTAGAGGGCAGCGGAGACAGACCATAATGATATAAAACTGGCTGAGAGCTTGGATAGGCCAAGGGTTCTGTGGACTTCTGGATTTCTTAAAAATTTTCCTACTCTTACTTGGAGGTGAGACACAGATGAGAAAGGGAGTCTTGGCTTTTCTCAAAGTTTTTGGGATATTTACTCATTCCTGTTTCCAGTATTTTGTGTCTGACTACCAGACTGTTTCAGAGAACATTTCATTCACACTTTGTGTGGAAATTATCTCTCTAGAAGCTGCATTTTCATTTGGGATTTCACGTGTGGTTAATATTTCATCTTGGGGGAAGGGTATTTCAATCAGAACGAATACTTAAATCATTTTGCCACCTCTTTGGTCGTCTTTATTAAGTCAGTGTTGCTGTGAATAAAGAGGCCAACTAGTCTGTGGAGAGTATTTGATTCATCCCATCAAGAAAGACGTAACCCATTCTTCGAAGCGAAGTGTCACAGGAATGGAAAAACAAGCACCACTGGTACTCACCATCAAATTGGTACTAACTGATCAACACTTACATCACACAGGGCAATAATATTCATCAGGGGGCGGGCAGGCGGGAGGGGGGGAGGGGATGGAAAAACTCTCACTGAATGGATGCGGGGAGCACAGTTTGGGGGATGACCACGACTGTAGCTCTGACACGGGCAGTGCATGGGCAATATATATAGCCAAAGTGTTGTACCCCCATAATATTCTGAAATAAAAAAAAAAGGAAACATGTAATGCACTTAGCAGAACCAGGCTACCATGAAGTGCCAAGGATACAGACGGTACTAATTCACTGTGTCGTTGTTATAAGCCATCGTTCCTTTCCACTAAGTAATGAGAGGTGTTGTTTTTCTAAGTTATATTCCTCCCCCTCCCCCCAAAAAAGTATTAAATAGGTAGATTTAGCATACAAACCACGTCTTGGCAGTTCTCAAGACAGATTCTTACCTGATTACGGAAAGGGGAAGAAAGTGATAAAGGGAACATATTGCACTGGCATCATTAGCTTTTTTTTTTTTTTTTCTTTTCTTTTCTATGTTTCTTAGAGACTTTGGAATGTTTCTTACCCCCTGAGTTTATTATTTCTGTTTGATTTAGTTGCTTGGCATGTTTGGTGTCTTTCCAATACCCCTGATACATGCAACCTCCTGGAGAGATGCTTTCTTAATTATGTCTGTGTCATCTCGCTTTTCTTCCTATTAAAAGTGTGAAGTCTGTCTTCTAAGTTTAGAAAATTATTTTTATAAACATTTTTTGTGGTACATTTTAAGATTCTCAAAAAAATTTTTTTTTTCCTGATAATACTACTTGCTCTTTGCTGATAAAATCATGAAGAGTGTATAGTAGCAGGTAGGTGCAGTCAGTCCTCCGTGTCTGTGGGTTCCTCTTCTATGGGTCCAACCTACTACAGATAGAAAATTAAAAAAAAAAAAAAGATAGTTGTGTCTGAACTGAATATGGACAGACTTTTTGTTCTTTTCATTATTCCTGAAACAATACAGTATAACAACTATTTACAAAGTATTTACATTGTGTTAGGTATCATAAGTAACCTAAAGATGACTTAAACTATAGGGGAGGATGTGTGTAGGATATGTGTAAATGCCATACCATTTTATATAAGGGACTGGAGCATCCGTGGATTTTGGTATCTGCTGGGTTTCCTGGAACCCATGCCCCATGGATTCCAGGCATATCTATAATTTGAAATCTTGAAGATAATGGTATTGGCATTTTGGCACATTGACTTCAGGACTTCTGTGAAGCATAGCTCCACACAGGTGTTGGCTGATCCTGTTTCCAATGGGGAGTCATCCAACAAGTATAGTTTAATTTCCTGCAATTTTTCCTGATTTCTGTTGTATCAAGAGAATTTTCCTATGTCTCATAAATATTGATAGCTTGTATAATGTTCCATTATGTACTGATTTTTTTATGGTTGGTCTTTATCAACTTTATCTTCTGGTTTTTCCTGTCATTTGACATTTATATTTTTGCCAATTTTGTTTGCTCTTATAAGTAACCTTTAGAAGTACCCTTCAGAGAATATCCTTATGTATCAATTTATGTTGACATCTCTGATTATTTTCTTAGTCTAGATTCCTCAGGTAGATTTATTTGATCAAGGAGATGAACCTTTTACAAGCCATTGATAATTGTTTTGCATAAGTTCATGAGTAGTAAAGTAAAGTACTTATGATGTATAGAGTCCTGTGAGAAGGCCTAGACAGGATGGGGTGGGAGTGGTGGTGGTGGTGGTGGGGTAGCTATTGGAGAGTAAAGAAAACAAGCAGCTGGTCCTGTTCCTGAGTTCCAGAACTTAACTGTCTTACTGTATAGCTTAATGGTTCTGTTTGAGTGTGCATCAGAATTACTTGTGGACTTTCAAGAGATGAAACAGATATGCACCAACAGATTTCTTTACACACTTCAGGAAATTCATGCTTTGTGAGTGCTTCCCTTAAAGCTCTTCTGTTGATTCCAGTGGTCAGTATTTTTTTTTTTTTTTAAAAAGAACGTTAGGTGTAGCTGAAAAGGGAAAGTGCCCTTGCTCCTTCAACACCAGGCAAACAGTAGTACAGTCATGTGTTGCTTAACGATTGGGATGTTTTCAGAAGTGCATCGTTAGGTGATTTCATGGTTGTGTGCACATCATAGGGTGTAGTTGCACAAACCTACATGGTAGCACCTACTGCACACCTAGGCTGCACGATACAGCCTACTGCTCCTACGCTACGCACCTGCCCAGCACGTTACTGCATGAATACATAGGCAGTTGAACCCCAATTGTAAGTTTTTGTGTATCTAAACATAGAAAAGGTACAGTAAAAATCAAGTATTATCATCTGAAGGGACCACCATCATATGTTGTCTGTTGTTGACTGAAATATCATTATGTGGTACATGACTGTATAATGATTATTTTGAGATATCTTCCTTTTAGCTCAATTTTCTTTTCTTTCTCTTTTTTCTTCTTTACAGGACAGCATCCCCACAAGATATAGGCTAATTTTTCTATCATAGAAGAATAGAGCTTGGAAGATTTACTATATTTGATTTTGTGACATTTCACTTCTCTTCATACTTAGATTGCATGAATTTGTCATTTTCAAATGAAAATCAATTAAAATTTTATTTTGAGTGTTTTTAAAAATTCTTACAACAATTCATTGAAATATTGGATACTTCCTATCAATGCAAAACTAGAACTGGAAATATATGTTTTAGATAGAAGCTATGATAAAAACAATGTTTCTGTCTACTGTTCCTTTGTGAGTTCTCCCCACCCCTGCCCCCCACACCTTAGTTCAAAGTGCATTTTGAATACGTGGGGTTAAGATGCCGAATTCCCACTATCATGTATAAAGTCACCAATTTTAATTCAGACACATGGTATCTCCAGAGTATCTGCATTCAGATTAAGAACTTTAATGAATTCTTCTAAGAACTTCTTCTAAGGTTCTTTCTAAACTTAGAAGAAAAATCTCACATTTTTAGTAGAAAGAAAAGAGAGATGACAAACATATGATTAAGAAATGCCTACTTTCTGTTTTATTCAGAGCAAGAAAATGTTTGCAGTTGACATGCACACAATGTATTAACGATTAACATTGAATCCTACTCCATGCTACTCTAAAATAGTTTCTTGCTTGTTTGAATATTTATTTATTATGAAGGGGTAGTCTACCTTTACCTATTTCTCTGCTCCCTCATCCCTTTCAAAACCCTTTGTCGTCTTGATTTCTGCTTCTCCTCATTTATTCTTTCTAATGTGTAAGGCCAGTTGTCATATTGGTCTATTTGAAATTGCTATTTTATTTTTAAAGGGATAAACTGGTAAGCTTGACCCATTGGCTATTGAGAAAAAGTTGTCTATCTTTTGGTTATTTGTGAGCCAAGCATAGTTGCCAGCATTATAATAACCATCCAAAACCTCAAAGGATGAGCTGAGATAGTGCTTTAAAGCCATGCTTCCTCTGTGACAGACCTATAGCTATGTTTAATTTTCTGCGGCATTAGCTTCAAGGGAGATCCAGCTGAGACCTAGATCTTAGACTATTCTACTGCAACATTTATAGTTCCTGTTAAAGGTCTCTAAAATTATAAATTTTACCCTTCTATTTTACATATTAAAAGATCTTACTTTGAATGCAGCACAGTTTTGGACTTTCAGTCAGTGATAGTTATAATCATTTCTACAATAGACTGACTTCAGGTGCCAAGCCCACCTAGTCTGAGTTGTTAATAACCTAGTCTCAGCTATTTCTGTGCCTCATTTAGGAATATAATCTGCCTTCACATGTTTTAAATATTATAATTTGTGTTCCAAGTTGTGAAATCCTACGGTGCTATTGAGAAAATTTTTATTTGAGCCTGGATATGATATTTTTAGAGTTCACCTACCACTCCAGGAGTATAAATCCCCAATAAAAACACAATCCTTATTGAGCACCCTCAAAGTTGCACATTGTGCAGAGGGAAATGAATGTGTTACAGCTGTTTTTCTTGACTTAGGGGAGGGGACCAGGAAATATCATTTATTAACTTATATTGAGCAAAAGTTCACATAGCCTATTTACACTTAAAAGTATTTTGGCCCCATTTCATCTTTTTAAAGCTGGTTTCTACATTCAATTTTTGATCATTTAGCTTTATAAACCTACCTATTTTGAGTTGTGAGGTTAGATCTAGTCACTTCAAGTCCTGTCATTAAGAAGAATATCAGATGGATTGCTTGGAACTGGAATGCCTCGTGTTTGTCTTCCAGCTCCTCTGGCTTTGGGCCTCCTTCGTTTTAATTTGCATGTATGTCTAGTGCCATTGTGGTCTGGGCTGCCTTTGGAGAAATTTGTTCCAGTCAAGGCTTTTCACAATTTGGGAGTAGACATGGTTTCCGTCTATACTATCTCTAAGCCATATCTGTTTTTGAGGTTTTGTTATTTTCGTGTAATGATGGGCTAGTTGTTTTCAATACCTGTTAGTCCCAGGCACTATGCTGTGCTTAGTGCATTACATGTTTCCCCTCATTTAATCACCCTCTGAAGTATAGGTACCGCAGCTATTCCCATCTTACTGATGAACAGGTAGAGCCTTAGAGAGTTTGAATAACTCACCTAATAGTTAACCCAGCTGTTAAATGATAAAGTTGTGGTATGAACGTGCTGAGTTCTCATGGCTGGGTACTTCTACTTTTGTCTTTAATTTTTGTTGGGACATCTTGTTGCAATAGCTGTTTTATTTCCACTTTAGTCAGATTGTTCAGGTTTTTTTGTGGGGGCGTTGGGACAAGGTTTTAACAGGAATTACTCAAAAATGTTCTGAATCACATTTTTAAAAATTATAATTTCCAGTCATAAGTGGAGGACAAAAATAGTTTCCTTGAATCTTAATATCCTATTCAGAGTCCACGCTCTTTCTGCTGATGGGGTTGGAGAGAGAGGGACTTAATTCTTTAGAAGTTTGTGCCATTAATTTCTTTACGTGAAATGCTTCCCCTGCGGAGATGTAATTCTTCAGAAAAGTCATTGTTATTGTATGAGAGGGTAATATGTAGGATAAGATTATGATAAGTGAAAATAAACACTTTCTACATTTTCAAAAATGTTTCTGTCCAGATGGTTTAC
The DNA here is from genome assembly GCA_023783475.1 of Daubentonia madagascariensis. Lineage (NCBI taxonomy): Eukaryota > Metazoa > Chordata > Mammalia > Primates > Daubentoniidae > Daubentonia > Daubentonia madagascariensis. Next base: position 2,305,678 of record JAKFHU010002239.1, read on the forward strand.
CTGAAGTGGCACTTTCACAATGAGGGGAAAATGAAAGCTAAAGGGAAAGCTGTGGTAGACTGTGCCCAGGGGCTTTCACAGAAATTACCCAGTTCTTCTGGTAACCCAGCCTGTCCATGGAAGTTTTGATTATAGACTGAAAAATGGAATAAGAGAGTGCTAATATTTTACAGTGGCAGATGTGTTATAGATGATGCAAGTATCTTGATTTTTAAATTTGGGTATTAATTAAATACATATATAAGATAAATACATACATATATAAGATATTTAAAGAAATTTAAATTCTTGTAAGAGAGTTTCTTTAAATATCTTATATATGTATGTATATGTACATACATTCCTTTTTTTTTGAGACAGAGTCTTGCTGTTCTCCAGGCTGGAGTGCAGTGGTGTCATCATAGTTCACTGCAGCCTCGAATTCCTGGGCTCAAGCGATCCTCCTGCCTCAGCCTCCCAAGTAGCTGGGACTACAGGTGCGCAACACCACACCTGGCTAATTTTGTTATATTTGCTAGAGACAGGGTCTGCTCTTGCTCCAGCTGGTCTTGGACTCCTGACCTCAAGTGATCCTCTGGCCTTAGGCACACATTCCTTTTTAAATTCAAGTGAAAAATATTTAGATAGATAAACATAAAAGATTCATAGTGCACATTTAGATAATGTGTAAGACTGTAGGTATTTTGGAATTAGGCAACTACTGTAAGTATTTCCCATTCTCTCCCTGTTCCTCTGGCATCTGTTCCCTTCTTTTCTTGGTGTTATGCAAAGTGCTATTGTTACTTATAATTTTAGTTTTGAGACATACACATGTGGAGTTGTGTATTATGAAAGAACATGAAATGTGGATAGGTAATTCTTGCCTTTGAAGTTAAGAAGTATGTAGCACTTTTTAAAATGTTTTTAAGCTGTAATGTTAAGAGAGTATATGTTGTGTACTTAGCACAAAAATGATAATTATGTGAGGTAACACATATGTTAATTAGCTAGATTTAGTCATTCCACAATGTATAAATACTTCAAAATATTATGCTGTATACAATAAATACATATAATTTTATCTATAAATTTAAAGAATAATAATAGTAAATAAAACACAGCTCTTTCCTCTCCCTTTCTAGCAAAAAAAAAAAAAAATTTGTTTTTCCAAGTCAAGCAGCATTAGTCAAATGTTGCTTTTCATGTTTATCACATTAACTGCCACATGAGTTGTGTTTAACTAATGCTAGTTTTGAGCCCGGGGCCTCGTGGAGCACATGTAACTCACACGTCTCTTCACCTTGGGAGCCATGAGAACTATTTTTTAAGTTGCGTATAACTCACACACAGAAAACAATAAAAAATAACAGATTTTTCATTAAATTAGAAAGGATCGTTTTGCTTTTGAAGTTTTTCTTCTGTTTTCATAATAAAACACCATGGCCCCATGGAAAAAATTTTTTTTTCTCGCGTGGCAGTCGATGTGTGATTGTCATGTAAGAGAATGAGTCAGGCTCTTCAAAATTCAGTCTGACCTGAGATATTTAAGTTTCGTTTTTTCCTCTTACACTCACCCTTCTGGGTTGAAGGAGTATAGGTCAGGAATGGTGGTCCCGTCTTCTCTGTTCTGACATTTGCTGGTAGTGGAATGGTGGTGGCTCTAGGAGAATCTGTGGCCCTGCTGAGTTTTATGAAGTTCTGTGCAAGAGGGAAAATGGCATCTGCTGTGACTGCTGCTTCCTCTTTGGCTCTGTTCTTTAGTTCCCCAGAATCCAAGAGGAGATTACGTTTTTGTAGCTTGAAAAAAAAAAAATTAAAATTGCCTCCTCATCTCTCTCCTCCTCGCCCCCTTCTGGGTGTTTTCATGGGATAAAGAAGATAATCACGGGGCTACCTGGGAAGAGAGGCTGTGATCTAAAACCACTTTAAAGCAAGCGTTTTACTTATGAGTGTTCTTAAGACCGTGTAGTATTTATCAGCAAACCAACCATCTCTAATATAAATACAATTTGTCATTGAAGATTATATAATTGTTTTGAATTCAGGAGATACTTTCCCATGGGAGAGGATCGTTGTGTCGGAATGGCTACATATGAGAAATTATTGTCATTGCTCACATAAGCTATGGTTCTTGGTTAGATCAAGAGTGAGAGGTTGGAAATCTTGTTCCTTAAAAATTGAGTAGAAATTGGACATTGAGGTGGGTAGGGGTAACCATGGGAACTCCGTGGTCATCTTTTTTTTTTTTTTTTTTTTTTTAAAGAGACAGGGTCTTGCTTTTTCACCCAGACTAGAATGCTGCGGCATGATCATAGCTCATTGCAGCCTCTAACTCCTGGGCTCAAGCGATCCTCCTGCCTCAGCCTCCTGAGTAGCTAGGACTACAGGTGCACACCACTATGCCTACATAATTTTTAAATTTTTTGTAGAGATGGGGTGTTGCATTGTTGCCCAGGTGGGTCTGGAACTCCTGGCCTCAAGCGATCCTCCCACCTCGGCCTCGCCAAGTGCTGGGATTACAGGCGTGAGCCACCGCGCCCAGTCTACTTGGTCATCTTAATCTTCACAGAGTATTTGTCCTAACTTCTTTGGATCCCTGTTTCTTCTTTTACACAGTAACAGGTTAAGCTGGCTGTTCTCTAGCTTGTTCCTTCCAGCTTTAAAATTCTGTCCCTGAATTTTTTCATGGCATTCTGTGCTGTTTAATTGGATTTAGGAACAACTGGGAAAATGGGCTCAAACAAGTAGCCTGGATGAGGCTGAGTTTGGCTGATCTTTCTCTTTGCCTTGGATTCCCTGGTCCGCTCCATGAGCAGATCTGATGGCTTCAGAGAAAATCTGTGTCTTTTTAAAGCTTTTCATTCCTGCATGTCCATGAGAGATTTTGACCAACCCTTTTTGATATTGGACCCCTTTATGTCCATAGTATGTTGCAGCTCCATGCTCCTGGGATTATCTTTCTTGTCTGATATGAAGACTGTTGACAGGTTGCTGGCTAGTTGTAGGTTGTGAGTTAAAACTAAAATAATATGCTCCTGGTTTTGTCACTGTGTCGACCTGAAGGGTTTGATGTGTGGCAGGAAATTTATTTGCAAACTTAATTGTAATCCTCAAACGTGTGCTTCTATATTAGACTTCCAAGATGGAATTTTTCTTTGGCATATTCAGCATTCTTGAGTTTCTCACTGAATTTAAATGTAATTTTATGATCTGGAAGCTCTTGAGCACATATCATAAAGACTGGAAAAGGTACTGTCACATGTGGAGAGTGATAGTTCAGTTTTCAGGCCAGAATGAGTTTTAAGAACTGTGGATGGGGTGGGGGTGGTGGCTCATGCCTGTAATCCCAGCACTTTGGGAGGCTGAGGCGGGAGGATCACTTGAGACCAGGAGTTTGAGACTAGGCTGGGCAACATAGTGAGACTCCATCTCTATAAAAATTTAAAAAGAAATCAGCCGGGTGTGGTGGCATGCTCCTGTAGTCCCAGCTACTTGGGAGGCAGAGCCAGGAGGATTGCTTGAGCCCAGGAGTTCAAGACTGCAGTGAGTTGTGATTGCACCACTGCACTGAAGCCTGGATGATGGAGTGAGACCCTTTCTCAATCTGAAAAAGAAAAAGAACTATAGATGATACCTTTATCATTTCAAAGAAAAAAATTATTTGATGTACATGTTAGGAGATTTTAATTTGAATGTTATTATTTTACTTGGATAATTAATTTGCTTGGATAAATTATTTTTAATTTTTGTTACTTATTCACTTAAACTCAGCTTAAAAAGAAAATTAAAATAGGTATTTAAAAATAAAATATTTATTATTCTTGAAATTTGAGCTAAAGAGGTGCTGTGATAAATGTTTCACCATTCAAAATCTGTGGATATTGACCATTTCATGTTTAAATTTGTAGAAAGTTAGAGTTTCAGTTTAACTAGTGTCTCCTATTGCAGACTCTACTACAGTTTAGTAGACTATAACCTGTCACTAATAACCTCAGTTTGGTTGTTTTGACAAAAATGTGTGGGTGTTAGAGGTTCCTCTTTGTCTTGCTATAGTTCTGTTGGAACAGGTTTATAGACACGCTTTCCTTTGTCTTCTCTACACCTCTCATTAATAGTTATTAGGAATGTGGGGACAATGTAATATATCAATGTGGCAAAATTGCACTTGTACCCCATGAATAGATACAAATAAAAAACGGGAGAAAAAAGAATGTGGGGAAGCCTGTTATCAAAAAGGAAAATAACATGTACACCAGTACATCTATGTAAACACTGTCTCAACACTGTGTACCAGTATTCATGCTCATTTACATGCTGGATACGGGCTTAGGAATTACAGATAATGTAGGAACGAGTTCTTGACCTCACTTCCACCACGTTAGGCATGATAACATAGGAAGTCGGTTACCATGGATTTCAAGTATTGCTTTTTAGTTAATTCATTATACTACAAAATAGCCATGCACCTAGGGTAAAGGATGATGAATACTGTGTTTGGAATAAAATCCCAAGTTTCCTTATTTTAAAAATGTGTCTTAATAGACACGTGATTGATTTAAACTGATAGGAACTGCCAAACTTTCTGCCTTCATTTATAAGTTGGTTATTAAACCTGGTTTTTTTGTGTGCGAGTTAATTTTTCCCTCCTTCTCTCCCTGCCCCCATTCTCATTTATTTTTTAGAGGATGATTTGAAGGTCAGAAAAGTACATTGACAACAATCCTAAATTTACAGACCATTTTATAGTTGTCTTCTTGTAAGCTTTAGCCCTGGCATTGCTTCCAAGGTCATGCTCTGGTATAGCCATTGGGAGGCACAAAAGATAAACTCTGGCCCCAAAGACAGGAAAGAGTCTGCTACGTGAAGTCAACAGTGTGATTACTGATGGTTTTAGCAAGCGTCATGTAATTTTTTTTTAATTCATCCTAAGCCATAATTACTAATTTCACTCCAGTCTCGTAATTCCAGGTTAGATATCCTGAAAATAGTTCCCTTTGTTTTTTGTGTGTCATTTCTTGGAGAAATGATTAAGCTGAAAAGTGAAATCTCTTTTATTACACTTGCAGAGTTGAAAAATGTTGTAAAGTTAAAATCTTAACATCACATGGGAATATTTGAAACCATATGATTTGTAGAGTGTGTAAAAATGAAATTTATATGCATTGAGTGTTTTGTATTTCAAAATACGGCACGATTCCTCATGGTTTTTAAAAAGACATTTGGAATTTTTGCACTGAAGTGAAGTGGAAATATAGCTGGGTTTGCTATGCTAACATAGAAATGTCTATTACTTCTACAATGTTCATGAAACAGTCCTGATTTCTGCAACATAGAGATGTAGGCTTGCCAAGAAATTTGACTATCAGCTAAATAGCTGTTTCTGGTAGATAAAGCCTTGGAGTTGCAGCTTAGTATGCCAGGAATAAGCTTCTATCCCAAAGCCTTGGGTGGGTTCTTTGTGATTTTTTTTTTTTATTGAATTGTGATTGCCTTGGGGAGGGGTGAAGAGGAGAGAGGACACTTTCCCTACCCTGGAGGAGATTCACTCCATAACCAGGGTATGGCACCAGGGAGCAGCAAGTTAATATGCATTTCCCAGCCCAGCGTGGATGGCTTTTTGACACCTGATGATGTGGCAGTACATTTAGATGATAAGGAAAATCCCTGATCATGGTAGGAACATCTGTTTTTTTCTGGCAAGAAGGAGTTCCCACCCAGCGCAAAGCTGAGTGGCTGTTTGGGGCAGCCTCATAAGTGGTGAATTAAAGTTATAATTTAAAAGAAAAAAAAGAATTCTTTATGCTATTTTCCTCATATAATCTTTTAGATAAAGTAATTACTGTAGTAAATTGTTTCTTGCCATCTGCAAACTTAATAGTCATTAGAATTTTTACATATTGGTACTACTGATAGATTTTTGTAAGTCTAGAAAGACAGATTTCATTGTTTTTTCATTGTTTTCTTTTCCCCAGGGAAGAAGCAAAGTTCAAGATTTCTGTTATTGCTTTGACATTTACCGATGTACAGAATGGAGGCATTAAATTGATCAGGGAATGAAATTGATTTTAAAATCACACTGTCCGATTTATTGAAACTCTAACTTGTTGCAAAAGTATTAATGGCAATAAAATTTGATGGCTTGGTTTTTCCTTCTTTAGGTTATGAAATATTACTTTTGAAAATATATTTGATTTAAAAAATTTGACTTTTTGTGGTTGTGGTTGTAGTTTGATGCATAAATGAGTGTATATAGACTTGCATAACTGTAGTTAAGATTACCACAATTTATAAATTATTTATACTGAAACAGGTATTTTCAAATTGAAAATAGAATGCACTCTATACATTTCAATGGGAAACTGTGAACATCCAAACATATATTGTGATGTGGAAAATACATTGCATGTTATATTTATCAGTATATTCACATTATAAATATAGAGTCACAGCTTTATAGGCTTGCACCCCATCCAAACTTCAGGCAGGATTGTGAAGAAGAACGTGGCTGACGTGCTAATAGTACCTGCATGATGATCTCAGCAAAATAATATATTTTAAAAATTCTTCACTTAATTGATAATGATTAAAGATTGTTGTAAATAACTGGACTTTTCATACATTATACATGAATTAATATATGAATTCATTGTTGACTTTACCATGAATTGGGAAAACTGTTTTGTTGTGAGGGGTGAATGTCAGTTTTTTTTTCTTATGCATTAACTCCTCAAAGTTGATTCTACAAATACAAAATTACAGGATTCTTTAGGTACAGTGTAAAAGGACAGACCTTTTGATCTTTAGCCATTATCTCCCTTAATAAGATTATTCTGTGTTCCCCTGCTGCATGAATTACATGCCATAATTGACTTCAATGAAGAAATAACACACTATTTTTCAGATGCAATTGGAAATAATCACATTTGCCTTGGACTTTTTATGCTGTAGGTGTTACATGAAATTGAAATAGACATGTAACAATGGTATACATCTTTTAGTGTAAATCTAAAAATACAGTCATTATATTTCAGTGAAAATACATTTTACTGAAGTTTATCTTGATAGCTCTTTAAAGCAGTCCCTAAATAATTTTTTGAAACAACTTATCAAAGTTATCTTTTAAAATTCCAGGATTCTGAAACCATGGGAAATAGGAAACGTAAGAAAAGTATTCCATCAAAACCTATCCATGTTGGAATAGGCCGTTGTGTTAAGGGCTTGGGTTTAAGGATGAGTGGTGATCTTCTGCCAGGCTTCCCTATAATAGTGGAAATAGCAATTTTAAAAATTAACTAAATTATAAGTTAGAACTGTAATTAAAGGAAAATTAGAATATAGTGGGTAACAAAAAGCCTGACATGATTAGTTCTATTGAGAATCAGGGAATACTCCATAGAGAAAGTAACATTTGAACTGGGCTTTGAAGAACGTAAGTATTTCTATAGAGAAATGTTACTGGAAGTCTAGTGTCAAAGTAAGAGTGAAGGTGAAGAGGTGTGTGTGGTACAGCAAACACGGTTGTCTGAAAGTTCTTCCAGTCTACCTATGGTGTTTGCTACAGGTGTAAAGTGATCCAACATATGTTTTAGAAAAGTCCTCTGCAAGGAAGCGGTGTAGAACATTGTTAGGATAAGGCTTGACCTGTGTCTAGTTAGAAGGCCACTGTTATGGTTTCAGGGCAAAGGCAAGTTGACCCTGAGCTAGGGGTATCGTCAAGGAGTAGAATCTCGGCAAAACAAAACAAAACAAACTTTGGATCAACAAGACCGAGCAACTGTGGGCATTGGAGAGAAAGAGGGAAGAGATAAAAATGATTCTGAATATTTTTGTGCATGGTGCGTGAGTTGATATGGGAGGTGAGTTTCGAGGTACCTTTGGGACTTCTTGTTGGAAATTTGGATCATAAATTCAGGAAAAAGTTTAGTGCTGCTGACCTGTGCCTAGCGGTTGTCAGGGTAGTAGAACCTTTTGAAATTGGGCACTTTCTGAGCTTGTCCAGAGAGACAGCAGTAAGCAGTACATAGATAGAGCCAATGAGGCCATTGGCAAGAGGAATAATGACAGAGATTCAGAAAGAGCAAACATGTTCCAGTGGCACACTGGATTCTGGGCACCACAAATACTGAGAATTTTTGTAGTGTCTGATCTCTTCATTTTAAAGGTAGATTTTTTTTTCAAGTGATATTTTGTCACTATGCAAACATCCAGTTCCCTGTCAACTTTTCATCTAACAGTTTTAGCACCCATTGATTATGTTTGCCTGAATTAATTATTTCATTAGGAGTTGAAAATGCTGATTTTTCTAATTCTGTTATTTATTCTACATCCATTATTTGCCATTCTTCTGAAAAGACAAGCTTCCTCTCATCAACTGGCACTGTTGGTTTCTCTGAAATACAATTTCTACTGTGAAAAGACAGGGCAGATTTTTAATTTTTAATACTTTCTGTTTAATTATTCATTTTCTAAGCAAGGAGTTGGTGTAATAATGACCTCAAATGGTGGAAAATGTGTACAAAAGCCAGTTGTCCCAGCCTGCACAGAGAAAAGGCCAAGTGAAGACATGAGAAGTCGATGATCTACAAGCCAAGGAGAGAAGTCTCTGGAGAAACCAGACATGCTGACTCCTTGATCTCAGGCTTGTAGTCTCCAGAACTGTGCGAAAATAAATTTCGATTATTTAAGCCAAAAAAAAAAAAAAAAAAAAAAAAAAAAAAAGCCAGGTCTCTACCTCAAGATCTGTGACATAAAAATGGTACTCGGGGTTCACCTGACTTTCAATCTTTCTTCTCTTTGTAGACATTTAAGGTACTGTCACTAATACATTTATCGACCCTTTACAACTTATTTGAATCTCTTGTCAATGGATTTATGGACTATCATGTGAAACAATATTTCCTTTCCTTTTTTTCAAGCTCAAGTTTTCAGGTGAGGCTCAGGATTTTGAGTTAAGGTGAGCCTTACTTTCAACTTTGTCCGCGTCTCCACCTCACCATTTCCCTGTTCCTATGGGCAAGGCCAGTCCCTAATCCTTGGGCATGGAACAGTGTCCTTCATCTTACCAGCGTTGTTTTTGCACCTGTGGTATGCGCCATTACAGCTTTTTCTAGCTGCAGCAATCAGATATGTATGCTTTTTTTTGATAAAAAGTAGCTGCTGCTGAAGTTTAATCCTGCAGCTCAGTTTTAAAGGATTATTTTATTTTTTGCAGGTTAACTCTTTGAAGTTTATAAATTTTCATGTCAAAATTTATACTGTTAAATGTCTGTAGGGTTCTTTTGTTTATTTCCATATGTGTCAATATTGACATAGATCCAAGACTATTAATTCAATTTTAGGTTTTATTCCCTGATGGAACTCAGGAAGGAAGAGAAATATTAAATAGTATCCTGGTCTATAACTAAGGTCTATACAATGCAAACCTACTATATTGCACTTTTTTGTTTCTACCTTTGTATTTGATTCTCATATAGTTTAAGAAATGAAGAATGAGAATCAATCATGTATATAACATTTACAGCCAGACTACTCTTAACAGAGTTACTAAGGGGAATAGTTTGTTACTTGTCTTAATTTGGCATGCTGATTTAAGTGGGTTGAACTGGAGGTGACATTTTTAATTGGTTCTTGTAGGAGATAATTTAGATTTAGTCATTGAACTAAAAAGTTTGATTTCCCTACTTCATCCTGGTCTTCTCATTTCTTTCCAGAATATTGAAATTAAATTTTATAGCTCAAAAGCCAAAGCGAGTTGTTATAATTTGTTATTTGAAACATCCTTCCAGTAGCATTTGGTTGTTCTGGGGGAGTTTTAAAAACTTAGTTAGTTGATTAATATATATATTTTTTTGAGACACGGTCTCGCTCTGTCATCCAGAGTGCAGTGGCATCATCATAGCTCACTGCAGCCTCAAACTCCTGGGCTCAAGTGATCCTCCCGCCTCAGCCTCCCGAGTAGCTGGCACTGCAGGCATGTGCCACCACACCCAGCTAAGTTTTTTTTTGTTTGTAGAGACAGGTTTCACTGTGTTACCCAGGCTGGCCTCGAATTCCTGGCCCCAACCAATCCTTCTGCATCGGCCTCCCAATGTGCTGGGATTACAGGTGTGAGCCACAATGCCTGACCTAGTTGATACATACTCATTTATGTAAAGGCATCACTTGTCATAACCGTGTCAGAGTGAACAATTATGTGTGTATTATGTACCAGCTATTTTGATGGGCCATTTTTTCTTGATATTTGAGTTAATGCTGACTATTAGCTTATCCAGTAGGTAACAGAACAACCCAGAAAATCTTAAGTCTCTTAGGCAAAGTCAGAAATCTACAAGGACCCAAAGAAGGAGCAAGTTTATTAGTCATCCTTGTTTTCAACAGGCTTGGTGAATTGTAGAAGATATCTCACAATATAGTTATGAGATTGGAAAGAAGAAGAAAAGAGAAAATGCCATGATTGGGAGAGAGTAAAAGTCACATAAAGAAGTATTTTTCACTTTTTGGTGCACATTCTTGGCCTACGGGAGTGCAAAGTATGGTGTTTTGTTTATTGTGTGCTTACATGTGTGGCCACCTTTCCTGCTAAAGTCATTAGACTTCCCTGTCCTTGGCACATGACGATAACTCTGAGGTTTCATCTTGGGTGGAATGTCCTCACTCAGCTGTTTTGTTGTAGGCTTGGAAAAGTATTTTAAATATGTAGAGTCATTTTTCTGCTACTTTTGAAAAACCAGGTGCATCATTAATTTGCAAGGTCTGGTTTTTTACAAGATGCCTTTTTGTTTCTTTTCAAATAGAAAGATGAAAACTACAGAAGCCTCCCACGGGATACTAGTAACTGGTCTAACCAATTTCAGAGAGACAATGCTCGCTCGTCTCTGAGTGCCAGTCACCCAATGGTGGACAAATGGCTGGAGAAACAAGAACAGGTAACATACATGAATTCTTATATGTGTGTCTTTGGTGTAGCATCCTACCCCATACCCCAAACCCCTGAAGATGTCTCTCCCATCACAATGATGATTAAAAGTAAATTATTCTAACAAACGCTGGTTAAGTACCAGGCTGTATGTCAGAGTTCATCTAACATTCATGCAGAATATTCCTGTGCTGGTCCCTGATCAAAGATTGCTTATAAGTAGTTCTAAATATTTACAGTGGATTCTGAAGTGTCATGACTTTAGAGTTTGTAGTATTGCAGAGGCACTGATGTTTGGCAGTGAATAATGCTGTTAGTGAGTAGACTTTCAAGGTTCTTCTCTTCCTCGATAGACTGTACATCAAGGGATCTGAAGAGGCAAATTAAAACTTTTTGTTAGGTCTGACTTCACTTTATGAGAAAAGTCTATCCTCTGCTATTGTTTCACATTTAGATTACAGTATTTTGTCAGGTTTAGGCACTTATCCCTTCATAAATGTCAAGGACCTGTTTTAGGTTTATAAGTTTTTAGAGTTGACTAGTTCACTCTGCAGGGCAGCCACCTACAATTCATAAAATCAGAATTGTTTACCACTCAATAGAAATAATTGCTTCCTGTCTTGGGAAGAACGACTACTTATAAAGTTGTTAGAGAAGCTCTTGCTTCATATGAAGACAAGAATTTATCCGGTAAGTTAATTCTTCAGTGTAATTTTTTTAATGTCTTAATTGTTTATTATTTAGTCACAGTGGGTTTTTTTGTTTTGTTTTGGTTTGGTTTTTGTTTTTTTGTAGTGGGAATCCCATTGTTTTCTTTGTCATTTTAATAATTTTTCTCCCAGCTTTATTAAGGGTACGGTTGACAAAAATTGTATCTATTCAAGGTGTACAACATGGTGTTTTGATATATGTATAATTGTGAAATGATTACCACAATGAATAATTAATGTATCCATCACCTCACATAGATACTTTTTTGTGTGTTTGTGGTAAGAATACTTGAGACCTACTCTCTTAGCAAAGTTCAAGTATATAATACATTATCATTAACTATACTCGCCATGTTGTACGTTAGATCTCCCGAATTCATTCATTTTATAACTGGAAGTTTGCCCTTTGACTAACATCTCTCCTTTTCCACCATCCCACAGCCCCTGGTAACCGCCATTCTACTTTCTTAGTATGAGTGCAATTTTTTTTTTAAGATTCTGTGTATAGATGAGATCATGTAGTATTTGTCTTTCTGTGTGTGGCTTGTTTTACTTAGCAAAATGTCCTTTAGGTTCATCCATGTTGTTGCAAATGTCAGGATTTCATTCTTTTACAAGGCTAAATAATATTCCATCGTGTGTCTATAGACGTCACATTTTCTTTATCCGTTCATCTGTTGTTAGACACTTAGGTTCTGTTCATATCTTGGCTTTTGTGAATAATACTTCCACGTACCTTGGACTGCAAATATGTCTTCGGTAATAGTGGTTTTATTTTATTTGTATATATACCCAGAAGTAGAATTGCTGGATCATATGGTAGTTGTATTTTTTATTTTTTGCAGAAACACCATGCTGTTTTCCATAGAGGTTGTACTAATTTACATTCCCACCAGCAGTGCATAAGGGTTCCCTTTTCTCCAAGTCCTTACTAACGCTTGCTGTCTTTTGACTTTTTGATCACAGCCGTCCTAGCAGTGTGGGGTGATAGTAGCATTGTGGCTTCGATTTACATTTCCCTGATGATTAGTGATGTTGAGCATCTTTTAATAGTTTTAATATTAAAAACCCACACTATTGGTTACTGTGTTACTTAGTTATTTTCTTTTTCATATGGATGGAAAACTTGGTGAATACTCAGAAAATGTTTGTTGTTCTTTTGTTCCAATAATTTTAAAAATTATTAATAATTCTGTTGCCTAAATGCTAGAATAGCTGTTTTTCAATTTAGACTAAGAATGTTAGTGGAAAGAAATCATAATAATCATTTTACATATTTCATCTCAGTCTATGTTTTATAGTGTAAAACTCCTAAAATAATTTTGTGGACATGGGGTATACACATATGAAACAGTAGAAAAGGACAGTTTGCCTTGGATATCCTGATGGCTTGGCAGATATACTGATTTTATCATATGGCAAATGGTAGCATACAAACGTAGTGCGATGGAAATAATTTTAAATAGTAAAAAAAGAGGGAGTTCTACAAGGGAAGCACAATTTTCTCAAAATAATACATATTTTAAAACTAATTGATATTATTATTTTATTATCATTTTGAAATAAATGCTTTTAAGATTTAGATGGTTTAATGTGGGCCAAGAGTCAGACTGTCTGGTTAACAGCTGTTTAGCATGTGTAAGATTTGGGCGTGTTATTCCGCTTGTCTGTACATCAGTTTACTCATCCAACAAGTAGGGATGATCGTACAATCTGCGTCATGAGGTTGCTGCATCATGTGATATAATACCCACCAAGGGCTTAGTATCATGCCTGGTACCTAGAAACACACAATGTCATAGTATATTAGTTAGAAAGATTTGGGAGCTAATAACAGACAAACTAGATTCCATAATGAGGAGATATTTACTGTTCATGTCGCAGGAGATCTGGAGGTAGGTAGGGAAGGTCAGCAGGTAAATCTGTAGCCCAGCAGCCTTGCTGAGGACGATTCTCCACCTATCCAGGGAACCCTGCCCAGGGCCACCGTGGCTCTGCATGCCAGCTCATCCTGTCCTACCAGAGCCCCGACCATCACATCCTTGCACAGAGGGAGAGGGAGCAGGGCCTTTTTTTTTTCGTTCCTCTTTTGTAAAGCCAATAACCCTTTTCCGCAAGCCTCCCCACAGATGTCCCTTCGTGTTTTGTTGGCCGGAGTTGCATTGCTTGTCTGCCCATTTCTAGATCCAGAGGAGTGAAAGTACCAGTGTTGGTTCAGACTAGTTAAGCTTGTCTTCCTGGAGCTGGGGGTGGGCGTGGAGGGTACTGGAGTTTACCTTCCCCAGACACAATTGCCTGTCCCTGAACACAGCCAGGGCTCTGTTAGAGCAGGAAGGGAGTAATTTGTGGGGAGGGCTGGGGAGTGACAACCGACAGTTAGCTGAATATGCTAAATAGGACATGTTTTACTGCTAAATTAGGAGAAAAAAAATTGCCAGACCAGAGTTTCTAAAATATGATACATTTAATTGTATTATAAAGATAAAACTTTTATCTTACTATTGCAGTTGTAGATGTGTTTTTGAGGAAGTAGTATAATTATTCTTTGTAATTTTGGTATAAAATAGTTTCTTTTTAAGCAAAAGGGATTATTACGTTGAGAAGCCACACTTTTTTCCCCCCAAAGACTGACCGTTGATTTGCTTTTCTGTTATTTGAAGAATTTGTTTCATGATGTGCAGGTTTTTAAAAACAGGTACTCCTCAGTCTATGTAGACAACATTAGCTAGTTGATTCCTGAGCCTGCAAACATCTTCCTTGGCATAAGTTAAAAAAAAAAAATGATGATCCATTCACTAAATTTGATATGAGCGAGACGGTATACCTAGAAGAGTAGAAGCAGGAGAAATAATTAGACTGAAATGTACTTAACAGGACAAGAACAACAAAAGCAAAATAAAACAAAATCCACTTTAAAATTTCTGCTAGAAGTAAGCACAATTGTTTGGGCAGAAGACGAGCAATAGGTTATGCTTTATATACTAGAAATCCTTTCCAACTGTTCTCATTTAATTGTGGATTTGTTCTACTATTCCCTGAGAGATGTCTGACTTCAATGGCCTGATGTCTCTTTTTGCCATTACAAAACATCATACAGAGGATTGCATCACATAGATAAAAGAATGTTTTGTATGCTTAAATAAAAAAGAGAGCAACCCTCTGCCTTCAGATTGGGAACACCAGGGTAGAACTGATGGCCATCTTCCTTTTGTTATGCTGTCTGGACTCCAGAGGTCAATAGAGTTCTAGATTTTATGTGCCTCCAGTGGTTTTGTTTTTGCTCTATTTCTTCCTAGAGTGCTTGTCTCTCATTATCTGTTTCTGAAGGCAATTATGACCGTGTCGGCTTTGCCAGTGGGAATGAACAGCAGGAATGAAAAGGACACAAGAGTGCTTTATAGTGCCGAGTCAGCAGGCACCCCTGGAAGCTGAGGGTGTCTTACTCTTTGGATGAGCTTGATCCCACATAAGGGGGTAGTGAAACTTCTTTCTCACTCTTAGAATATCGGTTAGTTTTACTTCTATAACTAAAGATAGGTGATATATCTTATTAGAACTCTGTACCAGGAAGCACAAAGTGATTTTCAGAAAGAGTAGTTTTGCTTTTCAGTCAGTAATTCACCTTGTTCAGAATAGCCTGTAAGCCGGACTCCTGCATCAGATTCATGCCACAAGGTGGAGGACTGTGCACCTTTCCATAAGCATTCTTTTCTTATGCCAGCCTTGTGACTTCATTTTTCTGAGAGATTTCAGAGAGAGTGCAAGGATTTGAAAACTAAATGATCTGTTGTCATGTTACTTTAAAAAAGTTTTCGTGCTTCTGAAATTTTGACTCTGAGACCCAAGAAACGAAAAAAGCAACAAAACCTTTAGTTTTGATGTTTGATGATGTTTTAAGGAGTTGAATTCCTTTTAACCATAACCATTTCCCTGACTCTGCATGGACTATAGTTTAATATTGGCAGATAATAGATCATAAGCTGGCTTTGTTCTTATATCCCCACATTTTATTGCAACTAATAAATTCCACAAAAAGAGGCGGCAGGAGCTTTACAGTACGTCATTGGAAGAATTTAGGACCAGAAAGTAGAGGGACCTTAAGGAAAATGTAAGCTAATTGGGAGCCTGCCATTTTCACTACCTTCTCTTAGTGAACAGGCCTGAACCCAATTAGCAGAAACAGCGAGGAGGTACAAGGAACATTCCAACCACCACCAAAGCTCTGTTATAGGGGAATGACTGCCCTGACCTTTAGAGAAAAATCTATGTGTTAAGGCTCTTTCCATCAAGAAAAACTTCATCTAATTGGCAGATTATAATAAAGACAAACTGGGAGGAAAGTATTTTAAATGTTTATTGATGATGACATAATTCCAATGTGATAAAGAATGTGTTGTACCCCTGCCAGGCAAAAAGGAATCCCCCCATCCCATGTCAAGTCTCAAAATCTCAGAGCCAGGAGTTTGAGGAACAATGACAATACCTTTTTTTTTTGTTCTTCTTCTTATTTTTTATACCTTTGTCACTTTCTCCAGCTGTGATGCTTTTGCTTTATACTTTTGAAAAGATTTACTTCTTATACATAATGTTCACATGATCCACAAGCATCATATTCATAAATTATTGGAAAGGGAAGTTTCTATGAGTTTATTTTTTCTTTTCATTATAATTTGATTAAGATCAAATTCTTGAAGATCTAGGGCAAAAGTGAATTTTAAAATTAGTGAAGAAACATGTTTAAGCCTATCCAGGTTATATGGGGGCAGTTTTAAAAGAAAGTGTTTCCCTGCAGGCCAGGCAATCAGTGATTGTGGTACTAGGTTTCGCCGTGGGGTTAGAAAACGGTGGGTGTCTGGGAGGACCAGGTCACGGCTCCTGTTTCCATGCCTCATCACAGTCGATACTTTGGCTTATCTCCCTGCATAGAGGAAGATCCTCTTCCTTTCTGGAGTGCTCACTAGCCTTTTCTAAATGAAAAAAATTTTTTCTTTTATCATTTTACTCAGACCTAGAACTATCCACATGACCCAAAGAAGGTGGTGTTCAGAGTATGAAATGGTCATACTTTCTTAATTACCAAATTAGAAGATGGCTTGTTCGGAAATCTGATTACAGCAGCTGCAAGACTGGTCAGTGCAGGGATGGAATGGTCACGACATTAAACTGTGGAAGAGCTGTAGAAATTCTAATGTAAGAGCAGACCAGGGTTCATGGTATCTGCTGTCATTAATGGGACATAAAATACTGCCAAATAGTGATTGAAATGTGGTTTCTTTTTTGTTTTTTCTTTAGCTCATAGGTGTGGAGGAACCAAATGACTGTTCTGATTTTCTGGTCAAAAATAATCTATGCCTCCCCCCCCCGCCCCATATTCTAAGATTGTATGCTTTTCTGTTAAAAGGAAGGGGATTTATTTAATGTTATTTCCCAACTGACAAACCTTCACAAAATTTGTGCAGAAGCAAACATAGTTGTGTTTATCTCTAGTGACACCAAATGTGGAAACTAAAAACATCAAGATTGTTTTAAAATTAAATTTAGTTTTTGTTATAAAATGCCAGAGATTTTATTTTATAACAGAAATCTGTTATGTTCATGCTAACACCCAAAATAAAATCAAAACAACCTTTAAAGAGAGTTGTCTTGTCACCTGGATATATCAATGCCAACAGCAGATTATTTTATTGTGCTTTGATACTAGGGATGACTGTTATTGGAATATATGTGTTCAAATTATTTCTTTTAAAACATGATTAAAACATTCTATGTGTATGTGACTTATATGATTTTCCATGAGCCCTACATATTTTCTATTTTTATTATCAAAGAACTGTGGGCTAGAAACATTAGTGTAAGGACAGGACTAGAGTGTGGGGCCCTGGTAGACAATCTTCTAAGAAGGACATGCTCATTTCCTGCGGAGCCTGTCAGGTGCATGCAGGGTCACTTTGGACTTGAGAGTGACAAGCAGCATTTTACCCTGGTATATATTTAATGACAGAAGACACAGTGAGGCTGGGAAGCGACATATCAGGATTAGAAACCTGCCCCTCAATAGAGTGGGTCCTATTTTCTCACCCCTCAACTCACTTGTTGTATGGCCAAATCCAAGATATATAAACTGTGCAAACTTCATTTTCACTGTATACAAAATAAGGAAAATAATACCCATTTGGCAGCTTCTGGCTTTGTGTGCCTAGATCAAGTTATGCAGCTCACGTTCAAATGCCCGACCCAGTTTCCCGTGTGTTGTAGATACTCATAAGATGCTGATTTCCTTCCCATCTTTCATTTTAGGTAAGAATAGGTTTAGTGGTTACACCTCAATAACCTTCTCTTGTATCGAGCAACTGATTTTATTTTCTTAAATGTTATTTTCTCCTTGCATATTGGAAGTACCATTTGGTATGCTGGGCTGGTTTGTTTTCATCCCTGGTGTATTTCTTGTTGCCCTCATCATCCTTTCCGAATGGATTCTTGCTTCTATGGCATCTTATCAGAATTAGAATAAAATGTAATCTTTTTAAATCATCTCTGGTTCTTTTCTGAAGAACATAATCTGACACAAAAATGACATTAGTGTTAATCTCTGCGTCTGCGTCCATTTTTTATATTTCTTTCTGTTTTTGGCAAGCATGCATGCTTTTAATAAGATTACACGTAAGGATACCATTTAAGAATACTAAGTGTCTTATGAGGGCTTCTGCTTGGCCACTTGCTGAGTGTCTGGATCTCTTTGTGATGTGGAGTTGGCGGGGAGCAGTGTTGTTCATTTGCTTTTGGAGCTGGGCTTTGCAGTTGGAGGGGTACTAGTCAATTTCTCCTCTTTCTTTATGACTGGCCATATTTATTGCTGCTTTGGCCTATGGAGCTAAAAGCCTGCAAGCAGCAGGGAAGCAAGTCAGAAATTTTACTGAGTGAAAAGTCTTTGGTGGTGTGTGGATTAACCTTCATGGGGAATCTGTTAGTAGCTGATGATTCTGTTGCCCGTGAATACTGCTGCTAGAACTAGACATTTAGAGCTTGCAGTACGGATAAAGATACATTTTCATTTTTAACTTTGACCCTCAGGTGCCTTTTCATATTTTCATTGCAGGCAGTCTTGAAGATTTTTGTTGTGAGCTCTGTGATTAAATATGATGATGCAAAGAATACGCACTTTATACTATAACTGTCTTTATTCCTACCCATCTGTATGTCATTTGCTTTTGAAATTTTGTTCTTTATTTCTATGTTCCATGAGCAGTGCAACTGCTATTCTTTAAAAAAATACTGGTTATGAAATTGCATTAACATTTTCAGCCTACAGTATGTTGTTTTCACTACCTATTTCCTACAGCCTGCCTGGAGAAATCGAATTGTTCATAAGCCATTTTTAACTTTGGAATTTTATGATCTAGGTATGTATACTTTTTTTTATCAGTCCTATACAGGCTTTTTGTAGTTATCTTCAACATGGCCTTGAAATGGCCGTAAACAGTTTCTGTTTTAAGTGTTAAAACATTTTGCCTGATGGTTTTACAGTCCTTTCCCCCGGTGGAGGCCTGGGTATTTGTGCTCTGTGGCATTTCCGTGGGTCCTGTGTGTCTATGAGCCATTATTTTTCTTTCATTTTTTTCTTTTTCTTCCTCATTTTTGTAATAGCTGCACAAATTATAAATTAACTTATGGTATTGGGATGGGGTTCGGGTGGGCTTTGGGGTTTCATTTCCTATATTAGCATTGTTGTATTGCTTCACCGTAAGCACGTATTGCTTTTGAAATGCTTTTATCTTGAGGACATTGAACTTCGCCAGGTTGGGAGACTGAACATTTTTTTTTTTCGTCTTTTTCTGCAAGTACTGTCGTCTCCAGATTGTCAGATGGAATTGTGATCTGGATGTGTGTTAGAATTGAGTTAAACCCTTTGAGAAGCATAATGTGTTGTCTGCCTTTGGTACGCCCTTGAACTCTCTGAAGTAACCCATTCCCTGGCGCTCGTGACTTAGCTTTCCATTGCGTTGAGAAAGCGGGGGCGCCGTGTGGAAGCGCCTGCCCGTGGGCGCGCACTGCCCTTCCTCGTGCTCGGGAGAGGCCGGCCTGACCTCTGAGATGCTGCGGTTTTCACTTCTGGCCTCTCTTGTGCCTCCTCAGTCTCAGGACGTTGCTCTCGCATTAAACTCCTTTCAACCCAGTCCTGAATGTCTCTGTCTCTCTCTCAGCTGGGCCTTTCTAAGCAGCAAATATATGCTGACTAATCCAGCCCTGTGCTGCAAGCCTTTGTCTCAGGGTGGCCTCAGCCTTGCTTGAGCTCCCTTACAATCCACAGATTTGGTTCCTTCCTATCTTTTATGGAAAGGGTCCCATGGCTTCCCCTCAGGGGACCTTCCTCACTGCCCACATCTGATGTCCGGTGACATCCCTGTCTTACATTACTGTCTCTTTGCTCACCATCCTTTTCTTTATGACATTTATGAGTCCGAACTTGTCTTTGTTTCTGTTTCACTGCCCTAAAATGGCCCAGGCCATCGTCTTGTTTACCATTTGATTGTACCTCCTAGTAATCCCTCATGTATTTTTGGCTGAGTAAGTGTTTGAATACATTGAAAGGAAAAAGTCCATAATGTCCTAACTTTTTCTGATACCATGTGTTATGGGTGGTTTCTTTGTCAGGGGGATTAAATTGACCATTTTATAATGCCATGTGATGTTAAATTGTGATTTTTATTAATTAGGAGCTAAAAACTGCAGATTATAGGTAAATCAATGAAAAAGTGAAGACATGCATTTGTAAATCTTATTAATACAGTCATACTATTGTGTCATTGATATTTGATGACATCATTGCTTGTCACTTAGCATCTGCATGTGGCAAAGAGACTGAAAAATGACTACAAACTAAAGGACCAAAAAATTGGGGGGGGGGTAATGTACATTCTCTTAAGGTAAAGCAATGTTCCTATTTTGAAAAACTTGATGCTGTGATGGTGAGCACAGCCTTTCCTATTCATAAATTTAATCACTTGGGAACTTTCTCTGAGAATGTCTTGTAATTAAACATGGATCCGAGTGTCAGAAGGTGGGTACTGTCAGCGTTTTACTGCCAGTTGATCACAGTAGCCCTGGGAAAGCCACCTGAGTCTCTACGGGCTGTGTAGCAAAGCTGAGGGGAACAGAGGATAAAGGCTGCTAGGACCTACTTAAGCGAGGCTTCTGTGGGATGTAGGAAAAAAAGGCCAGAAAAGTATTGTTTATAGGCCCAAGAAAGTTGTCCAATCTGTTAGCTCTAAAAATACTTAATTACTTCTATATTAAAAATGTTTAATTATCAGGAAATATTAAATTACTCTTTGTTTGTATAACTAAAGTGACATAAAATTTCTGTTTAATTGGAAAAACAATATTTGTATAAACCATTTGATTATATTGAATAATTTATAAGCAATTGAGTTGAACCAAAATATAGTTAAATATTCTCTCCTGAAATTATCATATATTTTATTTTGGGGTGACCTGTTTTTAGCTGCTTCTTAAATTTTTTTTTCAATGCATTCATAGGTTTTTTATTTTCGTGAGAATGAAAATAAATTATACTATTAATCGGGGACCCCAAGCTGACAAAAATTTTCTCTTAGAGGTGATTTTTTTTTTTCTAGGAATAATGGATTTTTGGTGCTTGTATGTTCAATATATGAAATATAGATATTATAAATTCTGATCTACCATTGATATGTGATATCTCGTATATAGCTTTTGGGGATTATTTTCTTCATTCACTTATCTGAGTAAAGCTTTTTTATACATAGATATTTGGTAGAAATAGATATTTGATATGAAAATTGTTTTGAGTTTTAGAACTTGTTTTCAAATAGAGAGGAAATATTCTTTGATTATTATGATATTGCACAAAAAGTTAATGGAATTGATTCTGGTATGAATCATACAACCTGACCCCACAGAGGTTGTAGAGAATTTTTTGTTTTTTAAGTTGATAGTAATAGGTATCCCTAGTCTTTATTGTCCTTAGGGTTCATTAGACATCTGTAGGGGCAAGTAATGCTGATCTTCCCTGTCATCATGAAATACAGTATAAGTCATTGGACTATATTTTGATTACTTTGATAACATTTTGTTTTAAAATTTTTAATATGCTGTTTATTTGATTTTTGCAAAGGTACTATATTCATAGTTCCAAAATCAAACATTGCACATGGATGTGCACAATAATAGTCCCCAGCTCTCATTGTTTCCCATGTGCACCCACAGTTATTAGTTTCTTGTGGATCCTTTCAAATGGTACTATGCTTTTATGAGCAAATATGAAAATATATTATCTTTTTACTTTTTTATATAAATACCATCTACAATGTTCTGTGCTTTTTAAATTTTTTCATTTTTATTTTTGCCTAATAGAACTTGGCAATCTTTTCATAGTGACACAAAAAATGTCCATTTTTGAAACAGTTTAATAATTTTCTTTTGTATAGATGGGCCATTGTCTACTGATGGGCATTTATGTTGTTTACTGCCTTTTGCTATTGCAAAAAATACTGCAGTGAAAAACTTTTTATATATGTCATTTTGTATTGTGTATCTCTTACATAAATGCCTGAAAATGAAATTGTACATTTATGCATTGTAGAAGAGTATTATATGTATTTGTAACTTTGATGGATGTTGTTAAACTGACCCCAGTAGACATTGGACCAAGTTACATGCCACTAGCAATGCCTGAGACCTTGTTCACTCTACTATATCATGTTTCAACATGATGTTCTGTGCAATCTATTAAACTGACTTGATTAGTTATGCCTTTAAAATATTTTGCTTTGCACCTTCTCTAATGTATTAGGCTGTTGACACATTTGGCCAACAGATATGCTGCTAAGAAGCACAGGCCATACAAACCGCTTCCTTTCTCCCCAACAAATAAACTAGGGTTAAGGAAAAGGGAGAGTTTGGGAAGTGGGTTGAGCTCTTGTTACTCTTAGCATGTTGAGTTCACTTCTTCAGTATTTGCTCAGAAGTCAGTCACTCTGAAATGTGTCAGCTGCCCTTCCTCTTGTTGTCAGTGTTTTCTTCCTAACTTACTTAATTTCTCTGATTTTTTTCCTCCCAAATTCCCAAGATATTTGGAGGTTGGGTGAGCACTATCATAGTTTGAATACAGGGAAGCATTCAAACCCTGAAAAAGATATCCATTTTTAAGTGGTAAATGTTTACTAAAATTGTTGTTAGTTTTTTACTCAAGTGCAATGTATTTAGTAAATTTGCCTTGAACAATCTTATGGAAAAGAATTAATGAATATAGATTGAAGCTTAAGAAATGTTTTCTTCAATTGCTTCACTCTGAAACTTTTAAATAACATTTTTTAGAAATGTTAAGTACGTAAGTCAGATGAGACCTTCTGAAAGATTCTCACATTTGACATAACTTGTGCATTCTTTTTGTGTTTTATTTGATGCATATTTTTCTGTTATCAACTAGAATTGAGTTTTCACCCCCGCCCATGTATATCGCGTTTTTGAGGACAGCTGGTCAATAATTGTTCTTTTTTTGCATACTTTTCTTGAATGAAAATAACTAGAGCGATGTTGACAGGAAAAGGACAAGGTTTGATTTTAAGATGGGTGGCTCACTAAATGCTTTTTGAAAAGTAAGAGTTTTACTCTCAATTGCCAGGAATAACTTATGCACATAAATTCTGTATGGACAGAATCAATAGTTTTTTCTCCCTTTCATATACCCCCAGGCGAGGGGCTATAGTAATTTATTTCTATGTTAACGTTTTTTTGTTTCTGTTGTGCCTTAGACTCTACCTTATATTAATGGTGTAAAAACCACCTATTTGAAAGATTTACACTTTGGGGAATGAACGCAGTCTTCCTGCCAAAGTTAAACATGCTGTGTTGTTCTTGATTCCTGGGATTTGTTGAAGACAGTTCATCTTTGTGAGATACAAGATTTGTGTTGATGGAATTGGTCCATTGAAGGAGCTTGAGAATTTTCATCTACAGATATTAGTATGTCACTTATAACCTTTCTCATTGCATGAAGGATGGTCGGTAATTTATATTCCCATTGTTTTATCACCTATTAGCACCCAGCCTTCTATCTCTCTCTTCCATTGTTCCATCACTTACTGGCGTAGATGAGTGTTCGAGGAGTCCTGTCTGATCCGAAGCCTCTGTCTCTGATGTTCTCCTTAGCTGACTCTGAGAAGCAACTGGTTTTAGATTGTTCTTGATGTTCCAAACTTTCCCTTTCTGATGTTTGGGAAGTTGAGATGATGAGGTGTTGGCATCTGCAATTACAAAAGGAAGTTTCAGAGATAGCTACAAATACAATGATTTCCTTCTTAATTTTTTTCCTGTTATTGGCAGCCTCAAAATGTAAACCAAAAATGGTTACACACATATGCACACACACACGCACACACACAGAGTATAAATAAATACCAAATGTGGAATTTCTAAAACCGTGTGTCTAGAATGATGGAGTGTATGTCCCTATTTAAATGACTTTTATCATTCCATGACCCATGGTTTTGGACACCTTTATTTATGTCGGTTTTTCTATCTCTCACACATAAAATTGTTCTAATATATTAAATGCCATGCTTGACAAAAATAGAGAATTTGTGCAGCTCAGCGCAAAGCCTTGTGTGAACGTGAATACGTGCTGGTGTGTGGACGCGGTAGTTAGGATGTTATCTTGTGGGATCCTGATGCGTGCGCCTTTTACCAGCCAGTGACATTCCGGGTGGTGGTGTTCACTTTTCCCGTCCTTTCTCTCTATATCTGTAATCCTGGCAATTGTCTTTCTAAATCTGTTCATTCCTCTCCGTCCTCCTTTCTCCTGCCCAAGTCCAAGCTGCCTGCACCTCTCACGTGGATGGCTGCACGGCATTGCAGCCACCCTCCCTGTCCACGCCTCCCCGTCCACTGCCACCAGAGGGATGTGTGGTCGAGAGCCCTGTTTAGCACGCTGTGGGGCTCTGACCATCCTCGGGAGCATGACGGAGTGACGTGGTTGTCAGGGGCTTGAAGTCACAGTGACCTGGATTGGAATTTCATGGCATGTCTTATGCCGAGCAGGTTCCTGCAGTTTCTAAGCCTTGGAGCAAGCTGCAGAACTGTCTGTGGTGCATTTCAGAGGATGGTGAGGATGAGGAGATCAGTCGTGGAAAGCTTTTAAAACAGTACCTAACGCGCAGTGGAACGCTCAGGAAGTGTGAGTTTTGATACTGCTGTTTTTGGCTTTGTTGAGGTTGGGGTCTTCCTGACGATGTTCCTTCACTGACTTGATCCCAGCTGCCTCTAGGCTGCGTCTGCCCTGCTGTACTCGTTCTGGTCTCTAACTTCACCCTGTTCTTGCATCTCTGGGCCTTTTCTCTTTCCTTCCTAAGTCCTATTCTTCTGATCTCACCACCAGCCTTAGGAGATTTTCCCAGATACCTGCCTCCTTCAGTCCATTTTCCTTAGCCACACCCCCATCCCTGCCAAAACCAATGCAAGGTGCACAGAATCCTGTGTTAACCCTTTCCTACCATCGCAGTTACCAGGTTTCATTTTAACTATGTGTCCTTCTTTTTAATGAGGGTAAGGCTCATATCTTTTTCTTGGGGTTTTTTCATTTGGTTTGGTTTTGAGGGAGGCGTGACTAAACTTTTGGTAGCATCGGATCTCTCACGTATATTTGCATCTCAGCGTAATCATACTTTTATAGAATACATTTGTTGTAAAGGGCTATCTGCTTGTAATTTATATATCTAAAAATATTCTTCTCTTAAAACATTTGTATAGCAAGCATTTTGATTAAAAAAAAACCCCTCCTTCCCTAGATAGTATATATTTTCTTACATTGAATAATGTTTAACTTTTCAAGAATCTCTTCTAGATTAAATTGGAGAAAGTTTGAGGGGAGGGCAAGGAATGTTAGTTTGATTATATCAGCAGAAATCTAGGCTTTTGGGCTTACTCATAATTGAAGTCCCTGGAGGGACTAATTTTTCTGAGAACTTTGTATTTTAATCATAAACAGACCCAATTCAGTAATACTTTCATAAACCTTTGGCTAAGACTTTGGTATTAATGTCCTGAACTCTTAGAAAGAGAAACATATTTTTGTAGGTTGGCCAAGAAAAATAGGTCTCAATTCAAATAAAAGTAATGTATTTGTTATTTTAAAGATATTTTTCCATTGAGCAATCTGTTAAGCATTTTGGTAATTTAGTTGTCTAATATTGGACATGACTTAGGCGGTGACTTGATGTATTTTCTCTGGCCTCATATGATGACTATTTGAATTTTAAAGTTTTTGCTTTTGACTTGGGGGCAAGTTATGTAAGATTATACATAATTATTTAATGGTTAACTTTTATTTCTTTTGTTGTAGATTTTAATAAAAGGATGAATCCTATGTCTTATTTTCTGAAATATATTTGAAATGGTAAAATATACAAAGAGTTTCTATTGAAGGTCAAAAATATTTTCTTTAAGGTACTTTAAGGCACTTTCTTTAAGGTACATGTGCAATTTTCCCCCTGCTGTTGTAAGTGGCTGAAACAGCACTTTGAATCTATGGTACCCCTAGAGAAGCTCCCCTCTTTACTTCTCTGACATTCTGTTTCTAAGCTCACTTATATTATTTATAGAAGTCTCTTCCTGGTGCTCCACCTGCACGAATGCAGGTCATTCCTCTAGATGGGTTTTTATTTGCTCTTCCTTGGTGAACTTACGTGTTAGTTTAGTTTCTCTTCCATCCCTTCAGCCTTGTACTTACCCACAAGTAATAGCTGGTCACTTCTGTCTAGATGTCCTATTGATCACTCAGATTCAGCATGGATGAGGGTAAACAATCTTTATGCTTCCTCCCAGGCTGAGGGGAAGTGGTCCCTAGTAGAAAGGGCAATGTGGGTTGAAACAACTTGTGCTGGACCTGGCTCTCCACGGAGCCTGGCAATATACAGCAGCCTCTGTGTGCATAATTACCTTACTACCTGCAAAATCATGAGTAGTTCATTTCTGAATATTTTCTACACTGAGAAAATTCTATGATTTTCGTGTTTCTTTTAATTTTGCCTTGTGTCTTCCAGATTTCGAATTTAGTTTCTTCCTTTCTTCTTTTTCTATTTCGTGTTTTACCTATTGCTGGGTACTTTATTTTTTTATTTTTATTTTTCTGAGACAGAGTCTCGCTCTGTCACCCAGACTAGAGTGCCTTGGTATCAGCCTAGCTCATAGCAACTTCAAACTCCTGGGCTCAAGTGATCCTCCTGCCTCAGCCTTCTGAGAACTTGGGACTACAGGCACGTGCCACCACACCTGGCTAATTTTTTCTATTTTTAATAGAGATGGGGTCTTGCTCTTGCTCAGGCTGGTCTCGAACTCCCAAGCTCAGGCGATCCTCCTGCCTCAGCCTCTCAGAGTGCTGGGATTACAGGCATAAGCCACCGTGCCTGGCCCAGGTCCTTTATATTATACCTTTCCTCTTGTGCATACACATACACACACATGCACATAATCTATTTTTCTATTTTCATAGCACACTGTTCTCATTTCAGCCATATTCCTTTTGGCTGGACTGATGTAATATTTGTCCATCTCTCCACTACTCCTTTTTTAAATCAATTCTGCATATTCCTCTTCACTTAATCTTCCAATTCGCCATGTGGATTGCTTCACCCACAAATTTAAAAGCGTGAAGAAACTCCCTACTGTATTCTGATTTAAAATTACACTCATTAGTTTGGTAGTCTGTGTTCTCTGCAATCTAATTTCAATTTAGCTTTTTTAGGCATCATCTCCTACCTTGACCTCATGCATATTCTATGCTCTGGTGGACTATTATACTTTTTAAAATAAATTCTTTTATTGCTGCCCTCAAATATTCACAAAATCCTAGACTCCCCTCACCTTCTGAATCTGCATTGTGTCATTCACCACTTAATTTAGTCTTTGATCACATGTGTGTGGGATGCTTGCTTGAAGACATCACTCTGCTTGAAAATGGAAGAGTAGGATCAAGGATGTTAGTCCTGTGGACCAAAGCAGGATCCCAGCATCATACTTATTAACTGGAATCTGGAGTAAGCAACTTCACCTCTAGTTTTCTGGAGGAGCCTCAGCCTGGGTTGAAACAGACACTTAATGAAAACTATTAATAATATTCCAAAGGAAAAAAAAAAGAATGTGGTAAAATTTTGTAGAAATTCAAATCATTTATTTTAGTTAATGATGTTTCTACAAAAATCCCAATCAGTTTTTATTATATGACTTAGTTTTTTTTTTAATTCCTGTGGAGTGAAAGATGTATTTCTGCGGGTAGCATTCTATGAGGAAGTGGTATAATATGCCCACAACCAGAGGCTTGGATTTGACTCCCTCTCTGAGAGATTCATTAGTCCGACTTCTTGAGCCACCATTTCCTCATCTGGGTAATTGGGGAAGTTGCCTCTTTCTTCCTCAGAAGAAGCTTTAATGATTAAGCCGTGGTAAACAGCTTATGCTCTTGACCCAGAAAAGGTTAAATTTCCTTTAGCTGTTTGACCTTGGCATTTTTGATTGACTCTTTCCTGTTTTCGTGTTCTTATTTGCAAAATGGTAGACAATAGAACCTATCTCATGGACTTTAGTAAGGATTAGATAAAATAATATAGCTCACTGTTCAATAAATGTTAGCTATTTTAGTTACCATAATGTGCTAATTCAAGCCTAATACAACATTTATTGTTAGTCTCTGCCACTTACCTGGTCCTAGTGATTGCTACAAATTGTCAGTAGTTGTGTTCTATCATTAGGAAGTCAGCTTGCTGCTTACCTTTCAATGCAAGGCCTTGTTTGATAGAATAATAAGCAAACTACACACAATAGTGTATTATCAAAGATTCTAGGTTATGATTTTTTGTATTTAGAACAAATTTGTAATATATGGTTAATATTATCTTTCTGTTTTCTACATGTATGAGATGGTTATGCTTTTCATGTAATTATTTATATGGCTGAAATCCTTTGATATTAAAAATACTATATAGTGAAGAATATGCATATTCTCTGATTTTCCTAAAACAGTAAACATATTACATAAGGTGTTTCTTCATATCTTACTAAGAAGTACTAACATGGCTAAGCTTTGTTGTGTGGCTATAATGCTGTTTTACTAGGTTGATCTTTTATTTACATTCAAAAAGCTATCTAGGTTGAGGTAAACTTATAACTAGAACCCCAGTTCATGGATGTTTTAGCGTACCTAAGACATGGACGTTTGCTCTCCCAGTTTCTGAGATTTTGCTGTTTCTTTTCCTTCTCATTCAAACTAATAGTCTTTTTCAAGTTCTGCACCATAACTACTTTTGGCTCTAAGATATAAAAGGAATTAATGTTTTTGGTATTTTCTGTTTCAAATTTCTTTAGAATCTTTATAAATTAAGTTTATAAGCATTCTACTCTGATTCTAAAAAGAATCAGAAGAGTCTTTGGAAGACTCTAACTTCCAAAATAAAATTTCCGTATACTTAGTTTAGTTTTTTTAAAGAATTGTTTACTGTTTACTCTTTTCATCACCACTTCTGTCTTTCTTTGGCACACCATTTTGCATTGTTAACAAATCTTCATTGACTTTTCTGTAGTTACTTTTAATCCTGTATGTATTTGTAAAAGATTCCATAAAATTTAGTTTTAGTGTTTCTACATGGTTTCCTTTAGTTTATAAATAGAATAAAAATAATTCTTGCCCTCTTTACCCCCGCCAGTGGTTTGAAATAGCAAAACCACTGGCGTTGTGGTCCTTTCTTGGTCCTTTTGTACCACTGGCTGGGCTCTGACCTCTCTACTTGAAGAAGACACAGCCATCTTGCTCTTCCATCCAAACAGTGAAGGGTTGCATCACCTTCATCTGTATTTTGAATAATTAATTTGTACACTAATGTAACTGAGTTTTCTGTCCTTCACTCCTAATCTTAAATATTTGAAATAAAGACAATTGTAGAGTTATAAGCATTTTTAACAATAAAGCAATCATAGGTATTTGTGAGTAGATGAGATTTTGGTTACATCGGGTCTTTTCGTATTGTCTTTGATCTTACTAGGCTTATTCATACAAACAATCCTGTGAGTCACTCTGGTTTAAAATTTTCATAATCACTGGAGTCAGGAGAGCTAGGAGAGATTCTTCCTCAGTTAGACTTCCAGTTTGAAGGCTCAGGCAGTGGTGAAGATGCACTGGAGGATGAAGCCATGTTCTTGGGAGTTGCTTACCTTGCAGGAGCCTTGGGCTACCTGCCCCTCTTGATAGTGGTATATTCCAGCTCCCCATTGCTTCCACATGGTGATATCGGGTGTTTGTGTCTTTCTTCCTGTGCCGTATATTTGCCATCCCCCCCTTTCACCTCTGCATGCCCAGGATTGCTATCATTCTACTCCCCTTCATGATGAGGTTATACCTCATCTTGTAACTACAACTTACTGAGGTGCTCTTACATTCTTAACGCTGTGAGTGAGGTACATTTGCAAAGAGGAGCATTCATTTGAATAAATGAATATTTACCATTAAATTTTAAGTCTTAAACTTAACGTGAATATGGTATTGTTATTTAGAAATTTTTAAAAATTACAATTTTAAAAATAACCATGTAATTATTGGTCCTTAAGTTGCCTTTTTAAAAAAATATAACAGTAGATAATATAGGTCTATAACTATTTTTATTCTCTTTTCCTTATTTCTTTTAAGAATATAGTTCCCCCAAAGGACATTTCAGTGTAAAATAAATCACCAAGCACATGCAAAGAATGGAGTCTGTATGCTATATTTTTCACTTGTTTAACATTTATGTCTAAAATTCTACAAATAATGAAGCAACCCAATTTGTTGAATGTCCATGATATACCAGGGTTTGTGCTAAACACCATTGTTCATGATCCTATAGGTGAACTAGGCATTGCTATTCTCATTTAAAGATAAGAAACCTCATGTTTTTTGTAAACTGCTTGAGTAATGTTACCTACATAGTAAGTGATGGAGATAATTTAAAAGTGGTTAAATTTGGTTTCCAAGCTGGTTTGTTGTACAGTTGAAAATAGAGTACTAAATTTACCATTTTTTTTTTTCTCAGTTAAATGTTTCTTTGATACTGACTCTAGTCTTTGTTGTTCAATATCGATAAAAATAATTCCACCTCTGTTCTGAAACACCTGGCAGTCTGTTGGCTGAACAGAAGATTGGAATCATTGTTGTGCCAGTAATTAAGTAATAGAAGGGGATGTAAGGCAACAATGAACATTTCAGTGACTGTGACAACTGGGCAGAGATTCAGAGACTCTGGCCAAAACACTAGGATTGCTTTGGATGTGTAGATGGTATTCACTTTGGGCCTTGACGTATTTGGCCACTTTGGGTATAAAAATCCTGGACAAAGAGCCAGAGTACAGAAACATGAAAACAGGTGGATTTCTTGTTTGTGAGTTTTCTGGTGTGTTGAGAGCTTAGTGTGCATGTGTGGCCAAGATGGGTAGTAGAACTTAGATTGCATTCAGGTTGTGAAAGTATCCAAATGTATAACATTAAGAGACACTGTTGGTGAACAAAAAAGGGGTCTTGTCTGTCGCACTGCTAGCAAATGGATGTTTCTTTCACCATTAAATTATACTGAACTTATACTGAATCAAATCCACTGAAAATGGATTTGAGAAGAGAGAGAGAAAAAGGAGGAAGTTTAGTGGGGGGATGAGTAATAATGTCCTAAACCCAGACTATTGCAGTGGAGGTCGAAAGAATAAATTTGGTAGATACGAGCAGGTAGAATCAACTGGTCTTGATCGTAATCAAGATGTGATTTTTCTGTGATTGAGACATTAAAAATGGCTCACAGCAATTTCAGTAGAATGGAGGGACACGCACCAGGTTTCTAGGAGGTTGAGAAGAAAATGGGAGGTTTAAAACTTGGAATGCTAAGAGAAATAGAGGAAGGTGCTTTGTTTTTGTTTTGTTTTTTGGTTTTTTTTTAATGCTGGTGGAGATAGTTGCCCAGTTGCCTGCTAATAGGGAAAAGCCGTTGCTCATTTAATAAGGCTTTTTGCTCAAAAATTAAAGTTAGAATCTTGCATTAATAAGCCAAATTTCATCATGCTTTACATTTGATTAGTTCCTTCTGGAGTTTTTCAAAGACCCTTCTGATTTCTACTGACCTAAGTGGTTTTGTGTTACTATTATAGAATATATCTTGTTGTCTGTTTCTTCCAACAGATGATTATGAATGTATTAAATAACATTGGTCTTGATTTTTATCCCGAGGGATTCTGATATTAAAATCTCTGTTTGGGCTAAAGAACTTTTTATGTTTGTTAGAAAATAGGATATGACTGATGATTTTATTTTTTATCTTCTGCATGCATTGCTGTATGTAATGCGATGATGAAACTATTCATTTATTTTTAGCTTCTCTTCCTTTTCTATTATATCTGTGCTATTAGGTAAGACATTAATGTATAAATAACCATACCGTAGGGTATATGACACTGGCAAATATAGAAATATACATGACCTTCAAAATAAAAGGGAATTTAAGGGTTAATCTTAAGTGTGTGGTGACTTTTGTGTGTGTGCTGGAATAATATTGCTTGGGGACTTCCTATGAATAAGAAGCTAAAAATTGAACCAGAGTTTCATGGTTTCTTTTCAATTCCCCATGTGATTATAAATTTGCCAG
Source organism: Daubentonia madagascariensis (assembly GCA_023783475.1). Lineage (NCBI taxonomy): Eukaryota > Metazoa > Chordata > Mammalia > Primates > Daubentoniidae > Daubentonia > Daubentonia madagascariensis. The sequence continues at coordinate 2,337,966 of JAKFHU010002239.1, forward strand.
GTTGTTAATATTTGAACTTTAATAACGGGTCTGTGAGTTGAAAAACACCACTGTGATTTTAAGGTGGTCTGGAAAACCTGGGTAATTGTTACATAATTTAACTTAACTTCTTGAAATTCCAGTTCTCATAAAAGCAATTTTGAGGATAGTAAAAACATGGCTGGCCTTTTTTTTTTTTAAACACCCCAAGATTCAGTTTTGTATGCATTTGTTTATATGTGGATCTTTGTGCTATGTTTTGGGTAATTTTTGGTTAATAATTACAAGAACTACCATTTCCTTAAAAACTTTTAAAAAACATTTTATTTATTTTAATTGAAAAATAAAAATTGTATATATTTATAATGTACATGTTGTTTTGAAATATGTATACATTGCAGAATGGTTCAATCAAGCTAATTAACATATGCATTACCTCATATAGTTATTTTTGTGTGTAATGAGAACACATCACATCCACTCTTAGCACTTTTCAAGAATAAGATACATTGTTGTTAACTATAGTTATCATGTTCTATAGTCGATCTCTTGCACTTATTCTTCCTATCGAACTGAAATTTTGTATCCTTTTACCAACATCTCCCCATCTCCCAACCCTCTGCCCCCAGGTAACCACCATTCTACTTTCTACTTCTATGAGTTCAATTTTTTTTAGATTTCATAACAAGTGAGATCATGTGGTATTTCTGTTTCTGTGCCTGGTTTATTTCACATGATGTCCTCTAGATTCATCCATGTTGTCAAAAATGACAGATTTTCTTCTTTTTTAAGGCGAAATAATAGTTAATTGTGTATATATACCACATTTTCTTTATCCATCATCCATTGATGGACACTTACGTTGATTTCATATCTTGGCTATTGTGAATAATGCTGCATAAAACATGGGTGTGCAGATATCTCTTCAACATACGGATATCTTTTCCTTTGAATATACACTCAGTCGTGGGATAGCTAGATTATATGGCAGTTCTATTTTTAATTTTTTGAAAAACCTCTATACTGTTTTCATTAATGGCTGCAGTAATTGACATTCCCACCAACAGTGTGCAAAGGTTCCCTTTTCTCCACATCCCCTTCAACACTTGTTATTTTTCATCTTTCTAATAGTAGGTATTTTAACAGGTGTTAGGTGCTATCTCATTGTGGTTTTAATTTGCATTTTTCTGATTAGTGATCTTGAGATTTTCTTCATATTTCATATAACTATTGACCGTTTGTATGTCTTCTTTTGGGAAATGTTTATTTGGATCCTTTGCCCATTTTTTAATGGGGTTATTTTCTTTCTGTTGATTTGTTGGAGTTCTTTATGTATTTTGGATATTAATCCTTTGTCAGATGTATGGTTTGCAGATACTTTTCCTGTTCCATAGGTTGTCTCTTTACTCTGTTGTTTCCTTGCCTGTGCAGAAGCCTTTTAGTTTGTAATTTTATTTTTGCTTTTGTTGCCTGTGCTTTTTGGGTTTATATTCAACAAGAATGACCATGTCTTGAATTTTACTCTGCTGAACTCTTTATATGCATTATCTTTAAAAACAGAACCTACTAGGTAGAGTATAGCATTGTTGCAGCTGTTTTCTGGATGAGAAGCTTGAGTTACAAAAATCATATAACTTACTAATAGTCACACATAAGTATATGTTGGCTTCAAATCTAGGTCTTTCTAACTCTAAAATCCACGTTACTATCTAGTATAACTATGTAGAGAAAGGTGAATTCTTCCTATGCTGATATTCACAGAGGCACAGGTGGGTGTCCTTGAATGTGCCTTGGGAAGTCTGTGAAGTCTGTTCCTTGAGTACATGTGGCCTTGCTCCTTCCTTAGGGTTTTCACTCTGGTTCTCTTCCCTGGCATGTGCTTTCCCCAGACACCCCTTGCTTAATTGCCCTGGGTCCTTCATATCTTTGCTGGAATCTGACATCCTCACTGAGACCCTTCCCTAACCTCTGTTTGCAACTTTACCTTGCAGCTCCTGCTGTATCCCCACTTTTCCCACCTTCTGTGTCCCCAGTTCTTCTTATCTTACTCATTTTTAATAGCACTTTCCGTAATTTACTTATTACATTTATCACATATTTTCTGTTCCTGCCTATTAAATCATAAGTTTCAGGAAGGCAGAAGTCTTTTCTGTTTTGTTCACACATCTGTCCCAAGTGCCTGGGGCATTGCTTAGCATATCATAGGCATTCAATAATTGCATAACTACATAAGTGAATAAATCAGTGAGAGCTCCCTGAATTCATGAGTAAGATTTATGGTTTTATGACCTTACTGCTGGGAAAAGGGTTCATGGCTTTTATCAGATTTTTGTTTTATCAGACCAGACCCAAAGTTTACCCCAAGGGGGTGGTGATTTGTATACTTTTAAGTTGGATTAAAAAAGTATGCATGCATTATTTTCAGTTGTATATGAGTCATAGAAATTTATAATATCAAGAACCAGTAAATATTAATAATAGTTCCAGTTTAAACTTTTCCTCGGGGTCATTATGGAAAGATAAATTGTGTTTTGTGTTATAAAATTATAGATTGAAGATTATTAAAATTTGTTTTGAACATACTAACATGTATATAATTTTGAATGTCACCATTTGAGACCACTGGCCAAACTGTGGGAGTTAATGCTACGTAAATGTTATAAATACACAGTATGAATCACCATTGTGGTCTGTGTCGTCTTTTTGTGCACACAAGTGGTAATGCCTTTATTAAATCCCATAAGAATTATTGTACATGTACAATGTGTTACAAACTGGCCTAGCCAATGACCATTTTATGGTCAAGAGAGGACTCCTGTTCTCAGGCACATAAATAACTGCCCAAAGTGCTGCATAATAAGTAAAAATAAAATCAGGATCACATGTGTGTATGCAAACGTATATATACTTGAGGCCCACTGAGTTCCGGGCCATGATCTCTGAGCCATTTGTTTATCTGTTTCGTCCTTTTAATGATCATACACACCCCCATGCATGAACTGGTTGTTAAAAGTTTTAATGCTATTGATTAGGGTGAATCGTTTACTAAAACAAGTAGGAATAAAAATTCCTCTTGACTTTAGTGTATTGAGTATATTAATGAAGGCTTTTTTACTGAAATTTTCTTCAACTCATTTTCAAGGAAAATGAAAGAGTAATTGTCTTCTTATAAAAAGGTGCTCACCGTCACTCATGGGGCTGCACATTAAAATGCTGATTTTCTTCTATAATTGAGCAAACATTAAAAGTACCGGTAATATCAAATGTTTGAAAGGACGTGGCCCCGTAAGCACACTCATGTACCACAGGTTGGAATGTAATCGATGAAGTCTGTCTGAAACTTCGTTTGGCCTATGTGTCTTTGATTTAAAAATTCTGTGGGAAGATTACCTACAGAAATAATTTGCACATGTGTAAGTAATTGTTGTAGTGTTGTGGTATAGGAGAAACAAACTAAATTTCTATTAATGGAGGAATGGCTAAATCAGTTGTTTTGTATTTGTGCTGTGGGACACTCTGAAGCTAGTGTAAGAATTGATTTAAAATATATGCCTAGGTATTGAATGATTTGCAAGACATGTTAGTGAAAGGAATAAGTCTTTATTTTGTTCTTTAGTATACAATTGTATTATATATTTTAATTCTTGTGAACATTGCAGCTGAGTATATGGACATGTCATGTGTGTACAATCATAGAAAAGGGAATTGGAGGGATGTTTTCCAAATTGTAACCATGAAAGTGGGGATGCGGAGTAGAATTGTAGGTGAAAATTTTATTCTGTATACTTTAGCAGTAGTTAAATCTTTTATGAAACTATCTACTGCTGGGGAAAAAGTCCCTATAACATTTTTTAAAATTTCCTAAGCACATACTCCAAAACTGAGGTAGATTAGGTTTTTTTTTTTTTTTTTTGGCCTAAAATAGTGTCTCTCTGCATTACTTGTCTCCCATTCTCCCTTCAGCTCCCAAATTTTTCTCTTATTTGTAATTTGCTTGATTATCAATTTTAAGATTTTAATATCCAACAATTATTCCATTATTTTTTATATTTCATTTAATACACACATAGTGCCTTTTATTAAAAATTGTGCTCCCAGGGGCCAATGTTGGAGTCACCTGCCCTCTGAAAATGGTGCACACTGGACAAACATGTTTGTGTCTAGTGCAAGGATCTGAAGGTGGTCATTCAATAAAGTCTAGTAAATTAAACATTTCTAAAACAGATTTAAGTAATTTTGTGAAGATTAGTAATCATGAATATTTAAGTAGTCCTTTAATTTATTTGCCTGTGATTATGAGACAACAGATTAAGTCTAGCAGAGTAACAGTTATTTCTATTCCCATCAGGATTGTGGATAATGGGCAAAATAAAGAATATATAATAAGCAATCATCCATGGTACTTTAATGTCTTGAAGAGTTTCATGATAGACACTGAAAAATTTACTTTTTAAATTTTGAAATTCATTGTCTATGCATCCAGACTGTAGAATTATATACCCTTTTTTCCCTTCAGAACTAGTACATACAAATGGTTGCCAATGAACAGCCATGAAATAGATTTATTTGTACAAAATTAAGAAAAACCTTAATAAGCATGCTTTACTAAAGAAAAGTTATATATTTATTTTCAAAAGTCTGATTTTAGACTTGCCTTGCTTGTTTTCCCAGACTGAAAAATAAGCTGTATCCTTTCTAGAGTGGTCTTTGGTCATTTCCCTCTGTGGAAATGTTTATAAAATCACATTGTAATCTGTTAAACCAAGGATATTTTTATTTGTACTATATTGAAAAGCACCTGTGGAATCCCTGGCCTAATTCCTCTTTTTTCTTTTTTTTTTTTTCCTGGTGAAAAATCAAAAAAGCTGAACAGTAATAAATGTAATTGGTAATCCAAAACCAGCAAGATGAATGCACCCATCATTTCCTTTCAAAGATTTCCCCAATTTCAAAGTAAACCCAAACACTTGTAATTCTGTTTTCTATTTTTGAAAATAATTAATTCATTACTTTCAAGTCACCTTCAAGAATTTCTATGGCAACTTGATCACAATAATTCAAAAATAAAACATATATGGGAGAGGATACAAAACGTTAGCAATTCTTGAATTTAGGTGAAGGGTATATGGTGTTGAGGATACTCTCCCAATTTTCTGTAGATTTGAAGTTTTTCAAAATAAAAACCTTGAGCAAAATCCGTGTAATCCATGTTCTTTTCAGTTTTTTTTTAAACTGCAAAGTGAATTAATTTTTATCTGAAAAGGGCCATTGCAGCTCATGATGCAAAATGTATCTCATGATCCCAACTGACGATCTTTTTTTAAGGAAAGTAAAAATTCTAAAACCCAAAACCCATTTGCTGTTTCATCTTCAGCCACTTGTATTTGTTCATAGTCTCACCTTCCATATTGTATCTCCAACAAATGGATGTTGATGTTAATATCTGTTAGTTTCTGGCTAGGTTTTCATTTTCATTTTGCATCAAGTTGTTCCCTTAGTAATCCAGTGCATTCTGGAGAACTGAGCTTCAGGTTGTAACAGGGGAGTCAGGAACCCAGTTAGGTGTTGCAGGTGCAAAGATGCCTGAGGGAAGCCTAGTGTAAGTATTTAATGAAGAGCTGAGTTTGCTCACTGGAAGAAGCTGTCATCTCTACAGGTTGCCCTTTTCTTCCATGGCCTCATTTTGACCAGGAAGCCCTTGCTGTTCCTTGTTAATGATGTTCTCTGCAACTCCCTCCTTCCCCCAATACATGTGTTACATGTCATGGAAAAGGGCTGCTTGCCTGGATGCTTTCAGTGGTACCTCTAGTCCACGATGTCTGCTCAAAGTAGAGCTGACTGTGACATGACAAGATTTGGGTGATTGTGGGTGCTCTGCTCCCTCCCTGCCTGTGAGATCATCCTCAGTGAACTCTTATTTCTTGTTACACCTTGTAACAGTGTGTGTGTTTGCACTGTCTTTACAGGTGATGTGCTCTGTTCTTAAGTAGTTCTCCTTTGAGTGGGGTAGATCTATAAGTGGACACCTGCCTCCATGTGGATCCATACATGTGTCAGGGGATGGGTCACTTCAGCACTCTGAGTTACGATTCTCCGTTCACAGAACGGGAAGAGCACATACACAGTGCCTGGCACGGTCGTGAAGGTTTCAGTTTATTACCACTCTCAATAAATGTTTTCTTTCTTCCTACCCATCTTTGCCCTCTAAGGTAATTGCTCCATGTAGAGTTATTTTCAGTATTCAAGTGAAATTTTCAGAAGATAAAATAAAATGCTTTCTCCAGAATGTATACACTTACCAAGTATAATTATAAAACATTAAAAAGCAAATCTATGTTCAGGGCCACCTTGCCGAAGGGGAGAGTTGGGGTAAAATGCAGCCTTTGCTCTGTATCCCATGCTATGTCCCCTCCAAGAGACACCTTTCTGTAATCGCAGAGAGGTGCCAGCAGTGAGCAGAGAGGCACTGCAGTGTCTAATCCCTCTCCCCCTTCCTCCCTACCACCCTTTCTTCTTCCCTATTTAATACATAATATTTGTATATATTTATGAGATACATGTGAAATTTTGTTACATGCATAGATTGTGTAATGATCAAGCCAGGGTATTTAGGGTATCCATCACCTCAAGTCTTTTTCAATTCTATGTGCTGGGAAGATTTCAAGTACTCTCTTCTAGCTATTTTGAAACATATAATACATTGTTAACTATAGTCACTCTGCCATCAAAGATTAGAATTTATTCCTTTTATCTAATTGTATGTTTGTACCCATTAACCAACCTCTCTTCATCCCCCCAACCCCCCACCCACACACCCTTCCCAGTTTATGGTGTCCATCATTCTAGCCTCTAACTCCGTGACATAACACTTGTAGTCCCCACATGTGAGTGAGAACATGTGGTATTTGTCTTTCTGTTCCTGGCTTATTTTGCTTAACATAATGACCTCCGGTTCCATCCATGTGGCTGCAAATGATATGATTTCATTCTTTTTTATGGCTGAATAGTATTTCATTGTGTATGTACCACATTTTCTTTATCCATTTGTCTGCTGATGGACACTTAGGTTGATTCCATCTTTGCTATTGTGAACAGTGTTGCAATAAACGTGGGAGTGCAGGTATCCCTTTGATACACTGATTTCCTTTCCTTTGGATAAATGCCCAATAGTGGGATTGCTGGATTGTGTGGTACTTCTATTTTTTGTTTTCTGAGACCTCTCCATACTGTTTTCCATAATGTCTATACTAATTTGCATTCCCACCAACAGTATATAAGAATTCCCTTTTCTCTGCATCCTCGCCAGCATCTGTTATTTTTTGTCTTTTTAATACTAGCCATTCTAACTGAGGTAAGATCATATCTCATTGTGGTTTTGATGTCCATTTTCCTGATGAGTAGTGATTTTGAGGGTTTTTTTCATACACCTATAGACAGTTTGTGTGTCTTCTTTTAAGAAATGTTTATTTATATCCTTTGCCCACATTTTAATGGGATTATTATTTTTTGTTACTGTTGACTAATCCCTTTCTAACTGGCCTTTTATTCAATTAAAGTTTATTTTTATAGATAAGAATTGTTCTTTGCTGTTGTTCTTGTTATAAATTCCTTGGTCAGTAGCAGTTCGTTTGTTGGTTCAAATAACGTTTAAATACCTGATGTATGAATAACCGTGTTAGGATATGAAACAAAACTAAGCAATAATCTGGCCAAATATGAATAAGCATCAAATGGAGTGCTGATCCTTTATATTATTGATTTCATTTATTCATTGATCTTCTAAGAACTCTTTCTTTTCTTTCTAATAGTACTCGAGTACCACTTTAGTAATCATTCACATGGCTGACTCCTGCCTTCTCCAAGAGCTGATTGTGCGTATGTCTTCCCAACTCTGTGTTCAGTGATGTTGTATTGTTAGCTAGAAATCAGCCATGGTTGGAGTATTTGTGTCACAGGTATTGGCAGACACTACAAATAGGGCTTTTTCCTTTTTTTTTTTTTTTGGTGAGTCTGTTAGACATTTATCAGCACATTCCTACTTACATTATGTTCTTTACTTCTTCACACAATTTCTAGAAGTTGGTGGTTATTCCTCCTGGTCACAGCTTTGACAGTCTGTTCATTGTGTTGATTTTAGTCTTTAACCAGTATGGTCAAACTTCTGGCTACTGAAACGGATCTGCGTGTCTGTGTCTGCCTATCTGGTAGCCCACTTACAACTCCCTCTTCGTGAGCCCCTGGGAGAGTTGTAATGTGGAGAGGTATGTGCGTAGGGCTTTTCAGGTTACATTTTCCCAGTGCTTTATTAATGATATTGTTTTTTAAAGTTTTATTTTTTACTTAAAAATTTTTTTAATTCATATGTATCTGTACATATTTATGGGGTACATGTGACATTTTGTTACATGCATAGACTGTGTAACGATAAAGTCAGCGTATTTGGGGTATCCAGCACCTTGAGTTTTTATCATTTCTATGTGTTGGGTACTTTTCATGTCCTCTCTTCTAGCTGTTTTGAAACATACAATACATTGTTGTTAATTATAGTCACCCTACTCTGGTTTATAGAAACCCTAGGATTTTGACCTAAGGACATGATTTAAAACTGATCCTTTCCAACTTTTCAGTCCTATCGGAGTCGCAAAGCAGGGCCTGGTGTTCTTTCAGAGTGTTTTATTGCTAAAGGTGTCATGAAGTTTTAAGCGTAGTGAGAAGACACCTGCACCACGGCAGTACTCTTGCTAGGCATGTGGGTGCAATATATGTGCTTCTATTTTTTATATGTGATTTGTACCTTGATGGTATTTCTTTTAAACTGTCAGAGGAAATGAGATCTGTAACTATAAGTCTCTTAGACCTAGTCAGATGTTTGACTCAATTTCTTTGACTTTTGCTATATTATTACTACTGTCACAGATTTCCTCATGGTTTAATGACTAAGTTGGAATTTTACTAATATCAGACTTGCTACCCTAAATAATATTTATAGTCATGCCCTCCCCACTTTTTCCTCACAATTCCATTTTTATAAGAAAATCCTCATATGTAGAGGTGATTTCCAAAATGATAGAGAACAGAGCCAAAATGGTATGGCGACATGAGGAGTGGGTTTTATATTTAATGTCCAAGTGACAGGCCACGGCCTGAGAAACCCAACACAGTGATCAAGATCTGGGAATCAGGTAAGTAGGGCCAATTAGAGATAAGGAATAATCAGGATGAAAGAGCTATAAGACTTATTGTAGAAATTGCCTAATGACATGCAAATCAAAACCACAATGAGATATCACTTAACTCCAGTGAGATTAGCTTATATCAAAAAGTCCCAAAACAACAAACGTCGGCAGGGATGTGGACAGATAGGAACACTCATACACTGCTGGTGGGACTGCAAATTAGTACAACCTCTGTGGAAAGCAATATGGAGATATCTCAAAGAACTAAAAGTAGAACTACCGTTTGATCCAGCAATCCCACTATTGGGTATTTACCCAAAGGAAAAAAAGGCATTCTATAATAAAGACATCTGCACTCGAATGTTTATAGCAGCACAATTCGCAATTGCAAAGATGTGGAAACACAAGTGCCCATCAGTACATGAGTAGATTAATAAAATGTGGTATATGTATACCATGGAGTATTACTCAGCCATAAAAAACAACGATGAATTAACACATCTTGTATTATCCTGGATGGAGCTAGAGCCCCTTCTTCAAAGCAAAGTAAATGAGAATGGATAAACAAGCACCACTGGTACTCACCATCAAATTGGTAGTAACTGATCAATACTTATGTCACACATGGCAATAATATTCATTAGGGGTTGGGCAGATGGGAGGGGGGTAGAGGGGATGGGAAAAGTCACACCTGATGGGTGTGGGGTGCACTGTCTGGGGGATATTCACGATTGTAGTTCTGACCTGGGCAGTGCATAGGCAATATAAGTAACCGAAGTGTTGTACCCCCATAATATTCTGAAATAAAAAAATAGAAGAACAAAAAAGAAAGAAATTGCCTAATGACCAATTCAGGGTTTTGAATAGGAAATAGTATTTGGTATTCAAAAGGTTTCTCAAATAAGTGAAAAAGAGGTAGAACTGGCCCTTAAAAGGCTAATTTGAATAACAAAGGCAGAGCTGACTTTATAGGAAAAGTGTGAAAGGCTTCTGAATGTACTTTCCTTCTCTTTGTCTTTATATGAACATCCTGCTCGTTGTTCATACACAATTAAATATGTCCGTGCTCTGGAGTCAGGGCATAAAATGGATAGGTGTTGTGGCTTTTAAAAAATATACTTACAGTCTAATATTTTAAAATGTATTTTGGTTTGCTATCAGTTACAAAATCTTTTTTTTTTTTTTAACCTGAAGTGCTGCCTAATAAACTTTTTTTCCAAGAGAGATAATTCCTGTGACTAGTATTCGCCCTGATCTATTATTTGGAGAATAAATAAGCAGACATCTTGATCTTCTTTTATCTGAACATTTTAAGAGTAAATATTGCAAGAGTAAAACGGTTCTGATCCCTGAGTGTGACTTAAATGAATATTTCACTAATATTTCCTGTATTTTCTATTTCTTATTTGTCCTATATATCATTTATTTAATCATTTTCTACTAAAAAGTATAATGAGTCTCTGTCTCTGAAGGTGTCTCTTCTGGTAAATACTGATAAGAAAATGTTTCATATAAAATGAACTGAAGTTTTTTAGTCCATTTGCAAATCATGAATTCTAGATTTAATTATATCCCAAGGGAAAAACCTGAGGAAACCAAAAGTACTAACATAATTGGGCCAAATTGTGTAATCAAAAGCAAATGATAAGGTTATTAAATCTAATGAAATGATTTCCCAGTATTTCATTCATTTCTTTGATTCAAGAAATTTTAGTAATAAATAAGTTTGTTGAAATGGACGTCTTAGGCTTTCACCACTCCTAAACAACAACCCTTTTCTTGAGACTGTTTTTCATTGGAAATATTTTTTTTTTGATTAGCTCCAATTTAATGATATTGGAAATATTTCTAAAGGTTACACCTTAAAGCACATGGTGGATATCTGTTGGGGTGCAGGCACAAGGAAAGGTGGCAGGAAGTGAAACATGGTCCTTATTAAAGGCAGAGGGGAAGGAATGAAGGGAATAAATTGCTTTTTAAAAACTATTATTCTCCTGTATCACCACTTTCATTTTATACAAAATGAAAACATACCATAGATTGGTAAAATCTATATTAAAGGATTAATATCACTAGTTTATAAAGATTTTGTTAAAATTCATAGAAAAAATAAGCTCCTGATAAATAGATAAACCTACAAATAGTATGTGACCATTTCACAAACATGACTGTATTAGTCTGGGTTCTCCAGAGTACCAGTAGGATAATGTTTGAAGAGATTTATTAGAAGAAATTGGCTCAGTGTGACTGTAGAGTCTGAGAAGTCCCAAGATCTGCAGGTGCAAGCTGGAGCCCCAGGAGAGCCAATGGTGTAAGTATCATTCCAAAAGCCTGCAGGCTTGAGACCCAGGAAGATCTGATATTTCATTCCAAAGGCAGGAAAAGACCAATGTCTCAGCTTAGTCAGACAGGAGAGTTCTCTCTTAGCCTTTTTTGTTCTATTCAGGTCTTCAGTTGATTGCATGAGGCCCATCCACATTGGGGAGGACTCTCTGCTTTACTCAGTCTACTGATTTGAGTGTTAATCTCATCCAGAAACACCCTCACAGACACACCCAGAATAATGTCTGGCCAAATATTTGGACACCACGTGACCCAGTCAAGTTGACACATAAAATTAACTATCGCCGTGAGAATATCTTTAACCTCACTTCTAATCTTAAATTTCAAACTAGAATAGCAACAAGGCTTCTTGCTGGTCAGATTAACTAAGGTGTGTGAGGGCCCGTCTCTCTGTCTGTCCTCCGTGTCCCCTCCATCAGAGGAGCTGCTTAAGAACTGAGAAGAGTCTAAGATTTTATCCTCCTCGCAAGCTAACAGGTTAGCCTGCCTCCGCTTCGTGGGTGCTGACAGAAGAAATGAGACTCCAGGATCAGAGAATGACGTATTCTGTTACTCCTAGCACAGCAAGCAGCACAAGCATCAGCGTATTGGGTTCAGTTCCCCTTACCCCCAAGACCCGTGGAAGTGATGCCCGTGGACGCAGCTAGACGCCTGCACGCTCTGTGGGTGATGTTCCAGGAGAGGACTCTGAGCTTAGGAAACTTGAATCTTTTATAGTATCAGTAAGCAAGACTGCCCTTTGCTTGGGAGGGAGATACCATCTTTGTCTTCCAAGGCTGTCTCTCTACAAATATCCTTGAAAAGCAAGTCAGGAAAAGATAGTCAGTATCTCTGTTCTCAAGACTTGCAAATTTGCCGTAGACCAGTGGAGAATTGTCTTCTAACAAAGGAAGTAAAAGCTGTGAAATGGACAGTTTAATATGGGGCTGGTAATGATGTCAACTGGCTTGGTTATTTTAGAAAGTAATTTAACACTAAGTACCTTAAAATGATCTTGACATTTGAATCATTCCACTGTAGACTTCCTTCAAAAAATTAATCTTAAATATTGAAATGTTTTTATTTAGAAATTCTACTGATTACTGGAGGTTTAAAGTATCCTGTCATAAGTGAATTTTTACATTAATATATTTATTTTACCTGATGGACTATTGAATCATTAAAAGTGGCTTCTGTAAAGATTGCAATTAAATGATTTAAATAAAATGTGTATACTTTATTACTATGTCAACAAAGAAAAACCTGTACGATTTCAAAGAACTGAAAGCAAACACCACAGATATGTACAAAAAGATAGAAATCATCTCATATCAGTACATCATTGTCTTACAAAACGTGGAATACTTTAATCGCTATAACCAAACTTTTGTTTCACAGAAGATGGAAGACATTTATTTTTCAAAACAAATGATATGTTATAAATCAAGTTCCAGTTTTATTTTCTTTTCAGGCAGTGCTGAGCACCTACGTAGCATTTAGTAGTTAGAAGGCAGTGTTCTCAGTACTTTATACTAATTTCCTTATTTGATCTTCATAGAAACTCTATGGGGAAAATACGATTATTTGTTCCAGTTTATAAATGAGCAAACTGAGGCACAGAGAAGTTAAGTAACTTGTCAAAATGATTTGCATGCAAAATCCATGTTTTTAACCACCATGCTAGGCTGCCACAGCAAATGTAACACATTTAATACTTTAAATTGTTACATTAGTCTAGTATCTTAATTTTTGTTTTACATTTGTATCATATTTTGGGAATTAAGAACAATGCAACAATGCATAGCTATTTAGTTTTGTTAATGTTAATCTCTAATGTTATGATAAACTTTTAAAACCATAACTTAAAATTTAACATTTAAAGGAATCATCATTGCTATATAACTTGTGTCAAACATTCAGTAGGTTTCATTTTATTGGAGATAATACAGTCCCTTGATCCCCAGGAAATCTACCAACTAGCTTTTGTTTCTTTGAATTCAACCAGAACATTGAGTGAGAGCAAGATTTTGTTTTTTAATCTACTTACTTTATCCAAGCCATTTACTAGTTTCAAGTAAGTTAATGACTTCATTTATGAAATTACAATATTGCATTGGAAAGTAATAAACCAGTGCCAATTCCAATATATGTTTACATGAATGGATTTTTGTTATAGTACCCATGTGTTCTTTACCTGTTTATTAACAATTGAAAATAAGGAGGTGTAGGACTTTGGGGACTATAGAATTTTTTCTTACTGTTTTCTTCACAAGTCCTTTATAATTAGTAATGGAAAAATACTTATTTATCATCAAGGAAAACAGTGTAAAATATATATCTTGGTTCCTGTTGAGAACCCTGTTAGGTTTTTGTGGACCACAAAACCCAGTGAACTTGCCTAGTTAGGATTCTTCTTCACTTTTACTTCTGTTCTTTCTTTGATTCAGTTTAATTGAAATTTCTTCTAGTTACCTAATTTATTTGCTAAAACATGGAACCAGTCTTTTTGTCTTTTTCTCATTTTAAAATTTTCTCCCATTCAGAATACTAGACTGAAACAGTGATTTTTAAAAAAAAATCTCTTTTCTTGATTTTTAGGACCAATTAAGTAGGGTAGAGACTGATAACAGTGAACAATTCCTTTCTTTGGGATTCCCTACTATGTTCTGTTTTCTTTTAGGCCCTTGATTCTTAGCAAGGTCACTTTTCAGAGAAATTATAATATAGTGATATAGATGTATAAAAAGTAATTTATAAAAGTATTATAAGCTTTAAAAATAATAAAAATAGCCTTTATTTCTAAAAGATTTTATGTTCATTGTAAAAATACTTAAAGTTATACAGTAAAAACCACTTGTAATCCTGTCACCCAGATATAGCCGTAGGTAGCATTTTGAACTACCTCTTGATGTTCATTATTTATGTTTCTCTTAAAATGAAAGTTCTCAAAAAATTTTTAAAGGAATTCTAACTTTATATGAAGGTATATTATATATTCAGAATTTAGTATTTTTTATAATGTAAATTTTTTTTTTTTTAAAACATTTTCTCACAGATCCTGGCCCTGAAACTAACTAGTTGGCTTGGGTCACATTCCCTACTTAATAATTCTGGGTCACTCTTCCATGAATGAAATAGGGTGAAAAAAACATGGTGAAACTGAAGAACCACAAACCCTGCCGCAGCTTCAAAATTCAGCTCTGCCACTGCAGAGAAATATGACGCTTTCCTAGGCCTGATTTCCTCTGATGAGAATTCCCACTATATTGTGAGCAGTAAATGAGAGAGTGTACGTACAGGTTGTGATGCATTCTTGATGATTAGTAACACTGGTTCTTTCTCTTTTTCCTAAAAATTTGATTTTTATATGTAGGGTGCTTTGTGAGTAGTGATATCCATGAGTCCATCATGACAAGTTTATAAGACAAAGTTGTTATTTCCTTTATTCAGATTAAGAAACTAGGGCCAGGTGCCATGGCTCACGCCTGTGATCCTAGCACTCTGGGAGGTGAGGCGGGAGGATCGCTTGAGGTTAGGAGTTGGAGACCAGCCTGAGCAAGAGCGAGACCCCGTCTCTGCTAGAAATGGAAAAATTAGCGGGGTGTGGTGGTGCACACCTGTAGTCCCAACTACTGGGAAGGCTGAGGTGGGGGAATAGCTTTAGCTCAGGCTTTTGAGGCTGCAGTGAGCTATGATTATGCCACTGTGCTCTAGCTGGAGTGACAGAGTGAGACTCTGTCTCAAAAAAAAAAGAAACTAGAGCTTAGTAAAATGACTAGGACATGGCAGGGGGAGGACTCTCACCCAGGCCTGTTGTCCTGTATTTCGCTGCACAGGCTGGGTGGATCCAGTACATTTCTAGACACAGTTTCAGGTAGAGTGTTCAGTAAGCCTTATTAACAGATATTTTGCCTGTCAGCAGTACTGCTCTATTATCCATACTTTCTTGTGCTCAGATCGTTGGGAGCTTGTCATGTGATTCTGTCACTTTTGGAAAAAGACTTAGTACATACTTAATTCTTGAAAGTCCCATATGTTTTGTTTATCAAAACACTTTTAAGGGTTGTGTTGAGGATTAAATTGAGGTTGTATTGAGGACTGAAGAACTAACTGGCACCTGGTAAGTCCTAGGTATATATTAGCAATTATCACTTTCATCTTTTGTTGTATATTTTTTATTTTGTAAGCTTTTGTCCTTGTAAATAAGTGATTTGCACTTACCACTAGCAAGAGAATATTTATTTAGATTTTTTTGTTTATTATTGATTTAAATAAAAGTTTATTTAGAAATTAAGCCAGGTGCTGTGGATTGTGTCCATAATTCCAGCCTGGACAACATGGCAAGACCACATCTCTGTTCTGACACTGTAAACTTAAGGGGGAAAAAAAAGACCCCATCTCTAAAAATAAATAAATAAATAAATAAATTATTTTACCTCCAACTTTAATCTTAGTAAACTTTAGTTAATTTTAATTTCAAAAACATTTTTGAGCCAAGAAGAAATTGGTCTTTTTAAAATGAAAACAGTTATATATGTCCTTTTAATATACCTCTGAATAGGTAAATATAGTTTACTTACCCATATATTAATTTTCTCACCCCAAAAATAAGCCATTTTTAAACATTCCCTCAATGAGGATTAGAATGTTTTTATTAGAAAGGTAAGATTACAAAAGCCATACATTTGAACAATCCATAAGTCCTAGAATTTTTTTCAGGAATGTTCAGAAGAAAACCAATGGGTGTTAGTCTGGTAAGCAAGCCATCTCTGCAGCGAAATTGATTTGTCTGATTAAAATCATGTCACCTAAAAATGGTGGCTACTTGGTCATTTGTGTGTGTGGGAGAATACTGAGCATAGCAGAGGCACTTCATGCAAAAAAAGCTGTCCCAGTGTTGCTGGAGTGATGATAGCTGTTTGTGTGGTCCCCTGTTTGGGATGGATATGGATAGGAGTGAAGCAGATGATGGCAGGAGGGATGCAGGCATTAGTTCCTGGATTCAGTGGTTCTTAGAAAGCATTAACATGTAAGTCTTCCTTTGTGTGTTGTTGGGCACAGGCAAAATGGAGAAAGAATGTGAAGACTGATTCCAATGTACGACTGGATATCTGACTAGATATCTTCCAATACAATTCCTCCATGCCCTGGAATCCTAATAATCAGTGAGAAGCAGACTTACATTTTGGAACTTAATTTTAAGATTCTATTCTGCAAGGAACTGGCGCAAAGATACTTTTTGTTGTTCTCTGTCATTAGATAGCTTTCATAAATCAGCACCATCTGTTCTTTTAAGGACTCCTCTTGCCTGTGGTGGTGTGGAGTCCTGTTGTGTATGTTTCAAGACAGGAAACATTTCATTTCTCTGGGAAATGGAAATTTCATGGACTGTGTTAAATACTACATGTGATTGGTACTTGCTTGAGGTGAGAATGTTAGGAATCTTGGTTGATGGGATGAAGCTCATGTCCAATAACCCACCTCACAGGTCCTGAATGATTCTTCACATGTCCTAAATAAGTTGAGCTCTGTTCAGTAGAGCAAAGTTTATATTATAATGAGATGTACTACGTCTAAAAGTTTAACAACTATTAATTTCACTCTACAATAGACTATTTTTGTTTTAAAAGATCTTATTTATTATCTAGTATTGTCTATTCTTAAAACTATTTGAAAACGGTTTTTGTTTCCCGAATGTTTTTTACTATAGTTGAATATACTGATCATGAAGTAAAATGGTTGTACACATTTCCTGATTTTATTTCTTCGGAAGGTTGCTTTAGATTTATCATTTCCAATGGTGAGGTCCCCTTCTCCCACAGATGTTTTCAATTATTTTCCATGTATGATGAGAAATTACTTTTCCCTGGTGATTTGGCCAATTAATCAAGTAGTTGCAACATTAACACAAATGCCTTCTGGAATCCTATATGTGATACTTAGGGGACTTGGAAATAGATTCCCTCTGGAATTACTTTTTACCGGATGTAATCCAAAGAAAAAGTGGTTTAATTCATTCTGTCAACATTCAAATAAATATTTTCTCTAGGATACTGTAGTTATTAATAGTTAACATATCTCCCTTTAGGAAAATCTTGGAGATACTCTAAAAAGTGAAAAAGACTATTTAGTTGAGTATGCTTGTAGCAATATAATTGAACCAACTAAAATACCTTATTATGAATAATAATACAAACACTTGAGGAAAAATATTCTAAATTTAAGAGAGTACCATAAGAATGTTCATTTCCTTTTGTGCTTCCTGAACATAAAATTCAAAGATGGGTATGGAGGAAATATAGGTAGGGAAGTGTAATTTTAGATTTTTATAAAACATTTTTAAAATGATAAATTATTTCTTAAAATTGTTGGCTTTTCTTTCAAATAATTATTCAACATATTTAGTTCCTTGGAACTCAGAGTTTGAATGTAGACATGCAGATGATTGATTTTTTTTCTTTTTTTTTTTTTTAAATTGAGACAGAGTCTTGCTCTGTCACCCCAGCTAGAGGGCAGTGATGTGATCATAGCTTACTGCAACCTCAAACTCCTGGGCTCAAGCAATCCTCCTGTCTCAGCCTCCCGAGTAGCTGGGACTATGGGTGCATGCCACGGCACCTGGCTAATTTTTCTATTTTTAGTAGAGATGGAGTCTCGCTGTTGCTCAAGCTGGTCTCTAACTCGTGAGCTCAAGCAATCCTCCTGCCTCGGCTTCCCAGAGTGCTAGGATTACAGGTGTGAGCCAGCGCGCCTGGCTGATTGATTTCTTTTATTTTATTATGTTCCTGTGAAGTAGAAAGTGTGGTTTTGTAAACCTTGTGTTGTAAACATTTGTGCTCTTGTTTTATATGGTGAGTAATAGAGGGCAAGATTCAAGTCTTAAGGGTTCTATTTACAAATCGTCTGCTTCTGTGCAATTGCATCACTTAAGTTTTTGGATTTATTTTGAACATGTGAATGTGGAGAAGATATTTAGAACTCAAATATGAAAAAAAAAAAAGAACCAGATCATTTTTGAAGTTAAAATGATAATTGGGAGGTTAGCCAAATTTACTTTTCTTGACCACATGGTGTATGTGAGTACTTGTGATTTCAGAATGTACCATCTACTGGCACTGTAATGGCTATTAGTTTAACAGAAGAAAGTAGATTATTAATTTTTATTCAAAGCAGGGGACAAATAGCTTCATCTAACGCCTTTATATTCACTTGTCCACAAGGCATGTTTGCCTGATCTAAAACTTACCTTCTCACTTAGGCTTATCAAGTGTTTATTTTTCTCTCGTAATTTTCTCTCCTTTGACTGTAGATGCTCCTTGACTTACGATGAGTTACATCCTGGTAAACCCATTGTAAGCTGAAATATTGTCAATCGAAAATGCATTTAATACACCACACCTACTGAACATCATAGCTCAGCCTGGACTACCTAAAACATGCTCAGAACACTTACGTTAGCCTACCATTGTGCAAAAGCATCTAACACAAAGCCTATTTTATAGTACGGTGTTGAATTTCTCATGTAATTTATTGAATACTGTTCTGAAAGTGAAAAACAATGGTTTTGCACCATCGTAAAGTTGAAAAATTCTAGGTGGAACCATTGTAAGTGGAGGACTGTCTGACTCCAACTTTTGTATAATACAGTGAATAAAAGGTTAACAAAATCTTTTCCTCTTCTCTCCCCCTCTCTCCCCCCACTCCCGTCATTCATCCTCCCTCCCTCCCTCCCTCCCTCCCTCCCTTCCCTTTTATTTAGCGATGGGGTTATGCTTATGTCGCCCATGCAGGACTGCCATGTCTGTTCACGGATGCTGTCGTAGCAAACTACGGCCTCGAACTCCTGGGCTCAAGCGATGCTCCCGCCTAAGCTGCTGGAGTAGCTGGGACTACAGGTGCCTGCCACTGCACCTGGCTCTTTTCCCCTTTCTGCATGAGATTTTAAACTTTGGTTGTTTTTTGGTTTCCCCTTTTTTTTTTGAAACCTGATATAGTGTATCAACTGCCTTTTTTTGGTAAAAGTAACCCCTGATTGGTAAATTGCATCAGGACTAGAAAAACTATAAATATCTGCCAAGCAGCTTGTGCCTGTGCTGTTGTTACAGGAGATACTGGCTTCTCTGGGGCTTGAGGATTTTAAGCCAGGGTAGCTCTTCCAACCTCCTGATGCAAGTCCCTTTCTCTGCACCTGAGCTGTCAGCTGGGGGACCCAGGAGAACAGCTCCTGGACAGCTATGAAGAGCACATTCCTCCCAAGGACAAAATGTCAAGCTGCCTTGTCAGCAAGCTGGGTCTCCTGCCTTATATCCTCCGAGATAAATCTGAAGCCAAGTGGACTGTGGCAGTCTTGAGAGCCTGCATGCTCAGTTGGACCCAAGAAGCCCCTCCACCCCCTTGGCAGACATTTATTAAAAATTTGCTTTGTTTTCTCTGTTTCTTTAATTTTTTCCTCCACATTCTCTATCAGTTCTGTCAAGGTGCCTGTTATTTCCCAAATATTCAAAAAATATCAGACCTGAGCCAGGTCTCAGGTGGTACACACCTGTAGTCCCAGCTACTCGGGAGGCTGAAGTGGGAACATTGCTCAAGCCCAGGAGTTCAAGGCCAGTCTGGGCAACACAGTGAGACCCCATCTCAAAAAAGAAAAGAAAAAAGAAAAAATGAAGTGGAGTGAAATAATTTTTAAAAAATCACACTAATTATTAATTTCTTTTTTCTTTTTTTCATGGCAGTGGACTGCCCAGACCTCTCCATCCTTTTGCTCTCGTCCGAACTGGTTTCTGCTTCCTTAAGCTGGCCTTTCACCTGTATTCTGGGACTTTCTTTGGGTTCTGTCCGTTGTTTTGAGTTTCCAGGATTTTGGTGGAGCACATCCAAAAATAACTTTATAAAAAAGGGTCTAAATATCACTTCTTGGCCTTTTGGCTAAGGTCAAGTGTAGAAAGGGTCCAAGTAAAGACTTTGCATGTCTAAAAAATTATTTCTTTCAACGTTCACACTTGATCTTTTGTTTGGTCAGCATATAGTTCTACACTGAAAAGTCATTTTTCCTTAGTCTAGAAAATATGACTCTTTTATCTAGTGGAATTTAATGTTACTGTTCAGAAGGCATTGCTTTCATAGAGCATTTGTTAATAATATTCCAAGTTTCAGTCTGCTAGCAGTCATCCAAATGCTTTCATCTGTCAATGCTTAGATTAAATTCTATTGTTGGGAGATAAGTCTCCACGCTTCTCTTGCATTTTTATATATCTTGAGAACAGAGGTTTTTGTTTTGGACTGTCCTTTCAAGGATGTTTGTAGAACAGACAGCCTTGGAATATAGGCATAGAGTCTCCCTCTGTAGCAATAAGCAGGCATGCTTACTGTCTACATAGAAAGTTTGGGCTCCCTAAGCCCAGAGTTCTTCAGTGTGTGCCAGTGTCCCCTGGCCCTCTTCACATCACCTTGTGAGAATTTTAGCATGAGGAACCATGCTAAAAGGATGTAAAAGGATGATACTCTGGCTGACAATATTGCTGTGAGTTGTAAACAGTTCTTTGTCTCTGACCCAGGAGTCTTGTATCTTCTGCCAGCATCCATAAAGCTATGGCAGGCTAACTTACGAGCTTTCAAGTAGGGTAGAGTCATAGACCCCTCACACTTCTTGACATCTACTTTCTCTATGTAAATTTCCTCAACCACTAACCCTTAGTGTTTTCTTCCTGACATTCACTAGTTTGTATGTAGCATTTAGTTGTTTATCTTTCTTGATTTGCTTTCTCATCCCAAAGACATTTTATGATGAAAATACTTTGTATTTAGCAAAGCGTAATAAATGTCAGGTATTTTGCAAGTTTCTAAATTATAGATATGTAGATAATTATAAACATGTATAATTTATCATGTTTATCTGTTTTAGAATGTTTATAGAATGTTTTTTATTTAATTGAGTAGGTAATATGTTTTAAATTGTTTTGCAAGGCACAGAGTATGAACAGATGAATATATACTCGTAAAATGTCTTGTCTTTGTGTATAATTACCCTAAAATATTTATCAAGGTGTGTTTTATGTATCATGTATTTATTATTTATTTCTCTTTTCTGTAGTATTCATAAATTGCCATTTGTTGGGAAATTGCTAGGTGCAAGGGACCATGTTATGCTTGTGACGTGGATTATCTTATTTATTTCTCTGAGTTTTCCTAAGAGGAATGTGTTTTTATTGTCTCCATTTTACAGAAAAAGGGATAGAAACATGGAAAGGGTATATAATTTGCCTAAGGTTATAAAATTGGCAAATGCTGGAGTTGATGTTCACTCTTGAACCTGAGTTCTTAGTTACTATGCTCTGCCATAAAATGGAGAGAAGGGAAAGGTGGGGGTGGACCTATATTGTCTTATCTGGAAATTCTAACACTGTTTAGTTTAAATTGATACTATAGTCCTTAAATATTGATTTGACAGATATAATAATTGAGCTTCATTTACTATGGTTATAAAGGATTCAGTGTATAACTCTTGCTAAAAGTAACTGTTCAGTCACAACTTAAGTACCAGAGAACAAAATAAAGCCATATAGGAGCTGATATTTACACATCCAAAATTTGGAAACTCCTAACTTGTGGTTCCCACAGCAACTGCAGCTCAGCCTCAGGGCAGTGAATGTTGCCATCCAAACTGAACACCATATGCAGCAACAAGAAATAATATTCTACATGCGCTTGGGGGCCTGGTAATGGCCATTGTGGGAACAATGTGTAAATTATCGGCGACTGTTTTATCATTGTAGTTTGCGGCATTTCATTTATGTGGCTATTTCGTAGTGCAATATAGGTGTTTCAACTGGTGATGCATCTTGGTGGCATTTCAGTGCTGCTTAAATTATTAATGAATCCTGAAATAAAATATCTGTAATTTATAAGATTATTTTTATGTCTTACATCTGCTTTACAAACAGTCATGTTTGTTCTCCCTCCTACCCCCACTCCCAGTGGAAAAGCATCATTTTGGGAGTTCGTGTTTACATTCTAAGGGCAGCTCTTAGGCAGGGTCAAGATGCTGGTTAACCTTTGAAATGTATTATGTGCTGCTGCTTAAAAGAGATAGATGACGAAGAAGTACATATCAGAGCCTCTGAAGACATGGGCTCATCAATCTTCGAGTAGCCTGGCTTCATGAAGTGCACCTGCACCCAGAGTGCACAGAGCATATCTGCAACTCATAGAAAAGCTTGGTGTGTTCAGTTTCTTCTTTGGTAGATTCTTGGAGGAAATGTCAATTGGGCATTACTGCCTGCTCTGCCTTCCTTTCATATCTCTTCAAAAATTTAATATATTATTTGACATTGTGTCTTGAACCTATGACTCTTGCTTATCATGTTGTTGATCGCTGCCTCTGTTGATGGCATATACATTTCTACTGTAAGTCTCTCAATCACATGATTAAAAATATAAAATTTTTCTCCAATGGTGGAGTGTCTGTCCTAATATAGGTGGTTTTAAAAGTACACAGTAAAATCACTGTTGTCAAAATTATATAATATACGGAAAAGATAAACCTAACAAATTATGTATACATAAATTATACACATAAACTTCCAAGAAATAGATTAGTTTTACTTTGTTGCATTCAGAAACTTATCACCCCAGAGATTCCTAGGGACGATTTTGCTTTAGTTAGCAAAATATTTACAGAATATCTACTAGATGCTAGATACTGTGGCTCCAAGGAGAAGTACATGTGGTCTCTTAACCATTTTGTTTGGAGAATCTGAGTCTTTTCTAACTACTCTCATTTGGTTAATAATACCATTGATATCAGTCAGGTGTGTTTGTCATTACTCAGATGAACTTGAACCGCCAACTTAACTATTAATGAGCTCCTTAATGAAAAGACAATGGCCAAGATTGTAAATTAAGGCATCTTCTTGGGTGGCATTTCATTTATTTTTATGAACTACCACATTTATTCCACATGCACCTTTTGGAGTATGAGTATATTTACCCAATTTCTGCAGCACATTGGAGCATAATTTTTTACAAATTATTGCCTTTGTCAAATGAAGAATGCAAGGGAGGGGTTGATTACTTTGCTGTTTGTGGTTTTCCTTGTGCTTTCAAATTCAGCTTTTCACAACACGCACCCATCTTATACTCCTTAGAGGAAAGACCTCGTTAATGTAATCATAATGCCTATTAGACTCCAGTTCTATCCAGTTTCCTTTCACATTACAGAAATAAACCTAACACAGTGTGTACTTTTCTTTGTGTTGTGCTCCCTCTAGGACGAGGATGGAACAGAAGAAGATAACAGCCGTGTTGAACCAGTTGGACATGCTGACACTGGTTTGGAGAATATACCCAACTTTTCTCTGGAGTAAGTTGTTGATGGTTTTAACTAAATTTGTCATATACCTGTGGCATCGTTAATTGCAGCAAGTATTCCAAAAGCATATGGCATGTGGAATGTTTGTGCTTAGCTAAAAACATGCCTGGCATTGATTTGTTTTTCCAGAGAGCATCTTTCATCTATTAATTATGTAATGTAAGCTGTATAGCATGGACATGCACATGTATCTGTCCTGAGTTTCATGCATTGGCAAATACTATTAAGTTATAACATAAAATAGTATTTGACAATTTTTGTCATGTTAACAGCACTGTAAACCCTGTAAACTGCTTTCAGATTGCTTTGTATGTCAGTATTTTGGTCACTTGTTTGTTCTTCACCTTTGCTAAATTAAAAAAAAATTCTGGACCTACTTACTTTACTTGAAAAACTAGTTGAATCATGTAAGGATTAATCATTATAATGTATATGGATATGTATGTATTTGCTTGAAGAAATAGAATCTCTCAAGATACTTGATGGAAAGTTAGAGATCATGGGTTAGCAACTTTGAAAATGATTTTAAGTATTCAAGGACAAAGAAAAATTATCCTGTATTATCACAACATTCCAATTATCTTAAATATTGGCATGTATAAAAATGGAGGGTGTTCTCAGGACTTCTCCCCTTGATGGCTTAGAGCAGGGAGGGATTTTTTTTCTTTGACTTTGGGTAAAAGTTGGGAATATAAACATTAACATATATTTACTAAATTCTGTCTTCTCTTGGTCTTCCAAGGGAGGGCTCTAAGAACGTTCTCAGTGAGATTAAATAGGCTTTAGGATCAGGTTATGTTTGGATATACAGCAAGCAGCATTCTGAGTATTTACATTTAAGAAGTACTTGCCATGCCATAGTTCTTTTTATAATGAATGTGGAATAAAATAAATTTATTAGAGTTATACTATTCTTAGTTGACAAACCAGTGATTTAAATACATGTTCAAATGGTATTAATAATATCTAATATAGAATTTTATGAAATTCTATGAAAAAATTTTAAAAATTCATTTAAGTAGTGTTACTTTAGTAAATATTTTGGCAGCATGACAAATTTTTATTTTGTCCTAATTAGTGTATGTGACTAAATCTATGCCCATATTCTCAATATTGTTTTGATTTGTTTGATATCCCTATCTTTAATTATATTTAGTGTTTGTATTATATACACAGGACATTCATAGTACATAGGATAATCTCAGGTTACTATATAAGAAATACAATTGAGAAAATTGGCATTTTCCAGTACATCAAACTGTATTGTGATCTTTGTCAAATCCATTGGTAATCATTTATGGGTTCCCAGGTTGCTTAAACTAGATATTTAATTGAAGTATTATTTCCAAATATTGATTGTTAGATGTACTGCTTAGGCCTCTGATGTTGTATGCCTATATGGAATAATCTACAAAGAAAGCAAAGTCTCATTTGAATGGTTTAGAAAATTTACATTCTCCAAATTATAACAATTTTCATTAAACTCAGACTTATTGTATTAAGAGTAAAGATTCATGGAAGTGACTTGACAAATATATAGGTGATATGTAAGGTGTTGTGCTCCTTAACACAAAGTACTTTAGTAACTTCATGTTTCAAAAAATGAAAAAAGATAAGTAACTTCATGTTATGTCATATAATATAAACAGCTTCATAACTGTAGTCCCAGCCACTCAGGAGGTTGAAACAGGAGGATCCCTTGAGCCCAGGAGTTTGAGGCCAGCCTGGGCAATATAGTAAGACCTTGTCTCTTAAACAAAAAAAAAAAAGAAAAAAAATCAATTACAGGCACTTCTATGAAAATTACGTTTGATTTGTAGTAGATGCCTACTGGCTTTGAGTTTTATAACCTGTACTTGGGTAGTGAGGACAACCGGGATCTCCTCTGGCCTGTCACCTACAGAGGTGAAAACTTTGACCTCCTTGGATTATTGGAAGGATTAATGATGAGACATATATAAGAGCACTTTGTAAATTGTAAAGTGCTCTGTAGCTGCAATACTGTTATTCAGTTAATCATCAGAGTCCTTAAAATAGATATTGGGATGGAAAAATTTCACTGGAAGTCTAGAAATTTACTTGCAAATCATGAACATGTACTACACAGAAGAGTATGGTCCAAGAGAAATGGTTCTGTGTCATTTTAATGTAGTTATCTCTGATGATTGCTCTCCCTTCATGCCATCAGACTAGTGTACAGGTATGTAGCATTTGATGTTGCCTTCATCACCATGCTTATATTCCAGAATGTGTATGTATATGCGTGTGTGCTTGGTGAGATTTTTGTTTTGTTCTCTTTTGTTGTTTATTGTGTGTCTGTGTTGCAGGTTCTTTTTTGTTGTTGTTTTGTTTCGGTTTTGGTTTGTTTACAGTACATGTTCATGCTCCCTCGTTCATCATTGTCTCACAGTGATATGGTAAAGCTCGTACAAGTCCCCAACGATGGCGGGCCTCTGGGAATCCATGTAGTGCCTTTCAGTGCTCGAGGTGGCAGGTAACGTATCTTGGAGGTTTTTAATTGAATCGTAATGTGGAGTGTTTTATCTTCATTGATGCTCAGAGACAGAATGATGTTGACTTAGCAAATACTAAACAGGAAACATTTTCATTTGGGGGCAACTGCTATTTCATTCATACGTACACATCACAATCGTAGAAAGCACTTAGCCTGATGAAGAGAGGTTTTGCAGGAACATGAAGAAACTGTACATTTAGATTATCCTGGTAAATTTATTGTTCATCGCATCTGAGCAAACATTTTACTTTGTGGTAAACTGATGATAGGCTTTAAAGTCAGACCTTCAGCTGGATTCATAAAGTTAAGGAGAGCTTAAAGCGATTTTCTGGAAAAAAATTCATGCAATAAAAATTACCTGGATAAATTAGGTAAGATTCATTTTAATTTTGTAGTTATGTTTATTTAGTTCCTCAATCTTATAAGATTTTCATGGTTTTTAAACACCTTGGAATGTGAAATTTTAGAAAAGTAGGCAAGCTAATGATTTCTCTCCTACCACGTGGCTTTTGTCTCCTTTCCTTTAATCTCTGCACCTTCAGAATGTTAAAATTTTGTACTGTGTTAATCCTGACTTCATTACTATTCAGAACATACATCCTTAAACACTTCAATGTTATAATAGTTTCTTTGATTCTGATTTCCTTTTTTTTTTCTGTGAAAGAACTATTATTGTATTTTTGGTTTTAATATATTCAAATAGCATGAACTGATTTTGCAAGTGATACTTGGCAGGCCTCTGTCATCGGCAAGTGAAGTGCCCGCACATGGGTCCCCAGAAGCTTGAACCTGCACATGTTTAACTTGTTGAAGTTCAATCACATCTTCTCTTATTTGTGCTCTAATGAGGGCCGGAGAAGATATATTTATGAACTATTTGGCTTCTTAATGTTGAACTTCTGGGTTGGGTGCAGTGGCTCGCTCCTGTAGTGCCAGCTACCCTGGAGGCCGAGGCAGGAGGATCGCTTGAGCCCAGGAGTTCAAGACCAGCCTGGGCAATAGCGAGACCCTGTCTCTACAAAATATTTTAAAAACTTAGCTGGGTGTGGCGGCACTCGCCTGTAGTCCCAGCTACTCGGGAGGCTGAGGCAGGAGGATCGCTTGACCCCGGAGTTTGAGGCTACAGTGAGTTGTGATGACGCCACTGCACTGCAATCTAGGCAACAGAGCAAGACCCTGTCTCAAAAAAGAAGGAAAAGAAAACTTTTTTGAAATTCTTATTTCTTTTGTTATCTCTACTTTTTTTTTTAATTTTAACTTTTTTTACATGGGGAGAAGAATGAGAGAAAGTGGAAAGCAGCCTTAGACCAGGGTCTAAGACCTTGGAACTTCGTTTAAACAGTTATTAAGGAATTACAAGCATCTAATGTGTTGTAAAAGACACATGTGTGTGACTGAACTATGTATTTTATTTTTTATCTTTAAATTTTTATTTATTTATTTTGAGACAGGGCCTTGCTCTGTTGCCCAGTGGCATCGTCATAGCTCACTGCAGCCTCAAACTCCTGGGCTGGAGCAATCCTCCTGCCTCAGCCTCACAAGTAGCTGGTACGATGGGCATGTGCCACCACACCCAGCTAAGTTTTTAAAAATTTTTTGTACAGATGGGGTCTCACTGTCTTGCTCAGGCTGGTCTCAAACTCCTGGGCTCAAGCGATCCTCCTGCCTCGGCCTGCCAAAGTGCTAGGATTACAGGGGTGAGCCACCATGCCCGGCCTGTATTTTATTTTTTAAAATGAGCATTTGAGCAGTTGTACTACCTTCCTGTTATATGTTGTCAACTCTTGTGAGTCCAGATGTCATCTTTTTGGTAAAGCACATGGCTTTTGCAATGTCCAGAAGCTGAAACTTTGATTTACTTAGAACTCTGCTGGAGCATGAGGCTTGAATGTTAGTCCTATATTCAAGGTGTGAAATTAACCTGTAATTTTTGGGTGGTGGTATATTTACAGAGTTGTGGCTGCTTGCACTTTTTTCTTTTCTTTGTTTTTTTTTTTAATTTTTATACTCTGGAGAAAGGTTAAAATTTTTTCCAAGAATTTTCAGTTAAATGATATTAGTTGTTTTCAAAGTGGCCCTTGCCTTTATATCCTTTAAAAAAGTACAATTTAAAATTAGCTCAAAAGCTAAATTATATTTTCATTTCTTTCATGAGTAGGAAAGAAAAGATAAGGTAAAATGCATGGATTATAGCTTTCCAATATACATATGCCTTAAACTGCCTGTGAATCATAACTGACCACAAATGAGATCTATTTACATATATGTCAGCTTTGAGCCAGTATTTCAGTTACAAACAAGTAATTTATTATGCATTTCCTACCTCAGTGTGAAAGAATATTAGGATAAAATAGATGAAGGGACTAAAGCAAAAGGAGAATAAATTATTTAAATAAACCTAGTGGCTAGATTAATTCAAAGGAAGACATTTCACAAAACCCACCACAGTTGCTGGTTACTATGGTGTTTAGTTTTGATACACCGAACACATTCAAGTACAGGAGTATCCCTTTGCAGAACTAGAAGTTGTTTTATTGACAAGTCATTTTTAATCCCTATTAACGTGGCACTTAAGAAAATTGTGCAGCTTCCCTATATAAAGGACAAAGAGATTTAGGACAAATGGATTCTTTATAAACCCTTTTTGACATTATCAGTTTTCATATGGAAACAACAGAAGTAGTTTGTTTTTATCCAGCACTTGTGTTGCATCTTTAAGCTCTCTCGTGGACTTGGTGTGAGTCACGGGTCTTCAGAGTTGGGCTAACAGTGGGAGAGCAAGAGACGGTGTGTACTGCTCAGACTCATAGACACCAATCTTCAGGAGCCCAGAGACCCACCTTCCTTGTCCTCAGAAATGCTCGGAAGTGGCTTCTTCTCATTCCCTTAGAAACCTTGGTAGGCATTTACTGTGTGATAATTCCTGTGTTAGGTGCCAGGAAACAAAAATGGACAGGACGTGGTCTTCCTCCAGGGATTTGCAGTCTAGACAGAGTGATAGCTGAGAAACCACACGATTATAATTATGTGATAAATGTTGATATAGTTATATAATAGGTGCTCCGTGAGCTGATAGAGGAAGAATGATTTGAATTAGGTAACTGGAGCTGGCTTGTTGCGGAAGATGATTTTAAATGTGATGACAGCTTATAAAGAGAACTACATCAACTCCACGGTGGCTTGTGCAAGGGTACATTAAGCAATACGGTATAGCAGAAAGGAAGAAATTAAGTGCAACTTGTGAAGAAATTGCACATGTAACTAGTGGGAATACAAAAATACATATTCATGGTGTGTAAGTTGAAATTTCCAAGAATAACTTCCCTGGTACAAAATTCCAGTCATACTTGGGCCTTCTCAATTTTGGAGGTATAACTAATTGAATAACACTCACTGAATACTTATTTTTATAAAAGTGGCAAATACATGTCAGTATTGCTTTCCCATTTAAATTTTCAAAGGCAAAGAGTCTAAGGAACAATGAAGATGGAAATTGTATATTGTGAAGGGGAGGAACACAACACAGACTACCTGACATATCATACATAATTAAGGAAAACAGTAATTTAAGGCCAGGCATGGTGGCTCACGCCTGTAATTCCAGCACATATATTTGGGAGGCTGAGGCAGGAGGGTTGCTTGAGGCCAGAAGTTTGAGACCAACCTGGGCAATATAGCAAGACCCCATCTTATCAAAAATAAGTGAAGGAATGAATGCATGAATAATAAAGAAAATAGTAATTTCAACTTGTGAAGTCAATGGCAGAGAAAATTTTAAAGCCACTTAGGTATTATTATGGCCTGACATAGAATGCAGTTTTTTAAAATAAGAATCTTGCCAGGCTTACTTTACAAAGGCTATTTGCCAGAGTAGGTTGAATATTGTTTCTTGACCAGAGGCGTTGATGACAGCTCATCCCCTGCCTTGGATGTCCACTTCCTCGTACCTAGAAACGGAGACACATGGGTGTAGAGACAGTATTATCTTCCCTTTGATGCTGTTTGTCTTTAGTCTTCTTCTTGTATGTTGTTCAAAAATAAAGTTAACTGATTCCCATCCAGACTGATTCATTTACAGTTTTGTTACCTAGAAGTCAATTCTTACTTAACACACATCATTTCATTTCTTCCTGATTTAAATGTCAAACAGAACCTCCTCATGTAAACCACACAAATACTACTATTTTCAGGAAGATTATGCTAAATAATTGTGATTTCCTTTGACAAAAGAACCATGTTTCATTTTGTATATATTTTTTATATTTCTAGGACCTAGCCATAGGTATTGCTTACTAAAGCTTACTCAACAAAGGAACCAATGAGCCCATGACTGTCCATATTAGCTACAACATTACTATGTTAAAAATGAAACAGCAGTAATGTATCCTGGCCTTGATTGTGGTTAATAAGTTTCCTGAGACTTTCTAATGACACAGAAATATGATTATGATTATGATACAATGTTAAGTATATAAAAAGCAAGATATCAAATTATATACTGAAATAGGGGCTGGACCTATGAAATTATAAGATTTTGTATTTGGTTTTAAGGGGCTTAAAGTGTAGTTGAGAAATATGTGTATAAAAAGATGCATGCTGTGTGGCACAGGGATTTAGAGGAAGTAGGAATATTGGATCCTGTGGCAAACCCTCAGGGAAGGTCAATTGAACTTGACCCATTCTTTGAAGGAAATATGGGACCTACCCTAGTGATGCTGTTTTGGAAAGACAGTCATTCCAGGGAGAGAATATATGAAGGGAAGATGCTACATACAAATGTACATGATTTGGTGGGAAATAATGGGGAAATTATTTGAATCAGAATGTATGGGAAGATAGCACCAGAGAGATTTTCAGAAAGTACTTTATGAACGGCCTGTCAGTCCAGGGCAAGGAATTGGGACTTGATTTAGTAAATAATGGGGGAATTGCTAAAGGTTTTCAAGAAAGTTGATTGTGTTATTTTTTAAATTACTATTATTCTTACTTGGACTCCACATTCTAAATTATAGTAGATATTATAAGTCTTTTGAAAAACAAGTGGGTCTAAAACATGTTCTTAGTAAAGTACAGTTTGCGTCTCTGGATCCTTTCTATAGTGGACATTTCCCTATTATATATTTGCATTTTTATTCTTAAATCTGTGGAACTTAAGTTTTCTTTCACATTACTTATGCAACTAATAATTATATGTTTGTGTTTCTTTATTTAAATACTTTTTTAAGAAAAAGATCTAGTATCTACTGGTTACCATTCTTGGTGCTTTGGATATCTCAGATTAGGGGTAGGCAAACTTTCTGTAAAGGGTCAGATATTCTGTATGTCAGGCATTACAGGCCAGCAGGGCTTTATTGCAACTACTCAACTCTGCTGTTGTAGCATAAAAGCAACCCTTGACAATATATAAACAAATGGGCATGGCTGTGTTCCAGTAAAGCTCTGTTTACACAAACAGGTTGCTGTCCAGATTTGACTCATAGACTGCAGTTTGCCAACGCTTGTCCTAGAGAACTAAACGGATAAAAACACCTGTCATCATGGGGTTTATATTCTGGTATTTTTCATGTCTAAAACTTTTTCATCTCTGTTTTCTACTCACTTTGGGAGGTGGGGGGGAAGATAGAGTCTGCAACTTTTAAATTTTGCACTTACTGTTTGATAAGAAAGCCTCTTTTATTGTAACTATGTATTATTAAATATTTCCCACCAATTCATACCCCTGATTCTCAGGAATTTCCAGGAAGAAGGGAAATAGAAACAAACGAACAAACCCATTTACCATCCTCCAGTTAGTAATTATGTACTCACAGAACTCTATTTTTTAACATCTTTCAGTCATAAGACTTACAGAAAGAACTAAAGTCTCACATAGGTTAGGAAGTCAGGCCTGGTAAGATGCTGTGTGGGGCAGGATGTGTTGCTAGCTCTGTGCTACTGGCTTCTGCTGGCAAATGCCCTACTTATTAATTTCTTCTGAACTTATTTTTTACAGATATACCATCATTTGATTTGTCTGATTAACTCTGATTTTTATCCCAAATGATTTTTCCAACCATTTTTCTTCAGTTTAGTATTCAGAGTATCAGGTGAAGTGTCAATAGCCTTTGGAAAAAACTTCTTCAACTGTTACATTAAAGTTGTTATTTTCATGACTTTTCCCCTCTAGACTTATTTGCTTACTTATATTATTGTCCATAAATGTCATCATTTAAGCTGAAAAAAAAAAATCACATCCCTGAGAGAATGTTTTGTAATACTCAGAGTTTTTGAGTTGAAATAAAAGTGACCCTGTTGAAAAAATATATATTCCATGTATATTATTTTTTTGTATTCTACAAATATGTATTCTATATTAATCTGAATATAGATCAATTAGAAAATCACTGAAATATAAATGTACTCGCTTTCTGCAACATAGAGGTATATTTTGAATAATTTTCCTCTCAAATATAAACTATAGTTTCTCTGTCTATATAGACTAGTAGGCAGATGTCTTTGGACAGTCTTGAGAAATAACATAATCATCCATTTACTTATTTAAGCAAAATCTGAGCTTAGCTCTCCCTTCAACTAATATTTGCATGGTTATAATTATTGTTAGATGAATCCTTAATTCATCTAACCTGTACTTTATCACTTTGCGCTCTATAACGCATCCAAAACAAAAGTACATTTTCCCTCCAGACTTCCTAGTTAGAAATTTTGTGTTAGTTCTCTTTGTCCAACTGACTTCATCATATAGTAAGTCCTCTTGTTATTGGCAGAAGGTTATTAGGAACGGCCCAGTCTACCTAGGATGGAACCTGGCTCTGACATTTTACTTAGTGTGGCCTTGGACAAATCAACTTCACTTAGCTCCAGTCTTTACATCTGGGGCATAGGAATCATTGCTTTTGTATGGTTTAAATAAGAAAATGTATATAAGTCATTTAGCAAGGTGCTTGGCAGTGACAGCTAATAAGAATGATGAAATCATGAGAATATATTTTCAACTTGTCTTACATGCTTTAAAATTCCCTGCAGTGTTGCTTGGTATTCCAGTTGTCTAGGTAGGTAGTGATTAGTTGACACAATCAGGGAAAATGATCATTTTTCTCTTATATCATGAATCTGAGATAAAATATACTATTATATCATAAATTTGAGAATCCCAATACACACTTTTTTAGTTAATTGGGTACATATGCCAATGAAGAATTACAGTCAATTTGAACTTCATGGAACTAGCTCAGAATAAACATGCTCTTGAACTTTGAGTGCTGAATTTTAATTACTTTTGAAAAAACACAGTTTATTTACTGAATCAGTAGTCTTTTGTCTGAAAGTTTTAAATTGTGCATTCTCAACTGCAGACTCATTTGTTATGATAAAGGACCATAATATATGTATCTGTATTAGAAGAGTTATATATTACATTTGGATAAATCATGTTTCTTTGAATGTGGTAATGTTGTGTCTATCATTTCTGCTCTAATCTGAGTGAATTCTCCATTTTTATTTACCTTTTTTGGCCTGTTCATCTCACCCATTACAGTTTTTTGTTTTTTTTTTTTAATCAAGATTTTTATTTTAACTTGGAATTCCTTTCCACTTTCTTCTGTTGGCTTTCCCTGTGTGGGTGGCTGTGGTTCTCCGGGGTCATGTAGGTAATTACTGGCCCCCCATGTGTAGCACTCAGGAAGGTGAGAGGATGTTGTTCATGGGACCACATTCTGTCCATTCATACTCTGCCTTCCCTACAGTTGTGGTATTTATACTGTGTCAGCTTTTATTAAGATGAATTATGATCATTTCCATACAGCTGGGTGGCAGTTGTGGTGGTTTACATTATCAAAGCAAAACTCAGTCTAACTCAGCCAATTTGGATGTCAATAAAACATTTGTTACTTATTTTCAGTTTTATCATTGGTTATAATTTATACTTAGAATTGAAAATGTTAACATGTGTGACTGAGTTTGTTTTAATTAAGTGTATAATTAGGCTAATGAACCTTGTAAAAATGTAGTGGTGCAATCCTTAATATAATCTAAGCAGTTAAATTTCTAATTATGCATCCAAAATCATGTACAAAGATGCAGCATTTCAATGGCTTGCTTTCTGCAACTGTATCCTTCCTTGCCCCCCCCCCTTTTTTTTTAAGAAACATTGTTCAAAAACTATGACGAATGTCTGGAAAGAAATATGTGTGTCATTGCTTTCTTTTTTTTATATTAGCAAAATTATTCACAAGTGAGATTTTTGCACAGTGGACATAGTATTTTCTTTCTTTTTTCTTTTTTCTTTTTCAAATTTTGAAAAAGATACAGGAAACAGTGGAAGAAGAGTAGGTTTGGGCATGTTTTATATTGACCAGAAAAAAGTCCATTTGCTTGAAACTCATATGAGCCAAGTTGGGTTTATATCAGATTCATGAAGAAGGTAGAGGAGGTTCTGTTTCGTATAACCCTAAACCTTGTTGCTTCGTCATGAACATGGCCCACCCCATTGATGACGCCATCGAGTCTGTTATCTGAGCACAGCCGGTCTGGGGTGTTCTGCTCCTGAAATGATTCCCCAAGCAGAGCTCACCCTGATTCCCTTTTCCCTCTTCCCTCCCTTTCCATTTTTTCCAAAGTGGTTTCTTCTTCTGACAGAACACGGTCACCCCAGTCAGGAATTCTGGTACTAGCTGCCCAGATGAGAAGCTGGTCTCGCTTCCAGCACACTGAAGTGCCAAAACGTTCAGAACTTCATCCGCTTTCGTTACTTGCTCTGATAACAGAGTTTGAGGAGCCAAAACACCATAGGTAGTGGATTCTTTATTACTTTAGAGCAAATTCTAGTTGCTGG
Organism: Daubentonia madagascariensis; assembly: GCA_023783475.1. Lineage (NCBI taxonomy): Eukaryota > Metazoa > Chordata > Mammalia > Primates > Daubentoniidae > Daubentonia > Daubentonia madagascariensis. The sequence continues at coordinate 2,373,155 of JAKFHU010002239.1, forward strand.
TTGAGTTTGCAAAATATGTGCCTAAGATTTTGTTTTTAATTATATTTTTAATATTTGATATAGCTTTAAATTGAAATGGGAGGTATGGAAATACATCTGCTTGCACGCGCACATTTTTCGGGAAGATGGAGGTGCCTGTTACTGCTGCTTCCCGTCGATTTCCTTCAGAAGTTCTTTCCGTTCTCAGTCTAGCCGTTGTCAGTTCAATTTTCTCATGAAGTTGGGTTTTTCTTTCTTTCTTTCTTTTTTTTTTTGATAGTTCATTCCCAGTCCTTTTGTAATCATTTTCACCTCGTGGAGCAAATGAGATAATTTTGCAGATTGTACCACTTTACTTTTAAATTAATCCATTCTTTTTGAGAGACTGACTCTAATAGTGTGGTTAAGTACTTAGAAATCAGCAGGCTACTAACTTCACCTTAATTCAGTCTGTTCCCTTGATTCCCTGATCACTTGCTGTGTCAGTCGGGGAGAAGTTTTTCCTCTTCTGTACTCTTCCCCCCAGCCCCTCAAATCAAGGCTCTAGTACTGAATAAAAGGATTCTGAGATTTTCCTTGAGTATTTTAACAATGTTGGTTGCTAAAGCCTCTAATAATAAACTTCTATTATATTTCCTACAAATGTGATAGTGTATTTATTTATGATTTGTAACATTTTTACTGTATGTTAGGATTATTGATGCATTGGCCATAGATGAGGACTTATTCAGAAAGATAACCATTCAATAAATGAAACATGGCATGCTTTTTTACTTTGGATGATTATTCTAGAATGATTACTAGGGGAAGGAGAAAAATTAGGTTTAAAATAAATGATATGGATATAAATACATTCACCTATTTGTCTGAAAAACTATTAATATCACTTGTAGAATTAAGGTACATATTTCTAAGTTATGCTATTTTAAACTCTCGTAAATACTGAAAACTTCTGTAGAAGATAAATTTACAAATTTAAACAAATGATCAGCGCTAATTAACTGCTAAGTAATTTCCCTTAAACATAGTCTGTATATATTTTTCTAGAAATTTTCTGTTGGCTATTTTTGTTTACACAAACAATTTCAGAATACATAGAAACATACTAATTATTAGTCACTTTAGATTGCAGAAATTTTATAACGATATTGAAGTTTTGCTTGTGATTTCACCAAGTAAAAACTAATTAACTGGAGCAAGTCTTGGTAGGGCATGTTTTTATTGCAAGGATGTGATGCATACACTTTAAAAAATGTTCTCCATCTGTAGAGGTAGTTTTTAACAACAAGTGTGCCACCACGTTCTGTTTTGGTTACCTGTAGGTACTGAGACATCTTTTCCATCTTTCCCTCTTATGGTTTTTACGTGGCTGTTTTGAAGGTGAATTGGCCAAATAGCTTCTCCAAGTTCCACTGGTTTCAGTAACTATAATTTAATGTGACTTCTCATATTAATCTTCCCATTCATCGGAATCATAGATATATCTTAATGATTTGTTTGATTCCTCTGATAGTACTCTTTGTTCAGTTGCAGATAGAAACAAACTTAAACAATAGGGAAGCCTGGGGAGATAAGTTGTGGACATGATCACATTTAAACAATAACTTAATTCTTGGGTGGCGTATTATGGAATCTTTTTCTTCCAAATGTGGACTGAGATAGTGAAGTTGCTCATGCAGCTAGATCAGTGTACTTTATTCTTACCTTTGAGATCAGAGAATTTTATATATTTACTCACTGCCAGTATATGGCCGTCAGTTACTGAAAAATTACGTACATAATATTTTTACCAGCCACCAATGTTTTTAGACTTTTACATTTGTAGGTGCTAATTCTCAGCTAGTGAAATTACAAATGACAATTGAAATAGTATATTCTCTTATTATTCTTGCAAGTGAGTAGACTTGACCCTAGTATGATATCTACTTATTATATTTAATAATATAAATGAGAATGAAGTTAATCAGTGACTTTATAGATATTCATAAAAGAAACAAAGTTACACTGCAAAGTAACCATTGAAATAGGACTTTTGCTTTAATTTAATTCATTTCAGTTTAATCATATCTTTAGCATAGGATCTGAATCAAAATTCTGTTCCCTTGTATTCTGTTTTACAAAAAGCTTGTTAGAAATATGAGACTTGTTTGCCTCAGCTAAACTCAATCATCCATCCATTCTGTTGTTGTTTATCAAGACCTTACTACTAGCTAAGTGCCTGGGCTGCTGCAGCCCATCTTCTCTCTCTCCTAGGAGCTTACGATGCAGTAGCAGAGATCAGGTATGTATATAATAGCAGGATGAGATAAAAGTCCATGGAACTCGTGCAACAAGTACTTTAAAAGTTTAGAAGAGGACGCTATCTACTTGGGTGCCTTTCTGCTGGGAAGCATATCCAGGAAACTGCAACTTGTAATTCTCTTGGAAAACATATAGAGACAATTGGAAATTACGGTGTCTTCGATTTTAATTTACATAGAATTCTCAATTTTAGTATTTCTACAGACATTTTTTGGTCTCTTTATTAGGACAATGAAAGAAAATGCAAACGTTGGAAGTGCCAAAAAATAAGTTCACATTAAAAATTTTAACACGATCATGATACAAAATTTGTGTCAACTACCAAGTAAATAATAGCAATCAGAACTAGCTAAAGACTCTTATTGCTTATACTGTGATCGCAGAAAGTATTTTACTTATTTGGCCCAGTATACATAGAGCGTCTTGTCAGTTAAGAAGTTAGTGTTCTAGAGCAAGTACACCGGTAATTTTTACTTTCTTCCTCCATTGGGTTTCTTAAAGTTCATGCAAATTTGACTTTCAACCTGAAGTTTGAGGACACATTGGAGGAGATGAATGGTGACCAGAATTAACTGAACCTCTCACTGACTTTCTCCTGTTTTTCCTGAAATGCAAATACTGGCAAAAACTTATGTACTTTTGGGAGACTAAGAAGTTTGGAAATTCAGAATAGTAGGCACTATCAAATTCAAATGCCAAGCACGGAAACTCTTCTATTTCTGAAATCTTTCCTATTATCCTTCTCAAACCTACAGTGCAGTGAGATTAGCTTTTCCTCATTACCGTAACTTTCACAGAAAGACAGGGGATGTAGTTAGTGGTGTCCCAACTAACTTCTAACAGAAAACTGCATGAGCCATTCATAAATACGTGCTCATCCATGCTTCACAGTGCAATACCCACTGAACCATTAGGGAAGCTCTGTTTGGAGCATTTCTAAACATAGAGAATAATATAGTTTGTTCCAAAAACGTAATACTGATGAGCCAGAAAATGATTTCTTATATTTATTGAAAGGATCCATTTCTACACATCATTTAAATTGTGCTTTTGTCTGGGTATTATTTTAAAATGTATGAATAGCGATTTAATGCACCCCTCTATAAGGAAGTCTTTATAAATATAATATCAGCACTAAAGCAGTAGGGTAGTGTGCATGTTGGAAATATTACATGTGTAATCATTTGAATTCTTAATGTTCCAGAACCCTGGGGTTATTAGTAAAACGATTGGAGAAAGGTGGTAAAGCTGAACAAGAAAACCTTTTTCATGAGAATGATTGCATTGTCAGGATTAATGATGGCGACCTTCGAAATAGAAGATTTGAACAGTAAGTGTGTGCTTCGTGCACTTCCGTTTTCTCATGCTTTAGGCATGACAGAGTGCAGGCAATTGAAATGATCTCGGTGTTTATACTGGAGAAGAGGATTTTCTGCCATTATCTAGCTTTTAAAAATTTAATCAAACTGAAAGTAATTACTGCCATTAGACTATATTTCAAAGTGCCCTCTGACCGATAGGGCTGTTCTTAAAATATTATGGGCCCAATTTTGGGTTTACAAATTTGCTGGTTCCTCACCTTTTGGAAAATTGACAGGTGGACTCATTTTTGTCATACTTTAATTCACTTTTCCAACCTTGTTGCACATAATGTCTCTACACATAAGTGGAGAAAGCTCCTTTGAACCACAATCTTGTGTCATAGGCAGATTTCCTTAATCCTGATTCAAGCCCTTATTCAATGAAAAAACTAAAAGTTGGCCAGTTCCTAGTAAACAAGGCAGGAGTGAGCAGAACTCTTAAGAACTTGGGGTGAGACTTAACCAGGAAACCAGCATGAGGTGGAGCTACCTCTCAGGCTTGTCACACTGTAGCACCGGGACCTACAACTGTTAACTGTTTAAATTATTGAGGGTGGATTGGTGTTCTTGTGATTTTTGCATACACTGACTTAATAAGTTATGAATAGTTACTTGCTTTCTATAGTTTTCTAAGTATATTTATAAAGATATTTATTTCTTTGTAAACTCAAATGGTCCCTTTGTAAGGAAGTATTTTATAATGTTTACAAGTTGTATTAGATAATGTTATAGAGAGAAAGTTACATTTGATTTCTATTAATATTGAAATTATAATACCTCTGTACTTAAAACGGTTGTTTAATGATTTACAATTGAGAGTACAGTATTTTATCTGTCATAGATAATTTTGCTATTTTTCTTTAGAGAATGAGAAATTTATATTTGGAGAAACAGCTATGCTTATGTATCAGAGCTTGCAAACTTGATTGATAAATGGGTTATTAGAATTTTGCTTTTCAGTTTCAACAGTCTGTCAGTTCTTATTGCTTAATTAGTGTAGTTAATTAAGCTCATAATATCTTCTAGTCTGCCAGTCTGAATTTGCTAATTTTCCATTCTTTCTCAAACCCAGAGCACAACATATGTTTCGCCAAGCCATGCGTACACCCATCATTTGGTTCCATGTGGTTCCTGCAGCAAATAAAGAGCAGTATGAACAACTATCCCAAAGTGAGAAGAACAATTACTATTCAAGTTGCTTCAGCCCTGACAGCCAGTATATTGACAACAGGAGTGTGAACAGTGCAGGGCTTCACGCAGTGCAGAGAGCACCCAGACTGAACCACCCGCCCGAGCAGCTAGACTCTCACCCACGACTACCTCACAGTGCGCACCCCTCCGGAAAGCCGCCATCAGCTCCAGCCCCAGCACCCCACAGTGTATTTAGTACGAATGTAAGCAGTGGTTATAACAGCAAAAAAGTAGGCAAGAGGCTTAATATCCAGCTTAAGAAAGGTATGACCTATCTTGTTTTTGTTTTATGGAATTTATTTAAAAATTCAACCAACTAACCAAAAGTGCCCTGAGTTTTATTCCATTATTGTGTGAAAGAACTGATATAAAGACTTTTTAAAAAAATACTTTTTAACATATTTGAAATTGTATTTTTTGTGCTTTTCAGATTCATATTGCTATATCGAAATTAAAACATGAAAGTTCAGAGAATAAGACCTTAAAACATAAGTCTATGAGAAGAAGGTAGCGGTTACTACTGCAGTAAAATTTTTGATAAGGAATGAAAATAGTTTCAGGACATTACTATCAAACCCAAAACAATAGTGAGGATTTAACCGTTTTGGTTCACTCACTTGCTGTCCAAATACAGCCCTCAAAGAGGACTTTGTGGGTTGTCAACTTCAACCCCAGTGTTTCGGTGATAGTGGAGTGACCAGTTCTCTTGAGGCTGTCTTTGGGTCATGGCAGGTTGCAGAGAAGCCAGGCCGTGGGCTCCTGTCTCTTGCCTTTTCATGATGCTACATTGCTTCCCTTTTGTAAGATGGTGTGGGAAGCCATGATGGGGATTGCTAATTCTTCATACACTTTGTACATACTCATTTATTTGAGTAGCTCCTTCCTAGATGGTACAGCCGTGTGTATCGGGAGCATGCATTTCTAGTTTTCCTTCAGGTCAGCTGAGATGCGGACTTGACTTTCTGATTTTTCACCCAGTGCTCCCTCCAGGCATTGAGACACACTTTTGCTATTTGTCATCAGTTTTAGCTGAACATTTCAATATATTTTTAAATCATGTCTTTCAAAATGGTGTCATTATAAAGAATATTTCTCTGTTTATGAGCTCAAACAACTCCTACAGTTGAATGGAAATGAATCCAAGAGAGGTCCATTATTTCCTCAAGTCCCATGGCTGTTGGCAGCAGATTCTTACTAGACTGTTTTCTGTATCCTGATATTCAGACCATTCTGCTTTCCATTTGGGGTAGTGTTTACAAGGTTGTAAACTCTGAGACTGCTGTTTCCTTTCTAAATCATACTCTTGCGTTGAACTTTATGTGAACCACAAGTTCTTTATTTCTGGTTGCTGGCTTTTAAGCTCCGAATACTTGGTTGACATGATCAGGAGTTGACAGCTTGCCTCCTTGCAAACACAAGGGCACATCAGGAGAAACCCCTTCAGTTCTGTCACTTCCTAAATGAGGGAAGTATCAGATCCTCATTCCTCCTTTCTCTCTACTCAAATGACAGGCCCTTGTTTTTTAACCAAAATCAGATCAGGAACCGCAGATAGAGTTGTGTAAAAAATAAAATTCTGCTTGGAATCTTTCAACAAAGGTGCAGTGTTTTACTTGGCCATTGTCATAAAGATATTAGTCCATAAGTATCTTTTCCCTTTACATTGATACAGGGATATTCATTTAGTTAATTACAGTTCTTCATACAGTTAGTATATTTAACAAGTTTTGATATAATAAGAACTTTTTTAATGAAGTGAAATTGTATTTGCCATTAAAAAAACCATTCTTTTGAATACAGATATTATTTTAACAGCACTTAGAAAGATGATTGCATTTACACAAGCTAATTTAGAAAGGCTATGCTTAATCACTGTAAGAAAGATGGAAAAGGTGCTTTTCTTTTAAATATTTTTCTGACCTTGAGTAATCTAAATGATATAGCGTCCCATAAATCTATCTTGACTTTAATTTACCTAACTGTGAGAATGTATGACAAAAAGTGTGCACTGCCTGTGCACGCTGCCAATACTTACAAATATTTCATATGAAATTATATTATGTTTACCATACATAAGTGAAGAAGGATGGTAACTGTCTTTGATTAGGGCTGAATACATGAGTTTTAATAATAATGATACAGGAGAATTGAACAAGCTTTCATTGTAGCTAGCAGATAGTATTTTGTACCAATATTGTTACACTTAAGATTTTTAATGAAGTACATTAAAAACATAGGGTGTGTCAGTGTTAAACTTCAAATTCAGTTCAGAGTGAGCTAAGGTGCTTTGAGTGACAGTAATTCTTCAAAAACTGGGATCAACTCTTAGTAATAAAAAAAAAGCTTTCAGGATAATGATTCTTTGGCATAATTCTGTAACTGTATCATATAACAAGACAAACTAGAGTAGCCCCAATGTACTTGCTTCCATAATTATGATTTCTTAATATTTATTGCCATTTTGGCGTTCTCAAATACCCTGGTCTTTTATAGAAATTAGCTTTTTAATAAAGTCAGAGGAGAAGGTCAGTAATCTGTTTCAGTCAGTGCAAAATGTTTTGTTGGCTTTGTTAAATGAATCTATTTATCTTTCTCTTAAAGGTCATTGCCTGAACTTTTAGCTTACAGATTTAGGGGTCATTGCTGATATTTTAATAGTATTGACGTTCACATAACAGTCAGTATTTGTAGTTCAGACAAATTAATATCGTGAAAAGAGAATAATTCAGAATTCTTTCTTAATAAATGTTATTGCAAGTCATTAGAGTTTCGTGAAAGCACAGAGACATATGGAAAAGTCCCAGCAGAATAATTAGGAAAATTTCATATAGACAATATGCCATTCAAGTCTCCAGCACAGAAGACTTAAGAAATTAACAGTCCGGGCACATTAAAGTGACTTCAGACTAGAATGTTTTGTTTGATCTTGAGAATATTTATGGTAGGTTTTGACATAGATATGATCATTGAATGTTTTCTTCATTTCTGCTGTATGTTTCTTTAACCTACATTTTTATTTGCCCATTTTTCTTGTTCACTTATATTTTATACTTTTCATTATAGTTTTATATGCCAATTAATGTATTTTTTTCCTGAATTTTTTTACCTGTACAGATCTCTTTCCTTCCCATAATGAGCAAGTATTTGCCCTAATATTATTTTAACTGAAATAGAACCTAATATCTTAAGAAGTAACTTTTTTAAAAAAGCTTAGGTAGAAATTAATCGTTATTCAAAGTATTATAAAAATTCTGTGACTCGTTAGAAATTTGTCATTATCTTCACATTTTTTTCCTGGGCACATTTTGGCTCATTGCATGTCGATTCTAGTGACATATAACCTCTTTTCAACATTGTATTGAGCTGGTAAGCCTGCCTGTCACGAAAACTGCCAAAGAACTGAGAATTTAAATTCTGCAAACCAGCAGAGTAATTTATAAATCTCTCATTAACCTTTGTACCTTTAAACATAATATGATGATCCTCAGATTTGGTAGCCATGAACTAAGATGGATTCTTCACTGAGTAATTTGCCTTTTTTTTGGGAGAAATATACATGATAAGATTTAGGTGAATTAGAGTACTAGGCAAAGATAATGTGGTTCATCCTCTTAGTAAATTGTTATGAGTAATTATGGTTTGGGCGAGTTCCATCATCTATATCTAGAACTATTCCTCGTTTTGCTATTCCTTTTCCATATCTTTGAACATTTTCTCCTCCCTCCCAATTCGTGTACCATCATACCATTATTGCACAGTAATCCTTGAGTTTTGAGGCACTGTGGGTCTTAAAAGAAGTTTTTTTCTTTCTTCACGTAGCAATTTCATGCTCAAAGATTTTTCTTGATTTAAAAACCTTTAGCAGGCGTCTTTGTAAATTAACTGTCAACTGCCTTTGAGAAGATTGCCATTTCTTCTTAGATTAATGACGTTTGATTAAGTGGGGGAGCAACCATTTAAACCTTCCATAAGTTTGTCTACTTTGAAAAATTTATTACGACTTTTAAAGTATTAGAAGAAATGTAGTCCATTGTGAAAGTTATAAAATGTCAAGTTCAGGTAGAGAATAGTCACAAATCCTTTATGGATGACACACCTGTCAAATTTAAGATACCTCATTTTATTTACTTTTTTTTTTTTAATCTGTTACATACATAGGTACAGAAGGTTTGGGATTCAGCATCACATCCCGAGATGTAACAATAGGTGGCTCAGCTCCAATTTATGTGAAAAACATCCTGCCACGGGGGGCTGCCATTCAAGATGGCAGACTTAAGGCAGGAGACAGACTTATAGAGGTGAGTGACTTCCCTATGTAAGATGTTCCATAATTCTTGAAAAATTCCATTTTCAAGAATTATTTTTTTAACATTTTCATAAAATAGGAAATTAAATTATGTATTTTAGCAGAAATCTGTGTCAAAACAATGTATTCCTGTTTTACTTTTACATTTTCTGTGTTATCTGATGAGAAATTATCTTTTCATTTAGTTTAGTTATAAATGTTTAAGTTACTCAGACATTTTTAATGAGATAACATGGTATTCTGTCATTATATAAAATGTCTGTAAGGTTCTATTTCTAGACGGCTATATGAAAATGTTATCTACTTTGTAATCAGAACAGAGACAAATAAAGTAAATGAAAACAGTGTGTCTTGATGAGAGAAACGAGGACATTTTGAGGTGACAGCATGGAGAATGAACTGAGACACAAGAGTCAAATGTCAGGGAAAAAAAGAAAAACAGTTTCTTTCAGTACCTCATGAGTTTTTGGTTCATTGGTGTTTGAGGCTATCTTGGAAATACATAAATATCCAAAATTTCTGTTTGTGTCAAGATTTGTGCATATAGCATAAAAAGGAGGGAAAGGTTGAGAAAAAGTATACTTCTTTAGCTATTTTTCTTAATTTTTTTTTCAGAAAACAGAGTCTATGTTCTTATTAGCATACACTGTGTTTCCTAATTACTTGTATTCAAATACTCATGTTAAAGTTGACTTTTACCATATTATCCTTTTTTCTTTTGGTTTCATACGTGGTTTTGAACACTCCAGATTTCTTGAAAAATAGAGGAACAAAAGAATAGCTTCCATATTTTTTTCCATGTCTACATTTTGGGCCTAGATGTCTTAAATCTTACTCCCTCCCTTTTTGTCCTTTGTGTGTGACAACATTTGTAAAGAGGCACTGAGAGGCTAAATTACAGGATAGGTTTGAGTACAAATTATGTTTAGGGTATTGTTTCCAGAAAGGGCCACTTGTCCTTGGAATATAAATTGAGTAGTATTAGTCCAGGTTTGCAGTTGTACCTTGTTTTATTTAGTAAGAGTCTCAGCTGGGATTTGAACCCAGTCCTCTTGGCTTCTAAGTTTAAAAAAAGTCTGTCCTTTTTCGTCTGCCTGCCTCTTTCTTTCTAAAGATAATCACTTTAGTTTTTCTTTCATCACCTAATTTGCTTTACTTTCAACACATCCCAAGGACCTTTGTTTTTCTTTTTTGAGAAATGGGAATGACCTGCACCTTGTGTGTCTTCAGAGTTTAGGTGTTATTATAGCTGTCAGCTTTGTCTTAAAACCGAAACTTCGTTCCTGCATGTTTAAACCCAACCTTCTAGTATCTGTAGTTGGAACTGTATGGTATCAACAATTCTGTGGGCAGTTTTTCTGTGTCTGGATATTTGGAATCACACAAAAAGAAGAAAAAATAAGTATCAAATGTCTAACTTTTTTTTTGTCTTTATCCTCCATCAGAATTTTTTTTACTTTCTTTGATCCTGTTACCTATTTCCTGCAATCCCATAATATTAGTACTTTGAGCTATATAAGGTTGTTTTAGGAGAGGGGGGAACTGTTCCAAAACGTATTTTCCTGAACTACAGAAAAATTTTGATATTACAACTTAAGTAATATACTTACTTGCCTAGGACAAAATGTTATTTTTGGCTAATGAGAAAAATACAGAATACTTTTTCAAAAGGAACTTATGCTGTCATTTCTATTAAATATATTGTGCTTTCTGATAATGATGTTGTACTACTTCTGAGACAAAGTGATGAGATTCTCTAAGAATGGTTTCTTTCAAATCTTTTTCCTGCTAGCATTCTCTTATAACTGAAGAAGTTTGAGGTAAAATATTGCTTCCCCTCCAAAAACATTATTTTGTAGTGATGCTTCTTTATTGTTTAATGTTTACCTTTGGGGGATAAAATGTTTTCTTCATATTTGTCAGCAAAATTTTATTGAAAGTTAAAATATTTATGCCAAATATTTTTGGTGTGTTTTTATTACCCCTTATAAGAGGAATGCCTTTTTATTTTTGTATAAGAAAACCTGTGATACACAAGGTTCATCAAAATATCTCGGTTCACACAAAAACATTAATGTGTAGAGAGAAGTATCTTAGTGTCAAGGGAAATCATAATAATATCTCCCATATATTGATCACTTACTACATGAAAAACAAATTATAAATCTGTAATAGAGGTCTTAAACCTTTATTACAGATGATAAAACTGAGGTCCAGAAAGATTAGGGAATTTTCCTGAGATCAACAAATAAATGACAGGGCTTTGAAATTCAGTGTGAACAAAAAGTCTATAATTCTCTATCCACTACACCTGTGTTTCCCTAATCTGAGTGCCTGCATGTAAGAATTACCCAGGAGTATGGGTTTTGTCCAGGTGGGCAGAGCTGATAATCCTTCCTACTCAGCTAGAAAACAGCAGATCAGGGTTAAAAAAAAAAAAAAAAAAAAAAAAAAATCTCGGTTCAATGCCAGCAAGTTGTGTAACTTGACATGTTAGATATAATTGTTTATTACTTGTTACTTATTAATGCCCTTGTGGTTGTAGCTTTTGGTTTATTGATGAATGCTAAAAGACTGGCCACTTCCTCTCTTACTTCTAGATGTCTGGTCTGAGTTTCTTTATTAGCCACAAAACTTTAGTGGTTACCCGGTCACGGCAGAATTTTGCGTGAAATGAGTTATATTCCATAGCAGATATGGACAGTCCTAAAATGTGTGTTTTTTCTTCAGTTATTTGTTTGCACCAGATTGCAGCTGAAAACTTTTTTTTTGTTTTAGGTAAATGGAGTAGATTTAGCAGGCAAATCCCAAGAGGAAGTTGTTTCGCTGTTGAGAAGCACCAAGATGGAAGGAACTGTGAGCCTTCTGGTCTTTCGCCAGGAAGATGCCTTCCACCCAAGGGAACTGGTGTGTAAATGTAGGGCAGATGAAAGATTTCTAATGCACAGGAGGCAGGGTTCTGGGTTAGCTACCTGCTGGCAAATGTTTATTGTGACATTTTCCAAGGAGTTTCTATATCTAATATTTCTTCCAGCCCTAACTTGATACAAGCATTCTTTTCTCTAATACTCCCCTAGTTTTAGAAGTGGATATCCACAGTAATGAATGGAGGGGTATTCAAAAATCAGACTGTAGGGATATTTTCTAGGACATCAAGTGTTTATCACTGTACACCCTCAGATGGACTGACTGAATACAGAGACGTTGATTATTTCAGAACTGTCACTCCACAGGCTGTCACTGAAAGCTTGCCATCTTTCCCACTACATATGACAAATTTTCATATTTCAGATTTTCGTAGTATGTGTCGCTAAGCCAAATAAAGATGCTTGCTTACTGTTGTGTGAAAAAGAGTACCTTTAAAAAAAGAAAACTCTTATTGAAAACAAAAGACGTAGGTGGCAATATGCCCCATGACTATTGATTACAAATATAGGTAACAATATTTGGGATGGCATAAATGAAATTAAAAGGCATTTGTTTGCAACCTATCTGCTTCACTTTTTGTACATACGTCAATATGCCTAACTATTAGACAGGGACATTTACATGGTATAGGTGTGAATAAAATATGTGTCTTAAATTTCCATAGTTTTGAATGGTTTTCTGCAAAAAGTGCTAGGATTCATTTAAATATAAAAGTGACAAAATTGGGAGGAGTTGCCTTTATCTTGTGATGTGGTGAGAAAGTGTTTTATTTCAAGTACAAGTGGTATTTTAAATATTTCAAAACAGATTCTACTTGGATCATCTTAGAATATGCAACATCTCTTTTAGCTAGCTTTTAGCTTTTTCTAAACAACAAATAATTTTGTTGTTTAGAAATATAAACTAGAGTGGCAAGGTTTTAAGGGCTCAGTCCCCAAATTTGTCATGTAGCCCTAATTCTCTTGATTTATATCTTTAAGTATGAATGTATCATGGTCAATAAAATTTTCCTTCTATTGTAAGTAGAATAAATATTTTATTTTCTGTATAAATTATATATTTCTATAAATATTAATTATAAATAAAGATACATTTCAGTGATGCATATTCCATCCCTTGGTTACATACATATCTAAAACTTACTGTGATTTTGTGGAAATCTCAGACTGTGATAGGGTTGAAAAGTGAACACTTTTGTTTTAAGTAGATTTCGAATACATTATGAAAACTTCTTTATATTTAAAAATGTTTAATGCATTATTTCTCAATTTAAATTCAGTTTTGCGGTTTCCCCCCACTGTTATCCAATTTTGTGCTTAAAATGCCACCTGATCCTAAATCTGGAGATGTCTCTATTAAATTGTAAATGAGCACTTAAAAAAAAAAAAAAACAACAACTAAGCTTTACACGTGATTCAGTGGAGCTTTAATTCTTCCTCCGTGTATCTGAGCCGCAATAGTTAGCATCATTAGACTGCCAAAGCTTAGACAGTGCTCGTAAGCAGCCTTTTCCAGAGTTAGTGCCAACATATAGCCAGCTTAAGGTTATTCAGGTTCTTCTTGTCCAATTTTGATCTTCCAGGCTTCTGTTTTTCCCTTCTGCTGCCTACTTATTTTTTTTCTTGGTTATTTAATTTATTGCTTGTGAGCTTTTCATTAAGGAGTGAGCCAGTAGGCCGTCAGTCTATTATGCATGTTGCAGCTGCTTTTCAAGATTTAAAATTATAAAATCCTGAAAACTTAAGTTAAAGGGAGCGGGGGACATTTAAAAATGATCTTTGAATCCAATTGACATAATTCTTTTCCTCTGTTTGGGGTGTTTGTGTTTAAATTCTGTATGTCTAAATCTAAATACTTTTATTAATATGTGTTTTTTTTTTAATAAATCAACCTTGGAACTACCCATATAATTAAAGAGACTCTACATTATATGAAAAAAATTACATTTATTCTCTGTATAATATTTTAAAGTATGAAGCTTGTGGTTCAGACTGTGGTTCAGATGGTTATTACCTGGTCTAGCTATCAAATGATCCTGTACTTTAAAACTTAGATTTGATTGGGAAAATTAAAAAATAAAATTAGAAACAGTGCCATGATTAGGAAAGCAGTTTGGTGAGATTTGTTTTCCTCCAAATAATAAATTCATGATGTACTGTGAATGAGCAAGTAAAAATTTATCTCCAGAAAAATTTCCTAAAACACACACATGAACACACACATCTGTGAAAGTTTGGAAGATAGTAATACATCCGCTATAATATAATCACCCTTTATATATTTTGTGGATTTTAAGAATCAACAAAATTTCCTTTAAAATAAAGCGTCGTGTCCATGTGTGTTGAAGATGGCTTTGGTCAGTCTGTATTTATGTTTTTCTTCAATTCTTCTAGAATGCAGAGCCAAGCCAGATGCAGATTCCAAAAGAAACGGTAAGAGCTTTGTCTTTTGCAGGATGCAGAGATGTTGGAAAGATTAATGGAACTGACTTCTTACTAATTTAATATGAAGTTACTTGTCCTGCCTTTTCCTGGCTCATAGTAGTTAATACATGGGTTTATTAAATTCCAACGTGGTCTTACTTTAAGGTGACTTATTGTTACTACCCCAAGTGGAGTATATTTTGTGATTATTTTTGGTCAGACAGATTAAAACAAAAGAGAGATTATGGAGTAATTTCCTATTCAGTTGCATAATAAGAGGGACCAAAAATTGATGAGTTTAGTAGTTTGACAGATATGCAAAGTATTTCATAAGTTGTGAAATGCTATATTGTAAGTGGCTACAAAGCGGAAAAACGTAAAAATAAAAACCTTAATTTAGGAGTAGAAGCAAAGGGGAGAGCTAAGAGAATACAAAAAGTATCATCAAACAGGAAAATTAAAATGATATGTTAGTATTTGGCTAAACATAGTTGTCATAATAACTATAAAAGGGGTACTTTCTCTTAATAAAAGTCAAGTACTCACAGCTCTTATTAAAATGGAAACATAGTTGTGTCCTGTTTAGAAGAAAAGTCCTAAGACAGACCAGAAATAAGGGAGTATGTTTAGTTCCAACAGGCAGAGCTAACACAGTGAAGTAAGAATCACCCTAATAGTCTTCGTGATAATATGTCACATGGGAGCTAAAAAGGCATTTTATATTGACATATAATATTATCAGGTAGATATCCTAACAATCACCATCTTCTCTTACATCAAACAACATAGCACAAAAAGCCATCATTCCCAAACTCTTGTAAGTAGAAAGAAAATTTAGCAAAACCATATCCACAGTGGGTAATGTTAGTATATGTCCTTCCAAAAATTGTTATATTAAGTAGACAATAAAGTCAGAATATAAAGGATTTGAATAACATAATGAACAGGTTTGAATTTCTGTACAGATGCATAAACAGACAACTTTGAACTTATAAACACACAAACATAATGTTATTTTACAAATACTCGATAATTCTAAAAATGGATGACAGATCAGACCTCAGAGGAAAATCAGTGAACAACCTTGAGAATATTGCACATTAGTAAGTATGCATTGTAGAAAATTCGCAGCCTTAATTTTTTTGTTTATAAAATAAATCAGTTTAATGATATCTAATCAAAATCACAATGGTATTTGTGTGTTGAAGGGCAGGTTAGAAGAAGAGGGGAAATTGGACGAATTGATTCTAAAGAATAAAATGGATACAATAGCAATTTATACTACTCTTTAATAAGACAATAATTGTGGCAGAGTATAATGTATAGCCGCAATACTTAAAACAGCATGGTATTGTTACAGGAATAGACAAGTAGATCATCCCAAACAGATTAGGGATTATAGAAACAGACATAGTATGTATATCTTTTTGCGTGAATGTTAAAGATGATATTTCAAATTACTAGTAAAGGATGGTTTACTTGGTGCTTAGAACAATTGGCCATTCACTTAAAAAATTTAGCTTTCTTTTTCTCACCATGCATCAAAATAAATCCCAGTTGATAATGAATTTAAGCCTAAAAAAGTACTAAAAAGTCTTAAGCAAAGGTAAATGGGAACGTGTCTGGTAACTTTGGGTTAATGAATGCCTGTCTGAGCGTGACAAAGCCAAAATGTCATAAGAGGGTAGATTGACAGATTTGTGTGTGTGTGTGCATGTTTGTGTATAAAATAAATGCTAAAGGGGGAAGTATTTCAATGTGATCTTGGGTGAAGCATCACTCCTTTGTGGTTTAGAATCTTAATATCATAGACCTTTTTGGAAAACAGAATGACTTCACAGTCTCTTAATGTCTTAGACAATCTGAGATGGAAAATGAATGATGCAAGTGGTTAAGATAGGCATGTTCTTTCAAAACATGCAGTCAGATTTGTTGAGGAAATTGATGATTTGCCATGAACTTTTCGGTCACTAAGGAAGAAGAAGCCACTTTCACTGTGGAATTCTATTAAGATATGCAGGGCCCATTCCAGCTGATAGGCTTTGTGTGTTCATGATAGCATGTCAGAGCACCTGAGAGTTACCTTAAAGAAGGAAGTTACATGTACATGTATGTGTGTCTGACTTCCGATTACAATTGGAAACTTTTTTCTGAGTTTTCCAAACCAAGTCAAAAGCACGGTTTTGTTCAAAATTTTTGTTTGTTTCTTAATTTTTTATGTGTCCTCTCACGTCTGTGCTTCTGTATGTGCTCTGGCTATGCAATACCAGTTTGGGTTGTAAAAGGCTAATGTTAACATTATACTTTAAAAAATCGACAGAGGCAGGTGTCTGCTTCTCGTTGTGCCCTTTGATGATACGGGTCTGTTTCAGGCATTTTAAATATTGCCAGTTCTAGGAGCTCAAGGAAAACTCCAAGATAGACTTTTGGTGTTCAGTGTTTTTTTTAGTGATTTTCTTTTGCTTTAGGTTCTAGGCCTGTGAAATCCTAGATTATCTTTTTTTCTCAATGCCTAGAAATGGGGGTGGGGGGAGCACCAATGATTTCACCACAAATCTGAGTCCAATGCCCAATTTTCATTTTGGGCTTTCTCAGGGTTGATTTTGGAGCAAACCGTGTTCTGTTCACTTTAAACCGTAGGAAAGGTACCTGTGGGTAGATTTATGTTTCATTTTCTTTTCCTAAAGGAGATATATTATTGCTATCAGGAACTAAATATGATTTATACAGGCTCACAGAAAATAGAAGATGGTTTCTTTCACCTTTAATGTTTAACATTGCTTATAACATTGCATATAACATTGCAGTACTATCAGTGACTGGTATTTATTCATCTGTTGTTGTGCAAAGCTCTTTACGTGGATTATCTCCTTTAGTCTTTACAATGTCCGTGACTTACTTAGTTGGTGATAAACTTAGAATGTTCCAAATCTTGGGGCCAGGAATGAACTCAGGTTGTCTGACTCCAGACTCTGCAATTGGTTGTTTCGTATGGGGAGTGGGGAAAAAAATGTTAATACGTATATAATTTAAGATAATACAGTAGGAGTTCCCCATTGGTTGTTAATAAATTTTGCCAAAATAAATAAGTAAAAATGAACTCCAGGCTGAGACGGCATCTCATTAGTCAAGATGGTGAGAAGAGAGCGTCTTGGTTTTTTTATGTTGCTAATGGATTGATGTGTAGGCTCCTCTGGAACGTGTACTTTGCGTCAATGATTTCTGTTCACTGCTCCAGGGACACTTTTGTCCTTTCCCAACCTGGTGACCAACTTTGCAAACACTTTGTTCTTACTTGTCTGCTCTCCCCTCTTTGCCCGTCCAAATGGATGGGTAACTTCGAAGTCCTCCTTGCTTTTACCTGTTGCATAAGGCTTTCCCAGACCACAACTACTGTCCTCTCCCTTCTCTGATTCTTCATCACATTTGTGTATGTGGTGCTTTCATTTGGAGACTGAAGTTGTCTTCCTTTCTCATTTAAATTCTCTGATATTATCTACACTTTCATGTGATTGTAAGCACCTTGACAGCAGATATGTCCTAAAGTCCGTAGCTCCTACACTTACCTAAAGCAAAAGCTCCTGATTCATTCATTTGTTGGTTGGTTATTATAATGACCCACAGCTGATTTAGTCTGAGAAAGAAAACAGGTCATTAAGATTAGATGAATAGGGTTAATGGTTAGTAGACCTTTTGCATTTCTAAGATGTAAGTTCACTGTACGTCTTCTAAATATTGTATAAATTAATGAGAATGGGAGATTAGAATCTCTAGTTTTAGGTTACTCATTCAAAATTAGACAGAAAGCTGAATTATTTAACAAAGGTTCAAGATCACCTGTTCTGCATCCTAGACAAACTCCTTTGCCTTTGAAAAGCCTATGAAATTTATTCAGTTGGTACTGTGTGACGTTCAGGTTGGACTATATGTACTAGGGTTCTCCAGAGGAGCACAACTGGTGGGGGGGGTGTGTGTGTGTATAAAGAGATTTATTATATAAGGAATTGGCTCATGCAATTGTAGAGGCTAGTACATCCAAATCTGCAGTGTGGGGCAGTAGGCTCACAGCCCAGGAGATGATGCAGTTCTAGTCCAAAGGCCGCAGGCAAGAGACCAAGGAGAGCCAATGTTCCCATTCCTTTCTGAAGGCCAGCAGACCGGAGACCCAGGAGAGCTCATGGTGCAGATGGCACAGGAAAGCAGTCTGCTGGAGAATTCTCCCTTACTTTGGGAGGCTGGTCTTTCTGTTCTATTCAGACCTTTGACTGACTGGGTGAGGCCCACCCACATTGTGGAGGGCAATCTGCTTTACCCAGATTTCATTTCATTTAAATGTTAATTTCATCCAGAAACAACCTTCAAGATGACACCATTAACCATCACAGTGAGATGGTGAATTTACTTACTGGCTGTCAGGCCTTGACTTACCAAAATGCTATTAATAGTTTCTTCTTTGGGCTTCAATAGAATGAATGCAAACTTGCTTTGGATGCGCCCAGGAACTTTTGGGCAGGACCATATAAAAATATAGTTGTATGTTAACAAATTCAGAGCTATTGGGTAAAAGTAGAGCTTTAGAAAAAATATAGTTTAGAGGTGATACTAGGCCATGGAGATAAGATATAATACCCCCTTAAATTTCAAAAATTCCAGGTGCATTCTAAAAAGAACTAGTGGTCTTTCCCTACAAAAACTACAGGGCTTACATGGGGGATTCTTTGGGAACCTCCCTGAAGTCCAGGAGAGATCTTGATAGGCTAACTTCAGAAAGGTTATAGCCTTGATTTAGAAATTTAATGAGCTAGGCATTAAGCATGGTCATTAATAGGTTCATTTAACTAAGGGCAATAGTAGGTTAGGTGTAGGCGGCCGTATGGATCCACTGTAAGTTAAGAAAACAGTCGAATCAGACAAAGCAAGTTAGGAGCCTAATCACGGAGTGAATCTGTGAGCCAGGACCTCTTCATCCAAAACTGTAAACTAATCATTAAACACTTCTTTAGGCCTATCCTGTATATTAATTTTAATGCTCTAGAGAACACACATGGAAGTGTACAAAATTCCCTTATTTGAGTTTTTGCTGAAGATTTATATTTGTATACACTAATCATATGTTGACCTCAGTAGTTTGGTTTTGAGCATCAAATTTTGCACTTGTCATGATAAATTTTATAAAATATATACTACTTCTAGAGCTTTAAATGTTGATTAAAACTTATTTTTTAAGAAAACCTTATTCCAAAATTGGGATAGAGTAATATTCTCATCATTTTACAGAAATATTAATTATTATGTGCAGTGAATCTCCTTACCAATTTTTAAGGAATTTAAAATTGCATTTGAAATTGCTTGCTATTACCATAGTATGGAAATAATTTCTTAATGTTTGGTGTGTTTTCTCTTGGAAAGTACATCTTAGTTGTTTTTTTTTTTTTTTTAAATTGTTAACCTTTTACCACATAGTGATAAAATTGATAATATCTTTGTAATTTATTGTATGATTTGTTTTGATATTGAGCTCAAGTTATACTAAAGATTGTTTTAGATATAGCAAAACTATTCTGGGTTAATTACTATGTATAATTTTTATTCTGAACTATAGACTTTCAGAGAAGCTTCAAGAATAGTACAGAGAACTCTAATATACCCTTCACCCACATTCCGCAATTGTTAATATTTTACCACACTTAATATGTAATTTTCTTCTCCCCTTCCTGCCTATTCCTTCCTTCTTCTCTCTATATAATTTTTTTCTGAATTGAGAATAAATTGTAGATATAATTCTTCCTTCTCCCTAAATACTTCAGTGTGTCTGTCCTAAGAACAAAGACATTTGCTTATGTAACTGCATTATCATGATCAAAATCAGTGAATGAATATTGATTTAATAATATCGTATTGCTGTCATCCCAATTAATATCTTTTATGGAATAATGGATGGAGAAATGTATGAATGAATAAATAAGAATTGAATTTGGTCCAGTTCCCAATTCGGGGTCATGCATGGCATTTAGTTGTCATGTCTCTTTATTCTCTGTTAATCTGGAACATTTCTTCAATTTCTTTGTTTTTCATTGTTGAAGAACAAATTACTTAGAGCAAATTTTTGATTTTTGAAGAGCAGATTACTTTGAGGCTGTCTGTCAGTTTGGTTTTGTCTAATGTTTCCTTGATGGGATAAGTATTTTTCTGGCTTAACATTACAGATTAAGAACCGTGCAAAACATTTTTTCTCAGTATTTTATTATCACGCAAAAATTTAAAAAATCTTTTAAAATGTATTTGGCATCTACCGTTTGAATTAGAAAAGAGCACAGTAAAGCCAGATGTGACACTTTAACTTCCCTACTAAGAATAATTAACCTTAACATACCGGCACAAATAACATAACAGAAATGTTCCTCTCACATATGGGATAAGTTAAAATATAGAACTTAAAGAAGTGTTGGAGTGTGATTGGAGAGTTATTCTTTTATGCAAGAAAAGCATATAAACCAAGATAATTTCTCTATTTAAAAAAATCCTCCTCTTAATTAAAAACATAAGTGGTTCATGTTTGTCTGCAATACCTGCATATTATTTAACCTCTATATGTCATATAAGTGTATCCTCTCTGTAACATCTCTGAGAATGTCTGTCAGGTGAAAGTGGTGGTCTGCTCCCCTTGTGAGATGCTCACCTCCACCCCATTTCCCTCCTTCTGCAGCAGCGCCTGCTCAACATATGCAGGTGCTCCTCAACTTATGGTGGGGTTACGTCCCGATGAGCCCATCGATAAACCCATCAAAAGATGAAAACATCATTAACTTGCAAATGCATTGAATACACCTAACGTACCCGACATCACAGCCTAGCCTAGCCTACCTTAGATGTGCTCAGAACACTTACATTAGGCTACAGTTGGGCAAAATCATCTAACACAAAGCCTATTTTAGAATGAAGTGTTGAATATCTCTTGTAATTTGTAGAATACTGAAAGTGAAAAAATGATTCTGGGTGTCACTGTAAAGTTGAAGACTCGTTGTTGAACTGTCATAAGTCAGGGACTGTATCACCTTCCACCAATTCCCCCCCACCACCACCACATTGTGTTTTTGAGGAAGGAGAATTAAAGAAATGATACACAATGGATTTTTATACATTATAAAAATAATGCATATTGACTGTAGAAAATTCAGTGAAGCACAGAAAATAAAAATCACTTGCAATTCTGTGACTTCAGTGTCAGCATTTGATAGATATTTTTATGATTCTCTTGTCTACCTACATAGCTAATATGTATCATGTCCCAGGCACATATCCGATAGCTAATAAATGTCATGTCCCAGGCACAAGCGAAGACTAACATAAATCCCTCCCTTGTGAATCTCCTACTGATCTGGGAAGACAGACGTTAAACAACATATAAAAATATGTTGTTGAGGTTTTTGATGGCTGACGTACCAGAATTTGTGGAGACCCACAGGGTGAAACCCAGTTTCATAGTCATAAATACTTTTCTGTCTTACGGAATATTTTCCTAAGACACATTATTAGCTGAATAGCATTCTGTTGTGTAAATATATCTTAATTTACTTAGTGTCATACATGTAGGTTGTTTTTGAGTTTTAGCTATTGTAATTAAAAGTTAACATCCTCACAGTTATACCTTTGTATGTGATCACAATTAGTTTTTTAGGCCATATTACTAAAAGTAATATTTCTGGGTTAAGCAATATGCAAACTGTAGAGGCTTTTGATAAGCGTTGTCAAATTGGATTCCGCAAATGTTGTATCTTTTTATACTTTACAGCAGTGCAGGAATGTGACCATTTCACTACCCTTTCTGCATTGTTGGATATCATTATTTTAAAGAAAAAAATTTAGCAGTTTGATAATGCTTGTTGATAGATTAATTTGCGTGTGTTTCACTGCAGGTAAGCTTGAACCTTGTACTTGTAGGTCTATTGATTGGTCCACTCACCTTTCTTTCAAGAGTGTCTTATTTACATTCCCCATTTGGTATTGGAATGCTCACTTTTTTGTTATTAATTTATCAGGGATTTGTGCATTAAAGATAATGACTATGGACAAAACCAAACATTGCGAGAGAAATCCACGAATTATAGTGGAGTGATTAAATGTTTGCTCATTCGTTTATTTCTTTGCAGAGCCCCAAATTGGATATTTTACTCACTTCTATAATTTTGTGGTCTTGTATGATATGTGCACAGACCATGTTTCATTGGCATCTCTTTACAATGTTTTATACATTCTTACAAAAATTTTTATATGTTGAGGTTCAGAGATTACTCTTCCCATGATTGTTTTTCTGCTGCCTAACATAATCAACTGTTGTTTCTTTTTTGAAAGACACCTGTGGTGCAGATTAACTGCAGACTCAGAGAGGCTGATGGGCCAGCCATGTCCATGTAGCTATTGAACTGTTATTTGGGGAAGAAGGAAAGTTGGACCATAGCAGTGGCCACTTGTGACTATGTTTTTGTCTCACTACAGATATAAATATACATCTTTTCCGCTGTTCTGAGGGGGGCAGGAAAGTAAATAACTTTTACAATACCCATTCAGCAGGTTCCCTATTTCTAAAAGGCTTAGCAAAGATGCCTTTTTATTGTGGGCATTAAGAGACAAAAATGCCAATGGAGAAATGGGCAGAGGAAGAGCTGGTGGTTGCATGATAGAAAAAAACGCACTCAAAGTGTACACAGATGTGTGTACGTGAGCAACACGCAATGACACATGTGCTTCA
Source organism: Daubentonia madagascariensis (assembly GCA_023783475.1). NCBI lineage: Eukaryota > Metazoa > Chordata > Mammalia > Primates > Daubentoniidae > Daubentonia > Daubentonia madagascariensis. Next base: position 2,396,393 of record JAKFHU010002239.1, read on the forward strand.
GTGATAGGAGCAGGCACAGAGGATGTGAAGGACAAGTCAAAGAAAACATATTTATTGAGTTTCTGTAGAAAGAACTTGACTCAAGACATAGTTGATAAGGTGGAGAATCTGGGTGGAATAACCAGGTGACAGAAAATTAGCTTCTACTTTATGTCAGAATGCAGAGATCCCTACACTAGTATGACTTTGTGGAAGTTCTCAGTAATGTAGCATTTCAAATGGCTTTTGAAGAACAAAATTTTTTTAAACATTTTGCTACCAGAGAACTATGTTCTAAAAGCTGAATTTCAGCCTTATGTGAAGAGCCAAATGGATTAATAATGCAATATCAATTGAAATGAAGTCTCTCAAACGTTTTTAACGATAACGATTTAAGACGTGAGAAGAAAGCTGAAAAGGAAGATTATTCCCATTCTTCAGTTTTTATAATAAATGAAACTATCTCATGGAGAATATGGTCTCCTTTAAAACAGGTTCAGAATACAGCAGTCAGGAAATGATTCCAGTTGATTAAATTTTTCTTCAGCTGCTTATCTTGATTTTTCAAGTAGGAAAAAAATGAGAATTTTAAGCCTTTGTAAAATATTATGGAAATGTCAAAATCACTAAGTATTAAAAAGCCAACCTTAGATCCAAATCAGCAAGTGACAATTAAGAACCTTCCAGAATTGAAGCAAGTAAACATACTGAATGATCAGACCTACACGTGCCTATCTAAGGACTATCTTTGTTTTCCATGTCTTTCCAAGTGCAGCTTTTCCAGGAATATAAATAATCGATTGGCAGAGTAATTATTTTCTTTTGATTACTTCTAAATTTAAAGTCAAGGGGGGGCTATGGTGTGTTTTGATGCTGTTGATGCTGTTTTGTATTTCAAACATCAAAATTTACCTATACTTCATATTTTTATAACAGATCTTATATTGAGGTAGTGCTGTTCATTCACACACAGTCATTATTTAGCACTTTTTAATTGTTTTAAACCATATGGACCAAAATTAAAAGTGAATTGAACATTCATGTTTATAGAGCAAAATATACATAAAAATACTTTTGATAATAATATGATATAATATCAACATTTTGATATAAGTATTTGATCTTTATTTCTCCCCAATACACTGGTTTTATTCAAGGTATCATTGTTCTCTGGGAATATTTTAAATATAGGAATGTTTTAATAAAGAGCAGACTTTAAATATAGGAATGTTTTAATAAATGACAGGCTTTACTTGGACTTTGATGCTAAAATGTATTTAATTTGCATAGTTAACATAGCTGTTGCCCATTTCTCTTCAACTTGTTCTTATTTTGCATTCTTTTTTATATAGTTTTCATGTTTTAACAGATTAGCAATTTTATTTTATTGAACTATTCCTCATCCTTAATAACTATGAGGTCATTTTTTGAGATGGTACAAAGAATGTCCTATCACAAAATGTTAACATTGAATATTAGTAAATTATAAATATCACTTTAAAAATCACATTACTGTGGCTTTGAAGATTTAAAAATAGAATTTGCTTGTATTATGATAATCTAAAAAGAATGCTTACCAATAAATACTGTACTTTCAAAAGTTAATCTAATTGGGACATCTGAGATTGCATGCTAAATCCCCAAATTCCTTTGTACAATTATTTTATGATTATTATTATGTTGATTTTGATTCTTATTAGAAAATTTCAAAAACTTGGCAGGATGCAAAGAAAAAAATTGAATTCTACCCACTTTCTGTCACTCTGCAATAGCCTACTTTATTTGTGTAATTACATTTTTTATAAGCACACTCTTTTTAAAGGAACCATTATATTCCAGCCTAATGATGTGCCATAATAAGTCTTAACCATTCTTCAACTATAATTTGATCATTCAAGCTTGAATGACTAAGTGGATGGTGGAGAAATATTTCAAAATTGAGAGAAGAGAAGGCAGAATAGGATTAGGACTAGATGAAGCGTGTAGTTTTGATTCAGAGAGCCTGTGCCACATGTCCATTCCACGGTTGGAAATACTGAGCTTGAACTGGAGTTCTGGCCTCACTGGTTTGGAGATGGCCCGTGTAGTGGTGGTTGAAGTCGGCCATGGTGGGATTGCTGAGGAGGAGCTCTGAAGGCGGAACGCTTCCTCTTCTGGAGTCTGACATTTCTCATTGACAGAATTTGTCATCTCTGCGTTTCCTTAGGTTATCCATTCAACTTTCACTTCTTCTGTGAACAAGAATTTGTATATCCTGAATGTGTTCTATTTTAAAACAGTCATCTTCTGTACTTGATGACTGCAATTATGAAATTAAAACTTGATATACAAGTAACTAATTAAACATTATTACTTGGGTAATATTATGTGTGGTACAGTGTTGTGGAAAAATTTTCTCTGATGTTATCTCCACATTGTCTCATGGATGTTGAAGGTTAAAACTCTTTAGTGGCTCTCTGAACCTAGGTACTTTTTTTTGCTGACATTGTATCATCAGGATTTGCTATTGTTTGTGAATAAAAATGATACACCGTTAATGAATATTAAACTATTAAAAACATTGGAAATTTGCAATGAAAAAAGGAGACAAATGAATTGTATTTATTTATTTGGACTCCTGTTGTTACTGCTTTTCTCTCGTGGTTTAGAATATATAAACAGACCAAAAAAAAAAATTCCAAATCTCTAGGCATCTACATGTCTTCAGTCCATGCACAACATCTTTTCTGTATATTTCTCAAATCTGGTTTAGGTTTGTTTCTATATTGAAATTAGTGCTACATAAAAATATTAACAGCTGGTTCCAGGAATCATCTGGAAGGGGTGCAGATGCACTGTTATGGATCTTGTCGTGGAACTTTGGTGGAAATATTATGCCTGTGATGATTCAAGAACTGCTGTCTTTAAAAATAACTGAGAGAAAGAAACATTGGAATATAATGTCCTGTGCAATTTTGTTCCCTATTAGAAAGCAGAAGATGAGGATATTGTTCTCACACCTGATGGCACCAGGGAATTTCTGACGTTTGAAGTTCCACTTAATGATTCAGGATCTGCCGGTCTTGGCGTCAGTGTCAAAGGTAACCGGTCAAAAGAGAACCACGCGGATTTGGGAATCTTTGTCAAGTCCATTATCAATGGAGGAGCAGCATCTAAGGTAAGTATGTGCCAACTTCAGCAAGCACATGCCCTTTCACAAAAATGTGTAATTTCAACCCTGTTCCTATTTTGGAAATGTACACAGTTAACTGACATTTTCTGGTTTCTTCACAATACCCCATTCGTGATCAAACAACTAGGAGAAGTCTCAGTGATGTGTCATTTGGGGATGCGGCCCCTAACTCCAACTCCTCCATTTTTTTATCCCACAGAGCCTATAACCCATAGTCATGCTAGCTAAATGAAGATAATCTATGCAAAGACACAGCGTAGGTCCTGGCACAGAACTGGCGTCTAGTAAACTTTAATCTTTTCCCCTCCTCTCCCCTGGTGTGGGTCACTTATTCTATTTCTCAGCCTAGAAAAAATTTCCTGGCTGTTTGTTAAGGGGGCACTTCTCTGCAACTGTCTAATAGCCTTGAGCTTTTGTATATCTTGGGTTGTCAATAACCTCTTTGGGTGTTTCTGGAAGCAAGAAAGTAATCACTTTGTGTTCTTTGAATTAGTATGCTATTTTGGTAAACAGATTATGATAATGACTTGATTTACAAATGTATAAATGATTGAAATAGACACAGGCTACAATGGCTGCTTAGACGGTTATTATGCTAGCGTTCAATGGGCATAATCCATTGGGATTAAAGCCCCCACTTTTTCCTGCTTTGTTTTTATTTTTTTATTTTTTTGACTACAGGGACAGCAACTTCTTTTACAGCAGACTATTTAATAGCGCTTATTTTTACCTGTTTTCTTCCCAGGATGGAAGGCTTCGGGTGAACGATCAGCTGATAGCAGTAAATGGAGAATCCCTGTTGGGCAAGACAAACCAAGATGCCATGGAAACCCTAAGAAGGTCCATGTCTACTGAAGGAAATAAACGAGGAATGATCCAGCTTATTGTTGCAAGGAGAATAAGCAAGTGCCACGAGGTAAAAAATAAAAAAGATATTAGAAAACAACAAATGACTAACATCTGAAATTGTAATAAAACTAAATTTCTGTCCTAACATTGGACAAAGAATGGCAGGTGCCGGGACTTTACCTCAGATACCCATAAATTATCTTTACTTGCTGTAGTTTTATTGTTTTGTCAGTGGATTGTGATTTGTGTTCTTAATTCTACGATCAACATACTCCTAAGCGGACGTTCATGTTTCTGTTGCCAGCTCAGCATGTAACACTGGGATCTCAGAGGCTCATGTAGCTGAGTTCTCTTCTTGGAGGCAGGGCCACACCTTCCTCCTCAGAGCCAACACTTTCTCTTCCAGTGAGCAGAGTTGTGCCTGGGAGGTGGCAATCCTGGGAGAAACAAAATTGCTTGCTCATTTGTTTATCTGAAATGGGATAGCTCTTACAAAGTCCCTAATAGGGAACAGTGTGGCTTTCTTACATGTTGGCTTTCTCTTGTGAGATAATCAGTAGTGTAAGCTTCTTTCTCGTTCCCCAGGCACTGTGGGGCTGAGTCTGTATCCTTTGAATGCCTGCTTCTTCTGTACTGCAGAGTACCCTGCTTTGTCTAAATGTATGCTGCAGTATGGAATTAGGAGTGAATAGAAAAACACAGGCATCCTCTCTTGAAGGGTGGGATAATCTATTTTCCCAAATAAGTAAAAACATACTTTGTTGTATAATGGAGTATTTGAAAGTTAAAAATAAATTATATATAGATTTGATAATTAATATTGGAATCTGAATAAAGCTAAATTTCATATTAATAGATTTATTATAAATTATATGCCACCTATAGAAAATAGGTTAGACCTGACAATTTATAGAAAAGAGCTGTTGAAAATTAAAAGTTTATTGGTTTTGTTTTTACTGATGCTCAGATTCCCACATTTTAAAATTAACAAAGATGAAGTTACTAGCAAGTTGTACAAAATGAAAATTATATCTAAATTAAGTGTTTTTCTTAATTTAAAAACCTCTGTTCAATAAACATATAAAGTAAGCTTTTCAGGTTGTGAGGATCACTCATCTGAACTTATAATACAATCATATTTTTTAAAGAAAATGTGCACTTGAGCTCCGTGGGTAGTCAATGTGCAGGTGACCAATTTTGAAAGGTATTGACCATTGATTTATTGTATTATTTTTATTTGCGAAATGTAGAATGAGTTAGTAGTAATTAACAAATGAATTTTCACAACAGCAAGAGAACACTGTAACCTCAACTAAAAATCTCAGGACAGAAAAGAGTGGGACACAAAAACATTTAGGTAAGATAAAAATAAAAACTAAACCCTTAGAGTAGGCTACTGGACTGATATTCTTGAATAATAGCTTTTATTCATTGCCAAAATATTAACTGATCTATTAATGTTAGTCCCGCAAAGGGCTACATGAAAAATTTTCAACAGTAAGTTTACAAGACACATTATTCTTTATTAAGTCTTTTTCTTTTGGCCAACTGAATAGTTTTACATTCCACAGGACAGTATTCCTTCCACAGATGTTTATTGAGCATGTACTATATGTCAGAAAGTGTGTTAGATCCTGGGGACACAGTGGTAAATAAAACAGGTGGGTCACCTTCTCTCATGGAACTTACGTCATCTTCTTAGGCGCTTTAAAACAAACTAAAATTTGTTTTACCTTCTCGAAGTTTTCCTATGAAGAAACAGTGAATGCTACAGGGAGACTTAAAATGTCGGAAATGAACTGAAGATTAACATTCATTCATCTGATTCAGATTATTCCCCAAACAGTAATAAAGCAAACCTTGCACCAGCCTGAAAATGTTTTGATAAAAGGACTGATTTTATTCCCTGTTGCCCTGTAAAAATACATGAAATTGGAATCCCCCAGAAATACCTCTCTGTGTCTTATTCACTTCTGCATATGAATTTATGTGAATTGAAAATGATTTAAGTAAGGAAATAGCTGTAATAGACAGTAATAGACGTTAATATTTGATATTCCTTATGTTATCATTTTTATACATTGCTGGTTATTACTATTTCTTAGGACAGAATAAGCTTATAAACCAATTGTATCAAAAAAAATCTTATCACGAGTACTGTGCTATCTCTGTAATCCTAGCAAGAAGCCTTTTGTACTGACAGGGTTTAACTAGAGCTATGTGAGGACAGAAGATCTCAGTTTAGTTTTCCACTACGCGTAACATGTGATTTTGTTGCTGTTGTACTTATATATTGTAACTTTTGAAAACCTTCTCCCTGAATCACTGGGAGGGTATGTGTAAATTATATCACAGTAAATAGTGACACAAGCATTGGGCTCTTGCTATCCTGAATGAACCTCAAGCCAAAATAATGTGCTTAGTTTTCTTCTGGGTCTCTTAGTCAGCCAGGTACTCTAGTCTCTGACATTATCACGAAATTATATTTTCCTATCTCATCTTTAAACCAAGGGTTTTGCATACTTAACTTCAAGCTAGAGAAGATGAGAATCTATAAAAGAACATCTTTTGTACTTTGTGGCATTTTTCTTTCCCTTATACGTGGAAGTGTTGTGTTATTGTCTTAATGTGTTTTCTTTAAAATTATTTGTCAAGTCCCCTCACTAGGTGTTGTCTTAAAACCCTGTATTTCACTAATATTTGTCCCTGTGCAGCACATTGGAGGCATTTTCTGGAAGCTATTTCTCAGTCTATTTTGCTTGATATTTCAGGAGTCTTTGGGCACCACCTTCTGCTTGAGATGTTTCCTTCTCTGCTCTATTTTTCTGCTACCAGATTCTGGTTCTTCTCTCTCCTCTAAGGGTTCCTCTTTTCTGCCTGTTCTTTTATTGTTAGTGCTTCTCAAGGCTCTTCCTGGTCTGTTTCTTCTTACTCTGTGTGTGTTCTTGAGCTGGTCTCCACTCCCTGGTTGTCTGTAACCTCCTGTGTTAGGATGGAGCCTGTCATCCTGTTTCCAGCTCAGAAGTCCACCCTAGCACCAGAGCCATCTGTCCAGCTGCCCAGGGAGATATTCGCCGGTATGTCTCCCAGGCCCCTAATTCACAAGGCACCACACTCCTTCCGATGCAGAAGCCAGAGCTCTGGAGTCACCCTTGACTTCTCAGATGCCTTCACTATGCCCGTAGCTTCCGCCTCTAGCATCTCTCTGCGTTCAGCCCACTCTTCTCTCTCCCCACTGGTACTGTCGAGTTCAGACCCCACCCTCTTCCCGGGCTCACTGCTGCAGCTCCCCAAGGGACTTCTCTGCAATCAGGCTTTCTCCCTTAATTCCTTCTCTCCCCTGCAGTCAGGCAGATTTTTCTACAAAACAAATTGATCATGTCACTCCCTGCTGAAATCCTTTTAGGAGCTTTCCATGTCTCCAGGATGGATGCCAGTGTCCATCATGTGGCCCACTGGGACCTGCCTGATCAGCATCTGTGCCCTCCATCCCCTCCCTGTGCAGTCTCCACTCCGGCTGTTCCGCACTCCTTGTAACGTCTCAGATGTGTGGTGCTGTCTCTCGCCCGTAGGCCTTCCTCTTGAGTCCATTCTGTCTCTTGTCCTAGCAAAGACTTACACTGTCTTGAGATTTCTGCTTTCTCTCTCTAAAGTATTTTCATAGCCCTGTCTTCTTGCCTCCATCCAGCGGCGGCTGTCACACTAGCATGGTTTCCTTTTTGAAATTCTGAGACTACCAGGACGTCATCCGTCTACCATGTTCCTGTCTACTGGTGTCCAGCCCAGAGCCTGACACACCAGCAAGGACTGAATGATGAGCAAACCTTCCTGGAGAGTCTGGTGTTTTTCAAAGAAAAAGAGAACTGACTTAGCATTAGAAACTGAAGTTCTAAAACGGCCATCAGAACAAAAGTAACAGAATAAATTTGGGGGCAGTGATTCCTGATTTCCTTTGCTTTCCTTCTGTCCTTAGATCTAATGCTCTTAATTACATTTTAAACCATTTCATAAGCAATCATGGTTCTTTTCTTCTCTTTTAAAAGAAACAGAAATGTCTTCCCCTTGTTTTATGCTCCTAAAGGATAGTTTAGCTTTTTTAGAGAAAAATTTTTACGTCCTGGCATTCTTTTTCATTGTTTCAGTGTTAGAATACACAGAGCAAGAAGAGGAAAATTGGCATCATTACCCCAAAGGACACATTTGTTGAGGACTTTGAAGGAGGGTAGGGGGAGGGAGCGTAAACTCCCGGCATCATTCCTTGGGTGTTGAAAATAGCCTGTATATGAGAATTATGCTGATTTCACTTATTTTAAGGAACTTAATATTTGTAGAAATTACTATAATTTAACATAGCATCCAGGCATTTCACTACATCCATGTTAGAAATGATTTTCTATAAAGCCTTTTCTTGGTACCAGGTGAGCTTTTGTCTTAGACCCCGTATTGAGGGATTTAGTCATCAAGGACTACTTTAAAATAAATTCTTTCTCTAGGTTTAATCCTCTTAGAATTAGAAAGCTGTGTTAGAATAGGAAGAGGCCTAAGGTATCATTTATGATTCTCTTCATTTTCTGTATTAAGAAATAAATGCAGAAGGGTCAAGTGATTTGCTTAATGGCTGCAAGGCCGAGGTAGCAAAGTAATTTAGAAGCAAGGTGTCCATCCCTCTTACATAAGTGCGTGGGTCTGAATTGACCGTGATTGTGTTGTTCAGGCAATTTATATCCCAGTTGTGTTGGGAAATAAGTAGCGTACAATAAATGCACGGGCTTTAGAATCAAACGGAATCAGTTAAATTCTGGTTCTGCCATGGACTAGCTTGGCGAGTTCACCTCACCTCCCTGATTCTTGCCATTACCCTCATGGGGATATGAAGGAAAATAAATGTGGTCTTGCATGAAAAGAGAACATGAAGCTGTACCTAAATCTTCCCCCTCTCTCCTCTTTTCATTAACGGCTTTATGTTTACCTGTCCTCTGGATGCTGGTATCTTCTACAATGTATAATTGTAATCTAGGTTAGATGCCTTTTAATTTCTACATCATGCTGTGCCCTCAGTTTTAAAGGCCTCCTTCCACGTGACCTAGTATGTCATTTTAAGGAAAATGTGAGTCATTCACTTTTCTTAGGAATGAATTTATTAATCTAATTATTGTGCCAGTGCCTGCTCTATGCCAGGCATGTGGATAAAATAGAGTATGCTCATAAAGACTGAAATATCGAATAATAAGGTCTTGCCAATTACTAACTAGGATCCAGGTTTAGGTTTCCTGAAGGAGGTTAGAGCCATACCCATGCCAACTTTTCAAGTTTATAGTGGAGATGGTGGGATATATTTTCTTTAGGTGAAAGACATCATTCAGCTCACTAATGCACAACAAAATGAGATTTTACTAAAACCCATAGAAATTATGTTGGTCTTTTAAAAGAAACCAAGATTTTAACTTTTCCTAAGAAAGGGAAGAATATGCCAAGTATATAATGAAAAACATATTCATTGGACAATATCCAGCTTTTCGTTATTAAAGAGCATTTGTTATTTTATGATTATGAAAGCGGTATATGATCATTTGAACATATTTTGAAAAGCATACTATGCTTACATTGTTTTTTAGATATCGAGGTTATTCCCAATTTTTATGCCTTTGTAAATAAAGTTATGATAAATATTCATTCATATGAATCTTTATTATTCACTTAGCTTATTATTTCCTTGGGCTAGTGACCACAAAGTGAAATAAGTGCCTGGTCACAGAGTCAAAAAAAAAAGAAAAAGATATTGTTTGACCTGTGATAATACATTTCCAAATTACTTTAGCAAGAGACTATATCACTCTACACTCCTACCAATGTGGATTATCTTGCTGCAACCTAGAGCTATTTTTGTTCTTTAATAAGTAAAAAGGCTCTCCTAGGGATGGAGCTGAGGGTTCAAACAACCGCCTCTACTTGGGACTGAATTAAGTTGGATTCAGGAAAATTTTTGCATGTTAAACAACAGGCAGACAACAAAATGTAAATTGCAGTTCTGTTTACTGTGGTTTCTTCTTCTAGTTAAGATTAATTTTAATAAAGTGTTAATATATAAGGATCCCACAAGGGCATGGGAGCAGTCCTGAGGGCAGAGGCCGGCGCTTCTCCTCCTGTGTGCTGGTAGCGCACCCTCTGACACATGGCTCTTTCTTAAGTTCAAGTTCTTGCAACAAAAAAAATTATCAAAAGGTTTAAAACAAAACTGTGTACCCCAATCAGTTTTTTTTTTAAAGAAATTAAAAGGCATTGTATCTTCTGTTAAATATTTATGTAGTAGACTGTTGACGTCTTCATTTAAATCTGTCTTTTGAGATGCAAATCAGACGTGGATGGGGAGGTAGGGGAGGTGTAGAATCTTTCCCATGAAAATGTTCAAGGGCTTTGGTTTTTTTCCTGAACAGACATCTTATTGTTTTCCTCTAGAAAGCCCGCATGGACTGTTTTCTTAATGGAATTTTTATTTGACTTTATAAAATTTTAAAATAGCCTTTTGGGATATTTAGGGATTTCTCATGAAGAAGCTTTATAAAGGTTTTATCATCTAAGAAATTGCAGCATTATAGAGTTCAATTAAATGTATTTCTCAAGCAAACTTGAGGATGTATCATCTGTTTTCTGATATATTATTGTATAGCCAGCAGGACATGTTTATAGAGACTTACATAGCAAGTCTTTATGCATGTATGCTCTTTAATGTATGTGTTCATGTAGAAAACTCAAACATTCTTGTTCTTAAAGGCATAGGATATTAGTTTTATTTGTTTTTTGTTTTTACCTCCCCAGAGTATCTTGGAATTTAGGCATTATATGCCTTCAGAAACTGTTTTTTTATTTCTTTACATCAGAGACCTTGAATATTTAATTTACTTCTCAGTAAAGCTGTCAGTTGTAATCTGCAATTTAAAAAAAAAAACCTAATAAAACAAATCCTCATTTCACAATTTAAACCTTATTGAGTCTAATTCACCAGCGCTGCAAGTTTATTATTCTCCTGCAGTTTGACGTGCCTCCAATTGTAATTGTGTTGACCCTTCAATGCATTAAATCTCCCAGTGCTTATCAAACTGGGAGAGATAAGTCTACAATTTGGAACTTCATTAAATATCTCATTTATATTAAACAGATGATAGCTTCTAACAGAAATAATAATTTGTTCAGACGGAGGAACCGCAACAGTTGTGGTTTTATGTTTAGAATGAGCAGTCTTCTCTCTCATTTTGCTGTGTGCCGTGCCCCAGCCCACTCCCCCCGCGACGTTCCTTGTCTCTGGCTAGCACCAAAGCGTCATAAGAGATCAGTCCATGTGGTTAACCTCAGAGCCCACATTTCGAGGATTGCAATTAAGCGTACTTTGCTCCCCCTTGAAGCAGATTTTTTTCAAGCCTTTACTAACATAAATTTCTTATTCGTATTATTTTTATGAAGAATATGACATGTAAGACACAGCTAGCTGCTTTCAGGAATGCCACATACCATTTTAATTCGTGGTCATAGAAATCAACTTACAATCTTTGCTTATGTAGTAGATCATATATGTTTGTAAAACGCTGATACCTATGTGTGCTTTATTACCTTATTTCCATATTTTTCTGTACACTATAAAAGGGCTTTTCTCAGTTACTATTTCATACTTAAAGATTGTAGTAAGATAATACCATGATTATTATTAATTTCTAGCAGAAGAAATTTAAATTCAGTGTATGTTCAAGACCTGAGCAACAAATGGAGTCTTTAGGTCTTAGTAGGAAATAATTCCACCAGTACACATGCAAATGTGTACTAATTGTTAGATGTATTTACATCCTAGAAGTATTAATAGGAAAACTATAGCTAAATTCCAGCTTCCATTCTGATTAAACATGCCTTCTACAGAGCAATGTCTAGTAAAGAATTTGGGATTAAACTATAACTTAAATTGACTTAAACAGACACTAACAGTCAAATTAAAAAAATAAGCAACAAGAGCAGATTTTTAAAAAAGCTTTTAATATACATATTTTTCCTCCAATGGTTGAAATCTGACAGAACTTCATGGGAGGCACAGTGTAACATGGCATAGAAAGTTGGTCATTAGGCAGAGCTGTCATCACAAATTACTTTGGTGCAGGGTGAAAAGTTCTACTTCATTTGGTACCCAGTTGGATACTGGCCTTGGGCAAGTTGTTATAATTCCCCCATGCTGCTAATGGGCTTCCACGTACTGATTTTCCCTTGCCCCCCTTTCTCTGCAGCTGAAGTCACCTGGGAGCCCCCCTGGACCTGAGCTGCCCATTGAAACAGTGTTGGATGACAGAGAACGGAGAATTTCCCATTCCCTGTACAGTGGAATTGAGGTCCTTGATGAATCGCCCACAAGAAACGCAGCCCTCAGTAGGATAATGGGTGAGTCAGGTAAAACTCTGTTTATCACATCTTCTTTTTATGCTTTCACTGGTTTACTGAAAGGTTAATTAATGTAATATTAATGTAAAGGAGGCCCATGTTTTCCAGAGGAAAAAGAACAGGTTCATTATGATCATTCAGGAAGTGCTAATGTGAAGAGAGTAAATCAATACATTGATTGGTTAAGTGGCTTTGAGATCCTGTACCATGTGAGAAGAACAAAAAAGAAAGGAATCCTAGAGAAATATTGCCCAGTGATCAAGATATTTGTAGCTTGTTTGAGATAATAAGTGAAGCTGTGCTCTAAAAAAAAATAAATAAAAATTTAGTGGTTTATGGCAAGAGGGTTCAATTATGTATCATTCACAAGTAGCACTGCTTGAAGGAAGAGGGAAAATATGTATATTCATATATGGACACTTTTATATGAAATATTCACATTTATTTCATTTGTACTTAATAGGATGTTACTATATTTTAAGTGTATTTCTGCATTTTCAAAGCCTTAGTTTTAAAAATCCTGAAACTAGTCTTCTGCATCCTTTGTTTGGATTCAATACCATACTGTCTGCATGGCCCCCAGTGGGTAATGAGGTTATTAGCACTTGCTCTGCAGCAATTCAGCTTTCTACTAACAGATCCAGTTAATAAAGACTTGCTTTGCCATCGGAGTGGTTGGATTTACTGAGTTGCTCATCTTGGGATTATCTTGTGAGAGTTTTCAAATTTAAAACAAAACAAGCTGTTTTGATTAAAATAATATCTGACATAACCCAATTTTATTGCTGGTACATTTTGCAAGGCTCTCATATAAAGTAAAATCCTAAATTTAACTCCATTTTGAGTACATTTAATGCAGATTTAATACAATTCAGGTTTCCATGATGGAGCCTCATTGAAATAAGAATTTATTTTATTCATCAGTGGATGTTTATGGAAAGCCTGCCATTGGCAAGACATTGTGTGTATACTTTTGCTGTAGATAAATGCAAAGATGAGTAAGGAACAATCTCTGCCTTCAAAGAACTTTCTACTGGGCATGGTAGGAAAAATACATAAACATGTCTAGTAGAATTTTCTGTTGTTCTTTCTCTAATCCTTCTAGCTTTCTAGTTTGAAAACCTTGCTAAGTTCTCAGTTTCTCATGTTGTTATATGTAGAACTTAGACATGCCAGCTCTCTGGTTTTACTTTGTCAATGTTTTTCTTTTTACCTGCTTGGCATAAGTAAACATCAGGGAAGGATGCTATGCCTGTAGGGTTGAACACCTGTTGGGTGAAAGGCATTATACAGAGTTTATCCCGTTTAATCTTTGCTTTTTACTTATCACTCTTCACTGCCATTGGATTTTCCATATTTTCTTGGCTTTGGTGTAAAACTTTATCTTTGTCAAGTTCTTTTTTTTTTAATTGATGAAATTTCAGACCCCTTGAGAGAGAAAGAGTGTGCATGTGTCCCTAGATCTGTGTGCAAACAAAGTGATACGCTGTAATTTCCCCTTTATTATAGGAACGTAGGACTTGCCATTCTGAATCAGACCATTGGTCCACCAGTTCCTGTAACCTGCATCCTGCCTCCAATCCCTGATGCTTCAGAGGAAGGCGAAAAACTAAAACTAAAAACCAAACCAAAAAAAAAAAAAATCCCAAACTTCACCTAGTGACCTTTTGAAATGCTCTATATATGGGTTGAAGAGTCATTCATTTTCTCTGTAGTCCATTGCCCTGGTTTTGTTAGCTATGGCTTCGTATAGTCCTCTTCAGTTTGCATTATAGTTGACATTGTTTCCCCTGCCTTTTGCTAGATTTGTAATGAACTCATAAAACTCCAGATGCTTCCCCGGGGCAGTGGCATCTCTCCCAGGTCTGCCCTGTGATGTGTGTGCCCTTTTGCTACTCGGGGCTAGGGGGGTGACAGACTCATTACTGTTTGCTGGTAGGCCAAACTGATGTTGTATGATTTGGATATTTTCTTAAGATTTTTTTTTTTTAACGTGTTTTACTGGAAACTAGTACGATATAGTTTCACCCTAAGAAATGTATATTCTTATGATTTATCTTGTGTTTAGCCAATTTGAGAATTCCTCAGTCTCGGTCAGTCCTTGTTCTAATATCATTGGCCCTAAGAATCAAATGCTATTTGTGAAGTTAGTTACCGCTTAAACTTAGGAATCCTGTACAAGATGTTACCTTGCCACGGAATGCCAAAACAGAGTACCAAAGATAAGATATTAGAGCATTGAATTTCCATTAGCCTAAACTAATCACAGTAGTATTTATTCATTTGCACAGTATCTAGGTGCATGTAAATTTCTCAGACCAGTCCTGTTTCATTAATGGTTGTCTCCTATACATTTAAAATCACTCCTGTGTAGACACTAGTGGAGGTGGCAGTATTTACTTCATGATCTGCTATGAGACAGAGTGAACATTTATTGAAATTCCACCTGATTATATTGAGAAATAATTAATTTTATGTGAAGGGCAGATCACGTAGGCTATATCCGATACAGGACTCTAGACCAAAGGGAGTTTTGACGCTTTCTGACCCGTTTCTATGGGAACACATCCCAGGAGAGAGGCTTTTAAAAAACATACCAAAAAAGGAAGAGACCCTAGGGTTCCTAGGGTTGGGAGGATGTCAAATGTCATGTCACACTTTCCCACTTAACAGATAAAGGACCTAGGTCCCAAGATCCCATGATGTTTTTTGTTTTATATTGTTTTTGGCTGTTTCCTATTTCTAAAAATAACCCTCTCTGGGGAATGCTGAGATCACATAATAAGGTGTCAGCTACATTCGTGGTGTTGGTTCCTTATTAACATCAGTTTGTACGTATCCACTTCTTTAAGCAAAGGCATTCGCCAATGTCCAGAACTGCTCTATCCTGGCAAGCCCTGTGATCTAAAATTCAGCGAAGTTAATCTTTGCAAACAGCCTAAGAAATCATATACTCCAGCCTACTTATCTCATATTCAGGAGAGTTATGGAGCAAAGAAATTAAGTAACTTGAGTAAAGCCACACAGTTTCTGTACCAAAATTTGGACGTATGGTTTTCTGAATCATCTTGAGTCCCACGTGACTCAAACCTGATCGATCTCCTTAGCTTTTGGTAGGGTCAGCCAGGATTGTGACCAAAGGCAAGATTTCTCCAAATGTCATCTGTTTTGGCAGTATTTCTACTCTAATGGGTTTTTATAAGAATAGTCGTGGACATTCATCCAAAAGTAATCTGTAGTGAGCCTACATAGGATTCTTCCTTTGTAAAACCTTAAAAGCATTTTCTAATGGTTGGTCTGTCTTAACTAATAAAACAACAACAATAATAGGCATAGTTAATTTAACCAACATTCCCACTTCATAAAATACATCACAAGTTGACATTTGTGAGCATGGAACCTTAACTTTTCCCAACTTTTTTTAGCTGAAGAATTTTTCTGTTTAAAACAAAACTGAAATCTGTTGTATCCATTTTAGAATTTATCTCAGTAGTTTCTGTATTCGTATATACGTGGTGAGTTTCAAAAGTAATTATGTTTAGAATATTTTCATCTTGTTAGAAATTTGATGTAGAAACATGGAACATTAATGTCATTTTTATTGTGAGTCATGTCACTGGCACAGTTTTCCTCTGGTATCATGTGTGGTGTCACATCCTATGTAAATTTACCAATGAATAAATGTTTGGTAAACAGTCATTTTGTATCTCATTGTTTTACTCCTCTGCAGAATGTTAACTGGTTTACTAATTAGTTTGAAGGTGTTGGCTAACTAGTTGAGGAAAGAGGAAAGCTTATCCATCAAAAACAGATCAAAGCCTTCTCAAGTCACTCTTAGGAGGTATCACATTTACGATATGCCAAGTAGTAGCAAACCTAATTAACAACTGGTGGTATTGTCTAGGTGGAGTTTGGTAGAATATGTAGTTAGGTAATTTAGTTGTCCACTACTCCAGTGTATTCCTGGCAAACATGTTAAGAATTAGAAATTTGATGGAAAATATGAATTCTCCAATCTTGTGAAATATTGGCCACCTCAACCATGGGTGAGAAAAATATGCTAAACTGTAGTCTTACTATTCAGGTGATTTCTTGCCATTTATTTGTATATAAAATTCTGGATCATTTAAGGTTGTACTTAAGTATAATAATGTACATTATTTCTACTCAGAACAATATGTTCTAAGAATAGGATTATCATATCAACCATTCAATGTCCCATATTCCTTATTAGGCTGTCTCTTAGAATATATTGTTTAAAACCAAAAGTTTTAGTTTTTGTGTTCAAAGATATATGCACTATGATTCCACTGTAATATTTCTTTCCAATAAATTTGCCTGGGTGGGGACTGGCTATTTGATGGTTAGACATGTGTCATCAGTGGTGAGTTGTCAGTCAAGGGTAACCCTGGTTTTATAATTCTATACACTTTTGGGGGACAAAGATGTATGTCTTGAGAAGGAGACGTTTCTCTGGCTAATAGTCCTAGAATGTCCTACTTTATTTATGAATGAAAATTTTTGGTGAACAGGTTTCTCTACTAATATTCTAAAACCCTAGTAGAAATAAATAAGTGATTTGAATTCAGGAAAGGGAAACACTTAATTTTCAATTAATTTAATTTACATTTTTATCATAAACTGCTATATTTCATAGGTTGTCAAAATGTGGGTGCATTTGAAATCAAAGTAGAAAGTTTTTGTTGATAAAATGCTGAAAAGAGGTTTCAGTGAATATGTAGTATTTCTATAATAAGGTAATTGATGCTAAATAATGAACACCCAGTTGAAATTTCCAGCAAGTTTGCTTTTGTGGTTTATCCTGAAAAGATATGTAGCAGCTTTAAATAACTTTTGCTCCTTTGCTGAAATGTCCAGAAAAATGTACACTTTTAAAAATCCTTCAAGCTTGTATATGCCATCCCCAACATTCTTATGAAGATTTACTTTTAAAATGAGATCTAAGACTAATGTTAAAATGTTAGTAAACTCCCTACACATTGCTGTTTGTGCTATTTTAAAAAATAATTTATAATAAAGGAAAAGTACACCCTGTGTAACATGGGGGAAGTATCTTGGGAGAGCAAGCCTTTTATTTGGGTAGGAACCACATAGCTGACTTAACAGATTTGGAAATTGGACTTAAAATGAATTTTCCCATCCTCCTGGAAGGTGGACAGGGAAACGGTCAGGTCTCCTTGCTTTGTTGGGAACCCAGGCCCGTGGCCCACATCATACCATGGCACATGTTTCTGTGAGTCTGGGCACTCAAAAGGTATCCACATGGACCAAAGCCTTGTCGACGCATCCGAGGATGCATGGTACAAGATTTGGGGAGGAAGCTAGAAGAGCTGTGATTTTGAGGGAAAAAGATGTCATCATTTGGACCCCAGCTTTATCTTTAACAACTAAGGACCTTGAAACATAATTTTGTCACAAGTAAGATTGTGAAATGTAAACGCCTGTCATGCTGGTCCGTGAACCTGAGCACATTTTCCTGCAAGAAACTGATCAGTATAGACAGTTTTGGGTCTTCCCAAGAACACTATATTCTAATTGAATAAATCAAAACCTGCAGGTTCCTTGGTCATGGCCCGAAAACCTCTGGGCAGTTTTTTTGATTCAAGATCACTTCTGCATCTCCTGGTTCCCAGGACTTGATTCTGGGTATACTCATCTTTGAAGTGTCACCTGAAGGCACCGTGGACTTTTCTCCATCATGCGTTTAACGATGATGTAGCTGATGTTAAAATAAGTGTCATCCTTTCTTCTAGCAGAAAAGATCATATTCCTCATTCAAAACCCAACTCTGATGTTCACTTTTGTTAAGATTACCAGCACCCCCAGTGACCCAGGAAATTACAACACAAGTGAATGGCTTTTGGAACATCACGTGCACCACCATACAGTTAACACTGCTTCCGTGATATGTTTATATGTCTTTCTCTTTCACTAGGGTGTGGGCTCTATAAGGACAGAGATTATGTCTTACGGCACCTGGTATGTGGTAGTTGCCCAATGATTGAATGAATGATGGAAATTAACAGGGCTTCCTTCTAAATTTCCTGGTAAAATTTTCAAAGGATGTTCACAACTTAGATTGTGTGTAGCATTTTCACATTAGAAGGCATTGTGGAGATCATCTTTGGCTTTAGGACACTTAAAACCAGAATAATTGCATACTGTGCCCTGAGCTATGTAGCTGTAGCATCAGAGGTAGTAATAGACTCGAGGTCTCTGTGTGACAATCGTTTGTGAAAAATAAATGCACTAAATTCTATTTTGTTCTACCAGGTTGAGCAGATGTGTGGCAGTTTAGACTTCTTCTAACATAGTAAGGTATTAAGATTAATAGACATAACACTTAGATCGATGTCTAGCTTTTCTCTCTTTTTTCACTGGACAGGTAAATACCAGCTGTCCCCCACAGTGAACATGCCCCAAGATGATACTGTCATCATAGAAGATGACAGGGTGCCAGTGCTTCCTCCACACCTCTCTGACCAGTCCTCTTCCAGTTCCCACGACGATGTGGGATTCGTGACGACAGACGCTGGCACGTGGGCCAAGGCTGCAATCAGTGATTCAGCCGACTGGTAAGCTCGTAGTCCAAGGTCGGAAAATGCGAGTTAATTTCAATCACATTTTATTTTATGTTTCAATGCCTTATGACTGAGCACGGTTAATCAATTTTTTTATAGAAATGTTCTGTTTTCATGGTTTTTATATACTTATCACTTTTTAAATAAAAGATTACACCCTAACCCTATAAACATGCTCAATAGTTTTTTAACCTTCAAGGGCTGTAGTTAGTAATTTAACCAAAACAACAACGATGACAAAACTACCACCAACCAAAAACCCTATTCATTTGTTTTAAATTTCACTATTTATGATTTATTTTAGATCTGTATTACTTTGATGCAGTTGTTTTTCTATTGAATAAAAAAATTGGGGCAGATCTCTAAGTGGATTGTAACGGATCACTGACAAAAATAATAATTGATGTGTTCTGAAAGTGGGAGGAGACCTGTTTTAAAGTTTTGTAGTGTGCAATAACTATATTGTTTAAAATGCTTTGTAATGACTTCTGACATAGTAACTTTTGGGGCAGTCTCCTGCTATTTTTTTTCTCCTGTGTCTTTCAAAATAGAAGAAAGCGTCTGATGTTATTGAGCCAATGTGTGGCTCATGGATGTGGATGTGCCTTAATCTGCATACCTAGTAATTACATACATCAATAAGCAAAAGGGAAGCTCCTCTTAGGGACGACCTCTTACGGCTGTAGTGATAATTAACAGAAACCATGTGAAGTATTGTACCAGAATTTTCTTATTGCCCTTTCTCTGGGGTCTTTTATGAATACATCAGCAAAATTATATTTAAATGTTATGGCGTTTTTCCTTTGCTACTTAACTGTTTTCTGCTTCCTACTCTTTCTCTGACTGTATCAACATTAAATATTAGATAACAGGTATCCAGGGGACTGGCATTTCTGTGTTAACATTTAGCGATGATCGTAACAAAAGTATACCACTCCTCAGCCCTCTCCCCCTGCTCCTCATGTGAACACACAAAAATACAGTTCATTTATCTGTTAAATCTGCAGATGTTCTCTTGGAATAATCTCACCTGTTATTTGGGCCCTTGAAAAGCTCATTTCTAGCTTCTCATTTCTTTCTTTTTGAATTCTCTTTTTGAAAACACAGGATTTAGGAATAGATCTACACTCAAGCTTGCCTGATAATAGCCTATCTTTGAATGAGTTTTTTGGTTAAACATAGAGGGGAAGACTACAATATAAAGTAAAAACCCATTTGGAATCTGCAGATGCTGTTATATTGCTGCGGTTTGTGGGTCTTTCTGAAAGGGAAAGCAACTGCAGAGAAAGTAAGGATTAGCTAGATGCGGTGTTCATTTTAGGGACAAAAGCCTTTGAATCTCCACCATCAGGAGGAGTTGGAGAGGTGGTCAGAGGAATAGATCTGTTTGGGGCCTTATAAAGCACTGTATTGGTGAAAATAAATACAATAACTTGCAGGGATAGAGTGTGGCATTAATTTCCCTAAGGGGGATTTGCAAAACGGTGAGGACTTGTATGATTTTGCTGTGTCGAATGTGGAGCAAAGAAAAGAATATGAGTGAGGGGTTATCCAAACAAGGATGGCAGCTGTTCTGAATCACACCAGAAAATGGAAGCTTTTCCAGCCTGACAATATCTCCCTAATCCTTGATGAAAATGTTATGAAAACAAAAGGGCAATAAGACAGGATTAATAACTGGAATTTTAATAACATTAGGGGTCAGGATATGGTTACATTCTTTAAAAAATCAGCTGTCAGTCCTGCAGTCCCACTTGTTAAATATTCTAGTGCACTGTTTGTTGTGTCTGAAATTAGTTTAATGGGTATATTGATAGGGAAGAATTAATTATGTCATGGTTTAAGAATATTTAGTTATTTTAAGACTCTTATTAACTCACAAACTCATTTGACATTTTAAATTGTGTATGTTTACAGCTCATTGCACAATTGTGGAAAGCTAAATAAGTCAAGTGGCTAAACTTATTTGTCAACTAATAGAATATACTTTTTTCAATCCATTAATTGATTGAGGGAACATTAACAATGTGTTTAAGAGGACAAAAGGTATAAGAGCAAAATTCTAATCTTAATGGCAACATAATTTCAGAGGATTTTTAAAAATATGCCAATATATGGTTTTCAAGACAACGTTGGTAGCAACAGTTTGTATTTCTTTGAAAAATCTTTTACCAATAATTTCTATTAAAAATGTATGTCAAATTCACTCTGTCTACAAGTTTGATGCATTATTAGAGTTGAGGTTTTAAAGTATTCCACAATATATAACAAGAGTTGATAAGCATGTGCAGAGTGAGCAAAGAGATTCTCTTTCAATATATAAGAGAATTTCTCTAATTGGGAATATATTATTTAGAGTTTGCTGCTGTAAAATTGGGTCATAGTTCTCATGATATAGGTTTTAATTTTTTACTTCTAGAACTGTGTTTCTTGACAGGGGTGTTTGTGCTCTGTAATTAATAAGTCATATATACCAAAACACAGTAGTATTTGAAGAGGCATCTGAGGCTTCAAGGTAAACATCACCCTGCTCCTCCTTGGAGTATCAAATTTATTCAAAGTTTGGAGAAGAAATATGATGTGTTAAAAATGAAAAAAATTTAGAGTAGAATGCAAACAAAATAACACTTATTAAGATATAACATGGTATTTTACAAAAATGTAAAAAAAAACTGTTCTTACCTTGGCCTAAACTCCCAATTCCTGTAGGATATGTCTTCTCTTTTCTCTGTATCTGAGCCGGGACTAGGATGTGGCCAGCAAGGTACACAGGAGGCAAAACTTAAGGTCGGGCTCAGCTATGAGGTGTTGAATCTGCCTTTGCATGACCTTGAGAGCAAATGCATCCTTAAATTCTGAGCCCTACGCACCTACCTCGCCTCACCCTTGGGGCCCTGCTTTGTACTTGGTGGAAAGATTGAGGAAGATTGTACAGTTCCTTTATGTGGTGTTTAGGGATGCTGGATTTCCATCAGTATAATGTATAGTGCTTTGATAATTTGTGATAGTCTTCAGTGGGTAATCACTTATTTTGTTTAGTGGTTTGTGGTTTACAAAGGGCTCTTACCTTGTGAATCCTCTTATTACCTCTCTTGTAAGATGGGCGAGGCAACCATTCTCTTTATTGAGCATATTAAAACATAATGGTCTCCAAACATCTCAGGTTACTCTACCCGATATGCAGACCTCTTTTTGCTCGGCATCCTACTTTTTGCAACTTTTGTCTTAGTTCTTCTTAAATAGCCAACTATCATTTCACGCATAGTAAGTGGCAGCTAAATTTCTGATGTGCATCCAAACCAGATCACTGTCCTTTTATCAATGTGAATGGTAATTCTCACAAGGCTTTAAAGGGTTAGAGAAACTTGCTTCCTTAAGGAAGGCTGTCATAAATTCAGCAGGCAGTGGAAGTGGCCTCCTGGCATTCTCAGCATGTTCAGTTATAATAGCTGCAGAGGGCGTTCTCTCACCTGGCCAGATAGGCAAGGTGGCTCGACCCTGATACAGCAGAGCTAGTGTACTTATTTCCTTAATGTGCTCATCACAGAGAAAACCATTTATCTTCATAGTATGAACTGTGTGCTCTGAACACCTGATAGGGCTTTGGAAAGCGTTCACAGATTTTTTACAAATAGGAAGGATTCTGTGTCTTCTCCTGCCACTTCCATTGGAAAGACACTTCAGCATATATCCTGTTGCCAGTGACATGCCATATGTTTCCTTACCATCTCTGCTTGAGCCACTGTGTTGGTGTCACCCAAATCAAATGTCATCTAAACTTAGCTATGCTTTTCCTGACTCATGTACTGTTCATTCTCCCATTTGTGCATCCTCAGCATCTGTTTCATGCTACTGGTTTAGTATTTTTCATATGAGCCTGTAAAGAACAGGGATCTCTTCTTATTTTTATTATTTTGACCTAGGTACCCAGCACATTGCCTTAATCAAAATAGGTTCTGATAAATGTTTGTTGAATTGACTTCTTTTCAGTTGAGTAAGTATTTCAGAGAAACTACATCCTCATGAAACTACATGTCATAAAGGTGTTTTGTTTCTCTTTTCTTTCTTTTCTAAAACACAATATAAGAGATATAGAAGAGGACCAGAACACATCCTCTTTGAAAGTTCTATGGAGTTGCAATTTATATGGTCACTTGTTTGCTCCCAATATGTGCATATAATAGATGACAGGTTTCCTCAAATATTCAGTCCTTCTAATATCTGAAAAATATCAGGCTCATTTTTTACAATCACTGAGAAATAATGATGTATTGTCAAGTAGAGTGAAGAAACTAAGAGAGGACAGTAGGAAAGGAGCAAATTCACATGGAGAAAGAGCTACTCTAAATATTAAATTGATTTTGTATTTTCCCATCACCTTCTATACAGCCACAGTTTTTTAAAATGAACTCTATTTGTGTTATTTAGTTTAAATTTTGGGGGGGACTGAACATATACACGTATTCACACACTCAGGTTGATAGAAACTTTCCTAAATTGGATGTCTCCTATTTTTAATAAATATTTTTATGTTTATCTTTCTCTTCACACCAGCTCTTTGAGTCCAGACGTTGATCCAGTTCTTGCTTTTCAACGAGAAGGATTTGGACGCCAGAGTATGTCAGAAAAACGCACAAAGCAATTTTCAGATGCCAGTCAATTGGATTTCGTTAAAACACGAAAATCAAAAAGCATGGATTTAGGTAGTGAGTACAATCTCCATGAATCTTTATCTAAATAAGGTTTAAATGCTTTCAGGAGAAAATTGATGGTCCCAAACACATGTCTGTTTACGTTGAGCAATAGAGAAAATAAATGTGAAATGTGGCGATTTGGCAAAAATTAGTTTTCCTCTGAGTTTGAGATAACCATATCCCTCATGTGTGGCATGTTTACATAATATGCAATATGTTAATATATATGTTTTCTTATGAGAAAGGAAACAAACACATGTGCATATCATGCTATATTCGTGTATCTTTATTTTAAAAAATGTTTTCACACTTTGGCTATTTTAATCCAATTTCATCAAAATTGTATTTGGTGGGTTGTGGGATTTTTGAACTAGAAGATCAAATTTTGGAGAGAAACCATTATCTCAATCCATGTCTGGAATTTGGTGACTTCATGACATCTTCCTTTCACTGCTGTTCTTTAAGGTTTATTTAATAGAAACTCTTATGTTTTGATAATTAAGATATTTAATTGAAGTTATAATTTGAGAGAATATTTATTATAGAGAATATTTGAGAGCCAATGACAGGAGGAACATAGTCATAGTTGTTCAATCAAACACCAATCAGGTAGTATCTCTTTAAATCCAAATCCATCAAAAAAAATTAAAATAATTAATTATATCTATAAACCAAATGACTTAAAACCTTTGTTAATCAACCATAACTTATGCTGTTCTCCGGTGGCTGTAGTTCAAGACTAAAAGCATTAATTTATCATATGCATAAAAGAAAAATTTGGCGATGCATTGACTTGGCTAATGATGATATGCTAACATATCAATAACCCACACGTCTGTGAAACGAAATGACTGGCATATTGCATGGAGACACTGCTTTCTTCCCTCCCTTTTTTTTTGATTACGAATGTTTGCTTGATAGTTCATATTATTTGCATGAAATATTACCTAAGAATTGTCACCTAACTGAAAAGATCTGGGGATGGTTGAAGCATGCTGGATTATGGGAACTAACTGGGCTAACCATTATACATTTACCTTTTAACAGTAGCTGACGAGACTAAACTCAATACAGTGGATGACCAGAAAGCAGGTAAGAATGGACAGTCAGACCGTTGCCATAGAAACTGTGGCCCAAGGAGCCGATCACAATTACAGGGCTGCCCATCATATTCCATGTAAACATAAATATTCCAATCTTACCCAGATGTTTTCACTGTGGAAAATCAAATTGTATTAGAAAAGAAAAAATTTCCATTAGAAGAAATTTATCAGTGGTGTATATACTAAATGGAACTGTAATTTAGTGCATCACAAGTGCTAAAAACAACCTAGATTTTCTTAATTCTATTTGTGTAGGAATGTTCTGCCACAATGTAAAACAATCAAAATCCAAAAAATATTATCTCTTATGGTAGCCTCCTATGTTTTCAAGTCATCTATGTGATGTCTAGGTTAACATCCAAAATATGATTCTCAAAATGAAGATTTTGATTTGAAAGATGGGTGCCAATATAAATATTTTTCACTAAATTACAATGTTCAGTATTGCTATCTTTAATCACTCAGAAAACCTTGGTTCTTTTTCAGATGCTGGAGTTAGCTGATAGTTAATCTGACATTGGAATAGACTATATAATGCATATGGCTTCATATCTTAACTTTGTGAACTTGTTCTAAATTCATTGCCTCTAAAATACTGCTAAAGCACTCCATGGAAATAGTGGATTATATTGAACTGGGTGTTGCATTATAATAGATTTTGCTTTTTATGTTATTGTATGAAAATAATCAGAGGAATGTCTTTAAGTATAAAGTAGTGGACTTTGTACAATTGAGCATTTATGATTTATTTTGCATGTTTGGAATAGTGTTTTAATTATTCCAGATTCAGTATGATGTTGTTAGACCACTTAGCACTAATTAGCTTCAGTTCACCTCTTTAACCTGCAGTAGTAATTAGTTTTAGCCTGCTTGAAAAATGTGTATCCCGCATACATATGTAAAGATTATTGTGGGCATGGTTGGAATTATCATAGTCTGTAGAGTATAAAATAGATTGTAAAAAATTACACCTAATAAATCATAAGATAAACTGTATGCAAGGCAATTAACTATAGCCTCAGCCCTTACTAAGTAGTTATTGTTCTTATCAAACATAAAATTCACTGAAATTCTGAAGCAGAGCTAAAGAAAAACATTACTTGATAGTTCACATATGCAAAGCAGTAATTAATTGCTGGAGTTAGCAGTATTTAGTTCTTTTAAAGAACTAACCTCTGTCTAGGTTAATGTTCATAAGAACCAAATTGAACTGCTCGGGTTAAAGGACATGAATTTATGTACTATGCCAATTAGGTAACATAAGAAAAATATTTAATTTAACCATCTTATAACTACTACAAGGAAAAGAACAATTTATTGTGATTTAAAAAATAATAATGATATCCAAATTTTAATTCAAATTGTTACATAACTTTCACGGTAAGAAGGCAAATTCTATAGTCTAATCAAACTGTGTGTTTTTATGTTTTAAAATATTAGATTCTAGAGAAAAAGACCATTTTATTTTTTTGCACTATGTGCAATCTATCCTACCAAGTTAAATTGGAAAATCTTGGGACAAAAAAATTATTACATAGATACCAAAATAGAACAAGTATTGTAAACAGTTGGTCTGTTGGTTTTAAATCTACATGAATAAAAATCTGAACTAGATGCTCCCTGCCCCCCAATATTAGACAGTGAACAGATTTTCAGTTGTTGCTCTTTTTTCACTTCATTTGAGTTTTCGAGATTATGATGATTTTACAGTTTATTCCAAAGGTTTTTGGGAGAATCATAGTGGCATTTTAGCACAGAGCCTCTGTCTAGGGATAAGCCTTTCATAATGAAAATTGACTTTCATTTCCCTTTGCCCCTTGCCAAAGACATCCTCCACTTTTTTTTTCTTTTCTTGCAAGAGGGGTCTTGGTAAGTAGGACTAGAAATAGAGATCTAGGGAAAATAGATCATTATGATTTCCCCATTTTTCTGAATCTCACATTTTGGGGTAAATATACTCCCTGAAAGGACAAGAGAGAACAGGAATAATAAAAGTGGGTTTCTAATGGTTTCATTGTTGAAATACAAAGTATAAGCAAAGTATACCAGTGACCTAAAAGATTTATATAAAGTAAGAGCTTTAAAATATTGTTTTAAAATTCAGGTAAAAGATATTTATTTTTTATACAAATAAGACTAAATCTTCTGCCTATACATTATATAAAGATTTTTCCAATTTTCATTACTAGTAAATACTAGGTTTATAATGTTATGGACCTCAGTACCTTCACTGGGGAATCTTAATATATCAATTAAAACTTTGTTAAAGTTTCTTTGTCATATAACTTACTTAAATGTGTGATATCCGTCTTAGAGATGGAGTCAGCAAGCTCTTTCTGTAAAGGACCAGATAGTAAATATTTAAGGCTTTGCAGACTATAAGGTCTCTGTTGCAACTATTTAATTCTGTTCTGTAGAATGGAAGAAGCCATAGACAGTATGTATATGAATGGGCGTGACTGTGGGTCAATTAAATCTTCCAGATTTGGCTTGTAGTTTGCTGATATAGATTCGTATGTTATAGATATGGACTTTCTGTGTAACATTTTATTATCAAAATTTTCCTCCATACATAAATGTAGACAGAGTAGTTCATTGACCTCCCATGAACCCAATACTCGCCATCAACAATTATCAACATTTTGCCTGAATGTTATTTCACAGTATTATGAATTTAGGGAAAAGACTAGATATTTAAGCTCTGAATTACACTTAAATTTTTTTTTGTTTTAGAGACAGGATCTCACTCTGTCACCCAGGCTGGAGTGCAGTGGCACTATCAGAGTTCATTGTAACTTCAAAATCTTGGACTCAAGCAATCCTCCCACCTCAGCTTCCTGAGTAGCTGGGACTATGGTCATGCACCACTGCGCCCAGCTAATTTGTTTTTTTAATGTATTTTTTGTAGAGATGGGGTCTTGCTATGTTGCCCAGGCTGGTCTCAAACTCCTGGCCTCAAGCGATCCTCCTGCCTTGGCCTCACTTACAAAATTTTTATTGCTTATTGAATTATACTATCACTATTGTTTTTCTTTCTAAATTTGCCTGTGTTTATGCTGAGGGACACTCAATTTAAATAAATACTCATGCCATTTCTGAAATTCATTATTAAAATTTTCATTGCTCAGAATATAGAAAGTAAAATCTCAGCTAACTTTGCATAAAGAAAAGCTTAACATATATATAAATGGTGTTTTGTGATAATCCTTTCTGGAAGCATGAAATCTTTATTGAAGATACGTACACACATACACATGCACATGCATATATACACACATATCCTTGATGAACCCAGGAAAGTGCCAAATATTTGCCTAATACATGTTTATAGAACCCAAATACAGCTGGTAAATTATGAAAATTGATAAGCATAATTTATTCAGACAAAGATCTTTCCAATGCTAATTGTAGGAAGTATAAAGGTAAATATCCCTGCCCAAGAATGATCTTTTCCCATTCTTTTGATTTCTTGATTTCTTACTTTTTGTTTAGTTCGTTGGAACAAAATTCATTTTCCTTCCTGTGACGTGACTTTTATGAGTAATTTAGAAAATGGACTTGTCAAAAATTATTGTGCTACCAAGAGAAAAAGTAAGATTGATCTCTTTGAAAGAAATATTTCATGTGAACTGTTGTCATAAAATAAATAATGAAATATATACAAGCCTGCATTGAGAAAGCTAAATATATCATCCTTTTCTCCCAAGCACAATAGTTTATGGAATATTATTTCATTAGAATCATATGTCTGCCTTTCTGCCTATACTATATTTTAACGTATCTATTCTTACTTAAAAAGTGCTGCCCCATTGTGAACATTTAGATAAAAAAAGTAACATGAATGAATCTTAAAAAGATAATTCTCGTTTTGACTCTCTCAAAGTAATTTTCATTCTGTTTTATACTCTGAGCTATGGAAAGCCTATGTCACAACTATTTGTCTTATAGGTAATAACATGACAAGGCTACTCATTAATTACTGATCAACATATGGGCTGATGACCCCACGTAGAGATAAACTATTTAGTTTCTCCTACCTTCCCATTTTTTTCCAGCTGTCTTGTTAACAGTATAAATGAAGAACCAGTTCTATAATCTGGATTGCCCAGGTGGTGGTGCAGAGATGGTATTGCAGTCACCTAGAGGCTAAATTAGTCTACCTTTGAGTGCCAGGTCAGGCAGTGATGGATGAGGCTGTCTGACTTGGTTAAACAAATCAGTTTTGATGGCTTTCTAAAGCCTGGTACTATTGGTATTATCTCAGGCCTTTATGCCTTAGATCCTCAGGACACAGAGCCAAATTTTGAATTCCCTGAATTCTCCCTGCCATCCTCCTGGAATTTCCTTGGTAATTGCTAAGTCATCTTCCTTTTTTCCGTCACCTGTTTTTTAAACAGGTGTTATTCCCAGGCCTGGAGAAAGAAGTACACATATCTCGACCTTTAGTCTGTCCTTGACCTCCGTCTGAGAGAGAGCCCTCATGTGATTTGCTTCTATTCAAATCTCGTATTGCTCTTGTCACAGAACATCTATATTTCCCAAGATTAGGTTTCTGCCCGGTACCAGGTTGCCCTCATTGTATTGGTGACGTCTAGTCCCCTTGCTCTTTTTACTTATAAAAGGTTTTGAATCTGCAGTGTGATGAGGAAGAGACTTGATGGAGCTCATTGATGTGCATGCCTAACTTCTGTTGTAAATGATTTTAAAATTGCCAAAAAATGGTTTCAATTAAGTTAAAAAGCTTACTCCGGGTTGCTTCCCTTAGCTTTCCCATCATCTCTGCTCTTCAAATGAGCTTCTGGGTTATTCTGGTTCTTTTAGATTTCTTCCATTGCGCAGAGCGAAATGACTTGACAACCATCTCATCTGTTGAGATAAAAATAAAAACTAATAACTTAGAGATTTTCCTAATGAAAATAGAGGAAATCTAATATAAATTTGGGAAAAATAGAAATTAGCCACTATTGCTTTTTTTATTCTTTATATCTTTTCCATCTGCATTCCAGAACTCCCCATTGAGCAAATAAGTTCTGTGTACGTCCCTAAAGTTTTCCACCATGCGTAGATATTCAGGTATGTAATTTTTACCAATTCACACTAACATTTTGTTTTTGTAAACCTCCAAGGTTCCCCCAGTAGAGATGTGGGACCTTCCCTGGGTCTGAAGAAGTCAAGTTCACTAGAGAGCCTGCAGACAGCAGTTGCCGAGGTGACCCTGAATGGGGATATTCCCTTCCATCGCCCACGGCCGCGGATCATCAGAGGGAGGGGCTGCAACGAGAGCTTCAGAGCTGCCATTGACAAGTCTTATGATAAACCTGCGGTAGATGACGATGATGAAGGCATGGAGACCTGTAAGTTTATGGTGGCTAAAAGACTAGCAATTATAAACAGCATGGTAGAGCAGCTGTTCCAGGTGTATTCCAGGAAATCCTGGATTGGGGGGCGGTTCCCAAGACTTCATGGGGATCTGTGAGGCCTAAACTATTTTCATAATAATAACATATTATTTGCCCTTTTACTCTTATTCTCTCACAAGTATACAGTGGGGTTTTGTAGAGGCTACATGTTACGTGATACTGCATTAGATTGAATGCACTAGCAGATATGAGAATCTGTCTTTTAAGCCAATATTAAAATGAAAAAATTTGCAAAAACTGTAAAACAATGCCATCGTTCTCACTGATTGCTTTTAGGAAATATAGTTTTTGTAAAAATGTAATTTCTGTAAACCAAAATTGCTTTGTTTTTATAAAGTTATTAGTGTTTTTATAAAGTTATTAGTATTTTCAAACTTTCTCAGTTTTAATTCAGTGTATATTGATATAATTTGTATTCAAGAAAGTTATTTGGAGTGCTTAATAATTTTTAGGGGTATAAAGTTATTCTGAGGTCAAAATGTTTAAAAACCACTGCTCTATAGTGTTTATAATAGGATTTCTCCAGTGAATATATGTAATCATCTATGATCTTAAAAACACATTTTTGTTTTACATTTAGGAATTACTCTTGCTTTCCTTGAACTGAACTAGCAAGCTATGTTTGTGTGTGTGTGTGTGTGTGTGTGTGTTTTGAAATTGCAAGATATTTTAAACCAAGATTATTGAAAGTCAAAGGTTAATATGAATGAGCAATATGTTTTCCCTGCTATATTGAGGGAAAAAAGTAACATTTATAAATATGCAAAAATGTGTGCTTTCAGTGGAGTTATAGTAAAACACTTACTGTATAAAAATAAACATTGCACTTAAAAATAGTGGAAAACTCTACAAATGTATTTACTTAGAAGAGAAAGGGTTTGGGAGTCTTAATAGTAAAAATTATTGATTAGCTTCTATTGTTCATATCTACTGATTTACATTTTAGTTTTTTTAACCTCAAATGTGACTCTGCCCATTTAACTGTTGTAAGAAAAGTCGAGGCACCACTGTGTGAAGTTAAAGCAGAGACCAGAGATAATTTATGTGGATTGTAAATTACTTGCAATTGAACATTTGGGTGGACCACTTCTATCACAGATACTTAAAGAAGAGGGAAAGAAGAGTTTTCAATGAAAAAAAGATCACATTCTGAGAAGATTTAAAGCAAAATGCATAATTTTTGCCTATAACATATAATGTGTTTGGGAGGATAACTATTTCTGCCGTAGTGCAATATGCAAAGCAAAATGTAGGGAGAGGGTTGCTACACTTCTTCCCACCTCCGAGTGATTCTCCGTCTAGATCTGGACAGTTTCTTCACTGTGATCAGCCAGTGATTTCAAATATATGCAGCTGCTTCTTGCCAGATGAAGAACATATTTCCTATTTTTGCTGCCAACCTTGGTCTCCAAGATCCTGAGTCATATGAGCTTTCAACCCTGTTGAGTTTTCTCCCATGGTAATAATGGTTCCTAATTGGTATTACTTGACACGTACAGATCTTACTTCTCTCTCTCTGTCCTGGGTGTATATTCCCCTTGATATATATATATTTTTAAGGCTTTACATTTTATGATGCCTCTGAAATTTTTTCTTACTCTGATTAAAGTGTTAAGTTCCCCTATGACATGCGGTTTTCATAACATGCCACTCATTTCATTTGCAGCAGGAGATGGTGTACATAATTAGTACATATGAGTACATATGAGTACATGTGAAGACCAGGGATGTTTTCCATTCTGTAGACACAGCCTCCAGAGTGTCCCACTATTACGGACATCTGATCTTGTCTCTATGTAAAGTCAGTTTCCATCTTCAGTGAGAAATAACAGATTTTTAATGGGAAATAACAGTATGTTAAAACTTACTGGCCACAGATGGCGGCTCATGCCTGTTGTCTCAGCCCTTTTGGAGGCTGACGTGGGAGGATTGCTTGAGATCAGGAGTTCAAGACCATCTTGGGCAACATAGTGAGACCCCATTTCTACAAAAAATGAAAAAATTAGCGTCGCATGGTGATGCACATCTGGAGTCCTGGCCACTTGGGAGACTGAGGCAGGAGAATCGCTTGAGCCCTGGGAGTTTGAGGCTGCAGTGAGCTATGATCATGCCACTGTACTCCAGCCTGGGGACCGAGTGGGACCCTGTCTCCAAAAAAAAAAAAAAAAAAATTCAGCACTTCTCAAGAGAAAAAGCAAGTAAATGAACAGACTAGAGTTTGTGATGCAAAGGTAAAGTTCTAGGCAAGAGGTGGGAAATACACTGGCCCTAGAACATTTTGTACCTACAACTACAAAATGTCTTAGTTTTCAAAAAGTCCTGTTTTTATTATTTATTTGCAGACCAGTCTGCTGAACTTTGCAAGTGGCCAAAGAAAGGCAACTACTGTAAATTTCATTTTTTTCCCAATTTGGATTGTTGAAATTATACTAATAGGGTGGAATGAGCCCAGAAGTGGAATTCAGGTGACTCGTATCTTAGTCTACATTCTTCCTAGCAATTTGGGATTTTGGTCAAATCACTTAAACCACTTGAGATTTAATTTTGTCATTTGTAAAGCTGAAGATTTGGACAACTATAGATAGAGCATTGATTTTCAAATTGTGTATTGTGCCTTCTGGTCAGGAGAAGGCGCCTCAGTGGGATTGGGGCGTGGGGGAGGCTACCAGCTTCGTCCTTCACCCTCCTCAGCAGTTGCGGAGATCACTTTTATACGTTGAGATTCTTTGTCAACTTTGGTCTTTGGAAGGTTGGCTTGCAGTTTTTAGGAAAAGGTTGTAAACGTTCAGACTTCACATGGTTTAGATGGCTTCTGAGGTCCCTTGTAGTTTTAACACTCTGTGATTGTACGTACCCATTCACTTACCTACCTATATCCAGCCTGCAAAACCCTCACCCTCTGTGAGGCGCAGCAGGGAGGAAGACAACTCCGCATCTGTTTTCATCTTGTATTACCAAGCACTGAGCTTGGCAAATCACAGGATTCAATGAATGTTTGTCAAATCAATGAGTGGATGAGTAAGCTCCTGCATGACCACCACCAGTGTGTGTGTGTGCTGGGAGAGACTGTCACTACGCAGGAGTCCTGGTGGTGGTGACGTTTAGCTGTACCTGTCAAGTATCCCACACTGGACCTTGCAGGTACTAGACCTTCAGTGCCTCAGGTGTTTTACGCCTCCAATTGTGAGAAAGAAGTCTGGCTCCGTTAGCCCCTCCTTCAACTTCTTAAACGTCATCCTTTTAAGAGTCTGGCTTGTGCACTTTCGTGGCATGGTCTGCACACTTTTTGTCGCTGTGGCCGTGCTCCTGCATCCGTGCCTTTGTAGGCCTGTCCCTAAGCAGTCCGTCCTCTGGCTGTGAGTCCAGCCTTCTCCATTATCTTAGCTCTGCAGGACTTGGGGGCAGGGGGTCCTTTACTGCACTGTGTTATGACCCAGTTACAGCTGCCTGTTGAAATTAAACTGCCATATCCCCACTGAATGTGGATCTGAAAGGAGGACCATTGTCTGGGCAGACGGTCTTCTTGTTATCCAAAAAGAATACGGTGCACCCTGGAAACGTTGGGGTAGAGAGTGGGCCATTGTTGAGACGCCGCGTGTGGAGGTTGGTGAGGAACAGAGCGTTCCCTGTACTGCTCCATTCTGTCCCTCTCTAGCATCATGTGGCACTTTTCCTCTTTGCAGGTAAGGCACGTAGGATAGGCATGGTTGACTGCTCTTGTCATTTGGGCCGAGCACCTCCCTGGTGACTGTATTTCAGGGCACTGAACAGTCTTGCCTCTTCTCGGCAGAGTTGAAATCATGGCACAGGCGCCACAATGGGGCCAGGAGACTGGGGTGGGATCCATGTGGTATCTGGTATCTGTCATCTTCTGTAACACTTACGTTCTTCCTGTGGAGGTGGCAGAAGCCAGCATTTTTGTCTCTCATTTAATCCATCTGGCTTCTCCATGTTGTGTGTGTCTGTCTGGATCAAGATGGAGCTTTGTATTCTGGGACCCATTATCTCCGAGGCCCTACCTGTGTTTGACAGGTCAGGGCATCTACAATCTGCTCCCTCTTCTATGCAAATTACATACCCAGCCTGGCTCCCAGCAAGCGACTTCTACATCCCCTGTGATAAATCAGTTTCTGTTGCTACCAAGAAAATGCATGCAATAACATGGCTTTTTTTTTCCTTTTTGAAAAAATATATAATCCCATTTTTCATAATTAAAAATTGCCAGAAATTGTAAGCCTTATTATCAATTTTGTAACAGCTTTTTGTTGAGGTTGAGGAGGTGAAACACAGCAAAACCAAATATCTCCTATTAACTGTACCTATTGATTTTAAGATGGATCAAGTTCAGAATTTTAAATGTGAAAAACTTTATGCCTTGCAACATTGGAGACATTGCTTTTGAGTAGCGTGTGTACTTTCTTATAGCACTCTTATTAGGAGATTAGAGAAAAGCATTGCTCTAAAATATGCGTAATTTAGGTTGCAGTATGAGCTTTGAAGAGACTAATTTACATTATTAAATCAGCTAACATGAGAGCTTCCAGGGGAACTTTGTTGTTTTGTTAGGTACAAAATAACATATTGCATTTGATATCTCAGATGTTCTACTCTTAGCGTTCTCCCCACCTCTCATCACCACCTATTTGAGCAAAAATAACACAAACTAAGTCTAATTTTATCATAACCCATTAGATTGTAGTAAATCTGTGAAAGCATTCAGGATTAGGTTTGAAAGTCAAAGTACTTTGTAAACTCTTTCCTATTTGGTTAATCCATTTTAATATGTAATTAAAGTTGATCTATAAAAATATTTGTTCTGAAATGCTAGTAAGAAGAATAACTGAGCCTATCATTTTATACCAGCCTGTGTTCTTAAACCTGCAGTTTTAGAAAAGGAGCTGTGGTTAATTTTTAGGAAGTTTCTGAATGCAGTATGGGCATGTGTATGGGAAGTTGCCACAGCTATTCCTAAAATTTCTTTTCCTGGGCAAAAAGTAACTTAAGCACAAAGTGCAATGAAAAATCACACCTGACGTGTTTGAATTATAGAATCCTCATTTCTAACCATTTTTTAGAGGAAAAAATATTTAAATATTTGACCAAGACCACACTTAGGAACTGAAGCTTAGAATATATATCTTCTGATTCTTAGTCTTATGCTTTTTTCCTAGAATATTAAACAAACTTCCAAATGGGAAAATCCATTACACTAAAAGTAATGTAGTTAAGTGTATATTAATGAGTCATGGCGCCTAAAATCTGATATGTAGGCTGTGAGTTTCCAAGGGCTTGGGGGTGATTCAACCCAGTGGGTAAACCAGCCCCTGATAAGCAATGTGGCTAAGTGCCATTTTAGTGCACAGGCTAGCATGGCACCAGACAGGGAGTGAGCAGCCTCTGTGGGATTTCAGGGAGAGGCCAGAAGAAAGGGAGAAGGGTTTCCAGAAGAGGCATTGCTTGTGTTGAGTGCTGTTGTTGGAGGGTCTTCAAGTAGGTGCACAGGGACACATGGAACATAAGGAATGGGGACCCTCTCTGGGCTGCAAGAGTTTTACTAGGTTGTGTGTATGAGGCAGAGGACAGCACAGTGAAAAATAAGGTTTCAGATGGAGACAGAGAGCCAGATGACAGACAGCCTGTTTTCAATTATTCACATTTTATCCTAAGGACCTTAAAAAGCATCTGAAGCATTTCAAGTAAAAGAATGTGATTGTGGGGGCCATGGGGTAGCGGATGGGTTACCCGGGATGGGATGGTTAAGTAG
Source organism: Daubentonia madagascariensis (assembly GCA_023783475.1). Taxonomy (NCBI): domain Eukaryota; kingdom Metazoa; phylum Chordata; class Mammalia; order Primates; family Daubentoniidae; genus Daubentonia; species Daubentonia madagascariensis. The sequence goes on from JAKFHU010002239.1 coordinate 2,432,391, forward strand.
CGGAGTTGGTGACAAGGAGATCGGCTCTAGGATAGGAACGCAGTGATCCATGTGAGCGATGATGCCTGGCAGTGCTAGAGGAGAGGAAGGAGCTGCATTTACACGCTTAGCGGCTCGTGCATAAAGATGGATGATGATGTGATTTCTCTCATTAGCACTTCCAGGCTCAGAGACTCAAAATCATCATCTCGCTGTGTAACCGCTCCGTTACCAAGCTTTCTTAATTTTTTCTTATGAAATCCAATTTCACGAACCCTTCTTTCCAGTCTAGCACGGGCCCTCATTATTTAATGCCTGAAGTTATTGTTAGTGTCTCCCAACTGGTGCTCTTGTCTCCACATTTGCCTAGTAAGCTCTGCCACCATGTTCTTGTTCCCAGAATCCCTCAAATGCCATTTTAGTGCACAGGCTAGCATGGCACCAGACAGGGAGTGAGCAGCCTCTGTGGGATTTCAGGGAGAGGCCAGAAGAAAGGGAGAAGGGTTTCCAGAAGAGGCATTGCTTGTGTTGAGTGCTGTTGTTGGAGGGTCTTCAAGTAGGTGCACAGGGACACATGGAACATAAGGAATGGGGACCCTCTCTGGGCTGCTCGTTCTTGCCCACCCAGCACACTGTTTGTGAGGTGTACCTGCTTTCTCCCCAGTGACTTTCCCCAGCCTTCTAACGTGTATATTTAACTGTCATGTTCCTTGTTCAAGAAACTTGTTCCTGAACAGTGTAGTTTCTCTAAAGCCCCAACTGATTATACAGAATGCATCTGAGACTTCTTAGTATAAAGTATTTTTTTAACATCAGAATATTCTTGTGGATCCCCCAGTAGAAATTATATTTCATGACAGTTAAGAATGCTGGCTTCTGGGGGACAGGCATACTGATTTCTCCAAAAAAAAAAAAAAAAAGCAAAATAGAGCATTGCTAGCCATTTGCTATTTTATCATATGTTTACATTTTTATGGTATTTTTGTTTTGTTTGTTTTTGTTTTTTCCCTTAAAAGAGTCTGAGCACTGGCCTGGAATCTCTTTCTTTGACTCCATAAATGATGTTTTGTATGTTGTTCAAACATACAGTTGACATCAAGTGCACTCCTGATTCAAATAAAGTTTTTAGTTGCAATTCCTCCACTAGGGCTACGGGTGCTTTCATTTGGGTTGTATAAACAGTCCATTCAGTCAGAATTGTTCTTTTTAAAAAAAGCTGTCAGCTTCACTATAAATTGTCCCCATGAATAGAAAATAGCGTCCACTGTGTGCCATCATCTGAAAATGTTAAAATCAGTTGGACACCAAAAACAAATTTCCAAAGGTTAAGAAAATGGAGGGTGTGACCCTCATTGTGCCTGTCCAGCAGCATTATCTTGGGAAGGGAGGTGACATTCTACCATAATCTTTGGGAGCATTTTACCTGCTTCATTTAGGGGATTTGACTAGAGAGAAGTTTAGGATGTCAAGTGAAAGTGAAGAATGCTTTTTGGTAATAATACTGGAAGAGTGATCCTATTGGTTTTGTCCCTCCAACCACATAGACTGAGAGGTTTTTTTTAAAAAATGAAATAAATCTATTTTTAGAGTGTCTGAGGAGTCATCTGTTTGAACTTCCCTCCAGTTGCTGAAACCCCCTCTGTAATACCAGCAATGTCACCTGAGTCCTTCAGAGCCTTCTCTCCCCTCACAATCATACTATTGGTTCTCCATCACATCAGTTGTTATTCCCACCCCACATACTAGTATAAAAGCTCTGAAGTCTTCCTGTTTCATGCCAGCTTTGTGTGGGGGAGGGGGCGGTAATTTTTTTGGTAGTCAGAAAAAGCAAAGTTTTTCCACTGCCAAGAGCTCATCATTCTAATGTTAAAAGTCAGAGTCCAGAACGGCAGATCCTGTTATTCGACACCATCTGTATCACTAGCTGTTCATTTCCTACGTCTTTCTTCCTCTTCCAAAGTCAAAATATTCAACAAAAATAAGAAATAAAAATAATATTTATGTCCCCAATGTTCTCAATTCCTACACCAGACTTTGCAGTGCCTGGGAGTCCAGTCCTCATTTGTTTTTATTACTTTTTTTTTTTTTTTTTTACCTGACATTAATAAATAGGAATTGCTAGTGGTCAGTGGATTTACTCAATCTAGGGAAATTTTCCATTAGTAATGTCATATTTTAACTTACTTTAAGGTTTAAGAAGATAGCTTGTGAAGACGGAGTCATCCTATGTGTAATTTTTATGTTCATTTCTTCGTCTTCCGAATTCTATTGTAAATTGCTCAAGGACCTATGTTTCTATCATTAAGTATTCCCAATTCTAAGGTAGTTCTTTATAAATATGAAGCAATTAAGGGCAGTTCTTCATATTGTTGGCTGTTTGTTCAGTCATTTGGTCATTCACTCAAATATTTAGCAATGATGCTTCCTGGGGCCTTGCCCTCAGAGGAGAATACTTGTTGAGTTTTAAATAAGAAGTACTGTTATGTTATCACTTTACCTTTGTATATCTCTGTTAATACCTATTGAACAACTCATTTAAATCTAGTAGCAAATCTGAACAAATCATTTAAATCTAATGAAATTATCCAAGCTGCCTAAAACAGTGACATTAACTGCTAACTCTTACACTTATGATAAATAACGCTATAGATATTCCACAACTGTTCTGAAGTTTGATTTATAAAATGTACCTATTAGGATGCTTTCTGTTACATTTAATAGAAAACCCAACTCAGACCAACCCAAACCATCAGGAAATACAATGTCCTGCACAACTGAGTTCTAGAGTTGGGCAGCTTCAGGGATTGTTGATTCTACAGTCTAGTGGTGTCATCAAAGAACCAACATCTTTCTGTCCCTTCCACTCCACTACCCACAATTCAGCTATGTGCAGGGTAATTCCAGGGCCCAGAGGCCTTTTATTTTCTTTTTCATGGCCAACGGAGGGAAATGAGCCATCTCCCCAAGCATGGAATATGTCCATTCAGTCTGATTGGGACATTCTTGGTCTAATAACCTTGGACTAACAAGTCAACAGGGGCATGGCATCCATGTGATTTCACCTCTTGGAGGTAGGTTGCATTCCTAAACACAGAGTTCTATTAGGAAGAAGAAGGGAAGAAATGGATTTTGGATAAGCAACCAACAGAGATCATTACGGTATTAACAGGAGCATTGCTTCTTAATGCAAAAAAAAAAAAAAAAAAAGGACTCTAATGATCATGAGGCTTAGAGTCAACTTTTGACAGTAAAACATTTGTAATGACTAGACAGAAGTATTTTATTTCAGGGCAGAGGCTGTAGAACTTTGAGGTTCAATTAATACACAAAGTCATTTTCTCCATAATCATTAACGCATAAGTGCCTGATCTTTTCCAAACTTCTTGGTGACCCAATCCTAACATGATACCTTTCAGAATTGAGTAGCTTAATTTGTAACATGGAGTAGAATTTTAATTGAGCTACATTTGCATCTGTTGAAAACATGGTAATTAGGTATGTCTTAATTGCAGAATGACTGTGCTGCATTAAAGAGAAATGAGCAGCTTCATGCTATACCTTCTTTAAAAAAAGAAACTTGAAAGTCCCTGTCTTTATAGGTAATCACATGAGAAAGTAGCTGATAGTTCAGTGCATAGAGCAGTTCAAACAGGCAGAAATGTTGTCAAAAATAGAAATTTCTATTTATTTGGAAGGAGATAATTATCTTCCTTTGTGCAGGCTACCTCCAGAAGGAAAGCAAATAATCTGTAAAATTGAGCAGAATTAAAGAGGAAAAAAATCAGAATTTATATAGCATTTAAAATAGTAAATTATCTAAATGTGGGTTTATGATTAGTTCTTGCATTGTAATTCACTATGTGAACATAATAGATCAAGCCATTTACTGCTGATATATTACTAGTACTTTTCTTATTTGAAAAATTATTTATATGAGCTGTTTTGTGTTTTCTTAGTGTAAGGGAATAAATATTCTTATGTACCTTAGAAAGCTAGTATTAAATATACAAAGATTAGTTTTAAAACTTAAAATTTGACTAATATATCAGTGACCTTAAAAATATATATAGTTTTTAAAAACTAAGCATGTATAACCAATTTATTTGAGCTTTTCAAAACCACAGTATTTCTGCATAGATGCAAGATAAAGTGAGAGATTCTTATTTTTCTCTATCGATTAATTTCAAAGTTTGAAGCATATATAGTGCAATACCCTAAAAGAACATCTTATGTTTGTACATATGAAGCTACATATTGCTAAATATTTTTAATTAGTTGGCATTGAAATAGATTAGTTAAATCAGTACACCCTCAGAAGAGTTTCTGTGATAATATTTTATCTAAATTAGAATGTTCAGAGCAAGCATAAAGAATTCTCAAATGTGCAAGTATCATTTTAAACAGTCCACTTGCTTGAGGCAAGAAACTAAGGGAGAAGTTTTGATTTTATAAAATGAGGTTATAAAAACCTGAGGTTAATAAATGATTTGATACTAATTTTACTTCACCCAATTTAGAAAATAAGTTGCATTACATACACCAGAAAATTATTGTGAATATGAAAAGAATTGGCAACAAATGCGACTTCAGCGTATAGTGAGTTGCGAGGGCACTGCCTCTTCTCTGTGACCGAGCCAAGATCAGACATATGCCCCTGGAACTTGTGCCAAAACTATTAGGCAGAAAACTAACGGAATCACTACTGATACTTTCATTCATGATTTATGGTAATAGTTGCTACAAAAGACGAAGTCATTTACATTTATGGAGCTCATTGTTTTGTTTATAGTTTCAGACATTGTCGAGAGTCATAAAATCCATTAGAGGGTATGTACAGCACTAACAATAGTAGCCTAAAATACACTAGAAACCGACTAGAGCTATGTCGAGTACAGTGGGCATTCCTGGTGGTACTGTAGTTGGGTTGTGGCCTGTCTTGTCAGGCGTGATTAGGGGAACGCAGGTATTTTTTCTGAAGACAGAAGGGTGGTGGTTCCTGGAAATTGGGTAGAAGTTTGGTTGGGATAAAGTCATGAGTCAGGTTTTACCAATAGTCTTTCAGTTACACGACCATTTATGAGCAGCTACTGTTTGCTTGGCAGTCTCATTTTAGGAGCTTAAAGAATGGCAGAGAGACACATTTGAGATATCATATTAGAAGTGCAAGAATAAAAGATTGTATTAATATAAAGAGCTATGGAAGTATAGACGAAAGGAGGTTTCCATGTAGGAATTGCAGAAAATTCACTAGCATCCATTTATCTGGTTTGCGTAGACCAACAGACCTAGGTTCCATAGCTCACAGGAACTCTTGGAAATTGTTTTATAATGATTTGGTCAATTATCTCAAAGGTCAAAGTAGTGGTTTGCAAGCAGACAGAACGCAGCCATGCTCAAGGGTAGTAGGTAAGGTGCTGCAATCTTGCTTAAGCTGTATTTACATTCTTTTGGGGAGCTCTCATTTGAAAAGGCTACAAATAATTAGCAAGCTCTCGGGCCAGTTGCCAGGATATTCTTTCCCTGCTATGTGTATACCACAAAAAAATCACAGCCTTCACTCAGCAGTATTTGTAAGACTACGGACTTTCATTAACTGTGTCGACCTGAAAGTTGTAAATGGCTTCTTCTAACCAACCTGCACAATTAGTATTTATATATTAATATTAATTGATAGGAAGAAAACAAATTTCCTAAAAGCCACAATGTCCTTTAGAGGAGGGTGGCTCACAATTAAATAAACCCCAGGTCAGAGGGAGGTCAGCCTTTCTAAAGTCATTTATATGGTTGCCCTGCCAGTCCTGGAGTCTTACAGTTTTTAAAAAACTATATTACTTGGTCATGGCTATGCTATCATTTCATATAGTCTCTTTTCAGATTTGTAAGGGTTTAATGGCAGAGACCAGAGATTGGGATTGTTTAGCCAGTCTTATTTTACCCTTGACATTGTGTGTTGCTAATTCAAGTGTCCCTTGCTGTTGGAGAGGAGAGACTGAATTTTACTTGAAGATACATGAACTTGACTCGGAGGTCAGTTCTTTGCAAAAGATTGGGAAAAGCCCTAATTGTTCAATGTGGCACTATGTTACAAGAAGCTCAACAACATCGATCTATACCTTTTTTGTTGATGCTGGAAAAGAAAAATGACCTCAGAATTCAAGGAGTAACCTGAAGCCTCTATAATTCTTACTGTATCTGGAGGACAACTTTAGGTGACTAATCTTACAAAAGATTTCTGAGAATGGCTGTTAATATGTGCATCTATGCTTCTTAATAGAGAAATTCTTAAAGTTCTTTTGGTGGGTGGAAGTCTGCTTTAGTTACTTGTAATTCTTTCAAATGCAGAAGGTTTGCAGAAATGAAGTACCATTAGACCATGTGCTTAGTAAGTGTTGGTTCAAGGAATGAAACATTGTTATCGCTAAGTAGATCTTTTATCTGCAAAGTCCGGAGGAGCATAGTTATTGATTTACTCGTTTTCATGGCTCCATCCACCTCTGTTCCGCTGCCATTGTGCAGATGGGCATGCAAAATTGTTTAGGATTAGGACATATAATAGGCTTTACTTCTGATGTTCGCCTTGTGCAAAGAAAAGTTACAGAGGCTGTGAAGATCTGTTGTAGCTATAAACCAAAAAATCCACTCTTCTGTGTGCAGGAATCATAAGTGGACATGTATCTGGGAGCCTGAGGAAAAAAAATCCTTGTGTTGACTTTGGTGTAGTTTAGCAAATTAATGAGGGGCCAGAGCATATCTACATTATCCTTACCAAAGAAGAAAGGAAGTCCTTGGGGAGGGGTTCCTTGTTTTCTTCGTTTCCACTTTGCAAATATAGCACACAGAACCCGTAAAGTTCTGCCCCATACAATGAGGTGGTGCTGGGCCCCCCAGCAGCGCACAATCTGTAGCCTGAAGGGTGTTCCTGTGAGTCCAACAGCATCCAGCCAGAGCGCTGCTTCTCTCTTACTCCTGCTTGGCATGCCATCTTCACGGAGGAAGACACACGTGCACGGGAGTCATCCCCATCACACGTTGCATTCCAGCTCCACCCAGAATTAAACAGCATTGCCATCCGTGTTGATGGCAGGGCCATACTGCAGGAAAAATCTGGGAAAGTAAAGTCCTTGCATGTGTTTTAGTCTCTTTATTTTTGTTCCTTTGGCTCACTGTGTTCCTTTTTGTTTTTTTCCCCTCTTCCTTCCAAGTGGAAGAAGACACAGAAGAAAGTTCAAGATCAGGGAGAGAGTCAGTATCCACAGCCAGTGATCAGCCTTCCCACTCTCTGGAGAGACACATGAACGGAAACCAAGACAAAGGTGACAAGACCGATAGGAAAAAGGATAAAACTGGAAAAGAGAGGAAGAAGGAGAGAGATAAGGAGAAGGATAAAATAAAAGCCAAGAAGGGAATGCTCAAGGGCTTGGGAGACATGTTCAGGTAAGTCTTCACCAGTGCAAACCAGAGCTCCCCTAACCATGCGTGAGCGCACGAGTAACAAAAAGTACTAAGAGCCGGTGGGGTGGCGCACACCTGTAGGATCGCTTGAGCCCAGGAGTTTGAGTCCAGCCTGGGCAACATAGTAAGACCCCCATCTCTAAAAGTAAATAAATAAAATAAAAAGTACTGAAAGCACAGATTTGAAAACATTATCTTTGAAGTCAACCAAAATTCGTGTATAATTTCCAACTACTGCATGTTTACTTTCTTAAGGATTTTACTTGAAGTATTTCAGACCATTTTAGCAGCCTTTAAGATGGTATCTTGCCAACCGTGTAAATAATTGTTGGGAGGAAGGAGGGACATGTCTACATCTTAGTGATGCATAAGAGTAAAAGCCCCAAATTAGACAAAGGGCTATTAAAGCACTGTTTGTTCTTTTTTGTGTGTGTGAACAATGGTTCATTATTTAAATTTAACATAGCTCAAGTTAGTGGTAGCATTTAAAGGTTCATTAATAACAAGCCTAATAAAAAAATGTTACAAATAGACCTTCAATTAAGCTGTGTGTTGATTAATTTAATACTTACTACTTCAGTCTGTAAAGATTTCATTAAATGTAGTCTCTGGCTGTCTCTTGACAGTTGTTTTTGTGTCCCTAAATTATACTCCAGGATTACTTACCATATCATTTTTTACAAATCATCGCCATACAATAAAAGTGACAAGTTGTTCAGAAGTTGCACTGAAACTCTCCCATAAATGTTCGTGTAAGATGATTTATAATATTCGGGCATTTCATGTTAAATATAAAGATGGCTTGATTGTTCCATAAATTAAACCCCTAAACATATCAAGATGATGGTGTAAAATTGAAAACATACAGCACAGCCACTTGACTTTTCAAAAAGTAGTTATCCTGTATTATGAATCCCTTCCCTTTAACTTTCTTTTAATTGCAAAATGTGAACAAGAGGTTTCATTTTCATACAATTTCTTGATTTACAATCCTGAGGTTGACCTCAATAACTCAGGGACTTATAGATTAAGTCAGGCCTAGAAAGTCCTGGAACCATGGCCCAGCCTGTAGGCTACACAGACAACAGAAGATGTCTGATCAAGCCAAGTGCATGGAAGCAGGTAGACTTACACGGACACAAAATCTGGCCTCTTAGCACTATTTTCTCATTTAAATAGGATTGGATTTCTGTCTCCCAATGCTTCAGAACATTGGGATTTTCATAGTTTCCCATTAGAGCTTTTCTTATTTATATACTGTTCCTCCTGAATGCATTTTCAGTCAGATCATCTTTCTTCATTACATTCCATGTCCAAGAATCTTACAGGATGAAATTACTCTAACTGCTACTTTATTTCAGTTTTTGTGTTAGCCAGGGGGCTTTTCATTCCATCTATGCAAACTGACAGCTCATAAACTGACACCTACATGATGCACAGACATAAGGCTGCTGCCCATCAATTAAAATTTAAGGAATTTGTACTACTGTCTTCTTTAAATTAGAGAATAACACTTGGAAGGAACTTCCCCTGAGACCTGCAGCACTTCACTTCCAGGGGCTCTCCTAATGTTTTAGTGAAAGCTAATGGCTTGTTTGTTTTCGTTTATCACCAACATTGATCTGATAGATACAGTTCTCTGTTCTTGTCATGGAATAAAAAATAAACTTCTAGTACCTTAGAATTACGTTAATTATAAATGCTCTCTTTGTGTAACTTGCAGCTCCAGAAGAGAGGTCTATGGTAGAGCTTTCTATTTGGGGCCAGAGCATTGGAGAGTATGGGGAGAAATGCATATTGTCTGCAAAGGACCCTGAAGAGCAACACAACACAACTCTCTCTCTGCTATAAGTCCGTCAAACGCTACATGGTGTTTTCTCTAGATCTAGATCTATAGACTGTACCTATAACTTGTAATGAAAGCCACTTTTTGATGAAGCAGTTGACCCTGCATAGTCTTGAAAATCAAATTCTATGTTCATGTGCAGGGGCTGAAGCCTTCTTCTAAAAATTAGGCAAATATTCTACCGGTATTTAAGAATGGCTGGTATGACAATCATGGCCATGTCTGGGTATCTGGCATCAGTGGTTTGCTAGAGTCAGCTCACGTTGGCTCCTGAGAGCCAATTGTTCTTGTTGTTAAGCACAGCCATTATTAAAAATTAAATAAATTATCTTAAAAAGGTAATTGATGCTCAAAATTTATCACTTCCTAATTATTTTTACTATACTATGATCTCTGATTTTGAGATTATTTACATCCACTGTATGGGCATGGGCTACTGGTGGGTACTACACAGCTCTCTCCAGTTCCATGTTTGGTGGCATCATGCTGGTAGCTGAAAATGTGCCATGTTGGGAGTATTTATAGGAAGTCTATGAATTTCATAAAACAGAGTTTTTCTCTCAGGACAGCAACATGCCACCACATGGAGAATGTAAATATATCTTTGAGCAGAGTTGCAACATCTTGACTAGTACACCTGGACATGGTTGGGTTCTATCTAGCGGCAAACCACTGCTTCAGCCCTTTGGGAAAGCACTGAAGCTTGCCGAATACCGCTCCTTGAAATGAGCCGAGAATAATCTATTAAACATAAAGTAAGCTTTTTGTTTTATTGGATGTTGGTTCTTGATCCAGCCATCACACCATTATTATACGTCATTAGTGTTTGAGAAGACTCTTAGCTTTAAGAGTGTTAGATTTTTTTAAACTTTTTAAAGGACCTTCTATGCCTACTGGATCTGATTATTTGAAACTAACATATTCTCAGGTTGATACTTTTATGTCATCTTATGTCATCTTTTTTTTTTTTTTTTAACAACATAGGGGAATACAGTAAGATTTTAAAATTAGTCTCTTCCTTTCTGTTTATTCTTTTAAGGAGACTAAGGTGTGATTTCCTTAGCAGTGTTGCTTTTAAATAGCTTAATCAGAGTGTGTATGTGCATATACATTTCTTAGAACAGTTTGAAAAGTGTTCAAATGTAGCAGGCCAGGACAGGTCTAAAGTACAGCAGGGGTGTGTCCGTGTGTGTTATGTTTTTGTTTCTATTTTGTGTTTCAGATAAAAAAAAGAACAGGCTAAGGGCTAAATGACATTAGATGTTGGGAGTCTACCTTTCTAAATAAATGTAGCAGCATATGAGAATTTTCCCTTCAGTCTGCTTGGGGAAGGAAGTATTATGTTTTCCTTCAAAAACAGGCTCATGGGCTCTCCTAGCCCCACCGCCCTACCCCCCCCCCCAACATACGCTATTCCTACCTCTATAGATGGTCTGTGATTTTTGGTTAAATATGATGAGGACCAAATGGATAGGCCCTGTTTTAAAAATTATACCAGAGGAAATGATGGTACTTTGCATAGGTATTTTTAGTCGTTGGCATATACAGATGACGTGGTTTTATATTTCACACATTGAATGGTAGTCACAAAAATGATTTAATTATTGATAAACAGCTCTAGGAAAGAATGTTGTGAGTCATATGAACCACTCTTCTGTTTATAAATTATGGAGTATATGAAGTGCACAAGCTGCCTTAATGTGAGTTTTCAATCACAAATTTAAATCTATAAGGAATCAAATAACAAATGTAAAGTGTTTCATGTTCGTATTAATTTCTCCTTGTACGTACTACATCTTCCTTTGTGCATAAGGAGCTCCTGTTGCCTTAATTAAAATGGCTCTGTATCTAGGAAACCTGAGTGTGCTTACAAAACAGGTAAACATGACTTGTGAATGTAATCATTCTGCCTGCAAAGTGCAGGGCAGAGGGAGGGGCGGAGATTTCGAGTCTCGGCCATTCCAACTTCACACTGTAAGGTATTTCTGAGAATTCTGCAATTATATGAAATTGTCACTAAAGAGGGAACTAAGTATATACTTTAGAAGGAGGGAGATTGTTGATTAATGTTTTAAATGTGTTCATTTTTAAAGGAAAGCAACAGCATTTTTAAACAACATGTTTTTGCCTTAGTTTTCATCTCCAAATTGAAATAACCAGCAAGATAATAAAATCCCGAATTCTCATATATTAAGAATTTAAAATTATTAGTTCCCTTTTTTTGCGAGCCCTAGAGTAAGTACGGTTTGATACTGCTTTGCTGCAAAATTTGAACTGTTGTTGTTTGAACTGAAGGTCCTTAGAAGTGGCCTTATTGTACATGTTTCGGATTGTTTCTTGCTCTTGTCCATACGTGATAGCTGAGAACCTATCACTGTGGAAAGCTAAAGCAAAAGTAATGTTGCAATATTACCCTTAAAATTGAATCCTCCAATTACATTTAAAACGATTATCTGGCTCCCAGCAGCATTGTTTTATTCAGCTCTGGAAGAGGAAACAGATAGCTTAGTTTAAAACCTTGTTTGGTCAAAATCAGATATACTGCTGTATTTTCCTTTTTAGAATATAATAGTTTTCAGAACACAATGAGCAAGATCAGATTTTAAAGCTTAATGTTGTCGTTTGGATTGCACAGCATAAGATTTGAGAGAATAACAAACACGATTACGTTGCTTTCCTTACCTGTCCTTACTAATTGTGTGTCTGCACCGTGTTTCTCGTTTAGCCTTGCCAAACTGAAGCCTGAGAAGAGATGAACAACGAACCAGATTCAAAAATGTCTTGAACAGCACATATTGCACAGTTGTTTTTTTTAAACAAACAATAAATTTACTTCTAATGAATTCTTAGTGGCTGTTGACGAATTTTGTTTACGACATCAGCAGTTTTGATGGTTTGGTAATTCCCGTATTAATCAACTTCAAACTTTTTGATCTTGATTTCAAGCTTGGGGGTTTAAATTACTGCTTGAAAAGGCAGAGACATGTTTTTTTCCTATCATTTTTTTATTAGCCCCTTTTCATAGTGGAAGACCATAGTCCTAGCTGCTGGCGTATTCAGAAATCTTCAGCATACACAAATTGGATGTCAGAATCAGAGCTTTCAAGATTATGTAAAATGTCACCACCAATTTGGTTTTGTTTTGTGACTCAGTGGCATGGGGGACACGAGCAGGTGTCACATGTCACTCCAGGAAGAGGCAATGAGCTGTGTGGGTGGAACTAGTCTCCCATCAGGGATGAGATGCAACGCGGCAAATTGATGACTAGATGGGACAGTTTAGAAGGACCTTTTTGGCAAGAGTTTAGACAAAAAAATGGGCGGGTGGGTGGTTAGGAAAACAAATTTCCGTGCTCAGGGATGGCCCACTAGCAAGTTCTTCCAGTGTGAAAAAGTAGAGCTACTTTGGCACAGAGTAATCCCGAGGTTTGCTGAGACCACATGTTGTGAGAACACACACTCTTCCATAAATGTTTCTGGACAGAGTCTGCCTGGCCAAGTGTTGTAATCAGAGCTGCAAATACTAGTGCAGGTGGATCTCAGATGGTCCTTGCTCTGGAATACAGCCTTGTAAGGAGTCTTACTTCACGACCCCTTCATTATTCACGGCCCCTCAGAATTTTAGACAAAGTCTGTATTTAGTTAGCTCTGTCTCCTGAAAATGTTAGAATTGCATCCTAATTAAAAATAAATGGGAAGATGAAAAGGAAACCCATTTGATAAAGGGTATTATGGAATCGGATCGGGTGCCTATGAAAAAGATCTAACTGCACTCTGACTTGAGAGGAGTTTGCATTCCACCCTCACCCCCCACCCCCAACCAAGGGACAGGAAACCCTCACCTGTATTCTAGGAAGGAAGCACACATAACTGTTTATTTGCTCATGTCAGAAATATCAGGGCTTGGAGCTTTATATGACTCGGGCCTAATTGCCGCAGGGATTAATGTAAGCAGTTTCACATTGGTAAAATTAAGCAGCGTCCTATGCAATCTGCTGGTGATTTAAAGAATGCAGTTAAAATAAGCCTCTCTAAATGAAACACAGGAGCAATTCTTGGTAATGAAAAGAAAGAATTTGAAAAGGGAGATTTTACATAATTTTATTTGTTTTCTTGTTTGTCACCTGGACAGAGAACAGCTCTGTTTTATAATTATACATCTTGGGAGGTTTCCTTATTTGGAATAGGTTCCGAATTTGTAAATTCCCCGGGATTTAATGTATGCTTCTTTTAATTTGAATTGAAACAGAGGTTCTTGTTTTTAACACAGGAAAATAAGTGTCAGACTGACCTGTTAGCAAAGACAAGTTCTAGGCTAGCCGATAATCGTATTCTTCGAGTATTCTTCTTTTCCTTGTTAGCAGTTTTAAATAGAGAACCTCTGACACCTACAGCGCTCAAGCTGACTGCAGAGGAAGCCAGAGGAGGCACAAAGCATGACGGCTGGGCCTCTCTAAGACCTTTTCCGACGTTCTTTAACGTTCCTTTTCCGTAGACCTGCAGCATGAATATAGAACGCAAGTGTCAAGGATGACACCTACTTTATAGTCTCTGTAAAGCAAACCTTTTCGTAAAAGAAATTTTTGACAGTTCCGAGATGCTAAGTCAATTTCAATTCCAGACTGTGTAGAAAATGGAATCTTTTTTTCTGCAATTGATGTGAAAATTGAAGCCTAGTGACTATTCACTTTCTGATAACACAGGGTAAATAAATACTATCACACCATTGAAAAATGTACTGGGAGACAGGCTCGCTAATGACGTTCGCCACAACATAGATTGGAAATTTTCCTTCCGAATGTTTTATATTTGTTACCATTAGAGGCTCTATATCCTTTGCATTAAATATAATAGATCAAATGCATGTTATTCCTAAATGCATTTTTATCTAACCGTGAATTATTCTATAAAGGTAATTGTTTTATTCTTACAAGCAGTCTTTGAAAGAATTCACTGGGGGAGTGTCCTCTTACATAATTGAATGTTGGATGGTTTTCTTCTGACCCATGTTTAATAATAGCCAATTTAGAAACAAAAGACTAAAATGAGATTAGATTTCAGATCATAGTGAAATAACCATGTCTCCTATTAACGTTTCCATTTGATTTGTTTTTTTTTTATGGTTGAGTCCCCTCTCAAGGCAAAGCTCTCACCTCTTCCAGGACGTTGCTCCAGCAATTATTTCTTCTCTCTTCCGCATCGTCCGTGATTGCTGTTTTCCACTGGATCATTCACGTTGTCCTATACCATGCCATTACTTCCTCCAGCTTAGAGAAAAATCTCCCTGAGCCCTGCCGACCCTTCTCATTTTCTCTCCTACCTGTCACAGCAAACTCTTTGATAAACTTGTATTTGCTGTCTCCAATTTCCCATTTTCTCTTGAACTCCCTTCAGTGAATCCTTCATCCCCTTCCACAAAGCCTGCCCTCGGCCAGGTCACCAATGGCCCTGGTCACCGTTGGGCAGTGTATGTCTGTTCTCGTCCCTCCTCTGGGTCTGCCAGAGCACCCGGCATGTTGGTCATTGCTCTCCATTGAGGTCACCTTTGCCGGGTCCCCTCCCCTCTCCCCACCCACTCTGTTCGGTCTCCTTTGCTAACTCTGTGCCGTTCTCCGTCCTCCAGGTATTGGAGCACCCCAGGGCTCAGTCCTCCGTCCTCTCCTCTTTTTCTTTTGTCAGTAACACAGAATTTTGATATTCTCAGGAAACAGAGCCTTTGTGCTCTAAATATAGTCTATAGGCACATGGCTCCCAAATTCACATCTCTTGCCTGGACATATTCTTTGAACTCTTGATTCATGTTTCTGTGTAGATCCACCACCTTCTTGACAGGTTCATGTGAATGTTGACCAGACAGCTGAAACTTAACATGCTCCCAGCTCAGTTCCAGATTTTTCCCCCAGAACTGCTCCTGGGAGCCTTCCCTTTCGCAGAGAATGGCAACTCTGTCTTTTCAGTTGGTTAGATCCAAAACCTTGGAGTAATCCTTGACTCCTATTTTTTGCATATACCCTACATTCAGCTTACAAGTGTATGAAAGCAAACACTCATTGGCTCTGTCTTCAGCACACATCTGTGATCCTTGTCCTTCCAAGTCACTCAGAGGAAAAGCAAAACCCTTAGTCACCCAACAGGCCCTGAAGGACTTGCTCTACCCCATCCTCTCTCACCTTGTTCCTCCCCCTCTTCCTTGGCCAGCTTCACTCTAGTGACACTGTTCTCCACTTCCCCAAACCTGTCAGGTCCACTAGAGCCTTGTTCTTGCCCCTCCCTCTCGCCGAATATTCTTTCCTCAGATATCCACAGGCTCCCTCGTGCACTTTTAACCTATTTATCCAAGTGTTCACTTTTCGGGGTTGGTCTATCCAGAATTGCAAACTGCTCTCCCTCCCACCTTGACGCTCCCTGTCCCATATTTTGGCATTATTTTTCTCATTTGCACTCACTTCTACCTGAAAAATGATCTATGCCATTTATTTGATTTAATTGTAAGTTGACAGTGGCAGGGAATGTCAACCCTTTTTACTCCTGCTGTATCCCCAGCATTCTGCCTGGTGCATCATCAGTGCCCAGTACGTGTAACAGATGCCGGTCGCCTGCACCCCTTCGGTGGCCGGTCCGGAAGGCAGCGCTGCGTCTCCATCTGGGCCTGCGGGAAGTGCCCCCGCGGGTAACAGCACCTCAGAGCAGCCCCCACCCCACAGCCCACGAAAGCTGATGTAAATGTTCCCTGGTCCCTATGGCCCTTAGGTTTATAGTGCTAAGTCACAAGGTCTATACCCTTGGCCCTGAAAGGGTGGTCCTCAGAACAGGAATGTGGCAGGACCTGGGAGCCTGCCAGAAATGCAGAATCTCAGGCCCCACCCTAGATCTACTGACATCAGAATCTTTAGTTGAACAGCCCTGGAGACTCCTGTTCACATTACAAGATGAGAGCAGCACCCTACCCTGCTCCCAGGGTCTGGCCTGTGAGGTTGGGCTCCACCGCCCACAACGTAACAGCTGGAGAATACTCCCTGTGCTGCCTTTACTTCCCGCTCTGATGCCTCGTCCCTCCCGGTGTCCCTTCCACCAGCCCACTGCCCTGAATCCTTGTCTTGGGGTCTACTTCTGGTGAAATCCAGACTAAGACAACAGTGTTTGTTGAACGAATGAATAAATACGTAAAAGTTCCGGAGTAAGTGGTAGATAGTGCACGTGAGAAATTTCTGTTGGGAGTAATTTTGCAATTTATGACAAGTGTTCGTACCAGGGCATCTTTGGGAGGTGACATCACTGCCAGAGTCTCTGCCTTAGGTGTGTACGTGCCTGTGACTGGAGAGACACTCCCTGCAGAGCAGCCTTTTCCTGCTCCATAGATCTGCATAATGCTCTTTGGTTTGTTGTTGAAGTTACCATTTGCCCTGCTGTGAGCAGCCATACTTGATATAAGTATTCCCTGTTACATCACAAAAGATGGTATGATTTCCAAATTAAATCCTTCACCTTGGGCGATTCCCAACTTTCAGGCTGAGGGTCCTATAGTTGAGGGCTGGCAGATCCAAGCAAGGAGTTAATGTTCATCTTCCTAAGCCTCAAAACATCAGGGTGCAGGAGATGGTATAAGATTCCGTCCGTAAAAGAAGGCAGAACCTTGCTTTTACTCCTCCCGAGCTTTGTGGGCAGCTGCTGCAGAGGATGAGGGTTGGTGAAGGGCTTCCTCCCTTCTGAAGGCCACAGCCCCGGGCAGCTCACAGACAACCTCTGGCTCACCGACAGGGCGCACGCTGGGGCTTTCTCCCTCTCCCTGCCACCTGGGATCCAGGCACTCGGCGGAGCCTCCTGGGGCCTGGAATCTTCCTGACTGCACTCTGAAATGAGGTATGGTTTGACGGCATGATGACCACCTCGCCTCCCTGGTTTCTCCTTCTGTGACATTTATAATATTTGTATAGTGACTTCCATTTCTTTTGTAATGAAAATATCATCTTTCTTTGGTTATGTAATAATTTGAGTCTTTTTTTTGAAAAGGAAGTAAAGGAATAACTTTAGATTCTCTGTTCATACAAAGGAACAGAGACTTTGAAATGAGCTGAACTGAAAGCAGCTACAAAAGATCCCTATGTGCTATATTAAGGTTTCCCCGTTTCCACTCTTGGAGTTACTTAGAGGGTTATTCATTGTCCCTTCCTGGCCCGTATTTCTGACTTTGTTGGCTGATATGCTGGTCATTGGGACTTCTCCTAAGGAGAAAAAGTATTCCTCATGTAGCCTACTCCCCACCGGACTACGCTGAGCAGTTAGCATTCACTGTGTGTTTATACTGTTGGACACGCTGCTAAGAATATTATTTTCAAGAACACATTTAATCCTGATAACAACCCTGTAAGGTTCTACTTTTAGCCCTATTTTATGGCTAAAGAAACTAAAAATTTCAAGGAGGTGAACTAACTTGCCAAGGTCACAAGGTGATTGAGTGGGAGGGCCACACCGAATTTGAACACCACCACCCTCCAAGGCCTTGTCCCTAACCACTCTGCTGCACCATCTGAGCCATCCTGCCCCTTTGGGTGGGTTATGCCGCCCCAAAACCCACGTGGGAGCCACGATTGCTATGAAATTGATCCTGTAACATGGCATTGCTATTGTGTGTGCTGTGAAAAAACATTCTTTTTGCTAGCTCCAAAATGTGGAGATCAGTATCTTTTGAACCTGACTTTTAAGGTTTGTTCCCACTTGATTTCTATACCTTTCTCCATCTATGGTCCTTTCTGTCCCCAAAATAATTCTTAAGGATTTTATTGCTAATTAGAAACTTGGCCAACTGCTATGTCCCTCCCCCCCTTAACTGACTCTCAGATCTGTCAGTACTGTGTGTGGTGGCAATGTCCCCTGCTTCAAAACACTAATAAGGATGATAAAAAAAAAAAATGCTAGCTTCCCTCAGCGCTCTCTTTCAAGATGACCTCATAGTCCTATAAATGCTCTGACTCCTTGCCTGTTTTTATACCTCATTTTCCCCTTTCCTGACTACATACCTTCTTGTATGTCAGATCTTGTTCCATCACTGCCGTGTCTTTTATTTTCTCCTATTAAAATAATTGTGAGGTCGTTCTTCTTTTCCTTGGGATATGTTGGCAGTCTTTGCTTCCTGTACTCATTCTTCTGGTGTTGCCCTGTCCATGCCACCCAGATCACAAAACTGCCTGATCCTTGGCTGTTTCACAGGTACCACCGCTCACCTCTTAGGGCTTTGCTCCTTCGGAGGCTGTTTACGCTCAGGGTCACCCGCCTCGCACCTGTCTGGGAAGCTTAAACCTGGCCTTTGTCAATTTCCACCAACTGCTAATTGCAGGAATTTTATCTACTTTCTGCTTTCCTAACTAATTTTAGTCATTAGGAAAGCATTCCAAGTTTAAGTCATATAATTTCAGGTACCTTTTCTTTCCTTCCTTGAAAATGTTATCTCGTTTTAAGGTATAGTGCTAAAAACATTTTTTTAATTGACAAAATGATAACGTCTGTTTCATTTATCTCAATATAGCTTGATTCTGGAACAGTTTTAAGAAAGCAAACTTTAGCCCAACTGTAGATGGGTACCCTAACAGGATGGAAATTTTCCTTTTATGTTCTTTTGAGGGCATAGCAACAGCCAGTTGCCTGCTGTCACTTAGAGCACAGTGGCAAAGCACTGATGGTCACTTAATGCAGAAAGCTCTGCTGCCACCTGAGTTGTCCTAGCCATACCAGCGAAAGGCGAGTGCCCTGAAACAAACTTGGCTTGATGAGTCTCCACGTTCAGGTAAGTGTAGTTGCAAAGGAGCAGTAAAGTCCTGATGGGCAATCTTATTTCAGCACCTAATGACAAGTATCCCATTAAAGATGAACTTTTACTGCTCCTTTGCAAATTGGCAGATGTGAGCTGCAGATGTGGGATCAAGGCAGTCTTCAGCTTGTGATGTGGTGCCCGACTCCCTGCATTCCCTAGCTAGGTGCTTCCGGTACCTCGTGAGGGGCTGGCCGTGGGCACCTGGCTCTGCTTGCCTCCCAAGGGAGCAGCTCCATCTCTCACTGTATCAGTCCCTGCTCTGTCTCACCATGCCAGCTGTAGTGGTATGTGACTCTGAAACCTGCTCAGTAGATTGATGCGTCTGCATAAAATTCTACCTGCCTTGCACAAAAAAAAATTACCTGGGCAGTAAAATAAATGCTGAGCATTTTATTACTCACCTGGCAAAAATTGTTTCTAATGATAAGCAGGTGAATTTTTTTTTTTAATCCAAGCCTGGTTATGGAGCGGGTATGATGCTTTTAGTAATTGTGAGGTAAAGCCACTCATTTTGTATATTCCACAGATGTTTGCTGGAGGGTACACTACATCCTAGGCACTAGGCTAGGTGTCAGGGATGCAGTGGTGGATACAACTGAGAGATGACAGTCACTGAGCAAGTAGGTACTGCTTCAACGGGCCACTGAGCAAGTAGGTACTGCTTCAACGGGCCCTGTGAAAAGGGGAGGAGGAAATTTTTGGGAGAACTCCTAGCCCAGTGTAGGAGTCAGTGTGGCTCCCTCCAGAAAATGTCTTTAAACTGAGATCCAAAAGATGTTTTGAGTTCTCTCACTGAAGGAGGTGTTTGGGGGAAGGAGTGTTTTGCATCAGTGGGATTCAAACTTTTTTGATATTATCTGAAATAAGAAATGCATTCAACCTTGTAACCCAGTGTACACATACATGCACCAATAGCTAAAATGAACATTTCACAAGCAAGTGATACTTGCTCTTCCCGACGTGCTACACTGTGGCATATTTCAATGAGAAGGTGGCATAGTGTAGTGGCCATGAGCCTGGACTCTAAAGTTAGGTGTCCTGAGTTTAAGTCCCAGCTGTATGCTCAACAGCCTTGTCTGCTGAGCGAGTTAATTAACCTCTCTGTGCTTTACTTTTCTCAGTTGTGAAGTATGGATAATGGTACCTACCTCACAGGGTTGTCAAGAAGCTAAAATGAATTAATATATGCGAAGCATTTTAGAACTCTCCCGGTACAAAGTAAGTACTACATAGGTATTAGCTGCTGTTGTTGGTACTATTATTCTGTAATTTATTTTATAAAAATGTTAGGTGAGTCCCACCAAATCAATTTTAGATCTTTAGTGGGTTCCAATGCACAATTTGAAAAACACTGTTGAAATAGTGTTTACAAGGGTGGGGTGGGAACCTGGAGGCATTGGACAAGCAGGGTGACCTCTCCTAAATGACTCTTGATATAGCGTGGCCCTTCTCCTAAGGACAATGTGTAGCCATTCAAGAGAATGGCTTGACAGAATTTACGATGTTTAGAAAATTAAAAGATTCCTCTCACCAGAGTGTGTAGAGTGAACTAAAGGGCTGGACCAGAGTGATGGGGGAACTGTTAGGCAGCAGTTGCAAAAATCATGGCCAGAGATGGAGGTGGCTGTGGGGACCGGTAGAATCTAGGCAGCTTGGTTATTTGGTTAGATATAGAAAATGAGGGAGAAAGAACAGTAAGGAAGAATTCCCACGGTTTTGGCCTGATCGCTGAATTGGATAATCACACTGACTAGCAAACACTGGAGGAGGATCCTATTTGGAGGACATGTGACATGTTGCATCTGACATGTCCATGATATGTCTGCATGGAGGGTGGGTGAGGGGAGGGGCTGGCACTGCAGGGATTTGGAAGACACGGGAGGTGCTACTGGAAACCCTGGTAGTGTTAGTGGAGGGGCTTGTCTGGGCAGTGCGTGTGCAGGGAAGGGGTAGCAGAAGGCCAGAGAGAGTCTTGAGGCCCCTTCAAATGTCCGGAAAGCTCAGGGCGGGGGTGGGATAGAGGAAGAAGGTGTTGATGACTTAGGATAGGAGGAAAATCAGAAGAATAAGGTTATTAAAGCCATTAAAAGCAAGGGGGTGTGTTTTGTATTAATTAGAATGATGTGGTCAACAGTGTTTCTGCTGAGAGGTCAGAGGTCCTCATGGCCTTGGCTGCACAGGAGTGGTTAGTCAGTGGCTGTTGCTGGGCCTATTTTGAGTGTCTACCCATTGCTATGTGATATACTTGCGTGTTTCTGTATGATGCCAGCGTAGACAGAATCTCTGATGCTAATGTCTATTCCAAGCGAAAGACATCACATATTAATTCCTGTTTTAAGAAGCAAAGCTTCCCCCCCAACACTCTCTACACAAACACAGACACAAGACCTGTGCCAGATTTCCACATTTTTTAAGTGATGGAAATGACATATTAATCTTAATTGCAGATTTTCACAAAGGACTATAGAATTTAGAATGTGAGGAATTAATTTTTAAGTAAATACTTATACCAAAATACAACTTGGAGGAAAAATAAATGTAGTAATTGATTTTGCTGACTATGGGATCACTTTTTAACTTCAGCAGTGAGAGAATTTATCATTCACTGTCTCTGGTTTTCTCTTACGTGTTGGCAATTTTGGTCCTACTAAGCACCTGGCCTTCCTGGAGGTAGCTGTGTTTTAAGGATCCTGAGGGCATTAGCTACTGTCACTTAGCTACCTAGTCCCCATCTTCCCTCATGCTTACAGAATAAAAAAAGTATTTGTCAGATAAATAGCATCTTTCTGCAAAGTAGCAACTTTAAAATTACCTTTTTTGAAAGTTTTTTTAAAAAAAAATTGTGATATTTAACCATTATAAGGCATAATCAGAAGTCTTCACTCTATACTTGCATACATTTTCAGACTCTGTTTTCTTTCCCAGGGCCTATTTTCAAGATTCATAAATGCTTCTATTCCCACGGCTTAAAAAAAAATTGTAATAAACTATGATTTGCAGATATCTTTGTTTTTCAGGACAATGATGTCCATCTTTCATGTTCTATCTAAAGGGATATGTTCTTGGTATGTTCAAACTATTAATGCAAACTTTTTATTATTTTTATATGCATTTTTAATTTTATGATTCATTCTGTGTATTATGTACTTTATGGTCATTGCATTCAAAGACATTTTAACTAGATTTATTTCTGGAAATGTATTTCCCAGGAAAGTGTAGAATTATATCTATTTCCTGCTGTGACACAATTTTGATTTCTTTTATATTTTCAGTAATAAAATATTATAAACTAAGCCTTATTTTTAAAAAGGTAGAACGCGTAACTATTTAGCTATTGTTTGGTAATAGATACCATTACAATCTTTAAATGGGTTACCATTAAGATTTTAGATCTGCCTTCTCAATTTTAATAAACAAATAGAAAAATGTATATGACATTTTCCGTACAGAACACTTTTTTTTTTTTGGAAAGGTCTCATATTCAAATTACTTTTATCCATACGGGTCTTATTATCTTTTATCCTTGAAGTTTCATGCTTCGCTGTTTGAGTATATTCCTGTTTGTCTGGAAAAATTCCTTTGAACATTATTTTTCCTGTGAGATGGATAAGATGGTAGAATTTTCCTACTATTTCCATTTAGTCTGGTCAGCAAAGGAAAAGGACCTCTTCTTTCAGAAGTGTCTTCCACCGTTGTCTGTACACGCAGCTGGTGGGTGTCCATCTAATTAGAGAGAAAGCACTTATTAACAGCCAACATAATAGAACGCATGTGAAGTCGTTTCTGTTCACCAACTGGAGAGTACCCAAATAGCATCAGAGACAATGAGGAGAAAATGAAAATCATTTCTGACTCATAGATTGTTGTTTTCCTCTTGTTTTCAATATTGGAAGTCTCTGTCAGCTGGAATGGTGCCTTGGCCTGGATAGATGGGGCTTCATTTTGGTGTTTATTTTCAGTTGTCTCAACTGGTTCTGCTCTCACCACCCTTGGAAGGCTATTGACTCCACCCTACCCTATGTTGGCCACTGTGGGTTGACTTTGAGGATAATGATCAGTTTCTGGGAACGGTAAGACTGAATCGGTGAGGTATGGATCTGAAGACTGGAGCATTTACAAAGATGTTGCAAAGAATATATTCTCCCTCCTTCTCATTGGGATGCCGGATATATGAAAGGAAACACTCCTTCTTGCCTTCTTATCTCCATAACTAGATCTGTGAGAAATTGTTTTGATTGTGGCACAGACTGAAATATCTGTGGCTTAAACTAGCCAGGGTGCGCTTTTCCCTTGTTTAAAAGAAGTCAGGAGATTGGAAGTCCAAAGATCATATGGTGGCCCCAGTGTTATCGATGTATCTACCAATAGTGTTATTGATGTCACTATCTCCTTCTTATTCAACCATCCTTAAATTGTATTTTTTATTATCATTTTAAGTTGTGGTAAAATATACATATGTACCATCTTAACCATTTTTAAGTGTACAGTTCAGTGGCATTATGTGCTTTCATATTGTTGCGCAAACCAGCAGCACCATCCAGAACTCTTTTCATCTTGCAAAACTGATACTCTGTACCCATTAAACATTAACTCCCCATTTCCCACTTCCCCCACCCCTGGCAACCACCATTTTACTTTCTGTCTCCATGAATCTGACTACTACTACTTGATATAAGTGGAATCATACAGTATTTTTTTTTTATTGATTTTACTTAGTATAATGTCCTCAAGGTTCATCTGTGTTGTAGCGTGTGTCAGAATTCCCTTCCTTTTAAGGCTGGATAATATTCCGTTGTGTGTATACACTTCATTTTGTTCATCTGTTCATCTGCTGACAGACACGTGGCTATTGTGATAAAGCTGCTATGAATGTGGTTGTCTTATGTCTTTCTGTCCTCAGCCTCACCTCCTGGTTACAACCCTAGCCGTCTTGTCAGCATTCTAAGCAAGAAGGAAGAGCAAGGGGAACAGGCACCTTTTAGCTAAGTCAGCCTCTTTCAAAAGATCTTTTCCAGAAGTTCCAGTCATTAATTTCTATGAACCAGAAATTAAGAATAACAATGATAATAAAATAGTTAATATTTACTGAGTGCTTATATATGCCAACACACAGTGATGAATGATTCATTTCTTCCTCACAGTAAACACGTGAGAAATGGTTGCATTTTACCAAAGAGGAATCAGAGGCTCAAAGAGGTTAAATGGGTTGCCCGGCACAGCTGGGTCGCGTGACTGTGTGTCCTACAGCTAGTAAGAGGGGAAGCAGGGATCTGAACCCAGGATTCTGGCTCCAGAGGTCATGTTCTTAACTACTGTCTTTTGTCTTTTGCTCCTGTTTTCAAGGGAGGCTGGGAAGTGTAGTTTTATCTCAAGTAGTCGTATTTCCTTTCTCAACCAAATCAGGGTTCTAATATTAAAGAGAAAGAGGAGACATTGGGTAGCAACTTGCCGCACGTGCTGTGGAGTGTCTGCTGTGGGAACTGCCTCTCCAGATCACTGTTCTGAAGCCAAGTGGCCTCAGGCCTCTGAAATTCCAGCTGCTTTGTCGCTCTGTGCCATTGTCCACTCTCACTTTATTGTGCTGGCCAGGACTAACCAGCACTGGCCAGACCATTTTGGTTTAACCAGAGAGCGTGGGAGTAGACCACAAATGATAGAAAACATTATACCTATCCCTGAAGTGGTCATGATCTTCCAAACTGAGGTAACTGAGCATAGCTACTTGGACGTGGAGGAAGGGATGAATGTACAGATACTCTTTCTAGAAAATTGGGTTTATTATTATTTACTGAGTGATAATTTCTGCCAGCAGTGTGCTACATGTTTTAAAACATGATTGCATTTGATCTTTGCTACTACTATTTTTTATTGATAGTATTTTTATTATAGTTTCATAGTGCCAATTGTCACCTGTCAAAAAACCCATGTCATTCTGATTTTGGAGTTAAACTCTTTATCACAGTGTCCTAGTGTTGATTGTACTAACTTTGCTGTCTTTTAAATCTTCGGGGGGTTTTTTGTTTTGTTTTTTTTAAGAGATGGGGTTTCGCCATGTTGCCCAGGCTAGTCTCACACTCCTGGGCTCAAGCGGTCCTTCTGAGTAGCGGGGATTATAGGTGTGTGCCACAGCACCTGGCTCTCTTCTGGTTTTTACAGATACATCCCCAAAAGTACTCTCATTTCTGCATGCTAGACCTTGTCTTCTGGGACTTAGATGGTCATCTGCATTCAACCCTAACCATCTCAGTAGAAAGAGACTTCCTTCTTTAGTGTTTAGGAAGTAGTCCTGATATATACAGAGCATTTGGGCAGTGAAGATGAATATACTTACCACTGTGTTTTGCATCCTCTTATTCTTATCCTTTGTAAATAATGAAGGTACCATAGTGAACTTAGGTATTTGTCTTAAACCCTGGCCAAGTGGTTCTCAACACCCAGGGTTTTGTTCCACCAGGGGACATTTGATAGTGTCTGGTGACTTTTTTGGTTCTCACAAGTAGGGAAGGGGGTGCTACTGGAATCTAGTGGCTAGTGACTCACACCCAGAAGCCCAGCGCTGTGGGAGAGGCCAAGGCGAGAGGATTGCTTGAGGCAAGGAGTTTGAAAACAGCCTGGGCAACATAGCGAGACCCTATCTCTATAAAAAAAAAGTTTATAAAGATCAGCCAGGGCTGGTGGTGCGCGCCTGTGGTCCCAGCTACTCGGGAGGCTGAGGCAGGAGGATCGCGTACGCCCAGGAAGTTGAGGCTGCAGTGATCTATGATTGCACCACGGCACTCCATCCTATGCGACACAGTGAGACCCTGTGTCAAGAAAAGAACAGGACTAAATGAAAGAACGGATATGGAAGGCTTTTGCAATACTAAGGTGTTACTGATCTGTCCACTCATGTCACTTGTTAAGTTCTTTTCTCATGGGCTTTTCTGCCCTTAGTTGAATTATTCCTGCTTATTTTCTCGACAGAGATTTTGAGCTCCTTTGCTAAAAAAAGATGTATAGGTTATTTCTACCCTTTGGGATTTGTGTATATACCATCCTCAATGAAGTCAGGTTTGCTAATACAGCATGATTGCACACACTGGTTTAGACCAGATGGTTTCAAACTGCAGCCAGGGAAAAGCAACTCCAACTGGGGGGAGACTTGACAACGTAGACTGATTTTGGTGGCATTGCCTTCAGTTTAGGATGCTGTCTCGGATAAACATGATATACTTTCCCAGAGCTCCACTCGTTGGCTTGTGATGGCCAGCGAGCCGTCCAGGGTCCCAGACCACACAGCAGGCCGTGCAGACGTGACAGTTCTGAGAAGATGGAAACGAGTTGGGACGAGAGGAATTCCAGGCCAGTGCACATGTCAACAAGTTCTATATTTGGACACTCGTTGGACTATTTGGTCAAATAAGGAAGAATGCCGTGGTTTGACATTTGTCAAATTTCACATTCCCTTTCACAGGAGGGGCCTGTGGATTGGAGATGATACGATAAACACGTCCCCTCGTCCTCATCCCTTGTCGCTCCATTCCTGAAACCACCTCAGGATTTTGCATCCTAGTTTCTTAACCGCGGTTGAGTCATAAATCACAGCTGGTGCTGTGCATCCCCGTGGAGGGAAACCACAGCTCAAAAGAGCAAAGAATCTTTTCTGAAAAAGAATCATTGCCATTTGTTGGTGTCTCACCATCATTTTCTGTATGTGTTAAACTCTCCAGGATGCAGGCATGTTGCAAGGACACTGATTTTTAACCACATATGTGACCTTTAGTCCCTTTTTCTTTGACAGGGCCATGTGACTCAGCAGACAGTGAGTGTCTGCATCTTGGCTCAAAGAACCTGCCCCTTCTGCGGGAATTAGCTTGTTCTTTCCTGTCCTGAGTTAGGTGTGGCCTCCAGTTCTTCACAATTTGCCCACAGAACCCTTGACTGGGCCTGAAAACCACGTCAGCTCCCTAATGTGGAATCTGGATATGCAAATCGACTTAAAAATAAAAAAATGAAAATCTACACCTCTTAATTTACTCTGTAGAGAGAGCGGTCTCAAAGAAATGTGAATCAACAGAAATTGTTTCCTATTATTGACAGAAAAAAGTGCTGACTGCTACCGTAACTTTACAGATAATGAGATCTTTGGGGAAGTTTTCATCTTTCAGAGTTTCCGGGAGCTATACAAAAACTCTGGGGCATCCTCCTACCCCCCAAAACTTTAATGATCACATTATCTGTCTTTCCTGATGACTTTCATCTGCTCTATAAATATATAAGGAGAACAAAATATTTGAGGGTGTTTCAGCTGCTGTAACTCTCTTTGTATGAGTAGTTAGAATGTATAATTTGAATCAGAATGCATATTTAATTAAGGGTGTATATTTATAACTCAAAAAAGATATCCTTACGTTGTGCATGTGTTTGCATTACCTCATAAGCTTTTACAACCTGGATGCCAATGTAAATATTACAAAGGCAGATGGTAGCAGGAATTATTAGGATTATCTTTGTTGCCAAATACTCCCTTTTCTTTGTCCTCCTAGCAAAAGGTGTGTAGTAAAATAGCTTCTACCTTTTACTTTTTCTTCCTTCAATGCCCTTTTAAATGGTTGTGTTTTTGTGACTTAGGTCTCATTAGCATTTCTTACAGGGACTGCCTTGAGGGCAGCACCACTTACTAAATTGTTCTGATGCTTTAGGAGAAGGAAAACCATGGTAACCAGATGTAGGGTATGATTATTTGCCTCTGACCTGGCAAAGTGTTGGGTTTAACAAAAGAAGCTTAATAGAAATGTTCAAATTGACCCTTCTCATCACTTGGGCTGCTCAGAGCTCAATCAATCTCTCATTATTATCAGAGTTATTCGAGCAAAGGCAGCAGTGATAGTATTTTTCATAATCACTTCTTGAGCCAAATGTAATTTGCAATTTGTAGTATTGTATTATGAAACAATAATGCATTAAAATGAACAGAGCAAGAATTAGGAGTATCACAGTTAAGAAAGGATGCAGGGAAGGAGTTGTGAGAGGCACTCTCAAAATCATTTTAAGTGGACATGGCTCATTTCGATGCCAAATTAAGCATTTAGAAAAATGAGAACTCTGTGTTTTTACTATGTTTAAGTATATATGTGTGTGTATATGTATGTATGCATATACATATATATTTTATAATAAAGTCAATTTAGTTAAAGGGGAAACAAAAAATATAATTTATATATTACTTGCATTTGGGTATTTAGGGTTATTGGGTTAGTATGGTTTGATTGCCTGTGTGGGTATGATTTGAAAAAAAAAGAAGGCATATCAAGCAAAGGTATATCTTTTACAAAGAGGAAATTTATTTGCCACGGAAACTGTGGCATGTGGCCTGTGAAGTAGCTGATGCCCCAAAAGCTTCACCATCATAATTAAGACACGTCTCCACGCATTTTGTCTCGTTTTACTAGAATGGTTCTAAGCACAGACTGTAAATATTCCAGCAATTTATATAATTATCTTCTGTTTTGAAGGATTACTGTGTTTGCTTTTTTTCTCCCTCAAGTCTTTATATCTGAATCCCACAGTTTTTTTGTTTGTTTTTTAGATCTTTGGATTTTACGGTGATTCTTGTAAAGTTGAGGTTGATTCTGTGCTGGGTTCTCTCCCTACCCCCATTTTCAAATTTCTCAATTATTGTTTTAATATTTCCTTGTTTCCTATCCTTCTAGGATTTCTGAAGTGTCAGGTTACTAGGCATATCAGTGCATCCTCGATTAGCTAACCCAGGCTATGCCAGGGGTAGGAGTGACTTACAAAGGCATTTAGTGGGAGGCCTGAAAAGGATATGTTATCCATTAAGAGTACATTGCACATCTAAAAGCTGTTCTAGCTTGGTTAAGTAGAAGCTATTTTGTCTGTTAACAATAACAAAAAAAAGTTACTTCTTTTTCCTTGGATGCCAAGCAACACAAATTTAGTTTATTAAATCTAATCAGGCTAGCTCTGATGAAAACTGTGCACAATCAAATAATGATTCTCAAGTTTGTGAATTTCCTTTTAAAGAGAACCTCTGCTAAACCCCACCAACTTGAAACTGCATCCCATCTTACAAAAGCACTATCAAGTTGTCACAGACCCTTTCCGAAGGCTCCCTTCTCATCATTCTTGACTATCAAGATGCTTTTTTGCTTAAATAGGAGCTTTCTGCTTTTCATAATCAGCCTTCTCTTCCCTGATTTCATCCTGCATTGCCACAATCTACTGCTGAGCAAATCAGTACGCTTTCACGGTAGCGATTTCTTAAAATGTCACTAAAATATGTAAGATCCTGTACAGGAAGGACATATTAGGAGTAACGTATTTATTTTTTCTGGTTTTTCTTCCTTTGTAAAATGGAGGCCGGGGTACAGAAAATATGGCCAGAAACCATGAGCACATCATTACAAAAGATAAATGCGTGCAGTGAATTCCTTGCTCTTTTACCCTCTGAATGGGTTTGGGCAGTCTCACATGCTCCTGCTGTTGCCTGGCAGTATTTGCATATGCCAATACAGACGATTTTGACATTTGGAGTGTCACTGCATTTAGAAATGTTGGCAGTGTCCTATGAATGGGTATGTGGACAGTTTTTATGATCCTTTCCAATGGTTAGGAACAGATCTGGACCTTGCCTTCAAATTCCTGGCCTTCATAGACAAGTTCCATTTGGAAACAGTGTCCCCTGGACCTAATTGCTAAGACAAGATCTATCTCATTTATTTAAACAAAGATTTATTAACCAGCTGCTCTTAATATAAAAGCATATGGTGACTATCTTTGGTTCCTAAAGCTTTTGAGGTGTCTGGGTATGGTGACAGGAGTCTTGGGTCTGAATTCTGGCTTCGCTACTTATTTGCCGTACGAGCTGACAAATCATTAAATCAGGCTGCGCTTCCTGAGGCTTCTAACATGAGGATGATGACACCAACCTCACGTGCTGGCTGTGGGAATCAGTGAGATAATGTACATAATAAGAATTCGATAAATTCTAGTTAAATGTAATTAAATAATCAGAAGAGCATTCAACAGGTGTTCAATTCTGGGTCTCACTTAGGAATTACACACGCGAACTTCATAGGTCTTGGACTTTTATTTTCTCTTAGGAGTATCTAAGTTTAGACCCACTGAGATATCTTGAACTAGCTGTGAGGTGACCTGAACTCTCGTCCTTGCTTCAGTGCGACTTTGTGCAGCTCCTCATACCTCCTGGGCATCAGTTTCCTTGTCTGTCCAATAAAGACATTTGGTCTAACAGACTGATCTCTCATCTCCTTTGATTTTCAGAAACGTGAACATATATCTTCAGTGCATGGGGACAGGGGTGCGATAGAACAACTGACAAAAGATATATGGCTAGATTTTTTTTCTTTAGGTAAAATCTAGAGCAGTTACCTATTAGAGCTTTAAGCAAAAATTAGTTCATAATTGTGTTAGAGACAGGACGGTGAGTTGAGGAAAGTTTAACATACACCTAGAATGTGGGAAAAGTACCAGAATCAATGGAAAAAAAGTTTTCTAAAGAAACTTGGACCAAAAACCATTCAGGAAAAGTACGACTCGAAGGACTCCAGAGTAATGATGTTAAAAGTTCATGGTTTTGCTTTGATTTGAGTGAACAGCGTGTTCCTGAGCCACACAGAGAACCAAATTGGAACACAGTGCAGGGTATGTGATTTGCATTTCAGGATCTTGAGCCTGGCTCACTGGGCAGCTGGTGTCCCTGAAGGATCTTTAGGACAAATGATAGCACTATCACAGCAGGCGGTGGTCAAAGGCAGGTTATGCAATGGCTACACAAACACATGTGTCCTCCAGAAACTACTGGAGGGTTCCAGAAAGAGAAAATGAATTCCTGAAGAAAAGGATAGAATGAATCATGTGATAGTACAAATATGTAGAAATAAGGGGCAAACTACAGGGCAGAATATCGGATTAGATGACTACATGGAACACTCCAGACCAGGAGTCAGGCATTGGGGGAGGATGTTGGCTTCTGGAAGCTGACACTGAATTCATGTTTGATCCATTTTGAATTCTCTTCCCCAGCCAAGCAGTATCACTTAACCTGCACATTTCTTAGGGTAAATAGACAAGTATTATAGCAAAGTCCTCCTTAGACATGAAGACCTCGGTAATTAGCAGTGAGAAATACCAGATTTCTAGGTGACATTTCAGTAAGGTTGTTTTATGAAGAAAATCTTAATTTAAAGATTATTCCTCCAAGCTTACAAGATAATTGGTTCTGGATATTCTGTTCATCTATTTTTAAATATAGCAGCAGATTTTTAAGACTTCCTTTTTACTGTATCATGTTTTACAATACAAAACCCTTTCATTAGAAAACCAATTATATTTTTATTTTATTTATAGCAGGATGCTGTGTGTTATCATTCAGCATAATTTTTTTCTGAAGACCCTTAATTTTAGTAGCAGTAGAAATATTACATTTTAATAGTAAAATAGTTCAGCAGTATTTGTACCACAGCAAGAATTACATCGCTTTACTAGAAACCAAACTGATGGTTTTAATAGCAAGGAAACTCTTAACAGTAGTTAATTTTTAATGACAGTTACTTTCAATTTGGAAACAAGAAAATGTGTTGCAATCCTTTGTTGTTGTTTTATTTGTTTGCTTTTTGCTTTCTCCATTTGTCAATAAGTGCACATTTTGCCCATCATTCTTGACTGTAATGATATACACGGCCAATCTGGCAGACGGCGATGATCTCATCTGTAACGCGTCATAGTAAAACCCAGTTAGCAGATTACTTCGAGATTACTTTAGCTGAATGAAAACGTTGCTGTATTCTTTATGAAGAAAACCATATGATTTAGAAATGTTACAATCAATTCTGCTCTGAGTAAGACAGGGCTCACCACTGCATCTTTCTGTGAAGGAGTCTTCAGTAGAGTGTTGGCATTTTTTCAGTGCACATTCTCTCCCAATGCAGCACTACCTCTAAAGCAATTTTATTTTTTTTTTGCTACGCTATTTTTTTCGAGCTATTTTCCTTTTATTCCTCTATTTAAAAAAAAAAAAGAGAGAGATTATTTTCCTATGCTAACATGTCCCAAGATGTGACTAGCAAATTCTTCCTGAAGTGCCAGGGTAGGTGGCCACTTAACTTTCAACCTCACACCTGTTGAGCGGTGGAGTTTTCTCTTTGAATATTGTGTGAGTTAATCAGGGGGCAGTTTGCAAAACTCTGGTTCTATGCTGAGAATGGATATGCTTCCTGGATGGACCATTAGCACAATATTTCTTCAGCTATGCTGTTTGTTGGAAAGTGACCCATCTGACATTCATTCATGGCTTTTAAAAGATAATATACAAATAATTGATATCTTCTAAGTTTTTAAGCATCTATCTATTAAATGATTGTCTTCATAAGTTGATTACCAATTTCAATTGTGAACCTGACTTTGAGATTATATGTATAGCTGAAATTTTTCAATGGGATCCCTTCCCCCGATCTTTTCAGGAAGAATTAAACAACTATAAATTAAGAAGTACCCTAGAATATATTAGCAAATAGGGTGAATATGGGGATAGATTCTTTTTCTTTCTTACACTCTAGAATGGTTGGTGTATTTTTTCACTTACTGTCTTTATTTCATTCTGTCAAACAATTACAGCTATGAGGGACCCATTTTTGCCAGAGTTATAAAGTAATATGCTGTGATTTTATAGTATGCCTTAAAGAAATCACATACTTTATTAACTAAAGCAAGTATTAAAAGAACAGTCCAAAGACTAACCCCTGGACATTTCATAAATGGTTTCTTTACTTTTCTTTTTTTTTTAAATTTCAGAATATTACAGGGGTACAAATGTTTTGGTTTCATGGATTGCTTTTGTACTGCATGAGTCAAAGTTAGAAGTGTGCCCATCACCCAGATAGTGTACATTGTACCCGTTAGGTATGATTTCACCCATTCCCTCCTCCCACCTCCCACCTGCATGATTTCCATGGAGTTTTACTTCCATCTGTGCACATGAGTGCTGATTGGTTAGTTCCAATTTAATAGTGAGTACATGTGGTGTTTGTTTTTCCGTTCTTGCGACATTCCACTTAGGAGGATGGTCTCCAGTTCCATCCAGATTGTTGCAAAAGGTGTTAATTCACTTTTTATGGCTGAGTAGTACCCCATGGTGTACATAGACCACATTTTATTAATCCACTCCTTAATTGATGGTACTTGGGTTGATTCCACATCTCTGCAATTGTGAATTGTGCTGCAGTAAACATTCGAGTGCAGGTGTCTTTTTTATAAAATGACTTCTTTTCCTTTGGGTAAATACCCAGTAGTGGGATTGCTGGGTGAAATGGTAGGTCTACTTTTAATTCTTTGAGGAATCTCTGTACTATTTTCCATAAAGTTTGCACTAGTTTACATTAATCTTGAATCTAAACTCTTAAAAAAGGAAAGTATGCTAAAATAGTTTGATAATAAATTTATACATAATAAAATAATTATTCCAGTGATAAGGAGGCAGTTAGGAAACTAATTAATATTTTGATACCAAACACAATGAAAAAAATTCAGTTCTTAACTATCAATCAATATTCTTTTTTTTTTTAATCACATGCCCATAAGATAAAAAGCTGAAAGTTGGTAGACTGAGTTTATATATATGAGACTTGGTGAACAAATTGAAACTTTCTTCATAAAGTAGGATGAAGACCGTTTTTTAAAAAGATTTTGACAGCTAATTAAACCCAATGTTGAAAATATCTGAACTGTTTTAAAACATGCAAAAATCAACAAATCTGAATTATTTCCTAATATTACTAACTCAAAGAGAAGATATACATTATCTTCTCACAAGATTAAACTGTATCTATACTATTGTTATCTATGTCACTATACATATTGTTATCTATGTCAACGCATAGTGTTTCTCAAATACAATGCAGGGTTGAATTTATATCATTTAGAATGTGAACCAGCACAATGTCTTTAATGCATTAACTGCTATGTGAGTTGTATTTAACTCACGCTAGTTCTGAGCCTGGGGCCTCATGAAGCATATGTAACTCGTGTGTCTCGTCACCTTGGGAGCTGCAAGAACTATTTTTTAAGTTGCATGTAACTCACTCATGGAAAACAATAAAAAATAACAAATTTTTCATTAAATTAGAAAGGATAATTTTGTTTTTGAAGTTTTTATTCTATTTGTGTAATAAAACACAGTGGCCCTGAGGGAAAAAAAATTTTTTTCTAGTGTGGCAGTCAGTGTGTTAAAAAACTCAGTAAGTCAATATGGTGACATTTATATCATTTGAAGAATATTTATGAACTGAAAAACTAGTTGGGTAAAATGACTTACCTTTAGGAGTACCTCATTAGAAGTCAATATGATGTATTTAAAATTTGAGCTTAGACTTTTCTGGAAGTTGGAATTTAAGATGTTTTATACTTCTAGATGCCTCAGCGTCACAGAACTTTCAGGATGAACATTGAATCCCATGGCTTTAAATGCCGTCTATGTGCGGGTGACACTCAAATTAATCTGTCCCGCCCTGTTCTGTGCCCTGAATCTTTGCTACCACATCACGCTCACCCCCAGGCTGCCCAACCTCCTCCTCCTGGGCCTGGTCACTACTTCCTTACAGCTGCTTGGGGTCCTCAGTGACTTGTCTCTTTTCCTCACACCTGGGGCCTCCCCATCAACAAATCCTGTTGGTGCTGTTGTCAAAATATTTCTAGAAACTACACATGCCTCTCACTCTCCTCTGCCACCACCTGGTGTCCTACCATCGTCTCCTAACTGTTCTCCCTGGTTTCACCTTCCCACATGCAGGGCATTCTCCACACAGCAGCCAGTAGCCTTAAAATGTCACCAGTGCCCCGCCTCTGCTCAGAGTCCTCCAGAGGCTTTTCATTTGCCTCAGTGAAATCCAAAGTTGCTCCTGGCCTGTGGGGTCCCACGTGGTCCGGCCCTGCTGCCTGTCTGTTTGGGTGCCTCCAGCCTGTCTTCCCCTTTTCTCTTCAGCTCTAGCCATATTGTTGCCCTTGCTCAGATAAACTCAGCCTGCCGGTGCCTCAGGACGTTTGCACTTGCTCTGTCCTCTGCCTTATCGACTCCCTCGCTTCACTCAGATCTCTGCTCAGATGTCACCGTATCAGAGAGGCTGTGCTTGCCCACGCTGTCTAAAGTGGAATAGCCCCTTCCCCCGCCACTCCTGGCCCCCTGCTGTGCTCTGCTTTCCTCCATTCATAGGGTGCACTGTCTGGTCTATTCCGTGCTAACCAGCGACCCAAGTACAAGCTGGAAGTAAGCTGTGTGAGTACTGCAAGGACTTAGTGTGCTTTGGTTGCTGCTTGTAGCCTTAGTGCCCCATGCAGTAAGTCCTGACTGCGTAGCAGATGCGCCATAAATTTTTGTCGAATGAATGGCCGTTATGTTTTGGATGTCGGCTCCTCCCGACAGGCATCAGTTTGTTCTTTCATTTATCTTATTCATTCTGTAAAGCCCGTCGGTATACTTAATTCTGAGGCATTATCGATCATTTGACAAAAATAAAGGAAAGTCTTTTATTTTTAATGTTTTCTAGTTAAAAGCACAGTACATGTTTTATACCTTGTGGGACATCAGGTTCTAGACTTATGTTCTTGGAGATTTTCTGTTATTCTTTCTTTCTTTTTTGTGTAATTGCGATGATCTTCCAATTTCCAAATAAGATTCAATTTTGATAGATTTGCTTTATGAAGTTAATTTACAGCCAGTTTCGATTGCTGTCTAATAGTGTACACAATTCTTAAAGGAATAATGGTTAGTGGTATTTTGACTTGTTTCTGTTTTAACATTTTAAGAATGCTTTCCCTTTCTTATTTATAAACCCCTTTGCAAACATAGTGTTACTTTAATTAACATATGAGGTATTCTCACATACATACACTTTAATTCATGTGTACACAAGTATTTGAAATTGGATTTGTATTAATAAAAGAATGACCGGCACTACCAACCAAACCATTCATTGAAATGATTTTTTTCTCTTTCATGTCAACTTTGGGCCCACCGCTTTACTCTTCTCTTTTTTGATATGAAATTGTCACCGTATACCAGATTCCTGGTTCCTCCCCATAAAGAAATACTCAATATACTTTATACGTTTATGAATGCTTAGTTGTATAACTGTCTATAAAAGATTTTCTTTTGAAACATCTGGTGACCAAATCACTACAAATGAATCTTCCTGGAGGATATGGAGGACATGCATTCCAGGCAACGTGGCCTTTTATAGAGAAAAATAACAGAGCAGAGCAAAGTATCGATACCAAGTTTGAGGTTTCTGAGATATTTTGGATGCCAGAGTAGAATAATGTTAGTGTTTCTTAAAGAGCCTTGAGTTCAGCACCCATCTGTAGAAGTTTGTGTGGGCTATTTTGGGATCATGCATCTGTTCCTTATATTTGTTTTTGATCAGATAGAGATTTTCAAGTCAAAGATGTCCCATTTGGTAATTGCTTTCCATCAGATTTAGGAGAGTATTTGATGCGAATGCCTTAAACCTCTCCATTTAATAAGCGCAAAGTACGATAGCACTGTAAATTATCCATTGCACTTTAAACCTTGAAAACATGGCCTTGTTTGTCAGTTTTTAAACTATGATGAATGTTTCCAATAAGCCTGACTATGAAAATAAAGAGGAATAGTTGTTTAGGGAAAGATTATTAAAAAGATGATCATAGATTATCATCCTTGAGTCATAAGAAAAACCCACTCCAATGCAGATCTTTCTTGCTCTAGCATCTGAAGTGTATTCAGCACTTAGTCCTACTAATGTATTAATTGTTTGTTTAATAAGGAAAAACTGCAAGTCATGTTGTTTGTTTTTATTTTTGTTTTGCCAAAAGGAACATGGGTATTGAGGCCATTTTCCAAAAGGCTTTTCTCTGGGAAGTTCTAAGTAAAATGAGTAAAATAATCGGATTGAAAATATTAATCCTGACCCAAACTACTGACCACAGGAGAGCTTTGGCCCTTGTTTGGAAGAAGCTAACATTCGTTTCATTGAGAATATGTCATTACCACAATATGTCATTAGCACAAGCGAATGAAAACTCATTTTGTATATATTGACAAGTTAGAATTTTTTTTGTTACCTACAGGTTTGGCAAACATCGAAAAGATGACAAGATTGAGAAAATGGGTAAAATAAAAATACAGGATTCCTTGACATCAGAAGAGGAGAGGATACGAATGAAGCAGGAACAGGAGAGGTAGACTCCAGTTATTTGATTAAACCTCATTACAAAGAGGTTCCTTTTTTTTTCCTTCTTTCTTTTTGTTTAATGTAAAGATTTGGCATTTAATTACTTTTTTATATTTTCTGTGTCAATACAAATACTGATGGTTGTAGATGACTATAATGTAAAGAATGATTTTTAAAAAACCTTATATTTATTTGAGGCATCAAAGTGGATTTTAATGGTTTTAGTTAAGATGTTTTGCGCAGGAAATAATGCAGCATACTAGATGAATAAATAAACATTAATGCTGAATTTATCCTTATTTATTAAATCACAAAAAATTTTTAAATCCTGACTCATTCATCTATGAGTATGTAGTATAGTATAATAGTTTAAAAAATACTCATCTGGAAATAATACTCTTTGAAATTTTATATCTCCTTTTAAATATCTTGATTTATAATAAGAATCCAGGAGGCTGTTAGTCTTTCACTATGTTTTTCTTTCAAACCTGACACATTTCTTGATTCTCCTTCTATTTCCCTGTCACATTTTGTGACATTTTCCGCTTAAGTTTTATTCTGTGTCTTCCAGAAAGATTGTTATCTATCGTTGAATCATTCTATGTTGAGAACCCAAAGACCAGTGAAAGGAAGGAAAAGGGTTACTTGAAGCAGACACTTGAAAACCATTTTTAGAAGTGATTAGGACTTTTCTCATTATGATTCCAGGGGATGAGAACGCCATCGCACACCTTGGTTATTAGGGTTTACAAGCTCACAGTGAGCGTCTCTGTATCGTCAGTTTCATTTTCCAAATGGCCACAGCGAGGGGTACTTTGCCTGTTTTACTTCAAATAATCTGAGGTTTAAGTGAGTTTCTGGTGCCTTGATCAAAGTTATAAAACTAAATATTGTCTGTAGCGAGGACTATAGCCCACCGTCTTTGAGATTAAGCCCAGTGTTCTTACCATAATTCTAGAGTCAGTATATGTTCAGTCTTATATTTAGTAAATGAAAGAACTAAGAATAGCATCCTGCAACAGTTTTCTTTAAAAGAAACCAGTAGCAGGGCATGGTGGCTTGTGCCTGTAGTCCCAGCTACTTGGGAGGCTGAGGTGGGAGGATCTCTGGAGCCCAGGGGTTCGAGACCAGCCTGGGCAACGTAGTGAGACCCTGTCTCAAAAAAAAAAGAGAGAGATTAGTGTTTGGATATTTTTCCATTCATGTGATACCTTTAAGGTTTTTTTTTTGAGTAGAATGGTTACTCTAATTTTCTGTTTGTAGCTTCCCAGGTATAAAATATGTAAGTGGGAAAAATATGGATTTTTAAATTTCTGATTCATGTCTGGGTTTATTCTGCTGGTTCATCCCCAATTTTTATTTAAAAAAAAAAAATCATCTCACCTTACTTTCTAGGACTCTTTTTAATCCTCACCAAATTTGGGATCCCCAAACTTACTAATAAACTATTTTTAGGTTGGCATGCACGGTGTTCCTTAATGTGCATGATATGGCATTTAATTAAGTTCAGAAATATAAACTTCTATCCTAAAACAGTTTCTTGTCCCTAAAGGAAGAGAATATACCAGGTAAATGTATGAACTCAGAGTTATCCACAGGCAAATATGTAATTTAGTTAGCAATCTGAGTGATAGAAACATTATACTTCTCTCATATCTTGACACCAGCCAAAGGCGATAGCTTCATTAATTCTATACCATTTTTCATATTCTAAATATTCCTGCTTTGCAGTTTAAGGTAGCTGCTGTGTTTCAATGCACAATTCCATCAACATTTTCCAAAGTACTTTTATAATGCACAAATGTTTCCAGCCAAACAATGATTTTAACATAATGGTTTCACTTGTATTGTTAATTTGCCTAAGGCACAGTTCACTTCTCAGTTTTGCTTTTAATTTCCATCTCTGTACCTCTCATGATGCAATACTTCTGGGAACTAGGTTGGTCATAATGAATTTACAATGTACAGGAGGCCTAGAATAAAAATCTTCTAGGGTCAAGGAACAAGTGAATGGTCCATTAAAAAATCGATTAGGCTCATAATTTAAGAAAATTATTATACTTTGACTTTGTATTTCAATAACAATTTTTTACCAACTATGTTTTATTTAAACTCACGGATTTTGTAATAGAACAAGTGAATGCATGAGACTTACTGAACCCCGAAAGTGGAGCGTGTTTGTTGCTTGTTGTGTTGATGGGGCGGGCCTCCTTTTGTTTGTCCTCTCTGTTCTGTCTATGGTGTTGACAGTGTTCCTTTTGAGGGTGGAAACTGCAACTTCTTTGGGAAAAATTTGGCTGAAGGAATAGATAAAAATAAACAAACCACTGCTTATAGTCTCCTAGCAGCCTTTCCCTCACTGATGACTACTGGGGAAGTATCTCCTAGAACGTTATTTACCACTGTAGCTATTTGAGTTCCAAAAATTATTTGGGCTGATTCCATATAAAAATAGAAAACCTGACATTCCTTAGTTATGAGTTATGACATATCCACAAACCAAATTTTTTTTGGCTCGTGCACATCTGTGAAACCTGAATATTACTCAAAATATAAATATTGAAATATTAAAAGGACAATGAATATAATTTAAAATGTTTTTCCTACAATGTTAAGATCTATTTAGATGGTAAAAATAAATTAGATTCTTCTGAGCAGGGGTCTAAGATTAAATCTGACCTCATTCCTGCCAACTTCCTTCCCTCTCCTTCTGCTTGCTGCCGACACTGGGAGATTGGGTCTTGAATAAGCGCAGTTCCGGTGGGAGATGTGGATGAGGAAGACCACTGTGTTGATCTGTCCTCCGTCTCTGCTACCCCTGCCCTGCTGCAAACTTGAGCCTGCATGACTGCGATCTTCTTGAGAAGCAGGGAGTCAGGGGATGATGAAGTTCACTGGTCCTGACATGCTATTTTGACTTCTCATTTTGAGCTCTGATCCTAGGTACCCTAGCCTTTCAGAGATGCTGTTGGCTACATGGAGGATAAGCTGGGAAGGTTAAACAAAGGTGTGAGTTCAGTGCTTACTGCCACTTACTGGCTGGTCTTTTGGGCGTGCCTAGGGACAGCACCCTACTGGTTTATTTCCACCACAGACTCAAAATAGAATATGTTCAATTAAGTGATCTGTGTAACTTCAGGCCCACTTAGCTTCCATTATGAAGCACGGGGGATAGGTTTCTCTGTTGACCAAGCATCAAAAATAACATTTTAGCTTCCTGTTGTGTTTTTGCTCCAGTGATACCTCCATTTATGTTTAAACGGTTGTACATAAACATTGTGGCATGGGGTTTCCCAAACAGTGTTCAGCAGCGGAGAAAGGGTTCAGTGTACAAATAGGTTTGAGAAATACTTGTTTAAACCAATTTATGCGTGTATCTTTATTGCATTATTTATCAAAACTCTGACTTAATATACATTGTGAATCACCAAGATAAGAATAAAGAATCATCATTCTCCTAATCTATTTATTTACCAAACAGCTTCCCAACCCCTCACTTTTTGCTTTCCATGGAATACTAACATCTCTCAAAATTCAGAGAGAGTTGGGAAATGCTGATGATAAGTAAAGACCTCTGGCTCCTGGTTCAGCCATATGCAGTTCGCTCATCTAACTGGCTGTAGAAATCAGAGTTGATTGTTTTATAGAACTGTAAGCAAGTTTAAAGTCTGTGTTGTGACCTTCCTCTGTGTTACAGCTTCTAGTTCTTTGTGCCTATGAATCTTATGGCTGCTCTGTTTCTTTTTCAATTTCCTCTTTCCCACACGTTTCTTACCTGTTAAAAACATATGCCTTTTTAAGCTCTAATTCTAAGTTTATTCTAATATTAAAACTACAGAAAATTTCAGGGAGAAATCGATAAAATTAAAATCGGAAAACAAAAATATATCTGTGTTAATACCACTGTTAACATACTGGCCTGTGCCATTCTAACCTTTTGTTCTTATAAAATACATATTTCCACATATACATACTTTTTAAAAAGTTGACATCTATTTTCATTTTGATTTATTTTGCTTTTTTATGTATTCTTAGAAAATCATGTTATATGTTTTCTGGAACAAGGCCAGTCTGTGTGAACAGAAGAATGCATGGGAAGGAAGGACAGAAAGAAGGAGAGACAGTCTGAAAGATGAAATATTAGCTGCAATATCTGGCCAAATTCCCCAACTCTCAAATAATATTTACCTCATATGCTATTCATTCTGTTACAGGAGATTTATAATGTTAACTGGCTTGTATTTTGTAGCCAATACAATGTTATTATCTATATCTACATACTAAGTTGTGCTTGGAAATATTTCCAAGGGTACTGAATGCTTCCAGTGGAGATATGAAAAAGTTAATGAATTTCTTAAGAAATCCTCCCAGTGTGAGGGGTATTTATAAAAAGGAAATATATGATTTGAAACTTCCCATTATTCAATGTTATAATCACCCTTCAAAATCTTGTGTTTTCAATACTAGACCATTGAACTATCTCCTTAGGCGGTATATTCCCAGTTCTTGGTGTGTCATTTTGCAAGTTTATATTGGCATTTCTGCATACAATTTTCATTCATGGGCCGTCTCTCTAGTTTTTGAGTAATTTTTCATAAACTTTCTTGTGGTCTCAGTTGGTAAGATCCTTTTCAGCAGTTGATATTAATATATGTTTGTTTTGTTTACAATAATCTTTGCATTTAGGTCACATATTGTCATTCAAAGGTTGCCCTTTAAAAATTAACCATTTGATGGAAAATATTTTTTTTTCTGTCCTATAGCAGCATTTTTCATAGTTTCTCAGACCTGGTATCCCTCTGAAAAGTCAACTCTAAGCAATGGGATAAGTTTCAAGTTTTTCTCTTTTTTTAAATTTATATTGTGCAGGTGAACAAGAATTTTTAAGAATCTGTTAAATTGCTTTGTAGAAGTTCACTACTTAGATGAATATTTGGGGGAATTAAGCTTAGGGCATACTATGCATTTGAAACTGAGTTTATTGGCCGAGACTGCAGCTGAAGTAGGACAATGCAGTTTGATTTCTGATGAGCGCTACCCTAGATATTTGGCATTGGAGCATCTCTTTACATTGGAAATAGTTGTAGGTGCTTTGATACCTGTGAAAGCGTGAACATTATGTGAGTATCTATGAGTGTGTGTGTATTTTGGTTAGTGAAATATTCTAATGTTTTATTAGTCAATATAAAAGAGAAGTGTTTTGTTGTTTCACAATATGTTACATATACAAGATGATAGTATAAAACACTTTAAAATTATTATAATAATCTTGTTTCCTCTCTCAGAGATCCCCTACCTTTGTTGAGAGAGAGAAAAGATTTAAACATGTTAACATTAAAAAATCGATATGAGACTAATCAGTTGTCAAAATAGGTGACTGCAGAGCTTTGGGAAGGGGAGAAATTGGTGGGGCTGGAGTTAGTAGTGACTGCTTCATAGAGATGGTAGTTTGGGGGATAAATCTAGTTCCCAAGAAGGTGTAAACTGGAAGAATATTGCACCCACATCCAGTCTCCCTCAAGCACAAGGGCTCGAGGAAAGAGGGCCGTCTTTTAACTGCCTGGATTCTTTGAAAATTATGATTGTATTAGCGGTTAGCAGTATCCCTGTGAATGCGTTTCTCTCTTTTTCAACTTTTAACCATTTTATATTTTAAAACTGATAACATCTCATTTTAGCATTAAGGGCTGCTGTTTAACTTGTCCCCTCA
The DNA here is from genome assembly GCA_023783475.1 of Daubentonia madagascariensis. Classification (NCBI taxonomy): domain Eukaryota; kingdom Metazoa; phylum Chordata; class Mammalia; order Primates; family Daubentoniidae; genus Daubentonia; species Daubentonia madagascariensis. The sequence goes on from JAKFHU010002239.1 coordinate 2,475,413, forward strand.
CTATAGTAAGGGACCACTGTGTGTTTCAACAACTTGCATTGTTCCCTGGAATTGGAACTGTACCTTCAAAACAGTTGTTCTCACTCAACAAATTTTCTTTTAGGACCCATTTAGAACGTGGAAGTTCTTTCTTTTAATCAACTTTGACCCTAACATTACAAACATATCAAAGTCCCACTTAAAGTTGGAACTGTTTTCAGAGTAAGAAACTAAGTGGAATAGTGTCTGTCTTTGGGGAATTCAGCATAGACAGAAATTGGCAACATACATACTATTAGGTGGCAGTTGTTAAGAGTTACCTAACAGGAGGCTAAGCTAAAGGATTTATAGCTTGAACCACAGTATTTCTGAAGTCCGCCATCTGCTGAAGTGTTTTGAGGGGCAAATAAACCATTCAATGAGTTGGCTAAAAACTGCTATTAAAACAGACTGTTCCTAATGGGTACAAAAATATAGTTAGATAGTTAGATACGATGAACAGTATTTGATAGCACAACAAAGTGACTATAGTCAACGATAAGTTATGGTATACTCTAAAACAACTAAAAGAGTGAAACTGGAATGTTCCTAACACAAAGAAATGATGAATATATGAGGTGCTGGATACTCCAATTACCCTGATTTGATTTTTACATGTTATATGCCTGTATCAAAACATCACATGTACCCCATAAATACATACAACTATTATGTACCTATAATAATTAAAAATTTAAAAAGTAAAATAAAAAAACCAGACTGTTCCTTCTAGTTGTCTTGTAGCTTAAACTTCATTCTGCCATGAATGTAGGTTTTATTTGATGAATTTCTGTAATACTGATTTTTTAGAGAAGGGAAATACTGTTGGGTAAAGATCCAGATCCACAAAATTTTGTTTTCAGAATGATGCTTCTGCATGGCATTGCAATAGTTGGGAGTAGAATGTTTCCCAAAAGAGTTGATTACAAGATCTGGAACAATGTTTTGAAAATAGTTAACAACTATTTAATATGTAGCAATCTGAAATTTATTAAAAATTTCTTTTTCTGTTTAACTAATATTAGTATAGTCTATCTTCTGTGAACATTAACAGCATTTTTTATTAAAATTATTAAAGGTCAATTTTTATTTTTTGTAGTCTTTTTTTAAAAAAATGCACCATAGGTGCTTCTATGTATTGAAACTTCATCACAGCTTTGGAGATAGAGGTATTTGGTATATAACTGAGTCATTTAAATATACCATTGATTTTGCATCCTAAGGAGTTGGTCACTCAGTTGTCATTGTCATGCCTGGTACCTTTTCTGGATATATAAAGACTGTAATAGTCATTAAAAGAGTCCTTTTCATCTTATTCTACTGCAATTAGTGCTAAAAGCCTTTTATTGTAAACGCAAAAATACTAATGAATAGAAATGTTACAAAAACAGAAGTCTTGTGTGTTTTATCTTCCTCATGCATCATCCATTTTAATTAGAGAAGAGGGTGGTGAACAGTATGACAAGAGTCTGGAATTAAAATCATTAATTGACGTCAAGCTGAAGAGAGACTGTTAGCATGAATTTAGTGACAGCAGGAAAGAAATTAACCTTATTACTTTATTTAGTATATTACATTATTTTGTGTATTGTTTTCTATGCAGGTTCAAGGCAATTTCATTATCATCATGGAAAAGACTTTTTTTTATTACAAAAAGGAAAGGTGTGAATATTTATGTTTGAACATAAATTGAAATGATAAATTCTTTATACTAACTTTAAAAAAACTTGATAAAAAGTTTTAATTGTTGTTTCAATTTTTTTTCCAATTTGCAAGGACAGGGAAATAGTGCCTAATGTTGTCCATCAATGTCAGTTGGTGCAGCTGCCTGTGATAATTTAAACCTCAGAATAGTTCTCTTGTTTAGAACTAGGAAGGACTTACTGAAATGCTTAAAGCAATAGACATGTATTTCTTTTGCTGAGTTTTGGACTAATCAGTTACTTCTGTCAGTGCCGAGGTCTGGCCCAAAATAAATGGGATGGATAATGCTGAACAACAACCTGACTGTTCAGAAAAACTAATGACTCTTACATCTTGGAGATAAATTTGTGACCTCAGGGTCACAATAAAAGAATAAAGGGGGTGTCCTTTTATAGCATGGGCCATCTGGAACCATTAAGGGCTCAACTGCAAGATACCATCTTTTTTTAAAGTTTCCTTAATAAACCATGCTATTTTTATTAGGACACCAAAAATGTTTTCTCTCTTGAGCCAAATATTTTTCTTTTCTGAAATAAGTTTCTCTGAGAAGGATAAAAATATGTAACATGTAAATATAACCTTTTGGTTGTGTTATAAAGTCTATTTTCTCTCTCTGTAATAAGACATTCAAGTATAAAAGAGTAATAATAAAGAAAATAGTCTGTGTTGTTTAATTTTGCTTCTGAATTGTCACTAAAACGTCCAAAAACCACAGTGAATTCCTAGTTTTTAAAATCTACCTTTCAGTGCCGTTTGCCAGCAAACCTCTTTGGCATTAATTTCCAGAATGAACTTTAAAATGCACGTCAGTTCAGGCTAGTGACCAGATTTGTTAGCCTTTTGCAGCCCTGGTCCTATCTTTGTGGACCACAGGTATGCTGTCGTTTTATTCTAAGGTCTTCCTCGCCAGTGTAAGCCACCAGGGTGGAAAGAAATAGTGCAAACAGCTTTCAGAACTTTGGGGATAAAATATATTGGTGAAGACAAGGTAAGCAATAAAAATACAATTTCTTATATTATTCTAGCTGAGAAAAGAAAATTAGTGCTTTTAAAAGGTGCTGTAGATGGGGCTGTAATGTTTACTGGGGTCAATGATTGGTGGCAATTAGTCAGAATGTACAAATTTGGGTAAAAGAAAGCAGTTGAGATCTGGGCTTGATGAATAGTACTTCATGCTGCGGAGAAATCGACTGGTTAGAAATGGAAGCCCAGTTACAAACATGCAGTTAGACAGAAGACATCAGCTCTATCATTCAGTAGGAGAGTAGGATGACTATAGTTAGCAACAATGCATTGTATGTTTGAGAGTATTTTAACTAGAAGAAAGGATTTGGAATGTTAACACATGGAAATGATAAATACTTGAGGTAATGGATACCCCAGATGCTCTGACTTGATCATTACACATTCTATGTATCTAATAAACACATGTACCACCAAAAAAAAGTAAAATATTTTGCATCAATTAAAAAAAAACTGCAATTACAAAGAATATGGTGTGCATAAGCATACATTTGTTATTTGTCAAACTCCAAACTGAATTATCTCATTAGAACACTATTAATAAGACGTAAGAGGCATCGCCCAGTTTCCAAGATTCATTATCATGTGCCTTAAATGTTAGTAGAAATCCCAAATTTAACATGTTAAGAATAACAGTTGAGTTTCTTATCAAAAGAAATAGGAACTGACCCCCAACATCTTATTTTCTGTGTAATTTGGAATAAAAGAACATTCAAATCCAGGACCCATCAGTAATATAATAAAACTGGTATGTAAGAAGTTTGGGGAGATTATTTAGGCTCATGCTTCCCTTGAGAAGAGGTTGTTCATATTGTCTTTTTCTGATATCTTTCTTAAGAGGACTGTACTTTATGACATAAGTAAGCTGGATTATGTTCACTTTTAATGAATTGAGCTTCATATATTATAGGGTTTAGTAATTTATAAATTAATCTAAGTCATTAATCTAAGTCATTTGGTTTTTCAAGGTTCTCCAAATTCAGAACTTTCAGCTTTATATTTATGTAGTTGTATTTATATCTGTTATATTCCTCCAAATTTCTTCAGGTTCCCAAACTTTAGGACTTACGCGAATGTCTGGTCACCCTGTATATTACCTGTGTTTAAGTGACTGTCTGATGGTGACCAAATATAGTAGTAAAGTGAGTTGTCAGATAAGTGATCGTGATTGAGCTTCAAATTAATATCTCATTGAGTTAAAGAAAGAACACATTTTTCTCTTTCTGCTAGTTTTTTTCTGGCTGAATCCAGGGTCAAAAAGACAGTATGGTGCAAAGAATAGAATTATCCCTTAACCTACATGAATTTTCCACCATGGATATCCAGTATTTAGCTGTAACTAGCTTTTATAATAGCATCCTTGACTGTCATAATTGCTCTTAAAAATGGATAAATGTAGTATAATGGAAAATCTATTACAATTTTAGCTAAATTTAATATTAGAATTTGAATTGTTAGTTCTCTTGTGGGTATTCTGTTTGTGGAACTTATAGTTATTAGAATCTAGGACAATCCTTATAAAAATTTCTAACTTTCCGATATTCTCTTACGAACTAAGAAAGTCATTGGTTCTCACCTCGGGAAATATGTTTCTCCTAGGGAGTTTTTGGGAATATGACAGGCATTTTTGATTGCCCCAATGGCTGGGGAACACTACCTGATTACATGTGGCTGAGACCAGTTGTGTTAGGAGTCCTTCTAGCACCACAAACAGCCCCTTCTCAAATGTCACTGGACCCTGTTGAGAAACAGCGAGGTGGGGCAGGTGAATTTACATATTTCCATTTTATAGCTGGGAAAGAAGAAAAATTAGAGAAATTTGACCCTCTGGATCCAAAATTTGGAAAACAAGACTGGGGTGATGGTGATATGCTAGATGTAAGAAATAAGGGTGAAAAATGCAAATTTTGCTTGTAGCGCTATGTGACAATTTTTTGAATTGTTTTTTAAAACTTTATTTGGAGATAATTTTAGATTCACAGGAAGTTGCAAAGCTATTTAGTACAGAGAGGTTGTGGGTATTCTTCATCTAGTTTCCTCCAACGGTTTCAATGTACGTAACTATAGTGTGATATCAAAACCAGGAAATTGGCATTGGTTCAGGTGTGTGTATAGTTCTGTGCCATCTTATCACATGTGTAGATTAATGTAACCACCACTGCAATCAAGAAGCAGAACTATCCCATCACAAACCTTCCTCACACCCCTCTGCTTCCACCATAGCTAACCCTTAACAACCACTAATCTCTTCATTATCTCTATACTTTGGTCATTTTGAGAACGTTACCTAATGAAATCATAAAGTATGTGACCTTTGGAGATTGGCTGTTTTTTCACATTGCATAATGCCTTTGAGATGGATCCAAGTTGCTGCGTGTATCAATAGTTTGTTCACTTGTACCAATGAATAATATTCCATGATATGGATGCACCCCAGCTTGTTTAACCATTCACCTATTGTAGGATATTTAGAGTTTTTCCAATTTTTGAATATTACAAATAAAGTGGCTCTGAACAATTGTGTGCAGATTTTTGCATGGACATGAGTTTTCATGTCTTTGGGACAAGTACCCAGAAGCACAATGGCTGGACAGTATGGTAAGTGTATGTTTAGTTTTTTAAGAAACTGCCAGACTGTTTTCCAGGGTGGCTGTACCATTTTACATTTATAGCTGCAATGTATGACAGACCTAGTTTCCCTGTATCTTTGGCTGCATTTGGTATTGTCATTATTTTTTATTTTAGCTGTTGTATTAGGTGTCTAGTGATAGCTCATCGTGGTCCTACTTTGCATTTCCCTAACAGCAGGTGATGCTGAAAATCTTTTCATGGGCTCACATGTCATCCATGTGACCTCTTCAGCAAAATGTCTCTTCATGTCTTGCCATTTTCTAACTGGACTGTTTTCTCACTGTTGCATTTTGAGGTTTAGTTTGTTTTTGTTTTTTTTTTTTTTCGAGACAGAGTCTCGCTCTGTCGACCTGGGTAGAGTACAATGGCATCATCATAGCTCAATGCAACCTCAAACTCCTGGACTTAAGTGATCCTCCTGCCTCAGCCTCCCAAATGGCTGGGACTACAGGCACTTGCTACCATGCCCAGCTAATTTTTCTATTTTTAGTAGAGACAGAGTCTGGCTCTTGCTCAGGATGATCTTCAACTCCTGCAGTCAAGTGATCCTACCACCTACGTGTTGTTTATGCTGGCAGATGTCTACTTCAAATATTAAAAAAAAAAAACCTTTGCAATAAAACAATAAACTCGCCCAAAATATTGATTACTTTAAAAAGATTTCACTGCTTTTAAGTAAACATTTCAGTTTGTAAGTATGTAATGGAAATATACATTGGAGAGAACTTTGTACCAAGTAGCTTAATGAAATCATAGTAAACTAAACATATCTTCAGTAAAGTGGTCATTTAAGGGCTGTTTCTTAGTTATAATGCAGGCAAATTTTACTTCAGGATTTGATTGGATGCATGCCTTCTTGTCCTTAATCTCAGGATTTCCCAGTTCTGTATGTATCACAAAAAATCAAAGTCACTGTCATTAAACTGAAATCTTCTTTGCCATTCATGAAGAGTTATGGTGTGGATTCATGTTTAAAGTTCATACTATGTTGAATGTTTATGGTTTACTTATAATGAGTAAGATATGTACTTTATACACACACATAAATACATTACATATATAATGTATGTGTAAGTTTTTAAAAAAATCATTTCTTGCCTTAAAAAAATTCATGAGTAATATCCAAGTAGATGCCAGAAACTATTCCTTGTGAATTTTTAAAATTTAAGCTTAAGATGTAAGTTATAACTATATCTTATTGACGTGAGCAAAAGGTATCTGAAATGATTATTTTTCAGCATCCATGGCATTACTTGACAATGTGCAGTGTATATAACTTATCATTCATATCACTGATATTCTATAGCTGCATGAAATAAGATATATTTTACAACTGTTTCGATGAACATTTCTCTATGTAGTACTTAGAATAGGAATAATTTCTCTTGTTTCAACTTTGTTGTAATTTTACAGGATTCAAGCCAAAACTCGTGAATTTAGGGAACGGCAAGCTCGAGAGCGTGACTATGCTGAAATCCAAGACTTTCATCGGACATTTGGCTGTGAAGATGAGTTGATGTATGGGGGACTTGCTTCCTATGAAGGTTCCATGGCTCTCAACGCCAGGCCCCAGAGCCCAAGAGAAGGGCACATGATGGATGCTTTGTATGCCCAAGTCAAGAAGCCGCGGAATTCCAAACCCTCACCTGTAGACAGGTAGGCTCCAGGAGCAATCACAGTATTGCTTCCAGATCAACTTTTATACAGTGTCTGGCAAGGGAGTAGATTGTTCAGCAATCCTCAACCCAGAACTGCCTTTTATTAATGACCTTTAAAAAGCTGTTGTGTCTAAAAGTATTGAGTTTACACAAATCGAAATCTAATGGAAGAAACAGCAGAGGTTTTGATAGCTTTTCTAATGATTCCAGCATATTTCATCTTGTTCTTAAAATGGTTTTAGACTTGAGAACCAACCTTTGGTTTATAACTCAAATAAAGAGCAAACTTGAAATTATAGCTCTTCTACTGAAGTGATATTTCCTTTTATTACTAGGAGAGCCTCTAGCTGTGGCAGTTAAATAGGTGGGGAATGACATGATTTATTCCAATTATGATTTAGAAGGGCCACATTTTTTGTGGCACAACTTTATATTATGAACGAATTAGTAAATGAAAAGTATAGTATAGCCTATCTTCAGATTGCTTGTTAAAAGCCACAGACCACAGGTCTGAATTATGTGTGTCAGTATAGTGCATAGGAGGGCAATATTAGCTGTATTTTGTATTTTTTACTGATATATAATATTTTACATATTTATGGGGTATATGTGAATATTTGTTACGTGCATAGAATGTGTAATGATCAAGTGAGGGTATTTGGCAGATCCCTCACCTTGAATATTTATCTGTTAACTATATTTTAATGACTAGATATTTATTTAAAATTTTAATTGACTATAAGGCTATATATTTATTGGCTATATATTTATTAATGGATATATATTACTGGCTATATATTAACAGCTATATGTTTATTGGCTATATATTTATTAATGGCTGTATATTAACAGCTATGTGTTTATTGGCTATATATTTATTAATGGCTATATATTACTATATCTTTGTTTCAAATCTTAACTGAAGCAATTTTAGATGTTTTTTCACGTCTCCATGTGTATAGTCAAACACCTTACAGAGTTTGGTTCACAAAGAAAATAATCCTCATTTCCTTTATATCATATTATTGTCATAAACTATGCACTAATTCCATCACTTCTTAGAATGGTTTCTTATAATCATTGCTCTGTATGGCAGCTGGGCTTTGAGCATTATAAATAGCAGGTTTCATTAAAACCTACAGCTCTCAAGCTTTAGTGGTTTAGTGTGCATGTGAATCACCCAGGGGGCTTCTTAAAACACAGACTGATTGACTCTTTCCCCAAATTTTGCTTCAGTAGACCTGGGTTTGAGCCCAGAAATTTTCATTTCTTATAGATTTCTGGGTTTGATGCTGGTACCACTGGTTCTGGGGAATTCACTTTAAGAACCTTTGCAAGGCAAAAGATACACTGGAATTATTTCATCTGTAACATCCATGTGTTATTGGTTACTACATTTTGCAGGCAGTCCATATTTTAGTTACTTAGTTCCAGCTATTTCTAATAGAGGTTTGCAAATGTGACAGGTAACCCCCAGGCAAACCCAAAAGGAAGCATTTTTGAAAATAGCAAATGGAGAACCAGATTTTAAAGTGAAACTCTAATCAATTATTGTTCTGTTTCCTTTTTTTTCATTTTTTTTGGGTTTTAGGGTTTCTTTATTGGCTTATGAAAATCTATTTGACGTTGACTGTAATGACTAAATAAGTTAACACAGAAGGCTTATGGTTTATTTAGACCCCATTGGTGTAATCACCTAGAAGGCTTACATGCTTATTAACTAACACAGATATATCAGGATTCAAAGAATAAAGTTATTATCAGTGACAGTGACATTTTCTGTAAAAGCTTCTTACTTGGTTTCTGCCGTACTTGTGAGTGGTGCTTGCAGAAGGTCAAACAGCATGTGAAGGCCATGCCTGTCCCATTGGAATTGTTTTCTTGGGAGAAAGGACGTCAGAGCACTGGAGTTGTCAGTTAGTAATTTTCGGAGGAACTAAAAAAAAGTGAGTTGACGTATTATTGATCATTTATTAAAGTACTCATCATTTTCAGCACCTTCCACATCTAGTTTGAAAATCTAAGAAATAGTAGATATGCTTGGGGCAGTTATTCATGTAGCTCAGAAGTCTCACCTGACATCAGAGTCAGGAGTCAGGAGGGATCTGTCTCCCCAGCTCCCAAAGTCCAGAAATGGTTGCTTTAAACTCCAGGGCCCTACAAGAGAATAATTTCTGCAGATTTGCAACAGGGCTTATGTACTCAGAAACCCCTCTATTTCTGGGCTCCAGCAACTCTGCCTGCAGTGTCTGCACCATATTAACCCCAAACTGAAACTCAGCTTCCTAACTAATTTCCATCAAGAACCCGTCCAGCAAAACATTCCAGAGGAGACTTTAGTGGTGGAGCTGAGTCACACTAAGCAGTGCATAACTCAAAATCACATCTTAGACACTGCTGTCTTCAAAAGCTCCTCTCAGCCTTACTCAAGCACAGCCTCAGCAGCTGTCAGGTACATTACACTTTTATGCATTCGTGCCCCCAAAGGGTGATTGGACAAGAGGATTTCTAAGACTTTCCAACTCAAGAGAGACTTAATTTAAAAAAAAAAAAATCACAGAAACTTTGGTTTAGTTTTTTGTAATTATTTTTGCAGAGAATAAGATGTCCATTAAATGATGACTGATGTTACTAAGCCAAAAAAGTTGGGAATTTTTGCACCTTAGTACTTCTTCACCTACCCCTAATGAATGTGAATTTAGCTTGGAAATCATGGCATCTCCTCCAATGTGTTTTTTTGTCAGAGAGAAAGGCATAGTAGAAAAGTGTTTCTCAGACTTGAGGAGTATAGGGATTCTTTTTTTAAAGGAAAGACAATCTCTTCATACTGCAGTGTTGAATTAAACTGTTTTGATTATAATGTTACTTAAATATGTATAAAAATAAAATAGGACTAAAACTCCTTCTGTTGATAACCATTATACAACTATAAAACCAAACATGTTTACAAATTAAATACAAACGAAACGACGAAGCCATTACATTCAAATGAACAACATTAATTTAATGTGGCCAATAATTTTTTTTTTTTTAATCTAAACTCTTGCACAAATCATAAATATGGTGGTGGCTGCTACATGGCAGGTTCATTTGAGTTTATTTTTCTACCCCGCAAGCTGAGTGCAGTTTCAATTCACTCATGACTTTTCTGTCTTAAATTTCTGCAGTTCTTTTGTGTGTCCCTGTCCTTTGGCCTACACAACACATAGATGCATCATTTACACATGAAGTTCAGCTCTCTTCTATTATCATTAAGTTGAGACAGTGAAAGTAGCATTCCTTGGTGCCTTCATATTTATAAACTTAAAACTAGACAGTGAAATAACATGCCTGTAAGCTGATCTAGAATATGCTTATATTAACTTAAAAAAAAAATCATGCAAATGGAACACAAAACTTGAAACTCTTCAGAGAATATTTCTTGTGTGAAGAATATACACAATGGAGAAGCTTCTATCAACTGACTAAATTTCACCAAAATTTGCAATTGGTGTCTGATGAACTTTACTATTCAAATTTTTGGATTTCCTGGGAACACAGGCAGTGTAGGCAGTTGATAGTCTGAAGCGTAGCCTGCATCTATTCTGGAATTTTCATTGGTAAGAAAGCAGTATTCTTCATTTCATTGCTTAATCATTTTGATCAATCTTATAGTCAGAAATGTAGATCTGGTAGCCCCATATGGAAACTGCCAGGGATAACTTATTAAATGCTGTGAATTTGGTGTCAAAGTGGGATACTTTCTCAATTTCTACGTATTATTTATAAAATGCTTTTTATAGGATAGCATCATACTGTGTCTAGAAATATTTCCATGCCTATTTAATTTTATCGACATATGAACTATTATCTGTAGTCACAGTGCCTTGTTACTACTATTTATTAGTGTGCTTGGTGTTCTGATTTTTTGTGTTGGATTGTTGAAGAAAAGCAGATCCTATCCTTGTGTTTTATGTGAATAACAATGTTTAAAACTCACAAAAATGTTGGTGTACTTATTTTTATCCTGCTTATAACCAGGGACCTCAAAGATTTAGCTATTGTGAATGATTTGTAATCTTCTATTTCTTTGGCAAGAGTGCACTTCCTATTTGCTTGCTTCATCTCAGCGGGCTAAGATGCTACAGTGCTGTCTGTGTTTCCATATTTTTCTTCCACTGTGGGAGAAACTGCTGATTGCCTACCCAATATTTCTTCTCCCCTTCTTCCTTACTTAATAGAATCCCAATTTTATCCAGGCTAGCAGTGTGTCTGGCTAAAAATTTCAATTTCCCAGGCTCCCTTGCAGTAAGGGATGCCCACATGGCATAGTTCTGACTAATACGTTAGAAGCAGATCTACAGATGGGACTTCCTGCAAAGCCAGTTTTTTCCTAATTAAAATGGGGCTGACCAAGGTTTTGCCATTTGTCATTTTCCCTAATTCTGGAGGCGAAGGCCACATGGAGGAAGAGGGAAGAGAAGTCCTTGTTGCCTGTGAAAAGTGAGCCTGTTACTTATTTAAGTTACCTTCAATCAGATTTCTGTTTCATGAAGCCAAATACCATTGTGAATACAGATGCTCCTCGACTTACAATATGGTTCCATCCCAATAAACCCACTGTAAGTTGAAAACATCATAAGTCGAAAATGCATTTAATATGCTGAGCCTACTGAACATCATAGCTTAGCCTAGCCAACCTTAAACATGCTCAGAACACTTACATCAGCCTACAAGTAGGCAAAACCGTCTAACACAAAGCCTATTTTATACTAAAGTGTCGGCCATCTCATGGAATTTATTGAATGCTGTACTAAAAGCGAGAAACAGAATGGTTGTACACGTACTCAAAGTATGTTTTCTACTGAATGCGTAGCGCTTTCACACCACCTTAAAATTGAAAAATCTTGAGTCAAACCATCGATAATAAACCAGGGGCCATCTGTATAATGAATTGTGCACAGAAGAGCCCCAAGGGAATCATCGTCTTTTGACCAAGATTGTCTACATATCGGAGAACTATCCCTTGGTTAAATAATTTCCACAATATTTGCAAAATTAAGTAATGGGCAAAATTCTCTGGTGTTGCTCAATTAGCCCTTCTGCCTTTCATTTTGTTAAGCCTCTAATTTAAAAAATGTTACCAGTCAAATGTCTGTTAGCAGATGTCCTTCATAACGCTAAGACACTGCTGTCCCCTGACAACTCCCACCTCCACCAACAATCCGGCTTTGAAGTCGGAAGCAGTTGAGTGTGATGTACACGACTGTGAACTAAGGAGCCAGCCAGCCTGAGTTTGTTCCTGCCGCTCTCCTGCCATCCCCTGTGTAAACTCTGGGCTTCATTTTCCTCATCGGTAAAATGGGTATAATAATGTACTTATCTCATTAGGTTTGGGAAGGGAAAACTCTGTTAATAACATGTAAAGTGCTTCCCACTGTGCCTCGTCCACAGTAAGCACTACTTCAGTGTTTGCTGTTGAAATAGTTATTTAGGAAATGGGTTTTCACTCTCAGGAAAGTACAGCATCCCCACATGGATACAAAAACAAGCTGTGAATGAAATAGAAATCAATAAATATAGGTTTGATTCTTTATACTTTCCGTAGATATAAAAGAGGGGGGATGTGATTCTGCTGATACCACTTCTTCATTAAATAGCTGGGTTTCTAAGCCTTCTCTGTAAATCACATCATATCATGAATGGTTTCTGTTTAAATTAGGAGTTACTGAGTTCAGCATGAGGCATTCCAGATTGCTTCTGCAGTATAAATACTTAGATTAAAAACAAACGCTGGATCCTGTAAAATGGCTTATTTGAGAGTGAAGGGGTTAGTTGGGTAAGAACATGATCTCTCGATCAATTTGTCTGTCCTTTGGCAGTTCGAAGGTCTTTGTTTTGTACTTGCATGGAATTATTTGAAGTTCTTCATGTTCTGCTTTTGTGAAATTCTTACTGATCCTAAGTTTGCAACGCTTTGAACTTCTCAAACCTTGTCTAAAGTTTAGGCGTTTCTGTTTACATCAAGTTATCTCCTGGTGAGACAGGCAAGCAGGAATTGTGATCTTAAGAACTGTCACAGGCTGTGTTCTAAAAAGGTGGTTTTTCAAATTTTAACATGCAGAAAAGAACTTGGAATGCTTTTCACCAAGCATTCACAAAGTGCTTCTCACAGATATCCTGACCTCCTCGCATAGATATTTTGATCTCCTAGATCTGGTTGAGGACTGTGAACCCACATTTATATTATTTTTATTGTTATTTTTTGTTTATCTTTATTTTTTTTTGTAGAGATAGGGTCTCATTATATTGCCCAGGCTGGTCTTGAACTCCTGAACTCAAGAGATTCTCCCATCTTGGCCTCCCAAAGTGCTGGGGCTATAGGTGTGAGCCACCATGCCAGGCCTTGCACTCACGTTTTTAACAAGTACCCCGGTTGACTCTGGTGCAACCCATCTGTCTACCCTCTGAAAAGTGTTACTCTTGGGCTAATGAAAAAAAAATGGGCCCTCCAATATGAGTTAGTTTATTACTGTTAACAGTGAAGCTGTGAAATAATTTATAATTTCCATTAGACACAGCTTTGTCTTGGCAGTCATGATGTCTATGGTTCACCTATGATCAAATAATCATTTTATTTCTAAGGTCATCTTACAAGTGTGATATTCCTAAACTTGATCCTACTCAGTGTTTCTTGAGACCGAAAAGTTTCTTTTCCTGTAAGTTATGCCATTCCAATTTGGAAAGTTTAGTATGTTTTGAATTCTAACAAAGAAATGGTGAAATCTTGGTCAGTAATGTTTTTTATTTACTTGAGGCCATCATGCAATTTGTATTTTTATATCCAGATACCAGAATCTGTAGTTAAAAACTCCACAGAAAGACAGCTTTAATGACATTTGCTGACTGTCACCATGCAATCATTTGCCACCAAGAGTGCATTGTCCTCAAATATAATTGAAATAAAATAGAACTATGCTGCTATAAATCTAAATAGCAGGAAAATAGTAGGCTAGACTCCCCTAGCTTGCTGAGGACACCTTAATGGAAACATAAATACCATAATCATATGCTTTTTGCATGCATTTTACCACTAAAGGGAAAATGCCGATTTTAAAAGAAAAAGACCTTTGTGAACTTGTTTTTTCCCCCATTAAAACTGGCATCCAGTTGTGTCAAAAGGAAGCCTGGCAGACACAGAACAAAATGAATTTTCTTAGATACAGGCAGTTATTAAACATGTGCTCTTTTAAAAATGTTAGGTCACATAACAAAGATGTTTTTGCTATTCAAAAAGTCAAATACCACTTTACGTACATCTGCCTGGTATTATTTATCTCTGCTTTTCTTCAAATGCGAGCAAGTAATTGTGGAAGGTGGTAAATCTCATTATAATGTGAGTTCTGCAGGCTGGTGCCGTTGCTAATTAATGTGCTCCATCCAGCTTGGGCTTGATCTCTGTGTCCTTAGCTGTCTGTCTGTTTCTGGCTTTGGCTAGCTCCTTCTCCGTTCACCGCAGCAAACGCGCCAAAATTTGCTGTTCCCTCCAAAATGACTCTCAACTCCAGATCTGTAACCCATCCACAGCTACACCCGGGCAACTTCCCTCTCCTCCCTTGGTGAGATCAGCTTTCCTCAGTCAGGCCAGCTCTAGAATGGTCTTCCAACCCCAGCCCCACCCCTGCAGGGAGCCTGCTCCATCGGCATCTCCTCTTCACCCCTGGTGTCAGCCCCTGCCCCTCCCCTCCCTGGACTTCCACGAAGCCTGTTAACGTGTTAAAGTCTATCATGCTGTTGAGAAAAAAAAATCCATTTTTTGCCATCTAGCTGTTTTCCACCTTATTTTTCCCTCTTTACTTCTAATCCAGACTTCTTGAAAGATTAATATGGATTTGATATAGACTGCTGTATCTTCTTTCCCACCTATCATTCATTCCATGGGGTAGGCATAAGAATGCTCCCCCAAAGATGTCCGTGCCCTAATTAATCTCCAGAGCCTGTGCATGCGTTATCTCATAGGGCTAAAAGGATATTGCAGATCTGATTAAATTAAGGAGTTTAAACTGGGGAGGTTTTCCTGGATTGTCCTGATGGGCCCAGTGGAATCATGAGAGTCTCCAGAGGGGGGACGCGAGAGTCAGAGTCAGGGAGAGATGTCAGGATGCTATGCTACTGGCTTTAAAGACAGAGGAAGGGCCCACAAGCCAAGGTATGCAGGTGGCTTCTGGAAGCTGGAAAGGTGAGAAAACACCTAAGGACACAGATTCCCCACCTAGAGCCTCCAAAAGGAACACAGACCTGCCAACACCTCGATTTTAGCCCAGTGAATCCCAATTCACCCTTCTGACCTCTAAAGCTATAACATAATAAATTTGTGTTGTCTTAAGACAATAAATGTGTGGTGATTTGCTACAGCACCTGTAGTGTATTTGTTTCCTAAAAGCCTCCTGGATTCCTGATCTGATGAAACTCCTGTCCTTTTCATTCTGGGTCACCCTGGGGCATTCCTGAAACTCTGTTCTCTCTGTTTCTATGGTACCGCTTTCTCTAGGGTGGCTTCCTTCCTTTCTGACCATCCTTTAACTGTCTCTTTCGAGATTCTATTCTGCTTTTGCCCTTAAATTTTGGATTCCGTAAGGTAATACCTAGGGATCACTACTGTTTCCTATGTGTTTTTCTTCGTTGAGATTTTAACTGTCACTAGGTACTGGTGATGCCTAATCTTACTAACCTAGTCCTCTCTTTATAAGCCCCAGATTCCTGTATAAGGCTCAGATTCCTGCAGCACCACCAGCTGGAATGCATACTTCCTGTGAGTCTCAGACATCCAAACCCAACCTGTCTAAAACCAAATTTGTCAATTTTCATTCTAAACCTGCTCTAGTTTAATCGACCTAATCTCAGTGAATGCAATCATGACCTACACATCTCAAGCCAGACCCTCTCTCTTGTAGCCTGCCCCCTTACTATAGTCAGTGACAAAGACCTACCAATTTTCCATTACAAATAATTTCAAATCCTGTCTCTTCTTCTGTAGTGTGACACAGAGACACTGGTGGTCATCTCCTAACTTCTCCATTTCTAGTCTTATTCTCCACGTATCCCTACTTTACCGAATACCTGGCGTTTTCTACCTAAAATAAAATATGACCATGTCATTCCCTTACTTAAAATTATTCTGTGGCTTATTGTCTCCAAGATGCAGTCTAAGCCCGTAGTATGGTGTTTATGGGCCTCTAAGACTTCCAATTTCAGCTAATTATATCAGACTGTCATGTTGGTTCAAATCATATTAATACTTTCCTAATAGAGAATCAGTTTAAAAAGTATAAATCCAATCTCATCTAATACGTGGGTAAATTACATGGCTCTTTGGTGTTGTAAGTTCTGCAAATGTTAAATTTTGATGAGTAAAAACAAGCAATCTCCATTCATTAAGTTATTCTAATACAGTTAGAGATGCAGTGATTGAATTAAAGGCTGAGGTGACATAAACCACCCAACAAATGAAATCTTGAAAGTAATGAAGCCATAAATAAGGTCATGGCTAATTTTAAAGACTTCTTGTTTAATTCTTTTTGTTGATTAACATTGCCTGAAACCACAATTTGTTTCTAGAAGTAATGTGTAATGGGGATTGTTTGTTTATATATTTATTTTAGCCTTAGAGAAAGTTTAAATATTCTGCAGAAATATGGGGATAAACAAAAACTGTTTTAGACTTTGATAGTTAGGCAAATAGTCCTCCAGCAGAGTGTATGCATTTTTGTTTTAATGTCTTTCCCTTCTCAGAGCACTGAACTTTAGGTCTTTGGTGATAAGCCGGCCACTCAGTGACCAAAATCTTGTTTGAGATGCTTGATATTTCATTTGATTTTAGCCATCTAACAAAAGCTCCACGATCCTACTTTATGTGCAGTTTGGCATAATAACTCATCTTTTTATTTTGACCTAACTGCTTGGTCCTCCTGTCCCTTATATATCCCAAACCCATGGCTTCAAGTACCAATCTTATTGGTATTTAGTGATCTTCGGTTTACATTATTTTCATTCTTGCTCCTGCATAAGGATGGAATATCAATCAACTATTCATATAAATTCATGAGGATTTATGTGGAGCCCTGATGTGAGATGCATTTTCAACGTCTTGGGAGACTTTATCGAGCCCTAAGTCCACAATCCAGTTTTAAATTAACTTCCCAGATGTTCTAGAACATTTCTTTGGGTACCCTAACTCCTCAGTGTGGATGAAGATTTGATTATTCTCTATTTTTTTTGTTTCATTCCGTCTTCCAATTTTTCCCCATTGATTGATTTTATGTAACTAAAGGAGACGCTGTAGTTGATTTGAAAAGATATTTGTTTTCTTTTCCAATCAAAGTAGTAGTTGGAACATCCTTAGCTTCTTCCACTAAAATAGGCATATATATAGAAATGTGAAAACTATAAACTTTTTATATTGCAACAGAACCAAAAATAACTAGATAATTCATTTATTCTATGGATGTGCAGTAATTTTTTGAATTTGCATTTGAAATTGCATAAAATGGACTCAAAAGTTAGAATGAGTGAATGTATATTAGTGTATAGATACATCTCCATAACATTCACAAATTTTTTAAACTGAATTTTCTGTATCTGTTTATTCCTTTTATTATTATTAGTTCCACCCCATAGACTATACAAGGGCTATGTCATTGAGTCTGTAAGAATACAGAGATTTGAAAATATTTGTTACCAAAACAGAATATTCTGGGACCAGGTAATTGTCTCCAAGGTGATTCCTTTTCATGGAGTGGGTGGGTGGCTCTTTCAGCTTAACTTTTTTACAAACTATAAATTTCAGTTAAATATCTCACTGGGCATGAAACTAAGCCTGAGATTATACTTCTTTATTGCTTTTGTTTTAACTGAGCTTCCTGACTGCCTCCAAGAGAGGCCTGCCTGGCCCAGCTCAGGTGATGGTAAAACCTTGCCAGGAAGTGCAGCCTGACCCAGTTTGGAGCAAACCAAAGAGCAAAAGGCCACTGAGTCCAGCTCATGACAAAAGCTGCTGACTTTCCAAATGAAATGATGAACACTAAGTTCATGAGTCCAGATGATTTCCTGGATGTGCACAAATTTGAACTAAAACTTTGTGACTTAGAACTGATTGATAATGTCCATCTAAGTAGAGGAAATAATGTAAGTCTGAATTGGTGAATATATTCAAACATATGATACTTTGGACCCTAAATTGCATCCAGCAACTCAGATGAAAGGCTAACAATGCTTGAGTTAGTAAACCTTTATTTTTAAAACTCTACTGTATGTTATTTTTTATTCTGGTTTAGAAATAAATCAAATTTGCTTAAATTTTGTTTCCATGAGACTCATTTATTGATTCTAACACCTCTGGAATAGAAAAGGATTATTATAAATTCCCTTCAAATGAATCCTCCTAAAATCTTATTTATACTATAAATTTATATAGGAAAGAAACCAGTTGAATAGTGGAAAGGTAAGTTCTTTTATAGATTTTCAAAAGTTGCAAATAGTGGCATGCAAAAATCATTGTAAGTTACCTCTAAGAAAAATACTGCTATTGTTTCATGTTGACTTCATATTATTCTGGAATTGTGAGAATATATTTTAAAAATCAAAGTATGTTGTCTTGCATGAAGAAAAATGTGATTTAAAAGAACAAGACTTGCTCTTTCAGAGCTTGCTGATTGTCGTGACCTGAAAACACTTTCCTCCAGATAAATCTGCGTAACAACCAAATAACAGATACCTTTTTCCTCTCTTCTCTGAACTCTGCTTTGATACTCAACAGGTCATTTATTGCCAGATACGAAATTTGAAAAGCAATAGTTGCTTAGTCTTTTGAAGATTCTACAATACATTGGACCTACATCAGGCACTTAGGCAGAAGCAATAAAATTATAACCCCAAGTTTGTTTTTAATTCTAATGTTGCCTAGAATTTTTAAAGAAGGTTGGGAGAGAGGATAGGCAGGTTGGAGATGGAATTGGGGGGTGCTCGGAGATGCAGGGGGCCAGTCGAGCGAGTTATGCACTGCACAACTCCAGGGCATGCCATAAAACTGCTAGTCAGTGTGGATTTGGACACTTACGGTGATCTTTCTGGCAGATGGCAGTCAAGTGTCTTCAGGAATGTGGGTTTTCTCTAAATTTCACAAAGTCACTGCATGGCCTGTGGCAGAAAGGAGGGAAACCTAGAAAAATGATTTAAGTCCTAGGGAATTACAGTTCAGATGCAGAAGAATTTAGGGGCCGGGGGAGGTGGTTTGCAAGCTATTAGCATGACTTTAAAAAATTACCTGCTTTGTAACAGAAACTAAAGCCGACTGAGGATAAAGACTTACTTCTAATTCTTTTTCTGCCATGTCCTTCTTTCCTTTAGTATGTTTAAACTCTGTGAAATATTCAAGGGCTTAAGCTCTTTGAATAAGCCCAAAGTTCTTACACACATTCACCTGCCAGTGTATCTGTGACTGGCAGTGTATCTGTGACTCTTCCAACACCTCCCAACAGTTGTTTGGCAGTGACCGTGTGCGGCCAAGAATTGTGGTAGGTGCCCAGAATAGACGTGAGTAAGACCTGTTTCCCTCCCAAGCTCCTCTCACCGGGTGTGCCTCGCAATGTATTGTAATGCAGAGTGGTATGAATCAAATGGGATGCTAAGGAGACTGACTCAGGTTGGAGAAGGATGGGTTTGTAAGAAGTGGTGTTCTTGAGCTGCATCCTAAATGGCTAAGAACTAAATTTATATACATGTGTATATATATAAAATATGTCAACTGACCTAGTTTTGGTTGACAGGGCACCTAGTTAAGGTGCTGGATTTATATGCTCCTGGTAAATATTAAATATAGTGAGCACTTTATTATGAAAGTTCTTGGATACCTCCTGCCCCTAAAAGCCACTGGCAGAACTGTTGTATCTTTTCTCTGAGTGATCTGATTCTTTGCAAAGATTTGTGGGATTTCAGCAACTGAAGCTTGCTTAGCCTCCAGGGCTCATGGTGTCCTGAATCCTCAGGTAGGTGGGGCCTTAAGACCTGCAGGTTAATGACATAGAGTCTGGCCATGAAGAGATGCCAAAGACCCTATTTGGTTGTAACCAGATGGTTCTAGGATTTAGGTGCCATGAGTCATAGCTGTGGGTGGTGATTATGACCTTATGAATCAGTTCCAGAGTTCTCCAGGAGAATATTAATGTCTTTAATATAGTTTTACTTTAAGAATTTGAGGAATTTAACATTCTTATTTTGGCCATTTATGACTGTGGGTGACACATGGTTTGCAATTATCACTGGGGCCTGTAGGCTCTGCTGGAGCACCAGGGGGGGATGGCGCTAACATGAGTCAGTGACAGTACCTGTTGGGCACCTACTAGACACATACTACCTCACAGACCATTTCAGAAACACTGACAGATTTCGTAAAGTTATGATTTAGTCAATATCTTCCTCTAATATTATTTCTAAGGAATTTTATTTGCATCTGGGACAGTACCATTAATCCCTCTTTGTAATGGACAAATCTGAAACCTACTACTCCAGTTTCTTTTAAAGATCACATCTTTGAATTGTCTTGGTTTTTCTATAAGATTTCCAGCGTTTATACTAGATCAGGGCAAACCGGATATAGAAGTGGTGTCACCCTGACTGACAGATTTGCGATGCCCAACATCCTGTCCCATTTATAACTGAAACAGTATGTCAGTTGATATTTAAAAGGACAGGTGGTTTTCTGATTGTTTGCTGCAACTTCTTAACAGCTATGGCACGAGAACATCACTTCCCCACTTTTATATCTAGTACATTCTTGAAAATGTTTAGAAGTCAAATGACTATGCCAATGCCACACACATATATACACACAGCCAGGCAACACACTTCCTCATGGACGGTTGTCCTTCTTGACTCCTTTCTGGACTCTGCCTGTGCTTGCATGTGGCCTCCAGGGTGAGTGTTACTATGTGGTTTTCTGCTTAAAAACCCTTCACTGCCCACAGTGGGAAGGAGGGTGGTTGGTCACTAAGAGGAAAGGCAGTGCCAGGTGGCAAGTTGGTTGGCAGCAAATTCTGGTGCATCACAGGGGCCTAAGCCCTTAGGAGGGAGTGAGTCGGTCACAGGTGCCTCTGCGTGGAATGTCATGCTTCCGGGAGGATTTACCTGCAAAGAGCTCAGCTGCCTCTGAGGGGCCTGGCTCTGTCCCCACAGCAGAGCAGCTGGGGGCAGGCTGGCAGGAGGCACCACCATGCAGTGACCGGAGCTAGTTGATATGAAGAATGAAGACAATTTAAAACTGCAACTCCCCCTCCTCCCTCCCAGGCACTCCCTCCTTTCCCTGCTTTATTTTTCTTCCTAGTGCTTATGGCATTATGATATGGCTTATAACACATTTTGCAAACTTTATCATCCATCTCCTCCAACTAGAGTGAAGTTGCATTTTAAAATTGGGAGGGGGGGGTGTCGATTTTCTTCACTGCAGTATTCCAAGTTCTGGCACATAGATATTCAACTATTCAATAAACTAAGGAGTGAATAAACCAAACTCCTCATCAGCACAGCAAGGACAGTTTATGGGACATAGTGTAGGATAAGGAAGACTATAAGCTGTGGAGAAGTAGGGACTGGTTTGGAAAAAGAAGATGAAATTTCTATCAGCAAAATGTGGTTAAACATTTTAATTGTTAAAGTCTCTTTTGCTTAGTATATGTTAAAATCATAATTCTTATAGGTTTCATAGAGCGTATGTAATTTTGAGAGAGAGACAGACACAGGATTTGACACCATACCGTAAGATATGCTGAGATAAGATATAATCTAGGTATAGTTAAAAGCACAGGCTCTGGAGCCAGCCTGATTTCATTCCACATCCCAGCTCACCAGTGAACCCTCTGTGCCCCATTTTTTGTATCTGTAACATGGGGTTAAGAACATTACCTACCTCATTGGTTTTTTTGTTGGGTTTTTTGTTTGGAGACAAAGTCTTACTCTGTCACCCAGGCTGGAGTGCAGTGGCCCAGTCGTAATCCACTGCAGCCTCAAACTCCTGGGCTCAAGGGATCCTCCTGTCTCAGCCTCCCAAATAGCTGGGACTATAGGTGTGCACCACCACGCCCAGCTAATTTTTTAAAAAATTTTTTGTAGAGATGGGGTCTTGCTATGTTGCCTAGGCTATCACTGGGTTTTTTGGTGAGCATTTCATGAATGACTACACGTAAGGCACTTGGAACACTGCCTGGTATACCCCAGTATTAGTTGCTATTTACTATTATGATGCCACCATCACCAACATCTTTATTCTTGAGTTCTAAGGACATTTTGAAGCTAGAAAGTTTGCTGCATAGATTGTTCTGGTGTGGGTAGGATATTTGATCATCCTATGTCTTATTTTTAGCATCTTTCATATGTAAAAATGTATTTTAGGTGTCTCAACTTTTATTTTGATGCCACAATTGATGCCTGTGGCTCTTTGCCTTACATATTGCTGCTAAAGTGGCCATGGCTGTGGATATTTGATTAATTTCTGTAATTAGGAAGCAACTTTATCTGCAGTAATTTGGTGTAGTATTTAACTTGAATAGCCAGGGATTAATTTCCAAAACAGGAAACGAAGGTGAACAAGGGTTGTGATGTTAGAGGACGTGACTGAAGACAGTGCAGGCATGAGGGCTGGAGTCAGATTCTCCTGCAGCTTGTGACACAACCTGTGGCTAATTCTTGCCTTTTAAGAGACTGTTTACTGCTTTCCTCCTAGAAGTGTGGAGTGGAATGGTAAGGCCATTTTAAGTAACTCTATGATATATTTAAATAAAAACTACCATAGTAGTATAATATTAGTATTATAAATGCCTTGAAGTCATTATGTGATAATTAATTAAAATGAGGTTCAATGTTAATAAATTATAGTACACTATTATTAGTCATTTTTTTCTTTACAGTAAACAGGAAATATTCCAAGTGATTTTTTTTTTTATTTCCAGCTTGGAAATGATAAATAAGATATGAAAAAGGGCCAGATTTTTTTTTCTTTTATGAGTATGACTTTTTCTAGCACACTTTGTCCACTTACCTGGGGTCAACTACATACATACCTCATAAAGTGAAGTCTCGTTATACCCAAGGATAGCTAAATACCTGTCAAGGAATAAATGAATGCGTTTGAGTTGTTTTAATTAGCTAGGTGTGATTTAAAGGTTGCTGAAATCAAAAAGGCTTATTCATTTTTCATCAATAATCACTTACCTTAATATTTCATTAGAACCTGCTGATTTGCAGACCTCCTTCTGGGCTTTGATTCATTATGACTGCAGACATAATTTAACTTTCCTTCTTTTTCTCGTTCTGTATTATGCTCTTTCATCTCTGAGACACTGTTAAGATGTTTCCAACATTCACAGGGCTGCTAATTGATCCAACTTTTTTTTTTTTAACTGTACTTAAAGCTAAGAGTTCTAGGCTGCAGAAAGCTCTGTGTGTGTGCGTGCATGTGTGTGTATGTATAGGCAGTTTTCTTTCATCCTTTGAATGACTGATAATAATGTGTAAATTTTCTATTTCTTATGTTCTGAGAGTGAAGACTGATTTATCGTATGCAAAGTCAGGAAGTAAATAGTTTGGCCACATTCTTAGACTATGCCATCAATTGGAAAGAACAAAGCCTCTTGTGTGTGTCATACTCAGCAGTTGAGATCACTATCTGTGCATATATCTTATTTTCAAAATAGTTCTCTGGTTGCTTTAGATGCAGCCTCGCACTCTGCCTCAGATGTGCAGCGTGCCTGGGTGTACTCAGGTAGTGGCTCTTGTGCCAGACTTCTGTGCTGCATGGCTCTGACACAGAGAAGCTGAGAGATGGGCCCTCCAATGGATATGATGCTTGTGCAGAAAAGAGCCCATCTTCTTAAACTGTTCCGTGACTGCGTATGCGTAATCAGATCAGAAACAGAGACAAGCCGCACAGAGAGGGGGAAATCTGGCTGCAACTTCTTAAAAACCAAAATTCCAAACACCTCTCTTTAAGCATACAGTTATATCTTAGGTTTTTGAGGAGTAGCTAATCTAAAACATGGACACATATCCAGCACAGACTGGGATTCTGGCCAACGGATGCTGGCAGTGAGAAAATAAAATAAATAGATGAATAAATCGATAGTTTTCATTTCTCCCGCATGAATTATGAAATGCTACATGCCTGTCTTTTAGAGCCATATTAAATGGTTTGTATAAAGTGCGTATTGTCCCTAACTTTCATTAGCTGTACCAGTCTTGATGCTGAGTAAAAATTGGTAAATATTAAGAAATAAAAATTTGTGCCCTTAAAAAATTTGGTAAATGTATATGTGTTCAAAAGTGTCAATACATTCATTGGACTGGACCTTTTATTGACTTTTTAATATTTCCCAGAAAAGTTATTGCTGGTCTCCCTTGTGTCCTAGATTTGTGTTCTAGAAACACGTCCTAAAAAAAATTGAGGAACCACCAATAGATATATAAATATCTGCTTATGGAGAATTTAAAAAAGCTCTTGTGTGTTAGGAGGTATTAGCTACCGTTAAAT